>CANTUQ010000058.1:437500-1767500 GCA_947683425.1 Excoecaria cochinchinensis
ATTATTCGGTTGTTATTTTAGAACCCAATAGTTTTAAAGCTGCTTATTTAGCAACAAAATTTATATTTCGTTGCTACAATTGCAACCGAATAATCATTCGGTTGCTATTTTAGAACCCAATCGTTTTAAGGCTGCTTATTTAGCAACGAAATTTATATTCCATTGCTACAATTGCAACTGAAACATCATTCAGTTGCTATTTTAGAACCCAATAGTTTTAAGGCTGCTTATTTAGCAACGAAATTTGTTTTTCGTTGCTAAAATTGCAACTGAAACATCATTTGGTTGCTATTTTAGAACCATGCTGCTTATTTAGCAACGGAATTTATTTTTCGTTGCTAACATTGCAACCGAAACATCATTCAGTTGATCTTTTAGAACCCAAAATTTTTAAGCTACTTATTTAGCAACGGAATTTATTTTCCGTTGCTAAAATAGCAACGAAATCCTATTATGTTGCTAATTTAGCAATGGAATATGAATTCCGTTGCTATTTTTCATTCCAAAATTTTTTCACCGTCTGTTGGCGCCTTATTTAGCAATGGTAAGTTGATTTCGTTGTTGATTCCGTTGTTAATTCCCGGTGCTAAATTTTGGCCCTAAAAATTCCCTCCACTTTTAGCTACGGAAGATAACCAAATATATTTCCGTTGCTAAATCTGCAAAGTTTAACCAATTTTAGCAACGGAAACCGATTTTCGTTGCTATTTAGCAATGGAATTTAGTTTTCATTGCTAATTTAGCAACGAAAATTATTCTGTTGCTATTTTTTCATTGCTATTTTCACATTTTCTTGTAGTGTCGACTACAAATTCAGTCGCTAATTAGTATATTTTAGTCGCTAATTACATATAGCGACAGGATGACGAACTGTGGCAAATACAGCCGTTGCAAAAGATTTAGCGACTAATGCGAAAAATAATCGCTATTTTTAGCGACTAAATTTAGTCGCAAATTATTATATTTTTTTCGTCGCTAATAAACAAATAAAATTAGTCACCGAATGTGTTTTTATTAAATTAGCGACTGAATTTTTAGTCGCAAAATTTTGTTGCTATTTATTAATTAAATTTTTAGCGACTAACAGTTGCCCAAATATATCAGTTGCTAAAAATTAGCGACTAATTCGGCTTCAGTCGCAAATCTATAGTATTATATATTTCATGTTTAGCGATGGATTTTTTTGTCGCAAACTCGCTACTAAATTTCTGATTTTTAATTTTTTTTATTTTCATATCATTAAACAATAAAATGAATTAATATATACACTACGGATAAATAAACATTCATATGAATATAAATATAAATTATAATCAAATTTATAAACATATAATTTAAAACATATATAATTAATATTAATACATAGTGTATATCTAATTAAAAGTACTCGAAAAGTAAACAAATTTATCGTAACACATAATATCTTCCTAAATAATAAATTGTACTAATAATAATATCATATAAAAAAAGATATGTAAATTCATTTTTAGGTACAGCTGCCACTACCAAAATGAGAATCATCATGCGGGTCAAGACCGTGTGCACCTGAAGGGCCAACATTATCATGTGGTGCGGG
Source organism: Excoecaria cochinchinensis (assembly GCA_947683425.1). Taxonomy (NCBI): domain Eukaryota; kingdom Viridiplantae; phylum Streptophyta; class Magnoliopsida; order Malpighiales; family Euphorbiaceae; genus Excoecaria; species Excoecaria cochinchinensis. Next base: position 439,077 of record CANTUQ010000058.1, read on the forward strand.
TGATGCAGTAGTGGTATTGGGCTGAGTGGCTGGTGGCTGAGAGGCCAAGTGAGAAAGCAACGAACGAATTGTCCGTGCGATAATCTCCTTGACATCTTTCTTTGTCAAACAGGTACCACCAGAATGAGAGGCAGTGCTTATACCAGCAGCACATGATGGGCGGGGTGGATAAACACCAGGAGGCACATATGAGCCAAGACCGTATATTATTTTCCTTTTATTGCATTATACGGCCTCGTTAATTAACTCCGACTCATCAACGGATGACTCATCTTGCGATCACTCAGATCGGAGTTGCTCATACCTCTCATATAAAATGACAACAATTTTTAATAAACGTAAATATAAGAACAACACATATATTACAACAATTTAGCATTTGAATAACTGAAAACATTATCAACTACTAAAGTACATGTTACTTACATGCACCTCCCTGCTACGATCCGCCACATAGGTCTTCTGTAACATCCCAAATTAGGGCCTAGTTGGAATTTGCTTAATAATTGGATAGTTAAGGGTATTTTGATAATTGTGCAAGTGGAATTGGAATTTAATTAAGGATTAAATTGAAAGTGAATTAAAGTTTAACAAAGGAAATATTTATGTAGTGAGTGATTTGTAATTAATAAGGACCAATTAGAGGATTGGCCAAGGACTCAAGTGTAAAGTCAAGATTTTTGACTTAAAGGACTAATGAGGAATTGACATGTGGCTTGAGTAGTTGAGGGCATTTAATGGCATTTGAAAGAAAGAGAGAGGGAATAGCAGAAATTCTGCTTTCCTTCCCATGGAAGCCAAGTTTGGCTTCTCTTTCTTGCTCTCTTCCCGTTCTCTTCTCTCTTTCTCTTCCATTTTGCTACTCTTTACTCTTTCATGTGTTGTTCTTCAAGTTTAAGCTGGGTTTTTGAGATCAAGAATGGGTTCTAAGAGGTAAGTGGTTGAGTTTATGATGGGTTGCTTCTTCTTCTTCTTCTTCTATTCGGGTTATTTTGGGTTTATGGTGTTTTGCATGGGTTAATTGAGTATTTGTTTTGGTTGGATTTATGCAAGAATCTGAAGAGAGAAGGAAGAGTAAAGGCAAGGAAAAAGTAGGATCTTGAAGAGAGTTGTGAAAGCTGCAATTTTGAAGGTTTGGGAGTTTGTTTGTTCATCTTCTTTTCGGATCCTTGAGTGTTAACAAAGGAAATATTTATGTAGTGAGTGATTTGTAATTAATAAGGACCAATTAGAGGATTGGCCAAGGACTTAAGTGTAAAGTCAAGATTTTTGACTTAAAGGACTAATGAGGAATTGACATGTGGCTTGAGTAGTTGAGGGCATTTAATGGCATTTGAAAGAAAGAGAGAGGGAATAGCAGAAATTCTGCTTTCCTTCCCGTGGAAGCCAAGTTTGGCTTCTCTTTCTTGCTCTCTTCCCATTCTCTTCTCTCTTTCTCTTCCATTTTGCTACTCTTTACTCTTGCATGTGTTGTTCTTCAAGTTTAAGCTGGGTTTTTGAGATCAAGAATGGATTCTAAGAGGTAAGTGGTTGAGTTTATGATGGGTTGCTTCTTCTTCTTCTATTCGGGTTATTTTGGGTTTATGGTGTTTTGCATGGGTTAATTGAGTATTTGTTTTGGTTGGATTTATGCAAGAATCTGAAGAGAGAAGGAAGAGTAAAGGCAAGGAAAAAGTAGGATCTTGAAGAGAGTTGTGAAAGCTGCAATTTTGAAGGTTTGGGAGTTTGTTTGTTCATCTTTTTTTTGGATCCTTAAGTGTTATGTTAATTCCTAAAATTTGAGTGTTTTGGTATGTGTAAATGTATGTGTTTAATAGAGTAATGAATATGGTTTAAAATGCTATGGTATGATGGTTTGCATGTCAATTTTTTAAAGTGAATGAGTATGAATTTCTGGGTTATGTTATATGTTGTAGCTTCAAGTTAGGTCATTTGGTTGAGTATTATTAGTATGCAATTGAGTTGTTATGATTATAAGCATGTTTTGAGTGTACTGAAGTATGGTTTTTCACATAATTTTGCAAGTTATTTGGTTCTGGGTAAGTGGAGATTGAGTTTGAAGCTTTGAATTTTTGCAATTTTTCAGGTGAGCTGGGAAACGCGACTCTGTCACGAGCACGACGCCTTCGTGAGCGTGATGCCTTCACGAGCGTGATAGAGCTGGGTAATTCCTGCTCCTTATGCAGCCGTACGAGTGGTGTTGGCGAGCACATCTCGTGAAGCTTCTTCACAAGTCATGAAGATGCTTCATGAGTCGTGAAGCTCCCTCACGAGTCATGAGGCATCCTCACAAGTTGTGAGGCTTGCCATGACTCGTGCAGCTAGCGTCATGAGTATTGACATCGTGCACGAGTAGTGACGGTCTTCTCTTGCAGCGCAATTCCGGTTACTGTCGCGAGCACGACGTATGTTGCGATCGCGATAGAAGCCCTTCCTGCCTTGTCCTGTTTTTCGAAAATGGTTTTCATGTCTCACTTCGCACGGGTTCTCACTACTGCATAGTACATGATTTTTGCTTATGCCTTTATAATATTATGGTTTCTTATTTATAAGATATATGTTTATTAGTAATGTGGTTTATTGATATATGATTTACATGTCCATGAATTAATCGATGTATATGTATACCTGAATTATGTGGTTATGCTTGAGTTATACTCTATAGTATGACAATGTTTTAGAGCACAGATAAGTTAGTTGTTTTGAGCCTGACCAGTCATTTTTAGTTGATGGTAAGCATGCTTATTAAGGATTAGAGTGTGAGTGCAGCTGCTATATGTTGACCCCATTTGGATCTTATAAGCCAATCCCATTTGGGTCTATACGATTCAAGACTTTGGTCTCCCTTTTTACCTTTGGGTATATATGATTCGAGACTCATGTCTCTATATGTTTTCGATATTATGTCCTATCAATATCATTAGTACCCGTATCCACTAGTTTAATGAGTATCAGGCTATTTTATGTTTTCCAATGATGTGGTAATTAAATATACGCTATATGTTTATATATTTGATATGATTAATTATGATGCAATGTTTATAGTTGGATATTGAAGATTATTTTACTTTTTATTCGTGAGTATGCTATATGTTTATGTATATGATGTACAACTAGATGTAGAGTGGGGGGATGATTGATTATTCATTATCTTAAAGTATATGTTATAAATATGTGAAATTGTTATATGAGCATAAAATGTTTAGATCGCATAAGTATATGGTTATATAAATGTTCTCATGTGTGGTAAGTTAAAGGTTATGCATTTGATCGTTATTATTATTGGTATACATATTTCTCTTGATTTTGTTCCTCCCCACTAAGCGTTATCGCTTGGCACGAGTTGTTTTCCCCTTATAGGTCGCAGGTTTGGTTTGGAGTTGGGCATCCGCAGGTTTGGTTTGGAGTTGGGCATCTGCAGGTTGGCCACTAGGAGTTTGTAGATGAAGTTCTTTTTATCTTTTGTTATTACAATTGCCCATGTATATGCTTATGTTTTGTAAAAAGATTTTGATTTCAACAGTGTAACTTTTTTGTAAAGGAGTATACTACAAGAAAAATCAAAAATAGAGACGGAAAAATAGAGACGGAATGAATACCGTCTCTAAATAGAGACGGAAATCATTTTCCGTCTCTAAATAGAGACGGAAAGAAATTTCCGTCTCTATTTAGAGACGGAAATTTCTCTCCGTCTCTATTTAGAGATGGAATTAGTTCCGTCTCTAAATTTGGTCGCTAATTATGGTGCGATTTTTTCCCGCCAAAATTGGAGACGGTATTTAGAGACGGAATAGTTTTTCCGTCTCTAAATAGAGATGGAATGATTTTTCCGTCTCTAAATAGAGACGGAAAATACATACCGTCTCTAAAAATAGAGACGGAATAATATTTTCGTCTCTATTTAGAGACGGTATGAATTTTCCGTCTCTAAATAGAGACGAAAAAGTCATTCCGTCTCTATTTTTAGAGACGGAAGACGATTTCCGTCTCTAAATAGAGATGGAATTTAATACCGTCTCTAAATTTCAGGTTTTTAGACCTGATTCCCTTTCTTTTTCCCTCTTTCTTTTCCCCTCTCCTTTCTGCTCCCTGTATTCGCTGCCTCCTCCCTCCATTGCCCGAGCCGTCCATCCAGCGTTTGTTCCCACCGCCGTCCTCTCCCCGTCGCCGTCCAATGACTGGCCTACCCGCCACTATGCGCCACTCCTAAATAAGTTAGAATTAGTTAGAATTAGTGGGTATTATGAGAAATAGGAAAAGAAAAGGAAACTCTGGGTATGGAGGCAGAACGGGGAAGAGACCGAAGGAAAGAGAGAGAGATCGGAGAGGGGAAGAGGGAGTGGCTGAGGGGCAGCGCCGGCGACGACACCGGCAACGAATCGCCGACGTTCCCTGCAGCGCAGCTCTCGGCGTTTTCCCTGTCCGTGGCTGTCGTCGTTCCAGGAGAGCGAGAGAAGCACCGTGAGCTTCTCTTGCGTTTTCCAACGAGCTCCGACGGCGAGAGGCGACACGAGCAGTGCGACTGGACTCATGGCGGCAAGGCGAAGCTTTCGGTGGCCGTGGATCTCCCTCAATCGCCGGTGACGAGTAGATCGGAGGAGAAGAAAACCGAACCTACCGATGAAGATTTCGGCGAAATGGAGGGCGATTTCGGCGCGTGATCACCGGAAAAGGAATCCCGAGGCGTCGAGCTTCCTTCTGATGGTCTTGGTGACTCCGGTGGAGCTCCGGCGAGCCTCTGGCGACCGCGAAAAGACCCAAAATATACAGAAAATAGGTATGTGGCCACCAAACTTATTTTTCTAAGTGATTTTTCTCATAAATTAAAAATCATTGAGAATGATTTTACTGAACACAGAATGTGAACAATATGTTGTGGATTTTTGTTGAAATTTTGGCAGTGTTGTTATGGTTACTCAATTAAATGATAAATTTAGCTACGTTAATGGAGTAATTAGTTGCATAAATTGAATTTATCAAATCATGGACAACTAGCTATTGAAAATGGATAAACTGTTATGGTAATGAGTTAGATAAACTCATAGATTATAGCTATAAGTTAATGTAACAATAGTATATGATGAGCAAAAGGTTTGGAATAATTAATTAGATAAATGGTTGCTTAAATTGAATCTTTGTTCAAAAAAGCTAAGCTATATATATATTTTGGATGTAAATACTGTGCAATTGGAGGCATGGGTGATCCTTGGTCTTTGAGCTATTGAGCTTTGTACAATCAGTAACCCTTATGATTTTTCCTAGGTTGCAGTTCTTGACTATCCAGTTTCTTAACTACAACCTATTCTTTTTTATGACATGAAATGATTTCTTTGTTCACAGTCACATACTCTTATTTAAGGAGAAGAAAAGATAGTGAATGATATGGTTATTTTACTAGATAATGCAGTTAACAGAGTGCATCGGAATTAATTGGATTGGGAATAACTATATTCTTTTTCTTATAATGCATTCTTTGAGACTTATATTATTCATTTGATAATTGTTATTTCTTACTATATGATAGCTCCTACTGTATGATTTTTCTTTAGGTTTGCTCCTTTTGTTTTAATTGATGAAAGCATATCCTTTCTTCCCAACTCCGGGTGCTGCCTGTGAACTATTATTATATTGTTAATTGCATGATTTTGGGGCCTCAACTGCAAAACAGACCAAGGATCACCGAATAATCGCAGCTTTCCAGCCGCTTTCGTCGAGGTAAATGTGTTATGTATTAATAATTTATTTTTCAATAGTACGAAAATTTTTTTTAATATTTTTTTAATTGCATCTATATGTTTGAAATATGTTGCTTTAATGAGATAAAAATGTGTAAGTCATGCATAGTCATGTTGTAATTCAATAGTAACGACTATGCTATTATTAACGATACTGTATTAACGGAATATCACTTTAAGGGATAAATTCACAACTGGTGGTGATTTTATCCGTTAAATTTAGATGTTTGATGTGAATGGATAAATTTCTTATTACAATGAGTTTGTTGTGAAGTTGCGATTGGTTGATATTTTACCGAAGTGTTAAAATTGCTAATGTTTGACAGGGGGATAGGGACCCGTATAGGGGAAACTCTGTCCGTTTTTTTACAAAATATTTATGGTTTTAATTTAGGGAAATGAATCATTATGTAAAACTAATTAGGGATTAAAGCGAAATAGTAGGCTAGAGAATTGAGTTCAAATTAAATACTAACTTCGACTTTATGATTTTTTCTAAGCAGTTTAATATTAATGAGTAATATGGACAGAAGTTGGAGACGGTCGGCGTACTAACGAGGTCATTGAGTTACGCGGTACGATCGGCATACTAATGGATCGTATCAATATGCTGGAGGACTTCATTAGCCGTACATTACCTGTTGACCCGCAAGTACCGTCTGCTGGTCGTCCGCATTCTCCTCCATCTTAGTTATTATTTTTAGAATTTTTATCTTTTTTTTATTTGTAATCTCACTACACTTTTTATATATTAATACATTAAATAATACAATATTTTCATATTTATTTATTGTTTATTTAATTTTTTTTATTATATAAAATTAAGAATAATTTAAATTTAATATTATTTATTTTTAATATATAAAAAAAATCAATAAATTAGAGACAAAAATTCATTATATAAAATTAAGGAATATTTAAATTTAATATTATTTATTTTAATATATTAAAAAAAATTCCAAAAAAATAGAGACGGAATTCATTTTTCGTCTCTATTTTTAGAGATCGAAACGCTCTTTTCGTCTCTAAAAATAGAGACGGAAAGCACTATTCCGTCTCTATTTTTAGAGACAAAAACGTTCCTTCCGTCTCTAAAAATAGAGACGGAACATTTTGGTCTCTAATTTTTAGAGACCGACGAAATAGAAACGGAAAATTTCCGTCTCTATTTTCAATTAGAGACGGAATTCCGTCTCTATTTTCCGTCTCTATTTCTCAGATTTCTTGTAGTGGCGTATATGTATATAAAAAGGTTTACAAATCTATTTTGTAATATTGTACTGTTTCCTAATATTATTAGATGTTTTACTCTCCTTTTGATCTTAAATGTTTTCTGCTATCGTGATATGCATGTTTATTTATGTCTGCTTGCGTAGCGCTCCGATATCCTTCCAATGGGGGTAACGGGGTGTTACATTTTTCGATCATGATTTATGGTATGTGTGTGTAGATAGGCCTCGAAAATTGTAGGTGGTCGACCCAAGTCCTTCTCCTATATCTTGTGCAGTATAAAGTAGTTATTGAAACAAATGACTACAAGTTAAAAAGATAATTTTTTTCCTATATTATTAAAACACGCACTTACATTATTTTTTGTTGTTTTCCTATTTTATTCTAATATATAAAGTGAAAAATTTTTAAAAAATCAATGAAAATTTTAGCATAACTTCCCCATATTATTGCCATCTTCCTGTAAAGAAAAATCCATTTTACACTTCTAAAAATCACAAATTTATTCCAATCTCCTCAACAAACTCCAACACAATTTTCCCATCCTCCTTTACATATTTATATATCAATCAATATATTGTTAAGCAATTCGCATGTCTATAGGTTTAAATAGTTGATTAGTTCTATATAATCCAAATTCGAAAGGTAAATTGTTTCAAAAGTAATATATAAAGTAAAAAATTTTCAAAAAATTAATGAAAATTTTGGTATAACCTCCCCATATTACTGCCATTCTCCTGTACAGAAAAATACAGTTTACACTTCTAAAACTCACAAATCTAATCCAATCTCATCAACAAACTCCAACACAATTTTCCCATCCTCCTCTACATATATCAATCAATCAATATATTGTTAAGCAATTCACATGTCTATCAAATTCAATAGTTGATTGGTTCTATATGTTCCAAATTCAAAAGGCAAACCATTTCAAAATAATTGAAATGAACATATCCATAGGCAAATAGATGTAAATTGAAAGTCACTAATATAAAAGTATAATTTAATTCTCTTATAATTAAAGTACTTACCAGTCGTGAGATATGCTCACCAGTAGAAATGGTACCACTGGTGTATGATCTAGGAGCCTTATCTTCAGACCCTCTATAATGATTGATCTTTTTCTGAGTAGAAACTTGAATGCGTGGAGGAAGATTAAAAATCTGATTCCACCTAATTCATGTAGCCTCTGGAAAATCTTCAGGCTTTTGCTTGGCGATCTTTATGTGATACACATAATCTTTATACTTTTGTGCAACCTTTGTTTCCCAACCTGTCCTAACAGGACCATTTACTTCAGCATCCCAATGGCACCTTTTCTCCATTTATATTTCAAGTGGTTCATTAGTATTTATAGTCATACATTAATTTAATATAATTTGAATAATAAAATTTGTAATGAGAAATTACCAATAATTTTCAAATAAATAAATAGATATACCTTGAATTCTCCCTAATAAAACTCCTTGATTTCTCTAGCAACCTCCTTCCAACTAACTCCATTAATGTCTATCCGCTGATGAAAACTGCTAGTTATAATCATAGAGCATTGGGAGGAAGGTTCTAGCCTGGAAAATATATAATATAAAAGCAATGTGATTAAACATATTTTCATAACTTATTCACAATTTATATGGGTGAATACTCACATTCTCTTTTGGTTTACTGTAATGTACAATCTACTAATATTTTCACTACACACTTCACATGTAGTAGATGTACTGCTGTTAGCCTTGTGCGGACTAGGGGCTAATGTAGATGGCGTAAATGTCACAGGAGGTGATGGTTCATTCCCAGATGTAGGGTCTCCAGGGATATCTAGCATATCTCTAAAAGGTGGAGTTGTTGAATCCCCTCCAAATCTTCCTTCCCGATGTCCTCGACCTATAAGTCCTCGTTCACTACCACGACCCATACCTACAATGGTAAACTATACATGTATGTGTTTAACATATATAACTTGTAATTTCATAAGTGTATCAATATTTTTTTTTTCTAAATAATAAATATGCATTAAAAAAGTTTAACAAGTTAACACATCGTCCTCTAAAAATTACAATTAATCAATTAGTCACTATATGATGAATTTTGAAATTCCTCTTCGTCGTCCTCATTGCTATCATAATCTGTAAATTCCTTTTCTTCTTCATCCACTTCAAGTTCTTGATCAAATTCATCAGTGTTATTAATTTCGATTACCACTCCCGTAGGGTCACGCAAGTCTATATCATCTTCATTACAAGCATCCATTGTTATCTCTTGCACAGTAACTTCATCAACTTGGAATCCATTAGATTCTGTAGTAGCAGTGTCATCTCTTACATCTGATGTCACAATATAGTCCCTTGATTTAACCGAAAAAACGGCTAACCTGTTAGCTCTATCTAATCTTAAAGCAGGATATCTTGCATAATACACTTGAGTTGCTTGCATTGCTATGATAAATGGTTCATATTTGTTGAACTGACGATACTGGTTTACATCAACAAGTCTATATTGGTTGTGAATCGTAAGACCAATGTCTAAAGTGGGATCAAACCAATAACACTTGAATAATAAAGTTCACTTTATGGTAACGATGGTTACTCTATCTCTATGATCTCTTTAATCCATCCATAGTAATCACCAGCATTTTCAACTGAGTTGGACCCTTTTACCCAAACTCCACTATTCATTGAATGTCTACCAGAACCATGACTTTTAGTGTGAAATTTGTATCCATTGACAAAGTAGATCGAGTAGCACTTCACTCTCTGTAATGGTTTTTGTGACAAACTACTGAGGTATTCATTTTCAATTCCATTGTAACGGACCTGCTCTTCAAATAAAATATAGTGAAGTTATCATCATCTTATATGACATTTATGTGTTATAAATATGAATTTTTTAAGCCTTACATATAATTCGAACTAGTCTGCAAAGTAGTTATCAATATTTGCATCAATTTGACTTAGTATAAGATCAGGATACTTCTCACGTAAGTTCTCGCAATATATACTTCATTACCAAAAAATTAAAAACAAAATAATCATATTCAAAAATCCTTGTATATCTCACAACAAAATCATATATATAATTATTTTGTACCTTAAGAATGGAGAAACCTCCTCGTAATTGAGTAGAATATAAGTATGAGCTGCCTTATACTCCTCAGATGTTAATGCTCTGTTACGAAGTTCTGAGCTTGCTCGGCCTGGGTAAGTGAAAATTTTTAAATTTCCACTAATATTTTCCTCACAATCTCCATCATTATTACGAGGAGGACGTTGATGTCTGGTACTGACATGAGGTTCAAAGTAATGTAAGAAAAAATTTGAGGATTCTGAGAGTAAGTATGCATTGCAAATAGATGCCTCTACTGTTGATTTGTTACCAATCTTTTTTATAGAGTTCGAAGGTACCTGCATATGGCGGATGTAGATAATTAATTTAAACATTACTTTGTACATAAATATTTACTAGCATAATGTTCAAATTTAGCAGTAATTACCTCTCAAATGGATACATCCAATGATATTGTACAGGGCTAGCAACCCTTGCTTCATATGGTAAGTGTATCATTATGTGCTCCATTGAGTCAAAGAAAGACGGAGGAAATATCTTTTTGACTTTGCAAATTATTTATGGGATGTTTGATTCCAACGCCTCGATGTCCTAGACACGGATAGTACAGCATGTCAAGTCCTTTAAAAATAAGCTCAGCTCTGTTAGTACCTGCTACACATTTCCCGGAAGTAACTCACGGAAGGCAACAAGAAGCAATCGTTGCATAAATATATGGCAATCATGGCTTTTCATGCCATATAATTTAATTTTTGCATTTCAACACAATGACCCAAGTTTGAAACATATCCATATGGAAACTTAAGTTCCTTCAACCAATCAAACAATTATTTTTTTGCTTCTTTATCCAATGTATAACATGATTTTGGATATTTGCCAGTAATTGGATCTATTGCCAACTCTGGACAGCAACAATATTTATCTAAATCTGAATGTGCTTTTGAATTGTTTTTGGTTTTGCCCTCAACATTTAAAACTGTGTTAAGCACATTGTCGAACACACTTTTTTCAATTTGCATTACATCAAGATTGTGTCTAATCATGTTTGTTTTCCAATAAGGCAAATTCCAAAATATTCTTCGTTTCCTCCACCCACAAGAGTGACATATGATCCCATTAATCTCGTCTGCATCAAGCTCAGTTGCTTTGACTAGACCTCACTGATCAATTTTTTGCAGAATTTCTTCCCCATTTCTAATTGGTAGTGGTGGCATTGTTTCAACATGCCTGATTCCAAAGTTCCTTCTGTTTCTCCTAAATGGGTGATCAAGAGGAAGAAATTTTCTATGATTGTCAAACCATGTTTGTTTTCCACCACTCTCTAGTCTAAAAGATTGTGTATGTTCCATGCAATAAGGACATGTATATTTTCCAGATGTACTCCAACCAGACATCATTGAATATGCTGGAAAGTTGTTGATTTTCCACATAAGTGCAGCTCGCATCATAAAGTTTTTCTTGGTTGACACATTATATGTTGACACCCAACTATTCCACAATTTGTTCAACTCATGAATCAAGGGTTGTAAATAGACATCAATTTTTTGCTTTGGATTCTTAGGCCCTGGTACAATAATAGTTAGGAACATATAAGCCTCCTTCATACACATCCAAGGTGGTAGGTTGTAAGGCATGATAATTATAGGCCATGACGAGTGTTTCCTCCCATATTGTAAAATTTTTATGCAAATTACAGGCCTAAAATTCTTGGATGTGCCTCATCCATACAATTTGCATAAAAATTTAAGGGTCTGGGTTTGTTAGGATTTGACAAAGATACTTGTTCATGATTATAAGTAGTATGACCTTCTGGAATAAATTATTGCCAAAGGGTGTCGGGATTAAAATTAGGCCTAGTTGCATCAAGTACCATTTGCTGATATGGATTTCTTACCTCTCCACCATCCACTGATTCATTCATTATTAGATTCCAATTTAACTCGTTTGGGGTAATGTGTGTCTCCCTATGGAAATTCCAAACAAAATTATCCCGAATAAATCCCTTACAGAAAAGATATTTCATAATAGTTTTTGCATCATGAAACTTTCGGTTCACACAATGTTTGCACGGACACCTAATATGATCACCACTTATTTCTTCAGGATGAAAAGTGGCGAATTTAACAAAATTTTCTACTCTATATACGAATGAGGAATTAGTCCTTCCACTTGCATTCCGCTGATTATACATCCAACTACGATCTAAGGATTCCATATAACAAGTATTCCTCCATTTTAACAAAATAAGAAAAAAACAAAGTTTAGTCTCCCCATTATACAGAAATAAAAGAGTTTTTCCATTCTAAATCTACTTTTTTGACCATCAAACAAGAAAAAACAAATTAATTTCTATTTACCCATTGCATTATTTCTTCATAGAAAAGTCAACTTAGTTAGACCAACCAACATACAGCTACAGCTAATATAAGAAATATGATGGAAGCTGGCATTCATTGCATAACTATTTATGTTTGCAGGTTTTTATCTCAGGTAATTATATATGTATATAGTTTGTTGCACAATATGAATATATTTTTTTATTGTCTACTAACAACATAAATTAAGTTGTATGTTGCAAAGCAACATAAGATCTACTTGTACTTGCACATAAAAATAACAAGATCTACTTGTATATCTTGGATAAATCATTGTTATTTTATAAAACATATGAAAAACCAAAGTTTACCTGGAACAATAAGAAGATCTGTATACAAACTGAAGTACCCGACCCGTTTCTTTTCTATTGAGCCTGCATAGTTAACATCAAAACTTCAAGGTGGTCCACACTTCCCAACTAAAATTCTCAAGCAATAAATATCTACTATCAATTATTATTTACTAAACTAAAAAAATAAAAAGATTCAGAATCTAGATTTATCACATAAGCAATAATATAATACATACATACATATACATATACATATACACACACATACACACACACACACATATATATATATATATATAATCATGAAATTTGTAGATTTCATTCCATTTTAAACGCCAATGCTCATTTTGCTAATGAGTTATACAATATATAGTCGTATTATAATGGAATAATACATAAATTCCTCTCTAATGTCTTAAGTATAGTTTAACATATTATTTTTTAAATTAATCAAGTGTTTTGTTATTATCTAAATGTATTGAAATTTAAATATAATTAATATCCCTTCAATATTAAAATTATATGAAATATCTCTAAATTTTTTTAAAAATATCCAATTATATTAACGCATCACATATGCATTGTTTTCATGCACTCTTTATATATAATGTACCATTTATCTTTGTCAAATTGACATGATATTTTTAATTAATTGAGGAGGATAATATATTATATGGTAATAATTTAAAAGGAAAATTATATACTCCTCCATTGTAATACATATCCATTATAATTTAAATATATTAATAAATATGGACAATTATCAAATGACATTAATTTCTCTCTAAATTGCTGGTCAATTTTAATGGAACGCTTTAGCCAAAAGGGGTGATTTTAAATTTCGTGGTTAAATATGTCGTTATATTAATTATTAAACATGTTATATTTTTGCTATGTAAAGGACCATAATTATCATAACTTTAACTACATAATTATCAGGGTCAATTTCACTCATGATTACTCAACTTATCACTTATCGCACAAAAATAACCTACTTTTTTTTTGACTTAAATGTCACTGAACTTCTAATATTTTTACAAAAAAGTCATGTAGACCGGAATTCAGCAATAACCCTTGCCGGATTGATGACATGGCATATGACACGTTGTGACGAATAGTAAATACATGACTTTTTTGCAAAAAATTTAGAAGTTCAGTAATATTTAAGTTGGAAAAAAAAAGTTGGTTACTTTTGCGCGATAAATGAGAAGTTTAGTGACTGTGAGTGAAATTGATTTAGATGTAGCATTTGTTGGAAATATTGTTAAACGACATGTAATTTCTGATATGGCATGCCATGTCATAAATCCGGCAAGGGTTCTCGTCGGTTTCCGGTTAACATGACTTTTTTGTAAAAATGTTAAAAGTTCAGTGACATTTAAGTCAGAAAAAAAAATCGGTTACTTTTGCGCGATAAGTGATAAGTTGAGTGACCGTGGGTGAAATTAACCCATAATTATCATCACTTTTGTTATTCATAAAAAGTTCATCAAAATTGTCTAAATTTTAATTATTTTGCATTTCTATTTCTATTTTATTTTTTTACAACAACAAAATGTTGTATTATAAATATTTTGGACAAAAATTATTTTTTTTTATTCGACCCAATTTATTTTCCAGTTCATCTTGAATTCATAAAAATTCCATCATGTTTTCTACCTTTCTGGTTTTATATATTGAACCGAACCAAATCAACTATATATTCGCAATTAAATCGTTCCGAGGCCGGTTTGATTTTAATAACATTGCGGGAAATAATTAATAAGTGGCTGGATTACTCTAGCTATTAATGCGAATTTATCATGTTAGCCTCTTCCAAGCTACATAAATGGCATTACTTTATACCTAACCCCTAAAAAAAACAAAATTGCTTATCCATAAGTATTCATTCCTGAACTAATATTCGTTTATGACTAAAATATACAGCATCTTTTCTTAATTGTCTGATCTGAAGATAACCCATTTGGGGAGCAGGTAAAATATCAAAACCTTGGTCCCCAAACTTCAGGGTATTTACATATTTATTTATTTATATAACAAATAAATAAAAGGCCAGTATGTTAATATATAGCCATTTGCTTTAAGACGAAAACCCGAAATAAAATGAGTATATCATGAGGCACAGACATCCCCCAAAATAAAAATAAAACGACAATAATAAAGAAAGAATCTCAGACAATTTAGACAATTTTTGCTATGAATTTCGGATTAATGTTGTAGTTCAATTTAGGTTTATTAGTGATATTGTAAAGTGTTTCTAATAAATTTGGTTGATTTTTTGATGCTACATGCTGTTATTTGCCTCTAAAGTTGACATTAGTTTAACAATACAAATAGTGAAAATTTGCCTAATTATTTTTAGTATTTGATTTGATGTAACCTGCCCCCTAAAAGTTCACGTGATCCCATTTCCAACTAACTCCAATCCAAAGTCAAGACTACTGTTTTAATTTTGGATTTAATCATTCAAACAATTATAGTGAATGGATGTGGTAAACACTACATACCGATCATAGTAAGTAGAGATGTTAAAAAATAAATTAGACAGATTATATTAGATTTTGGCTCAATTTATTAAAAAAAAGAATTTTAACTACACATAATTACACAAAATATATTATATAAATTAAATTTAAGTTTTTGTTTTTTAACTAACACTGTTCGTTTTTTAACACTCTTAATAGCAAGGACCATATATATATATATATATATATATATATATATATATATATATATATATTATTTTGATTAAGCAAGAGATATTGAATAATAATAATATATATATGCTATTCTGCACAAAGTCTATTCCCAAAATATTTAAATCTCACTCTTGTAAGGTTACCAATTGAACCAGTCAAGTACAACTTGTGCCTATTTCAGTATATTATTGGGTCGGACCCATAATTTCTTTGAAAAATTTCATTCTCAATCTATAGCTAATGTAGGTGGATGTCTTTAATTGCTACACGTTAATTTTAACTCAATTTCTATAGAGCTACAATTTTCGGTTAGATGAGAGAACCGATTGAAGAGGACATGCACCAAATTTTGCCTAAACCTAGATGAGTCTAGCTAATTTCAATGCTGGAGCCTTCAGCTAATTTTAACTTAGGGTTGTTTGAGATTCTTTCTAATGACAGACAGATCTCTAACTATATCAATTGAATTACAAATGCCAAAACTCAAAACTATGTAAATTGAGTTATAACCTCTGGGCGTCCAGTTCTCCACTGGTGTCTAATTTTTTTTTTTTTTGAGAAGAAAATGATCTCTTATAACAGAAAAGATCAAGTACAATGAGAAGAAACGTCCCAGAGCTTAAAGGAATCAAACAAAATAGACGCCCTGACTAACTTATGAGCCTCTTTATTAAAGACTCGTTTAATCCAAATAACCTTTATATCAGGTCTATGCTGAAGAAAAGACAAACAATCAAATAAAATGGAGCCAAACTCGGAAAAATCCTGCTTGGGGTTATTAATAGCCAGACAAACCTCTTGAGCATCCATAAGAATAGTGCCATTGGAATGGAAATTATCAATAATCCATGCGATTCACATGGCTCAAATTCAGACACCCAGTAATCAATGAAACAAAAGCTTTTTATAATTTTCAATAATTTATCAAATTATCACACAAATCAATTGATTGAAGCTTACAGATAAAGAAGAAGAATAAAATTTACGGTTCATGATATGGAACATACCTTTTTTTCCGCTAAGATTCGCATGATTTGGTTCTTATGGCAGAAATTCAGATCCGTTGTCCTTCCTCCTCCCTTCGCGTCTTCGATCTCGCCAGAAATCTCAACAAAGAAGATCAATTTTACATTAACTACACTCACACAGATAAACTTTTAAACATCTGGAAAACGAAATCCAAGTACGAGTTATAAGTAAATCTAACTTACCTATCATACAGTACAAACAAACGGAACAAACGGAGATTCTATCGCCGATTAGAACTCTGGCGATAACAGGCGGCGCGTCCGGTGGAGGGGGATTCGGGATTGCTGGTTTTCTCGATGTCTGCTTTTTTCATTTGGGTGTTAAAGGAATTTTGAGATTTAGGTTTATTTAGATCTGATTACTAATCGAAAAATAGCGACTAATTAGCGACTGCCAATAGTTAATCGCTAAATGAGTAAAATTAAAATGTCACGCTACAACGACAAGAATATTCAGTCGCCAAACTAGTCACTAATTATACTATTTCAAATTGCGAGAGAAAATTTAGTCGTTATTTTGTCGCAAAATTATTTGTTAATATTAGTGACTAAATTTTCGTCGCTAAAAATTAACGACTACAATTTTTGACGACGCTAATTTAGTCGCTAAAAATGGCACGGGATTTTCGCGGCAAAATATAGCGACTAAATTTTGATTTAGTCACTATTTTGCTTTTCCAAATTGCAAACTAAGTTTTCACGACTGAAATTTAATATAGTCGCAAATCAGTCGCAAAAATAGCGACTAAACAATTTAGTCTCTAAATCAATATTTTTTTTGTAGTGATTTAATCCACTACTGACCAATATTATTTTCTGTCTTGACTGAACCGCGAGGAGCACGTGGCTCGTCTTTGGGATAGACGAAGTACAGTCGAGGTGAATAGTTTAGGATTTATTTATTATTCCAGGCATGTATTAATTATTGTTTTATTTTCTTTTATTTCCTTGAGGTTTGTAATAATAAAGATTTATCAGCCGCATCAAAAGAATCAACATACAAAATATTTTCTACTAAAATTGAAAATTTATTAATAATAAAAGGACCAATGTCCTAGCTTTTCCACCGAAATAAATTGTCATGATAAAATTATTTTTTGTAAGCATACATGCGAGGACCAATGTCCTCACCCTAAATTGAATATCCCGTTTTATTCATATATTTCCTTTATTTCTACTCATTTACATTGGGGGTCATATTCTGCTCCTAGTTTTATTGTAAATTAATGTGCTTTTATTTATTTTATGCACAATTTACTTTATTTATCGCTTTCATTATATAATTGATCTGCGCCTTCACTACTGTATTTAAATGAATGCGAAATGGAATGCAATTTTAAACTCAAAACTTAATTATAACTTTAACCAAGATATGAATAAATGGAAAGTCCCAAACCATCTCTGATCTTAGGCTCAACGAGGTTAGATGAACCTTTCCAATGTTCCATTGGAAAGGGAATTTCAAGATATCTCTTGTTGCCCAAAATAGACCCAAGTTGCATTGTTTTAGGCTCCACAAGATTAGACAAACCATCCCAATGTTCTATTGAGGTGGGGACTCCGAAATATCTCTGGTTTGCCCAAAATAGACATATATACATCATTTTAGGCTTCACGAGATTATATGAGTTTTTTTTTAATATTTTATTGAAAGGAGGATTCCAAGATATCTCTGATTTCCCAAAATAGACACAAATGCATTATTTTAGGCTCAGTGAGACTAGACGACTTTTTCTAATATTTTATTGGGTGGCGACTCCAAAACACCTCCTTGTTGCCTAAAATAGATGCCCTTGTAATCTTTACAAGTTCCATGAACCTCTCTCGAATACCCTAAAAGCGGGTCATACGGGACCTCTTGAGGTTCAGCTCGTGTCACAGTGGTGACTCCACTAGAGACTACGAGACTTTGATTCGAAAGTACCTTGGTTTAAAATATATAATTGAGTTTTAATTTAAAATTTCATTCCTTTTTTAAATTGCATTGCATTTCAATAGACCCCTTAGATCTACACTAGTTTGCAGCCTCTCTGATCCCCGGTGTGTTCCCAAAGCACAACCCTATGTTCACTCAATATAGGGAAGTATTAAAGATAATCACCAATCTAAGTCTCATACCATCATGATATATTAAATGGAGACCCGATTGGTCGTTATGCTCGTGATGAGCTAGATTCATCGGCAGAGACCATACTTGGGTAGACCTAAAGTATCATCACCAGACCGAAAGCCCATGTAATGACATAGATACTTCCACTAGGGGGCATGCACCATAATACATTGCTTGTGGAGTCGGTTTTGTGTATTGAATAAATTCAAATAAATTTAGATGTTCGCTCATTAAAGGCTTTCATGTCCTGAGGGGTGTGTTTCAATTTATTTTGATTGTTTAAATACACGATGGCCAAAAATTCATCTGGATGCGCTTTTAGTAATGAGAGATTGTGCTGCTAGCTTGTCGCAACACACTATATGCATCCATTGGGTTCCCTGCTAACTCTTGGGCTAAACCTGCCTAGGGAAGAGACTGGACAACCTCCTGTGTGGGAGAAATATAGTTTGGAGGATTTTCTTTTCTCTTGTATGTGTGTATTCATACTACTTGCGCATTTTTCATATAGGGAATATTTAATTAATTTTGAAACAACAATAGTAAATAAAGCATATGCATATTGTCTCATGTATAATTCTTTCCATACAATAATAAAATATGTGCATTTTATATGTAAAATTTCTTGTATCATAATATGTGAATATAAATGTAACATTTACTTGTCATGCATGTACATAGCGATGCGTGTCGCAACATATACATACTAGCATACATCATGACATCCATAATACATATAACATATATCATGGAAGGTGCATATTGACGTACATTATAACACGCATAGACAAACCTCCATCATAACATGTACCAAAAAAGAAAAAAAGAAACATTCAATCATGTGTTATAGCATGTAAATATTGACATATATCTTAGTATGCTCACATTGCATATGTACATAAACATCGTGTGCTAGAGCATATACATACCACTGCATATCATAGCGTGTACATATTAGCATACATCATTAGGCCAAGCATTATACATATCGTGCATAGCAGACACTTTGTACCTTTCACATTGTATGCCACATCATGCACATGCATCATCATGCATGAGTTATGCCATGTACATATGAATCCTGCATCATGTATACTAGTCACTATATATACCATGCCACATTCTGTATATGCATACCATGTGAATACACATACCTTGTGTACGCCATTCGTTTCCTGCAGCCACTTTCATACCATGTCTTGCATCGCACACATATGCCACTCACTGTATACACTCATTCTTATATTGTGTCCTATGTCATATGCATTATTTGTATATATTTTGTACTTTTATGTATGTGATTTTTGCCACACCTTACAACTCATTAATACACATTATCGTGCTAGATCTTATTCATCATACATCATATACATATCCCTATCATGTTTAAGTCATGCCATGTGCACATGCACCATACATCATGATCATTCATTCTCATGTTGTGCCATATTTTGTACTTATGCCATTATTATACGCTGCTTACATGTACACTGCGAATTTATGTATGTACATCATTTGTCCATCTTACATCACATACATATCCCTATCATGTCTAAGTCATGCCATGTGCACATGCATCATACATCATGAATATTCATTCTCATATTGTGCCATATTTTGTACTTATGCCTTCATTATATGCTGCTTGCATGTACACTGCGAATTTATGTATGTACATCGTTTGTCATGCAGTGTTCACACACCCACCAACTTATAATTTTTTGTATGTGTTTCATGCACACACGTCTTTGCACATATTTCATGTATGCATTTCTATACAATATGTTTTCACACATGTTTCACATGTATAATTCCTTACGTGCTTTACTAATAAACATGATACTATTGCATGTATCTTTCACTGTGCATGATTCTTAGCACATAGTTTGTACATAGTTTACAAACAATTCTTTGCATGCCTATACAATTCTCGTGTATATAAATTTTGATAACACAAAAATTTTTGTGTCAAGTTGACCCAAAACATTGACATAATTGGACCTTCTTAAGGTACCCTTGATTCAAAGTTTGACTCTGCCTAAGTAGTTCTCAACTGTGAATGGCTTTGATCTTAACTCCAAAAATCTGTGTTTCATTCCATTTTGGATTAAGCAAAGGGTAAATATGTTTGGTCTCTGATTGATAAATCGTATGAAAACTTTGACTATACCGTTTAATTTTTAAGTTCAGAGCACTTTTGGCCCATTTTGAAAATAAACTGAAAAAACTAGTTTTAATTAGGATATTGGATGAAAACTCACTAAGAGCACTAGAACCTTTCTGATTACCCGTCAAATCGATCCCTAGATAAGACGGAACCTAGAAAATGATTTAGGCAACCATTTCTTTGTATAGATCTCTAAATGATTATTTTCTACCCTTATTTTGCAATCGCTTGATAGCCCGTTGAGCCTTTATTCAGGTATGCTAAATGCGTGCCTGTTTTGTTCTTAGACATGTTAAAACTACCCTTCGTCTGAAATAATTTTTGCCTCCCCTTAGAAGAATGGTCGCTCTAGTAAGGATGGATGTACATTATGAAAAGAGTTTCAATCATTGATAATTCTTTGGGCTACCAAAAATTGCCTTGATAAGGATGGGCTTACACTTCGGGAAAAGGGTTTAATCATTGACAAACTCTTTGCATAATTAGAGACATGAGCTTGCAAAAAAAAAAAAAAAGCAAAGCAAAAAAAAGAGGAAAAAAAAAGAAAAAAAAATAAAAGAAGTAGAGCTCAAAATAGTACCCCTTGATGAGTTTCAATGGTTATTTTTTTTTAATTGTTATTCTGAGTTTGATGAACTAAAATATTGCCAAACCCAAATTCAAGAATATCTTGACAGTATATAATTGGGCTGAGAATTATCCTCTCATCAGTCGAGTGAATATTGCGGCCATTTTTCTCTAGCAACTTAATCCTTCTTTGGTAACCATCTACCTAAGCCTAATATTATAACCGAAATAAGTCCTCTTAATTCTTGGTTTGATCTTATCTAATTAGCAGAGATGACCTTCTAATAAGGTTTGGTATGTAGGAAGAGGCATATGGTATTTCTTGAGCTTCAAGCGGGAAGTTAAAAGTGCATTTATGCATTCGAGTTGGGTCTTGTCCCCAACATTGCATCTAGAATTTACTTTCAAATGGTGAAAAATTTTATTTTGGCCTTTTGCACGCACACACACAGAGATTGCATGGTATGCCTTGTATTTACGTGTTGGTTTAGTAAACCTTGATATTTACATGTTTATCTTCTTGCCCTTCATTGGGAATGACTCCTTAATTCTTTTTGCTGAGATTGAATCAATGGAGAATGTGGTTCATTCAATGCGTTCAAGGGCAAATAGAAACTTGAGTTTGGGGTACCTAATAGGTTGCAATCATTTTACAATCTTGGGATATTTCTTAACATTAGTCATGAAAGTGATACTTTGCATATGCACCCAGCAATATTCTTTGCACATATGCTTTCTGCGCACACACACAGAGATTGCATGGTATGCTTTGTATTTACGTGTTGGTTTAGTAAACCTTGATATTTACATGTTTATCTTCTTGCCCTTCATTAGGAATGACTCCTTAATTCTTTTTTGCTGAGATTGAATTAGCGGATAATGTGGTTCCTTCAGTGCATTCAAGGGTAGAAATAAACTTGAGTTTGGGGTACCTAATAGGTTGCAATCATTTTACAATCTTGGGATATTTCTTAACATTAGTCACGAAAGTGATACTTTGCATATGCACCTAGCAATATTCTTTACACATATGCATTCTGCAAATATTTTTACACATAATTGTAGCAAACATTCTTATAAATAGTTTTACATATATAACTTTTGATGTATGTCTTTTTGTATAAAATCTTTAGCTAGCATCTTTCACCATATAAGTGTCTGTAGATACTTTTGCATACATGGCTCTCTAAACTTCATTTCTATAATCACTTATTTTCACGCATTTTGTGGGCACATCCTTTGCATGTATCTCACGTGCACCTTCTTTGCATGCATTCTGCACACTCATATGTATGATTTATTCCGTATGTATTTCATGTGCATAGTTATCCATGTACATATCACGCAGGTATGATTCTTTGTGTATTTTCATACACGTAATTTTGCACACATCACACACACCTAATTCTTAACATAGCCTTCATGTGTATAATGACTTTTTACCTTTTTCTGCATATGATTTTTTACGTCTATGATAGTGCACAATTCTTTACCCTCGTCACATGCATGATCATTTGCATATATTTCGCATACATAATTCCCTTATATATATTTCTCATGCCTAATCCTTTGCATATATTTCTCATGCATGGTCATTTGCAAACATTTCACCGAATACGATTCTTTGCACACAATCCATAATTCTTTACATGTACACAAGCCATGTACATCCTGTGCACGTGACTGTGGCATACATGTCATTTACATAATCCTTCGCATGCGTTTCGTGTTTGTAGTCCGTGTCAGTGGTTAGCCCTAGGCTAAATATTTGGACCTTGATGTAATCATTACATTTTCATTTATATGATGGTTTTCTTCACATTAATATTATTGGCATGTTACATTATTGTAATGTTTATGAATAACAATGTTATTCATGTCGTCCCTAGTCATTTATCACTAAAGGGCATAAAGATAAATTAAGACTAGTATAAATTTGCATTGATAATCATAGGATGATTATATATGATGATATAAATCAAATTTATAGGTACTTGTTATAGAACAAAGTACTGGATAGACCCACTGTGAGATCACAACATAGGATAGTGTCATAAGTGATCTTATAATAGATATGTTATTGAATCTTTTGACCTGAGGTTATCACGGTTTCCTACATAAGGAACATTATGTTTTAACATAATCAAACATTATCTTTAATCGGATAATTATAAAGTTTATGATCAAACAGAATGAGAATTATGCAAAGGAAAGTGAATAATCAAGATGGAATTTATCCCTCTCTTATGAGAAAGATATCTATTGGGCCCCTCGATAAGTAGGACTGTAAAAATGCATGGCCGTGCTCGAATAAATTGATAGTGTGATCAATGCCATTTGAATTTATCAGTCTACTTAGTGATCAAGAAATTATATATTTGAACAATACAAGTTTGACATGGACCATGACTTATTTTCAAACAAGATATCAAGTGACAAAAGAATAATAGCATGTTCTATTGTCAAGTTAAAATCGGACTAACGATATTTATATTATTTGGGTAGTTATAATATTTTGCTATAAACCAATTATAACTTGTGGGCCTATTATGGTATTGGGCCCACTGCCAACTTAATACAAACCTATTGAGTCACACACCAAGACAAAAATGAACAGAATGGATTTTAATTAGGGTATTTTGAAATTATAATATGGATATTTATATTTAATTTCAAAATCATATATATATATATATATATATATATATATATATATATATATATATATATATATATATATATATATATATATATATATATATATATATATATATATATATATATATATTTGAATATGAGATAATAATATATATTGATATAATATTTCCTATTATTTCGAATAAGAAATAAATATATATATATATATATATATATATATATATATATATATATATATATCTTATTTTGAATAAGAGATAATATCCCTAATTTATCTCTTTAGGGTTTAAATTTATACATATATATGTGTTGATATATGTTAATAAGATTTTAACCATAATTTTCATTTTTCTAAGAGAAAATAGAGAGTGGCTGCCGTTCTTGAGAGAGACAAGAAACCCTATGTAGACACCGGGTCCTGAGTCAGCCTAGATCGAAGTTACCCAATGATGATAATTGCCTTCACAGGCTTAAAAGGTTAAAGGTGATGATTTTCTCGTCAAATTTGCATTTTAGAGTGAAAATTAGAAAATAATAAAAAAAAGATTTAAAAAATAAATTTTGAAAAATGGGGACTTAAAATTATGGTGTTTTTAGTCAATTTAAAATTTAAAAAAATAGAAAAAAAATAAAAAAAATTTTCGGACCGCGAGTGTCGGGCGCGGCAGCGTGCCTGCGGCAGCGCGCAGGCGCGCGGGCGCCCAGCTCGCAGGCGCCAGGCGCCCAGCACGCCGACGCCGCGCTGGGCGCGATTTAGCGACGCGGGGCGTCGCCAATACTGCGCGTCGCTAAAAAGCGACGCGCAGCGTTGCGCGCTGCGCGCCGCACCGCTCGCCTCTTCGCGCGATTCCCGCACGAAGCTCGGGCGGGAATCGCGCGCCTCGCCGCGTGAGTGCCCGTCGCTCTATAGCGACGGGCGGTGCCCTCTGTGGCGACGGCCTCCTGGCCGTCGGTACAGGGTCTGATACCCTTTTCCTCTTTTTCAGCCTTTTTTCCGATTTTTTCACCCAAAAATCCGTTTTTTATCCCATTTTTTTGGGGTTTTTGACTTCAAATTAAATTCTAAAATATTTTTTTAGGTAATTAAATAATAAAACTTGATTTTATCATTAAAAATAAAATAATTTTGGGTTAAAATAGGTTTTTTCCTTAATTAAATTAGGGCAACCTATTTTATCCTATAAATAGTTTATGATGAAATCAAAGTAGTTTCCTCTCTTCTCTCCCCCCTCCACATTTTTTAGACCTAAAAATTCCAGATTTCTTCTTCTTCTTCCACCAAAAATTCCAGATTTTTTCCCCAACCAAAAATCAAAAAGAAAATCAATTGTGTCATTCTTTTTTCAACATAATTTCTTCTAAACATATTTTTTAGAGGAAGTTTTGTTGTTTGATTTAATTTTTGAGACAAATAGAATAATTATTTGTTCTCAAAATTGTTTTTCTTCTTTTATTTTGGGTTCAATAAAACTTTTTTTTCATTGATTTTGTTTTGAATCTCTTTTTGATAAAAAATTGATTTTGAGACAAATAAAATAATTGTTTGTCATCAAAATCTAATTTTTTATTTGATAAAACTTCAATCATTTTTTTTGTTATGAACAAAGTGATTGATTGTTCTTGAAATCTTTTTTCTTTATTTTAATCAATAAAAGCTTTTCTTTTTTTGATCAAAATCATTTCTTTAGGCAAAGGTATCAATTCTTTGTTCTTAAAGAATTTTTGATCATTTTTATTTTCATGTTTCTTGGAATAAAATTCCAACATTTTCATAATATTTCACTCTAATATTGTGAATCATCAAACAAAGAAATCAATCATCACTTTTCCTTCATCAAATCCAATATTCTGAGGGTAAATATTCTTGGCTCCATTTCAATTTCTATTTTATTTCATTTTATTTATTCATGTATATTTTATTGTTTTTATTGATTTATTTATTGTATTAATTTATTCATTTGTTGTATTGATTTTATATTTGTTCCATTTAATTGTTTATACATGATATGATTTTTATTCATATAAATATTGATTGTTTATTAATTTTTAACATGTAATTAATTTATTTCACTTTAATTCATCATTATTTTTAACATGTAATTAATAAATTCATTTTAATTGATCTTTTTGCCATGTAAATGGTTTATATCATTTGTGAACATATTTAATTAATCATGTTGTTTCATTTAATTGTTTTCATCATTCTTTAATTGTTTTAATCTATTATTCTTTTCTTTATCATTTTATATATTCTTTGATTCGTTTATCTTCATCATCATTGTTATCATGTTCATATTTTTACATGTATTATTTAATTAACATGTTTTACATTATTTAATCATTTGTCACATATAATGCATGTTTCTCATTTTATTTTAGTTTATTAACATTTTGATTCCATTATCATTCTTTTCATATCATCTTATTTTATTTTAATTTGTTATTCATTATTTTGTATGTTTAATTGATTTAATCACTAACATTATTTTATTTGTATTTGTTTTTATGTCTAAACTCATTTTTCGCTTGGGCGTTTTTGCGAGCACATCGGGGAGATCCAAAAAAGGCTCGTTTGGTTTATTTATTTGCTTTATTTGTAATATTTTATTTAATTTTGCCATATAATTTTTCTTGTAAAATTCTTTATTTAGGCTCGCTAAAAAGAAAATCACAAAAACGTTTTCTATTAATTAACTTGACATTTTTTCTAAATAAAAATGGGACCAATGTCCTAATTTTTCATACCCAAATAAATCGTCACATCAAAACTTTTTCATAATAAATATGCATGCGAGGACCAATGTTCTCACTATCAATGAATGACCCGTTTTATGCATGTATTTCACTTTTATAAATGGGAGTTGTATTCCGCTCCTAGTGTTATTGTAATTCATTTTTGAATGCTTTATTTTGGATTTTGCTTACATTTACTGCTTTTGATATGAATGATTGCGCCTTTAAATTAAAATTGCATTGTGTGGAAAGTTGATGAAATAATGAATTCAAAACTTAATTATGATATTAATCAAGGTACGAATAAATGAGAAGTCCCGAACCCTGCTCTGATCTTTGGGCTCAAGAGGCTAGAGGTTATCCTCCAAGACACCTCTTGTGTCACGAGACTTAGACGTTAAATCCTAGGCCTCATGGCCCAATATGGATAAAATGCGCAAGTCTTAGGCTCTCCGAGGCGAGAGAAACTTTCCCAATGTTCTATTGGGTGGCGACTCCATGAAACCTCCTTGTTGCCCAACATAGACGCACTTGCGATTTATCGCAAGCTGTTGACGGACCCACAATCGCCCCGATCGCCCACGTGCGGGCGGTCGAGCGGGCGGCCGCGGGGATCCGGCGCGCGTCACAGTGGCGACTCCACTGGGGACGTACTCGAGACTTCGATTCGAAAGTACCTTAATTAAAAATCATAATTGAGTTTTAATTTAAAATTTTCATCTTCTTTCAAAACTGCATTGCATCTCATTAGAGCCTTAGATCTATGCTAGTTTGGTCCCTCTTTTAGCCCCGGTGCGTTCCCGAAGCACGACCCTATTTTCACTCAATTTGGGGAAGTGTTAAGGATAATCACCAGCCCAAGCCTCGTACCTTAATGGTATATCAAAATGGTGACCCGATCGGTCGTTACGCTCGTGATGAGTTAGACCCGTCGGCAGGGATCATGCTTGGGTAGCCCTAAAGTAACACCACCCTTTGACCAAAGCTCATGTAATGGAAATAGATACTTCCCTTAGGTGGTATGAACCGTAATACCTTGCTTGCTATATGGATCATTATGTATTGGACAAACCCAAATAATCTGATTGGTCACCTAATCAAAGGCTTTCATGCCCCGATAGGCCCATGTCAACTTGTTCGGGCTGCCTAAATACATAACGATCATAACCCATGTGCTCGCACATTAGATAAGAGATGTTATGATGCCGGTTCTTCACCGAGCACCATACGCATCCATTGGGTTCCCCGCTAACCCATGGATCAAGCCCACCTAGGAAAGAGACCGCATTACCTCGTATGTGGGAGTAATAAGGTTGGAAGGATCTACTTGCTTGCATGTGATTGTAAATGTTGCATAGCTCACTATCATGCATTGTATATGTCATTCATGCATCATCCTAACAATCTAATTTTTTTCAGCCATCATAGATTCATCTAAGTGGACTAGAGGTTCCGACGGTCGGTTAATAAGGACAAATCTGCTCTTTGAGTTGCCGGAACTAGTGCCTGACTGGGATTCTGAGTCATTCCCATCAATCAGTGAAGCCTCTGTAGAATCATCAATGGCAGAAGAACCTGGAGTTTTGACCACTCAAGACCTAGCTAGGAGGCTAGAGGATTTTGAACGGAGAGTGCTAGACATGATGGGTGCCATGACTGAAAGGATTGCCCATCCACCTGCTGCCCCACAGCCGCCTGCTGCTCTACAGCCACAAGCAGCCCCTCCTCGGGGGCAAGCCGAACCACCTGCTGGTGGGGAGGCTCCCTTCGTTGGAGCTGCTGCTCGTCAACCCAACAATGAGCACAGAGCTGCTGCACCCATCGAGCCAAGAGGGGAAAGGATTCATAACCCCAACGATGATTTCCTGATGGAGGAGGAAGAAGAAGTGGTGCCGATAGTCCACCAAGCTGCAAGGCCCAGAGCACCCAGAGTAGAGGATGAAGCTTTAAGAGGTATGAGACAACAGATCGAAGCTATCACCCGCATGCTGTCAGCAGGCAAGGGGATCAACCCAGAAGACAGAGATCTAGGGGATGAAGAGCTGCTGCCCCAAAGATTCAAGATGCCCGAGCTTCCGAAATTTGATGGCACCTCGGACCCATCCGCCCACATCAAGCAGTACACCCTGGTCATGAAAGGCACAGGGCTGAGCAAGAAGCAGAAGGTGGAATATTTCTGCCTTAGTCTGGTGGGCCCGGCAGTTGACTGGTACCACGGGTTGGATAGGAGGTCCAAAGAGGATTGGGACCTTTTGACCGAAGAATTCATGAAGCAGTACGACTGCAGCACCAGGATGGAGGTCACCCTAAAAGACCTCGAGCTTCTACAGCAGAAGAATGATGACTCATTCCATGAGTACCTTACAAGATGGAGAAACAGGGTCATGGAGATGAAGAGGAAGCCTGACACCGCAGACCAGATCAGGCTATTTATCAGAAACTCATGCCCTTACTTAAGGGACTTGCTCAGTTTTAAGGGGCTCAAGGACTGGGAGTCGCTTAAGGATATCGCTATAGAAGCTGAGGCGGCTTACCTGGCAAAGAAAGCAAGCCAAAATAACTTTGCTGGGAAAGGCTATGGGAACCAGTCGGGATTCAAATCAGGAAGTGTCGGAGGCAGCAACAGCAGAAACGGTAGGACGGCAGAGGTCTCAGCTACTGGAGTTGGGCAGGGTCAGAGATACTACTCCAACTTAGGCCGCTCTCTATCTTGGGTACTGGAGAAACTAATGAAAGAAGGCAAGTTGCAACCTTTGCCACCAAGACCAGCCTTGAGTCAAGGACAGCCAGGACATAGAGGTGATCAGTACTGCGCTTACCACCAACACACCGGCCATTTGACTGACTATTGCCGTATTCTGAGAAACAAGATCCAGGATCTCATTGACACCAATCAGATCACAGATCCTGAGAAGAGAGAAAAGAAGAAAAAGGCAGGCTACAACGCAGTCCCTCCACCGCGAACATGATCGTGTCCTGTGGCCCACTAGTGATATTGCTTTTAGATGCTGGAATCTTTTCATTTCTGGAACTTTTTATATTACAATTTTCTATTTGTAATAAAGAGAACAATTTTGCTTATTTGTATGGCATTTCTATTGATTTCATTTCGCATGATCATAACAAATTAACTTTGGCATTAATTCAAATAATATGACTGCAGTTAATCTCGAAAACTTTGGGGAACCCAAAGAAAATTTTGATAGCATCTAACATAGCTCCTGTAAAAAAAGAAAAAAAGAAAAACTAGTTGCAATTAGGGGACTGGATGGAAACTCACTAAGAGCACTAGAACCTTTCGGATTACCCGTCAAAGCGATCCCTGGATAAGACAGAACCTAGAAAATGATTTAGGCACTATTTCTTTGTATAGCTCTCTAAATGACTACTTCCTACCCTTGTTCTGCAATCACTTGCTAGCCCATTGAGCCTTTATGCAGGTATGCTGAATGCGTACCAATTTTGTTGTTACACACATTAAAACTACCCCCTCGCCTAAAATGATTTTGGCTTCCCCTTAGAAGAGTGGCCGCTCTGAAACTGATGGATGTACATTTGAACAATTCTTTGGACTATAAAAAAAAATTGCCTTGATAAGAGCAAGTTCAGACTTTGGAAAGAGAGTTTAGTCATGCATGAAAGGCATGAGCTAAAAAAAAAAAAAAAAAAAAAAAAAAAAAAAAAACGAAGCGAAAGCAAAAAGAAGAAAAAGAAAAAGAAAGCAAAAGATCCAAAAAGAAAAAAATGAATGAAAAATGAAAGAAAAAGAAGCAAAGAAAAGAAAAAAAAAGAATAAAAAAGAGAGCTCAAAATGGTGACCAATTGACTAGTTTCAATGATTACCCTTTTTCTTCTGATCTCAAGGAGCTAGAATGTTATCGAGTCCAAATTCAAGAATACTTTTGAGCCAAGAACGGTTCATCCATCAGTCGAGAAAATATCGCGGCCATTTTTCTCTAGCGACCTGATCCTCCTTTGACAGCCATCTACCTAAGCCTGACATTACAACCCAAGTAAGACCTCTTGATTCTTGGTTCAGTCTTATCCAATTAGCGGAGATGACCTTCTAAAGAGGTTTGGTACGTAAGAAGAGGCCTATGGTGTTTCTTGAGCTTCAAGTGAGAAGCCACGAGTGCAATCATGCATTCGAGTTAAGTCTCGTCTCCAACATTGCTTCTAGAATTCACATTCAAAAAAAAAAAAAAAAAAAAAATTTGAGAGAAAATCTTCAATCATAAAACCCGAGAAGGCTGATTGATAACAGGAGTTTTGATGCTTTCAAGATCTATCTCGAGATTAGCTAAAGTCTTGTATTTTTTAAAATCAATGCCAAAATAATGATCATGTTTAATGAAATCAAATTGAAACACATGCATTTATGCAATGATGTGATCAGAGTATTGCACCCTGTGTGATCAAAGTCATGTATATGCCTACCCTCTGCTACTCTCAGCACGCAAGCGCTTCAGCCGATTCATACTGCCGTCAAATGAGAAGAATCAAGCTCATGCAACCATGTCCTAAGACTCCCGAAAGATTATTGCCAACAACTTCAGCACTCTTAAAAAAAAAAAAAAAAAAAAAAAAAAAAAAAAAACCCGTTAGAGTGAAAACCGTAACTGGCGCTCTAAGCAAAACTAGGCAAAAGGATAGGGTGAAAACCTGAAAACAGGCAGTCTGTCCTTTAAAAAAAAGAAGAAAGAGAAAAGCCGCTGGATTGGGTTGGGTCCATTCCAGGCAAAAAAATAAGGCACAGGGTTATGTGAAAATCCACAAAGGACACAACTCCCGCTAAGAAAAGCTAGTGTGAAAATCCACAAGGGACACACTACCTTCAAATAATGACTACAGGTACTAGGTGAGAATCTCACAATCCCAAAGGGCATGAAATTCAAAAGCAGCTCAAAAGGCATCAATTATATCGCAAATCGCAACTAGCCCGGCATCATCTTCGAGTTCACATAGATGAATTTTTATCTTGCATTCCTGCATTACTCATGCATTTCACTTGCATGCTCACCATTTTTGCATAGTTTAGTTTCCTTATTTTGCAGAAAGAAAGGCTTGAGGCGGACGCCGACAAAAGCCGAGTGATGACATCGGTCAAATCATCAATCAAAACCTCAACTCATTCATCAATCAAGATATTGATCAAAACATATATCCAAGCCTCAACTCAATCATCAATCCACATACCAGCTTAATCATCAATCCAAGCACCATCCAAAGACCTCTCAGGGGGCAATCAACCAAAGACTTCTCAGGGAGCAGAAAACCGAAGACTTCTCAGGGAGCAGAAAACCGAAGACTTCTCAGGGAGCAGAAAATCAAAGACTTCTCAGGGAGCAGCAAACCGAAGACTTCTCAGGGAGCAGAAAATCGAAGACTTCTCAGGGAGCAGAAAACCGAAGACTTCTCAGGGAGCAGAAAATCGAAGACTTCTCAGGGAGCAGAAAATCTAAGACCTCTCAGGGGGCAAACAATCAATGAACTGAAGACCTCTCAGGGGGCAAATAATCAATGAACCGAAGACCTCTCAGGGGGCAAATGATCAATAAACCGAAGACTTCTCAGGGAGCAGCTAACTGAAGACCTCTCAGGGGGCAAACAATCAATGAACTGAAGACCTCTCAGGGGGCAAACAATCAATGAACTGAAGACCTCTCAGGGGGCAAACAATCAATGAACTGAAGACCTCTCAGGGGGCAAACGATCAATGAACCGAAGACCTCTCAGGGGGCAATCAACCAAAGACTTCTCAGGGAGCAGCAAATCTAAGACCTCTCAGGGGGCAAACAATCAATCAACGGAAGACTTTTCAGGGAGTAGCAAATATAAGACCTCTCAGGGGGCAAACGATAAATGAAATGAAGACCTCTCAGGGGGCAAACAAACGATAGATGAACTGAAGACCTCTCAGGGGGCAAACAAACGATCGATGAACCGAAGACCTCTCAGGGGGCAAACGATAAATGAAATGAAGACCTCTCAGGGGGCAAACAAACGATCGATGAACCGAAGACCTCTCAGGGGGCAATCAACCGAAGGGCTCACAGATAGCACCGCGTCAACAAACGAAAACATACCACCATCTCAGAATTCTCCAGTTCGGAAAGACGGCCGACTCAGGTACGCGTCTCTTTCCTTTTCTTCTTTGAGTTTAGGCTCACCTAGACACTAGTGTACTAGATTCCCCTGAACTGGGGGCAACTGTAGACACCGGGTCCTGAGTCAGCCTAGATCGAAGTTACCCAATGATGATAATTGCCTTCACAGGCTTAAAAGGTTAAAGGTGATGATTTTCTCGTCAAATTTGCATTTTAGAGTGAAAATTAGAAAATAATAAAAAAAAGATTTAAAAAATAAATTTTGAAAAATGGGGACTTAAAATTATGGTGTTTTTAGTCAATTTAAAATTTAAAAAAATAGAAAAAAAATAAAAAAAAAATAAAAAAAATTTTCGGACCGCGAGTGTCGGGCGCGGCAGCGTGCCTGCGGCAGCGCGCAGGCGCGCGGGCGCCCAGCTCGCAGGCGCCAGGCGCCCAGCACGCCGACGCCCAGGCGCCCAGCGCGCTGGGCGCGATTTAGCGACGCGGGGCGTCGCCAATACTGCGCGTCGCTAAAAAGCGACGCGCAGCGTTGCGCGCTGCGCGCCGCACCGCTCGCCTCTTCGCGCGATTCCCGCGCGAAGCTCGGGCGGGAATCGCGCGCCTCGCCGCGTGAGTGCCCGTCGCTCTATAGCGACGGGCGGTGCCCTCTGTGGCGACGGCCTCCTGGCCGTCGGTACAGGGTCTGATACCCTTTTCCTCTTTTTCAGCCTTTTTTCCGATTTTTTCACCCAAAAATCCGTTTTTTATCCCATTTTTTTGGGGTTTTTGACTTCAAATTAAATTCTAAAATATTTTTTTAGGTAATTAAATAATAAAACTTGATTTTATCATTAAAAATAAAATAATTTTGGGTTAAAATAGGTTTTTTCCTTAATTAAATTAGGGCAACCTATTTTATCCTATAAATAGTTTATGATGAAATCAAAGTAGTTTCCTCTCTTCTCTCCCCCCTCCACATTTTTTAGACCTAAAAATTCCAGATTTCTTCTTCTTCTTCCACCAAAAATTCCAGATTTTTTCCCCAACCAAAAATCAAAAAGAAAATCAATTGTGTCATTCTTTTTTCAACATAATTTCTTCTAAACATATTTTTTAGAGGAAGTTTTGTTGTTTGATTTAATTTTTGAGACAAATAGAATAATTATTTGTTCTCAAAATTGTTTTTCTTCTTTTATTTTGGGTTCAATAAAACTTTTTTTTCATTGATTTTGTTTTGAATCTCTTTTTGATAAAAAATTGATTTTGAGACAAATAAAATAATTGTTTGTCATCAAAATCTAATTTTTTATTTGATAAAACTTCAATCATTTTTTTTGTTATGAACAAAGTGATTGATTGTTCTTGAAATCATTTTTCTTTATTTTAATCAATAAAAGCTTTTCTTTTTTTGATCAAAATCATTTCTTTAGGCAAAGGTATCAATTCTTTGTTCTTAAAGAATTTTTGATCATTTTTATTTTCATGTTTCTTGGAATAAAATTCCAACATTTTCATAATATTTCACTCTAATATTGTGAATCATCAAACAAAGAAATCAATCATCACTTTTCCTTCATCAAATCCAATATTCTGAGGGTAAATATTCTTGGCTCCATTTCAATTTCTATTTTATTTCATTTTATTTATTCATGTATATTTTATTGTTTTTATTGATTTATTTATTGTATTAATTTATTCATTTGTTGTATTGATTTTATATTTGTTCCATTTAATTGTTTATACATGATATGATTTTTATTCATATAAATATTGATTGTTTATTAATTTTTAACATGTAATTAATTTATTTCACTTTAATTCATCATTATTTTTAACATGTAATTAATAAATTCATTTTAATTGATCTTTTTGCCATGTAAATGGTTTATATCATTTGTGAACATATTTAATTAATCATGTTGTTTCATTTAATTGTTTTCATCATTCTTTAATTGTTTTAATCTATTATTCTTTTCTTTATCATTTTATATATTCTTTGATTCGTTTATCTTCATCATCATTGTTATCATGTTCATATTTTTACATGTATTATTTAATTAACATGTTTTACATTATTTAATCATTTGTCACATATAATGCATGTTTCTCATTTTATTTTAGTTTATTAACATTTTGATTCCATTATCATTCTTTTCATATCATCTTATTTTATTTTAATTTGTTATTCATTATTTTGTATGTTTAATTGATTTAATCACTAACATTATTTTATTTGTATTTGTTTTTATGTCTAAACTCATTTTTCGCTTGGGCGTTTTTGCGAGCACATCGGGGAGATCCAAAAAAGGCTCGTTTGGTTTATTTATTTGCTTTATTTGTAATATTTTATTTAATTTTGCCATATAATTTTTCTTGTAAAATTCTTTATTTAGGCTCGCTAAAAAGAAAATCACAAAAACGTTTTCTATTAATTAACTTGACATTTTTTCTAAATAAAAATGGGACCAATGTCCTAATTTTTCATACCCAAATAAATCGTCACATCAAAACTTTTTCATAATAAATATGCATGCGAGGACCAATGTTCTCACTATCAATGAATGACCCGTTTTATGCATGTATTTCACTTTTATAAATGGGAGTTGTATTCCGCTCCTAGTGTTATTGTAATTCATTTTTGAATGCTTTATTTTGGATTTTGCTTACATTTACTGCTTTTGATATGAATGATTGCGCCTTTAAATTAAAATTGCATTGTGTGGAAAGTTGATGAAATAATGAATTCAAAACTTAATTATGATATTAATCAAGGTACGAATAAATGAGAAGTCCCGAACCCTGCTCTGATCTTTGGGCTCAAGAGGCTAGAGGTTATCCTCCAAGACACCTCTTGTGTCACGAGACTTAGACGTTAAATCCTAGGCCTCATGGCCCAATATGGATAAAATGCGCAAGTCTTAGGCTCTCCGAGGCGAGAGAAACTTTCCCAATGTTCTATTGGGTGGCGACTCCATGAAACCTCCTTGTTGCCCAACATAGACGCACTTGCGATTTATCGCAAGCTGTTGACGGACCCACAATCGCCCCGATCGCCCACGTGCGGGCGGTCGAGCGGGCGGCCGCGGGGATCCGGCGCGCGTCACACCCTAGTTGCCATATTCTTAAGAAAGAAGAACACAAAATCCTGTCGCACGTAAGGGAGCTAGCAACCCTGCGATTTTTGTTCATCGGTTCGTGCGTGTGGATACCGATAGAGGGCGTTCGTGGTTGCAGCTGCGCCTACAATCCGATATAACTAAGAGTTAGTTCGCTTTTTAGCACACCAAAAGGTCGGTATTCATAATCCCTCCTTTTGAATCAATTGAAAATACATGGATCTTGTTTGGGTTTCGATTTATATTCCGTTGCATTTAATTTGAATTCACTACAAGAAAATCCAAAAATAACAATGGATTTTTAGCGACGGATTGCATACCGTTGCTATATAGCGACGGAATATGTAATAGCGACGGAATTTAATTTTCGTCGCTATATAGCAAGGGAATTTATTTTCCGTCGCTAAATAGCAACGGTTATTATAATCCATTCGCTAAAAATGACACCAAGAATTCCCTCCAATATTACCGACCAAAATTAGCGACGTTTTAAATAATCCATCGGTAAAAATAGCGACGGATTATTTATTTCATAGATAAAAAAATGTAAAAATTATTTATTTAATTTAGCGATGGAATAAAATTTCCGTCGCTAAATATGGCAAAGGAAATGTAATGCCGCCGCTACTTATAGCGACGGATTTAAATATCCATCGCGAAAAAAAAAATTAATTTCACTTGTTTTAATTTAGTGACG
Source organism: Excoecaria cochinchinensis (assembly GCA_947683425.1). Classification (NCBI taxonomy): domain Eukaryota; kingdom Viridiplantae; phylum Streptophyta; class Magnoliopsida; order Malpighiales; family Euphorbiaceae; genus Excoecaria; species Excoecaria cochinchinensis. The sequence continues at coordinate 475,637 of CANTUQ010000058.1, forward strand.
GATTTAAATATCTGTCGCTCAAAATATAGACGGAATTATGTATTCCGTCGTAAAAAATAGGTTTTTTTTTTTAATTTAGCGACGAAATTAAATATCCGTCGCTAAAAATTGCGACGGATTAAACATTCCGTCACTATTTTTAGCGACGAATATTTAAATTCGTTGCTAAATTTTTCCTATATATTCATCCTTTTCTTTCTCCTCCCCTTCTCTCCTCTCTCTCCTCCCTCTCCCCTCCCTGCCATTTCCCCCTTCTCTGCCTCGTTACCCACCGCCGCTGCACCTCCGGCATGTCTCCACCGGCCCAGATTCGGCCATCTCCCTTCCCTCCGGCGCCGATCCGGGCCCCCTCACCCCCCCCCCCCCCCCGGCGGCCTCCTCCTGCCTCCCCTCCCCTCCCTCTCCCCTTCCTTTTCCCACTTCTCTTTTCCTCCTCCACGCGTGGCCTTCTCTCTTCCAGCGTGGGCTGTTGCTGCTCCGGCGTGGTGGACGGCCATCCAGCTCAGGCGACTCCTGTGCCTTCCCTCCTCCTCCACCGGCATCAGGTAAGCAATGGTTTTTTTTAATTTATTAATTAATTAATAATAATAATAATAATAATAATATTATTATTATTATTTATGTTAATTAAACATAAATATTGTTAATTAATAATTAATATTGTTAATTATTATTATTATTATTATTATTATTATTTATGTTAATTAATATTATTATTTAAAATGTTAATATTGTTAAACAAAAATCTGAATTACCTATTAGTGTTATTGTTATTGTTGTTAGAATTATTATTATTATTATTTATTTATGTTAATTAAACATTTCATTATTGTTAAATAATACTATCAAATTTTTTTGTAAAATATATTATTATTAGTGTTATTAGTATTAGTTAGATTATTGTTAAATAATGAGATGAAAAATTTATTATTGTTAGTATTATTAGAAAATAATAATAATAATAATAATAATACTAAATTTTACTGATTTCAATTTAATAATAATAACATATTGAATAATAATAATATGAAGAATACTAATAATAAAATTAATAATAACATTTAAATTAATAAACTCATAATAATCTATGAAGCTTTAATTTATTGACAAAAAGAAGGTTTGATCCTAATAAATGAAGTTTAGATGCGAGCAATGATTAATTAATGTCCAATTATGAATTAATTATTATGTTGAATGTAATAGTGTTAATTATAGAAATACGAGGAATCTATTAACTACCGCATTTAGCAATTAGTGGACTCAATAATCAACTAAGAACGACATCAATTTCATATAATTGAAGTGTGTGTGTGTATGTCCATATTTGGATAAGAAATATATATTGTATTAAAGTCTTCTAACATAGTAAAATAGAAGTCCATTGTATTCTGGTGTATAATATATCAATAAATAAACAATAAATATATATAATTTTAAGATTCCATTTAATTATTTAATTAGTATTTATGACATATACCATTTGAAATGAAATTAAAAAAATAATAGAAAAAAAGAAATTAATTCTCAATGACAAAAAATTGATTTGTTTATCTCAAAAATGATTATTGATTAAAATTGTTAAAAGAAGGAAGAAAATAAATTTAATTCTCAAGAATAAAGAATTATTTTTTGTCTCAAAAAATTATAATTGATAAAAAAAAAATACAAATCTCAATAACAAAGAATGATTTTCTTTGTCTTAAGAAAAATTCTTTATTAAAAATTGGATTTTTAACCTTAAGATTTTTTTTGGAGAAGAAAATCCAAAAAAAAATGTAGAGAGAATTCTTGGAGAAGAAGAACAAAGAAAATGAAGATTTTTTTGATCCAAAAGAAATTCCTCTCTTTTTTCTTTGTAAATTTTTCTATTTATATCAACAAAAATGGAAAACCTAATTAATTAAGTAATAAAATTGAATTTTTATCAAATTCCCCTTAATTTGGGTTCAAAAAAGAGAATTATCATTAAAAATTCTGGAAAAAAGGTGAAAAGTAAAAAAAAATCAAGAAAAAACAGAAAAGGGCAAAAAATCGCGATTTCGGCAGATCAGGGGCGACCGACGCCTGTCGGTGCGCGCGCCCAGAGCAGAGCAACGCCCTGCGCGTCGCTTGTGTTGCGCCCGCGAGCATGCGCTCCTGCGGGCTGCCACAGTGCGCCGTTGCGGATGACATCTGATTTTTTGTTTTTTAAAATTTTAAAATAACTAAAAACACTATAATTTTCAAACTCCATTCTTCAAATTTAATTTTTAATACATTTTTTATTATTTTTTTTATTTTTTATTCTAAAATATAAACTTGACAAGAAAATTATCACTTTCAACCTTTTTGCCTGTGAATAGGCATCTAATCATCATTGGGTAACTCTGATCTAGGCTGACTCAGGACCTGATATCTACAGTCGCAGTAGAATACATTACAACTTAATGACAACAATCACGTGCCTTGCATATCGGATGGGGGTTAGCAAGGGGTATGCCATACAGAGTGGATGGTGGTCAGCAAGATAAATGCGGTATATCAAATCACGTGCCTTGGGGACCGGATGGAGGTCAGCAAAATAATTGCAAATGGGTCGTAATAGAATGCGGTACAACTCGACGGTGGCAATCATACGTCATGCAGACTGGATGGGGGTTAGCAAGTGTATGCCGTATAGACCAAATGGGGGTCAGTAAAACAATCGTAAATGGGTCATAGTAGAATATGCTACAACTTAACGGTGACGATTATACAACATGTAAACCGGATGGGGGTTAGCAAGCATATGCCTTACAGACCGAATGGTGGTCAGTAAAATAATCACAAAGGAGTAGTAGTAGAATACGCTACAACTCGACGGTGGCGATCATACGTCATGTAGACCGAATGGGGGTTAGTAAGCGTATGCCTTACAGACCGAATGGTGGTCAGTAAAACAATTGCAAGGGAGTCGTAGTAGAATACGCTACAGGTCAATGGCAACAATCATATGCCATGCAGACCGGATGGGGGCTAGCAAGCATATGCCATGCAGACTGGGTGGTGGTCAGCAAAACAATCACAACATATCAAATGGGTCGTAGTAGAATACACTACAGCTCAGTGGCGACAAGCCACAAATCTTCAACGCGACAAAAAGGTAAGGTCTGCCTCAGTTATGCTCTTCTTTCCTTCTTCTCTGAATTTTGGCTTATTTAGACACTAGTGTACTAGTTTTTCCAAAATTGGGGGCAACTGTAGACACCGGGTCCCGAGGCAACTTTGGTCAGAGTTATCTAATGAGGATAATATTTATTCAAAAATAGACAGAGAATGAAAGCACTTTGGCTCTCTATGGACTGGGGGTTTCAGTTGGGTCTTTTAGGCAAACTTGATAATTTCTCCGAAAAAATATAAAAATAAAATATAAAAAATAAATAAAAATAAAGCTAAAAGCAAAAGTAAAAGTAAAAATAAAAATAAAAATTATATTAAGATTAGGTTAAATCAATTAACTAAAATTGTAGAATAATAAAATTAAAGAGAAAATAAAAGAGAGTGATTAATTAATTAAAATATGTGATAATTAAAATAAGTCAAAATAAATTAAACGAGGCAAAAATTTAGGTGGAAATCAAGGAAAGAATAAATTAGGATATAAAGGAGAAGAAAAACCTAGACCAGAGGGGCAGATCAAAGAAAGGGAGGCAAAAGAAAAAAAGAAAGAAAGCCAAAAATAGGGGGAAAGAAAGAGAAAGAGAAGAGAGGTGAGAAAATTGGACAAAAAAAAGAAACCAAAGAAAACCAGACTAAAGAAAATGCAAGAAACCGAAAAAAAGAAGGAAAAAGGGGAAGAAGAAGAAAAAGGAGGCGCCAGCCACCTCCGGCGGCAGACAATGCCACGCGAGGCGACGGAAGGAGCCAGAAGTCGAGGCGCTGCTTCTGCCACCATCCAATCACCCCCGGTGGCTGCCGAAGAGCAGATCGGTCATGAGATGGCGCTACTGTTCGGAGTTATTTTTGGCCACCTCCGGCTGCCGACAGCGACACGCGAGGTGGCGGCGTACTCTTGATGGCGATACAAGTCTCTCGGTGGCAGCTGATCTTCCTCAATCACAGGTGAGGAGTAGATCGGAGCAGGAGGAACCGAGCCTACCCACAGCGTTTCCTGCAAACTAGCAAGGCTTCTCGGTGCGTGGCCACCTGCAACGGACTCCTGGCCCCCCGACCTACCTTCCGGTCATGGCGGTGTCGACCATCGACGAGCTTCCAGCAGGCTCCAGCGAGGCAGCAGGTAAGTTAATTATTTTTATTTATTAATGTTAATATTATTTATATTTATTACTATTAGTATTTTTGTTTGTTGTTATTATTATTATTATTATTATTATTATTATTATTATTATTATTATTATTGTTATATGTTAATATTATTTTATCATTATAATCATTATTATTGTTATTGTTATTATTATTATTATTTGTTATTATTATTAGTATTTGTTTTAGTGTTATTATTATTAAAATTAATATTATTATGGTGGTTGTTAGTATTATTGTTGTGTTGTTGTTGTTGTTGTTGTTGTTGTTGTTATTATTATTATTATTATTATTATTATTATTATTATTATTATTATTATTATTATTATTATTATTATCATTATTATTGTAGTGTGAATATTATTTTTATTATTGTTTTCATTATTATTATTATTGTGTTGTGAATATTATTTTTACTGTTATTATTATTGCTATTTTATTGTTATTATTATTGCTACTATTATTATTGTTTTTATTGTTAGTGATCATTATAATTATGTCATTTATGATTTATATTTATTAATTTGTTAATTCTGTTAGTTTATTCTATTTCTACTGTATTAGTTTAATTATTTTTTCCAATTTATTTCATCCAATTATTTATTTATTTATTCACCATTTTGTTTAATTTAATCCATTACCGACCAATATTATTTTCTATCATGACAGCGACCGCGAGGAGCACGCGGCTCATCTTTGGGCTAGGCGAAGCATGATCGAGGTGAATAGTTTAGAATTTATTTATTATTCAAGGCATGTATTAATTATTGTTTTATTTTCTTTTATTTTCTTGAGGTTTGTAATAATAAAGATTTATCGGCCGCATCAAAAGAATCAACATATAAAATGTTTTCTACTAAAATTGAAAATTTAGTAATAATAAAAGGACCAATGTCCTAACTTTTCTACCCAAATAAATTGTCACTATAAAATTATTTTTTGTAAGCATACATGCGATGACCAATGTCCTCACCCTAAATTGAATATCCCGTTTTATGCATATTTTTCCTTTATTTCTGCTAATTTACATTGGGGGAATGTTCTGCTCCTAGTTTTATTGTAAATTAATGTGCATTTATTTATTTTATACACAATTTACTTTACTTATCGCTTTCATTATATAATTGATCTGCGCTTTAATTACTGTATTTAAATGAATGTGAAACGGAATGAAATTTTAAATTCAAAACTTAATTATAACTTTAACCAAGGTATGAGTAAATGGAAAGTCCTGAACCATCTCTGGTCTTAGACTCAACGAGGTTAGATGAACCTTTCCATTGTTCCATTGGAAAGGGAATTCCAAAATATCTCTTGTTGCCCAAAATAGACCCAAGTTGTATTGTTTTAGGCTCCACGAGGTTAGATGAACCATCCCAATGTTCTATTGAGGTGGGGACTCCAAAATATCTCTAGTTTTTCCAAAATAGACGCATATGTATCGTCTTAGGTTTCACAAGATTAGATGAATTTTTCCAATGTTTTATTGAAAGGAGAATTCCAAAATATTTATAATTTCCCAAAATAGACATACATGCGTTTTCTTAGGCTCAGTGAGGCTAGATGACCTTTCGCAATGTTTTATTGGGTGGCGACTCCAAAACACCTCCTTGTTGCCCAAAATAGACGCGGTTGTAATTTTTACAAGTTCTATGAACCTCTCTCGAATCCCCTAAAAGCGGGTCATTCGAGGCCTACCGGGGTTTGACGTGTGTCACAGGTGCGCTAGTTCTAATTCTAAGTAATATATGTTAAAGACTTTTATAAATAGTTGGTCATTTTTTTCCTACTTAGTTATAAGCAATTGCAATTTATGTATTAGGATTAATATTTAAAAGTAATATTTTTTTTTACTAACATATAATTTCTAAACACAACATAAGAAATACCTCACAATAATAAATAATTACGACACCGTCAGATAACTAAAAGCCAAAGAATAAGAGATAGAGAGAAAAGACCATTGGAGATGAAAAGTGCAACGAAAGGATGGAGAAATTCGGGTTACATCCGTGATCAGAAAATTTTGGCAATTGTAACACTATGGTCACTATACTACGATTTATAACGAAAAAATAGTTCAACTATGATTTTATAGCAAAAAAGTCATAAAAACCAGAAATTAGGTATTTCAGCAAATGGCATGCATTTTTGACATTCACACAACTTGCCACATCAGCTTGTGACAAGATCCGACATGGTATGAAATTAAAAAATAATTTTAAAATCAAAATTTAAATTTTTTATAGTTTCTCTCTCTCGATGTCTCTCTTATTTCTCTTGCTACTCCTACTACTCCACCTCTGGTGACTCCATCTCCTCCATTGCCAATCACTCCATCTGCTCCACCTCTAGCCACTCTTTCTCCGCCTTCCAATTCACCACCATCGTCTTCATCTTCTCCTCCGCCACCATCCACTCCCTCACCCACTTTGCCAGTTCCTTCCACCATATCTCCTCCTCCGCTGTCAATGCTGTCTCCTCCATCTCCACCTCAAAATTAAAAATTGAGATCGGACATCTAGCCATTCCATCTCCTCCATCGCCAATCACTTCATCCACTCCACCTTCGGCCGGTTCTTCTCCGCCTTCCACTTTACCACCACCGTCTTCATCTTCTCCTTCGCCACCATCCACTCCCTTACCCACTCTGCTAACTTCTTCCACCACATCTCCTCGTCAATCATCAACACTGTTCCCTCCACTCCACCTTAAAATTAAAAATTAAGATCGAAGAGAGTGAGATTGAGGAGATACAATGAGAGAGAGAAAAGAGTCAGCAAGAGAAACTGTAAAATAAAAATCTGAGTTTTAATTTTTTTAACTTCATGACACATCGGATCCAGTCAGAGGCTAACGTGGCAAGTTGTGTGAACTTGAAAAACATGTGCCATTTGCCGTAATATCCAATTTTTGGCTTTTATGACTTTTCTGTTATAAAATAATAGTTGAATTATTTTTTCATTACAAATTGTAGTATAGTGATCATAGCGTTATAATTGTCAAAATTAAGTGACCACGAATATAATTAATCCGAGAAATTCGGATTGATGCAAAAGAAAACACAGAAATCTAGGTTGTGGGCATTTTTGCTATAGAAGTAAGAAATTATTAGGGTTTTTTAAAAAAAATAAAAGGCTAAAGATATTAAAAGGAGCATTTTTAAAATAATTTCTGATATAATTTAGAATTGGGCATTTTTGTATCATCAAAATTTAAAAATGAAAAATTTTAAAAATTAGTGCCCTTTTTTGGTAGGAGGGAGGCCAAACCCAAGATAGAACAAGCTAAGCAATCACACTACAAGGAAAAAAAACCCCTTAATGTCATGGGTGTAGACACTGGGTCCCGAGACGGTCTAAGATCAGGATTACCCGGTGATGAAGATGATACTTGCCACAGGTAAAGGTGTCAAAAATGATGTTTTTCTTATCGAAAATCTCTTTTGCTCCTCCAAAAATTTTAATTCAAAAATTTGCATTTTTACTCTTATTTTTATTCCTTTTATTTTTATTTTTATTTTTTATTTTATTTTTTATTTCAGGTTTTATTCTCGGTTTCTTTGCGGTACCCTGTTGTCGTACGGTTTGTGCGCCGCGCGTGCGGGTCGTGGTCGCATGCGTGTGGGCTGTGCCCGCGTGGGAACGGCGTGCGCCCGCGCGCGACGTACGCCTGCAAGCATGACGTGTGACCGCTGGAGCGCACATCGCCGTGCGCGACATGTGCTCGCTCGAATGCATGTTGCACAGGGCGATGAACGGCCCCTCGGGGGCACGTCGCCTGGCGTGACATGCGCCCATAGGGGCACGCATCGTGTTACTCCACCAGCAGGTATTCTTGCCCCTTCTCTCCCGCGCACGGTCGTTTTCACCTGCAATTTCTGATCAATTTCCAGTCCGTTTTTTCCATTTGTTTCACGTTTTTGTGCAATTTTTGGTTAACGAAAAATGAAAAAACATTTTGTCTCTTCCCATTTTGGGACAATTCAGGGAAACAAAATGAAAACTTGGTCTTTATTTTGGGGGAGCTGAATTTTCAAAAGAAAAAAATAGGTTTTCTTCTCTCAAGCCAAAGGCAGACGAGAGCTTCTTCAAAAATCTTTAAACATTTTTTCAAGTTTCAATTTATTTCTTCTCTAAAGAATATTTCATCCTTGGTTTGATTTTAGCAAGACAAATTAATTTTCTTTACTTAATCATCCCACCAAAAATATTTTCTTGAGTTTTGTTTGTCAAAACTAGGATTTTTCCCAAATATTTTCGTGTTTATTATCATAAATTTCGACAAGAAGGACGAATAGAGACAATGTTTCTCCGATCTATAAAATCTGAGGGTAAATATTTTTGGACCTGTCCTCATCTTATTCTTGTATATCATTCATTGTTATTAATATTATTATTTTCATGTTATTAAGTATTGTTATTACATTTACGTTGGTCTTTTATATCAACATTACCACCACTTTAATTGTTTGCTTTTGTTAAACCTATTTCTATGACTACTATCATTAGAATTATTAACATTATTATCATTGTTAATGCTCTTATTAGTGTGTTATTGCCTTCAATATTATTATTATTATTATTATTATTATTATTATTATTATTATTATTATTATTATTATTATTATTATTATTATTATTAGGTTTGCTGTCAACATGGTTATTATTATTATTATTATTTCATGGTATTATTATTATTAGTATTATTGTTTTATATTTAGTTCATATTATCATTATTTGTTATTATGATTATGATTATGATTATGATTATGATTATGATTATTATTATTATTATTATTATTATTATTATTATTATTATTAGGGTTGCTTTCAACATGGTTATTATTGTTATTATTATTTCATGGTATTATTATTATTAGTATTATTGTTTTATGTTTAGTTCAAATTATCATTATTTATTATTATTATTATTATTATTATTATTATTATTATTATTATTATTATTATTATTATTATTATTATTATTATTATTATTATTATTATTATTATTATTATTATCCTGTTGCTATGAATATTGTCATTATTGTTACCATGATTTTATTATTGTTATTGCAATTATGTTGTTATTATTCTTATTACCATCCTTGAAGTTTTTGCATGACCCATTTTAATTTATTTTGCATGTAAATTGTTTGTACATTAAGTTAATATGTCCTATATTTGTTTTGTCTTTACTCGATTAATTTTTAGAAATATTACTAATATCTTTTAATGTTATTTTTTGTTTGGGGATTTAAATATGAATTTCTTTATGTGAGCGTGACCATATGGAGGGGTCACTACGCGTAGGAGACCACGTCTTTTGGGTGAGATCTTTCTTATCCTACCTTTTGTGTTTGTGCTTGTTTGCAAATAAAATGTTTTCATTTTGTGCATATATGAGGTAAAAATCATGAAAATGTTTTATAAATAAATCGGGATTTTATTAATAAAATGGGGACCAATGTCCCCCATTTTAGCCAAGGAATGTAAAACATTACAATAAAATGAAGAGTTTAATTTTCTCCAAAATGGGATCACTCATCTCGATTTTCAAACTAGCAATCGAACAACTCTTTGATCCCCCCTTAAATGAGCATGAAGGGACCAATGTTCCTAAACCAAACGAATGTCCCGATTTATGTATATTTTTCTTGTGTTTGATTTTGTTTGTTTATTTAAGTTTATGTTCAAACATTTCGGGCCCTTGTAATTAATTTTGGGGCAATATTATTTAGTTTTCAATTGGGATTGTATTCCGTGCCAATTTATATTTTTTAATCTTCTTTTATTTGGGGTTGTATTTCATCCCAATTCTCTTGTAATTGTATGCTTGACGTGTTTATTGTTTTTCTTTATTACTTTATTTACCGCTTTCTTTACAGCTTTTATTTATTACTTTTGAATGCTGGTGATACGCTTTAATTTAAATGCATTAATCATGTGAGAGGAGAGATAGAATTTTATGAATTTAAAAACTCACTTGTAATTAACCAAAACATAAATAAGAGTGAAGTCCCGAACACCATCTCTAGTTTAGACCAATAGAGGTTAGAGACCTTTCCCAATCTCTCGTAAATTGGATGGCAACTCCAAAATACCTCAAAGGTGCCTAAAGGCGCCATGAGGCTAGATGATCCTTTCCAATGTTCTATTGGGAAGGAGACATCCAAAATGTCTCATGGCACCCATGATTAAAAAGACACAAACCAATCGCTCGAGCCCTAAAAGCGGGTTCAAAGAAGGCCTTTGCTGGGTTCGGCGCGCGTCACAGTAGCAACTCCGCTGGGGACTGTTTGTGACTTTGCTCTGAAAGTGTTTTGGTTAAAATGTATAATTGAGTTTTAAAACTTAAAATTCTATTTCTTTTCGAAAATTGCATTGCATTTTAGAGCCTTAAAATTATGTTAGTTGGTCCCTTATCTTGCCCCGGTGCATTCCCGAAGCGTGACCCTACTTTCACTCATTATAGAGAAGTATTAAGGATAATCACTATCCCAAGCCTAGTACCTTTCGGTATATCAAATGGAGACCCAATTGGTCGCTATGCTCGTGATGAGCTAGACTCGTTGGCAGAAACCATGCTTGGGTAGCCCTAAAGTATCATCACTATTGACCAAAGCCCATGTAATGACAAATAGAAACTTCCACTAGGTGATATGCTCCTTGATACGATGCTTGTGATGTGGGTCATTGCGTATTAAACAAAATCAAGCGAATTAAGTGGTCTCTTATCAAAGGCTTCCATGCCCCAATAGGCCCATCTTCATGAGATTGAAATGTTAGAATACGTAATGGCCAAAACTCATGCAAATAAGCATTAGATGAGAGATGTTATGCTGCCGATTTTTCACCATGCACTTCGCACATTCATAGGGTCCCCTATTGACCTATGGACTAATCCCACCTAGGGAAGAGGCCGTACCACCCCGTGTGTGGGAGAAATAAGGTTGGAAGGATCTGTTTGCTTGCATGTGATTGTGGATGCTACACCACACGACCATACATCTTTAATGCCATCCATGCATCATGCTAACAAACTGGATTTTTTTCAACCATCATAGATCCATTCGAGTGGTCCAGGGATCCTAGTGGAAGATTGGTCAAAAATCCAGTAGCTGGACGATCAGGGTTAGCACTTACACCGAGTTCAGATTAGGTTAGTAACTCATACTCTTATTCTGAACAATCCTCTGGATCAGTGATGGCAGAATTACCGCAAGATTTGAGTGCTTTGACAACATAAGATTTGGACAAGAGGTTTGAGGACTTCGAAAGAAAGATCCTGGCTATAATGGGTAACCTTATCACTTAGATGGCACCGAATGCTGGGCAGTCATCTGTAGCTCCAGCCATTGAGCTAGTTGAAACACCTATTGTGGGGGAGACTCCCATGCCAACTGTTACCGTGCAACATCCAGTCATTAAGCCTAGAATGTTGGGACCAACTGAGCAGAGAAGGGTTAGGATTTCAGATCATGACCTCTTAGAGGAAAAGGAAGATGAGCCGATAGTCCCTCAAGTTGTGAGGTGTAGAGCCCCCAAGGTCGAGGACGATGTGGTAAGGAAGATGGAAGAAAAGATGGAGGCTATCATGCGCCTGTTGTCAGTTAGAAAAGGGGTTATCCTCGAGGACATAGATCTGGGTGAGGAAGAGTTGCTACCCCAAAGGTTTAAGATGCCGGATTTATCAAAGTTCGATGGTACTTCGGATCCTTTGGCACACATCAAGCAATATAACCTGATCATGAAAGGCACAGGGCTCACAAAGAAATAAAAGGTGGAGTACTTCTGCCATAGTCTGACGGGGCTGACGGTTGATTGGTGCCACGAATTGGATAGGAGGTCAAAAGAAGACTGGGATTTGTTAACTGGAGAATTTATGAGATGGTACGACTGCAGCACCCGAATGGAAGTGATGCTGAAAGATCTTGAGCTACTGCAGCAAAAGTCTAGTGAGTCTTTCCATGAATACCTTACTCGATGGAGGAATTGAGTTATGGAAATGAAGAGGAAACCCGACACCTCGGATCAAATCATATTGTTCATCAAGAATGCGAGCCCGTATTTGAGGAAAGGGCTTAAGATGAAAGGGCTCAAGGATTGGGAATCCTTGAAGAATATCGCCATAGAAGCCAAAGTAAAATATCTGGCAAGGAAGGCCAACAATGATAATTTCACTCGGAGGAACTATGGGACTCAAAGAGGAGGAAAGTTGGGTGGTACAGGAAGCAGCAGTAATAGAGTGGGCAAAACAGCGAAAGTTTCAGCCGCTGATGTGAGCCAGAGACAGTACTCAAATTTTGGAAGGTCTTTATCTTGGGTTTTGGAGAGACTAATGAAAGAAGAAAACCTCCATCCATTGCCAGCCAGGCCTGCTACGAACCATAGCCAGCCAAACCATAGGGGGGATTAGTATTGTGCTTTTCACCAGCACACCGGCCATCTCACTGACTCTTGCAGAACTTTGAGGGATAGAGTCCAAGATCTTATCTACAGCAAATAGATTTTAGACCCCGAGAAGAGGGAAAAGAAAAAGAAGGCTAGGTATAATGCTGTTCCTCCGCCCATTTTTATGATAGGTTCTAGCCTTCCGGAATCGTATGTGCTAAGGGACCTGTGTAGCAATGACTATGTGGCTATTATTCATCTCGAACTGGGGATTAGTGAGGAGGAACCTCAAGTTTGTATGATAGAGTGCTGGGATTCAACTAGTGGAAGCGACGCCGAAGAAGTCAAAGAGTCGGAGGACGTGTGGAATTTCGGAGATGAAGAGGAGGTACAAGAGGTACAAGCTATGACCCGAAGTGGTAGGGTGATTCCAGAGGTAGAGAGGCCTCAAGATCCAATGCTTACGCCTGTAGAAAGGGAGCCCGAGGAGGATGGGTTAATGAGACAGCTGAAGAAGACAACGGCGCAGATATCCATCTGGGATTTGTTAAGACAATCTCCATCACATAGGCAAAAGTTGGTGGAAGCCTTATGTGAGTCTACTGTTGTCACCACCATCTCACCAGCTAAATTACTGGGTTTAGTTAAAGGGAGCTCGGGCGAAATTTTGGTTTATTCTGATGCGGATTTGCCACCAGAGGGCCAAAAACACAATCGCCCTTTATACATTAAGGCACGGATCAACGGCAAGCATACCGCTTGTGTGATGGTATATGACGGCTCCTCTATAAATATATGCCCTTTGACTTGGATGAAAACATGCTGAGCAGATCTGACTTAACCATCACCGCCTACGACAATTCAAGGAGGCAGGCTACCGGGACTTTCAAAGCACAAGTGAGGACTGGGCCAGTTGAGACAGAAACTGAGTTTGTCATTCTACCTATACCAGCCAACTTCGCGGTACTATTAGGGAGGCCTTAGTTTTACAAGCTTGGAGGGGTTCCGTCTACCCTCCACCAGATGATTAAGATCCCTTATGAGGGCCAAGTAGTGACAGTAAAGGTAGCCAGCGATAACCAAGTATCAGTCCTCGGGTTTCCAATCAACCCTTTAGTGGCTGTGGTGAATGAAGAGGATGGTCTAGTGGGGAGCCCTCAGGTGGTCAACATGATGAAGAAAATGAATTTCCTCCCGGGGGATGGTTTGGGCAAATAATCGCAAGGGCCTCAGACGCCTATTGCCACAAGGGGGTAAAAGGACAGAAAAGGTTTGGGTTACAGCACTGAAGCCAAAAAGAACAAACTCGGGGAGAAGCGTGCAAGGGTCTCGCACATTTTAGAGAGCTTTGTGCCGGTTGCATCAGCATGCGCCTATTGTGGAGAAGCCGAGCCGTAGTGGATTGGCAGTAAGATCACCCCGGGTTTCGAGATCTTCAACGATGTTTTTCACTGGTCTGGCGGAATGGTTAATTCAATAGAAGGCTTATGGGATAAAGAGGTCTTCAACCAAAGTTTAGCTTGGGATCGAGAAGTTCCTGAAGAGATCGTCACTGACAGTCTGCTGGCCACCCGGGTGAAAGGCAAAGGAAAACTGGAAGATGAGGTGGCAGTGCCAGAATTGGAGAACCTAAAGATCGCGGACAACCAAGGTAGCGGGCTATCAACTTCAGCGCTGGCCTCAATGCAAGACGTTAATGATAGTTTTTTTGATGTACTTTTTATCCCTGAACTATTTGACAATTATGCTTGTAACTCTAAATTTGTTAATGAGATGAATGGCTTTGCTTACTTGCGCGATATTTCTCATGATTTTATTATGCATGATCACGAACATGAATCATTCACATTTGACATTAACTCAACTAATACTACCTCATTTAATCTCGGGACTTCGAAAAATCCAAAAGAAATCTTGATAGCATCCAACGTAACTCCTGAAGAGAGGATAAAATTTGAGAGAATTTTGAAAAAATATGAGAAAGTCTTTGCCTGGACCAATGAAAACATGCCAAGGATTGACCAGGAAGTCGTCGAACATGCCATTCCTACCTATCCAGAATGCAGGCCAGTTAAGCAAAAGCTCAGGAGGCTAAGACCAGAGTGGGCAAAAAAGGTAAAGGAAGAGGTGCACAAGCAGATTGAAGCTAAGTTCTTGATAGAGGTTCAGTATCCAACATGGTTAGCTAATGTTGTTCTCGTAGCCAAAAAGGACGGAAAGGTTCGAGTATGTGTTGATTACTGGGACCTAAATAAATCCTACCCAAAAGATGACTTTCCTTTGCCCCATATCGATGTACTAGTAGACAGTGTGGCTGCTTGCATGATGTATAGTTTTGTGGATGGGTATGCAGGGTACAACCAAATCCTCAATAAGATCATGGATCGAATTAAGACAACCTTCATCATTGAATGGGGTACGTTCGCTTATAGGGTCATGCCTTTTGGATTAAAAAATGCAGGAGCAGCATACCAAAGGATGGCTACTAAAATCCTTGATGACTTGATCAACAAAGAGGTGGAAGTGTACGTCGATGATATGACGATCAAGTTGGCTAC
The DNA here is from genome assembly GCA_947683425.1 of Excoecaria cochinchinensis. Taxonomy (NCBI): domain Eukaryota; kingdom Viridiplantae; phylum Streptophyta; class Magnoliopsida; order Malpighiales; family Euphorbiaceae; genus Excoecaria; species Excoecaria cochinchinensis. The sequence goes on from CANTUQ010000058.1 coordinate 490,869, forward strand.
CCGAGACGGGCATTTCTAGGCCTTGGAGAAATTCTTTCGGAGGATTGATAAGTATAACCTTCGCCTTAACCCCAAGAAATGCATCTTCGAAGTCACCTCAGGTAAGCTGTTAGGCCACGTGGTGAGTCAAAGAGGAATTGAAGTGGACCCCGATAAGGTCAGGGTAATCAGAGAGATGCCAACACCTCGAAAGGAAAAAGAAATTAGGAGTTTTTTTTGCAAACTGTAGTACATTACCAGGTTCATTTCCAAGCTTATTTCGGTATGCGAACCGATTTTTAAGCTCCTCAGGAAGAATCAGCCAGTCCGATGGAATGATGACTGCCAGAAAGCTTTTGATATCATTAAGGATTACCTCCTGATCCCCTCAGTTCTACGGCCGCCGCGGCCTGTCAAACCATTAATTCTTTACCTAGTAATAGAGGAGAATTTTGTGGGTGCTATGATGGCCCAAGAAGATGAATTTGGGGTTGAATTTACTGTTTACTATCTCAATAAGAAATTCCTTCCTTATGAGGCTAAGTATGTTGAAGTGGAAAAGATCTGTCTGGTAGTAATCTGGGCTTCAAAGAAACTGAGACATTACTTCCATTCTTACAAAGTGCAGGCGGTCGCCAAACAAAACCCTCTCCGATACCTTCAGGAGGCACCCTCTTTGCTAGGAAAAATGGAGAGGTGGCTGATATTACTATAAGAATTTGATGTGGAGTACATCACCAGAAAGACCATTAAGGGTTCGGCAGTTGCAGAGTTCCTAGCCGACTATCCGGTGGAAGGTGACCAATTTGAGTATGAATTCCCAGATGAGGATGTGGCAGCCATCATAGTGCAGAAGTGGCAAATGTACTTCGACAGGGTGGTGAATAACAAAGGAGCCAGAACAGGAGTAATTTTAGTAACCCTAGAGGGTGAGAACCTCCCCTTAGCTAAGAAATTGAGATATAGAGTCACCAATAACGAAGCTAAGTATGAAGCCTGCATCTTCAGGTTGGAAGCACTCTCAACGATGGGGACAAAAGTAGTAGAGGTCTTCGGAGACTCATCCTTGGTAATCCATCAGGTCAGGGGTGAATGGTCCATCAAGGAAGAGTGACTATTACCCTACATAAGGTGTCTGAAGGAATTAAGTGGTCAGTTTGAAATTTGCACTTTTACCTATGTGCCCCGAGATGAGAACCAATTAGCGGATGCCCTAGCCGCTCTAGTGTCTATGTGGGATAACCCAGAAGGGATAGCCATGAAGCCTATACTCATTTCTAGTTCAGACCAGCCATACTTTGAATCTGAGCAGGTCGGGGATGTCGAGGCCACTGACGAAAAACCATGGTACTACGATGTCCAGAATTATTTGGAAAGGTCAGTATTCCCAGAAGAGGCCACTGAAAAGGACCAAAGGATGATTCGTAAACTGTCCACCCAGTTCATCAGTGTAGATGTTGTGCTGTACAAGAGGCAAGCTGATAGCATACAACTAAGGTGCTTGGATGAGAAGGAAGCCAAGAGGGTTATGGAGGAAACCCATGCCGGGGTCTGTGGAGCCCATATGAATGGTCTAGCTCTGGCAAAGAAAATCATGTGACAGGGGTTCTTCTGGCTGACAATGGACACAGATTGTTCCAAGTATGTGAAGCAATGCCAACTGTCCCAATAGTATGCCAATCTAAGACACCTGCCAGTTTTAGAATTGTGCAACCCCACATCTCCATGGCCATTCGCAGCTTGGGGGATTGACATTATAGGGGAAATACATCCGATAAGCCTCTAACGGGAATAGATTTATCGTGGTCGCCATTGATTACTTCACTAAGTGGGTAGAAGCTGAATCCTTCAAAAAACTGGGTGCCCGAGAAATGGCCAGATTTATTGAACGACATCTGATCTGTAGGTACGGGTTCCCGCATCACTTCGTGTCGGATAATGGGGTACAGTTCCAAGCTGAGACCAAGCAAATGCTCAAGAAATATGCCATCCAACATCATAAATCCTCTCCTTACCGACCGCAAGGTAACGGGGCAGTCGAGGCAGCCAATAAGAACATCAAGAGGATACTGGCTAAAATGGTGCAAACGTATAAAGATTGGGCTGAGAAACTGCCATTCGCCCTGTGGGGCTACAGGACCACTGCCAGAACTTCTACAGCAGCTACACCTTTCTCCCTGGTCTATGGGACGAAAGCAATTCTACCAGTAGAAATCGAACTCCAGTCCCTGAGGATAGTAACGGAAGCCAAGTTACCAGAAGCAGAATGGGCACATGTAAACACCGGGTCCCGAGTAGCCTTGATCAGGATTACCCAATGATGAAATTAAGTGTGCCGATTTATAGGCAAAAAAAATAAAAGTTGGAAGTGATAATTTTCTTGTTGTTTTGATTTATTAGGAATGAATAAAAATGTATTTTAAAAATGTTTTAAAAATTATTTTGGGGTAAAAAAAAATGAATTTTTAATTTTTTGTGTTTTATGGAAATTTTTTTTAAAAAAAAAGTCGGGAATCGCGAATGTCGGCCCACGGCAGCGCACTGGGCGCGTGCGCGACAACGTCCCGCACGCAGGCGACTCCCTGGGCATCGGCCGCACACCTTGCGCGCTCCGACGCCCGTCGGGAGCGCCGACGGGCATCGGGAGCGCCCTGACGCCCCATTTCGCCCCTATGGCCTTTTTGGCAATATTTTCTTCATTTTAAATGCTTTTTAACTCATTTTTTTTTGTATAATTTAATTCAAAAAGCCTTTTATCTTCCAACCCTTGAAATTCAGTTTTTTTTGTAGTTATGGGAATTAAATTAATTTAATTTCTTAATTAAAAATTCTAAATTTTGGAGAGGAATAAAAGGAAATTTAGAGGAAAATTAATAGGGGATTTTCTTTAGAAAATTATTTGGTTTCTTCTTTCTTCTCTCAAACAAATTCTCTCAATTTCTAAAGAATTTTTTCCAAGAAGATGGGTCAATTTCACTCATGGTCACTCAACTTATCACTTATCGCGCAAAAGTAACCGACTTTTTTTTTCTTACTTAAATGTCACTGAACTTTTAACATTATTGCATAAAAGTCATGTTGACCGGAATCCGGCGACGACCCTTACCGGATTGATGACTTTTTTGCAAAAATGTTAAAAGTTCAGTAACATTTAAGTTGAAAAAAAAAGTTAATTACTTTTACGAGATAAATGATAAGTCTAGTGACCGTGAGTGAAATTAATTTAAATGTAGCATTTGTTGAACTTATCAATCCGGCAAGAGTCGTCGCCGGATTCCGGTCAACATGACTTTTGTGCAATAATGTTAAAAATTCAGTGACATTTAAGTAAGAAAAAAAAGTCGGTTACTTTTGCGCGATAAGTGATAAGTTGAGTGACCATGGGTGAAATCAACCCCCAAGAAGATTATCAAGGCAAAAAATAATAATAATTTTTGTTCTTGGTGACTTTCTTCTTTTCAATTAAGAATTTTTTTGCTTTAAGACAAATAAATTAATTGTTTGTTCTTGAGTAAAATTCATCTTTCAATATTTTATTTTTCTAATTATATTCTTCATATCAAGACAAAGAATTGGATCATCTACCTTTATTTCTTCAAGATAAATTTTAGGGTAATTATTCTTGACTCAATTTCTTCATTTAATTTTAAGTTCATTCTTTTGTTGTTATTTAATTAATTAACATGTAAATTCTTTTAGTTCTATCATTTTATTCTTTTTTTATTCTTTTGATTTTATTTAATTAATCATCATGTAAATTCTTTTAGATCTATTATTTAATTGTTCATGTTTTTACTTCTTATTCTTTATCTAATTGTTCATACTATTATTTCTTGTTCTTATTTCTTCTTTAATTGTTCATGTTCATATCATTGTCATCATTTTTGTTCACATATATTATTAGTATTATCATTTAACATGTTTTAGCATAATTGGCTTATTTTTATTTTCATATTGTTCTTCCATATTTAATTGAATTGTTCATCTTCTTTTATTTTTATTATTATTATTATTATTATTGTTGTTGTTGTTGTTGTTGTTGTTGTTGTTGTTGTTGTTGTTGTTGTTGTTCATATTCTTTGTTATTATTGTATTATTATTATTGTAGTTATTACCATCATTAGTATTATTATTATTATCCTTATTCTTGTTTAGTTTTATTAATACTATTATTATTTATGTTTTATGCATGCTGATTTTTATTATTACTTTTGCTTTTTATGCATGATTGGATGTTATTGTTGTTATTTTGTATTTTTATGCATGTTAAATTCTATCATCATTATTTTATGTTTGTTTATGCATGTTGAATTTTATTATTATTATGTTATCTTTTTTGCATGATAAATTGTTAGGTAATTAGATTGCATATTTTTATTATCTCATTTTCATTGGCTTGCCATACATGATGCAATTTTGATTACTTTAATTTAATTGTTTTCATGTTATATGTTTAAATAATTTTTTACTAACTTCACTTTTATTTGTTTTTTTCTTTTATTTTTAATATTTATTTTTATGTGTGAGTTTTTTCCATACCAAGTGGGAGCCCATAAAGATTTGAAGATCCATTTGGGATTTGATTTGTTAATTTTTATTATTTTCATTTCTTTTGCTTTCATTATTTTATTTCTAATATGTAATTTGTAATAATTTTATTTAATTTTATCTTTATGCACGTTAATTAAAAAAATCACAAAAATATTTCTATTTAATTAATTTGGTTTTTCTAAATAAAAATGGGACCAATGTCCTAGTTTCTTCCATCCAAAATAAATTGTCATTTTAAAATTATTTTCTTTAATTATGCATGAGAGGACCAACGTCCTCATTTTTAATAAATATCCCGATTTATGTATGCATTGTATTTTATTTACAAATGGGGGTTGTATTCCGCCCCTAGTTTTGTTGTAATTTATTTTGCTTTCATTTATTTTATTTATCGCTTTTATTATGTGTTTGACATATGCGTTTAATTAAATTGTATTAAAATTGAATGAGAAATGGGATGAAACGCTAAATTCAAAACTTGGTTATAAACTTAGCCAAGGTATGAATAAATGGGAAGTCCCGAACCTGTCTCTAGTTTTTGGGCTCAACGAGGCGAGAGACCCATTTTAATGGGATCTCCAAGACACCTCTTGTGTCCCTTAAAAAGGCTTTAACTTGCATAGTCCTAGGCTCCACGAGGCGAGAGGGCCCTCTTAATGTTCTATTAGGATGGGACCTCCAAGACCCCTCTGACTTGCCCAAAATGGACATAGCAGCGCCGTCTTAGGCTCACTGAGGCGAGATGAACTTTCTCAATATTTTATTGGGTGGCGACTCCATGAAATCTCCTTGTTGCCCAAAATAGACGCACTTGTAAATACCTTACAAGTTTCAATGAACCTCTCCTGATAGCCCTAAAGCGGGCCTTCGGGAAGATACGGGGTTCGGCGCGCGTCACAGTGGCGACTCCACTGGGGACCAATAAAGAGACTTCCCTTCGAAAGTACCTTGGCTAAAATTTATAATTGAGTTTTAATTTAGAAATTTCATCCCTTTTTGAAATTGCATAGCATATCATTAGAGCCTTAGATTATGTTAGTTTGGTCCCTATTTTAACCCCGATGCATTCCCGAAGCATGACTCTACGTTCACTCAATGTGGGGAAGTGTTAAGGATAATCACCAGTCCAAGCCTCGTACCTTATGGTATGTCAAATGGTGACCCAATCAGTCGTTATGCTCATGATGAATTAGACCCGTTGGCAGGGACCATTCTTGGGTAGCCCTAAAGTATCACTACCTTTGACCAAAGCTCATGTAATGGCAATAGATACTTCCATTAGGTGAAATGTACCGTAATACCGTGCTTACTACTTGGGCCATCATATATTGAACAAAATCAGTTAAATTAAATGGTCTCCATCAAAGGCTTTCATGCCCTGATGGGCCCATCTTAATTAATTGAGGTGTTTAAATACATAATGGCCAAACACTCATACGTGTGTATATTAAATAAGAGCTGTTATGCTGTCGATTTTCCACCATGCACCATACGCGTCTAAAGGGTTCCCTGTTAACCCTTGGATAAAGCCCACCTAGGAAAGAGACTATGCTACTCGTGTCTAGGGGCAATAAGGTTGGAAGGATCTATCTGCTTGCATGTGTTTGTCTATGTTACATCAGCACGCATCGCATTTCAATCATGCATCATCCTAATGAGATGTTTTTTTTTCAGCCATCATAGATTCGCCAGGGTGGTTTAGGGGTCCCGACGGTCGGTTGCGAAGGATTCCACTCTTGGGATTACCAGAGCTAGTGTCATATCAGAGTTCAAATTCTCTTTCAGAGGGTAGTGAGACTTTCTCTTCAGAATCATCAAGTATGTCTAATCCAGCCAGTGGGTCTGACATAACCAGGGCAATGATTGTCGAGGAAGTGGGGAGAAAAATGGAAAAGTTTGAGGCTAGAATGATGGCCATAATGGGCAATCTTGCCACTACCATAGCTGGGCAACAAGTTGCTGCTGCTCCTATTAGGGGGCCAGATGAACAAGGGGCTGTTAGGGAGGATCCCCCTGCTGTAGTTGGCCCACCTACTGTTGAGCAAAGAGCACCAGCACCCGTTGAGCGTAGAGAAGGCTCGAGATCTGAGGTTGACCTCTGGGAAGATGAGCAAGAGGAGCAGATGGTGGCAAAAGGAAAGTCGCCCAAGCTAGAGGAAACAATGTGGAGGAAGATGGAGGAGAAGTTTGAGGCTATGACAAGGATGATGACGGTAGGAAGGGGAATGAACCCGGAGGATTGTGAGTTGGATGGGGATGATCTGGTTCCCCAGAACTTCAAGATGCCTGATATCCCAAAATTTGATGGCACCTCTGACCCTGCTGCACACATCAAGCAGTATTCACTAGTCATGAAGGGGACAACTTTAACAAGGAAGCAGAAGATAGAGTACTTTTCCTTGAGTCTTACAGGGGCTGCCATTGACTGGTACCATGGGCTGGACAGGAGGTCCAAAGAAGATTGGGACTTGTTGATTAAAGAGTTCCTAAAGCAATATGATTGCAGTACCCGGATGGAGGTCACAATGAAGGATCTAGAGCTGTTGCAGCAGAAGGCTAGGGAGTTTTTCCATGAATACCTCACTCGATGGAGGAACCGAGTTATGGAGATGAAGCGCAAACCCGATACACCTGATTAGATTCGATTGTTCATTCGGAATGCTAGCCCGTATCTGAAAGATGGACTTAAAATAAAGGGGCTGAAAGATTGGGAGTCCTTGAAGGACATTACTATAGAGGCAGAAGGAGAATATATGGCCATAAGGGCAAGCAGTGAGGCTTATGCCAAGAAGGGCTACAATAATCAAGGTGCAACCAAGTCAGCTAGTTCCAGCGATGCTAATAGAAGTGGGAAGATAGCTGAGGTGTCGGCAACAGGAACGAATCAGAGGTACTTCTCGAATTTGGGTAGGCCTTTGTTTTGGGTATTGAAGAGGTTGATAAAGGAGGGGAAGCTACAACCCCTGCCACCTAGGCCAGCTAGGACCCAAGGGGAACCGGGGCATAAAGAGAACAAGTACTGTGCCTTTCACCAACATACGGGGCATCTGACAGACAATTGCTGCAGGCTGAGATACCAGATTCAGGATCTGATCGATAGTAAGCAGATCACCGATCCTGAAAAGAGGGAGAGCAAGAAGAAGTTTAATTTCAATGCTGTGCTACCGCCTATCTTTATGATTGGGTCAAGCCTACCCGAATGGTATATATTACAGGATTTGTATGGCAATGAATACATCGCTATCACTCGCCCTGAGGCAAGTGAAGAAGGGATTCCCATGGCGACGATAGACTGTTGGTCCACTAGTGAGAGTGGAGACGAAGATGAAGAGGAGAAAGATGGAGAGTTCGCGGATCCATGGGATTTGGAGGAGGATGAGAGAGTTGGGGCTGTAACAAGAAGTGGGAGAGTGGTCCCCAAAATTGAGAAGCAGCAGGACTCAGCGGAAGCACCTATGGAGAAGGAGCCGGAAGAAAATTCCATAATAAAGCAACTGAAAAAGACCACAGCTCAGATATCTATTTGGGACCTTCTAAGGCAGTCCCCTTCTCATAGACATAAGTTAGTTGAGGCATTGAGTGAGTCCACCGTAGCCACCACAATTTCTCCATCTAAGCTACTAGATCTCGTCAAGGGGGGATCAGGGGAAAGACTGGTGTTTTCTGACGCAGATTTGCCAACTGAAGGCCGCAATCACAACCGACCACTATACATCAAGGCTCAAATTAACGGCAAGCACACTGCTTGTGTTATGGTTGATGATGGGTCATCCATAAATGTTTGCCCCCTAGTGGCACTTCAGGCTTTTGGGCTAGACGAGAGTATATTGAATAAGTCTGATCTGACCATCACAGCCTATGACAATTCTCGGAGACATGCATTGGGAACATTTAGAGCTCTAGTTAGGACTGGGCCTATTGAGATGGAGGCAGAATTTATGGTCTTGCCTATCCCAACAAATTTCTCAGCTCTGCTGGGAAGACTGTGGTTCCATAAATTGGGAGGAGTACCGTCCACCCTACATTAAATGGTAAAGATACCTCATGAAGGGGAGGTGGTGACCATTAAAGCAGCGAGAGAGAACCAAGTGTCTGCCTTGGGGATCTCTAATCAGCCATTTAGTGGCTTTCACGTGTCAGTAATTGGTGAGGAGCAGGGCTTGGCAGGTAGCCCTCAGGTGATGAACATGATGAAGAGGATGCACTTCCTCCCAGGGGCCGGATTAGGTAAAAATTTGCAGGGGTTGCAAGATGCCATCACAACACAAGGCCAGAAAGATCGGAAGGGTCTGGGCTATAAAGGAGAGCATGGTAGGAATAAAGTGTCAGAGAAGATTCCCCACATTTCAGAGAGTTTGTTCCCTCATCTTTGGTTTGTGCTTATACTGGAGAGGAAGAGCCTCTGTGGGTGGATGGAAAGATCATTCCGGGGTTTGAAATTTTCAATGATGTCTTTGACTGGGATGTTGGAGTTATCAAGTCTGCAGAGAACTTCTGGGATGAGGAGATCATGACTCAGTACAGTGTCTGGGACAGGGATGGGCCCGAGGAGATTGTCACTGATAAGCTGTTAGCTACCAGGTTGAAAAGAAAGGAAAAGATGGTAGAGCCAGAGCTGAAGTTTGAAGATTTGGAGATCTCATCGGAGGTAGTTGAAAAGCCTCCACCAAGCCAAGAAGTCAAAGCCCAGTCGGCTGTAGCATCATCATCGACAGAAGATGAAGGCAATAGTTATTTAGATACTATTTTTATGCCAGAACTTTTTAATGACAATGTTAATGTTTCTGATTACATCAATGAGATGAATAACTTTGCTTACTTGTGTGATGTTTCTGATGATTTCATTTCTCATGATCATGATGCATTTGTCTTTGACATTAACTCAACTAGCACGACTGCATTTAATCTCGGAACTTTGGAGAATCCAAAGGAAATCTTGATAGCATCAGACATAACTCCTGAGGAGAGGCTAAAATTTGAGAGAATATTAAAAAAATATGAAAAAGTCTTTGCCTGGACCTACGAGGATATGCCGAGGATTGATCGAGATATAGCCGAACATGCCATTCCAACTTACCCAGAGAGTAAACCGGTCATGTAAAAGCTCAGAAGACTTAGGCCAGAATGGGCTCAGAAGGTGAAAGAGGAGATCCATAAGCAGATTGAGGCTAAGTTTCTACTGGAGGTTAAATACCCGACGTGGCTGGCTAATGTAGTTCCTATGGCTAAAAAGGATGGAAAAGTTCGAGTATGTGTGGACTATCGGGACTTGAACAAAGCCTGCCCGAAAGATGATTTTCCTCTACCTCATATTGATGTACTGGTAGACAGTGCCGCTGCTTGCATGATGTACAGTTTCGTGGACGAGTACGCAGGGTATAATCAAATCCTTAACAAGATAGTGGATCGGATTAAGACAGCCTTCATCACCAAATGGGGTACATTTGCTTACCGGGTTATGCCTTTCGGACTAAAGAATGCAAGAGCAACCTATCAGAGGATGGCCACCAGAGTTCTCAATGATTTGATCCACAAGGAAGTGGAGGTGTATGTTGACGATATGATGATCAAGTCAGCTACCAGAGAATGCCACTTCGAGGCCTTGGAAAAGTTCTTTCAAAGGATTAATAAGTATGATCTTCGCCTCAATCCCAAGAAGTGCATTTTTGGAGTTACCTCGGGTAAGCTATTAGGCCATGTGGTAAGCCAGAGAGGAATTGAAGTACATCCCGACAAGGTCAGGGCCATCAGAGAGATGCCAGTGCCTCAAAAAGAGAAAGAGGTTAGAAGTTTCCTGGGAAAGCTTCAGTACATCAGTCGGTTTATTGCCAAGCTGGTTTCAGTATGTGAGCCCATCTTCAAGTTTCTTAGGAAGAATCAGCCGATGGTGTGGAATAATGATTGTCAATTGGCTTTTGATACTATTAAGGATTATCTCCTGAATCCTCCAGTTTTAAGACCACCACGGCATGCCAAACCATTAATCCTGTATCTAGCGATAGAAGACAATTCAGTGGGTGCCATGATGGCCCAGGAGGATGACTTTGGGGTGGAGTTTGCTGTTTACTACCTTAGCAAGAAATTCTTGACATATGAAGCCAAATATGTGGAAGTGGAAAATATCTGCTTAGCAGTTATTTGGGCTTCTAAGAAGTTGCGGCACTACTTTCATTCTTTCAGTGTGCAAGCGGTTGCCAAGCATAACCCGCTCAGGTATCTTCAAGAAGCGCCCTCTCTGCTGGGAAAGATGGGAAGATGGTTATTATTATTGCAGGAGTTCGATATCGAATACATCACTAGGAAAACCATTAAAGGAAGAGCTGTAGCTGAGTTCTTGGCTGAGCATCCTATTGAGGGAGACCAATTCGAATACAATTTCCCAGATGAAGATGTCATGGCCATAGCAGTATAGGGGTGGCAATTGTTCTTTGATGGGGCAGTTAACAGTAAAGGGGCAGGAGCAGGGATCGTTCTTACGACCCCGGATGGTGAAAAGCTGCCATTAGCCAAAAAGTTGAGGTACAAGGCGACCAATAATGAAGCTGAATATGAAGCTTGCATCTTCGAATTGGAAGCATTGCTCGGAGACTCTTCATTAGTAATCCATCAGATTAGAGGGGAATGGTCAGTTAAGGAAGAAAGGTTGTTACCTTATGTGACGCATTTGAGAATGTTGAGTAGCCAGTTCGAGACTTGCACTTTTCACTTCACCCCCAGGGATGAAAATCAATTGGCCGATGCTCTCGTGACATTGGTGTCCATGTGGGATAATCCAACAGGGGTTACTATAAAACCCATGCTAATCTCTAGCTCGAAAAAGCCTTGCTTTGAAGCTAAGCAGGTGATGGATGTTGGGGCCACTGATGGAAGCCCTTGGTACTACGACATTCAGAATTATTTAGAACGGTCAGTTTTTCCAAAAGAAGCCACCGAGAAAGACCAAAGGATGATTCGAAAGTTGTCCACTCAATTCATCAGTGTAAATGGCACTTTGTATAAAAGGCAAGCCGATGGTATCCAGTTAAAGTGTTTGGCGGAGAAAGAAGCTGAAAAGGTTATGGAAGAGGTTCATGCCGGAGTCTGCGGAGCTCACATGAATGGCTTAGCCTTAGCGAAGAAGATCATGCACCAAGGATTCTATTGGCTCACAATGGATACGGATTGTTCAAAATATGTGAAGCAATGCCAGTTATGCCAGCAATACGCGAATTTAAGGCATGTCCCAGTTTTAGAGCTACATAATTTGACATCTCCATGGCCATTTGCAGCTTGGGGAATAGATATCATAGGCGAGATACGTCCTACAACTTCTAATGGGCACAGGTTCATTATAGTCGCCATTGATTATTTCACTAAGTGGGTCGAAGCTGAATCTTTCAGGAAGATTAATGCTAGGGATATGGCTAAGTTCATCGAGCGAAACTTGATATGGTCTCCCACACCATATTGTATCTGATAATGGGGTGCAATTCTTAGCAGAAACTAAACAGATGCTTCAGAAGTATGGAATCTAGCATCACAAGTCTTCTCCTTACCGTCCTCAAGCTAACGGTGCGGTTGAAGCAGCGAACAAGAATGTGAAAAGAATACTAGCCAAGATGGTTTAGAGTTATAAAGATTGGGCAAAAAAGCTGCCTTTTGCACTCTGGGCTTATAGAACCACAGTCAGAACCTCTACGGGAGCAACACCATTTTCCCTGGTATACGAAACCGAAGCAATTCTGCCGATTAAAATTGAGCTGAAATCTTTAAGGGTAGTCATGGAAGCCGAGATTCCAGAGACAAAATGGGCACAACAGCAATTGTTGCAGTTGAATCTATTAGATGAAGATAAGTTGAGAGCCTATTACCACAATCAGGTTTATCAGAAGAGACTAGCTCGGTCCTTTGGCAAGAAGGTACGAAAGCACCCATTGAAAGAAGGGGATTTGGTCTTTAAGATGATGAGGCCGGGAGTGCCAGACATACGAGGAAAATTCGGGCCAACCTGGGAAGGCCCGTTCATTTTGGAAAAGTTGCTAACAAAGGGAGCAGCAATCTTGGCAGACAACGATGGGAATGAGTTTAAAGACCCAGTCAATATCGATAGACTAAAAAGGTTCCATGGCTAAAGACCAAAAAATGAAAAGAAGAGAATAAATGCCCCGCAGGTCGAAAATCAAAAAAAGGCAGCCTTGCTAAAATTGGGCGCCCTGTCAGGGTAAAAACCGAAAAAAGGCATCCAGGGCTTCAATTGAGAAAACCCGAGAGGGCCGATTGATAACAGGAGTTTGATGCTTACAAGATCTATTCCGAGATTAGGTGTAGCCTTGGGCTTTTGAATTCTTGTTAAATAAGGATCATGTATGATGAAATCATATAGAAATGTACTCAATTTTGCAATGAATAAAAGAATACAGTTTACATTGTTCTTCTAGTTTTGCCTTAAAAGAAATATATCACTAATGACTATTGTCTAATCATTCTGCCGGAAGGGGCCTGAGCAGATATGTGTTATTCATTCTTAGTGATGGCTTTGATAATAGCCTTCTCTTGCAGCTAAAAAAATAAAAAATAAAAAATAAAAATAAAAAATAAAAAAAAAAAAAAAAAAAAGATAAAAAAAATCTTGAAAAAAAGAGGCCGTTAGAGATGAAAATCGTAACTGGCTCTCTAAGAAAAAGTTAGGCCAAAGGGCAAGGTAAAAACCTGGAGACAAGCAGTCTGCCCTATAAAAAAAAATATGATGAAAAAAATAAAAAGCCGTTGGTTTGGGTTGGTTCCATTCCAGGAAAAAGTTAGGCAAAGGGTTATGTGAAAATCCCTAAAGGGACGCATTTCCCACAAAGAAAAGCTAATGTGAAAATCCACAAGGGACGCACTACCTTTTAAAGCAATAACGTTTGATGCTTGGAGCAATAAGGCGACATTACTTCAGATGATCATTCTTCAGTCAGATAATGCATGAGTCAGAGTCCTGGGCATACGATCATTGGTCAGGGGGCAAAGATGCACTGGATGTCTCTTTCAGAAAACTTATTGGGGACGGAATCCCTAAGGCCAAGATGACAATCCTCTTGATTTCAGGGGCATGGTGGAGCAACCAAGCTATATCCTCAGCACACCCTGGGCCACCTAGGGCATACTTTATACATTCTTGCAAGCATTTGCATCTCATATCACACACACGTTTTCTTGTATGTATTTTTGTGCACATAATTTTGCAGGAAATATCTAAAAGAAGACAGTCACCATTCGAATATGGAATCTTGTACTTTTAGTAGTCTTGTCAGACTCGGTGCAGCTCAGAAGAGCAAGTTTCGCGTTTCGTAGTCTTGTCAGCAACTCGACACATCATCATCAGAAGATGGAACAGTGCACTTTTGGTAGCCTTGGTAGTGGCTCGGTGTAGTTCTTTCGTTCACTTTTGGTAGTCTTGGTAGTGACTCGGTGCATCTCTCTTGTGCATTTTTAGTAGCCTTGTCAGTGGCTCGGCGCATCACTATCTACGGATAACACCTGTACGTTTAGTAGTCTTGTCAGCGACTCCGTGCAGCGCACTTTTGGTAGCCTTGTCAGCGGCTCGGTGCGATTGTTTGTTCAGCACTTTTAGTAGTCTTGTCAGTGGCTCGGCGCATCGCTATCTGCGGATAGCACCTGTACATTTAGTAGTCTTGTCAGCGACTCCGTGCAGCGCACTTTTAGTAGCCTTGTCAGCGGTTCGGTGCGATTCATCCCTCGCGTTTGGTAGTCTTATCAGCGACTCGACGCATCACCGTCTGAAGATGGTCCCTAGCACTTCGTAGTCTTGTCAGCGACTCAGTGCAACTCACGAGGATGAATCACAGCACTGTTCTTGAGGGAGCAGCTGGAAGGAGGCAGCCTCAGGTACGCATTTCTTTCCTTTTCCTGAATTTTGGCTCACCTAGGCACCCACACACTAGCCTCCCCAAAATTGGGGGCAACTGTAGACACCGGGTCCCGAGTAGCCTTGATCAGGATTACCCAATGATGAAATTAAGTGTGTCGATTTATAGGCAAAAAGAATGAAAGTTGGAAGTGATAATTTGCTTGTCGTTTTGATTTGTTAGGAAATAATAAAAATATATTTTAAAAATATTTTAAAAATTATTTTGGGGTAAAAAAAATGAATTTTTAATTTTTTGTGTTTTATGGAAAATTTTTTTAAAAAAAGTCGGGAGTCATGAATGTCGGGCTGCGGCAGCGCGCTGGGCGTCGCCGGCGCGCCCTGCGTGCTCCAACGCCCATCGGGCGCGCCGACGGGCTTCGGACGCCCCATTTCGCCCCTATGGCCTTTTTGGCCATATTTTCTTCATTTTAAATGCTTTTTAACTCATTTTTTTTTTGCATAATTTAATTCAAAAAGCCTTTTATCTTCCAAACCTTGAAATTCAGTTGTTTTTTTGTAGTTATGGAAATTAAATTAATTTAATTTCTTAATTAAAAATTCTGAATTTTGGAGAGGAATAAAAGGAATTTTAGAGGAAAATTAAGAGGGGATTTTCTTTAGAAAATTATTTGGTTTCTTCTTTCTTCTCTCAAACAAATTCTCTCAATTTTTAAAGAATTTTTTTCAAGAAGATTATCAAGGCAAAAAAAAAATTAATTTTTGTTCTTGGTGACTTTCTTCTTTTCAATTAACAATTTTTTTACTTTAAGACAAACAAATTAATTGTTTGTTCTTGAGTAAAATTCATCTTTCAATATTTTATTTTTCTAATCATATTCTTCAAATCAAGACAAGGAATTGGATCATCTACCTTCATTTCTTCAAGATAAATTTGAGGGTAATTATTCTTGGCTCAATTTCTTCATTTAATTTTAATTTCATTCTTTTGTTGTTATTTAATTAATTAACATGTAAATTCTTTCAGTTCTATCATTTTATTCTTTTGATTTTATTTAATTAATCATCATGTAAATTCTTTCAGATCTATTATTTAATTGTTCATGTTTTTACTTCTTATTCTTTATCTAATTGTTCATGCTATTATTTCTTGTTCTTATTTCTTCTTTAATTGTTCATGTTCATATCATTGTCATCATTTTTGTTCACATATATTATTAGTATTATCATTTAACATGTTTTAGCATAATTGGCTTATTTTTATTTTCATATTGTTCTTCCATATTTAATTGAATTGTTCATCTTCTTTTATTATTATTATTATTATTATTATTATTATTATTATTATTATTATTATTACCATCATTAGTATTATTATTATTATCCTTATTCTTGTTTAGTTTTATTATTACTATTATTATTTATTTTTATGCATGCTGATTTTTATTATTACTTTTGCTTTTTATGCATGATTTGATGTTATTGTTGTTATTTTGTATTTTTATGCATGTTAAATTCTATCATCATTATTTTATGCTTGTTTATGCATGTTGAATTTTATTATTATTATGTTATCTTTTATGCATGATAAATTGTTAGTTAATTAGATTGCATATTTTTATTATCTCATTTTAATTGGCTTGCCATATATGATGCAATTTTGATTGCTTTAATTTAATTGTTTTCATGCTATATGTTTAATTAATTTTTTACTAACTTCACTTTTATTTATTTTTTTCTTTACTTTTAATATTTATTTTTATGTGTGTGTCTTTTCCATACCAAGTGGGAGCCCATGAAGATTTGAAGATCCATTTGGGATTTGATTTGTTAATTTTTATTATTTTCATTTCTTTTGCTTTCATTATTTTATTTCTAATATGTAATTTGTAATAAGTTTATTTAATTTTATCTTTATGCACGTTAATTAAAAAAATCACAAAAATATTTCTATTTAATTAATTTGGTTTTTCTAAATAAAAATGGGACCAATGTCCTAGTTTCTTCCTTCCAAAATAAATTGTCATTTTAAAATTATTTTCTTTAATTATGCATGAGAGGACCAACGTCCTCATTTTTAATAAATATCCCGATTTATGTATGAATTGTATTTTATTTACAAATGGAGGTTGTATTCTGCCCCTAGTTTTGTTGTAATTTATTTTGCTTTCATTTATTTTATTTATCGCTTTTATTATGTGTTTGACATATGTATTTAATTAAATTGCATTAAAATTTAATGAGAAATGAGATAAAACGCTAAATTCAAAACTTAATTATAAACTTAACCAATATATGAATAAATGGGAAGTCCCGAACCTCTCTCTGGTCTTTGGGCTCAACGAGGCGAGAGACCCATTTTAATAGGATCTCCAAGACACCTCTTGTGTCCCGTAAAAAGGCTTTAACTTGCATAGTCCTAGGCTCCACGAGGCGAGAGGGCCCTCCTAATGTTCTATTAGGATGGAACCTCCAAGACCCCTCTGGCTTGCCCAAAATGGACATAGCAGTGCCGTCTTAGGCTTACTGAGGCGAGACAAACTTTTCCAATGTTTTATTGGGTGGCGACTCCATGAAATCTCCTTGTTGCCCAAAATAGACACACTTGTAAATACCTTACAAGTATCAATGAACCTCTCCTGATAGCCCTAAAGCGGGCCTTCGAGAAGATACAGGGTTCGGCGCGCGTCACAGCACAGCAACGGTTCCTACAGTTGAACCTATTAGACGAAGATAGGATGCGAGCATACTACCATAACCAGATCTACTAGAAGATATTGGCTCGATCATTCGGGAAGAAAGTCAGGAAACACTCGCTAAAAGAAGGGGATTTGGTCTTCAAGCAAATGAGGCTAGGGGTTTCAGACCTTCGGGGCAAGTTTAGACCAACTTGGGAAGGCCCTTTCGTTCTGAAGAAGCTTTTGTCTAAAGGAGCTGCGATCCTGACAGATAGTGATGGAAATGAATTCAGGGAGCCAATCAACATCGATAGATTGAAAAGGTTCCATGGCTAAAGGCTAAAAAAAATATAATAATAGCAAGGAAAAGAAATCTTGAGAGAAAATGTTCAATCAAGAAAACCCGAGAGGGCTGATTGATAACAGGAGTTGTGATTCTTTCAAGATCCATCTCGAGATTAGATGTGGTCTGGTATTTCAAGCTTAATGATAGATAATGATCATGTGTAATGAAATTGCACCAAAACATGTACATGTATGCAATTGTACGCTTAGAGTAATTCTTTTCGTTCAATAAAGGTCAATGGTTTTCTCCGAGAAGGTAATACGTCATTTCCCATTGAATGCGCACAATTTATCCATCTTTGCTGTAGCCGACGAGGAGCTTTATGCATGTTAAAAAAAAAAAAACAAGGCTATTATCGTAATTGATGCTCTAAGAAAAAATTAGGCCAAAGGGCAGGGTGAAAACCTGGGAACAGGCAGTCTACCCTATAAAAAAGTAAAATGAATAAAAGCTGTTGGATTAAGTCGGGTCTATTTTTGGCAAAAATTAGGTATAGGGATGTGTGAAAATTCGAAAAGGACACGTTTTCCGTGAAGAAAAGCTAGTGTGAAAATTCACAAGGGACGCACTACCTTTAAGACAATGACCTTCAACACCTGGAGCGATAAGGCAACATTACCTCAAATAGTCCGTTGCGGACAAAGGTGCACACCATGCGATCCACTCTAAGAAGATCGTGGGCCGAAGTCCCTAAGTGGGGACGACTTTTTTGGATCCTTGGGGAGCATGATTGAGCAAACCGAGCCTTGAATCATTGCAGTCGAGATTTCACGCCTAGACACTCGGATGAGTGGTATCGCTTGCATTTCACATAGCATATGCACGTTCACATGCATAACTTACCCTTCCATATAGATTTCTTTTGACTTCACAAGAAAAGTCTAGTGGCTCCACACACCAACAAGCTGGTGTCTATCAGTCTCTCAGCCGTGGTTTCACACACCGACGAGCTGGTGTTTCATCAATCATGTTCTTCAAAGTCTGGAGGCTTCACACACCGACAAGTTAATATTTATCAGTCGCTCAGCTGTGGTTTCACACACTAACAAGCTGGTGTTTCATCAATCACATTTTTTAAAGTCTGGAGGCTTCACACACTAACAAGCTGGTGTTTATCAGTCGCTCAACCGTGGTTTCACACACCGACAAGCTGGTGTTTTATCAATCACGTTCTTCAAAGTCTGGAGGCTTCACACATCGACAAGCTGGTGTTTATCAGTCACACAGCCATGGTTTCACACACCGACAAGCTAGTGTTTCATCAATCACATTCTTCAAAGTCTGGAGGCTTCACACACCAACAAGCGGGTGTTTATCAGTCACTCAGCCGTGGTTTCACACACCGACAAGTTGGTGTTTCATCAATCACGTTCTTCAAAGTCTGGAGGCTTCACACTCCGATAAACTGGTGTTTATCAGTCGCTCAGCCGTGGTTTCACACACCAATAATCTGGTGTTTCATCAATCACGTTCTTCAAAGTCTGGAGGCTTCACACACCGACAAACTGGTGTTTATCAGTCGTTCAGCTGTGATTTCACACACCGATAAGTTGGTGTTTCATCAATCATGTTCTTCAAAGTTTTGAGGCTTCACACACCGATAAACTGGTGTTTATCAGTCGTTCAGTCGTGGTTTCACACATCGATAAGCTGGTGTTTCATCAATCATGTTCTTCAAAGTCTGGGGGCTTCACACATCGATAAACTGGTGTTTATCAGTCGATCAACTGTGGTTTCACACACCGACTTGCTGGTGTTTCATCAATCACGTTTTTTAAAGTCTGGCGGCTTCACACACCGACAAGCTGGTATTTATCAGTTGCTCAGCCGTGGTTTCCCACACCAATAAGCTGGTGTTTCATCAATCACATTCTTCAAAATCTGGCAATTTCACACACCTACAAGCCGGTGTTTATCAATCGTCCAACCGTGATTTCACACGCCCACAAATTGGTGTCAATCAATCGCGCAACTCAACTGTGGTTTCACGCGTCGATAAGCTGACGTTCATCAATCACATAACCTAGCAATGGTTTCGAATGCCGACAAGCTGGTAAGGAACTAATCACAGCAATCGAGGACGACGACGCAGTAGGTAGGTCACTGCCTCAGGTACGCGCTTCGTTCCTCTTTTTTTCTAAATTTTGGCTCACCTAGGCACCTAAGTTCTAGGTTCCCCAAAATTAGGGGCAACTACAGACACCGAGTCCCAAGGCTATCTAAGATCAGGATTACCCGATGATGAAGATGATACTTGCCACAGGTAAAGGTGTCAAAAATGATGTTTTCTTTGTCGAAAATCTCTTTTATTCCTCCAAAAATTTTAATTCAAAAATTTGCATTTTTACTCTTATTTTTATTCCCTTTATTTTTAGTTTATATTTTATTTCAGGTTTTATTCTCAATTTTTTCACGGTGCCCTGTTACCGTGCGGTTTGAGCGTCGCGCATGAGGGTCATGGTCGCACGCGTGCAGGCCGTGCCTACGTGCGCCTGTAGGCGCGATGTGCACCCGCCTGGAGATGTGTGCCCGCGGGAGGGCACGTTGCCACCCGCTCGGGCGCACATCGCAGAGGGCGACGTACGCCGCGGGGGCACATGTCTCCACGCGCGACATGCACCCACTCGAGCGCACATCAACGAGGGCGACGCACCCCCCCCACCCCCGGGTGCACGTCGCCTTGGGCAACGCACGCCCCCCGGGCGCACGTCACCTGGCGCTATATGCGCCCATAGGGGCACGAGTCGCATTGGTCCACCCACGGGCATTCTTGCCCCTCCTCTCCCGTGTGCGGTCGTTTTCATCTGCAATTTCTGGTCAATTTTCAGTCCATTTTTTCCATTTGTTTCACGTTTTTGTGCAATTTTTGGTTAACGAAAAATGAAAGAACATTTTATCTCTTCCCATTTTGGGACAATTTAGGGAAACAAAATGAAAACTTGATCTCCATTTTGGGGGAGCTGAATTTCCAAAAGAAAAAAATAGGTTTTCTTCTCTCAAGCCACAGGCAGATGAGAGCTTCTTCAAAAATCTTTAAACATTTTTTCAAGTTTCAATTTATTTCTTCTCTAAAGAATATTTCATCCTTGGTTTGATTTGAGCATGAAAAATTAATTTTCTTTGCTTAATTATCCCACAAAAAATATTTTCTTGAGTTTTGTTTGTCAAAATTAGGATTTTTCCCAAATATTTTCGTATTTATTATCATAAATTTCGACAAGGAGGACGCATAGAGACACCGTTTCTCCGATCTATAAACTCTAAGGGTAAATATTTTTGGACCCGTCCTCATGTTATTTTTGGATATCATTCATTGTTGTTAATATTATTATTTTCATGTTATTAAGTATTGTTATTACATTTACGTTTGTCTTTTATATCAACATTACCACCACTGTGATTGTTTGCATTTGTTAAACCTATTTCTATGACTGCTATCACTAGAATTATTAACATTATTATCATTGTTAATGCTCTTATTAGTGTATTATTGCCTTCAATATCATCATCATCATCATTATTATTATTATTATTATTATTATTAGGTTTGCTGTCAACATGGTTATTATTGTTATTATTATTTCATGGTATTATTATTATTAGTATTATTGTTTTATGTTTAGTTCATATTATCATTATTTATTATTATTATTATTATTATTATTATTATTATTATTATTATTATTATTATTATTATTATTATTATTATTATTATTATTATTATTATTATTATTATTATTATTATTATCCTGTTGCCATGAATATTGCCATTATTGTTACCATGATTTTATTATTGTTATTGCAATTATGTTGTCATTATTCTTATTACCATCCTTGAAGTTTTTGCATGACCCATTTTAAATTATTTTGCATGTAAATTGTTTGTACATTAAGTTAATATATCCTATATTTATTTTGTCTTTACTCGATTAATTTTTTAAAATATTACTAATATCTTTTAATGTTATTTTTTATTTGGGGATTTAAATGTGAATTTCTTTATGTGAGCGTTCTCATGACCACATGGAGGGGTCACTATGCGTAGGAGACCACGTCGTTTGGGTGAGATCTTTCCTACCCTACCTTTTGTGTTTGTGCTTATTTGCAAATAAAATGTTTTCATTTTGTGCACATGTGCAGTAAAAATCATGAAAATGTTTTATAAATAAATCGGGATTTTATTAATAAAATGGGGACCAATGTTCCTCATTTTAGCCAAGGAATGTAAAATGTCACAATAAAATGAAGAGTTGAATGTTCTCCAAAATGGGATCACTTATCCCAGTTTTTCAAACTAGCAATCAAACAACTCTTCGATCCCCCCTTAAATGAGCGTGAAGGAACCAATGTTCCTAGACCAAACGAATGTCCCAACTTATGTATGTTTTTCTTATGTTTGATTTTATTTGTTTGTTTAAGTTTATGTCCATACATTTCGGGCCCTTGTAATTAATTTTGGGGCAATATTATTTAGTTTTCAATTAGGATTGTATTCCGTCCCAATTTATATTTTTTAATCTTCTTTTATTTACGGCTGTATTCTGCTCCAATTTCTCTTGTAATTGTGTGCTTGACGTGTATATTGCTTTTCTTTATCGCTTTATTTACCGCTTTCTTTACAGCTTTTATTTATTATTTTTGAATGCTCGAGATGCGCTTTAATTTAAATGCATTAATCGTGTGAGAGGAGAGATAGAATTTTACGAATTTAAAAACTCACTTATAATTAACCAAAACATAAATAAGAGTGAAGTCCCGAACACCATCTCTTGTTTAGACCAATAGAGGTTAGAGACCTCTCCCAATCTCTCGTAAATTGGGTGGCAACTCCAAAATACCTCAAAGGTGCCTAAAGGCGCCGTGAGGCTAGATGATCCTTTCCAATGTTCTATTGGGAAGGAGGCATCCAAAATGTCTCGTGGCACCCATGATCAAAAAGAAGCGAACCAATCCCTCGAGCCCTTAAAGCAGGTTCAAAGAGGGCCTTTGCTAGGTTTGGCGCGTGTCACAATGGATTAATTTCACCCACATGTACACTAGTGCTGACTGTGCATGCCAATTGGATTTTCCAGCAGTTCCCTCACCGAAAAATGGCCAAAGTTATTTTTCTGTAGAAAAGTTTTAAGTTCAATAATTTTTACGAAATTAAAAATTCTTTTATTATATTAGTATTATTTGAGTGAAATTTTAATGACCATGGGTAAAATTAACCCTTAATGTTATTATTAAGTAGAAGCTGAATAGTAATAGGAGGAGTGTCCATGAGCTGAAGACTAAAAAGGAAGTCGTGACTAAAATTAGCAAGCTAATCTGCACATCAATTCCATTATCTGTATATGTGTTGGATATAAATATCCCACTCTCTATCAATTAATCTGTGAAGGTCACAAATCAAAGCAAGGGAAGAGCCTATAGATGAGCGGTTCACAAGCAGGTCAACTGCCACTTTGTTATCTACCTCCAAATCAATCTTCCTAAAGCCTTTATCACAAGCAAGGTTAAGGCCTTCCTAAGCACTCCAAACCTCAACCTTGAGAATAGAGCAAATACCAAGCCCTCTATAAAATTTGCCAATCTAGTCCCCGTGGCAGTCGTAAATCAAACCACTATTGCTGTATTAAGAGGTTGCTTCTTAATTGAGCCATCTGTGTTGATTTTAACTCTATCGAAGCTAGGCTTGTTCCAACCAATTAAAGACAAAACACAAGTAAAACCTAAAAGCCTATTTCCTTTATTATGAAGGAAAATCTCATCAGCCAAGTCAACTAATTTGGAGAAGTCCTATATAACGTTCTCAACCTGTAGTAATTGGTTTAAAAGTGAGGAAATTTCATGCATTCCATA
Source organism: Excoecaria cochinchinensis (assembly GCA_947683425.1). NCBI lineage: Eukaryota > Viridiplantae > Streptophyta > Magnoliopsida > Malpighiales > Euphorbiaceae > Excoecaria > Excoecaria cochinchinensis. Next base: position 514,114 of record CANTUQ010000058.1, read on the forward strand.
GGGAGCAAACAGCAATACCAAAGGTAGTACACCATGCAGAAATCCCAATATAAAGAGCATGAGAGTCTTTAAAATTTTAGCTAAGCCACATGGACATAGAAGAATTCCAAAAGTTACCATCAGCGAGAGAAATACCAAACTGAATCCAAAGAGTAATTGCAAAGGGACACCAACACAAGATCTGATTAATATCTTCAGTAATATACCCACATCTAGGATAGCTAGGATCGTGTTAGTGAGAACTTTCCATGATAAACCAACCAAAGGAAAGATTTTACTCTTTGTGGGCAATTGTTCTTCCAAATGAGATGCATTTTTGTCTTCCATATTCCAATCATCTTTCGAGGGTTGCTTGTAGGCCGATTTAATAGTGAACATAGCATTACTAGTCCACCGCCATAAAAAAATATCGTGCCTATCACTCGTACATAGAGGTTTAATAGCAATTAATACTTTGTTTGGATGGGAGTAGATTGAATTCCTTTAATGAGAGGAAATGAGGGGAAATGAGAGTAATGTAAATATCATTTCCTTTGGCTTTCCTTTCCATTGTTTGGTAACCTAAAATAAATATAGAGTCAATTAGATTTCCTTCCTAATAGTATATATTATTTTTACATTTATACCCTTATGGTATTATTTTATGGTAATAATATCAATATCTATAATTTTTACTGAAATCAATACTAGTATTTTAGAGATATTTCACAATACCATTCTCAAATGGAAATAGGTAATTTATATATAATGACATGCATAATATAAATAGAAATTACATAATTAATATATAAATAAGTTCAATCAGTATAATTATATCAAAGCCACTCAATGGCTGCATTTGCATATTGTGATATGTAAACATTTACAAAAAAAATTAATAAGCTGTCATAATAATAACATTTGACAAAGCTTGTTTGGAATATATTTTCCCAAAAAATGATGTTTGCTGGTCAAACAAAGTATACCAGGTTTACAAAAAATTAAGGCCATATTAACTTTGCATGGATTTAAAAGTCATCAGCATCTTGCATCAAATGAAATAAGTATTCTTTACGCTCATGATCGGGACAACCAAAAAACCTTTTGATCCTAGTTTGATTTGCTGTGATAAAATCATAAGCCTTATAACAAAAAGAAACATCAAAGCCAATTTTCATTAGCTCAGCATACACTTCTTCCTCTGAATAAACACATTGGCATGTTCTTTCAATTATAATATTCCCTTCCTTAAGAACCTTGGCAACATTATCAATAGCTTTCCTAATCTCACTATCTTCCTTATCTTTTGCACTCTTTCTTTTCCTTTTCTTTTTTTGTGGTGATATTACAGGAGCATCTTCAAAATTTGAAATAGAATAAGCATTACTTGGAACTGTGGAAGGAGCTGTTGGACTACCATCATCATGATCAGTATCATCACTTTCTAGGGATATGATATTTGAAGCCAATAAGTCATTAATATGATTGATCGTATCAGCATTACTACTTGCATATTTGCATGCTCTCTCATTTGGAGTAAAATTAACATCACCTGTTGCTCGATCTTTACCAATAGCAAATCCTCAAAACGGTGAATTTCAGTACACTTCCACTTCTTAGCACTTGGATGTGCCTGTATTTTATAAAATAAATCACATTGTTATATAATATTCAATTGATATAATTTTCAAGTACACTTATTCTATTTATTCAAGTAATATTTAATGAAAACTTGTATCAATGCCTCCCATACTTTTGGTTCTGCATCAAACATTTTCGTTCTGGGACTCCAAGAAATACCACTAGAGTGCTTAAAAGATCATAACACTCATTGAAATTACTTTTTAAAGATTTCGTTCGATTCTTGACTCTATCTTTATTAATGTTCATAAGTCTAGTTTTTTCACGAACCTCTTCAACCACTTGATTCAATGCATGTGCTGTAAAAGTGCCACCTACTCTATTTCCAACAGTATGTTGGTACAAAAGAGCTATAATTAGTATGTCATCCATACTTTCAGTTCACCGAAGCATTGGACTCCTTTCTTTTTCTAATTTTTTAGAAGTTTTGCCACCCTCTTTTGTTGTCTCACTTGCCATCTATGTAGCTTTTTTTACGAAAAAATAGCATGAACATATAACAAGTACATTAGGTTCTTATTAATATCCAAACAAGTACAACGTTATCAATAAAATATCACTTCAATCAAGTATCAAACAATGTAACATATATTGAAGAAAATTTCAATAAGGAACAAAATATTACAAACCATAAATGGAAAACAACCGAAACATACAAAGTATAATTAATCATCTCTTATTTGAAACATAATCAAACCACATTGTAGCTGCAACGCTATCCCTTAACTCAGCACCTAATACAACATCCTCATTATCTCTAATGCGTGCATTCACTTCCTCTCTATTTAATAGCTCGACATCTACTTCATTAATTAATCGATCATTGGGATCCATTCCCATTAAAAAATTGTGTAAGATTACACATGCTAGAATAATTTCACATTAAACTTCAAATGAATAAGTTTTTTTCATTTGAACTTCCGATAATTGAAAATCGCTTCTTCAGCACTCCAAAAGTCCTTTAAATTGTATTATGCAATGAAGCGTGTCGCAAATTAAAAAGTTCTTTTAGATTTTCAGGACCTCGAGTTGAATATTCTTTAGGTGATATCGCACGCCTCTACGAGGGCCAATGAGACAGCTCCTAAGCATAAACCCAGCATCAATAAGGCAATACTTTCCTAAATTGAATAAAATGCTTTTAGTATAATATTCTTATCAAACAACAAAATAAGAGAAGCTAAAATCTAAATATTACCTGCTAGAATTTTTAAATTATCTTCCCTAGTTAGTGCATTTTTAATAATTATAGAATCAGATGCCGATCCTTCCCATCCAGCCAAAATATATGTAAATTTTAAATCAAATGAACATGCAGCTAGGACATTTTGTGTTGGGTAATCCTTTTTACCACAAAATCTTGGTGCATACTGTTTTGATACCTTAACTCGAATATGAGTTCCATCAAGTGCACCGATACAATCCTGTACCAATGTCATTATTAACATTTAAGACTAATAATTGTACTAGTATATTCATTAGACATTTTATTTACCTTGAAATATGGGAACCATTTTTCATTATGGTGAATCTCAGGAGAGACCTCAGAACCATCAGGTTGTTTTAGATATTCATCTTCAAGTGATATCACAGCACATAATACCGTATAAAAATGTCTAAAGATAGTTTCGATTGATCGACGAAAAAAATATGACACAGTTCGTAGTTTGAAATTATGGGCAATGATACTAAAAAATGTGATAACTTTCTCCTCAATAAATGCATGTACATTATCTTTGAGTCTATCACTATTTTGAAGTTTATCACATAAAAATAGGAACGTTTCTGGTTTTATACAAAGCAAATTATGACAATCTACATCAATATTTCTCAAATGATGTAATATTTCTTTTCGGACTTGTTCCCTCTTTTGAGCTATTGAGTTTCTTTCTATGATGGATTGGGGAAAGTAATTTGGACGAAGGTAAAAATAATGTGCAATATGACAAATAAGTTGGACAACAGCTAGTTTCCTCGTTCTATCCCATTCTTCCAATTCATCATCAGACACATTTTCTTGAAAGGGTTGAGAAGCCAAATTATCCATGTTATTCACCCTTATATCACATATAACAATATTATTAACAACATATATTAAAAGTTAGAATAATTTTCACCTACACAAATTACTGCATATTGGTGATATGCTACTGAAAAAACTAAGAAAATCACATAGAGTTCCAAAATAAGATGTCTAAGACTACCAAGTAAGACACTCTTCGTATTAATCTCAAAGCACATTAAATTAAATTAAATTAAATTAAATTAAATTAAATTTATGCTAGGAGCAACTCCTAACTTAGCTAACCAAATAGAAAATTGAATTCTAAAAAATAGGGCAGTAAATTGAACCTTTCTACCACAAATTCTGCTAGTTATTAATCAAAAAAGGGCCTTAAAAAAGTTCATACTAACCTTATTATTGATGCCAGAATTAGTAGACATTTAGATTCAAAAATAACCAATACAGCAGCCCAATATTCAGATTCTATAAAATAATATAGCTCAAAGTTGTATGGGACAGCAAGCCTAATATTCAACTTCTATCATGTGGAGTGCACAGTTTAAACTTGTTTTTTGAAACAATTTCCAAGTAAACAATACATAATTTAAGGAAATTACATCAACAACAATAGATGTCATGATATTTTTTATCCCACTTGTCATAATTTAAGTTGTTAGAATAACACTAATAAACTTCGTAACTTGTTTATCCCACTTGATAATAATTATATCCAAATCCCATTACAAGAATAGTTTTCATTAAAAAGTCAAGCATTAAAAATAAGTGAGAATAGCACTGCATGCAATGAATTAATTTTTGCATTATGCAATACTTGTATGAGTAATAATTTTTTAAGTTATAAGTAGTTTAATCTATTCCAGATTTGAAAAACTAGAAATTAATGTATAAGCAAGCGTTGGAATTGAAAGAATTTTCCAATTGTTAACCACATAAATAAAGATTCATAAAAGGTTTCAATTTTTGTTGGAATTCATCAGCTTGCAACCTTAAACAAACAATTATTAAGATGTTATTCTATAAGTACTAGTAAGCTTAAATATTAAAATGCATGCATAAGCTTGGCAAAAAGGTAAGCATGAGTAGTTATTAGATAACATTACATAATTTAATTTTATGACATGTAATTAAACAGAGATGGTCTATTTTTTCAACTACCAGTGGGTCAAAAGTAGAAAGTATTAAGACAATCACAACCTTCCAAAACATTCAACAAGCACCCATCTAAATAAGTAAATATAAGTCACAATTATACTAATAACAAGTCACAAAATATCCTATGAGCTTTGATTTTCTATTGAATGTTAATCAAAACAAACACAAAATGTATAATTCAATCGTTGTTAATTACAGTTGGCTATACTAATGCTTCATCTTATTTAGTAGGCAGATAGTAACTAAATAATGGATAAGGATTGTAAAATGACTAACTGGAATGGGCAAGCAATAATGGACACCAGCAAGGAGAGGAGTGGCGATGCAGCTGGGAGATCAATTTATTCCAAGAAAAAATAAATATCAATTAAAAAATGAAATTACAGACAAAGAAAATGAAAAACAAAGAGACATACATACCAGATGGGCAGGAGAGAAGAACAGATGGCAGGAGAGAAGAAGGATGGGCAGGAGAGAAGAACAGATGGCGGGAGAGAAGAAAGAGGGCGGGAGAGAGGGAGAGAAGAACGATCTGTCCAAATTGAAGACAAAAACTTGTATTTATATAAGAGGATAATATGGTCATTTCACACAATTATGCTTTTCTTCCTCTCAATTACCCTCATTTCTCTCCAAATTGGACGGAAATGAAATTAAGATAATAAGGGAATTGGGAAATCTGATTTCCTTTATATTCCTCTCTCCATTTTTTCCATTTTACCAACTAAACAAGTAAAAGTAAGGTCAATTACACTTACTTTCCCCTCATTTCCACCCACTTCCTCTGATCCAAACAAGGGGTAAGTGCAAAAGGTATGAGGAAAGAACAAAAGGAGTAAACTTATGGCAATCCTAGTCGCCCTATTTTGTTACCATGGCTGCAACAGGTACATCCAATCTCTCATTAGCATTAAACATAGTAACACCAAGGGGATCCAAGTTGCCTGATCGTTAATCTCTCAAGAAATTAATCAAGTCACCACTCCTTAACTCCCAGTGAATATCGCTTTGGACCAGGTCCCAATATTTGGCAATACTCCGCCATAAATAGGAACCATATATTGTTGCAAATGAGAAAATCTAGCATTAAACTAATAGCTTGAACTCAAATCTAAAGATAACACCCCATAACAAAGTCCTTTTTGAAATCAGCTTAAAACCAATCTTCATTAAGAAAGCTTTGTTAAAATTCCTCATAGATCTCAAACCAAGGCTCCCTCTTGAGGTTGGTTGCTTGACTGTACACCCAATTGATAAGATGAATCTTCCAAATAGGTGATTTAGAGCCTTATATAAATTGTTTTATTATGCTCTTAATACAGTCACATATGAATATAGGAATAGGAATCGTTTGCATAATATAAGAGGGTATCGAGGGTAGAACTGATTTAGCTAAGGTTATTCTACTAGCAAAAGAAAGGAATTGAGAGTGTCAAGTATCTGTTGCATTCTATCAATCACATCAGCATAAGTGTTACGGGCTGATACTTTTATGGATTAAGGGGACCCGCAAATAAACTCCAAGGTCATCAGCTCTTCTATACCCTTAGGAATTGCAAATATAAATAGTTCCATATCACTAGTGTTCTTTAAAAATATATGTAGTTTTAGCATTACTAAACTTCTCACTCAAGGAAACAACAAAATCAGACATAATATTGTTGATAAGTAAGGCTTGATTCACCGTTGCCTCCACAAAAAGGATAAGATCTTTGGCAAAAAATGAATAAAACAAAGCTGGTCCATTTTCACCAACTTGATGGGTTTCCAACTTCCATTTGAAACCGCTAGGTTAATAGCTTGACTAAGTTTCTCCATATAAATGACAAAAAGGTAAAGAGATAAGGGGTCTCCTTGCCTTATACCCCGATTTGGTTTGAAACCACCTACAATAGTGCCATTCTAAAGAACCTAAAACTCGGTGGATCTCAGACAAGTCATAATTATGTGAATAAAAGCCTTGGGGTTTCTTCAATGAAATTCCACCGTAACATCTCATAAGCTTTTCCAAAATCAATTTTAATGGTCATCCAGTTCTTACCTGAATTTTTCCTACCCGTGGAATGAATCACCTCTTGCACTATACTTATATTATTTGAGATGCAGCAACCCGGGACAAAGCTAACTTATAAAGGAGAAATTAGATTAGGAAGTAAAGGTTTTAGGCGATTTACACTCATATTGGTAATAGGCCTATTTAACACTGTACAAAGACCAATAGGGCAAAATTGGAACATACTTTCAAGTCTTTCCACCTTAGGTAACAAAACCAACAGAGTTCGGTTATATAATATTAAATTTGGAAATTTGAAAAAAATCTTCCTTATCCAATTGCAATGTGAAAGGCGTATTGTATCCTAATGTTGTTGATAAAATTGAGCAAACCATGGTAGCCAAGAGCCTTGTAGGAGCTTATGCTAAAGATAGTTGCCTTAATTTTATCATCTTCAATCGATTTGATCAAAATAGAACTCTCCTTATCATTTAGAGTTTTAAACAAATGACTTAGAGGAGAAATTGGCGTGTCATCAGTAAAGAGTTATCTATAAAAGTTGATGGCTCCCTGCTTAAGGACATCATTATCAGTGCACCAATTACCATCAGCATCTTTCAAATTGATAATCCGATTATGTTGTCTTCTACTTGCTATTCTAGCATGGAAAAACTTAGAGTTTTTGTCTCCATGCTCAATCTAATCACAACGAGATTTTTTCATCCATAATACTTCCTCTTTGAGCAAAACCTCCTCCAGATCAGTTTTTAATTGCCTCTCGAATTTAACAGGTCCTTTAGAGTGATAATTCTCTAAATTGCATTGAATACCAGCTGTGAGCAAGGATGCATTTTTTCCTCCAAAGAATATTACCAAAAATGTGTTGGAGGAAAGAGGACTAAGAACAAATAATAATAATGAACACTAAAAATAAAATACTCTTCATATTAATAATATTCTTCTACTACTTGATACAATCCGTAAACAAATTTGGACTCTATTTATAGGAATAGAAAAAAAATTTAGACCACAAATCACTCTTTAATTGACTGCCACATCCTTTACCAATTTAATAATAGCCACTAATAATAGTTATTTCCAACACCACTAATACCACAAGTCCACTTAATTCAATTTGCAACCTCTACTTTAATATCACTTATCTTTTGTCTGCACAATTTGCTTCACAAATGAAATAAGGCCAAAGCAAATACATGTGAGCTTGTCAAGTGTCATACGTAGCCTTCTTCCCATCTTTCATTTAATTAAAATTAAGTTTATTTTATTATTTCAACACTCCCCCTCAAACTTAATTTTCGGTAACTCCCAGGAATGCTTGCAATTGACTAAACACGTCAAATTTCAGCGGCTTTGTGAAAATATCTGCAACTTGATCTTGCGTCTTCACATACTGAAGCTTCACTTCCTTCTGCTCACTGCATTTTCTGATGAAATGATATCTCGTGTCGATGTGCTTGCTTCGATCATGAAATACAGAATTTTTAGCCAATGCCATTACCGATTATTATCAATAAAAATTTCTATTAAATCAAGTTGAGCCATTTGCAAATCCTTTAGCAATCTTCTCATCCATATTGCATGATAGACACATGAGGTTGCAGCAACATATTCAGCCTCACAAGTTGACAGAGTCACAATAGGTCGCTTTTTCGAGCTCCATGTGAATGTTGTGTCGCCTAGAAAAAATACAAAGCCTGTTGTGCTTTTCAATCATCCTTGTCACTATCCCAATCACTATCGCAATAGCCAACTAATTTGAAATCTTCAGATTTTGAATAATGTAGACCAAAATTAGTTGTACCTTTCACATAGCGCAATATCCTTTTGGCTGCATTCCAGTGTGACATAGTGGGTGCTTCCATGAATCTACTTACTAGCCCAACTACATAGAGAATGTCTGGCCTTGTACACGTCAAATATCTCAAGCTTCCAATCAAGCTTCGAACTATTATCGAATTGACCCTTTCTCCATCTTCATCCTTAGTCAATTTTATGTTGTATTCAACAGGAGTATTGACAGAATTACAATTTTGCATCTTGAACTTCTTCAATATCTCCTTTGCGAAGCCACTTTGTGAAATAAAAATTCCATCATCATTCTACTTTACTTCAATGCCAAGATAAAATGACATAAGACCAATGTCAGTCATTTCAAATTCATAAGCTATTGTCTTCTTGAATTCCTCAAACATCCATGGATTGTTCTCGGTGAAAATAAGGTCATCCACGTACAAGCAAACTAGCAACATGTCTCCATCCTTCACTTTCACGTACAAAGCATGTTCATGTGGGAAATTGACAAATCCATTTTCTTGGAAGTATTTATCAATGTGACTGTTCCAGGCTCGTGGTGCTTATTTGAGCCCATATAGTGCCTTCTTCAGTTTTAGCACTTTATCTTCATTGCTTTTGACAATATAATCAGGTGGTTGTTATATGTAGATTTTCTCCTCCAGATATCCATTCAAGAAGGCTAATTTCACATCCATTTGATGAATCCTCTATCCATTTTGAGCTGCAATTGAAATCACCAATCTAATGCTTTCCATTCTTGCAACAAGAGCAAAAACTTCATTGTAGTCAATGCCAGGCCATTGGTTGAAACCGTTTGCCACCAATCTTGCTTTATGTCTCACCACTTCACCATTTGCATGTTTCTTTGCTTTAAACACCCATTGACCACCAATGGGTTTTTGACCTGCTGGAAATGAAGTCAACTCCCATGTCTTGTTCTTCTTAATTGCTTGAATTTCTTCTTTCATGGCATTTCTCCATCGTTCATCTTTCATGGCTTCATCAGCATCAATTTGCTCACTATCAACAAAATGACAGTAAAGAGTTAATTCTTCATTGATATTTCTTGTCATATTATAGAGATCTTCAAGTCGTCTACATTTTCGTGGCCTTTCTCTTGGACTTTCACTCTGAGCTTTTTCTTTTTCAGGCGATGCACTTAAAATTGTGTATGTGTTGTTGGTGTTGTGGTTGGTACCTCTAGAAAAGGATCATTGTTTTCATCCATGATGAAAGGATAAAAACTGTATTTTTGTTTCTTGTCACTGCTCCAATCCCAAATTGCTTCTTCATCAATAGTCACATCCCTGCTGATGATTATCTTTCCCGAATTAGGATCAAACATCTTGTATCCCTTTGAATGTTCCGAGTAGCCAACGAACAAGTACTTCTTGCTTTTGTCGTCAAGCTTCTTCCATTCTTCATCTGGTATATGAACATGTGCAACACTCCTAAAAACATGCAAGTGAGAAATGCTTGGCTTTCTTCCACTCCATGCTTCTTGGGGTGTTTTATCCCAAACACTAGCTGTTGAAGATCAATTCAAAATATAGATAGCACAATCAACTGCTTTTTTCCCACAGCTCCTTTGGCAAATTTTTGCTCTTCAAAATTCTTCTCACCATATCAAGCACCGTTCTGTTCTTTCTTTCTAGGACACCATTCTGTTGCTAAGATCTAGGAACATATAGAAAGTGATGAATTCCATGCTCCTCACAGAATCTTTTGAATTTATTGGACGTGAATTCTCCTCCTCGATCAGATCGCAGGGCTTTGATGTAATGGCTGCTTTCTTTCTCAATGAGCGCTTTGAATTTCTTGAAAGCTTCGAAAACTTCTGACTTTTCCTTCAAAAAATAAACCCACGTCTTTCTGCTATAATCATCAATGAATAGCAAAAAAATATTTATTGTTACCTAATGACATTGGAGTCATTGGTCTACAAACATTCGCATGAATTAGCTCAAGTGCTACTTTTGCTCTTGACATGGACTCCTTTGGAAAACTGGTTCTGGATTGTTTTCCAGCAAGACATCCCTCACAAAGTTGATGTGGTTGATCAATAGGTGGCAAGCCATGCACCATCTTCTTCTAACTTAGCAACTTTAGCCCTTCAAATTAAGATGCCCAAACCTCAAATGCCAAAGCCAATGAGAACTCTTCACACAAGCTTTTAAGCAATTTGTCACGTCCGTCTGAATGTTGAGTGTGAACATTAGATTCTTTGACATGGGCACTCTAGCTAATAGCTCCTTTTTCTCGTTCAACAACAATAATTTTCGGTTCACCATATCTACTTCATAGTTTTTCTCCAAAGTTGGCCCAGACTTAAAATGTTGCTTTTTAAACTAGGCATGTAATAAACATTATTGATGAACCAGTGAGCACCATTCTTTAGCCAAATAAGAATGGCTCCTTTACATGTTATGGGAACCTTCGAGTAATCTCCAAATACAACATTACCACTAATGGACTGGTCAAGCTCTACGAGCGTCTTCTTATCTCCACACATATGGTTGCTCGCTGCATTGTTAAGATACCATATGCAGTTCTTATGACTTTTTTCTCCGTCATAAGTGAGTAGCACCGTACCTATCACATCCTCGTCGTGGATGTTATTTGCCTTCTCTTTCACCTCCTTGGGAGGACTCCAGCATTCTGATGCGTAGTGACCATACTTGGAGCAATTGTAACACTGGATATTGGATTTGTCACATCCATCATTCGGCCTCCAAACTCCTCTTCCACGTCCGCGTCCGCGTCCACGTCCTCGACCTCTTGTGAATTGAGTGCTTCCTTTGTTGTTATTATAATTAATGTCTCTTCTTCCTTATTGTTGATTTCGTCCTCTTTCATTTCCTCCTCAACCTCTACCACGTCCTCCTCTGGATTGGTTTCCTTCTCAGTTGCTGTCTTTATCTTTAAACGAAGTCTTTATTGCCAAGCCTTGTTTTGTTGATACCTCTTTCTACTTGTTGAGCCTTGCTTCACATGCTTGTAATGACCCTATGACTTTATCAACAGTCATACTACTGATGTCTTTTGACTCTTCCATGGCCACCGCTATGTAGTCAAATTTTGGTTGTAGTGATCGCAAAATTTTTTCAACAATTCTGGCTTCTTCAATCTTTTCTCCATATTAATCCATTTGATTCACAACTGATCTTACTCGAGATGAGTAATCAGTAATCACCTCTGTCTCCTTCATCTTCATTATTTTGAATTCTCCTCTCAGCATTTGCAACATACCTTCTTTACTTTCTCTTCGCCTTGAAGAGAAATACATAAAATCTTGCATGCCTATTTTTATGTGGTAGCTTCTGCCACCTTTTCAAACATAACATCCTCGAAACCTTGATGGATGAGTGTTAACGCCTTCTGGTCTAATCTATAATTTTTATGGAGACTATCTTTCTCCGCCGGAGATAACTGCTCCTCATCTGCTAGAACCATATAGCCTTTTTCAACAATGTCCCAAACATTTTGGGATCTAAGTAAGGCTTTCATTCGAATACACCAACTTATGTAATTGATTTTAGTAAGCTGGGGGAAGTGAAAGGAGATACTGGAATTGCTATTCATTTTTTTTACTAGGGTCTCTCAAACACTCATAATAGTCCAAGGAAAATTATTTTCTGATGTGGAAGATCAGACTACGTTGCAACCACAGAACAGACTAAGGAAAAAACTAGGCTCTGATACCACTTTGTTGGAGGAAGGAGGACTAAGAACAAATAATTATAATAAATACTAAAAATAAAATACTCTTCACATTAATAATATTCTTCTACTACTTGATACAATTCGTAAACAAATTTGGGCTCTATTTATAGGAATACAAAATAAATTTTAACCACAAATCACTCTTTAATTGACTGCCACATCCTTTACCAATTTAATAATAGCGAATAATATTAGTTATTTCCGACACCGCTAATACCACAAGTCCACTTAATTCAATTTGCAACCTCCACTTTGATAGCACTTATCTTTTGTCTGCACAATTTGCTCCACAAATGAAATAAGGCCAAAGCAAATGCATGTGAGCTTGTCAAGTGTTATACGTGGCCTTCTTCCCATCTTTCATTTAATTGAAATTAAGTTTATTTTGTTATTTCAACAAAATGGTTTTCTTCTAATGCTTCTGAAATACGCAGCTCATTATTCCAATTTTCATGAATAACTTATTACAATCACTATAATTGTTCCAAGCGACCAAGTAGCGAAAAGGCCTTTCTCCCTTGAATTCAAAAAATCCTAGAGTAATTGACAAAGGTCTATGATAAACACCCACCTGTAGACACCGGGTCCTGAGGCAGCTCAGACCAAAGTTACCCAATGATGAAAATGACACTTGTTTAAGGGTAAAATGTTCAGAAATGGCTATTTCCTTATCGAATCCTTTTTTATTTCATTTTTATTTTTATTTTGTATTTTATTTATTTTTATTTTTCTTATTTTTATTTTGGGTTTTATTCTGGGATTTTCGGTGCCCTGTTATCGCGTGGTTCATGTGTCGCGCAATCGGGACTTGGTGGCACGCCCGCGGGCACGATGTGCACCCGCAGGAGACGTGCGCCTACAGGCGCGACACACTCCCGCGGGGGCGCACGTCACCGAGGGTGACGCGCGCCCACAAGGGGGGGGGGGTGGGGAGCGCACGACGCCCCGCGCGACTTGCGCCAGCAGGGGCACATGTCGCGCTGCGCGGCGTGTGGGCTTTCCATTGCGAGCTGCATGTCGCGCCACGCGACACGCGGCCCTGCGCAAGCGCACTATTTTCCCCATTTTTTTTGGATTTTCTGGCAAATTTTCAGGCTGCACATCCTATTTTGAAGGAAAAATGTCTGGTTTGAAGGGCAATTAAGGGATTTTTAACCAAAAAAACTTAAAGAAACCTAGTTTTTTCATGGGCTATAAAAATAAATTACAACCAAAAAGAAAAAAAAAGGGAGGGGGGGGGGGGTTTGGAACAGTAGAAAAACTAGAACTTCGAGAGAGAAAGAAAAACACTGTTGAGAGCAACATTAATCCGAAAATCATTCTTGAACCCAAGAAATTGATTCTTGAGGTTTGAGTTTTAATTTTCGTTCATCAATTTATTCAAAAGCTTTAATCCAAACTTTTTCATTTTCATCTCAAGCAAATCAATAGGGAAATCAAAGTTTTCTTCATTTGCAGCAAATATCAAATCATATCTGAGGGTAAATACTTGAGCTAAGTCAATCCCTTCTCTCTTCTTTCTTGTTTTGCATCCTTAATTTAATCCATATATTTGTATATATTGTATACTATTGTTGTTGTTTGTTTATCTATTGTTGTTCATTTATCATTTGTCGTTTGTTTATTAATTATTCATTGTTACTTATTATTAATCTTAATTATTATTAATCTGTTCATGTATATTTGTTATTATTTATTGTTAAAAATGCTATTGTATATTTTTATTGTTGTATTATTAATATGTTTGTTGTTTATCACTAACAATTGTTAATAATCCATTTATGATTATTATTTATTCATTGTTAAGCCTAAACTTTCTTACATTCCATATTCTTTTTTTCTTTATCCTTTTGTCACCTGCATATTGTTCCTATGCTTGACATTTTACATTGTTAAGTTGTTATTTAGTCTTTATCATTAGCATTTGTTGTCTATCATTATTCTATTATTGTTCTTGGATATTGCCATATTAATTATTGGTTACTGGTATATTAAGATTTGTTATTAATAATTAATGTAGTAGGTAATCTAGCTATTAAATCATTAATTATTTGATGGTTGTAATTAATTTGTGTATTGTTATTATTTTATTTGTATGTATATTAATGTGTTTGTCATAAATAACGTCAACTTAGAATAATTTATTTGCATGATTTATAAACATGATTTATAAACTAATAAATTGATTTAATTGATTATTTACATTTAATTGACTTCATCGATTGTATATGTCTATTTAATTTAATGGGTTGTTATTTAATTTAAACAATTGTTTAATTGATTGTATTATTATTTAAATAATTATTCATTTGATTAATTCATTCATTTAATTGCTTGTTTATATTATATTATTTATTTGATTTAATTCACTAACGTTTCATTTTATTCTTTCTAATTGCCCCAAACGTGCTTATTTCACCTTGAGTGATATCTTCGAGTGGGGCAGAGGATCGGGAAACTAAGACCTTCATATTTGGGTTTGCATTTCTAATTAACGTTTTTTCCTTGTTATATTATTTTTATGTGTTGAATGTAAAAATATATTTTCAATTTGCTCGTATCATAGAAAGTCATATTTTTTACAATAATTAAAATTGGAATTTTTGCTAATAAAATGGACCAAAGTTCTATTTCAACCAAATAAAATCTCACTTTCAAATGGGGAACTAATTTTCAGAAAATGTGCTCACTCATCCCGATTTTCTCAATCAACACCAAAAAATAGTTTTCCAATTATTTTTAAGTTAATAAAAAGGAACCAATGTTCCTAAAAATTCAATAAGTGACCCGGTTTATGTATGGCATATTTTACTCCTTTTTGAAGTATCTATTTACTTATTCATTTTGGGCCCTTGTAATTAATTTTTGGGCCAAATTTTAGTCTTGTAATTTATTTATTTCTTTATCGCTTTATTTAATGCTTTCCAATTGAAATGCACTTTAAATTCAATGCATGATTGTGTGAGATGAGAGGTGAAATTGCAATTTATTAAAACTCATTTATAAACTTAACTTAAAGTCATTATTAAAAGTAAAGTTCCGAACACCTTCTCTAGTTTAAGACCCCCGAGATTAGAGACCTTTCCCAATTTCTTGTAAATTGGGTGGCGACTCCAAAATACCTCAAAGGTGCCTAAAGGCGTCATGAAGCTAGATGATTGTAGACACCGGGTCCCAGAGCAGCCTAAATCAGGATTACCTAATGATAAAATTAAGTGTATCTGTTTATAGGCAAAAATGAAAGTTGGAAGTGACAATTTCCTTGTCGGATTGATTTACTAGAAATAAATAAAAATATATTTTAAAAATATTTTAAAAATTATTTTGAGACAAAAAGGGTATGTTTTGAAATTATAGTTTTTTTAGAAATTAAAAGAAAAAAAAAAGTTTGCGAGTGTCGGGGGTGCGGCAGCGCACTGGGTGTGCGCGGCAGTGCCTGGGTGTGCTCGCCTGTACGCTGGGCGACGCGCAGCGCCCAGCGCACGCACTATGCACAAGCGACGTGCTGGCTGTCGCATGCACGGGCGAGCGACGGCCTGCCCATCGCGCGTGCGGTTGGCATCAAGCCCCGCGGGCGGCGACGCTCGTCGGGTGTGCCAACGGGCGTCGCTCACCCCTGTGCACCCAATTTCGCCCCCGAAAGCCATTTTGGCCCTTTTTTCTTCATTTTTAATACTTTTTCTTCATTTTTTTCATAGAATTTAATTCTAAAAACCTTTTATTTTCCAACCTTTCAAATTTATCAGTTTTTTGTGGTTGTGAAAAATTGATTTTAATTCTTTCATTAAAAAATCTGATTTTTTTGGGAGGTATAAAATTATTTTTAGAGAGAGAATTAAAGGGGGATTTTTTTTAGAAAATTATTTTCTTCTTCTTTCTTCTCTCAAAAACAAATTCTCTCAAGATTCTAAAGGATTTTTCCAAAATAATTCTTAAGGCAAAAAGAATAATTTTTGTTGTTGGGAACTTTCTTCTTTTCATTTAACAATTTTTTACTTTGAGACAAATAAATCAATTATTTGCTTTTGAGTAAAAATTTATTTTCAATATTTTATTTTTCTAATATATTCTTACCATCAAAACAAGGAATTGGATTTTACCTTCATTTCATCAAGCTAAATTTTGAGGGTAAGTATTCTTGGATCAATTCTTAATTTAGTTTTTGATTTAATTTTTTTGTTTTCCAATTAATTAATTATCATGTAAATTCTTTTAGATCTATTATTTTTTACTTCTCATTTCTTGTGTTCTTATTTAGTTGTTCATATTATAGATCTATTATTTTTTACTTCTCATTTCTTGTGTTCTTATTTAGTTGTTCATATTATAGATCTATTATTTTTTTACTTCTCATTTCTTGTAGTATTATTATTATTATTATTATTATTATTATTATTATTATTATTATTATTATTATTATTATTATTATTATTATTATTATTATTATTATTATTATTATTATTATTATTATTATTATTATACTTTTGCTCTTTATTTGATTATTCATCTTTTGTTTCTATTTTTATGATTATCATTATCCTCATTCTTGTTCATATATTTTTATTGTTTTTTCTGGGTATTATTATTTATTATATTTTAACATGTTATATTTATTTTATTTCTTATTATTCTTACATGTTTATTTGATTGTTCATATTCCTTGGTTGTTATTGTGCTTTATTATTATTATTATTATTATTATTATTATTATTATTATTATTATTATTATTATTATTATTATTATTGTAATTACTACCATTATTAGTATTAGTATTATTTTATTACTCTTGTTTATTATTTTTATTCATTATTATTCATATCTTCACACATGTTGAATTTTATTATTATGGTTTATGTTTCATGCATGCTGAATTTTATATTTATTTTTGTTTATATTCTTATATATGTTAAATTTTGTTATTATTTTATACTTTTTTATGCATGTTGAATTGTTAATTGGTTAATTTGCATATTTTTATTTTGTTATTTAATTAATTTGTCACACATGATGCATCCTTATTGGCTTCATTTTGTTTTTTTATGTCATATGATTAAATTCATTTTTTATTACTAACTTCACTTTTATTTGTTTTTCTTTTATTTTCAATACTTATTTTTATGTGTGAGTATTTTCCATACAGAGTGGGAGCCCATGGAGATTCAAAGATACCCTTTGGGATTTAATTTGTTATTTGTATTTTTTTTATTATGTTGGGTTTGTTTTATTTCTAATATGTAATTTGTAATAAATTATTTTTTTATGCACGTTAATTAAAAAATTACAAAAATATTTATATTAATTAATTTGATTTTTTTCTAAATAAAAAGGGGACCAATGTCCTAGCTTTTTCATCCAAAATAAATTGTCACGTTAAAATTATTTTCTTTAATTATGCATGAGAGGACTAATGTCCTCATCTTTAATAAATAGCCCGATTTATGTATGAATTATATTTTATTTATCAATGGGGGTTGTATTCCGCTCCTAGTTTTGTTGTAATTTATTTTCATGCGCTTTTGTTTACTTTATTTACCTCTTTCATTATGTGATTGACATGCGCGTTAAATTTAATTGCATTAAAATTTAATGAGAAATGGGATGAAATGCTAAATTCAAAATTCAATTATAAATTCAATCAAGGTATGAATAAATGGGATGTCCCAAACCATCTCTGGTCTTTGGGCTCAACCAGGCGAGAGGACCATTTCAATGTTCCGTTGGAATGGGACCTCCAAGACCCCTCTGGTTTGCCCAAAATGGACATAGCAGCGCTGTCTTAGGCTCACTAAGGCTAGACGACCTTTCCCAATGTTCTATTAGGTGGCGACTCCAAGAAACCTCCTTGTTGCCCAAAATGGACGCACTTGTAATTTCTTACAAGTTTTATGAACCTCTCTCGATCGCCCTAAAGGCGGGCATTCGGGGCGCCCCGAGGTTCAGCGCGCATCACAGTGGCGACTCCACTGGAGATAATAAGAGACTTCCCTTCAAAAATACCTTGGTTAAAATTTACAATTGAGTTTTAATTTAAAAAATTCATCTCTTTTCGAAACTGCATAGCATATCATTAGAGCCTTAGATTATGCTAGTTTGGTCCCTTTTCTAGCGCCGGTGCATTCCCAAAGCACGACATTACGTTCACTCAATGTGGGAAAGTGTTAAGGATAATCACCAGCCCAAGCCTCGTACCTTATGGTATATCAAATGGAGACCCAATCGGTCGTTATGCTCATGATGAGCTAGACCCATTGACAAGGACCATGCTTGGGTAGCCCTAAGGTATCACTACCTTTGACCAAAGCTCATGTAATGGCAATAGATACTTTCACTAGGTGAAATGTACCATAATCCCGTGCTTGCTACGTGGGCCATCATATACTGAACAAAATCAATTAAATTAAATGGTCTTTCATCAAAGGCTTTCATGCCCCGGTGGGCCCATCTTAATTTAGTTGAATTATTTAAATACATAATGGCCAAACACTCATACGTGTGTACATTAGATAAAAGATGTTATGCTGTCGATTTTTTCACCATGCATCATACGCATCCAATGGGTTCCCTATTAACCCTTGGATAAAGCCCACCTAGGAAAGAGACTACCTTACTTCGTATGTGGGAGAGATAAGGTTGGAAGGATCTATCTGCTTGCATGTGTTTGTCTATACTGCATCAGCACGACCATGCATTGCATTTCAATCATGCATCATCCTTACAAAGGGGTATTTTACAGCCATCATAGATTCATCCAGGTGGTCAAGGGGTCCTGACGGTCGGCTGAGAAGGATTCCACTCTTGGGATTACCAGAGCTAGTGTCATATTAGAGCTTAGATTCTCTTTCAGAGGCTAGTGAGACTTTCTCTTCAGAATCATCACTAGAGACAAGTATGACTAACCAATCAAGTGGGTCTGATGTAACCCATGCAATGATCGCTGAAGAGGTGGGGAGAAGAATGGAAGAGTTTGAGGCTAGAATGATGGACATGATGGGCAACCTTGCCACTACCTTAGCTCCACTTGCAGGACAGCAAGTTGCTGCTCCTATTAGGGGGCAAGATGAACCAGGTGTTATGAGAGAGGATCCCCCTACTATGGCTGACCCACCTGTGGTTGAGCAAAGAGCACCAGTGCCTATTGAGCACAGGGAAGGCCCGAAATCTGAGGTTGACCTCTGGGAAGATGAGCAAGAGGAACAGATGGTAGCAAAAGGAAAGTCGCCCAAGCTGGAGGAGGCGATGTGGAAAAAGATGGAGGAGAAATTTGAAGCTATGACAAGGATGATGACGGTAGGAAGGGGAATGAACCCCGAGGATCGGGAGCTAGATGGGGATGATCTGATCCCCCAAAACTTTAAAATGCCTGATATTCCCAAGTTTGATGGCACTTCTGACCCTGCTGCGCACATCAAGCAGTATTCACTGGTCATGAAGGGAACAACTTTGACAAGGAAGCAAAAGATAGAATACTTTTGCCTGAGTCTCACAGAGGCTGCCATTGACTGGTATCATGGCTTGGACAGGAGGTCCAAAGAAGACTGGGACTTATTGACTGAGGAGTTCCTAAAGTAATATGATTGCAATACCCGGATGGAAGTCACGTTGAAAGATTTAGAGTGGATATAGCAGAAGGCTGGGGAGTCTTTTCAAGAGTACCTTACTCGGTGGAGGAACCGAGTTATGAAGATGAAGTGCAAGCCTGACACTCCTGATCAAATTTGATTATTCATTCAGAATGCCAGCCCATACTTGAGAGATGGATTGAAAATGAAGGGGATAAAAGATTGGGAGTCCTTAAAGGACATTGCTATAAAGGCAGAGGGAGAATATATAGCCAGAAGGGAAAGCAGTGAGGCTTATGCCAAGAAGGGCTACAATAATCAAGATGCAACCAAGCCAGCTAGTTCCAGCAGTGGTAACAGAAGTGGGAAGACAGCTAAGGTGTCGGCAATAGGAGTGAATCAGAGGTACTTCTCAAATTTGGGTAGGCCTTTGTCATGGGTATTAAAGAGGTTGATAAAGGAGGGGAAGCTACAACCCCTGCCACCTAGGCCAGCTAGGATCCAAGGGCAGTCGGGGTATAAAGAGAAGGAATACTGTGCCTTTCACCAACATACTGGGCATCTGATAGACAATTACTTTATGCTGAGGCACCAGATTCAGGATCTGATCGATAGTAAGCAGATCGCCGATCCTGGAAAGAGGGAGAGCAAGAAGAAGTCCAATTTCAATGATGTGTCACCGCCTGTCTTTATGATTGGGTCGAGCCTACCTAAATGGTATGTATTACAGGATTTGTATAGCAATGAATACGTCGCTCTCACTCACCCTGAGGCAAGTGAAGAAGGGATACTCGTGGCGGCGATAGACTGTTGGTCCACTAGTGAGAGTGGAGAAGAAGATGAAGAGGAGAAAGATGGACAGTTCATGGATCCGTGGGATTCAGAGGAGGATGAGAGATTTGGGGCTATAACAAGAAGTGGGAGAGTGGTTCCAGAAGTTGAGAAGTCGCGGGACTTATTACAAGCACCTGCAGAGAAGGAGCTGGAAGAAAATACCATAGTAAAGCAGCTGAAAAAGACCACGGCCCAAATATCAATTAGGGACCTTTTAAGACAGTCCCCCTCCCACAGGTAGAAGTTGGTTGAGGCTTTAAGTGATTCCACTGTAGCCACCACAATTTCTCCATCCGAGCTGCTAGATCTCGTTAAAGGAGGATCGGGGGAGAGATTGGTGTTTTCTGACGTAGATTTACCAGTTGAGGGTCGCAATCACAACCGGCCACTATACATCAAAGAACAAATTAATAGCAAGCACACCGCTTGTGTCATAATTGACGATGGTTCATCCATAAATGTCTGCCCTTTAGTTGCACTTCAGGCTTTTGGGTTGGATGAAAGTATGTTGAGTAAGTCTGATTTAACCATCACAGCTTATGATAGTTCTTGGAGACAAGCATCGGGAACATTCAAAGCTCTGGTCAGGACTGGGCCTATCGAGACAGAGACAGAATTTGTGGTCTTGCCTATCCCAGCAAATTTCTCAGCTCTACTATAGAGGCCGTGGTTCCACAAATTGGGAGGAGTGCCATCTACCCTACACCAGATGATCAAGATACCTCATGAAGGAGAGGTGGTGACCATTAAAATAGAAAGAGAAAACCAAGTGTCTGCCTTGGGGATTTCCAACCAGTCATTTAGTGGCTTTCACATATCAATGATTGGAGAGGAGCAGGGTTTAGCAGATAGCCCTCAAGTGGTAAATATGATGAAGAAGATGTACTTCCTTCCAGGTGCTGGTTTGGGAAAAAACTCAGAAGGGTTACAGTCTGCTATCACAACACAAGGCCAGAAAAATCGGAAGGGTCTGGACTACAAAGGAGAGCATGGCAAGAAGAAAGTGCCAAAGAAGATCCCCCATATTTTAAAGAGTTTTGTTCCCTCATCTTCGTTCTGTGCTTACACTAGTGATGAAGAGCCTCAGTGGATAAATGGAAAGATCATTCCGGGGTTTAAAATCTTCAATGATGTCTTCGACTTGGATGTTGGAGTTATCAAGTCCGCAGAGAACTTCTGGGATGAGGAGATTATGACTCAGTACAATGTCTAGGACAGGGATGGGCCTGAGGAGATTATCACCGATAAGCTGTTAGCTACCAGGTTAAAGGGAAAGGAAAAGATGGTAGAGCCAGGGCTAAAGTTTGAAGATTTGAAGGTTTCATCGGAGGTAGTTGAAAAACCTCCGCCAAGCCAAGAAGTCAAAGCCCAGTCGGCTACAACATCGGCATCGACAAGAGATGAAGACAATAGTTATTTAGATACTATTTTTATGCCAGAACTTTTTAATGACAATGTTAATGTTTCTGATTATATTAATGAGATGAATAACTTTGCTTACTTGTGTGATGTTTCTGATGATTTCATTTCTCATGGTCATAAACATGATGCATTCATTTTTGACATTAACTCAACTAGCACGACTGTATTTAATCTCAGAACTTTGGAGAACCCAAAGGAAATTCTGATAGCATCAGATATAACTCTTGAGGAGAGGCTAAAATTTAAGAGAATTTTAAAAAAATATGAAAAAGTCTTTGCCTGGACCTACGAGGACATGCTGGGAATTGATCGAGAAGTCGCCAAACATACCATCCCAACATACCCAGGGAGTAAACCAGTCAAGCAAAAGCTCAAAAGACTTAGACCAAAATGGGCACAAAAGGTCAAAGAAGAGATCCATGAGCAGATTGAGGCTAAGTTCTTAATAGAGGTTCAATACCCGACCTGGTTAGCTAATGTAGTTCCTATGGCTAAAAAGGATTGAACGGTTCGAGTATGTGTGGACTATCGGGACCTGAACAAAGCCTGTCCGAAGGACGATTTCCCTCTGCCTCATATTAATGTGCAAGTAGATAGTGCCGCTGCTTGTATGATGTACAACTTTATAGATGGGTACGCAGGGTATAATCAAATCCTCAATAGGATTGTGGATCGAATCAAGACAGCTTTCATCACTAAATGGGGTACATTTGCTTATCAAGTTATGCCTTTCGGATTAAAGAATGCAGGAGCAACCTATCAGAGAATGGCCACCAGAGTTCTCAATGACTTGATCTACCAAGAAGTGGAGGTGTATGTTGACGACATGATGATTAAGTCAGCTACCAAAGAGGGCCACTTTGAGGCTTTAGAAAAGTTCTTTCAAAGGATCAATAAATACAATCTGCGCCTTAATCCCAAGAAGTGCATCTTTGGGGTTACCTCGGGTAAACTATTGGGCCATGTGGTAAGCTAGAGAGGAATTGAAGTAGATCCTGATAAGTCAGAGCCATTAGAGAGATGCCAGTGCCTCAAAAAGAGAAGGAAGTCCAAAGTTTCCTAGGAAAACTTCAGTACATTAGCCGGTTTATCGCCAAGCTAGCTTCAGTATGTGAGCCCATCTTCAAGCTTCTTAGGAAGAATCAACCGGTGGTATAGAATAATGATTGTCAATTGGCTTTTGATACTATTAAGGATTATCTCCTGAATCCACCAATTTTAAGACCACTACGATGTGCTAAGCCGCTAATCCTGTATTTAGCAATAGAAGACAGTTCAGTGGGTGCCATGATGGCTCAGGAGGATAAATTTGGAGTGGAGTTTGCTATTTGCTACCTTAGCAAGAAATTCCTGACATATGAAGCCAAAGATATTGAAGTAGAAAAGATTTGCTTTGCAGTAATTTGGGCCTCCAAAAAGTTGCGACACTACTTTCACTCCTTCAGTGTACAAGCGGTTGCCAAGCATAACCCGCTCAGGTACCTTCAAAAAGTACCCTCTCTACTAGGAAAAATGGGAAGATGGTTATTACTGTTGCAGGAGTTCGATATCGAATACATCACCAGGAAAACCATTAAGGGAAGAGCTGTAGCTGAGTTCTTGGCTGAACATCCTATTGAAGGAGACCAGTTCGAGTACAATTTCCCAGATGAAGATGTCATGGCCATAGCAGTACAAGGGTGGCAGTTGTTCTTCGATGGGGCAGTTAACAGTAAAGGGGCAGAAGCAGGGATTATTCTTACGACCCCGGATGGTGAGAAGCTGCCATTAGCCAAAAAGTTGAGGTACAAGGCAACCAATAATGAAGCGGAATATGAAGCTTGCATCTTTGGATTGGAAGCATTGCTTGCTCTAGGGGCAAAGACCGCAGAAGTCTTTGGAGATTCGTCCTTAGTAATTCATCAGATCAAAGGGGAATGGTCAGTTAAGGAAGAGAGGTTGTTGCCTTACGTGAAGTACTTGAGAATGTTGAGTAGCCAGTTTGAGGCTTGCACTTTTCACTTCGTCCCTAAAGATGAAAATCAATTGGCTGATGCTCTCGCGACTTTAGTGTCTATGTGGGATAATTCAACGGGGGTTGCTATGAGACCCGTGCTGATCTTTAGTATAGAAAAGCCTTATTTTGAAACTGAGCAGGTGATGGATGTTGAGGTCGCCGATGGAAACGCTTGGTACTATGACATTCAAAATTACTTGGAATCGGTCAGTTTTTCCAGAAGAAGCCACTGAGAAAGACCAAAGAATGATTAGAAAGTTATCCACTCAGTTCATCAATGTAAATGGCGCTTTGTATAAGAAGCACGTTGATGGTATTCAATTGAGATGTTTGGCAGAGAAAGAAGCGGAAAGAGTTATGGAAGAGGTTCATGCCGGAGTCTATGGAGCTCACATGAATGGCTTAGCCTTAGCAAAGAAGATCATGCACCAAGGATTCTATTGGCTCACAATGGATACAGATTATTCAAAATATGTGAAGCAATGCCAGTTATGCCAGCAATACGCGAATTTGAGGCATGTGCCAGTTTCAGAACTTCATAGTTTGACATCTCCATGGCCATTTGCAGCTTGGGGAATAGATATTATAGGCGAGATACATCCTACAGCTTCTAATGGGCACAGGTTCATCATAGTCGCTATTGATTACATCACTAAATGGGTCGAAGCTGAATCTTTTAAAAAGGTTGATGCTAGAGACATGGCTAAGTTCATCGAGCGGAATTTGATATGCAGATATGGCCTCCCGCACCACATTGTGTCTGATAATGGGGTACAATTCTTAATGAAAACTAAACAGATGCTTCAAAAATATGGAATCCATCATCGCAAGTCTTCTCCTTACCGACCTCAAGCTAATGGCGCAGTTAAAGCAGCAAACAAGAATGTTAAAAGAATATTAGCCAAGATGGTCCAGAGCTATAAAGACTGGGCAGAAAAACTACCCTTTGCACTTTGGGGTTATAGAACCACAGTCAGCAGGTGCTCTTTTTGTTTTGTTCCGCTTTGATATGATTACGAGAATTTTGGTATTTGGATGCGTATAATGATAAGTTTGAGAAATCAATTAAAGTGTAAATGAATGTGGATGTGAACTTCTGAATGCATGTCTTTATTATGCAAGTATGATTATATAGCTAATATCATTATCCGCATTTGTCATATTGTATGTGTATGGCATCGGCGACCATTGTGAATGGCTGTCCACTCTTTTGTTGTGTGTTCCCCACTAAGCGTTTATCGCTTAGCACGGTGTTTTATCCGTGCAGGTGCGGAGGATGATGCTCTTTTGGGAGAGTCGTTGCTAGTCAAGCCAACACAGAGGGATTAGTGTTAGGGCTTTATTTTTGATAGCATGACTGATTCTTTTGTATCGGAACTCTCTTTATACCATTATTTTTGTAAAGCTTTCGCATTTATATACTTTTGGGTTATGTAATTTTCTGATTCTGATTTTTTATCAGGACATTTTTTTAACGAATTTTGTTATTGTAATGATGGAATATTCTGATGCTTAGGAAAGTTTTAATTTCCCCGTAATGATGTATGGTTATTATGTATGAATGTATGCTTTGTATCTTTTTATGCTTGGTGACACACCCGGCTCATACGGCTTCTCACTCCTGGAGGATGGGTACGCCTACGTATGGGTAGGGGGTGTTACAGTTTTTGGTATCAGAGCCTAGGTTTAGGCGTTTCTGGGTGTTGTTGTTGTGTTGAGGTGCATAGATGTGTATATGTCTAGATCTGTGTTGGCTGACGCGATTGTCTTTTCGTTGTTTTAGATGGCTTCTAACTCTGTTCGTGGATCACTTGAGGAGTCTGCCGAGAGTGTGAACCCTCAAGCTGTGGATCCTTCAATTTCTATGTCGGCTCAACATGCTAGGGTCCAGCCGAGGCCGCTGCCATGCCTTTTGAAGCTATGTTCAGGCTATCACAGGACATGGCTAAGGTCTTGGAGAGAGTGACTGCTCCTAGAGCCCCTATAGAGAACTTGAGGAGGGCTGGTGTTGAAGACTTCTATGGCACAGGTTTGGATGAGTCTGAGTTGGCTGAGAAATGGGTGGACAAAGTGAAGCGTGCTTTGAGAGAAGTCAGGTGTCCTCCTGACCAGCAAGCAGAGTGTGCAGTGGCTTTACTGCAAGGGTCTGCTTATGAATGGTGGGAATTGGTTTGTAGGCATCCTCAGCTACCTGATCCGATTACTTGGGATTTCTTTGAGGGAGAGTTCACGAAGAAGTACATAACTCAGACCTATAAGGATGCTAGATGGGCACAGTTTCTGAGCTTGAAACAGAGGGCTTTGTCGGTTTCAGAGTTTGAGAAAGAGTTCAACCGGTTGTCTAGGTATGCTCCAGTAGGTATTATGACTGATGAGTTCAGGTACCGTTATTTTGAGGTAGGGTTGAATGAGTCTTTGAGGGTTATGCTGATTTCCCTGATGAGCACACCGGGGGTGAATTACTACCAGATAGTAGATGCTGATATGAGGGCGGAGAGATCAAAATATGTGCTGAGAGAGAGGGCTCAGAGGAGGAACCCTTCTCGCGGAGGATCTTCTTCTTCATCCTCGGGTAAGAGATCAAGGAACCCGCAGGATGAGTCATCATCTGGTCCAGCCACTAGAGGCAGGAGACAGGGTTCTGGAGCTATGTCAGGTTCTGGTAGAGGTGGCAGACCTGAGGCTACATCGGTATGTCCTCATTACAGTAAGACTCACCGGGGTGAGTGTAGGTGGCTCACTGGTGGGTGTTTCCGGTGTGGGAGCACTGAACATCTTCTGGCCAGTTGTCTGAGGTTGTATGAGGATTTGGGTTCACAGAGAGAGGCTAGCAGAGTGGGTTCGAATGCTACACAGGCTGCCCGTGGTAGAGGCCAAGGTAGGGATCGAGGTGGTCGACCTAGAGAGGGTGTTGCATTAGAGACAGTGGAGCGTCAGTTGCCAGTCGCAGCTAGAGCCTATGCTATGAGAGCCAGAGAGGAGCAGGATGCGCCTGATGTTATTGCTGGTAAGTTCTTACTCCATGACACTGAATTGTATGCTCTAATTAACCCTGGTTCCACACACTCATACTTGTGCACAGATAAGATTGTTGATAAGTTGCATGTGGTAGATCAGCTAGATTATGAGATATGTGTGACCAGTCCATTAGGGCATAGTGTCAATGTGAGTAGAGTTTATAAGAATTGTCCTTTGTTAGTTGAGGGAGTTGTGTTTCCAGTGGATTTGATTGAGTTTCCTTTCAGAGAGTTTGATTTGATTCTGGGTATGGACTGGTTGGGTAAGCATCGGGCTGTAGTTAATTGCCATAGGAAGACAGTGGTGCTTCGGGATAGAGGTCAGTCTCCTGTGTTTGTGAAAGGATTGGGTGCTAGTTCTTTAAATAATGTGATTTCTGCGATGCAAGCTAAGAGGTTCATTAGGAAGGGTTGTGAGGCCTTCCTAGTGGTTATGTTGGATTCCAAGAGGGATCAAGTTCAGATTGAGGACATCCCGGTTGTGCTAGAGTTTAGTGATGTGTTTTCGAGTGAATTGCCGGGTTTGCCTCCTGAGAGAGAAGTTGAGTTGTCCACAGAGATTATGCCGGGTACTACTCCCATATCAAAAGCACCATATCGGATGGCTCCTATAGAGTTGAGGGAACACAAAACTCAGCTACAAGAGCTATTGGATAAGGGGTTTATTAGACCCAGCATATCTTCATGGGGAGCTCTTGTTTTGTTTGTTAAGAAGAAGGATGATCCTTGCGGATGTGTATTGATTATAGGCAAATTAACAAGGTCACAGTGAAGAATAAGTATCCTCTGCCTAGGATTGAGGATTTGTTTAATCAGCTTAGAGGTGCATGTGTTTTCTCAAAGATTGATCTTCGGTCAGGGTATTATCACCTTCGGGTTAAGGATAAGGATGTGGTCAAGACTGCATTTCGGACTCTGTATGGCCACTATGAGTTCCTTGTGATGCCGTTTGGTTTGACCAATGCTCCAGCGGCATTCATGGATTTGATGAACAGAGTATTTAGGCCATACTTAGATCGGTTTGCAGTGGTGTTTATAGATGACATCTTGGTGTATTCCAAGAATGAGAGTGGGCATGAAGAACATCTCCAGTTGGTTTTGCAAGTATTGAGAGAGCATCGGTTGTATGCTAAGCTTAGCAAGTGCGACTTTTGGCTTCGGGAAGTGTCATTTTTGGGTCACATTGTTTCGGCTAGAGGTATTCAGGTGGATCCGGCCAAGATTGAGGCGATAGTTGATTGGAAAGCGCCTAGGAATGTTCAGGAAGTGAGGAGTTTTCTTGGTTTGGCGGGTTACTACCGTCGGTTTGTTAAGGGTTTTTTAGTGATTGCCGCTCCGATGACTAGATTGTTGAGAAAAGGCATCAGGTTTGAGTGGTCGGATAAGTGTCAGGCTTATTTTGAGCGGCTGAAGCAGTTACTGGTCGAGGCTCCTATACTTACTCAAGCCATCTCGGGTAAAGAGTTTGTCATGTATAGTGATGCATCGGGTGTTGGTCTTGGGTATGAACTAATGCAGGAAGGTAAGGTTATGGCTTATGCTTCTCGACAGTTGAAGCCACATGAGAGGAATTATCCGACGCATGATTTAGAGCTAGCGGCTGTGGTTTTTGCTTTGAAGATTTGGCGCCATTATCTGTATGGGGAGAAATGTAGGATCTTTACGGACCATAAGAGCTTAAAGTATTTCCTCAGCAGAAGGAATTGAACATGAGACAACGCCGTTGGCTTGAGTTATTTAAGAACTACGACTGCATTGTGGATTGATGGAATATGTCATGGTATGTGTATGATGATCACGCAGCAGAAAACAAAAAAATTTGATCATACATGCCAAACAATTCCATGACAAGAATTAAAACATGCAATTTTAGGGTTATAATAACTTACAACTTTAGATGCCTTTCAAATTGAATTTGATGATGACCAGCAATTTAGATGATCTTGTACACCTTAGATGTTCACCACCAATGCCAAGGAACAGCCTTTTTCGCCACTCCTCTCTATTCTCACACACACACTCGCAAAGACGGCTCAAAACCGAAAGTGCTAGCTTACTAAATTTGTATTGTGTAATGGAATTAGTTTGAAGCCACAAGACTTGATCTTGTCCTTCTACTATGTGTAATCAATGCTCAAAGTCACAAGCAAGCAAGGAAGAATCCTTCTCCTTGTGTATTTCGGCCAAGAAGAAAAAAATGAGAGAGAGAGAGATGTTTCACGCAAAACCTAGCCACCACTCTTTTTCTTCTCTCTTAGGGTTTTATTCTTATCTAATATATACCCCTCCTTATGGCAAGTCTTTAATCCGAATTTTCCTACCTTTAGATAGTTAATTCAACCTTAAACACTTCCTAAAGATCAGTAGTAAATATTAGCTCAATCCCTTTTGAATTTAAAATTCAAATTGATTTAAAATAAAACCTTAAGATGTATTAATCAAACTAATCACTTACCATTTAACATGTGCTGAAATTCCCATGGTATATATCCTTTGGAATTTCGGCTAGGTCATCCCATTATTAAGTGATTTAGTTTGACTTAAATATCTTAGGATTTAATACTCAATTAAATTAATTAATACAACATAATTAATTAATTGAAATTAAACCTATGTGGGCCGAATTTCCTCTCTCATGGACCAAGGTCCATTAGCAATTAAATACCCATTACATATACATTAATTTGACTTAAATTAAAAGCCTAAATTAATGCTCAATACTTTATTCAAGTATTTTAAGCCCAATGCTTTGTGTGCGATCCTATAGGTCCATTTAATATTGGCAATGAATTAAAAATTAATTCAAAGGCTATATATATTCTCTAGCAAGATATTATAGCATTCCAAATTAAATGAAAATGCAATTGGCATTTAGTGACCTAATGCAATTTTATATATTCCCTTACCCATAAATATCAGAATTAACATAAGGCATGGAACAAGTCATCCTCATGTGTAAGTTAATTCCTTTCTTGATATTCCAGTGACACTGAACTTCTCAGATAAATAATGATTGCACATTATTACATCTCGGTATGGCCATACGCTTCTCAGTTCACTGATCAAGTGGCCGATGATATTTTCTCTCTTATAGAGAGGGGTAATCCCTTCACTTCTCTCATGCTCTCTAACATGAATCAATGCATACCCAAGCATACCCATACTTGTCACTCAGTTACGAGCACGTTAGGTGTATGTCAAAGTACACAGTAATTCATAAAGAGTTTCATAGAGATTTTAGGTCTAAGAACTCCGATACAAAACTTGCATATGAGGAACACTTATGACTTGTACCATGTAGTGTTCTCATGTGTGGATCGTATCCAAATACCATGTTACAAACATGTATCTATGATCTCCGATTGACACTTTTGTCCTTATGATCCGTAAGACAGAACTCAACTAATCAGAGAGAGCATACTAGTCTTAATTCATTTGTTATTCCCATAACAATGACTGACTAGGGATATTTAGAATGAAGTCTCATTTGTTTCAAGGTCTTACAACCATGTGCCTCACACATGATAACTTAAACTGAAACAACATTCTTGGATAGTTCTATCAATTGACATGCACAGGAATACAATGGATAAAACAAATGCCTCATTTATTAACTAAAGTGTTTTATTACAATGTATTGGGGCTAGGGCTTACACTAACAATCTCCCACTAGCACTAGTCCCAATTGGGCATAGCCCTAAGACCGAATGCTCTCAAATGAGCCTCGTGTAGATTTGGGCGCAACTGTTTCGTCAAAGGATCTGCTACATTGTCTTCACTTGCTATCTTGCTAACCTTGACGTCCCCACGATCAATGATTTCTCTGATCAGGTGGTACCTCCTGAGTATGTGTTTGGATTTCTGGTGTGACCGTGGCTCTTTGGCCTGTGCAATGGCCCCGTTGTTGTCACAAAAAATTTCTAATGGATCTAGGATGCTTGGGACCACTCCTAATCCAGAAATGAAATTTCTAATCCAAACAGCCTCTTTTGCAGCCTCACTTGCTGCAATATACTCAGATTCTGTAGTTGAGTCGGCAACGGTCTCTTGCTTTGAGCTTCTCCAGCTGACAGCAGCACCGTTTAAAACAAAAACGAATCCAGATTGCGATCTTGAGTCCTGAGTGCTGGTTTGAAAAGCAGCATCGGCATAGCCTTGTATGACGAGCTCTTCCTGACCACCATACACCAAGAAGTGATCCTTAGTCCTTCGTAGGTACTTTAGAATCCCTTTTACAGCAGACCAGTGCTTTTCACCAGGGTCTTGCTGAAACCTACTGGTTATACTCAGTGCATGAGCAACATCCAACCTAGTACATAACATAGCGTACATGATAGATCCAATAGCAGATGCATATGGGATTCTACTCATGTTGTCCCTTTCCTCTTTGGTTTTAGGGCACTGTTCTTTAGTTAAAGGAACTCCCAAAGCCAAAGGTATGTACCCTTTCTTTGAGTCTCCCATACTAAAACGCTTTAGTACCTTGTCTATGTACTTATCTTGACTTAGTCCCAATAGCCGATTCGATCTATCTCTGTAGATCCGAATACCAAGTATTGTCTCAGCTTCACCTAAGTCTTTCATTGAGAAACATTTCCCCAACCATTGCTTAACCTTTTGCAATGTTGGAATGTCATTCCCAATGAGAAGGATGTCGTCTACATACAGGACCAGAAATACTACTATGCTCCCACTAACCTTCTTGTATACACAAGGCTCATCCTCGTTCTTGACGAAGTCAAATTCTTTGACTGCCTCATCAAAACGAAGATTCCAACTTCGGGATGCTTGCTTTAATCCATAAATGGATTTCTGAAGCTTGCAAACCTTCTTAGGATGCTTGGGATTGACAAAGCCTTCAGGTTGTGTCATATACACATCCTCAAGTAAATTTCCATTAAGGAAAGCAGTTTTGACATCCATTTGCCATATCTCATAATCATGATATGCAGCTATGGCAAGCAAGATCCTAATGGATTTGAGCATGACTACAGGCGAAAAGGTTTCATCATAGTCTACACCATGTGTTTGTCGAAAACCTTTCGCTACTAGTCTACCTTTGTAGGTCTTATCAGCTTTGAGTTTAAATAGCCACTTGCATTCAATTACTTTAGCACCTTGTGGTGGATCAACCAAGGTCCAAACCTGGTTATCGTACATTGATTGCATCTCGGATTTCATGGCTTCAAGCCAATTTTTCGAGTCTGGGCTTTCAATAGCTTCTCGGTAGGTAGTAGGATCCTCACGATCTACTAACTCAATAGTGTCACTGTCAGTGATTAGAAAACCATATCTCTCAATCCCCTGACGTACCCTACCGGACCTTCTAGGTACTTGTGCAATGGGTTCTTGTTCCACAATTGGTTGTGAACTTGATCCCATTTTCAACTCATCCTGTATAGGAGTTTGTGGCATTTGAATTTCTCCAAGTTCTACTTTACTCCCACTGTCTTTCTTGAGAAGGAACTCCTTTTCCAAGAAAACAGCCTTGCGAGCAACAAATACTTTGTTCTCGGTTTGTGAGTAAAAGTAGTATCCCTTTGTTTCTTTGGGATAACCCACAAATAAGCAGACAGTGGATTTGGACTCTAGTTTGTCAGATGTTAATTTCTTAACATGTGCTTCACAGCCCCAAATCCTGAGAAATGACATATTGGGTTCTTTCCCAGTCCATACCTTGTATGGTGTCTTTTCAACTGCTTTAGTTGGAATACGGTTTAGTAGAAACGCAGCAGTTTCTAATGCATAGCCCCAAAAAGAGACAGGAAGATTTGCTTGACTCATCATAGATCGAACCATGTCCAATAGAGTTTGATTTCTCCTTTCGGACACACCATTCCATTGTGGTGTTCCAGGAGGAGTGAGCTGTGAAATAATACCACACTCCTTTAGATGACAGTCAAACTCTTGGCTTAAATATTCGCCACCTCGATCTGACCGAATGGCTTTTATACTTTTGCCAAGTTGGTTTTCTACTTCGTTTTTAAACACTTTGAATTTCTCAAAAGTTTCAGATTTATGCTTCATTAGATAGACATAGCCATATCTACTGAAGTCATCTGTGAATGTCACGAAGTAGCTAAAACCACCTCTGGCTTGTGTACTTAATGGTCCACATAAATCGGTATGTATTAGCTCCAATAAGCCATTAGTCCTCTCACCTTTCTTGTTAAAAGGACTCTTTGTCATTTTTCCATGCAAACATGGCTCGCATGTATCATAAGATTCTAAGTCAAATGACCCAAGCACTCCAGTTTTGTGGAGTCTTGAAATGCGTTTTTCGTTTGCATGTCCTAAGCGACAATGCCAGAAGTAAGTAGGGTTTAACTCATTTGATTTAACCCTCTTTGTATTAATGTTGTATATGGACTCTTTGTTTGATAGATCAAGGATATAAAGGCCATTTTGCAACATGGCATTGCCATATGAAATGCCTTGGCGACGAATATGAGCATTGCCATTTTTAATAACAAAATCAAATTCATCCAAATCCAATAATGAAACTGA
The DNA here is from genome assembly GCA_947683425.1 of Excoecaria cochinchinensis. Taxonomy (NCBI): domain Eukaryota; kingdom Viridiplantae; phylum Streptophyta; class Magnoliopsida; order Malpighiales; family Euphorbiaceae; genus Excoecaria; species Excoecaria cochinchinensis. Next base: position 547,779 of record CANTUQ010000058.1, read on the forward strand.
AATAATGTTTCTGCTCATAGCAGGCACATAATAACAATTTTTCAAAATTAAACAAAGTCCGGAAGGTAAAGTGAGTTGATAGTCGCCTATCTCCATGGCAGCAACTCGTGCTCCATTCCCCACACGGAGGTCCACTTCATTCTTCCCAAGTAACCTCCTATTTCTTAGCCCCTGCACATTTGAACAAATGTGAGAACCACAACCGGTATCTAGTACCCAAGTGTTAGAAATAGAAAGGTTAATTTCAACAACAAAAATACCTGAACTGGACGCCTTGGCTCCATTCTTTTTTTTGTTCTTCCTTGAAGAGAGCACAGTTCTTCCTCCAATGCCCTATTTTGTTGCAGTGGAAGCAAGTGCTCTCGCTCTCCTTGAGCTTTTGTGCCTTGGGCTTGGATTGGGCCTGAGGTGCATTCCCATTTGACTTGAGCCGAGTCAGGTCATTCTTGGGTTTTGCCTTTCCCTTTCCCTTTCCCTTAGCGGGTCCCTTCTTGATGCCCCCTTGAACCATCAGTACGGGATTGGTCTTTCGAATGTTTTCTTCAGCATTCTTAAGCATCCCATGAAGCTCAGTAACTGACTTGTTCATCGCATGCATGTTATAATTCATTACAAATGGATCATAATCATCAGCCAATGATCCTAAAATCAAGTCAGTAGCCAATTCCTTTGGTACTTGTACCTCAAGCTTCTCAAGAGTATCAAGATACCCTTTCATCTTGAGTACATGCGTACTAACAGGAGTACCTGCAGCCATCTTACAGGAAATTAAGGCCTTAGTTGTCACAAACCTCTCGTGACGAGCTTGCTCTTGGAACATCTCCTTTAAGTGCACCATGATCGCATACGCCTCTTGGTCCATAAATTGCTTTTGCAAGTCAGGCACCATAGTGGCTAGCATCAAACAGGTCACATCATTGGAGTCGCTCTTCTTGGTCTCAAAAGTTTCCCTTTGAACCGCAGAGGCGTTCCTTCCAGGTTCTTGAGGCAAGGGTGCATCCAAAACATACGACTTTTTCTCTTGCTTAAGAACTATCCTTAAGTTTCGAGACCAGTCTATGAAATTGGTGCCATTCAATTTGTCCTTTTCAAGGACCGATCGCAATGAGAAATTGTTGTTTGAAGATGCCATTTTTCAATCTACAATAAAATTTAGCAAGATTAAATGAGGTCTTATTAATAATCCCACAAACCGAATTAATATCCCTTTAAATAATTCGCGTTAGTGATTTAATGTGGGCCAAGATCCACTTTTCACAACAACCTTATTAGTCAAGCTGAGCTTGTACACCTAACAAGTTAAGTTACTTAGGTAGGATAACTCCAATCATGACTCGTACATGACTCTTGGATCAAATGGGCTAACATCTTAAGATGTTATAGCACAAACCCATTTATTAGTTGCCTAGGTCCGGGCATCCCTTTCCATGTTAAGTCCAACCTACATTCACAACTCATGCCTCACAAAGATAATCGGGCGCATCTAGGACTCCTAGTCTACGTTACCGATGATCGATGCCTTGACATGTTTCGAATTAGGAAGGCAACTTTGTGACTTACTATTTTAGGGATTCATTTTATTACGGCTTATATGGCATACGCTTTGTCATCCATTCATAGCATGCATATATAAATAATTGCATAAAGTAAAGCGTGACAAACATGGGCCCATAAAACCTACAACTAAGATTCTATACTATTACACAAGAATCTTCGAGTTGGGCTTCACCACTCCGGTGGGCTTCATCTTGATTTACAAAGTCTTCAAGTAAATTCTATTCTAAAAATAAATGAAACTTTTACAATAATACATAATGGCTCGCAGGCCATAATTAATTACAAAAACCCAGGGCCCATGAATGCACCATGCATATCCATTTATCACACCAAACAAGCAAATTAATATACATAACATTCATGGATCAAACAAAGTCCAATTTTAATTAAATTAGCCAAGCCCATTAATGGAAATTGTGTACTTGAACCTTTAAGAGATGACCCCGTGATGGGCCTGGGCCGAAGCCCAATGGACTAAATCCTCTTATTGAATAAGTTCTCTTAAAAGCCCAAAACACAAACTAGTTAGATTTGTGCCATAAATCAACTCTAGTGTTATTTCCAATTTTGCCATTTTTTAATTTTATGTCATTCAGCCCATAAACATTAAAAATACATATAATATGTACCAACATGAATTAAAGCATAAAATCATGAAGAACATATATATAAAACATGGCATGCATATAAAAACAAACAAACAACAAAAACTAGTTGTTTAATGCTTATGTGATGCCAAAAATGCACAAACACTTAAATCAATTTTATGAGTCATTTAATAATCTAAATAAGGTCATAAATATTGATTTAACATTCTGTACCAATCTGATCTAAATGTGTTTTTACCATTTTAATCAAATCAAAACAAAACAATGTTGATTAAACATGTAACAAACACAAACTAGTCATGTTTTAAGTGATTTTAAAATTAATCAATTAATTTGTCATGGACCAGAATTAAAACCATATTTAAATAATGTCCAGACCTGATATTTAATATTTTAAAAACACTTACAAACATGCCAAAACCAATTTTACATTTAATATATAAAACTAGTTGTTAAAATTTCAATTAACATGCCATAATGCACCTAGTTTTAACATTAACATGTACCATCAGGTATACATAATTAAATCTGACCATTAACAGCCCCTAAACAACCTAAGGACAGTATATTAACATGTCATATTAATTATAATACCTATCTAATCAATTAAAATCGTTTTTACACCAAAACAATGCAAAAAACTCAAAACAGAAAATTTCAGCATTGCATGTATTAAAAGTAACGATTTTTAATTAATTATTTCATGCACCTAAAGCACTAAAATAAGCATGTTTAGGCTCTGATACCACTGATGGATTATGTCATGGTATGTGTATGATGATCACGCAGCGGAAAACAAAAAAATTTGATCATACATGCCAAACAATTCCATGACAAGAATTAAAACATGCAATTTTAGGGTTATAATAACTTACAACTTTAGATGCCTTTCAAATTGAATTTGATGATGACCAGCAATTTAGATGATCTTGTACACCTTAGATGTTCACCACCAATGCCAAGGAACAGCCTTTTTCGCCACTCCTCTCTATTCTCACACACACACTCGCAAAGACGGCTCAAAACCGAAAGTGCTAGCTTACTAAATTTGTATTGTGTAATGGAATTAGTTTAAAGCCACAAGACTTGATCTTGTCCTTCTACTATGTGTAATCAATGCTCAAAGTCACAAGCAAGCAAGGAAGAATCCTTCTCCTTGTGTATTTCGGCCAAGAAGGAAAAAATGAGAGAGAGAGAGATGTTTCACGCAAAACCTAGCCACCACTCTTTTTCTTCTCTCTTAGGGTTTTATTCTTATCTAATATATACCCCTCCTTATGGCAAGTCTTTAATCCGAATTTTCCTACCTTTAGATAGTTAATTCAACCTTAAACACTTCCTAAAGATCAGTAGTAAATATTAGCTCAATCCCTTTTGAATTTAAAATTCAAATTGATTTAAAATAAAACCTTAAGATGTATTAATCAAACTAATCACTTACCATTTAACATGTGCTGAAATTCCCATGGTATATATCCTTTGGAATTTCGGCTAGGTCATCCCATTATTAAGTGATTTAGTTTGACTTAAATATCTTAGGATTTAATACTCAATTAAATTAATTAATACAACATAATTAATTAATTGAAATTAAACCTATGTGGGCCGAATTTCCTCTCTCATGGACCAAGGTCCATTAGCAATTAAATACCCATTACATATACATTAATTTGACTTAAATTAAAAGCCTAAATTAATGCTCAATACTTTATTCAAGTATTTTAAGCCCAATGCTTTGTGTGCGATCCTATAGGTCCATTTAATATTGGCAATGAATTAAAAATTAATTCAAAGGCTATATATATTCTCTAGTAAGATATTATAGCATTCCAAATTAAATGAAAATGCAATTGGCATTTAGTGACCTAATGCAATTTTATATATTCCCTTACCCATAAATATCAGAATTAACATAAGGCATGGAACAAGTCATCCTCATGTGTAAGTTAATTCCTTTCTTGATATTCCAGTGACACTGAACTTCTCAGATAAATAATGATTGCACATTATTACATCTCGGTATGGCCATACACTTCTCAGTTCACTGATCAAGTGGCCGATGATATTTTCTCTCTTATAGAGAGGGGTAATCCCTTCACTTCTCTCATGCTCTCTAACATGAATCAATGCATACCCAAGCATACCCATACTTGTCACTCAGTTACGAGCACGTTAGGTGTATGTCAAAGTACACAGTAATTCATAAAGAGTTTCATAGAGATTTTAGGTCTAAGAACTCCGATACAAAACTTGCATATGAGGAACACTTATGACTTGTACCATGTAGTGTTCTCATGTGTGGATCGTATCCAAATACCATGTTACAAACATGTATCTATGATCTCCGATTGACACTTTTGTCCTTATGATCCGTAAGACAGAACTCAACTAATCAGAGAGAGCATACTAGTCTTAATTCATTTGTTATTCCCATAATAATGACTGACTAGGGATATTTAGAATGAAGTCTCATTTGTTTCAAGGTCTTACAACCATGTGCCTCACACATGATAACTTAAACTGAAACAACATTCTTGGATAGTTCTATCAATTGACATGCACAGGAATACAATGGATAAAACAAATGCCTCATTTATTAACTAAAGTGTTTTATTACAATGTATTGGGGCTAGGGCTTACACTAACATGGATTACCATCCGGGTAAGGCCAATGTAGTCGCTGATGCTTTGAGTCAGAAGTCGGTTTCAGCTTTGTTCCTGAGACGGTTTAGGTGGAGGTTGGATTCAGATGGAGCTTTGGTTGCTCAATTAAGAGTGAAACCTTCTTTGAGACAGAGGATTGTGGATGCTCAGAGGGATGATGAAAGGCTACAGCGAATTGTGCAAGAGGTCAGATCGGGCAAGCAGTCAGATTTCTCATTTCTGGATGGAGTGTTGATGTATGGAAACCGCTTGTGTGTACCGGTAAATGAGGAGTTGAGGAGATAGTTTATCAGTGAGGCGCATAGTACAGTTTTTACTATGCATCCTGGCAGTGAAAAGATGTATCGGGACATGAAGCAATTTTATTGGTGGTCCGGTATGAAGAGGGATATTGTGGATTTTGTGTCCAAGTGCTTAACATGTCAGCAGGTAAAGGCTGAGCATCAAGTTCCTTCGGGATTGCTCATGCCTTTGTCCGTTCCCGAGTGGAAATGGGATGACATTGCCATGGATTTCATTTCTAGTTTGCTGTTGACACAGAGGAGGCATGATTCTGTATGGCTGATTGTGGATAGGCTTACGAAGTCAGCTCACTTATTGCCTGTGAGAGTGGACTATTCGATGGACAAGTTAGCCAATATCTATATGGATGAGATAGTTCGGTTGCATGGAGTGTCGTTATCCATAGTATCAGATCGGGACCCAAGGTTCACTTTGAAGTTTTGGAAAGAGTTGCAGAGAGCTTTAGGTACTAAGTTGAACTTCAGTACGGCATTCCATCCTCAGATAGATGGTCAGTCAGACCGAGTCATTTAGATTTTGGAGGATATGTTGAGGGCGTGTGCTTTGGATTTTTCGGGTAGTTGGGATAGATATGTGTCGCTTATGGAGTTTGCCTACAATAATAGCTATCAGTCGAGCATCGGTATGGCACCGTATGAAGCTTTATATGGTCAGTAGTATAGGACTCCAGTTTGTTGGACCGAGCTATCCGAGCATTTAGTTATTGGGCTAGAGTTGGTTAGGGATACCGAGGAAAAGATTAGAGTTGTGCAACGAAATTTGAAGGCGGCTAAGGATCGACAAAAGTCTTACGCCAACTTGAAGAGGAAAGATGTGCAGTTTGAGGTCGGGGATAAGGTTTTCCTTAAAGTGTCGCCTTGGAGGAAAGTGCTTCGGTTTGGTAAGAAAGGCAAGCTTAGTCCTCGCTTCATTGGTCCTTATGAGATTTTGGCTAAGGTTGGTCCGGTAGCCTATAGATTGGCTCTACCGATGGAGTTGGCGAAGTTGCACGATGTGTTCCATGTTTTGATGCTTCGTCGGTACATGTCAGATCCGTCACATGTTCTTTCGATTCAGGATGTGCAAGTGCAGCCAGATTTTTCTTCTGATGAAGAACCATAAGTCATTCTAGCTCGAGAGGTGAGACAGCTGAGGAGTAAGCAGATTCCGTTGGTTAAAGTGCTATTAAACCATCATGGAGTCGAGGAAGCGACTTGGGAACCAGAAGAGTCAATGAGAGCTCAGTATCCACATTTGTTCAGTTCAGGTGAGAGTTTCGAGGACGAAATTCTTGTTAGTAGGGGAGAGTTGTCACACCCCGTTTGCCCCCTAGTAGAATGAGCCATTTGTGTGTGCATCCATTGTGTGTGTCTTGGCATGTGTTAAAGGACATTTTAGGTAAAAATATGTGTTTTAAGGGTTTTGTTGGCATGTAGATGCATGTATAGAATTAGAGTGTGAATTAGTTGGGTTAAGTTTGGGTGTGCATGAGTGTACCATTGTAGGGTGTGAGTAGTGGAGTTAGGGTTGTGTGCTTTACTCACACATTAGTAGGGTGTTTTAAGTTGAGAGTGCATTGTGTGTGAGTAGTGTATGCTTGTTGAGTGTGAGTGGTCAAGTTCCACCAATCTTAGGATAACACGTGGCTAGGGTTTTTGGAAATGGGTGTAAAAAGAAAGAGAAAGAAGGGCAGCCACTCCTACTGCCTCTCACCCCGTTTTCTCTTCTTCATTACTCCTCCTTCCTCTTTTCCCTTCCCATTTGTGTCCTGGTATTTGATTCAAGTGATTTGTGGTGGAATTTGATCGATCCTTAACCTCCGCTAGGTAAAGTTTTCCACATTTTCATCATTTTCTTCACACTGTTCATATTCTTCTTTGCATTTCTAGATTGGGTTTTGATTTAGGGTTTTTATTTGTGTGTTCTTGGTGTCTCGGCTGTTAGTTGAGCCTCCCCGTGACCCGAAAGGCAAAGAGAAAGCTGGAAGTAGTGGAACCAAGTAATCGAAGCTAGGATTACAGGTTTGGAAACTTCTGCATTTTTGTGTTTATGTTGTGGTTGAATGATTTGTTGTAATTTGATGATCGTTGTGATGCATGTTGGAAGTAATGTAATGTGTTTTAGTTGATTTAAGTTTCAAACCAAAAGAACGGATTAGTGTGTTTTGGGTTTACTGTGACTTGCTGGGTTGTTGTTATTGGAATTGGCTTTTGTTCAAATGTGATTTAATTGTGTTAAGGGTGTTAAAAGTTGTGTCTGTGCATTACTGGTGGCGAGGAAAATAGCGATCTGAGGTAAGTAATTTTTGAAGAAATGTGTTTTAAAGTTCTGGGCAAGTTTAGGAACTCGGGATTTCTGTAGAGTTCCTGTAGTTGCAAATTACAGAAAATCAGTCTGTCCAAGTCTCGATCGGCCTACCATCTTTCGATCGAAAATGCCTTGAGTGCCTCACGCTCGACTATTGATCAAAAGATGGGAAGCTCCGATCGGGAGAGTGGATCTCGGCACTCGTAACCCTAATTTTCTTCCCCGATCGACTGTGTGGGGAGAGACCAGTCACGAGTCGTGATTACCAGTCATAACTCGTGACTCGCCAAGAGGCCAGTCACGAGTGGTGATGGCCAGTCACTACTCGTGACCAGCCAAGAGGCCAGTCACGAGTGGTGATGGCCAGTCACTACTGGTGACCAGCCAAGAGGCCAGTCACGAGTCGTGATTGCCAGTCACGACTCGTGACCAGCCAAGTAACGAGTGGTGATGGTCATTCACTACTCGTGACCAGCCAAGAGGCCAGTCACGAGTGGTGACGACCAGTCACGACTCGTGACCGGCCAACCTGGTGCGAGTGGTTACCTCTGTTCGGCCTATTTTCTAAAATTGCCCAGTTTTAACTAAAAATGAATTTCGTATCTCTTCTGAATGGACTTATACTACTGTATGATACATGTCATACTTTTATATGAGTGATACCATGATTCTTCAGATGAATTGTATGTTGTACTTTGAAATATGATTTGTACTATACATGACCTGCGAGAGTCAATCTAGTGGATAGTTAGGCATGCCTAATAGAGTCTCTTAGCTGCAGCCCTCAGTTCTGTCTGGACCCCGATCAGGTTCCCGTTTGGTTCCTCGCGAACCCCTCAGTATTTAGATCTTGTTTAAGGTCCCCTCAGTAAAATAATGTGTTAATGATAAATAATATGGTTTTCGTTTCGTACCCGTAAGGTACGCTATGCGTTCGATTCGTGCCCGTAAGGTACGCTATGCATTTACTCGTTATCCACTATTGTGAGTCAGCAGGTGCTCTTTTTGTTTTGTTCCGCTTTGATATGATTACGAGAATTTTGGTATTTGGATGCGTATAATGATAAGTTTGAGAAATCAATTAAAGTGTAAATGAATGTGGATGTGAACTTCTGAATGCATGTCTTTATTATGCAAGTATGATTATATAGCTAATATCATTATCCGCATTTGTCATATTGTATGTGTATGGCATCGGCGACCATTGTGAATGGCTGTCCACTCTTTTGTTGTGTGTTCCCCACTAAGCGTTTATCACTTAGCACGGTGTTTTATCCGTGCAGGTGCGGAGGATGGTGTTCTTTTGGGAGAGTCGTCGCCAGTCAAGCCAACACAGAGGGATTAGTGTTAGGGCTTTATTTTTGATAGCATATTGATTCTTTTGTATCGAAACTCTCTTTATACCATTATTTTGTAAAGCTTCCGCATTTATATACTTTTGGGTTATGTAATTATCTAATTCTGACTTTTGATCAGGACATTTTTGTAACTAATTTTGTTATTGTAATGATGGAATATTCTGATGCTTAGGAAAGTTTTAATTTCCCCGTAATAATGTATGGTTATTATGTATGAATGTATGCTTTGTATCTTTTTATGCTTGGTGACACACCCGGCTCATACGGCTTCTCACTCCTGGAGGATGGGTACGCCTACGTATGGGTAGGGGGTATTACACAGAACCTCTACAGGAGCGATGCCTTTCTCTTTGGTATATGGAACCGAAGCAGTTCTGCCAGTTGAAATCAAGCTGAAATCTTTGCGGGTAGTCATGGAAGCCGAGATTCCGGAGACAGAATGGGCACAACAGCGATTATTGCAGTTGAATCTGTTGGATGAAGATAGGTTGCGAGCCTATTATCACAATCAGGTTTATCAGAAGAGACTAGCTTCATCTTTTGGTAAGAAGGTACAAAAGCACCCATTAAAGGAAGGGGATTTGGTCTTTAAGATGATGATGCCAAGAGTGCTAGACATACGGGAAAAATTCAGGCCAACCTGGGAAGGTCCATTCGTCTTGAAAAAGTTACTAATGAAAGGGGCAGCGATCTTAGCAGACAGTGATAGGAATGAATTTAAAGACCCGATCAATGTCGACAGACTAAAAAGGTTCCATGGCTAAAGACCCAAAAAAAATCAAAAGAAGAGAATGAATGCCTCACGGGTCGAAAACCGAAAAAAATGTAGCCTTGCTAAAATTGGGCGCCTTGTTAGGGTGAAAACTGAAAAAAGGCATCCTAGACAAAAATTAAGGGCCGAGAGAAAATGTTAAATCGAGAAAACCCGATAGGGCCGATTGATAACAGGAGTTTGATGTTTACAAGATTTATTTCGAGATTAGGTGTAGTCTTGTGTTTTTGATTCTCGTTAAATGAAAATCATGTATGATAAAATCATACAGAAATGTACATAATTTTGCAATAAATAAAGAATGCAGTTTTCATTTTCATTGTTCTGTTAGTTCTGTCTTAAAAAGAAATTTATCACTTATTTATCTAATGAATATTGTCTAATCATTTTTGTCGGAAGATGTCTAGGCAGATGTGTGCTAATCGCTCTTAAGGGAGATTTTGATAACAGCCTTCTCTTATAGTTCCTTCAAAAAAAACCGTTAGAGATGAAAACCGTAACTGGCTCTCTAAGCAAAAGTTAGGCCAAAGGGCAGGGTGAAAACCTGGAAATAGGCTGTCTGCCTTATAAAAAATAAAATAAATAAAAGCTGCTGGATTGGGTTGGGTCAATTCCAGGCAAAAATTAGGCAAAGGATTTTGTGAAAATCCCCCAGGGGACGCATTTCCCACGAAGAAAAGCTAGTGCGAAAATCCACAAGGGATGCACTACCTTTAAAGCAATGACGTTCGATGACTGGAGCGATAAGGCGGCATTACTTCAGATGATCATCCTTCAGTCAGATAATGCATGAGTCGGAATCCTGGGCATATAATCATTGGACGGGGGGCAAAAATGCACACTTGATGTCTCTCTCAGAAATGTTTTGGGGTCAAAGTCCCTAAAGCCAAGATGTCACTCTTTTAGATCCTTGGAGGCATGGTGCAATAGCCAAGCTATATCCTCAATAGACCCTTAACCATCTAGGACATGGTCTATTCATTTTTGCAAACATCTAGATCTCATATCATACACACAATTTCTTGTATATACTTCTATGCACATAGTTTTGCAAGAAACATCTAAGTGAAAACCGTCGCCATTGGACGATGGCAACCTCTGCACTTTTAGCAGCCTGTAGCAGACTTGGTGTATTCCTCTAAGGAGAATACTCCTGCGTTTTATAGTCTTGTCAGCGACTCAGCGCATCGCTATCTGCGGATGTCAGCTGCACTTTTAGTAGTCTGTAGCAGACTCGGTGCGGTCCTCTAAGGAGGACATCGTTTGCACTTTTAGTAGTCTGTAGCAGACTCAGTGCAGCTCAAGAGAGCAACCTCTGCACTTTTAGTAGTCTGTAGCAGACTCGGTGCAATCCTCTAAGGAAAATATCTCCTGCGTTTTATAGTCTTGTCAGCGACTCGATGCATCGCTATCTGCGGATGGTACCTGCACTTTTAGTAGTCTGGAGCAGACTCGGTGCAGTCCTCTGAGGAGGACATTTCTCGTGTGTTGTAAGTCTGTAGCAGACCCGGCGCATCACCGTCTGAGGATGGTCCCTAGCACTTTGTAGTCTTGTCAGCGACTCAGTGCAATCTAAGAGGATAGTCACAGTTCAAATCAAAGCACTGTTGCCAAGGGAGCAGCAGGAAGGGGGCAGCCTCAGGTACGCGCATCTTTCCCTTTCCTGAATTTTGGCTCACCTAGGCACCCATGCGCTAGCCGCCCCAAAATTGGGGGTAACTGTAGACACCGGGTCCCGGAGCAGCCTAGATCAGGATTAGCCAATGATGAAATTAAGTGTGCCTGTTTATAGGCAAAAATGAAAGTTGAAAGTGATAATTTCCTTGTCGGATTGATTTATTAGAAATAAATAAAAAAATATTTTAAAAATATTTTAAAATTGTTTTAAAAATTATTTTAAGACAAAAAGGGTATATTTTGAAATTATAGTTTTTTTAGAAATTAAAAAAAAAAGTTTGCGAGTGTCGGGGGCGCGGCAGCGCGCTGGGCGCGCGCGACAGCTCCTGGGCGCACTCACTCGTGCGCTGGGCGACGCGCAACGCCCAGCACACGCTCTGTGTGCAAGCGACGTGCTGGCCGTCATGGGCTCCTGTGCGCCCAATTTCGCCCCCGACAGCCTTTTTGGCCATTTTGGCCCTTTTTTCTTCATTTTTTCATAGAATTTAATTTTAAAAACCTTTTATTTTCCAACCTTTCAAATTTATCAGTTTTTTGTGGTTATGAAAATTAAATTGATTTTAATTATTTCATTAAAAAATTTGATTTTTTGGGGAGGTATAAAATTTTTTTTAGAGAGAGAATTAAAGGGGGATTTTCTTTAGAAAATTATTTTCTTCTTCTTTCTTCTCTCAAAAACAAATTCTCTCAAGATTCTAAAGGATTTTTCCAAAATAATTCTTAAGGCAAAAAGAATAATTTTTGTTCTTGGGAATTTTCTTCTTTTCATTTAACAATTTTTTACTTTGAGACAAATAAATCAATTATTTATTTTTGAGTAAAAATTTATTTTCAATATTTTATTTTTCTAATATATTCTTACAATCGAGACAAGGAATTGGATCTTACCTTCATTTCATCAAGCTAAATTTTGAGGGTAAGCATTCTTGGCTCAATTCTTAATTTAGTTTTTGATTTAATTTTTTTGTTTTCCAATTAATTAATTATCATGTAAATTCTTTTAGATCTAATATTTTTTACTTCTCATTTCTTGTGTTTTTATTTAGTTGTTCATATTATAGATCTATTATTTTTTACTTCTCATTTCTTGTGTTCTTATTTAGTTGTTCATATTATAATCTATTTTTTTTTACTTCTCATTTCTTGTGTTCTTATTTAATGGTTCATAGTATTATTATTATTATTATTATTATTATTATTATTATTATTATTATTATTATTATTATTATTATTATTATTATTATTATTATTATTATTATTATTATTATTATTATTATACTTTTTGCTCTTTATTTGATTATTCATCTTTTGTTTCTATTTTTATGATTATCATTATCCTCATTGTTGTTCATATATTATTATTGTTTTTTAATGGTATTATTATTTATCATGTTTTAACATGTTATATTTATTTTATTTCTTATTATTCTTACATGTTTATTTGATTGTTCATATTTCTTGGTTGTTATTGTGCTTTATTATTATTATTATTATTATTATTATTATTATTATTATTATTATTATTATTATTATTATTATTATTATTATTATTATTGTAATTACTACCATCATTAGTATTAGTATTATTTTATTACTCTTGTTTATTATTTTTTTTCATTATTATTCATATCTTCACACATGTTGAATTTTATTATTATGATTTATGTTTCATGCATGCTGAATTTTATATTTATTTTTGTTTATATTCTTATTTATGTTAAATTTTGTTATTATTTTATACTTTTTTATGCATGTTGAATTATTTATTGGTTAATTTGCATATTTTTATTATGTTATTTAATTAATTTGTCACACAAGATGCATCGTTATTGGCTTCATTTTATTTTTTTTTATGTCGTATGATTAAATTCATTTTTTATTACTAACTTCACTTTTATTTTTTTTCGTTTATTTTCAATACTTATTTTTATGTGTGAGTATTTTTCATACCAAGTGGGAGCCCATGGAGATTCAGAGATACCCTTTGGGATTTAATTTGTTATTTGTATTTTTTTATTATGTTGGGTTTGTTTTATTTCTAATATGTAATTTGTAATAAATTATTTTTTTTATGCACGTTAATTAAAAAATCACAAAAATATTTATATTAATTAATTTGATTTTTTTCTAAATAAAAAGGGGACCAATGTCCTAGTTTTTTCATCCAAAATAAATTGTCACGTTAAAATTATTTTCTTTAATTATGCATGAGAGGACCAATGTCCTCATCTTTAATAAATAGCCCGACTTATGTATGAATTGTATTTTATTTGCCAATTGGGGTTGTATTCTGCCCCTAGTTTTGTTATAATTTATTTTCATGCGCTTTTATTTACTTTATTTACCGCTTTCATTATATGATTGACATGCGCGTTAAATATAATTGCATTAAAATTGAATGAGAAATGGGATGAAACACTAAATTCAAAACTCAATTATAAACTTAATCAAGGTATGAATAAATGGGAAGTTCCGAACCATCTCTGGTTTTTGGGCTCAACGAGGTGAGAGGACCATTTCAATGTTCCGTTGGAATGGGACCTCCAAGACCCCTCTGGCTTGCCCAAAATGGACATAGCAGCTTTGTCTTAGGCTCACTGAGGCTAGACGACTTTTCCCAATGTTATATTGGGTGGCGACTCCAAGAAACCTCATTGTTGCCCAAAATGGACGCACTTATAATTTCTTACAAGTTTTATGAACCACTCTCGATCGCCCTAAAGGCGGGCATTCGGGGCGCCTCGAGGTTCGGCGCACGTCACAATGATCCTTTCCAATATTCTATTGGGAAGGAGGCATCCAAAATTTTTCAGGATGCCTAAGATCAAAAAGACGTGAACCAATCCCTCGAGCCCTAAAAGTGGGTTCAAAGAGAGCTTTTGCTAGGTTTGGTGTGCGTCACACCACCCGAAGAAGGTGATGAACTGTAGAGTTAGGCCAAAAAGAAAACTAATCCCAATTGCTTAAGACCCTGTCAAGTCTCTCATAAAGGTTACCTCAAGGCGATCGCCCATTTATTGTTTGCAGGAAAGGAGATAAGTCCAGAAGATCGGGATTTGGATAACGAGGAAATGCTCCCTCAGAGGTTTAAGATGCCCGATTTACCCAAGTTCGATGGCACCACAGATCCGTCTGCTCATATCAAGCAATACACTCTTATAATGAAGGGGACAATGCTTACCAAGAGATAGAAGATTGAATACTTTTGCCTCAGTTTAACTAGGCCTGCAGTAGATTGGTACCATAGTTTGGACAGGAGGGCGAGAGAGGATTGGGACCTATTAACTGAAGAGTTCCTGAAACAGTATGACTGTAGCACACGGATGGAGGTCACTTTGAAAGATTTGGAGCTGCTCCAACAAAGGCCTAATGAGTCATTCCACGAGTATCTTACTCGGTGGAGAAATCGGGTAATGGAGATGAGCAGGAAGCCAGATACCCCAGATCAGATTTGATTGTTCATCCAAAATACGAGTCCACACCTAAGAGAGGGATTGAAGATGAAGGGGCTCAGAGATTGGGAGTCTCTAAAGGATATAGCTATTGAGGCAGAAGGGTAGTATTTGGCGAAAAAGGCAAGCCAAGTCAGTTTTGTTAGGAAAAACTTCGGGAACCAATCAGGGAATAAATCAGCTGGCACTGGAAGTGGCAGTAGTAATAAGAGTGGTGGCGGTAGAACAGATGAGGTCTCGGCCACAAAAGCTAACCAGGGTTAAAGGTATTACTCGAATTTGGGCCAACCTCTATCTTGTGTTCTGGAGAGGTTAATAAAAGAAGGACAGCTAAAACCTTTAGAGCCGAGGCCAGCTAAAAACCAGAGCAGGGATATGGGAACGATCAGTTTTGTGCTTATCATCAACATACAGGGCATCTGACCGACTTCTGTAGAACTCTGAGAAATAAAATCCAGGATCTCATTGACAGTAAGCAAATCATAGATCTGGAAAAGAGGGACAAGAGAAAGAAGCCTGGTAACTATGTAGCAGTGCCCCTGCCCGTATTCATGATTGGATCCAATATGCCTGAAGGATTTGTGTTGAGAGATTTGTACGGCATCGATGCCAACACTGCTATCACGAGCCTCCATGAGGTAAGTGAAGAAGGGCTTCCCATGGCAGTGATCGATTGCTGGTCCACTGATTAAAGTGGAGATGAAAATAATGATTTTGAAGGTGAAGCATTTCCCAACCTGTGGGGATCGAAGGAGGAAGAAGGGAAGAAGGAGAAGAAAAAGGTTGGAGCTGTAACCCGGAGTGGAAGGGTAGCTCCAAAAGTTAAGAGGCCACAAGATCTAGTAGTAGGCCAAAAGGAAAAAGAGCCAGAAGACGATCCAATAATAAAACAGCTGAAAAAGACGCCGGCTCAAATTTCAATATGGGATCTATTAAGGCAGTCTCCATCGTATAGATAGAAGATAGTGGAGGTTTTGTGCGAGACAACGGTGGCCATAACCATATCGCCCACAGAGTTGCTGGATTTAGTAAAAGGGGGGTGCTGGGTAAAATGTGATATTTACAAGTGCTGACTTGCCAGCAGAAGGACACAATCATAATCGCCCTTTGTACATACGGGCTCAGATTAATTAGAAGCACACTGCATGTGTCATGGTGGACAATGGTTCATCTATTAATGTATGCCCGCTGGTGGCGATGGCGGCTTTTGGGGTAACAGTCGGTCAAGGGAATCCCTGATATCAGCGAGAGCTTTGTGCCAGCAACTGCAATGTGTGCCTACATGGGGGAAGCAGAACCTCAGTGGATCGATGGGAGGATTGTGCCGGGATTTGACATCTTCAGTGATGTCTTCAACTGGGGCATTGGATTGATCAAGCTAGCAGAGGATTTTTAGGATGAAGAAATCATGACCAAGGAGACAATTTGGGACTGCGAAGCACCCGAAGAGATTATCACTGAAAAGCTGATGACAGCCCAAGTGAAAGGGAAAGCGAGGATGGAAGAAGCCATGCAAGGGGTCGCTACAGAGCCTCCAAAGTGCTAGATTGATTCAGGACCGTCGGCTTCGACAGTTGCACCGGCGGGAGAGGAGGAAGAGAATAGTCTAGATTTTCTTTTTACTCCTTAACTTTTTAATGATGTTAATGACATTTACAGTTCTATTAATGAAATGAACAATTTCGCTTACTTGTGTGATGTCTCTGATGATTTCAATATGCATAATTATGATCATAATTCATTCGTATTTGACATTGATTCAACTGATGCTACTCTATTTAATCTTGAGACCTCAGAAAACCCAAAAGAAATCTTGATAGCATCTAAAATAACTCCTAATGAGCGAGAAAAATTTGAGAGAATATTAAGAAAATATGAAAAAGTCTTTGCTTAGACCTACGAAGACATGCCTGGAATAGATCGAAAAATCACAAGACACGCCATCCCAACATATCCAGATCATAAACCTGTCAAGTAGAAACTTAGAAGGCTCAGACCGGAATGGGCAGATAAGGTCAAGGAGGAGATTCATAAACAGATTGCGGCCAAGTTCCTAGTTGAGGTTCAGTACCCGAGCTAGTTAGCTAATGTGGTCCCTATAGCTAAAAAGGATGGAAAAGTTCATGTGTGTGTGGATTATCGGGATTTGAATAAAGCCTATCCAAAAGACAATTTCTCTCTGCCCCACATTGATGTCCTGATAGATAGTGCAGATTCTTGCATGATGTACAGCTTTATAGATGGCTATACCAGATATAATCAGATCCTTAATAGAATTATAGATCGGATTAAGATAGCCTTCATCACCGAGTGGGGTATGTTTGCTTATCGAGTTATGCCTTTTGAACTAAAAAATGCAGGCGCGACTTATCAGAGGATGGTTACTAGGATTCTTGATTACTTGATTCACAAGGAGGTGGAGGTGTATGTAAATGATATGATGATTAAATTGGCTACTAGGGAAGGTCACTTTGGAGCCTTGAAGAAGTACTTTCAAAGGATTAATAAGTATAAACTTTGCCTTAACCCTAAGAAGTGCATTTTTGGAGTTACCTTTGGAAAATTGCTTGGCCATGTAGTAAGCCAGAGGGGGATTGAGATTGATCCAGACAAAGTCAAGGCTATCCGGGAGATGCCGGTGCCTCAGAAGGAAAAGGATGTCATAAGTTTTTTGGGTAAATTGCAGTATATCAGCAGGTTTATTGCCAAGCTCACTTCAATTTGCGAGCTAATCTTTAAGCTGCTCAAAAAGGACCAACCTGTAGTGTGGAATGAAGACTGTCAGAAAGCTTTCAACACCATCAGGAAGTATTTACTGAATCCGTCGATTCTGAGACCACCACAGCCAGTCAAACCACTTATTATGTATTTGGCCATAAAGGATAGCTCTGTAGGCTCCATGATGGCTCAGGAGGATGAGTTTGGAGTGGAGTTCACGGTCTATTACCTCAGTAAGAAGTTCCTTTCCTACGAGGTCAAATACGCAGAAGTAGAAAATATTTGTCTCGCGGTAATTTGGGCCTCCAAGAAGTGGAGACACTACTTCCACTCTTACAAGGTACAAGCAGTCGTGAAGCATAATCCTCAGATACTTACAAGAAGCTCCATCCTTGCTTGGAAAAATGGGGAGATGGTTATTGCTGTTACAAGAATTTGATATTGAATATGTCACCTAGAAAACCATTAAGGGGCGCGCAGTGGCGAAGTTTCTAGCTGTGCACCTGATCCAAGGAGATTCGTATGAATTCAACTTCCCGGATGAAGATATGGCAGCTATTATAGTTCAAGGTTGGCAGTTGCACTTTGACGGGGCTATAAACAGTAAGGGGGTAGGAGTAGGGATTATTCTAACAACGCCGGATAACGAGAAACTCTCGTTAGCTATGAAACTTAGATATAAGGCCACCAACAATGAAGCTGAATATGAAGCATGCACTTTCGGGTTAGAAGCATTGATAGCCTTGGGGGCAAAAAATGTGGAAGTATTTGGAGATTCATTGCTGGTGATCAATCAAATTAGGGGTGAATGGGCTATCAAAGAAGAGCGACTGATCCTATATGTGATGTACTTAAAAGATTTGAGCGATCAGTTTGAAGCGTGCACCTTTCACTTTGTTCCTAGAGATGAGAACCAGCTGGCCGACGCACTTGCGACTTTGGTGTTGATATGGGATAATCCAGAAGGGGTGGTTATGAAGCCTATGCTGATTTCAAGTTCTGAGAGGCCTAGCTTTGAGTCCAAGCTAGTCATGGAAATAGAAGTTATGGATGGAAGGCCATGGTATCTCGATATCAGGAATTACTTAAAAAAAATGCAACATTTCCAGAAGAGCCTACAGAGAAAGATAAGAAGTTGATACGCAAGCTATCTACTCAGTTCATCTGCATAGACGGGGTGTTGTACAAGTGACATGCCGACAGTATCCAACTGAGGTGTCTGGATGAAAAAGAGGCCAAAAAGGTAATAGAATAAACTTACGCTGATGTGTGCGGAGCCCACATGAATGGTTTGATGTTAGCCAAGAAGATCATGAGATAAGGATTCTACTGGCTCACCATGGATACGGACTGCTCGAAATACATAAAGCAATGTCAGTTATGTCAGTAGTACGCAGATTTGAGGCACGTGCCGGTTTCAAAGTTACACAGTTTGACATCACCTTGGCCGTTCGCAGCTTAGGGGATCGACATTATCGGAGAAATACATCCCACCAAATGGGCATAGATTCATCATAGTTGCTATCGACTATTTTACCAAATGGGTAGAGCCTGAATCTTTTAAGAAATTTGATGCTCGAGATATGGCCAAGTTCATTGAAAAGAACTTGATATGCAGATATGGCCTCCCACATCATGTGGTATCCGACAATGGGGTCCAGTTCATGGCTCAAACGAAAAAGTTGCTTCAAAAATATAGTATCAAGCATCACAAGTCCTCTCCATATCGTCCTCAAGCTAATAGGGTAGTAGAAGCCGCCAACAAGAACATCAAGAGAATCCTGGCCAAGATGGTGCAGAACTATAAAGATTGGGCGGAGAAGTTGCCTTTCGCACTCTAAGGTTATAGAACGACTGTCAGAACTTTCACATGGGCCATGCCGTATTCTTTATTGTACGAGATAGAAGCAATACTGCCAGTCAAAATAGAACTTAGGTCATTGAGGGTAGTTATGGAAGCTCAAGTTCCAGAAGCTGAGTGGGCACAACAGCGGTTGCAACATCTGAACATGCTGGATGAGAGCAGGCTGAGAGCCTATTACCATAATCAGATCTATTAGAAAAGGCTTGCCAGGTCATTCGGGAGGAAGGTCAAGAAACACCCATTGAAGGAGGAAGACTTAGTCTTCAAATAAATGAGATCGGGTGCACCGGACATTAGGGGAAAATTCAGACCAACGTGTGAAGGGCCCTTCGTCCTTAAAAAGCTATTATCAAAAGGTGCAGCTATTTTTTCAGATAGCGATGGCAACGAGTTCAGGAAGCCGATCAACATTGATACACTCAAGAGGTTCCATGGCTAAAGACAATAAAAATTAAAAAAAGAGAATAAAAGCCCCGCAGGTCGAAAATCGAAAAAAGGCGGCCTTACTAAAATTGGGCAAGTCGTCAGGGTGAAAACCGAAAAATGGCACCCTGGGCAAAAATTAGAGGCTTAAGATAAAATGTCCAATCAAGAAAACCAGAGAGGGCTTATTGGTAACAGGAGTTTGATGCTATCAGGATTCGTTCCAGGAATAAATGTAGCTTTGCATTTTGAATTAGCGTTAAATGATGATCATGTATACTGAAATCATACTAAGATGTACACAATTTTGTGAAATAAAATGAAACTGGATTTATTCATTCACATTGTTTTCTAGTTTTGTTTTAAAAAGGAATACATTGCTCAAAATCCATACAAATCTATACTAGACCCTACTGCTACTCTCGCCGACCAGATGTTTAGCCAACTGATCCTGTTGTCAAGAGCGAGGCTAGTCACCCAATGTCTATACTCTGGCGATCTGGTAAAATTGGAATCTTCAGCGCTCGAAATAGTGGTACTCAAGCATAGCTGCGCCCAAAGTCTGCAATAGCCAGTAATGAATGCCAAAGATAGGATCTCGCCATGAAAAGCCAGTGGGCGAGTCACAATAGTCTAACATCCCTCGAACTGGCGAATGCAACGGGCTGTGATGCAAAAGGAGGCCCTACGAAGCCCACATAATGGGACACATCCCGAAGGCCCGTCTTGGGTCATATAGTCAAGGCGTATCCAAGGGCTCATAAAGCTAATATCTCGGTCCGTCAGGGTGGCCATCCATATGAAGCCCTCATGAGGAGAGTCGAACTGATATTTCCTCTGTCTATGGAAAAAGTGCACTAATGAGTATGTACTGATCACCCTAGGAGGGGGCTTCGCCAACAATCTTAGCTTCTCCTGCAGCCACACCTGAAAAAAAAAGCCGCTGGAATGAGTTGAATCCATTTCAGGCAAAAATAAAGCATAGGGTTATGTGAAAATCCCTAATGGGATGCATTTCCCAATAAGAAAAGCTAGTATGAAAATGCAAAAGGGGCACACTACCTTTAAAATGATGACACGAATTACCTGAAGTAATAGGGGACTACCGGTCATGAAAGCAGTAGGGTCAGTGCAGAGAGCGTCCAAACCAATGATCATCTCGGCCAGAATGACTGGAAAAGGAGTCAGCCTGCTGTGAATACCGTCTACAATGCTGAATAGTCGGTAGTCACCGATTGTCTCATCCGAGGTCACTAGCAGATATCTGGACAAGCAGACCAATAGAACCACACTGTCCCGATAGGTAGGCACATCGGGATAGCCACCGAGTACATCAAGTAGAAGCTCCAGAGGAAAGAAATCCCCTCTAGGAACTAGTCGACCCACCTCAGAAGGTGATATGCCCAAAATGAAGGCCACATCCCTAAGCTGATACGGTCCGTAACTAGGAACGCAGGAAAGAGTGCCAGGAGGAAGCCTCACATCAGTGATCGCAGCAAATTCTTCTGCTAAGGTGCATAGTTCCTGATGAGTAAATCGAAAGACATGGAATCGAGGATCCCAATAACGAACAGCAGCCAGTAAAAGATTTCGGTCGAACTTGATCCTTCTCAAAAGCCTCAGACTCGAGTACGGAGCTAAAGTGCCATTTTCCCAAGTCATGGGATCATCCAGCAGTCGGCGCAGATTAATGAGGGTGTGTGTTGACATTTTCAGATAGCTGCACAAAGAGCAAATAAACGGGATTAGTGAAAAAAAAAAGAGGAAGAAGAACCAGTTTGGCCCGTCTTAATAAATTAGACCACTTTTTGGTGCATTTTTAGACTCGTGCATTTTCACCAGCATAATTTACTTTTTATTGTTATTATTTTTTCATATATATTTTATTTATAGGAAAATACTCAATAAACGGAGTCAATTACGAAGAATGCAGTCTGAAAAACATATTCAGGGAGTAAATTAAGTAAGTAAGTGAATTAAGGTAAGTTAATAATAATAATAATAATAATAATAATAATAATAATAATAATAATAATAATAATAATAATAATAATAATAGTAAGTTAAAGTTAAAATTAAATTTAAAATAAATAAATAAATAAATAGTTTTTTTCTTGGCCGAAGTGCGGCCACGTGGCCGCACGAACTGCGTGGCCAAGATGCGGCCCCATGGCCGCATCTCAAGGGGCATGACATGCGGCCCCTTAGCCACATGTCATAAGGGGTATAAATACCCCTTTTTATGCCCGTGTGTCACTTCTATTTCCCTTTCAAACTTTTCCCCAATTTTCTCTATGTTTTCACCTGTGTTATCTCCATTTTTTGCTCATATCTTTTCCATTTGTGATCCATTTCGAGTGTTTTTCATACCAAAGCGATCACATTTCAACAATCTTCAAAGTGATATAATTTTGTTTTAGCTTTCCAACTATTTTTTCAGTGGATATTTCGCAGATAGGTTACTTTTACTATGCAATTTTGCATTTTTTTTATTTACTTACTCTAAGGTGCTACATTTGCTTTTATTCATTATTTTTTGTAAACATCATGCATAAATAAATGAAAAATAAAAAAAATGCACCTTTTGTCGCCTGTTAGGTGGCATACTTATTTCTAACATGTATAAAAATAAGCAATAATGAGTACATGAAAAACGAAAAATGCATACCTTTTTTTTGTCGCTTGCAGTAGAGAGTGGAAAAGAAGTGACAAGGAATATATGTGATTGTAGTGTGGTAAAATTTACTAGCTGTATAGAAATTTATTTTTGCCATGCAATTAATTATTAGAAATAATGTGCACAAATAAACAAAAATTAATTATTTAGTGTAAAAATAATAATCGCCTTTTTTATAAAAATAAAATAAAATAATAATGGTTGTAATGCTTTGTTATTGAGTATAAAAGAATGATATTTATTTTGTGAAAAAAAATTAATAGTTGAGATACTTGCCTGTGATAAAAAAAAAGTACATAATTTAGACATTGAAATTGGTTGTGTGAGATTAAAATCTTGTCTAATTATTTGATGTGCATACCGAAAATTTCACGGCATTCTGATTAAACGACTGCTTGAATTTAGTTAAAACATTATTCTCAAAATGTTGTTTCTATTTAGTCTAGATACTGTCAGAATTCAATTAAAATACTGTCTGAATCATCGATAAAATTGATTGATTTATCTCGCATAAATTAACTGTCAATTTATTTTCAGGATGCCTCGACAACGCAGAGTACGCCCGAGACAGGATGTATCTTTGCCTCCAGTAGAGATGACAGACACGTAGTGGCAACGTTATGAGGCCTTATATCAGATACGAATTATGCTCAGTAGATTCATGTGTAGGTCATTTTTAGAGCAGGTAGGCATGTGGGACGAGGTGAGAACCCTGATAGCAGCGACTAGCTGGACCGAGTTTTTGGAGAGGTGTTACACTACATATCCAGACATCACCAGAGAGGTGTTGGCCACGCTATGGTATAAGGGGTATGAGAGGCCAAACGAGGAGCCTGGGACGATATCCTTTTGGGCTAGAGGCCAATACCATGAGATGAACCATTTGGATTTTGCCCAGGTGATGGAGCTCCCGATGTGGGAGTATGTCAGGGTACCAGAGAGATACGTCCCCACTCACTGCTGGGAGGAGATCGCCGCACCAGGTGTCCCATACTGCACTAGCCAGGCGAAGAGCACTCTGCTGCATTCCCAGGCTCTGAGATACATTCAGAAGGTGTTGGCCACCAGTTACCTTGGTAGGACTGGGAGTCAGGGCTCCATAAACGCCACTGAGATTTGGAGCTTGTGGCCCATGAGGACTGGTAGGCAGATAAATATCGCCCATGAGATTTTATCTGCATTACTCAAAGCTGGGCGGGGGACCACTGGGCCCATATGCATCGAGGGAGTGGTGACTAGATTACTCCTTTGTATGGGGCTCAATTACCACTCA
Organism: Excoecaria cochinchinensis; assembly: GCA_947683425.1. Classification (NCBI taxonomy): domain Eukaryota; kingdom Viridiplantae; phylum Streptophyta; class Magnoliopsida; order Malpighiales; family Euphorbiaceae; genus Excoecaria; species Excoecaria cochinchinensis. The sequence goes on from CANTUQ010000058.1 coordinate 571,411, forward strand.
TTTGGGCCATATTTGGAGGGGGATATAGCTATTGATCTTGCCATCACTGGTGCTATGGGTATGGTGGAGCCGGTATCAGAGGGGTTATACGAGTATAGACTACTCAGTATGGCAGAGACAAGGCGTCTCTGCAAGTTGCCTCCACTCCCAGATGTAGCTGGTACTTCAGGGGGGCCCACATGCAACAGGATGATGAGGACCCACATACGCCGCAGGATGAGGAGGGCATAGATGATTTTGATCTTACACGTATTATCCGCACTCCCGCTTTGCAGTAGATCCTGCACGATAGTGGAGCCCACACCACTCCTATGCCGCAGGTTCACTACACTCAGCCAGGCTATCCAAGGGCATCTTCTTTCGCAACCTCGTCGCCACCTCAGTATAGGGCAGAGATGTCATTCCACTCCATGTATCAAGATATGATGGCTGCTTTTGCCACTCTGGGGCAATGTCAGGATGAGGGGATCCGTGATTATCACCTTCTGAGCCAGTAGATGATAAAAGGGTTCGATGAGATCGGCTAGCGGTTAGACAAGATAGAGGGGTCTATAACTACCACATTCGCTGCGCAGGCACAGAGATTTGATGAGTCCTTCCAAGCGATGGACGAGTCACTGGCTACCACCCGACACCGGATGGATATCCTGGAGCAGACTTCTGGAGGGCTATCCCAAGGCATGAGAGACCTGAGGGAGGATTTAGGGAGAGACCTGCCCGTCATCCGACAATACTTGGGGTATCACATTGATGGATACGCTTCTGCTATATCTGGCCTAGCCTCCAGTTTCCAGGAGCTATCTCACACTGTGGCCAGTATGGCTAGCCCATTCTTGGATCGACAGGTAGATGTCAGATTTCGAGTTTCTCACTCGTCATCATCTAGACCACCGCCTAAGGATGTCACACATTAGTGGATGCCTCCTCCAGCTCATCCCAACGACCCGGATATGCTTGCAGATCACCCTCCTCGGTAGGGGGCATTTCAGGGAGACATGAGATATTATTCTTGTTATTTTTATGATGTAAAAAAATTCTCACTTATAATATAACTTTGCATGTATGTTTGTTATGCGTTTACTATTGGACATAGCAGAAAAAAATAAAAAAATAATAAATAATAAAAAATAATAAAAATAAAAATAAATAAAAGAATAAAAAAATGATGATAATAATGATAAATAATGATTCACACATCACCAGAATAGGTTAATGCATCCAATTATATCACATTCTCTGAACATTCAGGCACACGACGACAATGTCTAACGGCCACTCAAATGAATGGTTAACTCATTGACAAAGGGATGAATATTGCCACCACACCATACCAATAGGTGATATACCAAGCTGGCTGGAGCTAGACACCGCACAGGTTAGATGCTGCAACGAGGAAGGTTAGACACCGCACCAATAGGTTATATGCCAACCCGACTAGAGCTAGACACCGCATAGGTTAGATGCAACAATGAGGAAGGTTAGACACCGCACCAACAGGTTATATACCAACCCGATTGGTGCTAGACACCGCACAGGTTAGATGCTAAAACGAGGGAGGTTAAACACCACATCAACAGGTCAGATACCGAAACAGCTGAGGCTAGACACCGCACAGGTTATATGCCAAAATAAGGAGGGTTAACACGTCAACAAGTAGGCGATAACTACCCCGAAAAACTTCTTTCAGATCGGAAGGACAACTACCTCAGGTACGCGTCTCTTCTTTCTTTATTTTAGTTTTGGCTCACCTAGGAACCCATACACTACGTTCCGCAAAATTTGGGGCAACTGTAGACACCGGTTCCTGAGGGAGCTCAGACCAAAGTTACCCAATGATAAAAATGACACTTGTTTACGAGTAAAATGTTCAGAAATGTCGATTTCCTTGTCGAATCCTTTTTTATTTTCATTTTTATTTTTTTTTTTTATTTTATTTATTTTTATTTTTATTATTTTTATTTTGGGTTTTATTCTCTGATTTTCGGTGCCCTGTTGCAGCGCAGTTCACGCGCCGCGCATGCAGGTCGTAGTGGCATGCGCACGGGGCGGGCCTGCACGGGCACGGTGTGCCTCGCAGGCAACGTGCACCATGGCAACATGCGCCCGCGGGGGCTCACGTGGCCAAGGGCGTCGCGCGCCTGCATGGGGGTGGCGCACGTCGCCCCGCGCAAATTGCGCTAGTAGGGGCGCATGTCACGCTGCGCGGCATGCGGGCTTTCCATTGCGAGCTGCATGTCGTGCCGCGCGACAAGCGGCCCTGCGCTGTTGCACTTTCTGCCTCACCAGCGCACCATTTTTCCCATTTTTAGGGATTTTCTGGCAAATTTCAGGCTGCACATCCGATTTTAAAGGAAAAGGGCAATTAAGGGATTTTTAACCAAAAAACACTTAGAGAAACCTAGCTTTTTCACGAGATATAAAAAGATATTACAACAAAAAAGAAAAAAAAAAGGGGGGGGCGGGGCGGGGGGGGGGGGGGGGGGGGGGTTGTTGGAACAGTAGAAAAACCAAAACTTCAAGAGAGAAAGAAAAACACTGTTGGGAGCAACATCAATCCGAAAATCATTCTTGAACCCAAGAAATTGATTCTTGAGGTTTGAGTTTTAATTTTCATTCATTAGTTTATTCAAAAGCTTTAATCCAAAACTTTTTCATTTTCATCTCAAGCAAATTGACAGGGAAATCAAAGTTTTCTTTATTTGCTGCAAATATCAAATCATATATGAGGGTAAATACTTGAGCTAAATCAGTGCCTTCTCTCTTCTTTCTTGTTTTGCATCCTTAATTTAATCCATATATTTGTATATACTGTATACTATTGTTGTTGTTCATTTATCTATTGTTATTCATTAATCATTTGTCATTTGTTTATTAATTATTCATTGTTACTTATTATTAATCTTGCTTATTATTAATTTGTTCATGTGTATTTGTTATTATTTATTGTTAAACATGGTATTGTATATTTTTATTGTTGTATTATTAATATATTTGTTGTTTATCACTAACAATTGTTAATAATCCATTTATGATTATTATTTATTCATTATTAAGCCTAAAATTTCTTACATTCCATATTCTTTTTTTCTTTATCCTTTTGTCACCTGCATATTGTTCCTATACTTGACATTTTACATTGTTAAGTTGTTATTTAGTCTTTATCATTACCATTTGTTGTCTATCATTATCCTATTATTGTTCTTGGATATTGCCATATTGATTATTGGTTACTGGTATATTAAGATTTGTTATTAATAATTAATGTAGTAGGTAATCTAGCTATTAAATCATTAATTATTTGATGGTTGTAATTAATTTGTGTATTGTTATTATTTTATTTGTATGTATACTAATGTGTTTGTCATAAATAACGTCAACTTAGAATAATTTATTTGCATGATGCATAAACATGATTTATAAACTAATAAATTGATTTAATTGATTATTTACATTTAATTGACTTAATCAATTGTATATGTCTATTTAATTTAATGGGTTGTTATATAATTTAAACAATTATTTAATTGATTGTATTATTATTTAAATAATTATTCATTTGATTAATTCATTCATTTAATTGCTTGTTTATATTATATTATTTATTTGATTTAATTCACTAATATTTCATTTTATTCTTTTTAATTGCCCCAAAACGTGCTTATTTCACCTTGAGTGATATCTCCGAGTGGGGCAGAGGATCGGGAAACTAAGACCTTCGTATTTGGATTTGCATTTCTAATTATCGTTTTTTCCTTGTTATATTATTTTTATGTGTTGAATGTAAAAATATTTTAAATTTGCCCGTATCATAAAAAGTCATATATTTTTACAATAATTAAAATTGAAATTTTTCCTAATAAAATGGACCAAAGTCCTATTTCAACCAAATAAAATCTCACTTTCAAATGGAGAACTAATTTTTATAAAATAGGATCACTCATCCTGGTTTTCTCAATCAACACCCAAAAATAGTTCTCCAATTATTTTTAAATTAATAGAAAGGAACCAATGTTCCTAAAAATTCAATAAGTGACCCGATTTATGTATGGCATATTTTACTCCTTCTTGAAGTATCTATTTATTTATTCATTTTGGGCCCTTGTAATTAATTTTTGGTACAAATTTTAGTCTTGTAATTTATTTATTTCTTTATCGTTTTATTTAATGCTTTCCAATGTGATTGAAATGTGCTTTAAATTCAATGCATGATCGTGTGAGATGAGAGGTGGAATTTCAATTTCTTAAAACTCATTTATAAACTTAAATTAAAGTCATTAATAAAAGTAAAGTTCCGAACACCTTTTCTGGTTTAAGACCCTCGAGATTAGAGACCTTTCCCAATTTCTTGTAAATTGGGTGGCGACTCCAAAATACCTCAATGGTGCCTAAATGCATCGTGAGGCTAGATGATCCTTTCCAATATTCTATTAGGAAGGAGGCATCCAAAATGTCTCAGGATGCCCAAGATCAAAAAGACGCGAACCAATCCTTCGAGCCCTAAAAGCGGGTTCAAAGAGGGCCTTTGCTGGGTTCGGCATGCTTCACACCACCCGAAGAAGGTCATGAACTGTAGAGTTAGGCCAAAAAGAAAACTAATCCCAATTGCTTAAGACCCTGTCAAGTCTCTCATAAAGGTTACCTCGAGACTAAGTGAAATTAGGCCCTTAAAAACCCAAATCTATCAAATTATTCTCATTAATGAAGTTTCTAACATGGCTACAAGGTCCACTTCTTAGAGAAATTCCTTCTTTTTTACTCAAAATGAAAGAAAAAAGCATTAAAAACTCCAGCAAATAGCTAAGGCAAAAGAGTACACTTACTGATTTCCTCAAGATCCCTCTAAAGGACTCTACCCACCTATGTGGACTGCCATAACTGCACAAACCATAAAGGTGTTGTTATTCGAAGTATCAAAAATCTTCATGTGAATAAATTACTGGTGATTAGTAAGAACATTAATCTTCGAGCCATCTTTCCAAAGAACCTAAATTCCTCCACAAAACCCATTAGCTTCCACCCGATGAGACCGATTGAAACCCATTTTACCAATAATAGTATCGGCTCCATGACCACTAAACTGAGTCTCCAACAAAACTACTAATAGGGAAACTACGCGTTTTCTGCTCTTGTATTTATCCTTTATATTATATTTTGCTAATGTTGTAAATTGTATTTCAAATTGTACCATCAAGCCTATAAATACCATGTGCTGAATACATTTTATAAGTATGATAATATACAATTATCTTTGCATTCATCTGATTTTACATGGTATCAGAGCCTATCCTTTTCTCCCTCTAAGAAATGGCAAATTCTATTATTCCTTTCAACTCTTCTACCACATCTTCCACTATCTCTTCAAGTCACTCATTCTCCATTAAACTAAACACTAAAAATTACTTAACCTGGAAAACACACTTTATCTCCATTCTTAATTATCAAGATCTACATGACATTATTGATGGGTGTCTCTCACCACCACCAAAAACTATTCCTTCCACCGATGATGCCACAATCCAAATTCCTAATCCTGCATATGCAACATGGTTTAAAAAGGATCAGATGCTTCTTTCTTGGTTGTTCTCTTATCTCACCGAAGACATATTCCCATATGTTATTGGATTTGCTTCTTCACGTGAGGTATGGGCCGCACTTGAAAATTCTTTTGGTTCAGTCTCTCAGAATCAACAACTTCAGCTCCATATTGAACTTCAGGAACTCAAAAAGAATGATCTTTCTTTTTCTCAATACTTACAAAAGGCCAAAGCTCTCTCTAATAAACTTAAAGCTGTTGGTAAGCCATTTTCTCCTATTGAATTCAATGCTATTATTTATCTCAACATCATATCTGATTTTCATAGCATTATTACTACTCTTAATTTGCGTACCGAGCCTGTCTCATTTTATGAGTTACATGGATAATTGGTGGCACATAAGATTCTTATACAGAGTGCCCTTGTTCCACAAGTAAATATTGTTCTTAAAAATTCAAATCCAATTCTCCCAACACCACCTGCGAACTCCTTTCGTACATGTGGATCAAACGGTTCTAATCAGCGCAATAACAATTGTAGCAACTAGCGCTCTCTGGGCCCTTGTCAAATATGTGGCTACTGCAACCATTCAGCTCTAACTTGTCGTTATCACTATGCACCAAAAAATCAAAATCAACATGGAAATTAGTCATTTCAAAGTTCCTCTACTCAGAATTTTTGCCCCTTCCAACCTATGGCCAACTATTCTGTTATGGATCATCAACAAAATCAACCAATGCACTGGTTTCCTAACACTGCAGCAAATTTCCATATCACTCCTGATGCTCAATCTCTTAGTAGAGCTACTAATTACACTGATAATGATCTTCTTCACATAGGTAATGGTCATGGCTTACAAATTACCCATACTGGTACTGCTTCTTTTCCCTCTTCCAAAGGTTCCTTAAAATTAAATAATGTTTTGTATGTTCCTTCTATTATTAAAAATCTTTTTTCTGTCTAAAAAAATTCCTTCAAATAACTCATGTTTCTTTGAATTTGAGCCTCACTTTTTCTTGATTAAGGACCAGTAAACAAGGAAGGTGCTGATGCAAGGACCTAGTGAGTCGGGCATGTACACTTCGCATTCTCTAAAGCAATCCTTGACAGCTCAATTAGCATCCCTTGATGAGTGGCATGTTCATCTTGGCCATCCGAACAATAAAAAATTGCAACTTTTATCAAAAAATAATTTAATTTTCAGTTTTACTAGTCATTTTTCTCCTTGTTCTAGTTGTCTATTAGGCAAATTGGCTCGCATTCCTCTTGCTGAAGTTGAGCACAAGAGTCGTGCTCCTTTTGATATCATACATTCTAATGTTTGGGGACCTGCCCCTATTCATTCTTGTTATGGTCATTGTTATTTTGTTTTATTCATTGATGATTTTACTCATTATACTTGGGTATATTTTTTAAAAAACAAAAGTGATGTTTACAACATATTCTTGACTTTCGAAAAATTAATTAAACGCCAATTCAATAAAAAAAATCGAGCTTTTCACTTAGATTGGGGTGGAGAGTATCAAAAATTACACCATTATTTTCAATCTGTTGGTATCCAACGTCGAATTACTTGCCCCTATACACATGAACAAAATGGTACAGCTGTAAGAAAAAATCGCCATCTTGTTGACACAACTTTAACTTTATTGGCTCATGCTCATTTACCTTTCAAATTCTGGAATTTTGCTTTAGAACAAAGTGCACATTTAATTAATGTTTTACCAAGTAATGTTCTTAAGCAAAACTCTCCATTTCAGCTACTCTTTCAAAAGGACCCGAATTATCTTGAATTTAAACTTTTTGGGTGTGCCATTTTTCCTCTTCTTAGACCACATAATGCCCACAAATTTTCTTTTCATACCACACCTTGCATTAATTTGGGTCTTAGTCCGACACATATAGCCTATAAATGTTTTGAAAAATCAAATGGTCGAATTTATTTGGCTCGTCATGTGAGAATTCATGACAATTTTTTTCCTTACTCTAATACACATGCTAGCTCATCAAGTGTTGAAAAACCTGCTCCTTGGCTTAACATCATCAGTAGCTCCCACTCACACCAAGTCTCTTCATCAGCATCACATCCAGGGTTGACTTCTAATTTAACTTCATCTTTATCTCCTCTTATCTCTCCAACTCCACTTTCTCCTATACATTTAAATTCTTCAAATTCAAACCCACCTTTATCTCACCGTTCTCCTTTAATTTCAAATTCTTCCTTGTCTTTATCTTCCCCTCAACATCCTACCTTATCTTCTACTCCTTCTCTATCTTTATCTCAAATTCCTAGTCCTACCTTATCATTATCTCCACCTATTCATTCAAATAAACCTTTATCCCCTTTTTCAAATAAAAAATTTTCTTCATCCTCTCCTCCTCGGTCTGTCCTAAACAGCCCTTCTATTGCCACCAACAATTCTGGTCTGAAACTTATTGTTGACCTTACAAATTATTCTACCCATCTACCATCTTCTCTCTCTTCTCCTCCACTCCTTCACCAAATGACACTCAAACCTACTACCATGTTCAAACGTCAAGCCCACCTTGCCCAAACACGACTAAACTACCTCCACACTGAACCCAAAACTCTTACCCAAGCCAAACCACATATTAAATTGCGCGCCACAATTTCTTATGAGCTCAATGCTCTTATTAAAAATGGTACATGGACTCTTGTTCCACGTCCATCAAATAAAAATATTATTGGGAAAAAGTGGATTTTCGAATTAAAAGATGACCTGATGGTGGTATTGATCATTATAAGGAAAGATTAGTAGCTAAGGGTTATTCCCAACAATTTGGAGTTGACTATCAGGAAACCTTTTCTCCTGTGGTAAAATTTACTATTGTGTGCACAGTGTTCTCTATTGCCACAATTTGTTAATAGCCCATTCGACAAATTGATATTTCTAATGCATTTTTGAATGGGTTTCTTGATGATGAGATCTATATGGAACAACCAACTGGATAAGCACACTCTACCTATCCCAATCATGTTTGTCATCTCCATCATTTCTCTCTACGGTCTCAAACAAGCTCCTCGTCAATGGTTTTATCAGCTCTCTGACTTTTTACTCAAATTGGGGTTTACTGCATCCAAAGATGACAGTTCCCTCTTCATGATTTGTAACAATACATTGAAATTTTTTATCTTAATTTATGTTGATGACATCTTGTTAACTTCTTCAGATTCATCAAAGTTAGACTTGTAATGGCCCCAATATCGGGTTAGCTGAGAATAATATTTCTCGATAGTAAATAGTGACACCGGGGTGAATAGTACCTCTCGAAGTCAAAAAATATTTTATTTATTATTGGAGAATATAAGTCACGATAAGTTCGAGGTTAAAATTTTGAGTGAAATCGAGGTCAGGTAGGGCCTCAAAAATCGAAAATATGAAAAAATAGCGGTTTCGGTGTGATAGTAACTAGGTTGATTGAGTGTTTGACTGGACCGTAGAGAGTGCTAATGACCTCGAAAAAATGATCTGAGAATATGGACGTACTCGTATTGATGAGTAGAACTATATGGTAATGAAAACTTTAAATTTTGGTGACACTAAAAAGTTGGGTTACTGGACTGGCAAATAATTATCGGACCGGGAAATAATTTTCGATTGATCCCAAATAATTATTGGATTCTAATGAATATATTTTAATAATTATGGAGTCATTTTTATGAGGAATTGACCTTAGAAAGTAAGGAAAAAGATATGATTTCGGTTTAAATAGTACTCGATTGACCGGAGGTTTGACCGAGACCTTAAAAATAGCAAATGATACCCAAAAATTGCAGGAATTTTCAGATTGACTCCAAATGATATGTAGAATTTTTGGTAGTGAAAATGAAAATTTTTCAAGAACACTAATAATTATTGAACCGGACCGATTTAATTGAATTGGATCGAAAACGGACTCTGATTGAGGTGAAATTTTGTGTACAGCATAATTTTTACATTATATGAATTATGGAATACAATTGGAGTGAAATTGATGTTGGGAGTGAGAGAATTAAATTGAGTTGGTATAATTGGATAATTATCTAATTAATTAGCTAATTAATATGCTAACCTACTCTCACCTACCTATTTAATGTTAGAAATCTGTAGATTTGAGGGAAGTCCTTCACGTTTTTCTTCTATCTTCCTTTCCTTTTCAAAACCGTGGCCTTGTTCTTCCTTTTCTCTTTCTTTTTCTTACATTTTCCTTCACAAATATATCAAATTCAAGCCCCTCAACTGAAATTGAACTTCTTTTCAGTTTAATAGTGAGTATTAGATGCTTTTGAGTAAGAAAAAATGAAGAAATTAAGGGATTTCAAGTGAAAAGTTTAAGTGGAGGTAAGTAAAATTGAAGGAATTATTTTAATTTTAGTGTTTAAATTAGTAATTTAGGATATGTATAAGCTATTTATGTTGTTGGAATGGATTATTGAAGTATGAAATTGATGGATTTTACCTTGATGATTTCAGCCAATCTAGAGGAAGAAAGAGGAGAGGGTAGTTCCAAAGGAAAAGAGAAGGAGAAGGAAGTTTAGGAGGCTAAAGCTAGTGAAAAAGGTTTGTGATTACCTAATCTAATTATTTTCATGTGAATAATTAGGGTTTGTATTATGTCTAAATAGTGATTTTGTGAAAATGCATGTGTAATTGTAATTGAAGTGATAATTGAGGTTAAAGAGGCTAAATAAGTCAATTAGGATAATTAATTTGAAACAAATCCAAGTGCAAGTCTTGGACGTAGTGGACCATAATTGTATGCTTAAGTATATTAAAGTATACTTAGTGATTAAGTGAAACTAAATGGTATAGATATGTAAATTGGAGTTTAAGCTAATGAAATGAGTGATAAATGGATGAAAAGAAAATTGTTAGGGTATAAAATTAGTACTGGCCGAATGGGTTTAAGAAGAGGAATATGATGTGTGATAAGGTATCCATGTTATATGAGTGATAAATTGAATAAATGAGTGAATCGAAAGTGAAGAAAAAAGTTTAATGTAAAGTGATACATGAAAATAAAATGATCGACTTAAGTGAAAATTGAGTTAAATGTAAGTTTAATTGAGTATAAGCTTAGAAAAATGATTTAGAGCCTTTAAAATGACAATCGAAATGCTTTAATAAAACTAAAGGAAATTATAAGGTGAAGGACTCACCTGGCCAAGTGGTACCCTAGCATATACTAGGTTATATCTTGACTATATGTGAAGATTAATGGCTAAAAATGAATTTAGATATGAAAACAAGTGTTCATAAATTTATTTAGAATTTATGGAAATTATATGAATATTTTGAGTATGATATTCCATTATGCTCAAAGCGAAAATAAAGATAAACATTAAAATAATTGAAATCATATGTAAAATTGATATTATTGTGATTAAATGAATAATCGAAATTGGAATGAGAAGAAAAGACAGAAAGTGGCTTGAAATGAACGTATGGCCACTTACTGTATCAAGTATACTTATTAAGTAAAATAAGTATATAATCTGAAATGTACAACATTGATGATTATGTTGTGTGACTGGGAAATGAACTGCAATTGTGAGTGAATCTGATAAAACATGAAAAGTGGATGATTATGTTGTGTAACTGGGAAATGAACTGTAATTGTAAGTGAATCTGATAAAACATGAAAAGTGGATTTAAAAGTCTGTTGAATAGTATGGCCGTTAGTAGTGTCTGGTAGTGATCTAGTACAAGATATAATGGCTAGCCATGGGGATATTGCATTGTTGTGGAGCATGACGACTCCATTCGATAGGCCTATGACGGACTACCATATTGAAAAGTGATAAGGTGTTCTATTCAGTGATATTGTTGAGTGTTCCTTCGGGGTCACTCTTTATTGTTGTGGACCACGGGATCCACACCCTGTTTATCCGGTTCACATATTTCTACCGGAGTGACACTAGGGGTATAAAGGTAATTATAGTGATAAAATAAAATGACAATGTAAATTGATTTAATAATTGTAAAAGTGATATGAAAGAGTAAAAATGAAATGGAAATTAATGTTTAAATGAAAAAGGACTTAATTGAAAAAAAATGAAAAGTTTAGGGTAAAAAGGTAATTTACCCAAATAACAAATTAAGTAGGTAATACTAATAAAATGACTTGCAAATGTAAAAATTGAAGTGAAAATGACAAATTGAATGAAGAAGGACTCATAAGAAAGAAGATAAAAAGTTCAAGGACTAAAGCGTAATTTACTATAAAAATATTTAGTCATAAGGTCAATTGGTAAATTGCAAGTTAAAAAGTGAATAAATGCATGAATATAGTTGATAAAGGGAAAAATTATAAGTAAGAGTATTGGAGGACCATATTGTAAATTAATACAAGTTTAGGGGCAAAATAGTATTTGAGTGAAAAAGTAAGATAAAAAGTGAAATGTAAGTGAAAGGCGAAATTAAAATGACAGATACGTAATGAATGTAAAGTTCAGGGACTAAATCGTAATTTGACATAAAATGTTAAATTAAGGACTAATATGTAATTTGTAAGCTAAAGAATGAGTTAAGATGAAAAGAGATATAAACCAGTGGCAAATCATAGGCAAATTGTAATTATAAGATAAAAGTGGCGACATTGTAAAGTGAAATTTTACCATTTTGATGGTACCCGATAGAATAAAATGAAAAGTGAAGTGAAAATAGAAATTAATTAACTAAAATAAAGAAATTAATGCCACATTAGTATGTAAATAGTTAATGGAGGGTAAATAGTAAATAAGTGTAAAAAGATATAATTAATTCAAATAATAGGACTAATAAATGAAAATAATCAAAGTCAATGAAAAAGTTAGATAAAAAGTGAAATGTAAGTGAAAGGTGAAATTAAAATGACAGATACGTAATGAATGTAAAGTTTAGGGACTAAATCGTAATTTGACTAAAATGTTAAATTAAGGACTAATATGTAATTTGTAAGCTAAAGAATGAGTTAAGATGAAAAGAGATATAAACCAGTGGCAAATCGTAGGCAAATTGTAATTATAAGATAAAAGTGGCGACATTGTAATTATTTGAAAGATTAGGGACCAAAGTGAAATTTTACCATTTTGATGGTACCCGGTAGAATAAAATGAAAAGTGAAGTGAAAATAGTAATTAATTAACTGAAATAAAGAAATTAATGCCACAGTAGTATGTAAATGGTTAATGGGGGGATAAATCGTAAATAAGTGTAAAAAGATATAATTAATTCAAATAATAGGATTAATGAACGAAAATAATTAAAGGAATGATTAATTTGTCTATTTGTAAAAAAATTAATTAATGCAGGTTAATAAGTAAAGTCTACATGAATGTAAGAATGATAGGTTTAAATTGTGATTTAAATGTTAAATAAGTAAATAAGTATATCAGTGTAAATCGACACTGATTGGGGTTTAGTGAGTGTATTGAAAGAAATGTATTATAGTGCAAGTGTAGTAATGGAAGTAAATAAAATGAATATATTATAGTAAATTTACTGTAAAAGTGAAAGGTATAAGCATAGAGACTTAAGAGTTAAAGGAGTGGAATAATTAGTAATAAAAAATGAAGTTAGAGTTCTAAAAAAGCAGAGAAGTTAAATGATAAGGTCAGTGAATATTGTTAAATGAGAATTAGAAGAGCAATAAGACAAAAAGTAAAGTTAAAGGATTTAAGTAGATAATTTATAAGTAAGATAAGAGTGAAAAATAGAAAATAGTGTCAAATTGTAATTAAAGCATAACGAAGAGTAAAATTGGGATATGTAAGAAAATGAAGGACTAGATAGTAATATTGCACCATTTAGTCTAAAAGTAAGGATTAAAAGAATGTGCAAGTAGGTACATGTATGTATAGATAGACCTAAGTTAGGTATGGAAATTATTAGATTCGTAATCACCACTGGGCATTTTTTAATGCTCAACACGTAGTTTATCTGACTACGTGCAGGTACCGAGAAGAACGTATGAGGAGCAGGCGTGTTATCAGTTTCGCGACCAGATCGGACCTCCAAATTGAAGTTAAGAATAATAGATATTTTGTAAGTGGCATGTATATGTAAAGAATTTAGTAGTGAGCATGTATTATTTATGATTGACAGTATTGAATGATATAACATGCAGTGAAATATTGGTCTGCAATAAATGTGATATGTTAGTGATATGATAAGTCACAAGAATAAAAGAAAGAATAATTTGAACAAAAAAAAATTAAAAATACCGCAATCGTTATAGGACTGAAATTAAATATTTCAATGTATTTATTGTACAGGAAGCGATAAGGATCTTACATTTTATTGGTATCAGAGCAAGTTTAGGCGATTCTAAGATCGGAGTGGGTTAAGTGATTGGATTAAGTTCATATACATGCCAATTAAGGAAAATTATTTGAATAATGTATAGTTAGACGAGGATATGTTAGTAAAAAATCCTGGGAGTTATAGTATTACAGTGAACATAGTATATAGAGATTGTACCATTAGTGCACAAGGATGTGCTTTCTTAGTTAATGTGATTGAATTCCCTTTATGTGAATTTGATGTTATCTTAAGTATTAATCGAGGATGGCATTAGGTAATGATTGTGCCAGAATGCAAATGATCTGTAACTCAAATTTGGAGTTCTTTCTTTTGGAGAAAGATTATACGATATATAGTGATACTGTTAGTAATGATTTGAAATGTATGATAGCGTATTGTGACAATTACAGTTGATGCTGATTTGGGTGAATGGCATCTTAACTATATGACTTTGGTGAATTTCGAGGACGAAATTTTTTTTAGTGAGGAAGAATAATAATGGCCCCAAAACCGGGCTAGCCGGGAATAGTATTTCCCGATAGTAAATAGTGACACAGGGGTGAATAGTACCTCTCGGAGTCAAAAAATATTTTATTTGATTATTGGAGAATATAAGTCACAATAAGTTCGACGTTAAAATTTGGAGTGAAATCAAGGTTAGGTATGGCCTCTAAAATCAAAAATACGAAAAAGTAGCGGTTTCTGTGTGAATAGTGAATAGTAGCGGTTTCTGTGTGAATAGTAATTAGGTTGACTAAGTGTTTGATTGGACTATAGAGACTGCTACGGACCTCGGAAAAATGATCTAAGAGTATGGACATACTCGTATTTATGAGTAGAATTATCTGGTAATGAAAAATTTAAATTTTGGTGACACTGAAAAATTGGGTTACTGGACTGGTAAATAATTATCGAATCGAGAAATGATTTCCGATTAATCCCAAAATATTATTGGAGTCTAATGAATATATGTTAATAATTATGGAGTTATTTTTATGAGGAATTGACCTTAGAAAGTAAGGAAAACGATATGATTTCGATTTGAATAGTACTTGATTGATTGAAGATTTGACCAAGACTTTAAAAATAGCAAATGATGCCCAAAAATTCTAGGAATTTCTAGATTGACCCTAAATGATATGTAAAATTTTTGGTAGTGAAAATGGAATATTTCGGGAACACTGATAATTATTGAATCGGACCGATTTGATTGAACCAGACCGAAATCGTACTCCGATTGAGGTGAAATTTTGTGTATGGCACAGTTTTTACATAATATGAATTATGGAATGAAATTGGAGTGAAATTGATGTTGGGGAGTGAGAGAATTAAATTGAGTTGGTATAATTGGATAATTATCTAATTAATGAGCTAATTAATAGGCTAACCTACTCTCACCTACCTATTTAATGTTAGAAATCTGTAGATTTGAGGGAAGTCCTTCACGTTTTTCTTCTCTCTTCCTTTCCTCTTCAAAACCGTAGCCTTAGTCTTCCTTTTCTCTTTCTTTTTCTTACATTTTCCTTCACAAATCTATCAAATTCAAGCCCCTCAACTGAAATTGAACTTCTTTTCAGTTTAATAGTGACTGTTACATGCTTTTGAGAAAGAAGAAATTAAGGGATTTCAAGTGAGCAGTTTAACTGGAGGTAAGTAAAATTGAAGGAATTATTTTAATTTTAGTGTTTAAATTAGTAATTTAGGATATGTATAAGCTAGATATGTTGTTAGAATGGATTATTGAAGTATGAAATTGATGGATTTTACCTTGATGATTTCAGCCAATCTAGAGGAAGAAAGAGGATAGGGTAGTTCCAAAGGAAAAGGGAAGGAGAAGGAAGTTTAGGAGGCTAAAGGTAGTGGAAAAGGTTTGTGATTACCTAATCTGATTATTTTCATGTGAATAATTAGGGTTTGTATTATGTCTAAATAGTGATTTTCTGAAAATGCATGTGTAATTGTAATTGAAGTTATAATTGAGGTTAAAGAGGCTAAATAAGTCGATTAGGATGATTAATTTGAAAGAAATCCAAGTGCAAGGCTTGGACGTAGTGGACCATAATGGTATGCTTAAGTATATTAAATTATACTTAGTGATTAAGTGAAATTAAATAGTATAGATATGTAAATTGGAGCTTAATCTAGTGAAATGGGTGATAAATGGATGAAAAGAATTGTTAGGGTATAAAATTAGTGTTGGCCGAATGGGTTTAAGAAGTGGAATATGATGTATTATAAGGTATACGTGTTATATGAGTGACAAATTGAATAAATGAGTGAATTGGAAGTGAAGAAGAAAGTTTAATGTAAAGTGATACATGAAAATAAAATGATTGACTTAAGTGAAAATTGAGTTAAATGTAAGTTTAATTGAGTATAAGCTTAGAAAAATGATTAAGAGCCTTTAAAATGACAATCAAAATGCTTTAATGAAACTAAAGGAAATTGTAAGGTGAAGTACTCACCTGGCCGAGTGGTACCCTAGCGTATACTAGGGTATATCTTGACTATATGTGAAGATTAATGGCTAAAAATGAATTTAGATATTAAAACAAGTGTCCATAAATTTATTTGGAATTTATGGAAGTTATATGAATATTTTGAGTATGATATTCCATTATGCTCAAAGCGAAAATAAAGATAAACATTGAAATAATTGAAATCATATGTAAAATTGAAATTATTATGATTAAATGAATAATCATAATTGGAATGACAAGAAAAGACTGAAAGTGGTTTGAAATGAACATATAGCCACTTACTATATCAAGTATACTTATTAAGTAAAATAAGTATATAATCTGAAATGTACAACATTGATGATTATGTTGTGTGACTGGGAAATGAACTGTAATTGTAAGTAAATCTGATAAAACATGAAAAGTGGATTTGAAAGTCTGTTGAAAAGTATGGCCCTTAATAGTGTCTGGTAGTGATCTCGTCCGGGATATAATGGCTGGCCATAGGGATATTGCATTGTTGTAGAGCATGACGACTCCATTCGGTAGGCCAACGACGGACTACCATAGAGAAAAGTGATAAAGTGTTTTGTTCAGTGATATTGTTGAGTGTTCCTTCGGGGTCACTCTTTATTGTTGTGGACCACGAGATCCACACCCTGTTTAGCCAAGTGATCTGCAAAAAAATTGTTTTCTCTCCTCTTGTGGACAAAACTAACTTTTCCAATTTTAGATAAGAGATTTTCGATATTATTAAAAATGCTCCCCATATTCCAAGGTCTAGAACACGCTGGGTTATTTAACCAAGACACCACTGTTGATGAGTCCAATTCAAAAATCACTTCTAAATTAGAATTGGACAGAAAATCCACCGAGAGCTAAAGAGCTTTGAGAACTGCAATCAATTCGGCGGATATCGAATTAGATATACCGATGTTGCAAGAGAACATGCATATAACCACCCCCGAAGAGTCCCTTGAAACACCTCCTACCCTAGATGACCCCGGATTCCCAAAGGACGAACCATCCGTGTCCCATTTGACTGCTCCCGAGGGGGGGGGGGGAGACCAGATCAATTTGGGCTTGGACATGGCAGCTGGGTGCACACTTTTAAGACTATCAGCTGCAAGAATCAAATCTTGTGCCATTATAAAATCCAGATCTTTGTGAGATTTGATCTAGAAGGAGGATCTAGCAAGACAAAGATGAAATATCTTATCAGAGTCCCAACTCTTCTTATTGAAAACTATTGCATTCCTTTCCAACCAAATAGTCCATAGGCAAGCCAGAAAAATGATATTCCAGATTTTTTGTTGTATAGAACCTTGAGCAATGCCCTGCCAATTTAAGACTAGCAATTTAAAATCGCCCGACAAACAGAAAACAAAACCCCACCAATTAATCACCCTGTACCAAAGCCTAGAGGATATGAAGCATCTAACAAAAATGTGATCCATAGTCTCTTCTGACACAGTACATAAGGGGCATTTAGCACCTTCCGCATCAATAATGCCCCTTTCTACCAAAAACTTCTTAGTACTGATTTTTCCTAACAAACACATCCAGAAAAACACTTCTACCTTAGGGGGGGCCAATATTTTCCAGAGGAGGAAGGAAAAGAGATTAACCTGGTTCACCTCCAAATTAGAAGATTTATATAGCCAATTGCAAGCAGATTTTATTGAAAATCTGCCTTGCAGGTCATGCACCCATATTTTCTGGTCAACTTGACCATATGAAAGAGAAAAGGAGTTGAGAATGATCAACAACTCTTCCAACAAAGCCATTTCCCACACCATAAGGATCCTTCTCCATTTAAGATTCCACTGCCATGTTCCTCTAGACTAGAAGCCACATTCACTGACCCTTGCATCTTTTTGAAGGGAAATCGAGAATAGTCTAGTAAATTTCCACTTGAGGGGAACATCTGCTACCCATCTATTATGCCAAAAAAGGCAAAGATCTCCATTGCCTACATCAATAGCGACGCTATTTGAGAATAGAGGTGCGGATCTAACTTTGTCAATGTCCTTCCAGATGATAGAGGCTTTTGAATTAGAGATTTTATCCGGAATTAGATCCTTGTCAATCCCATTCTTCAAATTAATGAGATTCTGCCATAAAGCGCTATTGTGGGGATTTAGTCTCCAAAACCATTTAAACAAGAGACTATTATTTCTGAGGGCAATCGAGCCAACCCCCAAACCACCCAAGTTCCTGGGTGGGACTAGAGCACTCCATCGGATCCTGTTAAAAGCTTTTTTGTTTTCAGAACCGCACCAAAAGAAATTTCTCATTATTGCATTCAAGGATTTTATAACTCCAACAGGCATTTTGAATAGGGACATATATATCGGGAGACTCATCAAGGTAGCCTTAATGAGAATGAGTTTGCCCGCAAAAGATAAGTGTTTCCCTTTCCAACCTGCTAACTTGTGGTTGAAATTTTGTATGAGAGGAATCCAAGTTGCTCTTTTCTTAGGATTGGCTCCTAGGGGAAGGCCAAGATATAAACATGGCAACTATTGAGTTTTGGACATAATAATTTCAGCACAGTTTGTGATCCAGTCTTGATGCACATTCACGCCAATTAAGGAGCTCTTGTGGAAATTAACCGACAGTCCAGAGATGATAGCAAAAAACTTCAGGATTCTTTTGAAATTAACAATGTTTTCAATGCATGGTTCCAAGAAAGCAATGGTATCATCAGCATATTGAATGTGGGAGACAATAAGTGACGCAGATGAGTTAGATATGGGATTAATTCCTCTAAAAAGATTCTCCTCCATCGCCTTTTTTATAAGAATTGATAGCCCTTCCGCAGCTAAAATAAAAAGAAATGGAAACAGTGGATATCCTTGCCTCAAGCCTCAGGAAAGATGAAATTCGAGTGCGGGTGATCCATTGATTAAAACAGAAACTTTAGCTAAATTAACACATTCTCGAATCCAAAATCTCCATTTACTGCAAAAATTCATATGTTTAAGTATTTCATCTAGATATTGCCAATTCACGGAATCAAAAGCTTTATGGAAATCCACTTTGAAAAGAATACCACTTCTATTGGTAGATTTTAGTGAGTGGATAATTTCGTTGGCAACTAAGACCCCATCAAGAATTTGCCTGTCCCGGATAAAAGCACATTATTCTTCAGACACAACCTCGGCTACCACATTTTTAAGCCTGTTCGCTAAGAGTTTGGCAATAATTTTATACAGACTGCCTATAAGACTGATGGGACAGAAATCTTTCAAAAATATAGCCCCTTCTATCTTGGGAATTAGAGCAATAAAGGATGAAGACGCACCTGGGGGTATATGACCCTTTTCATAAAATTCTGCCACCATTTTGTAGATATCGTCACCGATAAATTCCCAGGCAGCTTTAATAAATGAAAAAGTAAAACCATATGGACTAGGAGCTTTGGAGCTGTTGCAAGACCAAACAGTGGCTTTGACTTCCTCAAGAGAGAAGGAAGTTCAAGAAAATTTGCTGAATCTAGAGAAAGTTTCTTGAAGAAGTGAGAAGGAAAGGAAGGTCTTTTAGCCCTATTGTCGCTGTATAATTTCTTATAAAAGTCAAAAGCTTCTTTCCTTATCAACACAGGATCTGTGATTTCTCCTTTCTCAGTAATGAGCTTGTTAATCCTATTGCGGTTTCCCCTAATAGCAGAAGGGAGGTGAAAAAATGTGGTATTTTGGTCCCCCTCCTTCATCCACCTGATCCTCGATTTTTGCCTCCAAATGGATTCTCTAGCCTTCAGTTTACCCCAGAATAGTTCGATCAGGGAGTTCCTTTTTATGGTCATAGCTTTCTTAACCACATCATGGATGTCCACGCACTCCATATCACAGTCAATACTGTCAATGTCTTTTACAAGTTTGTTGATTGCAGATTCAACATTCCCAAAACATGAAGAATTCCAGTTCACAATTGCTTTCTTTAACAGTTTAAACTTCAAGTGAATATTCCTGTAACTTAGCCTCCCCATACTTGCCCACCAAGAACTGGCCAATTTAATAAATTCTTTGTCTTCCAACCAGGTATCAAGGAATTTTAAGGGTCTGGGACCCCAATTAACCGATGGGCATGACAAAAAAATTGGAGTATGATCCGAGATGGATTTGGGTAGGGCAGATTGCTGCAAGTTTTGAAATCTCAGATGCCAAGAGTTATTAACTAAAAACCGATCAATTCGACTTCTGCTAATAGAGTTTCCCCATGTGAATTTTCTGCTAATTAAAGGGAGATCAATTAAACCTGTTCTGGACACAAAGCTTTGGAATTTTATATCTTTATCATTCAAGGTTCCATTCCACCTATCTACAGAGTTTAGGACTGCATTGAAATCCCCACTAATAAGGGTAGGCACCTTCTCATCTAGGACCTCTTCATTCCGAAGCCACAATTCTTCCTGCTCTGCACAATATATGGGCGCATATATTCCAATAATCCAGCAAACTAATGCCTGACTTTGAAGTTTTCCCTTCACTGCAACCCATCCCTGTCCAGAGTTATGAGATAATTGCTGGAAAAAATCAAAACACTACGAGATAAGGATTCCGCCACTGTTGCCATCTGCATCTAAAGAAACCCAATCAAACTTCCTTTTACCCCAAATCTTGCCAATTAATGACTCATTTATCCCCTGCATCTTGGTCTCCAATAACATTACAAAGTCAGCATTGTTTTTATTAACATAAGAGGCTACCACTCTCTTTTTGATTTCTGAATTCATGCTTCTAATATTCCAGCATAAGAATTTCATTAGAGAAGAAAATAAGAAACTACCAAGGTCCCAAGAAGGATGATTAAAAAACAAGTTAAGATTTCGAGATTGGGGATTTCATTCTTGCCCACATCTCCCTTTCTTTCACTTCGGCTTCCACTAGAGATTCAAGGAAGGCAGCTTTATTCTCTGGTTGAATAATGCCCAGTTACTCCACTACTTCACGAATTTTCATTGCTTCTATTCTAGGGGATACAGTTGAAGAAGCATCCTCCTTAGAGATACGGGAATTAACATTTCATTTGCAGCCTTCTGAAATTGACTCCTCAGTTGATATCTCTAAGCAACTATTATTCTCCCTGATCGCTGGCACCATTGTTTCCTTTGGTTTCTTCTTCCTGCCCTTTGTTTTCCTTAGGTTTGGTATTTGAGCAGCTGATTTGTTCGAGTCAAGAAGGAATACTGATCTAGTTTTCTTCACTTTTTTCCGTTTTGCTTTATCTTTATTTGAAAGTTTACCGTTAGACCCAACCTGGATCAAAGCTTCGTCTGGATTGGGCTGATCATCATAAATAATAAGATCCAACCCATTAAGAGATGGGGCTTCCACACTATCAACCTTAGATGTATTTGAATAAGGTCCCACCACTAATTCGACATCATCATTTAAATCATTTTCCTCATATTCTCCTAAAGTGCCAATATTTTTTTGATTATTCCCCAAATATCGAGGCAAATAGGGTCCAACCGCCTCTTCTACAATAGAATCTGCCTGAGGAGATAGACCTGGGGAAGAGTGCACCGGCAGAGTTTTACTTGAGACTCGGGTCGATACTGAGCATGACTTTTCGTATTCCGGACATGAGGAGAGGTGTTCCGCTGAAAAAGAAACCCCATCTTCCGTCATGGCTGGTGGCCGGAGGTTGGGATTGTCCCCCTATTTTTCATGAGATCTACTCTGCATCTTAGATGAAAGATCAGGACAAAAACTCGTCGGTTCTTCATATGTATTAAAAGGGTAAATGACTCCATCAATTCTAACTTTGAGTGCATCGTTAATTAAAGAGGGGGTTGAAGTTGCAATGAGGAATCTGGCAACATCCAGAGAGCTCTTTCTCCTAGTATTTGCATCCAAAGTGATAAAATCCCCATAAAGAGCCGCAATGGTAGAGAAGAATGATACGTTCCAGGCATTCAAGGGGAAGCCAACACACCTGCAAGAATACGAAGACTTACTGCTTATAGCAGAGGACACTCAGAACATCCTTTCCCAAATAAGACGAGTCCTAATTCTTGAGGTTGCTTTGTCATCGTTGATTTTCTTGTTGGATCCAATGGTGGTCTTGCTGCCACGAATTACTTGTTCTGGCCATGCATGTATTGGAGCACTTTCTATCATAACATTTGCTTGTTCAGTGTATTTTTCTTCTGTGCGATCCAACTCAGCTGTTCTGATTACTTTTAGATCTCAGCTTTATCAGCTGCAATTTTTTCGATTTTTGTGGCCGCGTTGGTACGATCATAGAATTCTTGCTCATAATAGGCATCGAGTGATGGATCAATATGTTCTTGGGTTAATCCTTATATGAAAATAATAATTTGAACATAAAGGACAAAAAGCCGTTCAAGCACTTCAGCACTACCAGACTATTCTTGAAGAAAAATTTAAAGCTCATTATCGCACAGTTAGTCCAGGACTTCGATGGAATAATGAAGTGGAAAAGCTTGAAGAACACATCATTCAAATTACCAAAATCATCAACAGTACTGAAGAACTTCTTCAAGCAACTCAAACATGGCCTGGAGTTTGTTTGAATTTGACATAGCTGACAATTCCTTTTTGCTACGTCTTGAATTTCTTCATTAAATTCCCATTGATGCTGGCAATTTTCTTGTTCTTCTGGTAATGTTATTTGTCTTCTCCATCCGCAATCTGTTTTTGGGTAGGAAAAGGATTAGGTATTTCAAGATTTAAATATTCAAGGTTGGATATACGAGCTTGAGTATACCAATCCTGAATAGCTTGTTCAACCCATACAAACCTTTTCTTACAAATATCCGTAGGTTCCCAAGGCTTCACCATTTCAAACCATTCAGCTAACCAATTCAAACCAGATTCCAGCATTTGATCTCTTTCAGGCACTGAAGGAAATGTGAGGAGGATTAAGTTACCACCCATAGGTCTGCATTCACAAGAAAAATAGCTCTAAGAGATCAATATATTCTTAATATTAATGACGTTCTGGGCGTGGTGCAACCATCCAACTAAACTCCTAGCTAGCCAGCTCCTATCTTCTTCATCCACTGTATATTGGAAATTTATAGCCCCAGCTTTTGGATTCCTGTAAGTGTCTTTTCTATTACCATCTCGGCTAGAAGTGCCCATCTCTATGACTGAGGCGTTTCCCCCATGCAATTTTATCTTTAACTTCACCTCTCCCATTTTTCCTAGTTGCTGAGGCAGGGTAGCGAGCAAGATTAACGTGAATTTTATGTTTACCAATCCAGGCGTCATCAAGTCTTTTGATGATGTGATCTATATTCCTGGTGGTGTTCAGTCTGACAAAGCCAAACTTAATTCCTTTGGCACTTAGCTTTTTGGGGATGAAGACTTGTTGTACCAACCCGAACCAGGAAAAAGTTTTTCGGATTCCCATGAGAGGCCAACCCAAAGGGAGATTGTCAACGAACAGGTTATAAGTAAAGGATTCAATTTTTGGGTGCTCAACCTGAGAACAGGGAGCACTACTGAATCTGCCATTGTTCCACGTTTTGGATCCTACAAGAGGAAACCACAGTGGTTCGTGGCCACGTCGCCCAGCCAGTAGTTCAGAAAAGTCGCCGGAATGAAGTTGAGGAGGGGTTAGGGGTTGGGAGGAAACCATAGAAAGACACTTACGTACCCTTGAAAAAATTATTTCGTCATTATTATTACCATTGTTAATAACATTTCCTATATTTCTTATATTATTAACATTACAATCTTAACCGTTAACACTATTCTATTATGAACTTTTATTGTTTTACTAATAACTCTATTACTAATACTTTCTTGAGGTCTCTTTTAGGCTAATTCATTACTTCAATAACTTTTCATAACACTTTCAATTATTTACCAGTATTCTTATTTTCATTTTTATATATTTAATAATATAATTGTTACTATACTTCTTTCTCTAATAACATTGTAATATTAGCTTTAATATCTTTAACATTAATATTTCATTTCTAATTAATTTATCATATAATACTTATACTTTCATTTATTTACATTTATGTCCTTAATCATCTTTTAGTCGTCATTCGTCATGCTTAATTCATTTCTTAACATATAAAATTACTATTTCATCTTTTCATTTTACTTTTATGCTTAATTACACTTTAAACCTTTATTTTCAATTATCTCATTCATGTACATCACTATACAATTATCATTATTCCTTGACATTTACATTTATTAAGTAAAATTCCTGTTAAATTACATTTTAATCTTTTTATTAAATATAATAAGGACTATTTTCACTTACATTGTTTAATATCATTTAAGTTACAATTTTGATCTTTATTTTCACTATAATTATAATATTGCCCTTTTTAAAACCATTTATTTACAATATTGCCATTAAATAACTTTATTTCTGTATTCAATTCATTATTAGACTTACAAAATTACCAATTAATCCTCACACTATTATCTTCACATCAAATTACATTTCAATCCTTATACAATAAACAATTTAATTACTTTTACCAATTTATTTTATATTTTCTCTTAGATGGCCTTACTAATTATTAATCAATATTTTTACATTACTTTTACAATTTTGCCCCTAATGGCACCCGGTAGAATCTCCGAACCGGATATGCGGGATGTGGACCTCATAAATCCAATATAATATAGAATGGTCCCAAAGGACCATAAAACATTTTACAGAATGACCCTGAAGGATCATAGAATATTTCAACATTTCAATCATTTTAGTAAACCGTCATTGGCCTACTATTGCGAGTTGTCATGACCCGCTACCGCGGTACAGAATTCCTATGGCTAGCCATATATATCCTAAGTTAGATTAACCACCAGACCATTATTAAGCGCAAATACAATTATTTATGTCATTAAATTACCTTGAAAAATACATAACTTTCATTTCATTCAACCAACAGAACATTTTCAATTCCATTTCATTCAATTTCCATCATCATTTATTCCATGCTATCCACTTTAACATAACATCTCCACAATTTTCCAATTTAATATAATACAATATTACACCTCCATTCATTTCAATTCTTCATGTTACCATTTATTTATTTTAAACTTTCTTACACTAGCATTTTATCTTGAAAACACATATTCAATACTATTCACTTTGAACATAACATATGTCTATAATAAAACATATTCAATTTAATTCTAACATATTCCAGTGAATTACTATATAATCAATTTAAGTTTTAATATTCATTTTAAAATATTACAATCATTAAACTATTAAATGAATCCATTATTTATCTAATTATTCCACTTCGCTAACATACTTTATCTTTACTATTTATTCTTTTTCCCTCCATTTTACTTTCATACTAATTATTATTTGCTTTATTCTTTATTTATACCATTATTTTCTTTAAAAACATTATGATCCATTAGTTTCACTTAAGGCCTAATATAATGCTAGCCTAAATTATATTCAATTAAGCTCTAAAACTTTTCTAGCTGTTTAATATATCGTTCTTCTCACCTTCTTATTCATTTTTTGTCATTACTTTCACTAAATTAACAAATTATACATGAACATTCTATTCTAAACCATTTGATCATGATATTGTTTTTCTTTCTAAATTTACTCTTTCTACACTTTTCATTAATTCCATTATCTAACATGTTAATTAACATGTGTCTAGTACTATTTTACTTTAGTCATTACATAAATCTACATTAAAACTTTTAACCCTATTTGGCCATAACTTCATTCTTGGCTCCATTTTTATTTTCCTTTCAATTTTCATTTATGCCATTAAATCACATACTAATCAACATAAATACACGCTTATATGCCATATAACATCCAAATTCATATCATTACATTCTAATACTCAATTCGTTCAAGCTATTCGTTCAAGCTAGAGTTTTCCTTCTATTTTAATTATATTAATTTCCATTTTAAGCTATATTAACAAGCTTACTCACTCAGTTTCATTTTATCATGCAAAATTTCTAATTTTGCATACTAAACATAATTTAAAACCTACACAAAAATAATGGAAAAAGATGGATATTGTATCCACATACCTCAATTTCTTGGTTTCTACACTTAAATCCTCTTTTTCTTTGCTTTTCACCTTTGAATCACTTTTATCTCCTATTTTCCTTAAAGTGGCTGAACATATACCTATATACAACCTTTATTTTCTTTTCTACATAATTCAATATAATGACATAATCAAGCAATACACACCCTAAACTACCCATAAAACCATTTAATCAAATTAAAAACATCAAAATTACTTACTTGATTTTCATCCATAACCTTGCCTTCCTTGATTTTACCCACTTCTTTCCCTTCAATTGAGATCTATGGATCACTATTAACTTTTAAAGGGGTTGAATTTAGCTTGGGAAGCTTTGATTTGGTGGGAAAATTGGAAAAGAGATGAAGAAATTGTATAGAGGAGGAAGAAAACACCATACGAACTTGGAAGGTGGGAGAAGGGAGAAGAGAAATTTGGAAAGGGGCAGATTTTTCTGCCTTAAATAGCCCCCCTTGATGGGCCCTTCTAGTGTCTTCCAAATGGGCCAACCCAATCTTAAGCCCAAATGCATTTATTCACTCATTTTCTACTCTAATTTATTTCTCCCAGTTTTCAAGCTCAATTTTTTAAAATCAATTCTATAATTCTTGAAATATATTCATTAGACTTCACGAATATTTTTAGGTCAATCAGAGACTATTTCTCGGTTCAGTAATTATTTACCTGTCCGATAGCCAAATTTTCAATGTAACCAAAACATAAATTTTTCATTACCATTAGATTCTACTCATCAATATGAGCACTCCCATATTGATGATTATTTTTTTGAGGTCTATAACTGAAGTCATGGTCGGATCAAACTTGGTCAAACAGGGCTAATTTTTGTCCATCAGAGTTGACAGACGGCCATCCCTCACCAAGGACGCCGGTCCCTCATCCAGGGATGCCCGTCCCTCACCAAATTCACCAAAAATTGAATTTTTAACTTATTTTTGCCTTTCCAAGGCCTATTTGACCTCCGTTTAACCCCATATTTTTATATTTAGACTCACGCTGACATGCTCCATTCAATGATCCAATAAAATATTTCTCGACCCAAAAAAATACTATTCACCCTGATATCACTATTCACGTTTCAAAAATCACTATTCATAAAAATTATAATTTTGGGCCGTTACAATTTTTGTCGCTAAAAATGGAGGAAAATTCTCTCGCCAGTTTTAGCGACGGAATTTAGTGACGGAAGATTATAAGTGTCACAAAATTAGGTGCAAAAAAGTCTCAACAAAAGTTACTACGCCATTTAGCGACGGAATAGTTTTTCCATCGCTATATTTACTGACGGATACCATATCTCCTTCGCAAAATATTGAAAATAGTGACGAAAATATTTTTTTTCGTCATTAATTTTTTTTCCAACGGAAGGAAAAATACCTTCACAATATGGATTGATTGGCGACATAATTTTTCATTCCATTGCAAAAGGAAAATAGTTACCGACGAAAATAATTTGTCGTCGCTATTTTTTTTGTGACGAAATGAAAATTTTCGTTGCTAAATGTCAAGGTATAAAACCCTCCTCCCCCTCCCTTTCTCTCTCTCTCTCTCTCTCGGCATGCCTCCTACCTAACTATAGATCTGCTCTGGCGTGTGTAGACACTGGGTCCCAAGGCAACCCAGACTAGGATTACCCAGGGATGATATTAATACCTGTTTATAGGTAAAAAGATTGAAAGTGATGGTTTCCTTATAAAAATTACATTCAAAAAAAATAAATAAAAAATTCAGAGGTTTTCTACTGCTAGTGCGAGGGATAGGCGCCCCTCACGTACATGGTCTGTGCAAGGAGCGTGAGGCACACGCCCTCCCTCTCCTCACCAACACGCAAAGCGCACGCCCCCAGACGCTGGGGTGGGTGCCCCTCGTTGTCTTCAACCTGCAGACACGTTTTTTTTCGGCCCAAAATGCAATTTTTTGAGTCAAAATTTATTTCTGATCCTTTTTTCTAGGATTTCAAGGATTTTTTTGAATTTTAAACTTAAATAAAGAAGAATTTGAATTAGATAAAGATTTTTTTCCTAAAAATCCTAGGTTTTTCTCATTAAATCATATAAATAGGAAACTTAGGGGGAGAAATAAAGGAGGCAAAAAAATTCTCCAATTTTGATTTTTTCTTCTTGAATAGAATTTCTCCAAAGTTCAAGATGGAATTTTCTTAGTCAAAAACCATTCTTAAGACAAAGAAAATAATTCTTTGTTATGGAGATCCAAATTTTCTTCGATAATTTTTTTCTTTGAACAATCTTTTTGCAACTTTCTTTCTAAAGAGAGAAAGTTTAGATTTCTTGTTTTTCTGATTTAATTCTTGCAGATCTAGGTGAGGAAATCAACCATCTTCCTTCCTTCCATCGAATCCAAATTCTGAGCGTAAATCTCTGGACCAAAAGACAATTTTTTCTCACTATATTTTGGTTATTTTTCATTGTTTTTTTCATTGACATTGATTTTGAGCTTGATATTTTATGTGAATTATTTGTTGGTTTCTTGTTTCTTGCATAAGATTTAAGTTATTTTTAATGTTTTTGCATGAATAATACATAGAATCATGTAAAAATCACATAAAATATTGATTTTCTTGATTTGAGGTTTGGAAAGAGGTTCAAAAATTCGTTCTTCTTGTCCCTGCAAGTGAGAGGCGGGAAGGAGGAGAGGGGCGGCCACCAACCCCTAATGCCTGCCCCTCGCGTCCTTGATTGATTTTGGTTTTATTGATCCATTTCACCCCTTTTTGATTTATTTTCGATATTTTTCGACCCGTGGTCATTTTTTGTCTAATTTTTTTTTTGCATTTTTAGTCTTATAATTTATTTTATTATTTTATGTGATTTAATTGATTTTTAGATTTATTACTAACATTAATTTTTTTGTGTTAATTTATGTCTACAATTCTTGCTTTTCCCTATTTGAGCACTCTTACGAAGCGAATAAGGAGATCCAGGAGATTAGAGGCCTTCCTTTTGGTTTATTATTTAGTCATTTTTTTTTATTTTTTCTCTTTGTTTTGCTTAATTTGTAACAAAATTATTTTACTTTATGTATGATGAAAGAAAATCACAAAAATATTTTTATTGAGTAAATTAGATTTTTTCTAATAAAATGGGACCAATGTCCTAGACTTTTGGCCAATAAAACGTCAACTTAAAAGGAGAGTTAATTTTTCTCAAAATGGGATCACTCATCCCTATTTTCTCAATAATGCCTAAAAATAGCTCTTCATTTTTTAAGTGTATGAAGGAACCAATGTTCCTACTTCGAATAAATGCCCCGATTTATGTATTTTATTTATTTAATTAATTTTGTTTATTTAATTTTCTATTTTGGGGGATTGTATTTTTGTCTCATTCATCTTGTATTTTATTTTTATTTTATTCATAGTTCTTATTTATCACTTTTTCTCGATGCTTGACGTGCACTTTAATTTTAATGCATGAACATGTGAGATGAGAGATGAAAAATTAATTATTAAAAATTCATTTATAATATTAATCAAGGCATTAATAAGAGTGAAGTTCCGAACTACTCTCTAATTTAGACTTCCGAGATTAGATAAACTTTTCTATTTTTTTTTTAAATTGGGTGGGGACTCCAAAATACTTCTAATCGGATTAGATGAACTTCCCCAATGTTCTATTGGGTAGGGATTTCAAAATATCTCATGTAACCTAAAATCTAGACGCGAACCCTCTCGAACTCTAAAAGCGGGCCTTCCGAGAAACACGCGGGTTCAGTGCGCATCACAGTGGCAACTCCACTGGAGACTTGGAGACTTTGAGACTTTGCTTTGAAAGTATCTTGATTAATAAATATAATGGAGTTTTTACAAATTAAAATTCTATCTCTTTTCAAAAAATTGCATTGCATTTATACTAGAACCTTAGAACTATGCTAGTTGGTCCTTCTATTACCCCAGTGCGTTCTCAAGGCATGACACTACGTTCACTCAATGTAGGAAAGTGTTAAAAATAATCACCAGCTCAAGTGTAGTACCTTTTGGTATATCAAATAAAGATCCGACTGGTCATTATGCTCGTGATGAGCTAAACCCGTTGGCAAGGACCATGCTTGAAAAAATTGAAAGTTTCATCACCCGACTAAAGATCATATAATGGCAATAGATACTTCCCCTAGGTAACATGAACCATAATATTGTGCTTGTTATGTGGCCATTACTTATTGAACAAATTCAACTAAATTAAGTGGTCACTCATCAAAGGCTTTATGCCTCTATGGGCCCATCTTGATTTATTCGAATCGTTTGAATATGCAATGGTCAAAATCTATACGTATGCGCTTTAAATAAGAGGTGTTATGCTACTGGTTTTTTGCGAACCACCATACACGCTCATTAGGTTCCCCGTTGACCCTTAGGCTAAGCCCACCTAGGAAAGAGACCGCATGACGTCCTGTGTGGGAGCAATAAGGTTAGAAGGATTTATCTGCTTGTATGTGGTTGTGGATGCTGCACAGCATGCTCGTACATTATGTGTTATTCATGCACGTAAAAAAAAAGAGTTATTATTAATTTCCTTCATGTGTGTGCATCTTATTATGTGCATATCATTTTCATATGTACATATTATTTTTTCCATGCATCACATGCATCATTCTAGCCTCTTGATTTTTCAGCCGTTATAGACAATTTGCCTAGTCAGTTTAAGGGGCCCCAACTGTTGGCTAATCAAAAGGAGTCCATTTTTTGAACTACCGGAGTTAGTGTCAGATTAGGGTTCAAAGTCATTTTCAGCAACCAGTGAGTCATCTTCTTCACAGTATACTTCAGAATTAAAAATGGCCAATCCACCATAAGAGACCAACGTGACCTGGGTTGTGAATACAAAAGAGATAGACCGGAGGTTCGATGAATTTAAGAGAAGGGTGATGGTGATGATTGGCAGCTTGGCACAGGCTGCTGGGCAACAACACCAAGCCAAACAGGGACCGACCAGGGAGGCTCCCCCGACAGCAGATGTAGTACGCCCACCAACAATTGACCCTAGAACTACGATGCCTGCAGGGCAAAAAAGAGGCAGGGCTCATGGATCCGAAGATGACTTTGTAAAGGAAGAGTGTGAGGAGCCAATTGTGGTAAAAGGCAAGGCACCTCAGACGGAGCATATGATAATGAAAAAGATGAAAGAGAGGATTGATGCTATGACCTGTATACTGACAGCGGGAAAAGGGATGAATCCGGAGGATGGAGATTTAGATGGTGAGGATTTTATCTAGATAATAATTTTAATGGTGGCTTTGTGTAATGTTGCTAATTTGGAAGGTTTTATGTGAAAGTTTTTTGTAAAATTTTATTTACTCTTTCATTTTTCAATAATAATATAATTGAAATGAATTATTTAATAATGAAAAAGTTTAAAGTTAATTTTTTAATTAAATTATATATATTGTATATATTTAAAATTTAAATTATATATAAATTTATAATATTTTTTTAATGATGATGATTATAATAATATAGCAAAAAATTCAAATCATTCGGATTGTCTCTGTATTGACTCTTATTTGATCTTTAATTTTTGAGTCGTATCTTACACTTTTTTTTTTTTTGGAGTTAGGTTTGAAATTGAATCACTTTTTTCGAAAAATTTCAGGTCAAAAATAAATAATTGATAGATCTATATGTAATGAATATGCTTTTCTTAAAAATTAAAATAAAGGTTCATGTAATCTACTCAAAATTTTCTTATGTATTTTATTTACTTTTAAATATCAAATAGATATAATATCATAAACTTATGTTTCCAACTTTCATGTAATGAAAAATTATGAAAAACTAATATATATATATATATATATATATATATATATATATATATATATATATATATATATATATATATATATATATATATATATATATATATATATATATATATATATATATAAACATCATTCTATAAACATAATGCATTATTAATTACTTTATAAAGATTGATGAGGCTAAGTTTCTCTTATATTTAATGATGGAATAATATGGGTTCAAAATATACTCTCTTTTCTTTTTTAATATATAGGGAAAGGGTAATAGAAGTTCGAATTCGAAATGTCCCAATATATTGTTACCAATATCTATCGCTAGGATATCCATTTTGGGACTAAAATATACTTTTTATAATTATATTTACTCTTTTTTAATGATTACATCTTTGGAGCAGGAAGGGTGTAATTCAAATTTGGTCAATTGAAATATAGTCAAGACTCTCAATAATTTGAGTTATCCCATTTTATAATTATCTTAATTATGTATATGCTTGTATAATTAATAAAAATTAATTTGCACTCAAAGCTAAAGTAATCATACACGCATGATTGAATAATAAGTGTCAAGGGAAATAATAGAATAAAGAATAGAGGTAACAATAGAATTGATACCTACCTCTTGTAGCGCGTAAATCTCGTTGCGGAAGCGACATAAGGATCCCCTTTTATTTGGTCATCGGTCTGGCTTTTACCTACTTGGAATAAGAGCAACTAGATCAAAATCTAAAAGCCCCTGAAAGATTAAGATAGAAAACTTATGAGTGGGAGCAAGCAGCCTTGCGGCGTATACGTTATCTCGTTACCAAATAATGAGATCTCTCATATATTTATAGAGATCAAGAAGGCTAGAGACTTATCCCTAGTCTAACTCAGAATCCTTTCTGAGATAGGATTTGGTAATTCTAATCAGATTAAATTACCCATTTCAATCTGAATTAGAACTTAATCAGTTATAAAGTCATGGGTGTATCCCAACTATATCATCTCCCACTCACACATGATGGAACACATTCCATTTATAATCTTCAGTTATACAGGCTAATAAATTGTGTGACCAACATACCTCGAGAGCACTAGTGCTATACACCTGTTAGAGATATATAGCTTCTCGAAAAAGGCAATCCTTTTATTTCACGTATGCCTAACCTAGACGACCTTCTCACAATCATTGTTTTAACTCATGATCTCATAAAACATCTTTCGTGTTCACTATTATGTTTCTACTTATAGAAACGATAATAGACATGTCGGTGAAGCACGAACTCTTATGAATGTGATCAAAATGTTATCTTCCCCTCTTACTATATGCCATCTATCATGATTCAACTCGCATTTCTATTTAGATTTTCCACGCCTAAATTTTTCCCAGACCTCTTGAAAACTAACCAAGCTAGCCACATTGAACCATACTTCAGGGATAAGTTAAGGATTCTAAGGGTCAAAATATATATAGGGTCTCACAATAGGGAAAGTTGAGATTAATAGTATTAAATTCCCATCCCTTTGGTCACTTAAGCACACACGATATAAAACATGTGTTATGGTGTTCTTTCCTTCCCTTAAAGGAGCGCAAGTCTCACATTTTAAAAATGTGAATATGAAACACTATACATAAGCATAAGTTTGCAATGCGTCGAAGCACTCAACTTTAGTCCGCTTATTTAAGGACTACTTTTGGCTTTTAAAACAGAACATGGTAGTTATATATAACTGACCATCGAATTCCACACGATCCTTATTTGGATCTCAATCCAAAGCATACAACCTCATAGATGACTTTATCCCGCGCCTTAACAAGAGTAATCTTGTAATTTCTGTAAGATGGCACTTTTATTTTGAACAGGCTCTCAAGCATACTCATTTGTTCAAAAATAGTCTCATCTTAGTTTTTGCCAACTCATTGACAAAACTAAGGTAAACACCCTTTGAGTGGGCTACTTCTCTATCTGACATGCTCATTACTTAAATAAATAACAGTAAGTGTTCATACATTAAACATTTACACTCATGTATTGCCAATAATGAACTTTATTATTATTCATAAATAATAATGTTAAGGGATTACACAAAAAAATAAAGTTAGTACACATTAAATTCTACGCAAACCCTGAAATCTAATTTGTCTCTCAAACACATCTTTCGTTATAGGTTTAGTCAATGGATCTGCAATCACCTCATGCGTAGATATGTACTGTAAGTTCACATCTCCTCGTGCAACAACATCTCTTATATAATGATACTTAATGTCGATATGCTTAGTCCTACTATGAAATTTCGGATCTTTCGGGTAAGCTATCGATGATTGACTGTCACTATAGACTGTCACTTGTTCCTCTTAGGTAGTTACTCTTAAATGGTCCATTAACCGTTTTAGCCAAATTGCCTCTTGTACTGCAACTGCAGAAGCTACAAATTCAGCTTCCATTATCAATAAGGCTACACAAGTTTGTTTCTTGCTACTCCATGAGATGGCACCCTTGCCAAGCAAGAATATGAAACCTAAAGTGGATTTCCTCTCATCCACATCTCCAACCCAATCATCATCAGTGTATCCTCTCAATTATAGATCCTTGCCTTGATAACAGAGAGAATAATCTGTTGTACCTTTGAGATATCTATGTATCCTCTTAACTGCTTTCCAATGTACTTCGCCTGGGTTAGATTGATATCTACTTGCCATGCCCACTGCATAGTAAATATCAGGTCTTGTACACATCATAGCATACATAAGACTACCCACAGCACTGGCATATGGAACGTTTCTCATATGTTCCACTTCTTCTAGCGTTTTTGGACACATCTATTTGCTAAGAAACTGATTTTTGGCAATGGGGTAGTCTATGGGTTTGCAGTTCTGCATATTGAATCGTTCAAGGACTTTATTGATATATATCTCCTGAGAAAGAGATAACAACCTTCTCGAATGATCTCTTGAAATCTTAACTCCAAGAATGTAGTCTACATTACCCATATCTTTCATTTCAAAGTTGGACGATAACCAATCTTTGATTTGATTTACGTACTTTTTGTCATTTTTAGATATTAGTATGTCGTCTACATACAATGTTAAAATGACAAAATTATTTTCAGAGATTTTGTTATACACACAATGGTCTTCATCAATCATGTTGAACCCATTCGACATGATTGTATCATGAAATCTCAAATACCATTGTCTTGAAGACTGTTTAAGGCCATAGATTGATCTTTTCAATCGGCAAACCTTATGTTCGCTGCCTTTTTCGATAAAACCTATAGGTTGATCCATGTAGATTTCTTCATTTAGTTCTCCATTGAGAAAAGTAGTCTTCACATCCATTTGATGTAACTCTAGGTCTAAACTCGCCACTATAGCAAGAATTAACCTTATAGACATAAATCTCACAATAGGAGAGAAAGTGTCCTCATAGTCAATCCCTTCCTGTTGTGTAAACCCCTTAGCGACTAGCCGAGCTTTATATCTTTCAATACTCCCATGAGCTTTTTGCTTCACCTTGAGAATCCATTTATTCCCAATCGGTTTGCGTCCTTCCGGTAGATCAACCAGTTCCCAAACACGGTTTGATCTTATGGATGCCATTTCTTCTTCCATTGCGTTAATCTATTTTTCTTTAGCTGGGCATGAGAAGGCCTCTTTAATATTTTTAGGCTCTTCCTCGTCTTATGGGGCAACCAAAAGGGCTTTGTTCAAGCCTTCAATCTCAAATTGTCGGCTAGGAACACTTATCCTTTTAGACTTACGCAGTTTCGAATTTTGATAAACATGTCTCATATATTCATCATAATTCGGAATGCTCCCACTGGGACCATGTTCCATACTCTCACTAGAGTCGGGAATACTCCCACTCAAATCAGGGTCTCGAACATCCGGATAATGTGTAGGAGGAAAGTCTTGACCATCTTCCTCTATCTCCCTCCCACTCGGATGGAGTGATCCTGATGTTTCATCTTCCTGAGTTTCATGGAAAGTGAAATCTTGATTCAATTCGCCCAACTTTGGAAACTCATTTTCCAAGAATATGACATCTCGTGATTCAAATTCAGTCACTGAACCATTCTCTTACTCACCCATGAATACGTATCCTTTCGATACTTCAGAATATCTCACAAAGATACTCTTTTTACCTCTTGGTCCAAATTTACCAAACTTGCTTAAGGTATCATGGACGTAAGCAGCACAACCCCAAGGTCATAAATTGCTTAGGTCAGGCTGTCTACCAGTCCACAACTCATAAGGTGTGGATGTGACAGATTTTGAGGGCACTCGGTTGAGAACATATGTGGCAGTCAATAAAGCATCTCCCTAATAGGAGATAGGCAAATTTGCCTATGCCATCATAGATCTAACCATATCAAGGAGAGTCCTATTTCTCCTTTTCGCAACACCGTTTTGTTGTGAAGTTCTTGGAATTGACAACTGATGTTCAATCCCTTTTTCATCACATAAAGCCTTAAAATCATCTGAAAGATATTCCTGACCTTGATCAGTTCTTAAAACTTTGATCTTTTTATCTAATTGATTCTCAACTAAGTTCATAAAAGTTTTGAAGTAACTCAATTCTTCTGACTTGTGAGAAATCAAGTAGACATGACCATACCTTGTATAGTCATCTATAAATGTGATAAAGTAGTAGGCCCCATGCCTTGCCCTCACATTCATTGGACCACAAACGTCATAATGAATTAATTGCAATGGAAATTCAGCTCTAGTTCCTTTTCCGAACGGTTTTCTCTCTAATTTTCCTTTTAGGCAATGCTCACAGGTAGGTAATTCAACCTCATTCAAATCACCTAGTAAACCAGCTTTGGCTAACTGACTCATTCGATCTTGCCCAATATGGTTTAATCTAGCATGCCATAATTTTACATGATTCTCATTATGATGTGAAGTAGAAGAGATTAAAGAAAAACTATTTTTATTCATAAAGTCAAGATCAATATCCAAAACAATAAAATTGTTCGAAATAAAACCAGAACCATAATAAACATCATCCAAACATAAGCGCATACTTTCATCTTTAAAGTGTAAATCAAAACCAAGTTTTAATAACACAAGAACATAAACTAAATTCCTATGAATATCTGGAGCATAAAGCACATCATGTAGGAGTAGAGTTCAGCCTTTGCGTAAGACTAATCTACACACGCCAATCCCTCGAACCGGCACTCTAGCGTCGTTTCCTACATATATATATTTTGCTCCATTTGGTATTCGCCGAAATTCTATAAAGGCATCTCGATCCTTTGCTACATGGTCCGTTGCTCCTGAATCAATCACCCACAAAAGACGAAATTCAGTTAATAATACAGAACTAGATACACAAATTTCACTCACTCTTGAGTTAGAATAGTGTACTTGATTGGGCGCAGTGCAGTCTCTTGCATAGTGTCCATTTTGTTGGCAGTTAAAACATTTCACTTTTGAGATGTTTATCTTTTTCTTGCCTTTGGACCTCTTAGAATTCTGTTCCTTCTTTTGCCTTTTATTCTTCTTGGTAGGTTTCTTATCCCGGCCTTTGAAGCTTTTCCTTTTGTTCTGGTTTGAACTCTTTCCACCAGAACGAGACTATGCCACGTGCACTTCGGCATTGACCTTAATTGATGCCAATCTATCCTCTTCTAGCTCCAAGTGACGAGCGACATCCTCAAATGTCTTTACACTGTCCATATGAGTCAGTTGCATTTTTATATGCTCCCAACTCTTGGGTAAGGAACGGATGACAGCTTGGACTTGCTGCTCATTGGTCAACTTATGACCATATTCACTAAGCTCACTCATCATGTTTTCCATCTCTCTGAGATGTTTTCGTATTGAATGACCTGGTCTCTTCTGATAAGTATCAAATTTGATCGTCAAAGATCAGAGTTTAGTCAAAGTCACTTCCCCAAACTTCTCCTGCAAACCAATCCACGGATCCATTGCGTTCTGATACTTGCGAAATTGTTTAGTTATATCATCCTCCAGAGCACTCAGTAGGATGATACGAGCAGTGAAACTCTTTTTCTTCCATGCCAAATAGACATCTCGGTCCCGCCTATGCTGGGCCGTATTGCCATCCTCAAGTTCAGCCATAACTGAATTTAAGGTTTCAAGAGCCTCTTGCTCCTCAAGCACATACTGGATCTTCATGCTCCAAATTTCATAATTGTCGCCATTCAATTTTAAGTCTTTGTTTAATTCAGCGATAATTGATTTGGAAGTAGAAGCCATTTGTATCCTCTGATTCAAATGGAACAAAGTTGCACGTTATTATAGGAGATTAGGCAATACATACAATTTACTATACACCTGAAATAATAACCTAATAAAGTTTTCTATTAGACTCAAATTCGAAAAGGTTACTAAAAGTACCAATTACCTTCTAAGTTCTAATGTCCAATTTTATAGGTTAAGATTTCATGCATAGTAAATCTAAATTATTGGATTATTAAGTTCTTAAATTTATGAGGAAAATTTTATTAGTTTTTATTTTATTAAGTCTCTACTTAATAAACATGCAAACATTTTACTCATAAAATATTGCAAGGCAATTAACATTTTAAAATAAACACATTTATTAAAAATAATTAAATGCCATAAAAAAATAAACTCATTCATTCAACCGATAAATAAATCCAATAATCCTCAAATAAGACACACATGTCAAATAATAATAATAGCAAACATAAATCCTATTAATAACAAACGCTAACTATAATTGACACTTATGTTAACTACTCTAGAAAACTAGATCTTCTCAAAATCTTTACTGACACTGGAACTGATTATTTGACCAACTTTATTAATTCATCAGGCAACTCATAAGTTTGTTGATGAAGCCATGGACGATGCACTCTACATCTACTTCTTAATTTCATCACAGATGGAATATTACTCCTCAACACTTCTCTTTTGGCAACTCTAGCCAAAAATTGGATGATATATTTTCTATAAACTATATCTCCTATGTACCAAGTAGTTTCCATTAGCTCCTTCAGAACTGGATGATATTCAAAAGAGTTAATCAACGCTTTGATTAGGGCTTTATCATCCCTTCCTAGGTTTAAACCTCCTATCCAAATGCATTCTTGCATTTGTTCCTGCATAGTCAATATATGACACACTATAGCATCAATATCATCAGCTCGGATATTTCTCCGCATCCTCATGTTGCTTACTAAACGCACTTTTACATTTTTTAAAGCAATCCCATGCGGGGTCTTAGGAACCATATGTGTCCTTATCAACATTTCTGAAACACATTACATAAATTTAAATGGTTAATACACTCATATATAAACACATATGATTGAAACACATTGCAATCAATAAATAAGGACAGAAAAAATACATAAAAAAATTTCAAAATATCTAAAAATAGAAAACACATTTTCTATTATTATTATAATATTTATTTTAATAAAAATAAACAAATATATTTTATGGTCATCCAAAAATTTTGAAAAATTGACCAATAAATCAGAAATATTTCGAAAAATACATTTGAGAAAAAACGAAGCTAATTTTGGAGGTCGAAAACCGCCGCACGCGCCCACACGTGCAGACGAGGGGAGGAAGACGTGCTCACGCGCCACACGCGCGCCCTACCACTTGACAAAACATGTGTCACAACCACAGTGTGCCACGTGTCGAACTTCTACTGGTCCACCTGGCACCCACGTGACACCATGGTACACGTCATCGCCATGTGGCATGACACGT
Source organism: Excoecaria cochinchinensis (assembly GCA_947683425.1). Classification (NCBI taxonomy): domain Eukaryota; kingdom Viridiplantae; phylum Streptophyta; class Magnoliopsida; order Malpighiales; family Euphorbiaceae; genus Excoecaria; species Excoecaria cochinchinensis. The sequence goes on from CANTUQ010000058.1 coordinate 611,208, forward strand.
GTCATCCACGTGGCGATGTTTCATTGGTACACGTGTCACATTTTGATACGTCATCACTGACACGTGGCAGGTCTCATCCTTCCACGTGTCGCCCCCTGATTGGGCCACCTGGCGCACAGGGGACATGTGTTTGCCACGTGACTTGACCATGGTCAGCCACGTGGCAATCAACTATTAGGCCACGTGTCAATAACGCGTCACGTTATTGACACATGTTTGCACACGTGTTGGCCACCGCCCACGCGCACGCACCCAACGTGTGGTGGCACGTGCATGCCACGTGCCACCTTCCCGGCTGATTTTGATCTCCGAATTTCGTTCGGTCAGGGATTTTCGAAGTCTATAAATCCAATGGTGGGGTCAAATATAAAAAATCTCAATTTCTAGATTAGCGTTTTGAATATTCAAATTCGTTCCCTCGGGTTACGGTGTACACATATACGAAATTGAGCCAAAATATACACGCATATATATTTTTCACACAAAAAATAAATTTTTTGTTGCGTTTTATGCTTCCTAAATCTACCAATTTTACTCATAAAATTTTAGATTACTTTTAAGCCACATGAGGATGCAAAAAAAAAAAGATGGCTCTGATACCAATGAAGGATAAAGAATATAGGTAACAATAGAATTGATACATATCTCTTGTAGCGCGTAAATCTCGTTGCGGAAGCGACACAAGGATCCATTTTTATTTGGTCACCGGTCTGGCTTTTACCCACTCGGGATAAGAGCAACTAGATTACAATCTAAAAGCATCTGAAAGATTTAGAAAGAAAACTTGTAAGTGGGAACGAGCAGTCTTGCGGATTATACGTTTTCTCATTATCAAATAATAAGATCTCTCATCTATTTATAGAGATCAAGAAAACTGGAAACTTATCCCTAATCTAACTCAAAATCGTTTCTGAGATAAAATTTGTTAATTTTAATCAGATTGAATTATCCATTTTAATTTGGATTGGAGCTCAATTCATTATACAGTTATGGGCGTATCCCAATTATATCAAAGTGTAACTAAAAAAAATTAAATAACTTATAGTTAAAAATCAATATAGATTTGTTAGTTAGTTTTAAATTTTCAAATTTTTATTTTATTTTTTATTATTTTTTCTACTTTTTGGCTTTTTCAAACTAGCATACATGTTTGTTGATCTTTACTTTTATTGTAACTAAGTCATATAATTAGATAATATTTACATGAACATTTTAATTACGGTACGGATCACTATTTTTTGGCGGATGCAGATCTGATTAAAAATCGATTAATAAAAATTCTATTCTGAATGATAATAGACCCCAAGGCGTGAAAAATTGCTAGTTAACTAAATTCTCATTTAGATACACATTTTTGTTTTTTACTGAAATTTACGTTGATAGTTAAAGTACATTAGAAAAAAGGTTCTAATTTGCTTTTTATTAGAAGAATTGATTTGCCCTTAAAGTATTTTTTGAAATCTATTTCACGATTTGCTCTTTTAATGTTTTAATTTTCGATATTTTGAAATTAATTTGCCCTTAATGTTTTAATCTTGCATTTTTTTTTAAAAAAAAATTCCTTTCATATTTCCTCAATTTTTTAATTTTATGTTTTTGCTCCTAAATTAATTTCTTTTTTTCCATAACTATTTTTTTATTTAATGTATGTTTTAAAATCTATAAAATTACTTTAAAATAATTCAATATGATGAGTCTACTCTATGCTGTAGGAATTTTTTGAATATCTTGACAACAAAATTATAGAACTGCTCAAGGAGTATTTTATCCTATTAAAATCCAGTTGAAATTTTTTATTAGCTCTATAATTTCATTTAAAATGGTTAAAAATTTTATAATACAAATCAAACTTACCTTGATTTGCTTCCGATCCTTGATAAAAGCATTTTAGAGATTTTATAAATTTTGAATTTACTTTAAAAGGAAAATTAAATTTTGAAAAAAAAAATTAAATTTGAAGTAAAAATATAAAATTAAAAAATCAAAAAAATATATGGAAGGACATTTTAGAACTAAAGGCAAAACAGTTCCAAAAAACATATGTACAAATCAGCCCTTCCAAGAAAATGCCGGGGCATATCATAATCTTATTCCTATATATTACTATCCTATGCTAGTTGGAGATTCTCAAAAAGGATTGAGCCTTTGAGTTGAGCCAGGAGCAACATTAAGAAGTCAAGCTACAAAAGAATATACAGAAAATGGAAAAGCAAATATATGAAATCTCAAATTGCATAGAGTTTTTTATACTCGTTCTCCAAAACCTCAGATTCTGCCATGACAGACATTGATCCTGATAATGACCTACTCATAGATGATCTTCTAATGCTCCGCAACTTTGATGATTCAATTCTCTGAACAATTACATAATAACACATAGTTCCAATTGTAGTTGCCATAATTGCTGACCCTATGACACTTGTCCAAAGAGCCAACCATCTTTCATTATCTCCGACAACTACAAATGCCAATGCAAGAAATGCAACTGAGATCAGCACACAGGCTAACCACATTAGTTTGTTAATCACCGACATGAGTTTCTTTTTTGCATTCCTCTCTATGACCACTACTGAGGTTTGAACAACCACAACAGCCAGCGATATAAACAGAGCTATGGAGTCAAATATGATGAAAATTATAAACTCGGGTTTAGAAGCAGCATTTGCTTCTCCAGCTGATTGTCCAGGGGCAAGATGTTGTGGGTCATCTGCGAATTGGCCGGGTACTTGAAAGATGGCGGCAAATGCAACAGTTGCTATAAGGACCGCAACTACAGTAGTGGAGTTTATTGCATTGTTGAGTCCTTCAGTATGCATTTTGTTCAACCGTTTGGCTATACCTTGAACACGTTTTCGCGTTTGACGTGTGGTCTGAATCTGGTCATGAACCTCGTGTTTTATGTCACTCACTGTTTGCTTTAGTTCGCGGGCTGTGTTTGTGGTAGTAGGCTTTATTGATTTAGCAGATTGAATGCCAAATTCTGCTAAGATGGATGCAATTTCTGAGTGCCCAGTTTTTTCAGCAGTGTCAAAGGCTGTTTCTCCAGATTTGTTAATAGCTACTTTTTCAAGTCCCTCATGGCCAAGTAGCTTTCTCACAATCTGCATCAATAACATCAGTTTCAATGTCTAATGCCAAACTTACACATTCATAGTATACCCAAAAATCCAAATAAGCAGAATTTGAGGAATTACCTGAACCCTACCCTTGCGAGCTGCGATATGCAAAGCTGTGTTGGCCTTAGAATCAACCATGTTTATTAGAGAAGGAACAGAAAAAATCAGCTCATCAACTACCTCAACACTATGTCCTTTAACAGCCATATGGAGAGCTGTTTGGCCTTTTCTATCAATCCTTGTTGCAATCCCAGGTTCTCTACTCAAAAGGGCTTTAAGTATCTCTAAATGACCATTTCTTGCCGCTGAATGCAAGGAAGTTTTAGAATTGCTTTTTGCTATGGTAACCAAATTACTACTACCTCTCTCCAACAGGAAATTCACCACTTCAACATGTCCCTGGGATGCAGCAGTGTGCAAGGCCGTCGTATTTGATGAATCAAAAGTCATTGCAAGTTCAGGATTGGCTTCCATCATTACTCTTAACATTTCTGCATAATCAGAATTTGATTGATATAACAATTTTACAATGCCCAAAATTAGTAATTATGTAAATTACAACCCAAAAAGATCATCATCATTTACGAGGCAAAGTGAACTAAAATTGAAAGTTGTGTTTTAATTTGAACCCCAATTGCTTTTGGGCAACGAAACCCATGGCAAGTTTGCGCCATCATCATCTGTTTTATAAAATCTTAGATAAGCATAATAGAAAAGAAAATTTGAAGAAACAAACATACCCAAGTGACCGTGCTTGGCAGCAACATGAAAGGCATCAAACCCATTTCTTGCTTTAATACCAGCCAAACTAGTATCATAATATTTTATCATCTCCTTCACCAAATGAACATGACCACACTCTGCAGCCACATACAGAGCAGTTTCTCCTGATTGATTTTGCTTTGATAATAAACCCTTCAACTCTTCTTCTCCAGCTTTACCTACCATCTCCATAACCACTTCCAAATTTCCCGTTCTCGAAACCGCGTGAAAAGCGGAATCGTCTCTTTTTCCGGTCAATTGCTTCGCCATATTCCTCAGCCAGAAGCTCCTCTGCTTCTTTTTGATTCGCTTCAAGATTTGATGGCATAAACAAAGATCGTAATCATATCATAGATATTGGATAGAGCAAAATTTTGGAAGATTAGTGCAGTGTGCATGTGGGGAACCCTAGGAGGTTGATTCCTTGAGATTCATAGCATTGTTGTTGAAATATTCTGCTGCAAAAAATATTAATTAAATACTAAATCAGTCCCACTTGTGTGTATTATCCATAATTTAATTAATTCAAAGTATCATAAAGACCAAAGAAGATATAAGAAGTTAACATGTAAGGAAAAATAAATTAAGTAAATTACCTGGATTTCAAAAGAAAAACAACTATGACTGTTTATAATCGTATCAATACAGAAATTCATGCTCAAGATATACGATACGGATCCATTATCGAAAGAAAAAAAAAAAAGGAAAAAAGATTCAAAGAGTTTGACAGAGTTAAGGAACTGGAAATGTTGATAGTTACTGGTTTCAAGCTTCAAGTTGCAAGCTTCAAGCAACTAGTGGTGATACAGCCTCCCAACCCACAATTAAGATATGTATCTACTGGGTACACTTCTATACACACGTTACCACTGAAGTTAAGGTGGTTCTCCAGTGAGAGACACCACCAATAATTTGGTCAGCGATTTTTGTTTTGGGATAAGATCATATTTGGCCCTTAAACTTTTCGAAATCAACAAACTATACCTAAAACTTTTTTTTTAACCTTTTTATTAATATTTAGCTTTTTTAAACATTATTTTGATAAAACCTAAGCCCTGTGTGAGTAACAACTCACTAGAGAATGTCTTGAAAACTCATTAAATGCGCATAGAGGAAAAGTCTTGATTCTGCTATGCTGACATCAAGGCTCGTGGGAGCTTTCCGGAGCATTATTTTAAAAATCGGACCGAACACAGCCAATCGGATAGAGAATCGGTTCGATTCAATATAAAAATCAGAATATATAAAAAATCAGAATAAACAGTGAAAAATTGGATTGAACCGAGAAAAATTAAATATATTTTAAATTATATTTTTATAAAATATATTTTTATAATTCGGATTAATAGTTATTGAATATTGTTCGATTAAAAATTTATATTTGATGATAAAATTAATTTGTATTAATATTAAACTTGATAAAATTATATATTATGTGAAATTATTTTCATTATATTTTTATTTTATATTTTTTTAGATATTTAATAACTAAATAATTTAAATATAACAAAATATTAAAAAATAAATGAATATAAATATGTATAAAAATAAATTTTACAATTGAAATTAAAATTAAAAAAATTTATAAATTCAAAATTACATTTTTCATATAAATTATGATAAAAAAAATTATGTGGTTAATTTTTTACTATTTTAGTAAAATAAATAAAAACTGATTAATATATTGATATTTAATAATTAATATGTTATTTAAATATATTTTTTATATATTATATTTTTAATTTTTTATTAATAATTATATTTTTTTAAAAAAAAAGATAAAAACTCCGAGTCAATCCGATCAAACCAGTTGACTCCTGATCTAATTGGCAGAGCGAGTCGACGTCCGGTCCGATTTTAAAAATATTATTCAGGAGAGATCGAAAATATAATATCTATGGGATCAAATTATAAATTTAAAGAAATCAAAGAACTTTTATAGAATTTGTGAATATTCAAAAATTTTGACTAGGGTAAGACCCCTCATTCTTGCCTTGGATCTGCCCCTGATTGTTACTTAGATATGGTAGCGAGTTTGGATTTTTTTTTTTTTTTTTCGAATGCTCTATTCACTCGGATCTCAATGGAAAAAAATTGAATAGTTGTTAAATGGGTTTGAGATGGGTGCATATGAGCATTTTTATAAAATTTAATTGTTAATTTATAAAAAATGATATTTATCTTTAAAAACTATGTAAAATTTATACCATTTAATATAGAAATTATGTAATTACTGTATATTTTTATCATATAAATCATAAAAATACTAAATATATTAAAATTTTAGTTAAATTTTATATGTTAATCAAACATTAAAGATTCAAATAGTATTTGTGTAATTATAATAAATTTATAACATATTTTATATGTTTATATATACATAATTGGGTTTGAGTTTGAATTCAAGTATACTTAGGGGTGAGCATGGTCGGTTAATCGGTCCATGAGCTCCAGTCCATTAACCAATTCATTAATATCGATTTTTTGAAATTTCAGTCCATTAACCAGTCCATTACTATCGGTTAACCAGTCCATCGGTTTTAGATTTTCGGATCGGTTACCCAATATTTTTCGGTTAACCACTATAATTATAAATATATTCATAAATAAAATTAAAATGTTCAAAATATTTAAAAATTAAAAATTTTTCACTATAATATAACATTATTGTTGTTAAAATAAAAATATTTGGTGGATATAAGCAAATTTATTTTTAAAAATTAATATTTAATAAGTAAATATATTAACCGATCCATAATCAATTTTAATTAGATAAATTGTTATACTTACTAATAGACAATTAAGAAAACTTAAAAATTTTAAAATAATTAGTATAATGAAAAAAAAGTACATGATCACCTTTAATTAGGATAAATTGTTATATAAATTATTATAAATTATTAAAAAATTAATAAATTAACTAAAAATTCGGTTTCGATTCGGTTAATCAGTCACATAAGTCAAAAACCATTAACTAGTCAATTAATATCAGTTTTTTTAAAACACTGACCATTAACCAGTTTATTATAATCTGTTAACTAGTCCATCGGTTCAGTTTCAAATTTTTTTTTTCGGTTAAACGAGTCCATCGGTTTTTTTCTCACCCCTAAGTATACTTATAGTTATATATAAAGCGGGACATTTTTTTTGTGAGTATACTATCCGGATACATCTTATTTTTTGAGGAATTAATTTTCATCAAAATGATTCTTCACGTGCTCAATATTCATAAAGAAAAGTTTAGGTGCCTAAATTTTATTAAAATAATAGTTCAAGAAGGTAATGTTGATAAACAAAAAATCAAGAGGTTTAGCAGCCCAAAATCCGATAAAGTCAATTTTCCTACATAATAAAGCAATGTGAGATATGAAAGTACCCTTATAGGAACGTAGCTATAAATTTGATCGAATGCAGTTAAAAATTCATTCACGTATCGATTTATAAAAAAAATCATATTCACAATGAAAATAGGGATAGGAGCCATTAAAAATGATACATATTTTTTATTAAAATTTATTTTTTAAAATATTAAAAATTATATAAATTTGTATTTATAGGACAAATATAGATATATTTATTAATGGCAAATAGAAAAAAAAAAAAGGGTCAATTTTTGTCTTAAAGTATTTATCTCTCGAAATATTGAATAAGCACAAATATAGATATATTTATTAATGTCAAATAGAAAAAAAAAAAAAGGGTGTTGTGGAATATTATTATGGAATATTCCTATTTGGATGACCATCCTAAATTCTAATTAGACTCTAAGTCTACTAGTGTTGTGTTCCTAATCAAATTCTATTACTTAGTCTTTATACCTATAAATATGTTAGTTGTGAGTTATTAAAGGGATACAATAAAATTATCAGAGAATGTATTATTCTCATTCTCACTATATTTCTGCTTTGATTTTACTTTTATTTATAACAAAAGGTCAATTTTTGTCTTAAAGTATTTATCTCTAGAAATATTGAATACAGACAAATTTATGTCATTTTTAGTATTTGAAGGGTCTTTTTCAAAAAAAAAATTCAAAGTAAATTTATACTATTTTTAATATTTTAATAGCAAATTTGATTCGTATCCTTAACAAATAATTAAAGAATTTATTTAAATATTTTAATTAAATAAATTTTAAAAGAAATTAAAATTATAAGGCATTTTTAAATTTTTTTTCTGAATTGATTGAGAGATCTTTTTAATTTTTTTTAATTGAATGGGGTCCATTAACAATGACAAGTTACTCATATAGGGCTTTTTATTTTTTTTAAGGATAATAATTTCATTAAAGGGAAATAACTTCAACAAGAACGGTTCACAAAAAGTTTCGAGAGATTAGCAGTCCATTCAGATGAACCAGACATAAAATTTACAATTCTAGTTAGAGAATGAACCATGCTAACAAAAAGACTCAAAGATTCGCAATCCATTCAAATGAACCAGACATCAAATTTAAAGTTCTAATAAGAAAATGAACCATGAAATTCGTTGATCTACTAATATACTCAAAATAAGAGTTAAATGTGAAATAAAAGAAAAACAATCCTAAACAATCTGGTCTACCCTTACCTCAACATCTTTTTCAATGACAACTCTTGAAATATATTAAGAAACTTAGTTAATTTAATTTAAAAATAAGATTTTTTTATCTATATTTTATCTTGCAAATCTCTAATTAAATGAAAATATTAAAGAAATAAAAAACTTTAATACTGAGTTACATAATCTAAAGTTAATTTCAGTAAATAAGTAATGAAAAATAAAAAATTTAATAAAAGTATGTTGATTATAAGACACTTAAATAAAAGTATATCAAAAATTTCTAAATTAACTATAATTTATAATTAAAAAAATTAAAATATAACTATATTATGTTATAAATAGAAACAAAAATTATATTTATATTTATATTTATTGACTAATAATTTAGTGCATATGTATCTATATTTAAATTGTCAGATCATGCATATTCCATCCATCTAAATTGACCCGTGAATTGCGAAATAATAATAATAATAGAAGTGTGAAACAAAGTCGTTGACCCGGTCTACATTTGGGTCAAGGCCGGCATTGCTACAGAGATAAAGTAGGAGATGTAATGAGGTATAAGTAAGTGTGTGGTGCACTATATTTGGAGTCCAAATATAGTTAATAAATTTAATAAATTTATTAAAATAAATTTAAAATAATTTGACACTTGATTAATTTAAGAAATAATTTGTGAAAGGAGATATTTATGGATTTCCCTTATATAAAATTAGTACGGTACATTGAATATATTAAGTGTGAAACCCTGAATACATATTTCAGGAATTAAAAAAAAAATGATTAGAAATAAGTGTTCATAGAATATTACCATATGCCGGCTGGCATATCAGCACATGTTTATTGGCCTTTTATATGCTAGTGGTATTATATTTCTAATGCGTCACATTTAAAATGAGTCACTATAGAACATTACCTGAAATAAATCCGTTCATAAAAAAAGAAAAAAAAAGGAAGTGTAAATGCTTGCCAGTTTATATTTATTTTATATATTTTTAATGATTGTAAAATATTTTCTTTTGATATTTTATACATGGTAGCTGGCTGCCAACCAGAACCTTAAGTGATCTCTTACGTGAGAAATATTTTCTATTTGAAAAGTATAGAATAGGATAAAGTCCTAAAAAAATTCTTAAGTGAGGGAGTGCTAAGAAAGAGGTTTCATCTTTTCCTATTTTGAGCAATATCTTCTTTAATTTTTATATAATTGCATGCACTTGATATGCTACCCAACTGGGCCACAGAAAAATGTTATTCAATTAGAGTAAATAATTATAGTCCAAAGAAGTTCCTTTCCTCCTCAATTTGCATTACCGAAACTAAATTGATGAAAAATTAACTTTTCTTTGTGTTCGCTGAAAGATATAAGTTGAAGAACAAGAAAGCATAATTTCAAAAGAGAAGCAGTGACATAAAGAGAACTTTAACTAATCAATTCAACCATTTAAAGTACAAATAATGGAGAAATTAACAAGCTAATTCGCAATCTCATTGCTGGGGAATTACTCAAATACCATATAAAATTTATAATAAGCATGGATCATATAATATACTAAATTCTAATATCAAATATATTAAATTTTATAGGTTAATTGAGTATTTAAATGTGTTCAGATAGTATTCGGTTAATTATAATTGGATTTGGATTGTTGACATCCGCTACCATCCCTAATTACAAGATACATATGAGTTTTAAATCGCAACTATTCATCGAAATTAGGGAATTTCTTACAACCTTATATCAAAAGTAATAGCCCATCAATTTGAAATAAGAAAATAACTGAGAATCAAAAGTAATAGCCCATCAATTTGATCAAGAAAACAATTATTTTGTAACTAGGTATCCCAGAACCACAACAGATCAATTAATAAAGCCAGAGTAAGCCTAGAACTGAGGAATTACCAGTGAAAAGCTTTCATGGGTTCAATAAGATTGATGAGATTTGCATATCCCTTAATGAGCTTCTCGACTTGATCAGGCGGAATATCTTCTTTAAACTTGGCTACCAGTATATGCTCCAATGGTAACTGGTAAGAGCCAAGTAGGTCTTGAAAATAATGGCAAGAAAGAGGTGAAGAATTACAGTGAAAAAAGAAGAAAGGTTCTAAATTTCATCAGCTGATTCAAGAGAACAAAAATCCAAAAACAGCAACTAAAAGATGGAAACAAAATGACAAATTGAAAGGGCCAATCCATATTGGAAACAGCATGGCCATAAAAAATTTCCAAATATCAAAGGAATTGGTAAGAAACTGAAACATATGTTTTGAAGGAATTATATTATGCAGAATCAGTAGGAAAGCAAAGAGAGCATACCTGGTTGATGGCACAAAACCGATTGAGGGAGAGTGAGATCCAGACAGAGAGCAAGAGCGAGAGTGAGATCAGTACAGAAATAGAGCAAGATCGCGATAGATCGACAAAGCGAGAGGGAGATTAAGACAGAGAGGGGGTGAGATCCAGAGCGAGAGCGAAGAAGATAATCACAGAGAATGAGATCGAGACGGGGCGAGAATGAGAGAGAGGTTGAGACAGTGATTTCGAGATTGAGAAAGATGAAAGTGGTCGGTTTCGTAAATAACCGACTTATCTCATCAATAACCCATATAACCCGACTTTTGCCTTAAAAATAACCGACCAACCCGACTCATAAACCATCAAAACCGTGTTTTCCTGGGTTGGTCGGTTTGACTGGGTCGGATTGGTCGGTTTGACCCGAAATCTGAACAGCCCTAATTTGGACTGTCTAATTGTTGGAATGTGTGCAATTCAACAGTTTAAATACACTTGCACCGAACTATTACTCATAAAATAAATTTGCATCGAAATGCTATTTTTAAGGAAAAAATTCCCACAATCATTTTTATTCTGCGCCTATTTATATGCATAATTAGATCATATGTATTTACTTAATCTAACAATGTATATGCATGCACTTAAATTACATCCAATTTTTATTAGGTAAAATGCATGTCTTGAATTAAATTTTAACAGTTTTTTTTTTAATTTTTATTTGAGTATGTTATGGCCCGCTCATGCTTATGTTGGACATTGGTAGCATATGTTGGATTAAAAAGTGAATTTTTAAAAATATTTTATTTTTGGATTCAATAGTACATGCTGATGCTACAGTGCGTTGTAGTATTATCTTTTTTGTTATATTTTATTTAAGAATAAGCATGATCTGATTAATCGGTTCATTAATAATTTAATTAACCAGTTCACTAATATTGAATTTTAAAAATTATTAACTATTTACTGATCCAATATCTTGGACTGACCATTAAAGTAGTTCAATTTTTCTTTTTTAATCAGTTTACCTATAAATTTCAGTTAATCATTAAAAAAAATTTAACATGCAATTATACTAACATGAGGCAAATTGTAAAAAGCATTTCAATTGTAATATAAGAAAAATTGGAAAGAAAATCCAAAAACAAGATGAATTATTAATGAATTTATGCAATTGTTATCCAATTTTATGTTTGACAAACTAAAATTACTATGGGATACTGCCTGCCAGTATTGAAATCATAATTATATCAACAAGTAATGAAATTGCTAATATGTACAATAGACTGACTTATGGATAAATATATATAACTTGTAAAGGCAATTGAGTCCTTAATAATTAAAAAATAAATAAAAATAATACAAAACAGAATTTTGCAAGGCTCACTTATAATTTGATGGCCGACTTTGAAATTGGATTTGATTTGAAATCAAATAAAACTATTAGTAATTTTTTTTTAATTAAATCAGTAACGTTAAACCATCAATCCACATAATTCATGCAATTATAAACACTTGTCAAAGAAGAAACAAATATCCATAGGCATACCTGATACCACTTTTTCAAAGGGTAAAAAGATAAAATACTCTCTCGAAGTGGTATACATTTGTCATTTTAATATGTTTTGAGTTAAATTTTTTCTCAAAATATTAAAAATAATACACATTTATTTTGACTGTTACGTAATTAATCATAATTTGCCATAAAAATATTGAAATTTTAGATAAGTAAACAAAAAACATATATGACATGTTGATTATGTCCACATAAACTTGTTACATATACATTATCTATTGATACCATATTTTAACTTTACAAAAGAGTTAAAATATTATTATTATCAGATATTTTCCACTTGCTTATTAAAAGTTCCGTTATTTTGACAAACTTACCATTAGAAATTTTAACCCTTTTTCGAGATTAAAATAAGGCATTAATCTATAGTGAGCATATAGCAAGTTTATGTGGCTATAATTAGTCTGTCAAGTATGTTTCTATTTGTTTATCTAGAGTTTCGTTATTTTCAGTGTCAAATTTGAGTCAATTACATAACAATAAGGGCAAATGTGTACCATTTTTAATATTTCAAAGGTAATTTTGGCCTAAAATATATTTAAGGGATAAATGTGTAACATTTTTAATATTTCAGGTGCAATATAAATCCCTAAAAAAATCCATGATAATGTTTAATAGTTGAGAGTAATTGCGGGTATTTATAGAAGCGCAGGATTGGATCCATTTGAAAAGGATCATAAGAGATTGTAAGGGTGTGCAAAATCCAACCCGATCCAAAAAATTGCATTTGGATTGAGTTGTTATGGTTATTTGGGTCGGTTAGGGTTGGGAAATAAGGATAATTTCAGGTTTGGATTTAAAACCTTTTCCAACCCGACTTGACTAAAAATAGTACATATATAGTGATTTTTTTCCATCTGTGTACCCACCCCTCTCCTTACATATCTCTCTCACTCTCTCTCTGCTTCTAGCGAGAAGGAAGAAGTAGAGATCTAGATTTTTTTGTATAAGATATGTGATGGAGACTTTCTGAAATTCCCTTTTGATCTTTTCAAAAATATTTTGATAACTTCTTCTTCTTCTTTTCTTTTTTTTCTTCTTCTTTCATTTAGTGTTGATATTTCTAAAAAATTGTCTTTTTTTGCTAGTTGATTGGTTTTTCTTTGTGATTGTTTCAATAATCTAACTTTGGGAATTCTTGTTTCTTGATTTTTGGTTTGCTATGTATGAAATCAAGTTATTTGTTTATGGCTTGAAGAAAATTTAATAAGCTGAGCAAAAAAATAAAATTCAAGATAGATAGATATGAGAAAATTAAGTGATTGATCAGTTTATGGTTTAGCAGTTATCAATGTAGTTAATTGATTTTTCTTGTTGATAGAGTTATGATACGCCCATGACTCTATATAGGATTGAGTTCCTATCCAGATTAAATTGAGTTATTTAATCTAAATTAAATTACCAAATCCTATCTCAGAAAGGATTCTGAGTTAGACTGGGGTTAAGACTCTAGCCTTTAGGACCTCTATAAATAGAGGTGAGGTCCTCATAATTTGGTAACGAGAAAACTTATACGCCGCAAGGCTGCTCGTTCCCACTCACGATTATTTTGTGTTAATCTTTCAGGGACTTCTAGATTGTGATATAGCCGCTATTATCCCGAGTGGGTAAAAGCCAGACCGGTGACCGATAAAGGAAGATCCTTGTACCGCTTCCGCAACGTGATTACTGCGCTACAAACAAGTACACTTCCTTTATTTATTTACTTATTTTCCATCATTGGTATCAGAGCCATCGTTTTATTGCGTCCTGGCATGCGGCTTTAAAATCAATCTAAAATTTTATGAGTAAAATTTATAGATTTAGGAAGCATGAAACGCAACAAAAATTTGTTTTTTGTGTGAAAAATATATATGCGTGTATATTTTGGCTCAATTCCGTGTATGTGTACACCGAAACCCGAGGGATAAAATTGAATATTCGAAACGCTAGTCTAGAAATTGGGATTTTTATTTTTGACCATTCCACTGTGTTCACAGACCCCGGAAACCCCAGGCCGGCCGAAATCCTGAGTCCAAAAGAGGCCGGGAAGGTGGCGCGTGGCTTGCACGCGCCACCATACGTTGGGCGCGTGCGCGTGGGCAGTGGCCCACACGCACGCAAACATGTGTCGATGACGTGGCGCATCATCGACACGTGGCCCAATAGGTCAGAGCCACGTGGCAGACTGAGGTCATGCCACGTGGCTCCGACGTGTCCACCCGGTGCCACGTGGCGCCAGGTGGACCAATAAGGGGTCGACACGTGGCAGAGCTGGGGCTTGCCATGTGTCATGATGACGTGTCAGGGGGACCCACGTGTACCAATCAGAGTCCGCCACGTGTCATGCCACGTGGCATGACATGTGGCTGCCACGTGTCCACATGTTGCCACGTGGGCAACACGTGGACCAGTAATGGTTGAACACGTGTCACACTGTGGTGTTGACACGTGTCCGACCAGTTGAAGACGCGCGTGTGGCGCGTGGGGGCGCGTGAGAGCGTCCCCCTCCCTCTCGTCGGCGCGTGGGAACTTCTCCGGCCTCCAAATCAGCTCCATTTTTTTGCGAAAATATTTTTTAAAATATTTCTGATTTATTGGTCTAGTTTTTAAAATTTTTCGATGACCATAAAATATTTTTGTTTATTTTTTGAAATAAATATTATAAAATAATTATGGAAAATGAGTTTTCTATTTTTAAAATATTTTGAAAAATTTTTATATGATTTTTTGTCCTTATTTATTGATTGGAATGTGTTTCAATCATATGAGTTTATACATGAGTGTATTAACCATTTAAAATTTCTGTAATGTGTTTCAGAAATGATGATAAGGACACCTATGATTCCTAAAACCCCGCATGGGATTGCTTTAAGAAATGCAAGAGTGCGTTCACTAAGCAAAATGAGAATGCGGAGGAACATTCGAGCTAATGATATTGATGCTATAGTGCGTCATATATTGACTATGCATGAACAAATGCAGGAGTGCATTTGGATTGGAGGCTTAAGCTTAGGAAGGGATGACAGAGATAAAATCAAAGCGTTGGTTAATTCTTTTGCATATCATCCAGTCCTAAGAGAGCTTTTGGAAACTACTTGGTACATAGAAGATAGAGTTTATAAGAAATCTATCATCCATTTTTTGGCTAGAGTTGCCAAAAGAGGAGTGTTGAGGAGCAACATTCCATCTGTGATGAAATTGAGAAGCGGACGTGAAGTGTATCGTCCATGGCTTCATCAGCGAACTTATGAGTTCCCTTATGAATTGATGAAGTTGGTCAAAGAATCAGTCCCAGTGTCAGTAAAGGTCTTGAGGAGATCTAGTTTTCTAGATTAGTTGACATGAGTGTCAATTATAGTTAGCGTTTGGTTTTTATAGGATTTATGTTTCCTATTATTATTATTATTATTATTTGACATGTGTGTCTTATTTGAGAATGATTGGATTTATTTATTGGTTGAATGAATGAGTTTATTCTTTATGGCTTTTAATTTTTTTTAATAAATGTGTTTATTTTAAAATGTTAATTGCCTTGCAATATTTTATAAGTAAAATGTTTGCATGTTTATTAAGTAGAGACTTAATAAAATAAAACCAATAAGATATCCCTCATAAGTTTAAGAACTTAATAATCCAATAATTCTGATTTACTATGCATGAAATCTTAACCTATAAAGTTGGACATTAGAACTTAGAAGGTAATTAGTACTCTAAGTATACTTTTCGAATTTAAGTCTAATATAAAACTTTATTAGGTTATTATTTTAGGTGTATAGTAAATTTCATGTATTGCCTAATCTCCCACTAATAACGTGCAACTTTGTTCCATTTGAATCAGAGGATACAAATGGCATCTGCTTCCAAATCTATTATCGCTGAATTAAACAAAGACTTGAAATTAAATGGCGACAATTATGAAATCTGGAGCATGAAGATCCAGTATGTGCTAGAGGAGCAAGAGGCTCTTGAAACCTTGAGTTCGGTTATGGCTGAACCCGAGGATGGCAAAATGGCCCAGCATAGGCGGGACCGAGATGTATATCTGGCATGGAAGAAAAAGAATTCCACTGCTCGTATCATTCTCCTGAGTGCTATGGAGGATGATATAACTAAGCAATTTCGCAAGTATCAGAACGCAATGGATCTGTGGATCGCTTTGCGGGAGAAGTTTGGAGGAGTGACTCTAACAAAGCTCCGATCTTTGACGATCAAGTTTGATACTTATCAGAAGAAAGCTGATCATACAATGCGAAAACATCTCAGGGAGATGGAAAATATGATGAGCGAGCTTAGTGAATATGGTCATAAGTTGACCGACGAGCAGCAAGTGCAAGCTGTCATCCGTTCCTTATCCAAGAGTTGGGAGCATATGAAAATGCAACTGACTCATATGGATAGTGTGAAGACATTTGAGGATGTCGCACATCACTTGGAGCTTGAAGAGGACAGATTGGCATCAATTAAGGTCAATGCTGAAGTGCATGTGGCACAGTCCCGTTCTGGTGGAATGAGTTCCAACCAGAACAAAAGAAAGAGCTTTAAGGATCGGGATAAGGAACCTGCCAAGAGAAACAAAAGGAAGAAAAAGGAGCAGAATTCTAAAAGGTCCAAAGGCAAGAAAAAGATAAACATTTCAAAAGTGAAATGTTTTAACTGCCAGCAGAAAGGACACTATGCAAGAGACTGCACTGTGCCCAATCAGGTACACTATTCTAACTCAAGAGTGAGTGAAATTTGTGTATCTAGTTCTGTATTTCTAACTGAATTTCATCCTTTGTGGGTGGTTGATTCAGGAGCAACGGACCATGTAGCAAAGGATCGAGATGCCTTTGTAGAGTTCCGACGAATACCATATGGAGCAAAATATGTGTATGTGGGAAACGACGCAAGAGTGCCGGTTCGAGGGATTGGCGTGTGTAGATTAGTCTTACGCAAAGGCCGAACCTTACTCCTACATGATGTACTTTATGCTCCAGATATTCGTAGGAATTTAGTTTCTGTTCTAGTGTTATTAAAACTTGGTTTTGATTTACACTTTAAAGATGACAGTGTAAAATTATGTTTGAATGATGTCTATTATGGTTCTGGTTTTATTTCGAAAAATTTCATTGTTTTGGATATCGATCCTAACTTTATGAATAATAATAGTTTTTCTTTAATCTCTTCTACTTCACATAATAATGAGAATCATGTGAAACTGTGGCATGCTAGATTAAACCATATTGGGCAAAATCGAATGAGTTGGTTAGCCAAAGTTGGTTTACTAGGTGATTTGAATGAGGTCGAATTACCTACTTGTGAGCATTGTCTAAAAGGGAAACAAGTGAGAAAACCGTTCGGAAAAGGAACTAGAGCTGAATTTCCATTACAGTTAATTCATTCTGACGTTTGTGGTCCAATGAATGTGAGGGCAAGGCATGGGGCCTACTACTTCATCACATTTATAGATGACTATACAAGGTATGGTCATGTCTATTTGATTTCTCACAAGTCAGAAGCATTGAGTTGCTTCAAAACTTTTATGAACTTAGTTGAGAATCAATTAGATAAAAAGATAAAAGCTTTAAGAACTGACCGAGGTCGGGAATATCTTTCAGATGAATTTAAAGCTTTATGTGATGAAAAAGGGATTGAACATCAGTTGTCCATTCCCAGAACTCCACAACAAAATGGTGTTGCGGAAAGGAGAAATAGGACTCTCCTTGATATGGTTAGATCTATGATGGCAGAAGCAAATTTGCCCATCTCCTATTGGGGAGATGCTTTACTTACTGCCACATATTTTCTAAACCGAGTGCCCTCAAAATCAGTCGCATCCACACCTTACGAGTTGTGGAATGGTCGACAACCTGACCTAAGCCATCTACGACCTTGGGGTTGTGCTGCTTACGTCCATGATACCTCAAGTAAATTTGGTAAATTGGGACCAAGAGGTAAAAAGAGTATCTTTGTGAGATATTCTGAAGTATAAAAAGGATACATATTCATGGGTGAGCAAGAGAATGGTTCTGTGACTGAATTCGAATCACGAGATGTCATATTCTTGGAAAATGAGTTTCCAAAGTTGGGCGAAGTGAATCAAGATTTCACTTTCTATGAAACTCAGGAAGATGAACCATCAGGATCGCTCCATCCGAGTGGGAGGGAATTAGAGGAAGAAGGTCAAGATCTTCCTCCTCTACATGATCTGGATGTTCGAGACCCTGATTTGAGTGGGAGCATTCATGACTCCAGTGGGAGTATGGAACATGGTCCCAGTGGGAGTATTCCGAATTATGATGAATATATGAGACATGCTTATCAAGATTCGGAACTGCGTAAATCTAAAAGGATAAGTGTTCCTCACCGACGATTTGAGATCGAAGGCTTGAATGAAGCCCTTTTAATTACCCCACAAGATGATGAAGAGCCTAAAAACATAAAAGAGGCTTTCTCATGCCCAGCTAAAGAAAAATGGATCAATGCAATGGAAGAAGAAATAGCATCGATGAGGTCAAACCATGTTTGGGAACTGGTTGATCTACTAGAAGGACGCAAACCGATTGGGAACAAATGGATTCTCAAGGTTAAGCGAAAAGCTGATGGAAGTATCGAAAGATACAAAGCTCGGCTAGTTGCTAAGGGGTTTACACAGCAGGAAGGGATTGACTATGAGGAGACTTTCTCCCCTGTTGTGAGATTTACGTCTATAAGGTTAATTCTTGCCATAATGGCGAGTTTAGACCTTGAGCTACATCAAATGGATGTAAAGACTGCTTTTCTCAATGGAGAACTAAATGAAGAAATCTACATGGAACAACCTGTAGGTTTCATTGAAAAAGGCAGCGAACATAAGGTTTGCCGATTGAAAAGATCAATCTATGGCCTGAAACAGTCTTCGCGACAATGGTATTTGAGATTTCATGATACGATCATGTCGAATGGGTTCAACATGATTGATGAAGACCATTGCGTGTATAATAAAAGCTCTAAAAATAACTTTGTCATTTTGACATTGTATGTAGACGACATACTAATAGCTGGAAATGACAAAGCGTACGTAAATCAAATCAAAGATTGGTTATCGTCCAACTTTGAAATGAAGGATATGGGTAATGCAGATTATATTCTTGGAGTTAAGATTTCAAGAGATCGTTCAAGAAGGTTGTTGTCCCTTTCCCAAGAGACATATATCAACAAAGTCCTTGAACGATTCAATATGCAAAACTGCAAACCCATATCCTGCCCCATTGCCAAGAATCAGTTTCTTAGCAAAGAGATGTGTCCTAAAACGCCAGATGAAGTGGAGCGTATGAGAGATGTTCCTTATGCCAGTGCCGTGGGTAGTCTCATGTATGCTATGTTGTGTACGAGACCGGACATTTGCTATGCAGTGGGCATGGTGAGTAGATATCAATCTAACCCAGGCGAAGCACATTGGAAAGCAGTAAAGAGGATACTTAGATACCTCAAAGGTACAACAGATTATTCTCTCTGTTATGAAGGCAAGGATCTGCAATTGAGAGGATACACTAATGCTGATTGGGCTGGAGATGTGGACGAGAGGAAATCCACTTCAGGTTTCATATTCTTGCTTGGCAAGGGTGCCATCTCATGGAGTAGCAAGAAACAAACCTGTGTAGCCTTATCAACGATGGAAGCTGAATTCGTAGCTTCCGCAGCTGCAGTACAAGAGGCAGTTTGGCTAAAACGGTTGATGGACCATTTAAGAGTAACTACCTCGAAGGGACAAGTGACAGTCTTTAGCGACAGTCAATCATCGATAGCTTACACAAAAGATCCGAAATTTCATAGTAGGACTAAGCATATCGACATTAAGTATCATTATATTAGAGATGTAGTTGCACGGGGAGATGTGAACTTACAGTACATATCTACGCATGATATGATAGCAGATCCGTTAACTAAACCTGTAACTAGAGATGTGTTTGAGAGACACATTAGAATTCAGGGTTTGCGTAGAATTTGATGTGTACTGACTTTAGTTAGTGTAATCCCTTAACATTATTATTTATAAATAATAATAAAGTTCATTGTTGGCAATACATGAGTGTGAATGTTTAATATGTGAACATTTACTGTTAATTGTTTGAGTTTGAGCATGTCAGACAGAGAAGTAGCCCACTCACAAGGGTGTTTACCTTGGTTTTGTCAACGAGTTGGCAAAGACTAAGATGAGGCGAATTTTGAACAAATGAGTATGCTCGAGAGCCTGTTCAAAATGAAAGTGCCGTCTTGCAGAAATTACAAGATATGTCTTGTTAAGGTGCAAGATAAAGTCATACATAAGGTTGTATGCTTTGGATTGAGGTCCAAAATAAGGATCGTAAGGGATCCGATGGTTAGTTATGTGTAACTACCATGTTCTGTCTTAAAAGCCAGAAGTAGTTCTTAAGTAAGCGAACTAAAGTTGGGTGCTACGGTGCATCGCAACCTTACGCTTCTGTATGGTGTTTTATATGCACATTGTTTAAAATGTGAGACATGCGCTCTTTTAAGGGAAGGAAAGAACACCATAACACATGTTTTATACCGTGTGTGCTTAAGTGACCAAAGGGATGGGAATTTAATACAATTGATCTCAACTTTCCCTATTGTGAGACCCTGTTAATATATCGACCCTTAAAACCCTTAACTTATCCCTGAAGTATGGTTTGATGTGGCTAGCTTGGTTAGTCTCCAAGAGGTCTGGGAAAAATTTAGGCCTGGCGGATCTAACTAGAAAAGCGAGTTGAATCATGATGGATGGCATATAGTAAGAGGGGAAGATAACCTTTTGATCACATTCATAAGAATTCGTGGTTCACCGACATGTCTATTATTGTTTCTATGAGTTGAAACATAAATAGTGAACACGAATGACGTTCTATGAGATCATGAGTTAAAACGGTGATTGTGAGAAGGTGGTCTAGGGTTAGGCATACGTGAAATAAATCCCTAACAGGTGTATAGCAAATGTGCTCTCGAGGTATGCTGGTCACACAATCTATTAGTCTGTATAACTGAAGATTATATATATGGAATGTGTTCCGTCATGTGCGAGTGGGAGATGATAGAGTTATGATACGCCCATGACTCTATATAGGATTGAGTTCCTATCCAGATTAAATTGAGTTATTTAATCTAAATTAAATTACCAAATCCTATCTCAGAAAGGATTCTGAGTTAGACTGGGGTTAAGACTCTAGCCTTTAGGACCTCTATAAATAGAGGTGAGGTCCTCATAATTTGGTAACGAGAAAACTTATACGCCGCAAGGCTGCTCGTTCCCACTCACGATTATTTTGTGTTAATCTTTCAGGGACTTCTAGATTGTGATCTAGCCGCTATTATCCCGAGTGGGTAAAAGCCAGACCAGTGATCGATAAAGGAAGATCCTTGTACCGCTTCAGCAACGTGATTACTGCGCTACAAACAAGTACGTTTCCTTTATTTATTTACTTATTTTCCATCACTTGTGAATTGAATTTGCGTGTTGATTGGAATATGCAATGTTTATTTTTTATTAAAAAATTATTTTTATTTGAAAAAAATTAAATATTAGGTTTCTCAGATTGTTAAGGTCGGGCTCCGTAATTTTCAGGTTGCTCAGTTCGGGCCTCAAACTTTACTTAGTATTGATTTGGATTATGTATATGCAAAATTTTGAGTCTGGAGTTCTTCGAGTCAGGTCGAGTTTGACTCGAACCAGCTCGGCGTACACCTCTAAGAGATTGGTATTAAATTGAACTAAAGAATAAGTTTAGGGGTCATAAAGTAAAAAGTTGTGATTAGCTAGACTAATGGAAAGTAATATAAAACAATTAAGTTTACACTAATCTAAGTGGGTTTTGAGGTTGTGGGAATGCCATATAACGAGAGTTAGGAGAGAGAAAAGGTGGAATATCTTCTCCTCTCTCTATATGGTTGCACACATAAATTCAAGAAAGTTCATGTAGCTTATCAAATTAAAGGAGAAAAATCTAATTCTAACTTGGGTAGGATTGGGTTTCAAAGGAGAATTACTCAATAAGGTAAGTAAAGATGTGAATAATTGATACATGGGAATTAACCATTTCTTACTTTTATTCTTCTTCTTATTCACGCATGTATATATATGTTGGATTGGGTTGTACAATTGAATTTTGTTTTGCTCATTGTTAATGTTAGAAGAAGAAGAAGAAGAAATAGCAAGGAACAAGGGAAAGAAAAAGGTCAAAGAATAGAGTGGGAAGAGTTTAAGAGTTATTTTTGGCAAGTTTTATTTTGAGGTTAGGGAATTTCTTAATTTATGTGTGCAAAGGTATATGTGTTAATTGGCACTCTCTATGAACTATGACAGTACTTTGTTGGTGTCGAGATCCATGAGGAAATTAAAATAGATGTATAAATCCTTGTTGAGATAGTAAATGACATACATAACTAATGCTTCCTTAAGCTTAGTAAATAACTTATGGTAAGTACATGTGAATTATTATCATGCATATATGTTTAGCATAAGCATATGGAATGATGAGCTTTTGCTCTTGGAAATGTTGTTAATTTTTAAGTTATGTTGGAGGATTTTCATTGGTATGAAAGCTTGCTTAATATGAGTAGTAGCTCTAAGGCAAAATTTTGTGCAAATGTGAAATATGAATTTTGTTTAAAAGCTTGAGTTCACATTTATGAGTATACAAGTAGTTAGAATTATTTGTGTGCAAAGCTATATGTTAATTGTTTGCTACAGGGGATAATGGATGTGTATATGATGGGATTTAGTGCCGTAAAGCATGGTTAAAAGGGGTGTATATTCAGGGTCATGAGAGACTTTGTTTCATACTTCATTTTGCTGGAAATAGAGTCTTCATTGTTGGCTCAAATGGCTAATTTATAGGTTTTGATGTATTAACAAAATATTTGCACTTAGTTAAATTGGGTTTTTATAGACACCAGGTTCCGAGGTGGTCCAAGATTAGGATTATCCGATGATGAAAATGATTGCTTGTTGGCAGGCGAAGATGTAAGAACTGATGTTTCCCTTGTCAAGGCCCTTCCTTTTAAATAAATAAAAAAGTAAAAAAATTGATTTCGAAAAAAAAAATATTTTGGTTTTGGGGCTTCCAGTGGCTTGCAACCATCGCAAAGCGCAGGGCTTGCTAGCAGTGCGCGAGGTGCCGCGCGTGACGCAAGGCATGGCCTCCTGTGCGAGGCTGTGCTCCACGCTCGGCCTCCCGTAAGGAGGTTGTGCCTCACATAGGCGTGCAGCCTCCCGCGAGGAGGCCATGCCTTGCGGCCTTTCGCATGCGGCCTCCTGCGAGGGGGCCGCGCCTCAAGGCCTTCTGAGTGTGGCCTCCCGCGAGGACGTAACTCGGCCCCTGTGCGTGAGGTGCGGCCACCTGCCTGCGGCAGCTTTTCCCTGTCCCTTTCCCACCTGCGAAAAAGCCATTTTTGGGACTGTAAAATCTATTTTTTTTTTCATGTTTTGGTGATTTTTGGAAAAATGGGTTTAGGAAAGAGGTTTTTGTACTTTCCCTTCTGAGAGAGAAGGAAAAATAAAGGGGAGGATTTTTTTTTCATTGGAGTGGGGTTGTCTTAGAAGGAGAGGGGCAGACGAGAGGGCAAAGAAAAAAGAAGAGAGAAAAGCATTTCTAAAAATTGAGATTTAATTCTTCAAAAATTTCAAAAGAAGGTTTGGTTCTGTGATTGATTTGAGTAAAAGCTATTTTTGGGACTGTAAAATCTTTTTTTTTTCATGTTTTGGTGATTTTTAGAAAAATGGGTTTAGGAAAGAGGTTTTTGTTCTTTCCCTTCTGAGAGAGAAGGAAAAATAAAGGGGAGGATTTTTTTTCATTGGAGTGGGGTTGTCTTAGAAGGAGAGGGGCAGACGAGAGGGCAAAGAAAAAAGAAGAGAGAAAAGCATTTCTAAAAATTGAGATTTAATTCTTCAAAAATTTCAAAAGAAGGTTTGGTTCTGTGATTGATTTAAGTAAGGAAAACGAATTTCCTTAGGTTGGTCATTCCATGAAAACCATATTTTGGTTTTGTTTTCTTGATTTTATTTTCGTGTCAAAAATTTGAGTTTTCCTGAATATTTTTGGTGTTTTATCATCGCGAAACTTGACAATGGAAACGGATTGAAACATCCTATTTCCATTCTATAAATTCTGAGGGTAAATATTATTGGATCCATTTTCATTTCATGTTATTTGTCAGTATTATTGTTAATATTGTTGCCATTATTGTTAACGTTACCTCTATTCTTGCTAGTATTATTATTATTATTATTATTATTATTATGATTATGATTATTATCTATTCTTATTATCATTATTGTTGATATTATCTTCATTGTTTGTCATGATTATTATCCTTATTATTATTTATTATTCTCATTATCATTGTTGATATCATGGTTCCTACTGTTAATATTATTGTTCTTGTCATTTTTACTTTTATTATTCTTATTATCATGGTCGTTGTTATTACTCTTCTTATCATTATTATTACTATTATTCTTATCATTATCACTACTGTTAACATTATTATTATTATTGTTATCAATGTTGTTGCTATTGTTGTCATTATTATTATTATTGTTATTGTAGTTGCTATTATCACTGTCATTATTGTTATTTTTTGTGTGACTCACTTTTAAATCCCTTTGCATGTGAAATATTTTGCGTATTAAATTAATGTACTCAATTTAACTCATTTCACTTCCTACATGTATGTTAACCATATTTTATATTTCTCCTGCCTTTTTGTTTATGTGCTTGATTTTGGAATTATTACTAACCTTTTACTGTCATTTTTCTTTTTTGGGTAAAATGTGATGCTTACTTGTTTGAGTATCGTCGTGACCACAAGAAGGGGTCATGGCATGCAGGAAACCACATCACTTGGGTGAGACCTTACCTACCCCTTATTTATGTGATTGTGTTTATTTGCATTCAAATAGTTTTATTTTATGCGCGTGCTAGATAAAAAAATCACGAAAATATTTTTGTAACTAAATTTGGATTTTTGCTAATAAATTGGGATCAATGTCCTAGATTTTAGCTAAGGAATGCAAAATGTCATGAATTAAAATGGAGCGTTAAGTTTTCTTAAAAATGGGATCACTCATCCCGGTTTTCAAGCCAATAGCCAAAATAACTCTTCGATCCCTCTTTAAGTGAGCGTGAAGGAACTAATATTCCCAAACCGAATAAATACCCCGATTTATGTATGTCTCATCGTTTGATTAATTTTGCTTGATTGTTTAATTTTACGCATACATATATCTTTTGGGACCTTGTAATTAATTATTTTTGGGGCAATTTTATTAATCTTTCTTTCATTTGGGGATTGTATTCCGTCCCAATTTTTATCTTAATTTTGTTTCACTTTTTGGGGGATTGTATTTTTCCCAATTTCTCCTTTGTGAATGGCATGTTTGTGTGTTTACCACTTTATTTACTGCTTTATTTACAGCTTTAATTTATCGCTTTCTTAGTACTTGAAGTGCACTTTTAATTAATTACATTAATCATGTGAGAAGAGAGATGGAATTTTCAGATCTAAAAACTCTTTTATAATTAACCAATCCATAAATAAGAGCGAAGTTCTGAACACCTTCTCTTGTTTAAATCATAGAGGTTAGATGACCTTTCCTAATTTCTTGTAAATTGGGTGGCGACTCCATAATACCTCAAAGGTGCCTAAAGGTTTCATGAGGCTAGATAAACTTTTCCAATGTCCTATTGGGTGGAGATTCCAAAATATCTCATGTTAACCAAAATCAAATGACGCAAACCAATCCCTCGAGCCCTAAAAGCGGGCTCTTTAAGGGGGCCTTCCTGGTTCAGCGCGCGTCACAGTTTTTCTTTAGCTTGAATGATGCAGATCCAAGTTTCAAGTTCTAATGTAGAGTGCTCTATCAACTACAGAACATACATGTTCTACAATTATCAGAGTAGACTTTCAGCATTAAAGGTTTATTAGGAATTAAAATTATAAAATCATTTTTGAGGAATCGATACTCTCATAACACGTTAATTACATTATTTTCTGCATTTAAATATTTTTCAAATCACATTTTTACTTAAAATAAAATTATTTCTTTCCTAAAGTTAAAATTCCACAGTTTTAGTCATTTGAAAAAGGAAAGAGAGTTTTTTATTGAATTTGATTTTTCTTATTTAAAGAAACATAAAATATGAAAAATTATTTTTTCAAGCAGCTCTTTATTAACTAAGGAAACATAAAGACAAATCTCTTTAAACATAAAAATATTTTTGAAATGCTATTCACAACCAACAGCTATATTATTTTAGTTTAAAAAGGAATTCTATTGGTGTGTTTTATTAAGTGAGTGAAAAATATTTTTGTTCTACTTGTGTTTCATTTTGTAAGTTTTTTATTCCTTCATGTGCATCCATGATTCTTTTACTTGGGAGTTTAGGTTCTTTTACTTGGGAAAAAAGGGCTAAGTGTTTTTATCATTTTACTTGGGAAAAATGATGAAGTTTTTTAGAGTTTTCATTTGGGAAGAAAAACTTGAAGTAGTTACATGTAACAGGCTTTTGACTCTTGTCTGTAAATAGAGTCACATTAGAAAGAGAGAAACTCTTAAGACAAATTGTCTTAAAGAGAGGATGTAGGCAATGACCGAACTTTTATAAATCACTGTGTTAAATTTCTCTATCCCTTACTCTTTTTTTATTTTGTATTTTATAATTTTTATGTTGAAATTGACTGTTTCATATTGAATAGAAAAGAATTCATAAATCATGCCATGATGAATATTAATTTTGTAAATTGATTTATCAAATTAACGCATAATCTTTTCTCACAAAATATTTTCTTTATATATATTTTAAGAAATGATTTATCAAATGCATGAAATTAATTTATGATTAGTATATCAAGCTGCTCATTATTTTTAATTTGGCCAGAATTATGAAATGATCTATTCACCCCCCATTTAGATCATATATTTGGGACTGTAAGGACCCAAAATACACCCTAATCGCATTAAGTCATATTTAGGGTGAAACGAAAACCGAATGTATAGCGATGAATGTGTTGAAAATGAGACAATCATCATTAATTCGAAAGTTTCAGCAAGTTTCGGTAAATTGGACAATTATGTCGTTATGCCTTAAATGGCATCAAAAGAATTGTTTTGGTAACTAAAAATATGTAATTGAATGATTAAAATAGTTAATTATAGTAAAGGACGTAACTGGTATTATTTGAAAAGGTTAAGGGTAATTTGGTTATTTTACACTTATGGATGGAAGGAATTAAGTAATTGTGTAGGCTAATGTATGAGAATGGATTAGTAGTATGCCAAATGCATGAAGAAACAAAAGAGGAAGGGACTAAATTGAAATTGAACATAAAAATTATGAAATAGCCAATGAGAAGTTGACATGTGGAGATGGGGATAAGCATACATTAAAAACCACATTTAAGCCAAATTTGGCTTGGCTTTTTGACGCAATTCTGCCGGCCATAAGAGGGAGAGGAGAGCAGCCACTTTCCTCTTCAAGTTCCTCAAAATTTCTGCTCTCCCTCTCATGTTTATGCTTTCCCAAATAGATGTCTTGGAATTCAAGTGTACAAATCAAATTAAAAAGGTAAGTTTGTGTAGTTGCATCTCTTTTTCTTCTCTATTGGTAAAATTTAAGATTTATATGGAAAGTATAGTTAATAGGGATACTAGCATGTAATTTTATGGGTTTTAATGAGGAATCTGGATGATGATGACCATGAAAGAGTGAGAAAGCAAGAAAGAAAAGGGTATTAAGGAAGAAGGAGCAAAATAAAGAGGTTTGGAAACTATGTTTATTTTTATGAGTTCTGATGAGGAATAATGTGTCTTGAGATATATTTGAATAAAATGTGTTGAATAATTGATGATGGTAGTGAGTGTTGGCTTTAATTTGTTAAAAATGTGTATGTGAATAGGATTTGATGAAAAACTGTGTTGGAACACTTGACCTCTCTTTGGTTATTAGGTTGCAACTAGAGTTTTAGAACTCCAAATTGTATGAAACTACTTCCGTTGGAACTTTAAGACACTGACCTAAAAATGTCTCAGAAATAGTCATGAGCCAATTTTGGCTCTATATGCCCTGAAATTGACCAAAACTAAGGTGTCTCTACTTTGGCCGGTTCATAGGAATAGTTCAGGATGTTTTGATCATATCTGATGATTTAGATATCAAAATAATCTAAAATTTGTGCCATATGAAATATCAAATCCTAGGGAATAATTGTTAAGGGGACATTTTGCCTAAAAATGAGGTTTAGATGTTGTTTTAGGCGGTTCAATTTTGAAGTGAAAAGTAGTCCTGTCATCCTATTTTTCGTAGGACACCTGATGGAGCCTTCTATCACGAGCGCGATGATGGTCATAAGCACGATAGAACAAGATAAATGAGGGTTTTTCTTCTTATTTTGGACCCCATGGCTTGCATGAATCATTGCCGACCTTTACCCTCCTCTAGTTTGTGCATTTTGTGTGTTTTTCCTCCTGAAACACACCCAAACTTCACTGAAACTTTCTAAGACTTATCCATCACATGTTTAGAGTTTGTAAAAAAGTAAATAAATGGCTATCACTTAGGAATACAAGTGACTAAGGTTATAAATATGAATACTCGCTAAGATACTTAAAGACATAACTAGTCAAACATTTCTAAATGAATCCAAAAGTGACATGTCATGATATGTTAATAGATTATAAGTGTAAATACTTCAAATTACATATTGAACCTATAGAACTACTGGATTCTAATTTCCAACCTTGGGATACGTAGGAAACTTGGAATATTGTTCCAAGTTCGAACCAAAGTATAGAAACTTATTCGTACATAAAAGATAATGTATTAACTGAAACTCTGATAATGCCTTGATACTTGAAAAATATAAATGTGGCATGTATGTGCATGTGTATAGAAGGTTTATTGGGTCATTAATAATCCGAGCCTCGAGTAGGCTTACTTATGGTTTAAAATTGTTATATGATGTTAAGATTGAATTAAATGATGTTATTAAGTGTGTCATAACTGAAAATGAAATGAATCTTTCTTATATCAAATAGTTTTTAAGTGACTGTCTAAATAATGAATAATTCTTGATAATGGAATAGTCTGAGATGTTTGTGTTGAAGTTCTTAGATTAATTGCATGATTTTAGGGAGTTTTGGCGTAAGGTGATCTATTCAGATCGGTAACAGAGCGTGATGCTCGACTCTGTTGTGAGCGCGATAGAGAGCTCATTAAATCGATCTTTCACCGAGGTGTTCTCTGTCGCGAGCGTGATCTATGTTGTGTGCGTAACAGAGAGTTCCGTAAGCCAAACTTCTATCGAGCTATTTTTTGTCACGAGCGTAACCCTCCTTTATGCTATGAATGTTCATTTATTTGATATACTTTGCAAGATTTCTTACTTATGAATTATATATGAATAAATATATAAACTATAATACGTGATACCAGTAAGTTACTAAGTGATATGATATTGTCTATTGAGATTAAATGAAGTTATACTATGCGACTAACTGAACAATAATTGGAAAAATAACTTAGCCTGCAATAGTCACGTTGTGAATAGATAGGCATGCCTATAGGGTTCTGTTTGTTGCAGCTTATGTGTTTTCTGGACCCTAATCAGGTCCCTATGTGTTTGGGTCCTCGCGATCCCTATGTGATTTGGATCTTGCTTAAGACCCCCATGTGTTATTGTTGAAAATGAAAAGAAAAAGAAAGAGAATATCTATTTGTACCTACGGGTACCTACGTGTTCACCCGTTATCCACTTCATTGAGTTTGCAGGCAAAACTATGTGTATGATTGTGACATGAAGTGGTAAACTAGAATAAATGTAAGCAAGTGAACAAAATGACATGCATAAGATACAAGAAGGTATAAATAATGTGAAAGTAATTGTTAACATTGATGTGTGAATAAAAGCATGTGTTAATTGAATAAATGTATTTGCGAAGGACGTGGGTATGTTTTGATGAACTCTTTGAAAGTTCCTAACTTATTATAATCAACATGATTATATTTTCTATATTATGCTTTTCTTTGGACCTTTTTGACGACCATACTTAGCAGTCATCCATATTTATGTGTTTCCCACTAAGCTTTATGTTTCGCACAGATTTTCTTTTAATCCGTGTAGGTGCAAGTGATCGAGTTTCTTTTAAGGGTCATCCATAGCAGGCCAGGCCAATGCAAGCTTATGAAGTGATCTTAACGTAGGACTTGTATAATCTTAAGAATGTATGTTTTGGAATTTTGAAATATATGTTTTATAAAAGTAATATTGGCTATGTAAATGAACTAACCGTAATAAGTTCTGAAGAAGTATATTTTTTTATTGTGATTGCATAATAAATTTATAGTTAGCTATATAAGTGTATTTGAAAATGAAAGAAATTTTATAACTCAGATTTTGGCATAAAACTTTATAAGTTTCAATATTTTTATCGGTAATGCCCTTGACCTTCATCGTGAACCCGCTAGATCACCGTACGGGTAAGGGATGTTACATTTAGTGGTATCAGAGCACATATTTTGTAGGTTCTGGACAATTAGAGTTAAGAGATGAGTTTGTATAGTGTTTGCATTGACTAATGCGGATGTCCTAGTTTCGTATAAGTGATGTGGTAGGAATGAATAAATGTTGATGATATTGTCAATGAAAAGGTTAAGAGTGGTATATGATAAGTTATGATTAGTCTAATGGTAGTCTGTCTTTTGTTAATAAGGTATTGGATGTATCTATGGAGATTCTATTTAGAATTCATCTACAGTATAACATAGGTTATGTATAAGTTTTTCTTGAAGGGAAATATGGAATAAAGATTTAGATAGTGCTGGATTTTCGATGATTGAAAGTATTTCGAGGATGGTGACACTCTGTACACCTGTCAGCTATTTTACTAATGAGAGCAAATATTTAAATGTGATACATAATGGGGATTGGGTAACTTGCATTGCCCTTCTATGAATTGCATTAATACATTGCATCATTCTATATACATGAATCATTTAACATCCATTGCATTAACATCAGTTGTTCAATTGTAATGAACATCAAATATGTACGTATGCCTCAAGTGACAGGAAGCTGACAGGATGTGCATTGAGTGTAACAAAGTTAAGTGACTGTGATAAGGAGTTAGTGATACAAATTAGAAATTGATAAGAGAAGAATGAAGGATCACTGAATGTGTATAAGTATGAGTAAGAGATATGTGTCTATAGACTTGGTAGATTAGACCCTTCTTTGTTAATGAGTTCAGGTATAGAATGTGATAAGATTTTGACATACTTTGAGAGGAATGAAATTGTATTTGATTAGATTGACCTATTGTTATATATTTGAATCTGCCTATAAGAGTGAAAAATATTGTGGACTTTTGTAAAGTGATTAATTGATAAGTACTGTAAGATATATGTGATGTTTCATACGTGATAGACAAATTGTGACCAGTGATACTGGTACTCTAGAAGGAAAATATTATAGTTATATTGATCGAGAAAAGAGAATTATGAATGTGTAAATGTTTGTCAGAGAGGCGTTTTGATGATATGCTAATTTGGACGGTAAGTCATAGTTTAAATGATTAAAGTGTAAATGGTTTAAAGATAACTAAGTAAACAATAAGAGATGAGAAACTAAAAGTGTTCAGAGTTATGAGTTTTAAATTAAGCAAATATGAAACGAAAAAGATGAACTGATCAGAAGAGAAAGTGTATAAGTTTCTTTTGAAATTGAGATAAATGTGGGAATGATTTTGTATTGAGAAGACAAAGTGTATAGAGATTGTCCCATTAGTGCATAGGGATATATTGCCTCAGCCAATTTGATTGAGCTCCTTTTCTGTGAGATTAATGTTAATTAAAATGATAGATTGAGAATGAAATTAGGGTCATAATTATGATAGAATGCAAACGATCCGTAGCTCAAAATTTAGGAGATAATGATATTAGTAAGAATGACTTGGACTGTAAGATAATGATGCAAGGTGACATATTGTAATAATGACAGTTGATACTGATTTGAGTGAGACGAATTGCTATTTGGATAGCAACGTCAATAATTTCCCAAGCAGACTACTATTGTTTCTAGATAATAGCATTTGGAGGCAAGGAAAATAAGAAGTATAAGAAAACATTGAAAGGGTTTATAATTATGCTATGAGACAGGAAGTAGTAAGATAGGTTGTGTGAAAAGCAAAGTGTATATGTTATATGATAGTATAAAATTAGCATATATGAGTGTTAGTGATAAAGAGTTTGGTGCTCAAATAATCGAATATGAGTGAATTTTGAGGATGAAATTCTTTTAAGGATGAGAGAGTTGTAAGAACCCAAAATACACCCTAATCGGATTAAGGCATGTTTAGGGTGAAATGAAACCGAATGTGTTTGATTTAGAGATAGAAGTTTCGAAAAGGACACACCCGCATTAATTCAAAAATTTCAGCAAGTTTCGGTAAATTGGACAATTATGTCGTTATGCCTTAGATGGTATTAAAAGAATTATTTTGGTAACTAAAAATGTGTAATTGAATGATTGAAATAGTTAATTATAGTAAAGGACGTAACTGGTATTATTTGAAAAGGTTAAGGGTAATTTGGTCATTTTACACTTATGGATCAAATGGAAGGAATTAAGTAATTATGTGGGCCAATGTATGAGAATGGATTAGTAGTATGCCAAATGTATGAAGAAATAAAAGAGGAAGGGACTAAATTGAAATTGAACATAAAAATCAAGAAGTAGCCAATGAGAAGTTGACATGTGGAGATGGGGATAAGCACACATTAAGGACCACATTTAAGCCAAATTTGGCTTGGTTTTTTGAGGCAATTGTGTCAGCCATAAGAGAGAGAGGAGAGCAGCCACTTTCCTCTTCAAGTTCCTCAAAATTTCTGCTCTCCTTCTCATGTTTATGCTTTCCCAAATAGATGTCTTGCAATTCAAGTGTATAAATCAAGTTAAAAAGGTAAGTTTGTGTAGTTGCATCTCTTCTTCTTCTCTATTGGTAAGATTTAAGATTTATATGGAAAGTATGGTTAGTAGGGATGCTAACATGTAATTTTGTGGGTTTTGAGGAGGAATCTGGATGATGATGACCATGAAAGAGTGAGAAAGTAAGAAAGAAAGGCAAAATAAAGAGGTTTGGAAACTATATTTATTTTTATGAGTTTTAGTGAGGAATAATGTGTCTTTAGATATATTTGAATGATGATGGTAGTGAGTGTTGGCTTTAATTTGTTAAAAATGTGCATGTGAATAGGATAAAGTGAAAAACTGTGTTGGAACACTTGACATCTCTTTTGTTATTAGGCTGTAACTGGAGTTTTAGAACTCTAAATTATATGAAGCTACTTCTATCAAAACTTTAAGACACAGAACTAAAAATGTCTCAGAAATAGTCATGAGCCAATTTTGGCTCTCTGTGCCCCAAAATTGGCCAAAACAGAGGTGTCTCTACTTTGGCCGGTTCATAGGAACAGTTCAGGATGTTTTGCTCATATCTGATGATTTAAGTGTCTAAATGATCTTAAATTCGTTCCATATGAAATATAACATCCTAGGGAATAATTGTTAAGAAGTAAATTTTGCATAAAAATGAAGTTTAGATGTTGGTTTAAGCGGTTCAATTTTGAAGTGAAAAGCAGTCCTGTTATCCTATTTTTCCTAGGGCACCTGATGGAGGCTTCTGTCGTGAGCATGGCCATGGTCATGAGCATGATAGAACAAGCTAACTAAGGGTTTTTCTTCTTATTTATGACCTCATGGCTGGCATGAATCATTGCCCATCTTTACCCTCCTCTAGTTTGTGTATTTTGGTATGGTTTTCCTCCCGAAACACACTCGAACTTCACTAAAACTTTCTAAGACTTATCCATCACATGTTTAGAGTTTGTAAAAAAGTAAATAAATGGATATTACTTAGGAATACAAGTGACTAAGGTTATAAATATGAATAATTGCTAAGATACTTAAAGGCATAACTAGTCGAACATTTCTGAATGAATCCAAAAGTGACATGTCATGATATGTTAATAGATTATAAGTGTAAATACTTCAAATTACATATTGAACCTGTAGAACCTTGGGATACGTAGGAAGCTTGGAATATTATTCAAAGTCCGAACCAAAGTATAGAAACTTATTCGTACATAAAAGATAAAGTATTAACTGAAACTCTGATAATGCCTTGGTACTTGAAAAATATAAATGTGGCATGTATGTGCAGATGTATAGAAAGTTTATTGGGTCATTAATGATCCGAGCCTCGAGTAGGCTTACTTATGGTTTAAATAGGCTTACTTACGGTTTAAAATTGTTATATGATGTTAAGATTGAATTGAATGAGGTTGTTAAGTGTGTCATAACTGAAAATGAAATGAATCTTTCTTATATCAAATGGTTTTTAAGTGAATGTCTAAATAATGAATAATTCTTGATAATGAAATAGTCTGAGATGTTTGTGTTGATGTTCTTGGATTAATTACATGATTTTGGTGAGGTTTGGCGTGAGGTGATCTATTCAGATCAGTAACAGAGTGTGATGCTCGACTCTATCACAAGTGCGACCTATGTCGTGAACGCGACAGAGAGCTCATTAAACTGATCTTTCATCGAGGTGTTCTTTGTTATGAGCGCGATCTATGTCGCGAGCGCGATAGAGAGTTATGAATTATATATGAATCAATATATGAACTATAATATGTAATACCATGTAAGCCATATACATAAGTAAGCTATTAAGTGATATGATATTGTCTATTGGGATTAAATGAAGTTATACTATGCGACTAACTGAACAATAATTGGATAAATAACTTAGCCTGCAAAAATCACGTTGTAGATAGATAGGCATGCCTATAGCATTCTGTTTGCTGCTGCCTATGCATTTTCTAGACCCTGATCAGGTCCCTATGCATTTGGGTCCTCGCGATCCCTATGTGATTTGGATCTTGCTTTAGATCCCCATGTGTTATTGTTGAAAATAAAAAGAAAAGGAAAGAGAACATCTATTTGTACCTACAGGTACCTATGTTTTCACTCGTTATCCACTTCATTGAGTTTATAGGCAAAACTATGTGTATGATTATGACATGAAGTAATACGAATTATGAAAATGATACTACATGAAATGTATAAGATACATTTTGTTATTGTGAGTTAAATGCTTCTTTGATCGGATAAAATAATGTGATAAGGCAACTGTTTAAGCGAGGTGTGTTAAATGAATGTGGTAAACCAGAATAAATGTGAACAAGCGAACAAAATGACACATATAAGATGCCAGAAGGTATAAATAATGTGAAAGTAATTGTTAACATTGATGTGTGAATAAAATCATGTGTTAATTGAATAAATGTATATGTGAAGGACGTGTGTATGTTTTGATAAACTCTTTGAAAGTGCCTAACTTATTATAATCGGCATGATTATATTTTCTATATTATGCTTTTCTTCAGACCTTTTTGACGGCCATACTTAGTGGTCATCCATATTAATGTGTTTCCCACTGAACTTTATATTTAGCACAAATTTTCTTTTAATCCGTGTAGGTGCAAGTGACCGAGTTTCTTTTAAGGGTCATCTGCAGCAGGCCAGGCCAATGCAAGCTTATGAAGTGATCTTAGGGTAGGACTTGTATAGTCTTAAGAATGTATGTAAGATTTTGAATTTTGAAATATAAGTTTTGTAAAAGTAAAATTAGCTATGTAAATGAACTATCTATAATAAGTTCTGAAGAAGTATATTTTGTATTGCGCTTGCGTAATAAATTTATAGTTAACTATATAAGTGTATTTGAAAATGAAAGAAATTTATAACTCAGATTTTGGCATAAAACAGTATAAGTTTCAATATTTTTATCGGCAAGGCCTTTGACCGTCGTCGTGAACCTACCGGATCACAGTACGGGTTACTATGTACGGGTAAGGGATGTTATAAAAGCAGGTCTCATTTTTTCTTTCTAGGTTTAATAACCTGGAGAGATCCCAAAATAAATCGTCTGAACACAACTTTTGCTAAAGGACAATCATCAACACGTCTGTAGACATCGGGTCCCGACGCAGCCCAGATCAAAGTTACCCAATGATAAATTAAATGTCTGTTCACCGGCAAAAAGGTTAGAAGTGATGTTTTTCTTGTCAAATTTGTTTTCTAAAAATAAAATTTTAAAAAGTATTAAAAAAATAAAAATAAAAATAAGGTTGAAAGTGATGGTATTTTTGTCAAAATTGCTTTTAAAAAAAAATTCGAAGGATTGCGGCCACCGGCACGCAAGGGCAGGCACCCCTCGTGTGACAGGCATGCGATGGCAGGCACCCCTAGCATGACAGGCACGCGCTGGCATCATGCCCCTCACCAGGGGCGGGAGCGCCTAGCGGGTGCCCAGCACGCGGCGCGCTGAGGGGCGGCCCTTGCCACCAGCGGCCCCCTGGACGCCGTTTTCGGTCGAAAATCGATTTTAAATGTTTTTTTTATTTTTAATCCAAATTTTCAGGGATTTTAACTGTTTTTTGATTTTAAAATTTTAATAAAGAAGAATTTGATTAGGATACAAATTCTCTTCCTAAATTAATTAGGTTTTCTTGATAATTAATATAAATAAAATATTTTTAGAGATAGAAAGGGAGTGAACTTGAGATTTGATTTTTTAGAATTTTTAAGGGAAAAAATGAGTCTGATTCTTATGGATTTTGACAAGAAAAATAATTAATAATTCAACTTCTCCAGATCGATAATTCTGAGGGTGAATTTTTGGGTTAATTGCTCTGTTTTGTCATCTTTTTTTCTATTTTGTTCATCTTCACTGTTGTTTCTTATTATCATTATTTCATGAGATAAATCCTGTGATTTGTTGTTTTTTGCTCATGATTTGATTTGTTTTAAGTGTTTTTCGCATCAATAGGGCATGAAATCATGTAAATCACAGAAAATTACAAGTTTTGCCTTAGATTTTTGAAGAAAATTGGAATTTCTCGTCCCTGTCTTCTTTCTCCCCACGAGGGGCGGGAAGAAGATGAGGGGCGGCCTAAAAATTTTGTCTTTTAGTGATTTTACTCTGTTTTGTCCCATTTTCGATCATTTTCGATTCGTTTTCACGTGTTATGCATTCTTTTGCGTGATTTTAATAGTATTTTGCCAATGTTTATTTATTTTTATTTTATGTGATAATATTTATTTTTATTATTTTATTTGATTTTTAGATTTATTTGCTAATATTAATTTTTTGTTTTATTTTGTCCATAATTTTTGTTTAATCTCACAAACAAATGGAGAGATTTAGGAGATCAGAGTCGTCATCTTTTTTTGGTTTGATTTTTTTATTATTTTGGTTATTATTCTTTATTTTGTCTTTTATCTTGTTATTTTGGCTTAATTTATGATAAAATTATTTACTTTATGCACGTTTAAAAAGAAAATCACACTAAATTATTTTTATTAATAAATTGGATTTTTTTAATTATAAAATAGGACTAATGTCCTAATTTTAGCTAATAAAATTTTACTTTCAAAAAGAGAGTTAATTTTATCAAAATGGGATCACTCATCCATATTTTCTCAATAATGCTAAAAAATAACTCTTCGTTTTTTTCTAAGTGAGATTGAAAGAACCAATGTTCCCATTTCAAATAAATATTTTGATTTATGTATGCTCATTTATTCATTTGATTTTGTTATTTATTCATTTATTTTACTTTTCTATTTTGGGGGATTGTATTTTTTGTCCCAATTTTATATTATAATTTATTTTTATTTTGTTTATTTATTTTTACTGCTTTCCTCATTGCTTGGATTTGGACTTTATTTTAAACACATGACCGTGTGAGATGAGAGATGAAAATTTAATAATTAAAAGCTCATTTATAATTAACCAAGGCATTAATAAAGCGAAGTTTCGAACCACTCTCTGGTTTAGACCTTCGAGATTAAATGAACTTTTTCAATTTCTTATAAATTAGATGACAACTTCAAAATATCTTAAAATATGCCTAAAGATTTCATGGGATTAGATGACCTTCCCCAATATTCTATTGGGTAGAAATTTCAAAATATCTCATGTTACCCAAAATCTAGACGCGAACTCTCTCGGACCCTAAAAGCGGGCCCTCCAAGAATTGAAGCGGGTTCTGCGCGGGTCACAGTGGCGACTCCACTAGGGACTTTGAGACTTGGCTTCAAAAGTGTCTGTGACGCGCGCCGAACCTAGCAAAGGCTCTTTTTGAACTCGCTTTTAGGGCTTGAGGGATTGGTTCATGTCTTTTTGATCTTGGGCATCATGAGTCATTTAGGATGCCTCTTTCCCAATAGAACATTGAAAAGGATCATTTAGCCTCACGACGCCTTTAGGCACCTTTGAGGTATTTTGGAGTGGTCACCCAATTTACAAGAAATTGGGAAAGGTCTCTAACCTCTATTAGTCTAAACCAGAGATGGTGTTCGGAATTTTACTCTTATTAATGCCTTAAGTTAAGTTTATAAATAAGTTTTTAAGAAATCAAAATTCCATCTCTCATCTCACACGATCGTGCATTGAATTTAAAGCGCATTGCAAGCATATTGAAAAGCATTAAATAAAGCGATAAAAAGGGCAGTAAATAAATTACATAAAAAATGAGACAGAACAATCTTCCAAAACAAAATAAAAAAGTATAAAAGAATAAAATTTGCCCTAAAATTAATTACAAGGGCCCGAATGAATAAATGAACACATAAAAAGTTAAAATATATCATACATAAATCGGGAGAATTATTAAATTTTAGGAACATTGGTTCCTTTTTATTAACTTAAAAAATTGAAAAATAATTTTTGGATATTGATTGAGAAAACCGGGATGAGTGATTTTATTTTATGAAAACTAGTTTTCCATTTGAAAGTGAGATTTTATTGGTTAAAATAGGACATTGGTCCGTTTTATTAATAAAAATTTCAAGTTATTAATTATTGTAAAAAATGTGATTTTCTATAATGCAGAGAATTTAAAATACATTTTACATACAACACATAATAATAATAATAATAATAATAATAATAATAATAATAATAATAATAATAATAATAATAATAAAGGGAAATACAACAATTAAAAATGCAAACCCTAAATTGAAGGTCTTTGGTCTCCCGGTCCTCCAAACCGTGTGCAAATATGACTCACATACATAAATAAATTTGAGGCAACAAAAAAAAAAATGTTAGTAAAATAAATTAAATAATCAATGTAATATGAACAAATAAATTAGTTGAATAAAATAATTAATTAAAATGATTAATAGATCAATCAAATAATAATCAATTAAGCTAATTAAATATAAACGATTAAGTGAATAGAAATAATTAAACATAAAACAGTTGCAGCAAAAAAGATATAAAAATAAAAGAAGCAAAGGCAGCATGCAGAAAATGAGGGAAAGCAAAGGAACGAGACATATTACATTTCATCTCATGCATTTACGTTCGGACGTTCGGGTAATACAAGAAAGACGAAGAGCTAAAGAGAGAAGGGGGTGAAGCCAGGAGTGCACGACTCGTGCATGCATTGCACAAGTCGTGCAATGAGTGCATGACTTGTGCAGAGGTGCACAAGTTGTGCAATGGCTTCATGGGCAACCAGGGGCAAACAGGAGCACGACACGTGAATCTGGGACACGACTCGGACAGAAAATCATGACTCGAACAAAATAAGGAGACTATCAAACAAACATAAAAACAGGGACGAACAAAGCAACGTTAACAGACTGAATAAACATGACATTATTCCATCAAAACATGCATAAAAGAACAACAAACATACTAATTAACCATAATAAATATTTTAGGCCCATGTCTGATAATAAACAGCAACAAACATGCAATATACAAATCAATAAAATCAAACAATAAATATATACAGTATGTACAAATGAAGAACACTTGGTAAAACAAAATAGG
Source organism: Excoecaria cochinchinensis (assembly GCA_947683425.1). NCBI lineage: Eukaryota > Viridiplantae > Streptophyta > Magnoliopsida > Malpighiales > Euphorbiaceae > Excoecaria > Excoecaria cochinchinensis. The sequence goes on from CANTUQ010000058.1 coordinate 651,413, forward strand.
AAATAAAAAGAAAGAAGGAAAATGAGAGAAGGTTTATCCCAGTATTTACCCTCAGATATGATCTTTGATTTGCAGATGAAGAAGTACTGGTTTTCCTCCTTGTTTTTCTTAAGAAGAAAATCAAAACAGAGACTGATAAAACTTTAAAATGTAATTTATGTTAAGGAAAAGATGAAAGATGTTTGAATCTCAAACCTCAAGAATTAATTTCCTGGATTCAAGAAACAACCCAAGAATGCTTTTAGAACCCATAATTATTTTTCTTGCTCTCCAAGCTTTTCTCTCTACGTTTTTTTTTCTTTTCTTAATTTCGGCCTCCTTTCCAAAAAATCCCCCCTTTCTCAGTTTCTTAACTTTTTCTTTTATACTCCCTCTGAAGGATTAGGTTGTTTCTCACCAAATCATCCATAAACCTCCGCTTTTCAACCAAATCCCGAAATAACGGGAAAGGGGGCGCTGGAGGCAGTGGAGTGCGTGAGACAGGTGAGATATGTCTCACATTACCTCTTACCAAGGTGATATGTAGTGAGGCTGCATCTCACCAACGTGAGATGGGCCTCACAAACGTGAGGCTGCATCTCACGTGGGTGAGACGGGCCTCACACCACAGGCCCTCCAAAAATAACCCCCTTCTCCTATCTTTTTTTTTTTTATAATTAAAAACGAAAAACATATTTTTCGAGAAAATCATCACTTCTATCTATCTTTTGCCTGTGAACAGGTACCATTTTCATCATTGGGTAACTTTGGTCTGGGCTGCCTCAGGACCCGGTGTCTACAGTTGCCCCCAGTTTTGGGGAACATAGTGCCTGGGTGCCTAGGTGAGCCAAAACTCAAAGAAAGAAAGAAGAAGCGCGTACCTGAGGTAGCTATCTTCTCAAACTGGGTGATGCGTTGAGTCTACTCCAGACTTACAAAATGCGAGAATTGCTTTCCTGAGCTGCACCGAGTCTGCTTCAGACTTACAAAGTGCGGGGTTTTCATCTTCTGATGGTGATACGCCGAGTCTACTCCAGACTTACAAAACGTGAGGATTGCTCTTCTGAGCTGCACCGAATTTGCTCCAGACTTACAAAGTGCGGGGGTTCCATCTTCAGATAGTGATGCGCAGAGTCTGCTCCAAACTTACAAAACTTGAGCATTGCTTTTCTGAGCTGCACCGAGTTTGCTCCAGACTTACAAAGTGCGAGGGTTTCATCTTCTGATGGTGATGCGCTGAGTCTGCTCCAGACTTACAAAATGCGAGAATTGCTCTTCTGAGCTACACCGAGCCTGCTCTAGACTTATAAAGTGCGAGGGTCTCATCTTCTGATGGTGATGCGCCGAGTCTGCTCTAGACTTACAAAACGCGAGAATTGCTCTTCTGTGCTGTGAAGTTGTAGTGCCGTGGTCGTGCTAACCTTTCTGAGGTAGTAGTGCCGTGGTCGTGATAACCTTCCGTAAAATGGTAGTGCTGCCATAGTGCTAACCCTTCTGAGATTTGAAGTAGTGCTCCCTGAGAGCCCTTTGGTTGGTTGCCCCTTGAGAGGTCTTTGGTTGATTTTTGGAATGATGTTTGGATTGATGTCGTCACTCGCCTTCTGCCGGTATCCGCATCGAATCTCTCTTACTGTAAAATTTAAAAAACCAAATATGCAGGAAAAATAGTGAGCATGCACGTGAAATGCATGGGTCATGCAGAAATGTAGAATAAGAATCCATCAAAGTGGACTTAGAGATGATAGTCGGTCTGGCTACAATTTGCATTAATGCCTTTTGAAGCTGCTTTCGAATTTCATGCCTTTGGAATTGGAAGGTCCTCATCTAATACCTGTCATTCACTTTTTTTTTAAAGGTAGTGCGTCCCTTGTGGATTTTCACACTAACTTTTCTTAGCGGGAAATGCGTCCCCTTAAGGACTTTCACATGACCCTTTGCCTAATTTTTGCATGGAATGGTCTCAACCAAATCCAGTGGCTTTTCTTTTTATTATTATCTTTTTTGTTTATTGAAAGACAGACTGCCTATTTCCAGGTTTTCATCCTATCCCTTTGTCTAACTTTTGCTTAGAGCACCAATTACGGTTTTCATCTCTAACGTTTTTTTTTTTTTGCAGATTGTAAGAGAGGCTGAAATTGTTACTAGAGATTCTTCAAGGGCAATGAGCATGTACTTACGCCCATGTCATGGCTGTCTGAGCTTGATTCTTCTCATGATGGTGCTATAGAATTGCCTTCGCAGTTGATACCCAAATGAGTCGGCTGAAGGATCCAAGTGGTGAGAGTAGCAGAGGGTAGACAGTAACTATGTGCTAGACAACTTTGAGTATGCAAAATGAACTGTTCTGATCATATCAACATATTATGTCGTAAATGCACATGTTTTAGTTTGATTTCATTACACATGATCATTATTTGGCATTAATCTCGAAAACACAAAACCTCATCTAATCTCGAAATGGATGTTGAAAGCATTAAACTCCTATTATCAATCAGCCCTCTCGGGTTTTCATGATTGAATATTTTCTCTCAGCTCTTATTATTTTTTTTTCTTTGAACGCGGATTCTAGATGCAACGTTGGGGATGAGACTTAACTCAAATGCATGAACGCACTCGTGGCTCCCCACTTGAAGTTCAAGAAACACCATATGCTTCTTCCTACGTACCAAACCTTATTAGAAGGTCATCTTTGCTAATTGGATAAGACTGAACCAAGAATCAAGAGGTCTTACTTTGGTTGCAATGTTAGGCTTAGGCAGATGGCTGTCAAAGAAGGATCAGGTCGCTAAAGAAAAATGGTCGCAATATTTACTCGACTGATGGGTGAACCGTTCTCAGTTCAGTTGCATATACAAAGGTATTCTTGAATTTCAGCTTGATAACATTTTAGCTCATCAAGATTAGAATAACAATTAAAGAGATAATCGTCGAAACTCGTCAAGTGGTTCCTATTTTGAGCTTTATTTCTTTTTTTTTCTTTTTCTTTTCTCTTTTTTTTTTCCTTCTCTTCTTCTTCTTCTTTTTTTTTTTTTTTTTTTTATGTCTTTGACCCTACAAAGTTTATGAATAACTAAACCCTCTTCCCTATGTGTAAACTCATCCTTATTTGGGCGAGGTTTAATAGCCCAAAAGATTATCAATGAAGTACATCCGTCCTTATTAAAGCAGCCATTCTTCTAAGGGGAGACAAAAATCATTTTAGGCGAAGGGTAGTTTCAACATGTGTAACAGCAAAATCGGTACGCATTTAGCATACCAGCATAAAGGCTCAATGGGCTGGCAAGCGATTGCAAAGTAAAGGTAGAAAATAGTCATTTAGAGAGCTATGCAAAGAAGGGCTAACTAAATCATTTTCTAGGTTCCGTCTTATCCAGGGATTGCTTTGATGGGTAATCAGAAAGGTTCTAGTGCTCTTAGTGAGTTTTCATCCAATCCCCTAATTGCAACTAATTTTTCTTTCTTTTATTTATTTTCTCTTTTTATTCTTATTTTTTTTCCTTTCCTCTCTCTGAATTTCCCTCTCTATAGGAGTTATATCAAATGCTATCAAGATTTTCTTTGGGTTTTCCAAAGTTTCGAGATTAAATACAGTAGTATTAATTGAATTAATGTCAAAAGTGAATGCATCATGATCATGTGAAATGAAATCATCAGAAACATTCATGCAAATAAGCAAAATTGTTCATCTTATTGAAATTGCCAAGATTGTCTTAAGAAGTTCTTAGAATAATAAAAAAAAATAAAGCATCTAAAAAATCAAAATCTTCTGTGATCGTATTCATGGTGGGGGGACTGCATTATAGCCCGCCTTCTTCTTCTTCTCCCTCTTCTCAGGGTCAGTGATCTCCTTGGAATCGATAAGATCTTGGATTTTATTCTTCAAAGCCTGGCAATAATCTGTCAAGTGCCCAGTATGTTGATGGTAGGCATAGTACAGATCATCTCTGTGCCCTGGTTGTCTTTGATTCAGAGATGGCTTGGGCAATAGTGGTCTCAATTTCCCCTCCTTTGTTAATTTCTCTAAGATGAACGATTTTGCTTATTTGCATGAATATTTCTGATGAATTAATTTCACATAATCATGATGCTTTCACTTTTGACATTAATTCAATTAATACTGTTGTATTTAATCTCGAAACTTTGAAAAACCCAAAGAAAATTTTAATAGCATCTGATATAACTCATGTAGAGAGGGAAATTCAGAGAGAGGAAAGAAAAAGAAAGAATAAGAATAAAAAGAGAAAATAAATAAAAGAAAGAAAAATTAGTTGCAATTAGGGGATTGGATGAAAACTCACTAAGAGCACTAGAACCTTTCTGATTACCCATCAAAGCAATCCCTAGATAAGACAGAACCTAGAAAATGATTTAAGCAGCCCTTCTTTGCATAGCTCTTTAAATGACTATTTTCTACCTTTACTTTGTAATCGCTTGCCAGCTCGTTGAGCCTTTATGCTGGTATGCTAAATACATACCGATTTTGTTATTACACATGTTGAAACTACCCTTCGCCTAAAATGATTTTTATCTCCCCTTAGAAGAATGGCTGCTTTAATAAGGACAGATGTACTTCGTTAATAATCTTTTGGGCTATTAAACCTGACCCAGATAAGGATGAGTTTACACATAGGGAAGAGGGTTTAGTTATTCATAAACTCTTCAGGGTCAGAGACATAAAAAAAAAAGAAGAAGAAGAAGAGAAGGAAAAAAAAAAGAGAGAAGAAAAAGAAAAAAAAAAGAAATAGAGCTCAAAATAGTAACCACTTGACGAGTTTCGACGATTATCTCTTTAATTGTTATTCTGATCTTGATGAGCTAAAATGTTATGAAGCCCAAATTCAAGAATACCTTTGTATATGCAACTAAACTGAGAACGGTTCACCCATCAGTCGAGTAAATATTGCGGCCATTTTTCTCTAGCGACCCGATCCTTCTTTGACAGCCATCTACCTAAGCCTAACATAGCAACCAAAGTAAGACCTCTTGATTCTTGGTTCAGTCTTATCCAATTAGCAGAGATGACCTTCTAATAAGGTTTGGTGCGTAGGAAGAGGCATATGGTGTTTCTTGAACTTCAAGTGGAGAGCCACGAGTGCGTTCATGCATTTCAGTTAAGTCTCATCCCTAACGTTGCATCTAGAATCCGCGTTCAAAGAAAAAAAATAATAAGAGCTAAGAGAAAATATTCAATCTTAAAAACCCGAGAGGGCTGATTGATAACAGGAATTTGATGCTTTCAAAATCCATTCCGAGATTAGATGAGTGTAGACATCGGGTCCCGAGGCAACCTAAATCAGGATTACCCACTGATGAAATTAAGTGTGCCGATTTATAGGCAAAAATGAAAGTTGAAAGTGATGATTTTCTTGTCAAATTGATTTATTAGAAATAAATAAAAATGTATTTAAAAAAAAAATTTAAATGTTCTAAAAATTATTTTTGAGACAAAAAGAGTATGTTTTGAAATTGTTGTGTTTTAAAAAAAAAAATTGAAAAATCGCGAGTGTCGGGCTGCGGCAGTGCGCTGGGCGCGCACGCGGGGGGCTCTCGCCCGTGCGCCGGCGGGCGTCGGTCGCCCCTCCGACGCCCGATCTGCTGTTTTTCCATTTTTTGGCCTAAAAATTGATTTTTTCTTCATTTTTTTTTGTGTAATTTAATGCAAAAACCTTTTTATCTTCCAACTCTTCAAATTATTCAGTTTTTTTGGGTTTAATGTGAGTTAAATTAATTTAATTTCTTTATTAAATTTGGTTTATTTTGAGTTATAAAATGGGTTTTTTGGAGAGGATTTTGGGGGGATTTTTCTTAAGAAAAATACACTTTCTCTTTTCTTCTTCTTCTTCTTATTTTTTTTCTTCTTCAAGAAAAATTCTCCAAATATTCTAATCTGATTTTTTAAGTTAATTCTTGAGACAAATAAATCAATTATTTGTTTTTGGAAATTTTAGTTCTTATTTTTCATAATTTTACCTTAAAACAAATAAATTAATTATTTGTTCTTGGCATAAAATTTCATTATATATTTATTTCTTTAAATCAAAGCAAGGAATTATCATGCAACTTCATTCATCACATTTTGAGGGTAAACATTTCTTGGCTCAACTTTTAATTCAATTTTTAATTTAATTTTTGTTTACAATTGATTAGTTATCATGTAAATTCTTTTAGATCTATTATTTATTTTATTTTTTGTTTCTTGCATGTTTAGTTAATTGTACATATTATTATTTTTTATTCTTATTTTTTATTTAATTGTTCATAGAATTATTTCTTATTCTTAATCTTTTATGTTGTTGTTCATACTATCATTTCTTTTCTTAATCTCTTACTTAATTGTTTATGTTCATATTATTGTCATTATTTTTGTTCATATATTATTATTATTATTATTATTATTATTGTTATTATTATTATTATTATTATTATTATTATTATTATTATTATTATTATTATTATTATTATTATTACCATTTCTTGCATATTTAATTGGATTGTTCATATTTTTTGATATTATTATCATTATTATTACCATTAGTATTGTAATTATTATTGTAATTAGTGTTATCATTATTATTATTATTATTATTATTATTATTATTATTATTATTATTATTATTATTATTATTATTATTATTATTATTAGTCTTGTTTATTATTATAATTTATCATTGTTAGCATCATCATCATTATTATTTATGTTTTCATGCATGTTGAATTTTATTGTTTTTATTTATGCATGTTAAATTGTTAATATGTTAAGTTGTTTATTTTATCATGCCATTTAATTGATTTGTCATACATTATACATGTTGTTTTATTTTAATTCATTTTTTTCACATGTTAAATGGTTAATTCATTTTTTTTATTACTAACATCATCTTTCATTTGTATTGTTTAATTTCAATTATTATTTTTCATGTGTGAGTTTTCCAATGATAAGAGGAAGCCTATGGAGGTTTGAAGATACCATTTTGGTGGAGTTTATATTTTTAGCATTTTTAGTATTATTTTGCCTTTATTTGGTTTTAATATGTAATTTGTAATAAATTTATTTTTTATGCACGTTAATTAAAAGTTACAAAAATATTTTTATTAAATTAACTTGGAACTTTTTTCTAATAAAAATGGGACCAATGTCCTAGTTTTTTCACCTAAATAAACCATCACCTTTAACATATTTTTTAATTATGCATGAGAGGACCAATGTCCTCATCTTTAATTAATAGCCCGATTTATGTATGAATTGTATTTTATTTACAATGGGGGTGTATTCCGCCCCTAGTTTTGTTGTAATTTATTTTGCTTTCATTTACTTTATTTATCGCTTTCTTTATGTGATTAACATGCGCGTTAAATTAAATTGCATCAAAACGTATGAGAAAAGGGATGAAAACTTAAATTCAAAACTCAATTTTAACTTAACCAAGGTATTAATAAATGAGAAGTCTCAAACCATCTCTGGTCTTTGGGCTCAACGAGGCGAGAGGACTATTTCAATGTTTCATTGGAATGGGGCTTCCAAGACACCTCTTGTGTCCCGTAAAAAGGCTTTAACTTGCATAGTCCTAGGCTCCACGAGGCGAGAGGACCATCCTAATGTTCTATTAGGATGGGACCTCCAAGACCCCTCTGGCTTGCCCAAAATGGACATAGCTACGTTGTCTTAGGCTCACTGAGGCTAGACGAACTTTCCCAATGTTCTATTAGGTGGCAACTCCATGAAACCTCCTTGTTGCCCAAAATAGATGCCCTTGTAATTTGTTATAAGTTTTTATGAACCTCTCTCGAAAGCCCTAAGAGCGGGTCTCCGGGAAACCATGGGGTTCGGCGCGCGTCACAGTGGCGACTTTGCTAGGGACATAAGAGACTTCGATTCGAAAGTACCGTGGTTAAAACATATAATTGAGTTTTAATTTAAAACTGTTATCCCTTTTTGAAATTGCATTGCATCCATACTAGAGCCTTAGATTATGCTAGTTTGGTCCCTTTTTCTTGCCCCGATGCGTTCCCAAAGCACGACCTTACGTTCACTCAATGTGGGGAAGTGTTAGGGATAATCACCAGCCCAAGCCTCGTACCATTATGGTATATCAAATGGAGACCCAATCGGTCGTTATGCTTGTGATGAGCTAGATCCGTTGGCAGGGACCATGCTTTGGTAGCCCTAAAGTATCATCACTCTTGACCAAAGCTCATGTAATGGCAATAGATACTTCTCTTAGGTGATATGCTCTTTAATACAATGCTTATTATGTCGGCCATTATATATTGAACAAAATCAACCAAATTAAATGGTCTTTTATCAAAGGCTTTCATGCCCCGGTGAGCCCATCTTAATATGGTTGAAATGTTTGAATACATAATGGCCAAACACCCATACGTATGTACAATAGGCAAGAGATGTTATGCTGCCGGATTTTCACCGTGCACTATACGCGTCCAATGGGTTCCCTGTTAACCCATGGACCGAGCCCACCTAGGAAAGAGAATACACTACCTCGTGTGTGGGAGTGATAAGGTTGGAAGGATCTATCTGCTTGTATGTGATTGTCCATGCTGCATCAGCACGATCATGCATTGTATATATCATTCATGCATCATTCTAACAATCTATTTTTTCAGCCATCATAGGTTCATCTAAGTGGACTATAGGTTTCGGTTGTCGGCTAGTAAGGACGAACTTGCTCTTTGAGTTGCCAGAATTTGTGCCTGACGGGGATTCTGAGTCACTCTCATCCCGTGAATCCTCTCTAAAATCATCAATGGCAAAATTACCATGGGAGATTGGTGCTTTGACAGTACAGGATCTAGATAAGAGGCTTAGCAATTTTGAGAGGAAGATGTTAACCATGATGGAAAACATCGTCTCTCAAGTGGCATCAAATTTCAAGCAGCTGCCTACGGCCCCTTCTATTAAACCATTTGAATCGCCTGTCAGGGAAGAGGCTCCTATAGCATTCACTATAGTACAACAACCAAATTTTGAGCTCAGAGCAACGACACTTATTGAGCAAAAGAAGACCCTTGATGTGAAGGGTGATATTATGGGAGAGGAAGAGGATGAACAAGTAATTCCATGGGCTATCATGAATGAAGTACCCAAGGGAGAGGATGGCGCAGTAAAGGAGATAGAACAGAGGGTTGAAAAGTTTGAAGCTCAGACCATGGCTGTTATGGAGAATTTAGTCACTGTTGTGGCGCCACCTACTGAACAGCAGCCTACTACTCCTACCAAGTTGCAAAAAGAGTATGATCCAACTAGGGAAATACACCCACCACCAACTGGGCCTGAAGGAGAGTTACTTACTGCTATGTCACTCGAGCGAAAAGACAAGGGCATGTTTCAGAGAATGGGCTTCTGGCAGTGACACGGGGCCTGAAGAGAAGGATGGATGTCTTCGAAGAGGAAATTATAAAGTCTAAACTTGCAATTACCCTAGCCGCTCTGGAGAAAGTCTCTATGGACTTAGAGAAGGGAGGTCAACTAGATAGGTGTGACATCTGTGCCGGCATTCAAGGGACAAAGGAAGCATCGATGGTTAGAACGGGTTAGGATGGTTGTTTTGGCATAGACGGATCTTTCCCTCAAGTAGGGGAGGGGGACCTGCGCTCACGGTTAGCCAACCCAGCCAGAAATCGGGGGCATAGGAAGTGTCGTCAGCATGCTAGATATCTAAGGAGTGATGGCCAAACCTCGAAATGTCAAGTACAGGATCTTGTTATCGGCAAGCAACCGGTGGCCCTCGAATGAGGTGACAACGTCATTAAGGGTGATAATTAGGAAAGCTCTAGTCTTGATAATAACAGCATGAGGGATGTTAGGACCACTAAGGTTCCAAACATGGGAACTACTGAAGGCCGCTATACCATCTGGGATAAGCCTTTATCTGAGCACCTCTTCCATTTTATCAATAAGGGAAAGCTACAGCCAACACTATAAGAAAAGTGACTTTTAACGACCAAAATTTAGCGAAGGGACAATATCCGGTCGTAAAAAGATACAAATAACGAAAAAAATTTAATCCGGTCGCTAGAACTCAAATTTAAACGAGGGGTTTAAATCCGGTTGCTAAAAAGCTCAAAATCCGGTGGTTGAAAGGGTAAAACAAAATAATATAACCTAAAATCACAAAACCCATTTTCCCATCTGCTGCCTTCTTCAACTCTCCGTGCCTCTCTCTTGCGTCTCCCCCTTCATCGCGCCTCCCCTCCCTTGCCAGCCACCAGGCGCTAGATTCGGCGTTGCCCTCCACCTCGTCGTCGCTCGCTTCCTCACTGCCGTTCACCCCCACCACGTCGTCGCAGGTCCAGTCTCGCCGCTGTTGCTGCCTCAAGTGCCGTCTCCCTCACGTGCTGTCAAATCGCTACCGTCGCCCGTTGTAGCTCACCTCTCATCGCCGCCGCCACTCGCCTCTCGCCCTCGCCGCCGCTCTTTCCTCATCTATTGCTCGCCGGAGACTCTGCCCAGTTCTTCACATTCCTGTTCTTTTCTGTCAACATTTTTCATTTTGGTTTTCAATCTTCATTGACTGTCACCTGTCACTAATACTGAACCGACGCATATGAGCTAACTTCGGTCACCAGCAACCACTTTTAAGGTTAGTTCTGTTCCCTAATTGCTTCAAAATTATACGGTTTATTGTGAATTTCAATCCTGTGTATATGGTTAATTGATTGTGATTTCAATCATCTGATTCCTTTCTCACTTCATATCTGTCTAATTGTGGATTTCAATCCTGTGTATATTTGCCTCTCTATATGGTTCATGTGATGGAAATTCATAAAATGGGAAGAATAACTATAGCTCAAAGTCAGGATTTCATTGACGTTAAATTTTTATTTGATGAAGTGGTAATGGTAGTTGATTTGATGAGTTGGTTGGAATTAATATGGCTGCAAGTTAAATGCACTTAAAAAATATAGAATTACGCTGTCGATGGTATTGATGAGGATGAAGATGATGACGATAACCCGGATAGAAAGCCTCCCGTGGAGGATGATGATGAGGAATCTATTAAAGAGAGCTTAGTGGCGTCGCCCAGCGATCGAGAAACCGATGAGGTATGATTAAACACCTATGTTTAAGATCTGTTTTTGTTTAGCTTTAGCTTAGCTAAGGAAATTAGAGGCTGAAATTTAGATTACCATAAAATTCTTCATTGATTGTGAGAATCGGGGAATATTTTAATGTTCTGATTGTGAGAATCGGGGTTTAGTTTTTAAGTAATGTTAAGTACAGTTTAGTTTAGTTTAAATATCGGATTAGTTGATTTTTGCACTTTTCAGTTTATTTATATTCTTGGTTTATCAGAATATAGGACTTTAAATTGATTAAGTAGCAAATTAGTATCGGCAAGTAGTTTATAAAGTTATGTTTGTTAAATATCAACTTTTTTTATGTTTGTTAAATATCAAATTTTTCCATTGTCAGAGCTATTTTTTTAATTTGTTTTTGAAAGATGAGAGCTGGCACAAAGTTGAATAATTCCTTCTCGTCAATTCTAAAATAATAAGCTCTCAAAGTTAGAGATACTAAATTAGTCAAATATGAAATTGCTAAGGCCTGTGCAATGATTTTTAATTACAGATGATGCAAATAGCTTGCTTGAATGTTGTTTAAGTGAATTGTTTGGTTAGCATATGGCTGGTGGGAGAACAAGTTGCATCTGATACTGTTCCAGTTGATAAGGAAATAATTTGTGCAAATGTATCAAAAATTTCAAGTCCCTACATTTAGAAATGCAGCAGAACAGAAATAATTTGTTTTTGGGATGTAGCTAATGAAAGTATGTGTAAGTATGCAAGTTTTTTGTCAAATTATTATCTGCTTTTACATGGCATTCTTCAACTTGTTAGTATTGTATATATCTAAAAGGTGATCTACTTGGACAGTGGGATAGTAAAGATAAGGTAGCAAAATTAGGTCCCGCCCAGAAATTTGACCCAAACCTGTTATAGTTACTTAACAATGGAGGTTTTCATAGTTTAAAACAATACATATCAAAACATTTGTTATTTCTCTTATTATTCTTTCAATTATTTGCTGTTATTGTTTGAAAATAAGTCAAAGATGGAAAGTGGAATTGGGTATAGATTTCACCCAACTGAAGATGAATTGATAAATTACTATTTGAAGTTAAAAGTGCTTGGACGTGATGATGCAGTTACTATGATTCCTGAAATTAATATGTTGAAGGTTGAACCATGGGATACACCTAGTAAGTATATGTCTCAATTAACTAACTTCCTTCATTCATTCTCTTTTCTTTATTTTTAGCATTTGAATTTTTTTATATGCAGTGAAAGCAATGATGACGTCAAATAACTCAAACGACAAAGTGTGGTAATTCTTTTGGGCTCCAAACTATAAGTCCCACAATAGCCAGATGGTGGATAGAAAGACTAATATAAGGCTGGTTTCTGGAAAGTAACTGGAACTGATCGTGCAATTCTTGAAATTGCTACAAAAAAGATTCTCATCTTCTATAAAGGTCGCGGTACTAAAGCTGTGAAGACTAATTGGGTTATACATCAGTATAGTGCCACTTTTGATTTTAAAACCAAGGTATCTACTTGGCTGCTCCTTTCCTTTCTAAGTTATTTTATACTTATACTCCAGTTTGTTAGTCTCTTTTGTATATAAAGACTAGATATTCATTTTTAGTTGTTCTGTCTAAGCTTTCGGTACCTATTTATTTTCAATGAGTTATTGTAGTTTTCTAATTAAAACTATTGTTCTATTTTTTTTCTTTTTTCTTTTCTAGTAAATTCTAAATAAATTGTTTCAAGCATTTAGATTGTATAATATCTAATCTTTTAACATACTCATTATCACTTGTCAACTTTATGGTTACTATGGCACCTCGAAGGTTATTAATTGCCCATACTTTTTATTATTTATATTTTTATGTGAATTTTTTATTTGTGCTTGTGAATATTAATTTTAACTTTTGTTATACATTTTGCAGGTCTTACAGCAAAGTTAGGGGGTGTATTTTTCATATTTTTCTCAAAAATCTTTTGTATAGGAATTAGTATATAGAGAGGAGTTATTTTCTTGAACTTACATGTCATTGATAGTTTTTATTTTCTTTGGAGTTGTGACAAATAGAATGCTATTTAATTTGTAAATTTGACTATATTTTGTAACTTTTCTTTTTTAATATATGAAAAGAGTTTATTATATTTTTGTATAAAATATATGTGAATGATATGTACTTACTTGTAATATTATAAAATAGTTTATATTGGTGATTGTTGTTTGTTAGCTGTGAAAATAATTAGTGAAGGAAAAATTCGGTCACTAAAGGGAATCTTTAACTTTAACAACCGGAATTCTTTTAGTTGAACGTACACACAATTAGCGAAGGAAAAATCCGGTCGCTAAAATGAATTTTTAATGACCGGAATTACCTTTGTTGAAAGTGAATACAATTAGCGAAAGGAAAAATCCGGTCGCTAAAAACTATCTTCAACGACCGAAATTCCCTTCGTTGAAAGTGAACACAATCAACGAAGGGAAAATTCGGTCATTAAAAATCAGTAATCAACGATTGGAAACGTTCCGGTCGTTAATGACATTAACGACCGGATTTAAAATCCGGTCGTCTATACCTTTAATGAAGGGGCTTTTACTGACCAGATTTTTCGATCGTTATAGGTCTCTAACGACCGGATTTTGACTTTTAACAACCGGATTTCCCTTCGTTAAAGGGCAATTTTCTTGTAGTGCGAAGCCTGCAAAACCCGTAAGGAGCCTAGGATGTCCCAATCACCAAGGAGATTTGTATTGTGCATACCATCAGCATACTGGGCATAAGACTGATAGGTGCCGAATTCTGAAAAAGCTTATTCAGGGTCTCATTGATGAGGAGCTGAGAAGTGAGAAGAATGGTTCCTGGGGTTGATGATGGACTATCGACTGCAGCATTCGTGTTGGCAAGAAAGAAAGGATGTTAGCTATTTAGATGCTCTATTTATTTTTGAACTATCTAATGATGATGTTTTAACTCTACTTTTTTATGAAAGGAATGCTTTGGTGTTTTTGTTTATTTGTGTAATGTTTCTTGTGATTTCACTATGCATAGTCATGGCACATTTATGTTTGACATTTATTCAATTAATGCTATTCCGTTTAATCTCGGAACTTTGGAGAACCCAAAGAAAATCTTGATAGCATCTGTTATGACTCTTGAAGAGAGATTGAAACTTGAGAGAATAAAAAAATGGTAAAATAAAAAAGTTTTTGCCTGGACCAGTGAAGACATGTCAAAAGATCATTATGAAACCGCCAAGCATGCTATGCCAAACATATCTTAATCGTGGGCATGTGCCACAGAAGCTCAGAAGACTTAAGCTGAAATGAGCAAAAATGGTTAAAAGAGGAAATCCACAAGCAGAAGCAAGACCTAATTTCTTATTGAAACATAACGCCAGATTAGTTTGACCAATGGCATCCCCGATGGTTAAAAGAAAAGTGCGTGTATGTGTAATCTTCGGGATTCGAACGAAACTTGTTAAAAGAAATTTGGGGAGCAAAAAAAAAAAATTGGAAATTGATTATCGATATGGGACAATGGAAAGTTATCTAGGGGGCAAGTTTTGTTCAAATCCCATTGGTATACACATACCTGCACCTTGTCGCTTTATTTGGCTACTGAAAGGAACTAGAAGACTGATTCATAAGTTATCCACCCAGTTCATTAGTGTGGAGGATGTGCGGTCTGAGAGGAAAACTAATTGAGATGCTAGTCAAGAAGATTATGAAGGAAGACCCATGCAGGGGGCCCGCAATCGAAAATCCCTACAAGTGTCACGCTTTATTCCTCAATGCATGTGAAGGCACTACCTGTCGAAGCACTCAAATTTTAAAGGGAAGTCATGGAAATGACACTACAACAGCTAAACACATCAGACAACATTAGGGAAGTCAAAGAAACAGTTTTGCAGCAGCCAAGCACATCAAACCAAAATAGATTATGGGATTACTATTGTATTCAGACCCATCAGGAAACACTTTACTTGATCATTCAGGAGGAAAATCAGAAAACACCCACTGAAAAGAGTGAGATTTGGTATTCAAGCAAATAAGACCAAGTATTCTAGACGAAAGAAGTAAATTCAGGCTAGTGAATGAAGACTTATTTGTTCTTAAGAAGTTATTATCCAAGGGAGCAATGTTTCGACAGATAGTAAAGGAAGTAAGTTCAACGAAGCAGTCAGATCAACAGACCCAAGAAGGTCCATGATAAAGGCTAAAAATCAAAAGAAGAGAATAAATGCCCCGCGGGTCGAAAACCGAAAAAAGATGGCCTTGCTAAAATTAGGCTCCTCGTCAGGGTGAAAACTGAAAAAAAGGCACTCTGGTAAAAAATTAGAGGTTCGAGAGAAAATATCCAATTAAGAAAACCCAAGAGGGCTGATTGGAAACAAGAGTCTGATGCTTTCAAGATCCATTCTGAGATTAAATGTAATTTTGCATTCTGAATCCGTGTTAAATGGTGATCATGTATGGAGAAATCATACCGAAATGCACACAATCTCTGCAAATACATAAGACAAAAGAAGTTTTAACTCATCATTTCCTAGTTCTTCTATAAAAAGAAAGATGTCATTCATTACTGAATGTATAAAATCTAACTAGCTATACTTTGTTTTTACTCTCGCCGACCAGATGCTTGAGCCGATGAGTTTTATTATCTATTACAAGGTTAAGTATCCTTTTTTCGCAGGCACTTATGGAAGCAAGGATGTAGTCTCTGACCCACAATATGATAATTTTGGGAAAGCAATTGTGTCCAGGGGCTGTGGTACTCAGGAGTGAAAGCCAAAGACAAGATACTGAGGAAGCCCTGACAATAGTTCTAATTCTTCAAGTCGTATCGCAAAAAAAAAAAAAGAAAAAAAAGGGCCGTTAGAGTGAAAACCGTAACTGGCGCTCTAAGCAAAAATTAGGCAAAAGGATAGGGTAAAAACCTAGAAACAGGCAGTCTGTCCTTCAAAAAAAAAAGCCGCTGGATTGGGTTTGGTCCACTCCAGGCAAAAATAAGGCACAGGGTTATGTGAAAATCCGCAAAGGACGTATCTCCCGCTAAGAAAAGCTAGTGTGAAAATCCACAAGGGACGCACTACCTTCAAAAAAATGACTACAGGTATCAGATGAGAACCTCACAATTCCAAAGATATGAAATTCAAAGGCAATTCTAAAAGGCATCGATCCTATTGTAAACTGCAGCCAGACTGGCTATCATCTCTAAGTCCACTTAGATGAATTCTTATCCTACATTTCTTCATAACCCATGCATTTCACGTGCATGCTCACTATTTTTCCTGCATATTTTAGTTTCCCTATTTTGCTGAAAGAGAGATTTGATGCGGACACCGGCAAAAGGCGAGTGACGACATCAGTTCAAGCATCAATCCAAGCATCAACCAAAGACCTCTCAGGGGGCAACCAACCAAAACAACATCAATCCAAACATCAGTTCAAACATCAATCCAACAATCAACCAAAGGGCTCACAGACAGCACCGCTTCACCAAATCAGAAGGGTTAGCATGATGGCGATACTACCATTATACGGAAGGTTAGCACGACTACGGCACTACCACTTCAAAAGGGTTAGCACGATGACGGGACTACCACTCCCCAGAGGGTTAGCACGATCACGGCACTACCGCTTCACCAACTCAGAAGGGTTAGCACGATGGCGGCACTACCATTTTACGGAAGGTTAGCACGACCACGACACTACCACTTCGGAAGGGTTAGCACGATGACAGCACTACCACTCCACGGAGGGTTAGCACGATCACTGCACTACCGCTTCAACAATGGATGACACGCCGACAAGCTGGCGACAACCACCACAACAACATCATCCATTCCGGAAAGAGGGCCGCCTCAGGTACGCGCTTCTTTCCCTTTTTCGAGTTTAGGCTCACCTAGACACTAGTGCACTAGTTTCCCCAAAACTGGGGGCAACTGTAGACAGCGGGTCCCGAGGCAGCCTAAATTAGGATTACCCAATGATGAAATTAAGTATGTCGATTTATAGGCAAAAAAGAAAGTTGAAAGTGATGATTTCCTTGTCAAATTGATTTATTAGAAATAAATAAAAATGTATTTTAAAAAAATATTTTAAATGTTTTAAAAATTATTTTTGAGACAAAAAGGGTGTGTTTTGAAATTATTGTGTTTTTTTTAAAAAAAAAATTGAAAAATCGCGAGTGTCGAGCTGCGACAGCGCGCGCGCGGGCAACGCGTTGGGCATCGCCCGTGCGCCCTGGTAGTGCCGACAGGCGTCGGTTGCCCCTGCGCGCCCCTCCGACGCCCGATCTGCTGTTTTTCCCTTTTTTGGCCTAAAAATTGATTTTTTTCTTCATTTTTTTTTGTGTAATTTAATGCAAAAACCTTTTTATCTTCCAACTCTTCAAATTATTCAGTTTTTTTGGATTTAATGTGAGTTAAATTAATTTAATTTCTTTATTAAATTTGGTTTATTTTGAGTTATAAAATGGGTTTTTTGGAGAGGATTTTGGGAGGATTTTTCTTAAGAAAAATACACTTTCTCTTTTCTTCTTCTTCTTTTTCTTATATTTTTTCTTCTTTAAGAAAAATTCTCCAAATATTCTAATCTGATTTTTTAAGTTAATTCTTGAGACAAATAAATCAATTATTTGTTCTTGGAAATTTTAGTTCTTATTTTTCATAATTTTTCCTTAAGACAAATAAATTAATTATTTGTTCTTGGGATAAAATTTCATTATATATTTATTTCTTTAAATCAAAGCAAGGAATTATCATCCAACTTCATTCATCACATCAAATTTGAGGGTAAACATTTCTTGGCTCAACTTTTAATTCAATTTTTAATTTAATTTTTGTTTATAATTGATTAGTTATCATGTAAATTCTTTTAGATCTATTATTTATTTTATTTTTTATTTCTTGCATGTTTAGTTAATTGTACATATTATTATTTTTTATTCTTATTTTTTATTTAATTGTTCATAGAATTATTTCTTATTCTTAATCTTTTATGTTGTTGTTCATACTATCATTTCTTTTTCTTAATCTCTTATTTAATTGTTCATGTTTATATTATTGTCATTATTTTTGTTCATATATTATTATTATTATTATTATTATTATTATTATTATTATTATTATTATTATTATTATTATTATTATTATTATTATCATTTCTTGCATATTTAATTGGATTGTTCATATTCTTTGATATTATTATCATTATTATTACCATTAGTATTGTAATTATTATTGTAATTAGTGTTATCATCATCATCATCATCATCATCATCATCATCATCATCATTATTATTATTATTATTATTATTATTATTATTATTATTATTATTATTATTATTATTATTATTATTATTATTATTATTTATAATAACTATTATTATTATCATTATTATTTTTATTAGTCTTGTTTATTATTATAATTTATCATTGTTATCATCATCATCATCATTATTATTTATGTTTTCATGCATATTAAATTTTATTATTTTTATTTATACATGTTAAATTGTTAATATGTTAAGTTGTTATTTTATTTTAATTCATTTTTTTCACATATTAAATGGTTAATTCATTTTTTTTTATTGCTAACATCATCTTTCATTTGTATTGTTTAATTTCAATTATTATTTTTCATGTATGAGTTTTCCAATGACAAGAGGAAGCCTATGGAGGTTTGAAGACACCATTTTGGTGGAGTTTATATTTTTAGCATTTTTAGTATTATTTTGCCTTTATTTGGTTTTAATATGTAATTTGTAATAAATTTATTTTTTATGCACGTTAATTAAAAGTCACAAAAATATTTTTATTAAATTAACTTGGAACTTTTTTCTAATAAAAATGGGACCAATGTCCTAGTTTTTTTACCTAAATAAACCATCACCTTTAACATATTTTTTAATTATGCATGAGAGGACCAATGTCCTCATCTTTAATAAATAGTCCGATTTATGTATGAATTGTATTTTATTTACAATGGGGTTTGCATTCCGCCCCTAGTTTTGTTGTAATTTATTTTGCTTTCATTTACTTTATTTACCGCTTTCTTTATGTGATTGATATGTGCGTTAAATTAAATTGCATCAAAACGTATGAGAAAAGGGATGAAAACTTAAATTCAAAACTCAATTTTAACTTAACCAAGGTATTAATAAATGAGAAGTCTCGAGCCATCTCTGGTCTTTGGGCTCAACGAGGCGAGAGGACCATTTCAATGTTTCATTGGAATGGGGCTTCCAAGACATCTCTTATGTCTCGTAAAAAGGCTTTAACTTGCATAGTCCTAGGCTACACGAGGCGAGAGGACCATCCTAATGTTCTATTAGGATGGGACCTCCAAGACCCCTCTGACTTGCCCAAAATAGACATAGCTGCGCTGTCTTAGGCTCACTGAGGCTAGATGAACTTTCCCAATATTCTATTGGGCGGCGGGTGGCGACTCCATGAAACCTCCTTGTTGCCCAAAATAGACGACCTTTTAATTTGTTACAAGTTTTTATGAACCTCTCTCGAAAGCCCTAAGAGCGGGTCTCCGGGAAGCCATGGGGTTCGGCGCGCGTCACAATGAGGTTTTGTGTTTTCCAGATTAATGCCAAATAATGATAATGTGTAATGAAATCAAACTGAAACATGTGCCCTTATGCCATAATATGTTGATATGATCATAGCAGTTCATTTTGCATACTCAAAGTTATATAGCACATAGTTACTGTCTACCCTCTCCTACTCTCACCACTCAGATCCTTTAGGCGACTCATTTTTGTATTAACTGCGAAGGCAATTCTATAGCACCATCATGAGAAGAATCAAGCTCAGACGGCCATGACATACTGTAGACACCGGGTCCTGAGGCAGCCCAAAACGAAGTTACCCAATGATGAAAATTGTACCTGTTCACAGGCAAAAGACAGATAGAAGTAATGATTTCCTCGAAAAATATATTTTTCGTTTTTAATTTTTTTTTTTTAAAAAAAAGAGAGGAGAAGGGGGTTATTTTTGGAGGGCCTGTGGTGTGAGGCCCATCGCATCCACGTGAGATGTAGCCTCACGTTTGTGAGTGTGAGATGCAGCCTCACTACGTGAGGCGCATCTCACCTTGGTAAGAGGTAACGTGAGACAGATCTCACCTACCTCATGCGCTCCACTACCTCCAGCGCCCCCTTTCCCGTTATTTTCTGGATTTGGTGTAAAAATGGAGGTTTATGGATGATTTGGTGAGAAATAACCTAATCCTTCAGAGGGAGTATAAAAGAAAATGTTAAGAAATTGAGAAAGGGGGGATTTTTTTGGAAAGGAGGCCGAAATTAAGAAAAGAAAAAAAACGTAGAGAGAAAAGCTTGGAGAGCAAGAAAAACAATTATGGGTTCTTAAAGCATTCTTGGATTGTTTCTTGAATCCAGGAAATTAATTCATGAGGTTTGAGATTCAAACATCTTTCATCTTTTCCTTAACGTAAATTAAATTTTAAAGTTTTATCAGTCTCTGTTTTGATTTTCTTCTCAAGAAAAGCAAGGAGGAAAACCAGAACTTCTTCATCTACAAATCAAAGATCATATCTAAGGGTAAATACTGGGATAAACCTTTGTGACGCGCGCCGAACCTAGCAAAGGCCCTCGTGGAACCCGCTTTTAGGGTTCGAGGGATTGGTTCGCGTCTTTTTGATCTTGGACATAAAGAGTCATTTTGGATGCCACCTTCCCAATGGAATATTGGAAAGGATCATCTAGCCTCATGACACCTTTAGGCACCTTTGAGGTATTTTAGAGTCGCCACTCAATTTACCAGAAATTGGAAAAGGTCTCTAACCTCTATTGGTCTCTAATCTCTCTGAATTTCCCTCTCTATGGGAGTTATGTCAGATGCTATCAAGATTTTATTTGGATTTTTCAAAGTTTCGAGATTAAATACAATAGTATTAATTGAATTAATGTCAAAAGTGAATGCATCATGATCATGTGAAATGAAATCATTAGAAACATTCATGCAAAGAAGCAAAATTGTTCATCTTATTGAAATTGCAAAGATTGTTATAAGAAGTTATTAGAATAAAAGAACAAAGCATCTAATAAAAACATAATCTTCTGCAATCGTATTCAGGGTGGGGGGACTGCATTGTAGCCCGCCTTCTTCTTCTTCTCCCTCTTCTCAGGGTCAGTGATCTCCTTGGAATCAATAAGATCTTGGATTTTATTCCTCAAAGTCCGGCAATAATCTGTTAGGTGCCCAGTGTGCTGATGGTAGGCACAGTACTGATCATCTCTATGCCCCGGCTGACCCTGATTCGCAGCTATCCTAGGTGGCAGTGGTCTTAGCTTACCCTCCTTTGTCAATTTCTCTAAGACCTAGGACAGAGAGAAGCCTAAATTGGAATAGTTCCTCTGAGTTTTCCCAACCTCGGTAGCTGAAACCTCAGCTGTCTTATTATTCCCATCATTACTGCCCCCAGTACTGCCTAATCTGTACCCCGATTGGTTCCTAAAATTCTTCCCAACAAAGTTACCTTGGCTTACTTTCTTTGCTAGCTACTCACCCTCTGCTTCGATAGCTATGTCCTTTAAGGACTCCCAGTCCTTCAACCCTTTTATTTTTAGTCCGTCTCTCAGGTAAGGGCTAGCATTCCGGATGAATAATCGGATATGATCAGGAGTATCAGGTTTGTGCTTCATCTCCATAATTCAGTTCCTCCATCAAGTGAGGTACTCATGAAAAGACTCCCTAGCCTTCTGCTGCAGTAGCTCCAAATCCTTTAATGTGACCTCCATCCTGGTACTGCAATCATACTATTTTAGGAACTCTTCAGTCAATAAGTCTCAATCTTCTTTAGACCTTCTGTCCAACCCGTGGTACCAGTTAATGGCAGCCCCTGTGAGACTCAGGAAAAAGTACTCTATCTTCTACTTCCTTGTCAAAGTTGTTCTTTTCATGACCAGTGAATACTGCTTGATGTGCGCGGCAGGGTCAAAAGTGCCGTCAAACTTGGGAACATCCTTGTCATAGCTTCAAACCTTTCTTCCATTTTTCTCCACATCGCATCCTCCGGCTTGGGCGACTTACCTTTTACTACCATCTATTTGTTTTGCTCCTCCCACAAGTCAATCATAGATTTAGGGCCTTCTCTACACTCCACAGGCGCTGGCACTCTTGGCTCAACCACAGGTGGATCAACTGCTGTTGGGGGATCCTCTCTAGCAGCCCCTTGTTCATCTTGCCCCTCAGCTGGAGCAGCAGCCTGTTGCTCCGCAAGTGGGGCTAGGGTAGTGGCAAGGTTGCCGATCATTGCCATCATCCTGGCCTCAAACTCTTCCATTCTTTTCCCTACTCCTTCGGTAATTATTGCCCTAGTTGCATCAGAACCACTTGCTAGATTAGACATGCTTATTTCTATTAGTGATTTTGAAGAAAATATCTCACTACCCTCTAAAAGAGAATTCAAACTCTGATATGACACTAGCTCTTGCAATCCAAAGAGTGAAATCTTCCTTAATCGACCGTCAGGATCTCTAAACCACCTGGACGAATCTATGATGGCTGCAGAACACACCTCTATTAGGATGATGCATGATTTGAAGTGCAATGCATGGTCATGCTGATGCAGCTTAAACAAACACATGCAAGCAAGTAGATCCTTCCAACCTTTTTACTCCTACACACGAGGTCATGCGGTCTCTTTCCTAGGTGGGCTTTATCCAAGGGTTAACAAGGAACCCATTGGACACGTATAGTGCATGTCAAAAAACTGGCAGCATAATATCCCTTGCCTAATGTACATACGTATGGGTGTTTGGCCATTATGTATTTAGACAATTCAACTAAATTAAGATGGGCCCACTGGGGCATGAAAGCCTTTAATGAAGACCATTCAATTTAATTGATTTTGTTCAATATATGACGGCCTAAATAGCAAGTACGGTATTATGGTACATTTTACCTAGTGGGAGTATCTATTGCCATTACATGGGCTTTGGTCAAAGGTGGTGTTACTTTGGGTCTACTTAAGCATGGTCCCTACCAATGGGTCTAGCTCATCACGAGCATAGCAACCAATTGGGTCTCCATTTGATATACCATTTGATGGTACAAGGCTTGGGCTGGTGATTATCCTTAGCACTTCACTACAATGAATGAAAGTAGGGTCGTGTTTTAGGAATGCACCGGGGTAGATAGGGGACCAACTAACATAATTCTAAGGCTCTAGTGGATGTAATGCAATTTCGATTAGAAATGGATTTTTTGATTCTTAACAACTCAATTATAATTTTAACTTAAGTCACTTACGAAGTGAAGTTTCGATCATCCCTAGTGGAGTCGCCAATGTGACGCGCGCCGAACCTAGTAAAGGCCCTCAAGGAACCCGCTTTTAGGGCTCGAGGGATTGGTTCGTGTCTTTTTGACCTTGGACATCATGAGTTATTTTGGATGCCTCCTTCCCAATAGAACATTAGAAAGGATCATTTAGTCTCACGATGCCTTCGGGCACCTTTGAGGTATTTTGGAGTCGCCACCCAATTTACGAGAAATTGAAAAAGGTCTCTAACCTCTATTAGTCTAAACCAGAGATGGTGTTCGGAACTTCACTCTTATTAATGACTTAAGTTAAGTTTACAATTGAGTTTTTAAGAAATTAAAATTCCATCTCTCATCTCATGCGATTATGCATTGAATTAAAGCGCATAACAACCACATTGGAAAGCATTTAAATAAAGCGATAAAGAAATAGATAAATTACATGTAAAAAATTGGGACAAAACCCAAAAAATAAGAAAGCGTAATAAAACTTGCCCCAAAATTAATTACAAGGGCCCAAAAATTAATAAATAAACACATACAAAATAATTAAAATGCGTCATACATAAATCGGGTCGTTTATTACAGTTTAGTAACATTGGTTCCTTTTTATTAGTTTAAAAAATAGAGAACTATTTTTTGGGGATTGATTGAGAAAA
Source organism: Excoecaria cochinchinensis (assembly GCA_947683425.1). Classification (NCBI taxonomy): domain Eukaryota; kingdom Viridiplantae; phylum Streptophyta; class Magnoliopsida; order Malpighiales; family Euphorbiaceae; genus Excoecaria; species Excoecaria cochinchinensis. The sequence goes on from CANTUQ010000058.1 coordinate 675,385, forward strand.
CCGGGATGAGTGATCCATTTTATGAAAATTAGTTCTCTATTTGATAGTGAGATTTTATTGGTTAAAATAGGACATTGGTCCATTTTATTAATAAAAATTCTAAGTTATTAATTATTGTAAAACATATGATTTTCTATAATACGAACGAATATGAAATACATTTCTACATCCAACACATAAAAATAATAATAACATAAAAAGAAATACAACAATTAAAATGCAAACCCTCAATTTGATGGTCTTCAATTCTCCGATCCACCAACCCGTGCGCAAACATGACTCACGTAGATAAACAATTTTGAGGCAACAAAACAAAAATAAAATGAATGTGAGTAAAGTAAATTTAATAATTAATGTAATATGAACAAATAAATTAGTTGAATAAATTCATTAATTAAAATGATTAATAAATTAATCAAATAATAATCAATTAAACTAATCAGATATAAACAATTAATTAAATATAAAACAGTTGCATTAATAAGAGATAAATTGAATAAATAAAACAAAGAATGCATGCAAAAAAACAACGAAATAAAGGGAAGGGAACAGATGAAGAAGAGCCGAAGAAGGGGTGAAGCCAGGCGTGCACGACTCGTGCATGCATTGCATGAGTCGTGCAATGAGTGTACGACTCGTGCACTCATTACACGAGTTGTGCAATGAATGCACGACTCGTGCAGAAATGCATAAGCTGTGCAATGATTTCACCAGCAAGAAAGAGGGAAACGGGAGGAGCATGACACGTGAATCTGGGACATGACTCGGATAGAAAATCACGACTCGAACAAAACAAGGAGATGATCAGACAAACATGGAAATAGGGACCGACAGAGCAACGTTAACAGACTGAATAAACATGGCATTATCCCATCAAAACATGCATAAAAGAACAACAAACATGCCGATTAACCATAATAAATATTTTAGGCTCATATTTGATAGTAAACAGCAACAAACATGAGATGTACGGATCAATAAAATCAAATAATAAATATATACAGTATGTATAAATGAAGAACACTTGGTAAAACAAAATAAGAAATAAAAAGAAAGAAGGAAAACAAGAGAAGGTTTATCCCAGTATTTACCCTCAGATATTGACTTTAGATTTGCAGATGAAGAAATGCTAGTTTCCTCGTTGATTTGCTTGAGAAGAAAAACTCAGAATACTTTAAGAACCAAAAATCATTTTCTGGGCTCTCAAAGCTCCTCTATGTCTTTTCTCTTGCTTGGTTTTTCGGTGCTTTTCAAAAACCATCCCCTTCAGTTTCTTTTTACTTTTCCTTTTATATCTCAGAAAACATTAGGCTATTTCTCACCAAATCCACCATAATCTATGCTTTTCCCACCGAATCCCGAAAATAATGGGAAAGGGAGCGCTGGAGGCAGAGTAGTGCGTGAGGTAGGTGAGAGGTGCCTCACGCTACCTCTCACAAACGTGAGATAGGCCTCACGTAGTGAGGCTGCATCTCACCAACGTGAGATAGGCCTCACTAATGTGAGGCTACATCTCGCGTGGGTGAGATGGGCCTCACATCGCAGGCCCCCAGCAATAGCCCCCTCTCTCTCTCTATACCTTTCTTTTTTATTTTAAATTAAAAACGAAAAACATAATTTTCGTGGAAACCGTCACTTCTATCTGTCTTTTGCCTGTGAACAGGTATCATTTTCATCATTGGGTAACTTCGGTCTGGGCTGATAAATGGGACAGAACAATCACCCAAAATAAAATAAGGAAGCATAAATAAATAAAATTTGCCCTAAAATTAATTACAAGGGCCCAAAAAATGAATAAATAACACATACAAAATAATTAAAATGCATCATACATAAATCGGGTCATTTATTTCATTTTAGGATAATTGGTTCCTTTTTATTAGTTTAAAAAATAGAGAACTATTTTTTGGGTATTGATTGAGAAAACTGGGATAAGTGATCTCATTTTATAAAAATTAGTTCTCCATTTGATAGTGAGATTTTATTGATTAAAATAGGACATTGGTCCATTTTATTAAGAAAAATTCCAAGTTATTAATTATTGTAAAAAAAATGATTTTTTATAATACGAACGGGTATAAAATAAATTTTTACATACAACACATAAAAAATAATATAATAAAGAAAATGAGGTAATTAGAAATGCAAACCCAGTTACAAGAGCCTTTAATTCCCGCTCCTCCGGCCCGCTCGGGACTATCACTCAAGGTAAAAAAATTGGGGCCATAAAAAGAATATGAAATAAAATTGTTAGTCAATTAAATGAAGTAATATAAACAAACAATTAATTAAATAAATTAAACGATTTAAATAATCAATTACACCATCAACCAGAAAATGTAGCAATCAATTAAGCTAATTAAATATAATACACCAATTAACTCAATTAAATAAATTAAATACAAACCAAAATTAATAGTTGTATAAAAAAAACATGTTGAATAAATATTGAAAATAATCAAATGAATCAGAATCAAGCAAAAATGAAAATAAAATATTAATTATTTTATAAATCGTGTTCATGCTTTATGCAAATAAATTAATTTAAATTAATGTTATTTATGACAAATACATTAATATACACATAAATAAATAACAGCAGAAATCAGGTTAATTACAACAAGCAAATTATGGATAACTAAACAATCAAATTAATTACTAAGCTAAATATTAATAGCAAATCTTAGCACACAAGCAACTTATGGACAATGACAATATCAAAGAATAAATTAGAATGAACACAATGAATAAATGCATTGGTCCATTGTTGCACGTGTGACTAAAGGAACAGGTAAAAAAAATGCATGCAAAAATAATAAAAGAAGCAAAAGAATAAAGGATTAGCATGGCCCACGCAAATAGCATACATGCAAAGTAATAAGAAGGCACTGTAGCAATGGCTCAAGCCATGAAAATATACATATAAAGTGAAAATTAGCAAATTAAAATAATAAGAATAATAATAATAATGAAATAAAAATAATAATAACAATAATAACAATAATAATAATAATAGTAATATTTGAAAATATATTAATAAGAAAGATGACAACTATACTAAGAAATATACTAATAAAATAATAATAGTCATAATCTTTGAAAACATATTAATATAAAATAATAGTAATAATTAGGCTAAATAAAGATAACAATAATAAAATGAAATAAAATAAAATAATTAATAAATTAACTAAGTGAATCACATGGAAAGGAAGGCTAAAGGACAAAAATCACTGTAGATTGGCCTAAAATTGAGAAAATGCAATGCAATTAAAGAAAACATGCAAATGGAAATGGGACACAGTGAGTACAAGACTCATGCATCCTTGCACGAGTCACACAAGGCCTTCACGACTCATGCAAAAATGCACGAGTCATGACGGCCGCTATGAGGGGCGCGAGTCATGCAGAAAACGCACGACTCGAACGGGCAATCGGACAATCACAACACGCGAAGCAGGAGCACAACTCGGATGAAAGCTCATGACTCGTACAGAAAATCACAACTTGAACAAAACAAAGAGGCGATCAGACAAATGTAAAAACAGGGACGAATAGAGCAACGTTAATAGACTGAATAAACATGGCATTATCCCATCAAAACATGCATAAAAGAACAACAAACATGCCGATTAACCATAATAAATATTTTAGGCTCACATTTGATAATAAACAGCAACAAACATGCGATATACGGATCAATAAAATCAAACAATAAATATATACAGTATGTACAAATGAAGAACACTTGGTAAAACAAAATAAGAAATAAAAAGAAAGAAGGAAAACAAGAGAAGGTTTGTCCCAGTATTTACCCTCAGATACTGACTTTAGATTTGCAGATGAAGAAATGCTGGTTTCCTCGTTGATTTGCTTGAGAAGAAAAACTCAGAATACTTTAAGAGCCAAAAATTATTTTCTGGGCTCTCAAAGCTCCTCTCTGTCTTTTCTCTTGCTGGGTTTTTTGGTGCTTTTCAAAAACCATCCCCTTCAGTTTCTTTTTACTTTTCCTTTTATATCTCAGAGAAGATTAGGTTGTTTCTCACCAAATCCACCATAATCCATGCTTTTCCCACCAAATCCCAAAAATAACGGGAAAGGGAGCGCTGGAGGCAGAGTAGTGCGTGAGGCAGGTGAGAGGTGCCTCACGCTACCTCTCACAAATGTGAGATGGGCGTCACTAACGTGAGGCTGCATCTCACGTGGGTGAGATGGGCCTCACATCACAGGCCCCCAGCAATAGCCCCCTCTCTCTATCCCTTTCTTTTTTTTTTTTATTTTAAATTAGAAACAAAAAACATATTTTTTGAGGAAACCGTCACTTCTATTTGTCTTTTGCCTGTGAACAGGTATCATATTCATTATTGGGTAACTTTGGTCTGGGCTGTCTCAGGACTCGGTGTCTACAACCTTCTCTCATTTTCCTTCTTTCTTTTTATTTCCTATTTTGTTTTACCAAGTGTTCTTTATTTGTACATACTGTATATATTTATTGTTTGATTTTATTGATCTATATATCGCATGTTTGTTGCTGTTTATTATCAGACATGAGCCTAAAATATTTATTATGGTAAATCAGTATGTTTGTTGTTCTTTTATGCATGTTTTGATGGAATAATGTCATGTTTATTCAGTCTATCAACGTTGCTCTGTTCGTCCCTATTTTTATGTTTGTCTGATAGTCTCCTTGTTTTGTTGAGTCATGATTTTCTATCCGAGTCGTGTCCTAGATTCACGTATCGTGCTCCTAGTTTCCCGTGAAGTCATTGCACAACTTGTGCACCTCTGCACGAGTCGTGCACTCCTGGCTTTACCCCCTTCTCTTTTCAGCTCTTCGTCTTTCTTGTATTACTCGAACATCCGAACGTAAACTCATGAGATGAAATGTAATTTGTCCCGTTCCTTTGCTTTCCTTCATTTTCTGCATGCTGCCTTTGCTTCTTTTATTTTTATCTCTTTTTTGCTGCAACTATTTTATGTTTAATTATTTCTATTCACTTAATCGTTTATATTTAATTAGCTTAATTGATTATTATTTGATTGATTTATTAATCGTTTTAATTAATTATTTTATTCAACTAATTTATTTGTTCATATTACATTGATTATTTAATTTATTTTACTAACATTTTATTTTATTTTTGTTTTGTTGCCTCAAATTTTTTTTATGTATGTGAGTCATATTTGCACATGGATTGGAGGATCGGGAAACCAAAGACCTTCAATTTAGGGTTTGCATTTTTAATTGTTGTATTTGCCTTTATTATTATTATTATTATTATTATTATTATTATTATTATTATTATTATTATTATTATTATTATTATTATTATTATTATTATTATTATTATTATTATTATTATTATTATTATTATTATGTGTTGTGTGTAAAATGTATTTTAAATTCTCCGCATTATAGAAAATCACGTTTTTTATAATAATTAATAACTTTGAATTTTTCTTAATAAAATGGACCAATGTCCTATTTTAACCAATAAAATCTCACCTTCAAATGGAGAACTAGTTTTCATAAAATGGGATCACTCATCCCGGTTTTCTCAATTAATACCCAAAAATTATTCTCTAATTTTTTAAGTTAACAAAAAGGAACCAATGTTCCTAAAATTCAATAAATCTCCCAATTTATGTATAATATATTTTAACTTTTTATGTGTTCATTTATTCATTTGGCCCCTTATAATTAATTTTGGGGCAAAATTTATTCTTTTATGATTTTTTATTTTATTTTGGGGGATTGTTCTGTCCTATTTTTTTATGTAATTTATTTATTGCCCTTTTTATCGCTTTATTTAATGCTTTTCAATATGCTTGCAATGCGCTTTAAATTCAATGTACGATCGTATGAGATGAGAGATAAAATTTTGATTTCTTAAAAACTTATTTATAAACTTAACTTAAGGCATTAATAAGAGTGAAGTTCCGAACACCATCTCTGGTTTAGACCAATAGAGGTTAGAAACCTTTCCCAATTTCTCGTAAATTGGGTGGCGACTCCAAAATACCTCAAAGGTGCCTAAAGGCGTCGTGAGATTAGATGATCCTTTCCAATGTTCTATTAGGAAGGAGGCATCCAGAATGACTCATGATGCCCAAGATAAAAAAGACGCAAACCAATCCCTTAAGCCCTAAAAACGGGTTCAAAGAGGGCCTTTGCTAGGTTCGACACGCGTCATAGTGTCTTGGTTAATAAATATAATTGAGCATTTAATATTAAAATTCTATCTCTTTCCTAAAAATTGCATGGCATACATGCTAGAGCCTTAGAACTATGCTAGATGGTTCCTTTTCTCACCCCGATGCGTTCCTGAAGCACGACCCTGCGTTCACCCAATGTAGGGAAGTATTAAAGATAATCACCAGCACAAGCCTTGTATCATTATGGTATACTAAATGAAGACCCAATTGGTTATTATGCTTGCGATAAGCTAGGCCTGTTAGCAGGGACCATGCTTAGGTAGCCCTAAAGTATCATCACCTTGACTAAAGCACATATAATGGTAATAGATACCTCCCCTAGGTAAAATGTACCATAATATTGTGCTTACTATGTGGGCCATTATGTATTGGGTAAAATCAGCCAAATTAAATAGTCTTTCATCAAAGGCTTTCATGCCTTAATAGGCCCATCTTAATTTGATTGAAGGTTCGAATAGATAATGGCCCAAACCCATAAGTATGCGCTTTAAATAAAAAGATATTATGCTGTTGGTTTTTCACCATGCACCATGCGTGTCCGTTAGGTTACTCGTTAACCCATGGATCAAGCTCACCTAGGAAAGAGAACGTACGACCTCCTATGCGGGAGTGACAAGGTTGCAAAGATCTATTTTCTTGCATATGTTTGTCTATGCTGCATCAGCACGACCATGCATTGCATTTTAATCATGCATCATCCCAACAAAGTGTATTCTGCAGCCATCATAGACTCGCCCAGGTGGACTAGAGGTCCTGATGGTCAGTTAAGAAGGAATTCATCCTTCGAACTACCAGAGCTAGTGTTAGATTGGGGTTCAGATTCGCTTTTAGACAGTAGTGAGACATATTCTTCAGAATTATCAACAGAGACAAGTATGGAAAACCCACCAAAATAGTTTGATGCAACCCATGCAATGATTACTAAAGAAGTAGGTAGAAGGATGATTGTTGAAATATCGCTGAAGGAAGAATTTGAGACACGGATGATGGCAATGATGGGAAACCTCACTGCTACTCTAGTGCCTCTTATTGGGCAATAACTTACTGCTGCTGTTAGTGGGCAAGGTGAATAAGAACTAATTAGAGAGGGTCCTCCAGTAATAGACCCACCAGCAGTTGAGCCTAGAGTGACAGCGCCAATAGAAAAAAAAAGCTCCTAGTGTAGACACCGGGTCCTGAGACAGTCCAGACCGAAGTTATCCAATGATGAAAATGATACCGGTTCACAAGCAAAAGACAGATAGAAGTGATGATTTCCTCGAAAAATATGTTTTTAATTTTTAATTTAAAAAAAAAGAGGGGGTATATCTGGGGGCCTGTGGTGTGAGGCCCATCTCACCCACGTGAGATGCAGCCTCACATTTGCGAGGCCCATCTCACGTTGGTAAGAGGCAGCTTCACTATATGAGGCCCATCTCACTCTGGTGAGAGGTAGCGTGAGACAGATCTAACCTGCCTCACTGTCCCCAGCACCCCCTCTACCGTTATTTCGGGGGATTTGGTTGAAAAAACATGGTTTATGGATGGATTTGGGGAAAGAAAAGATCTAATCCTGTCTGAGATATAAAGGAAAGGGTTGAAAAAGGAAGGAGCAGGAGAGCTGGAAGAGGCCGAAATCAAAAAGCAAAAAAAAGAGACAGAGAGAAAAGCGCGAAGAGCAAGAAAAACAATTATGGGTTCTTAAAGCATTCTTGGATTGTTTCTTGAATCCAGGAAATTAATTCATGAGGTTTGAGATTCAAACATCTTTCATCTTTTCCTTAACGTAAATTACATTTTAAAATTTTATCAGTACCTATTTTTCTTCTCAAGAAAAGCAAAGAGGAAATCCAGAACTTTTTCATCTACTGATCAAAGATCATATCTGAGGGTAAATACTGGAATAAACATCTCTTTCTTTCCTTTCTTTCTTTTTTTCTTTCTTTTTCTCATTTGGCTTTACATGTTATTTCTCTTCATTGTACATACTGTATATATTTGTTGTTTTATTTTATTAATATATATATTGCATGTTTGTTGATGTTTTGCTATTAGATATGAACTCTAAGTATTTATCATGGTTGTTTGGCATGTTTGTTGTTCTATCATGCATGTTTTAAGGGTATATTGCCATATTTGTTAGTCTGTTAATATTCATCTCTTTGCCCCTGTTTTTCTGGTTGTTTGAATCGTGAACTTTGGTTTATGCCCGAGACGTGATTTTTGATCGGATTGTGCCTTTATTTTTGTCCGTGTCGTGACTTTTCTAATCGTGTCGTGTTTTTGTCTTTGTTCGTTTGTTCGTCCGTTCCTCTATTCTTTTCTGGTCGGATTGGGTTTCCTTCATCTGAGTCGTGAAGGTTGTGTTGTTTTGTCTGGGTCGTTCATGTTTTGTCCGAGTCGTGTCTTGCTTCACGTGTCGCGCTCCATTTTCTCCGTTCGGATCGTGCATCTTTGCACGATTCAACTCCCACTCAGGCCTTCACGGCTTGTGCATTCATGCATGAGTCATGAAGGTCATGCACGACTCGTGCACCCACCCCTTGCACGATTCGTGCACTTCCTTCCTCTCTTTTTGTTTCATCTTTTCTCTTATGTTTTATCTAAGTGTCCGAACAATAAAATGCATGATTGTAATATAATTTTGCTCCATTTTATCTTGTATATTTCTATCTTTTTTCACTTGGTTATTTTTTAGTTTTTGCTCAATCTGTATCTATTATTAATTATTAATGCTATTGTTGTATTATTTGTCAAGTTTTAATTATTTTTATTGGTTTACTTAATTAGTTCTTTATTTAATTGTTTGTTCATATATGATTCATTTAATTTATTTTACTAACATTTTATTTTCTTTTGTTTTGCTACCTTAAAACTCATTTGTTTATATGAGTTATATTTGTGCACGGGATGGAAGTCCGGGAGACCAAATTAAAGACCTTCAATTTAGGGTTTGCATTTTTTTATTGTTGTATTTCTTTTTATTATTATTATTATTATTATTATTATTATTATTATTATTATTATTATTATTATTATTATTATTATTTATATGTTGTATGTAAATATATATTTTAAATTCTCTGCATTATAGAAAATCACGTTTGTTACAATAATTAATAACTTGGAATTTTTCTTAATAAAATGGACCAATGTCCTATTTTAATCAATAAAATCTCACTTTCAATTGGAAAACTAATTTTCATAAAATGGGATCACTCATCCCGATTTTCTCAATCAATATCCAAAAAAATAGTTCTTTAATTTTTTTAAGTTAATAAAAAGGAATCAATGTTCCTAAAATTCAATAAATCTCCCAATTTATGTATGATATATTCTAATTATTTTTGTATGTGTTTATTTATTCATTCGGGCCCTTGTAATTAATTTTGGGGCAAATTTTATTCTTTTATGCTTTTCTCATTTTGGGGGATTGTTCCGTCCCCATTTTTTATGTAATTTATTTACTGTCCTTTTTTATCGCTTTGTTTAATGCTTTTAATATGCTTTAAATTCAATGCATAATCGAGTGAGTTAAGAGATGGAATTTTGATTTTTTAGAAACTTATTTTTAAACTTAACTTAAGTCATTAATAAGAGTAAAGTTCCGAATAGCATCTCTGATTTAGACCAATAGAGGTTAGAGACCTTTCCCAATTTCTCGTAAATTGGGTGGCGACTCCAAAATACCTCAAAGGTGCCTAAAGACAATGTGAGACTAGATGATCCTTTCCAATGTTCTATTGGGAAGGAGGCATCCAAAATGTTTCAAGATACCCAAGATCAAAAAAGACGCAAACCAATCCCTAGAGCCCTAAAAGCGGGTTCAAAGAGGGCCTTTGCTAGGTTCGGCGCGCGTCACACCTAGACTCGAAGGTGACTTATGAGAAGAAGAACAAGAGGAGCCAGTCATGATAAAGGGAAAGTTGCTCGAGCTGAAAGAAGCAATGTGGAAGAAAATGGAGGACAAGTTAGAGGCTATGACATGTATGTTAACTGTGGGAAGGGGAATGAACCTTGAAGATCGAGAGTTAGATGGTGGCGATCTAATTCCCCAGAACTTTAAGATGCATGAGATTCCTAAGTTTGATGCCACTTTTGATCCTGCAGCTCACATCAAGCAGTATTCGCTAATGATAAAGGGAGCGACCCTAACCAGAAAGCATAAGATATAATACTTTTGCTTGAGTTTTATAGGGGCTGCAATTGATTGGTACCATGGATTGGATAGAAGGTCTAAGGAGGATTGGTACTTATTGACTGAGGAGGTCCTTAGACAATATGACTGTAGTACAAGCATATAGATCATGCTGAAAGATCTTGAGTTGCTGCAGCAGAAGTCTTGTAACGCCCATCCCCGACCTCTCGCATCCGAAGATGGTTGTCACAACACGCATCAACCATCACATAGCATAAACGCATACAATTGAATCACAAACAAAATCCTAGACTAATAAATTTCATACAAATGCAGCGGAATATACTTTCAAAAAAACTCATGCTTTATACATATTGTTAACTTGCATTACATATCATGTCCAGCTGTTACATTATATCTCTTTACATGCCAAAACTATTAATTACATTATACATAATACAAAATACCAAAAACCTAGACTAAGCAGTAGACCCTAGTGTTAACCAAAGAGGATGCGGGACCGTCCTTCAATTACGCTTTGCTTCAAAGCCTACACAGATTAACACCCATGCTAAGCGATAACGTTTAGTGGGGAACCGGCATACAGTATACATATATTCATAACAATCATTGTATAACATCAGATATATGTTCTATATTCATTCCTCATCGTAAACATGCTTCACAATCATAACATTGAGCATATCTCGGTGTACATATAGCATGCTTAGATAGTCATATTCATATATCACAATATCATATGAAAATCTTAAAACGCATCACATTCACATTCTTATATTGCATAATATTCACATTGCTCATTATTATATATTCATTCATTATTTACCTTGCCCACAATTCATAAATGCGAATAACGAGTATTGCATTTGTACTTGTAAGTACCACATTTCCCATTTGTATCCGAAGATACACATTTTTGCATTAGTACCCATAGGTACCGCTATAATTATTAATATATACATAAAAGTACTTATGTGAATCCAAGAAGGATTCAATACGCATTGGGGATTCCAAATGGAATCAAATGCTTCGGCTGCAGCACTTTGACCCTATAGGCATGCCTATCTATCCATTACTCGACTTGCAGGCTAAATTATTAACTCAATTATTGTTCACGTTATACAACATCCACACATTTACAGGTAGCAATATCTTAACATTCAATTTCTTGTATACATAGATATAGCTTATCAAACATATTTATAGTCTCACACAAAATAGGGCATTTGTTAAATGTCCCTAACTTGACACTCTGTTGCACTCGCGGTACAAGTCGCGCACACGAGCACTCTGTCGCACCCGCGACCCCTATCACGCTCGCGACAAAGCCTGAACTTCATGCTCAAAGCTCCACTCCTCATACCTCTTTTTCATGCACTTTGCAATAACCATACAAATGACTTCCAAAACCCATCCTAACATCATTTTCTGCTGTCATGGCCTTCTAACCATGTTCACCTACATGTAAACTATACAATGATAGAACCCTCATTATAATTGGAGTTAAGATCAAGGACTAATGGCCAATGGAACATCACATGCTCTAAAAGCCCTCCTACAGGATTTAGCTACACTTATGTACACTTTTGAAGACCTTAAAGTCCTTAAATCAACATGACCATTTCTATAACAATTATAGGCATATATCTTAGGAACCTAATCCCATTAACCTCATTCATTTTAGAGCTATACAACTCAATTTATGACACAAACCATTGCAGTAGGTCATATTATCTTTCACAACCAGTTTTACTTTATCAAGCTATACAAGCCTGAAATCTACCAAATTGAAATATCCAATACTCCAAACTCATATTATATCCCCCCTGGTGCGCGCTTCTCGCCCAATTCTGCCCTTTTTCTGTTTTTTGGCCTAAAAAATGGTTTTTTTCCTCATTTTTTTGTATAATTTAATTCTAAAAGCTTTTTATCTTCCAACCTTTTAAATTATTCAATTCTTTGGGTTAATGGGAATTAAATCATTTTAATTTCTTTATTAAAAATCTGAATTTTTTTGGGGAGTGTAAATTATTTCTTAGAGAGAATTTTTAGGGGGAATTTTTCTTAAGAAAAATATTATTTTCTCTCTTGTTCCTCTTCTTATTTTCTTCTTATTCAAGAAAAATTCTCCAAGTGTTCTAAAATGGGAATTAAATTATTTTAATTTCTTTATTAAAAACCTGAATTTTTTTGGGGAGTATAAATTATTTCTTAGAGAGAATTGTTAGGGGGGATTTTTCTTAAGAAAAATATTGTTTTCTCTCTTCTTCCTCTTCTTATTTTTTTCTTCTTTAAGAAAAATTCTCCAAGTGTTCTAATTTTATTTTTTTAAGTTAATTCTTGAGACAAATAAATTAATTATTTGTTCTTGTGAATTTTCTTACTTCTTTTTCACAATTTTTTCCTTAAGACAAATAAATTAATTATTTGTTCTTGGGAAAAAATTTCATTATATATTTTATTTTTTTAAATCAAAGCAAGGAATTTATCATCTAACTTCATTCATCACATCAAATTTGAGGGTAAGTATTCTTGGCTCAACTTTTAATTTAATTTTTAATTTAATTTTTATTTACAATTAAATAGCTATCATGTAAACTCTCTTAGATCTATTATTTATTTTACTTTTTTTTTATTTAATTGTTCATATTATTATTTCTTATGCTCATTGTTTATTTAATTGTTCATATTATTATTTCTTATTCTTAATTTTTTTTTATTTAATTGTTCATATTATTATTTCTTATTCTCATTGTTTATTTAATTGTTCATATTATTATTTCTTATTCTTATTGTTTATTTAATTGTTCATATTATTATTATTGTCATTATTTTTGCTCATATATTATTATTATTGTTAGTATTATCATTTAACATGTTTTAGCATGATTGGCTTATTTTATTTTCATTTTATTCTTGCATATTTAATTTAATTGTTCATCTTCTTTGATGTTATTGTGTTATCATCATCATCATCATCATTATTATTATTATTTATCATTACTACTATCATTATTATTTTTATTAGTCTTGTTTATTATTATAATTTATTATTTTTGTCATCATCATTATTATTTTCATGTTTTCATGCATGTTGAATTTTATTATTGTTGTTATTTTTATTATTTATGCATGTTGAATTGTTAATATGCTAAGTTGTTTATTTTATTATGCCATCTAATTAATTTGTCATACATGATGCATTGTATTTTATTTATTTTCATGTGTTATATGTTTAATTCATTTTTTTATTACTAACATCACTTTCATTTATGCTGTTTTATTTCAATAATTATTTTTATGTGTGAGCCTTTTCAATGACGAGTGGAAGTCCATGGAGGTTTGAAGACACCATTTTGGTGGAGTTTATATTTTTAGCATTTTTAGTATTATTTTGCCTTTATTTGGTTTTAATATGTAATTTGTAATAAGTTTGTTTATTTTCATGCACGTTAATTAAAAAGTCGCATAAATTTTTATATTAATAAATTGAAATTTTTTCTAACAAAATGGGACTAATGTCCTAGTTTTTACACCTAAATAAACCATTACCTTTAACACATTTTTTAAAAAAAGTATGCATGCGAGGACCAATGTCCTCATTAATAATAAATACCCTGTTTTATGTATGATTTATATTTTATTTACAATGGAGATTATATTTCGCCCCTAGTTTTATTGTAATTTATTTTCATACGCTTCATTTTAATTATGCTTTTATTTACCGCTTTCATTATATGATTGACATGTGCGTTAAATTATTGCACTGAATTGAATGAGAAATGGGATGAACGCTAAATTCAAAACTCAATTTTAACTTAACCAAGGTATGAATAAATGGAAAGTCCCGAACTTTCTCTGGTCTTTGGGCTCAACGAGGCGAGAGGGCCATCTCAATGTTCTATTGGGATGGGGCCTCCAAGATACCTCTTGTGTCCCGTAAAAAGTCTCAATTTGTACAGTTCTAGGCGCCACAAGGCGAGAGGGCCATCCTAATGTTCTATTAGGGTGGGGCCTCCAAGACACCTTTGGTTTGCCCAAGCACGAGGCCGAGAGGGCCATCCTAATGTTAGGATAGGGCCTCAAAGACATCTCCGGCTTGCCTATGATGGACATAACCGCGCTGTCTTAGGTTCACTAAGGCTAGACGAACTTTTTAAATATTTTATTGGGTGGCGACTCTATGAAACCTCCTTGTTGCCCGAAATAGACGCCCTTGCAATTTCACTTGCAAGTTTCATGAACCTCTCTCGACGCCCTAAAGGCGAGCGTTCGGGGCGACGGCGCTCGTCACACTGTCCCACCACCTGTCTTCATGATTGGGTCAAGTTTACTAGAGTGGTATGTCTTGTAAGACTTGTATGGAAATGAATACATTGCTGCCACTCGCCCTAGCGTAAGTGAAAAAGGGATTCCCGTGGTGACTATTGACTGTTGGTCCACTAGTGATAGTGGAGATGGTAATGATGAGGAGGAGGAGCCTGCTAATCTGTGGGATTCAGAGGAAGAGGAGAAGAGAATCGGAGCAGTAACCCGAAGTGGAAGGGTAGTTCCAGAGGTAGAAAAATCCCAGGAGCTGATGACTGTATCCTAGAGAAGGAGTCAGAAAAGAACATGATAATGAAATAGTTGAAAAAGACTCTGGCCCAAATATCAATTTAGGATCTCTTAAGGCAATCACTATCGCATAGGTAAAAGTTAGTGGAAGCCCTATGCGAGTACACTGTTGCAACTACCATTTTCACAACAGAGCTATTAGACACTGTGGAAGGGAGTACTGGAGAAAATTTAGTTTATTCAGATACTGATTTGCCAGTGGAAGGCCATAATCATAACCGTCCTTTGTATATATAAGGGCACAAATCAATAAAAAGCATATTGCTTGTGTTATGATAGATGATGATTCTTCCATAAATGTGTGCCCTCTAGTAGCAATACTAGCCTTTGGTTTAAATGAGTACATATTGAGCAAATCAGATCTTACGATCATTGTGTATGATAACTCTCGAAGACAAGCATCAAGGACCTTCAAAGAAATGGTAAAGACAGGGCCAATAGTGACAGAGGTTGAATTTGTGGTCCTTTCTATTCTGGCCAACTTTTTAGCATTGCTGGGTAGACCGTGGTTCCACAAGTTGGGAGGGGTGCCATCTACCTTACACCAAATGATAAAGATTCCACATAAGGGACAGGTAGTAATGATCAGAGCTGCCAGGGAAAATCAGGTATCCATTCTAGAGATCGCGAAGCAGCCCTTCAGTGGTTTCCATGTGGCCATGGTGAACGAGGAGGAGTATATTATAGGATGAAAAAATTTCTTTTCTTCCTGGACCTGGTTTATGTAGAAACTCTCAGGGAATTCAATCAGTTGTTGTAACAAGGGGACAGAAAGATCAAAGGGGTCTTGGGTACCAAGGCACAACAATGATGAGTAAGAAGACAGTATACGAGATCCCTCACATTATAGAGAGTTTTGTGCCAGCTACCTTAGTCTGTGCCTATACTAGAGAAGCTGAACCTCAATGGATAGATGGGAGGATTATACCAAGGTTCAAAATCTTCAATGACATCTTCAATTGGGACATTGGAGTTATCAAATATGTGGAGGGCTTCTGGGAGGAAGAGATCATGACCCAATTCAATATCTAGGATAGGGATAGGCCATAAGAGATTGTTACTGATGACCTGCTAGCCATTAGGTTAAAAAGGAAAGAGAAAGTGGAGGTTGAAGCACCAGAGCCAGATTTGAAATTCTAAGACTTGAAGATTTTATCGGAGGTAGTTGAAAAGCCTCCACAAAGCCAAGAACTAATGAACAATCGGCTGCAGCATCGGCATCG
Organism: Excoecaria cochinchinensis; assembly: GCA_947683425.1. Lineage (NCBI taxonomy): Eukaryota > Viridiplantae > Streptophyta > Magnoliopsida > Malpighiales > Euphorbiaceae > Excoecaria > Excoecaria cochinchinensis. Next base: position 691,579 of record CANTUQ010000058.1, read on the forward strand.
GCAGAGAGTGAAGATAGTAGTCATTTAGATAATCTTTTTATTCCATAACTTTCCAACAATGACATTGTTTATGATTCTAGTTATATTAATGAGATGAATAACTTTGCTTACTTGTGTGATATTTGTGATGAATTCATTTCACATGATCATAAACATGATGCATTCATTTTTGACATTAACTAAACTAGTAAAACTGCATTTAATCTTGGAACTTTAGAGAACCCTAAGGAAATTTTGATAGCATTAGACATAACTCCTGAGGAGAGGTTAGAATTTGAGAGAATTTTAAAAAAACATGAAAAAGTCTTTGCCTGAACCTACGAGGACATGCCGGGAATTGATCGAGACATTGCTAAACATACCATTCCAACTTATCCAGAGTGTAAACCAAACAAGCAAAAGTTCAGGAGACTTAGGCTTGAATGGGCACAAAAGGTGAAAAAAGAGATCCATAAGCAAATTGAGGCTAAGTTTTTAATAGAGGTTCAATACCTGACCTGGTTGGCTAATGTAGTTCCTATGGCTAAAAAGGATGGAAGGGTTTGAGTATGTGTGGACTATTAAGATCTAAACAAAGCATGCCCGAAAGATGATTTTCCTCTACCTCATATTAATGTGCTGGTAGATAGTGCGGCTGCCTGCATGATGTATAGTTTTATGGACGACTATGCAGGATATAACATAATCCTCAACAAGATCGCAGATCAAATTAAGACAGCTTTCATCACTGAGTGGGGCACATTCGCCTAAAGGTTCATACCTTTTGGGTTAAAAAATACAGGAGTGACTTATCAAAGAATGGCCACCAAAATTCTTAATAACTTGATCCATAAGGAGGTGGAGGTATATGTCGACAAGATGATTATCAAGTCACCTACTAGAAAAGGTCACTTCGAGGCTTTAGAAAAGTTCTTTAAAAGGATCAATAAGTACAATCTGCTCCTCAATCCTAAGAAGTGCATTTTCGGAGTTACCTTGGGTAAGCTGTTAGGCCATGTGGTAAGTCAGAAAGGAATTGAAGTGGATCCTGATAAGGTCAGGGCAATTAAAGAGATGCTGGTGCCTTAGAAGGAAAAGGTGGTCAGAATTTTCTTGGAAAAGCTTGAGTACATCTGCCGGTTTATTACCAAGCTAGTTTTAGTATTTGAGCTGATCTTCAAGCTTATCAGGAAGAATCAACCGGTTGTGTGGAAAAGTGATTGCCAAGTGACCTTTGATACTATCAGGGATTATCTCCTAAATCCTCCAGTCTTAAGGCCACCACGTCCTGCCAAACCTCTAATCCTATATCTAGCAATAGAAGATGGCTCAGTGGATACCATGATGGCTCAGGAGGATGAATTTGGAGTAGAGTTTGCCATTTATTATCTTAGCAAGAAATTCCTGCCAAATATGTCGAAGTAGAAAATATTTGCTTAGCAATAATCTGGGCCTCTAAAAACTTGCAGCACTACTTTCATTCTTTCAGCGTACAGGTGGTCACCAAGCATAACCCGCTTAGGTACATTCAGGAAGCACCCCATTTACTAGAAAAAATGGGGAGGTGGCTGTTACTGTTACAAGAATTCGATATAGAATACATCACTAAGAAAACCATCAAGGGAAGGGCTATAGCCGAGTTCTTAGCTGAACATCCTATTGAAGGAGTCCAGTTTGAATTCAATTTCCCAGATGAAGATGTCATGGCCATAACAGTACAGGTGGCAAATATTTTTTAATGGGGCAGTTAATAGTAAAGGGGCAAGAGCATGATTTATTCTTATGACCCTGGATGGCGATAAGCTACCATTAGTCAAAAAGTTGAGGTACAAGGCTACCAATAATGAAGCCGAATATGAAGCTTGCATCTTCGGGTTGAAAGCAATTCTAGCCTTGGGGGCAAAGTGTAATGGCCCGAATACTGGTATAGAATTAATCAGTAAGTTTTGTAAGGTTTATAGAGTATATTACAGGTGAAAATATCAGTGATTGGGTCCTAAAAGACAGTAGAGAAGAAAGGTTAAACGTGCTCAGGCCAGGAAAAATCCTGATGGGTGACCTACCAGGAAACCTATAGAAAAAAATAATTTATTAGATTGTTGGAAAGTGTCTGTTAAATGGAATCTATTGATGTAATTTGGAGTAAAAATGAGGTCAAATAGCTCCCCGAAAGTCAAACTGAAGAAAAGCCTCTGGTTCGATTCAAATAGTAACTAGTGTGACTGAAGTTTGACCGAGACTTTAAAGATAGTAAATGATATTTGAAAATTTATCTGAAGGCATAGATAGACTCAAAATAGTGTGTAGAATAGTTTGATAATGAAAAAGTAATTTTACGGTGACACTGAAAAAAATTGGTGAATTGGACCGACTCAATTGAACCGGACCGGATAAGAATGCTGATTGAGGTAAAACTAAGGTAAGCTGAGTTATAAAGAGTAAAAATAAGGTCAAGGATGAAAAGTGAATTGAATCGGTTCAACCAGTGAACCGAACCGATCGGACCGGTTGACTTTGGTTTAACTAGTTTGACCGGACTTTAATTGGAGTTATGGATCTCAGAAAAATTATCTGAAAGTATGGATTTGCTTGAAATATTATGGATAATTAAATGGTAATGAAAAATAAATTTTATGGTGAGATTGGTTGAACTAAGCCCAAGCCCTCTCAAGACCCTTATATAAAGCTGAAATATCCCTCATTTTTCTCTTGAATTTTCTTCATTCTTCTTCTAAGCTCTCACCAAATCCAACCTTCCCAAGTAAAATTCAGCCTCTCTTTTCAATAATAATGGTCTCGAAAGTTCATTTGAAGTGGAAGAAGTGTGAGAAAGTTAGTAACAAAGGTTATGCCCTAAAAATGAGGCAAGTGATGTAGGGTTCTATAATTTGATTTAAAGGTTCCTATAGGTATTTTAGGGTATGTAGATGATGTTTATGTAGTTATAATGCAAAAAAAAAAAAAAACCAAAATAATCATGGTTTCTTTGAATTGTATTTTCGGCCACATGTGAAAATTTATGGAGGTGATGGATTTTCAAGGAGTAAAGGCAAGGAAAGCATGCTTAAGATGTGGAGAACAAAGAAATAAGGTTAGTGGATATAATATCCTTTTTTTTCCATTGAAGATGCATGATTTTAGGTTATGTTCACATAGTATGTATGTGATTTATGCATATATAATTGAACCAAACCTTATAAACATGATTAAAAAGGCTAAAAATGATTATGTATGTGTTTAAAATGAGAAAACAACATTGAGAAGATGAAACCCTACCTTGGTCGAATTGAATCTTAAAGAAAATGTTGAATTTCTTTAGTGATTTAAGCATGAAAATGGTATATTTGAAGTGTATAACATGTAATATAACTAGTAGAGTGATTAAGGGAATGGAAAATAATCATAGTGAAATTTGCTAAGTGAGGCCGAATTGAATAATGAAGAGTTTAATCTTGTATATAGGTAATTATGGCATGTAAAGGATGTTTATAATAAATATAACATGAAATTGGAATGATTAAGTGGTTAAATAAATTAAAAGTGAACATAATGATATAATGATGCTTTGGACGAATTGAGTGTATTGGAATAATAAAGTGTATTTTGATGTTTTATTGTATATAATGGCATTAAATGATTAATTAATGATAAATGAGTGTGTATGTAAATTTGTAAGTGAAAATGATAACATGGCCGAATGATGTATGTTGATATATTATGTGATTCAAGTGAAATTTTGATATTAAATGCCCTTAGTTATAATCTGGTAGTAAAATCTAGTCAAGGATATAATTGGCTGGACATAAGGATTCCACACCGCGGTCCGAGTCATGATGACTCATTTCTGATAGGTGTAGACACCGGGTCCCGAGTCGGGTTTAATGTTAAAAAAAAAAAGGCAATGGCAATGTTTGGGCCTTGATAATTCCTCCAAAAAAATATATATTATATATGAAATAAGTAGGCTAAATTAAAAATTAGATTAAAGTGCATTACAAATTAAGATTAGGTTAGTTATTAGTTAATATTATAAGATAAGATGAAAATTAAAATTAGTTAGTTAATTAGTATTATGGCATAATTGAAATTGAAAAAAGAGAATAGATATAGGGTTTAATTAGATAAATTGGATTTAGATAAGTTAAGTAGATTAATTAAAATTAAATAGGTATAAAAAATATAGAGAATTTAAGTATGGTAGAGTATTTAATTAATTAATATATGTGTTAGATTAAGTTAATTAAAAAATGGGAAAATGGAGGAAATTACCATATGCACCAAATTAAACCCTAATTTTAGGGTATAAAAAACAAAAGAATGAAAAAATGAAGGGGGGGGGGGGCTCTCTCTCTCGGCTGAAGAACACAGTAGAACCAAGAAAGAAAAAAAGAGAAAGAAAAGGAAAAGAAAAGAAAAAGAAAGAGGGAGCTGAGCACAGGGAACCGAGGAACAAAGAAAAAGAAAAACCAAAGAAAAAGAAAAGAAAGAGAGAGCAAGAGGAAGCCATAGGAGCTGTGAGCAAAAAGAAAGAAAAAGAAAATGAGAGCAAGAAGTGAGAACACAGAGAGCAAGTGAGAGCCAAATAAAAGAAAAGAAAAAGAAAAATAGAAAGAGTGAGAGAGTGAAAGAATAAAGGGAAGAGGAAATAAAACAAAGGAAAGAAGAGAGGAGCAGGGGAAGGCCACCGGAGACCAGCCAAACGGCGCCGGAGAAGGGGAGAGAGGAGAGAGAAACCGCCGCTGTCTCCGCCGACCAAACGCCGCCGTATACGGTGGCACGCGCCCCACCATCGGAAGCGGCACCTCCGGACGAAGCCCCTCGCACCAGCCGTTCCTCCTCCAGTGACCGGCAGCCGGCGCGTGAGGGAGAAAAGTCCAGGGCGTTTCTTCACGTTTTCCGGCGACTGTGGGTGACGTTCCGGCTCGTGGAGCCTCCCGCCTTGCCTCCGGTGACCTGGCCTCCGATCTGGCGGTGGAGGTGACGGTCACCCCTCCTCCGGCGACACTCCGGCGACGGTGAGCTCTTTTTCCCATTATTTTATATATATATATATATATATATATATATATATATATGTATTTATTTATTTTATTATTATTATTAATATTATATATATTTATTTAATATATTTATTTTCTGTTTTTCATATTAATATTATTAATATTAATATTATTATTATTATTTGTTAATTAATATTGTTAATTATTTGCTTAGTGTTAATTTTAGTGAATTATTTGTTTATTATTTGATTATTATTTTATGGTTAATGCATTCCATAATTATTATTATTAATATATTTATTATTACATTTATTTATTATTCTGTTTTTATAATATTATTATTATATTTATTTATTATTCTGTTTTAATATTTATTTTAATATTTATTATTATTATTTTTATTATTATTATTATTATTATTATTATTATTATTATTTGTGATTATTGATTATTATTATTATTATTGAGGTTGTTTTATTTATTATTATTATTATTGTTATTTATTCATTACTATTAATATTCTGTTTTTATTATTATTATTACTAGTATTATTATACATTTATTTTATGTTTGTTGATGTCATATTGTTATTATTATTATCATTATTATTATTATTGTTATTATTATTATTATTATTTTATTATTGTGATTAGTTATTATTATTTTAATGTCATTATTATTATTATTATTAGGATTGTGTTAATATTATTACTATGTTTATTATTGTTGATTATAATTATTGTTATGTGATATTGTTATTGTTATTTATTGGTTATTATTAATGTTACTTATTTTTATATTATAATTATTATTGTGTTTATTATTATCATTGTATAAATTTAGTTATTATTTATTATTGTGTTGTGTTATTATCATTTTAATATTATTATTATATTCATTATTATTGTTATGTCATTAATTTATTGTTAGTATTGTTGTTATCATTTTGTTATCATTTTATTTACTTATTATCATTTATGTTATGTTTATTTATTTCATATTATTAGTATGTTATTATTATCATCATCATTATTATATTTATTTATTATTTGTTATTGTATTTTGTGATTATTTGTTATTATTATTATTGAGGTTATATTATTATTATCATTATCATTGTTATTGTGAAATTATTATTATTATTATTATTATTATTATTATTATTATTATTATTATTATTATTGTTGTTGTTGTTATTAATATTAATATTATTATCATTTTATTTGTTTATTATTATTATTGTTATATTATTATTATTATTTGGTTCATGTTATTATTATTGCATTGAATTATTTACTATTATTATTATTATTATTATTATTATTATTATTATTTAATCTATTTATAATTATTATTATTATTATTTTATGTTTATTTATTATTCATCATTATTTTATTCATCATTATTAGCATCATTATTTTTTATTATCCTTGATCATTATAATTGTCATTATGTTTTGCATCCATCATTTCTTTTAATTTATTTCATTCAATTGTTTATTTAATTATTTACTTATTTATCTATTTATCACTTAATTTAATTCAATCAATTATTAACTTTAATTATTTTTCTTAACTTACTTTATTCAATTATTTATTTGTTTGTTTGTTTATTTATTCAATTATTTATTTATTCATTCAATTACCTATTTATTTATTATTAACCAATATTAATTTTATGTCATGATTGTAATCACGAGCGGCACATGACTCGTCCAAGGAGCACGGTCGGGGTGAGTAGATTAGGATTTATTTATTATTATGAAATATGTAATTATTATTTTATTTTGTTTTATTTACTAATGATCTGTAATAATAAAGGATTTTCGATCACGTTTATAAAGAACCACCACACAAATGTTTTCTACTAAGTGGGGTTTTTATTAATAAAACTGGACCAATGTCCACGTTTTCATCCCAAAACCAAAAGATTTAAATTGATTTAAGAATTTTATACTTTTTATAAAATAAGTAGTTGGGAACCAATGTTTCCACCTAAATAAATAGTCCGGTTTATGTATGTATTCTTATTATTATATCTTTCTTTTATGATTTTATATTTATTTCTGGATAACTGTAAATATATTTTATTTATCGCTTTATTTATTTACGTGCTTGTTATACGCATTATATTTATGGCATGATTCGTGTGAGAGGAGAGATAAAATAATTGATCGTAAAAATTTGTTCACATAATATTAACCAAGAGTATGAATAAGAGTGAGGTCCCGAACCCTCTCTGGTTTTGGGCCTCATAAGGTTAGAATTACTTTCCCGATACTTTATCGGGTGGCGACTCCATGATCCTGCCTTATGATAACCTAACAGACGCTCTCGTAAGTTGATTGCCAACAATGGATTTGGATATATTCCTATCCATTGCGAAGCGACCGGCTTTCACGAGTTTTAACGAACTGCCATCCGGCCTCGGGTCCTTAAAGCGGACTCCCGAGGGCCATGAGGATCGCGAGCGGGGTTCGGGCGCGTCACAGTGGCGACTCCACTGGGGATATCATGAGACTCTGCTCCGAAAGTACTTTTGGTTAATATAATGTTAATGGGTTTTAGATCAAGAAATTTTATATTTTTTCGAAAAATTTCATATTGCATCATGCTAGAGCCTTAGAGATAGGCTAGTTGGTCCCCATTTTACCCGGTGCGTTCCTAAAACACGACCCTACTTTCACTCATTGTAGGGAAGTGTTCGGGATAATCACCAGCCTAAGTCTCGTGCCATTAAATGGTATATCAAATGGTGACCCGATCGGTCGAGTTAGACCTGTAGGCAGGGATCACGCTTGGGTAACCCTAAAGTATCATTACCTGTGACCTAAGCCCATGTAATGGACATAGCTACTTCCACTAGGGGGCATACGCCGTAATACTTTGCTTGTGAAGTGGGTTTTCGTATATTGAATAAATCCGGAGAAATTTAGATACTCGCTCGTTAAAGGTTTTCATACTCCAATGGGTGTGTTTAGGTTTGTTCGGATTGTTTAAATACACAATAGCCGAAAATTCATCCGTATGCGCTTTTATTAATGAGAGTTTGTGCTTCGCAGCACGCTGTACGCGCTCATTGGGGTCCCCGTTAACCCATGGGTCAAGCCCGCCTAGGAAAGAGCCCGCGCGACCTCCTGTGTGATAGAAATAGGGTTGGGAGGAATTTTTTTTCTCTTGTGTGTGTATTTGTGCTTGTACATTCTTTTATGAGTAATAATAGTAAATAAAACACATGCATTTTTTTTATCTCATGTATAATTCTTTCCATACAACAATAGAACTTATGCACTTTGTATACAAAATTGCTTGAATCATAAATTGTAATATGAACATAGTATGGCCTGCACAATGTGTACATAAATTGCTTGTATCATAATTTTTGAATATGAACATAACGTGTATTTGTCCTGCATGTACATACATAGTAGCGCTTGTGACAACTCACACTAACATTTTGACATCCATGACAACCATCGTTCACTATAGCCAGTATATACGGCATACATCATCGAAGGTACGTGTCGACATGCATCATTGCATGCATAGATATACTACCACCATGACAGGTAAAAAATAATAATAATAATAAATAATAGTAAATAAAAAAAAAACGATATCAAATAAAATGTACATTCATCATGGGTCATATCATGTACATATCAGTATGCTCACATTACATGTGTACACAAGCATTGGGTATTGGATCATACACACACCGCTGCATGTCACAGTGCGCACATATTAGCATACATCATCAGGTTAGCCATTATACATATCATACGTATCGTGACATTTTGCACTTCTCACGTTTTGTGCCATATCATGCACGTGCATTGTCATGCGTGAGTTATGCCATGCACATGTGAATCATGCTTTGTGTATGTTAGTCATTGTATATACCTACGCATGTCTTGCATTTGCATACCATGTAAATACACATGTTTTGTAGGTGCCACTCATTTCTTGTAACCAATTTCATCCCATGTCTTCTTTCGCACGTATATGCCACTCATTGTATACAATCATTTTTATAGTGTGCCCTATGTTATATGTATTATTTGTATATATTTTACACTTTTATGTATGTGAATTCTGCCATTTCTCACAACTCATTAAAGTACACATTATCGTCTAATGCATGTGCACATGTAGCATGTATCATAAACATTCATTCTCATGTTATGCCATAATTTGCACTTGTGTCTTCATTATACGTTGTTTATATGTACACTGCAAATTTATGTATGCACATCATTTGCCATGCATTGTGTACACATACATACTCACTCATAATTTTTTTGTAGACGTTTCACACACGTGTTTTTGCACACATTTCATCTATGCATCTCTACACGATATGTTTGCACACATGTTCTGCACATATGGTTCCTAATATACACTATTAATAGGCATGACACTGTTGCATGTATCTTGTATACATCATTTTTAACGCATAATTTTCACAATACTTTGCAAAAAAAAAAAAAACCAAAGTAATATCCAATCAAAATAATACATTCATCATGTGTCACAGCATATACATATCAGTACGCTCGCGTTGCGTATGGACATAAATATTGTGTGCTGAAGCATACACATACAGCTACATATCATATTGTACACATATTAATATACGTCATTAGGTCGGGCATTATACATGTCATGCATGACAGACACCTTGCACCTTGCACATTGCGTGCCCTATCATGAACATGCATTATCATACCTGCGTTATGCCATGCACATATGAATGCGGCAACATACAAGTTAGTCATTATATACCTTGTACATATATCATGCATCATGCCATATACATATGCCTTGCAAATGTTGTCCATTCCTTGCAATAACTTTCATCACATGTCTTGTATCGCACACATGTGCCACTCACTATACACAATTATTCTTATACTGTATCCCATGGCCATGTACATTATTTGTATATATTTTGCACTTTTATGTATATGAGTTTCGCCATCCCTCACAACTCATTAATACACATTATCATGATAGATCATCTTCATCTTACATTACACATGTATTCCTATCATGTCTAAATCATACCATGTGTACATGCACCATGTATCATAAACATTTATTTTCATTTTGTGCCACAATCTGTACTTGTATCTTCATTATAGACTGCTTACATTCACACTGTAAATTAAGGTATGCACATCATTTGTCATGCATTGTTCACACATTCACACTCACTTATAATTTTTCGTTAATGTTTTACACATATACATCTTTGCATATATTTCATGTATGTATTTTTATACAAAATGTTTTTACACATGTTTCGCACATATAATTCTTACACGCATACATGATACTATTGCATACGCCATTCCATGTACATGATTTTTAATGCATAGTTTGCACACATTTTTTTACAAACAAAAAAGAAAGAGCAAAAAAAAAGGAAAAAAAATAAAAGAAAAAATTCTTTGTTTGTCTAAACGATTTTTGTGCATATACATTTTTTATGGAATAATTTTTTTTTTTAAGTTATATCCTAAAATGATGACATGTTTGCACCTCATTAAGGTACCTCTGATTCAAAGCTTGACTCTGCCTGGTTAGTTCTCAACTATGAATGGATTTGATCCTAACCTTAAAAATCGGAGTTTCATTCCACTTTGAATTAAGTAAGAGGTAGATATGTTAGATCTTTAAGAGCTAGATCACATGAAAATATTTGACTATACCATGTCATTTCTAAGTTCAGAGCACATTTGGCCCGTTTTGAAAATAAAACTGAAAAACTAGTTGCAATTAGGGGATTTGATGAAAACTCAGTAAGAGCACTAGAACCTTTCCGATTACCCATCAAAGCGACCCTTGGATAATGCTGAATCTAGAAAATGATTTAGGCACCATTCCTTTGTATGGCTCTCTAAATGACCATTTCCTACCCTTATTTTATAATCGCTTGTTAGCCCCTTGAGCCTTTATTTTGGTATGCTAAATGCATACCGGTTTTATTATTACACACGTTAAAACTTCACCTTTTGCCTAAAATGATTTTGGCTTCCCCTTAGGAGAATGGCCGCTCTAGTAATGATGGATGTACGTTCTTTCGGACCATCAAAAGTCGCCCCGATAAAAATGGATTTACACTTTGTGGAAAAGAGCCCCAATCTTGGACAGTTATTTGAGCTATCAGTATTCACCCTGATAAGGATGGGTCTGCACTTTGAGAAAGGAAATTTCAATTATTGATAATTTTGTGGGTTATCCAAAAATTACCCTGATAAAGATGGGTTTACACTTCGAGGAGAGAATCTCAATCATTGATAATTTTTTGGATTACCAGAAATCACCATGATAAGGATGGGTTTACCCCTTTAGAAAAAATTTTCGATTATCGATAATTTTTGGACTACACTTCGGGAAAGGGATTTAGATCACCGATAAACTCTTTGTGTAATTAGAGACATTTAAATCACCAATAAACTCTTTGTGTAAAAAAAAAAAAGAAGAAATGAAGAAAAGAAAAAAAGGAATAAGACAAAAAAGAAAGAAAAAAAAAAGAAGAAAAAAAAAGAAGAAAAAAAAAAGAAGGAAAGAAAAAAAAAAAAAAAAGAAGAAGAAATGAAGAAAAGAAAAAAAAGGAATAAGACAAAAAAGAAAGAAAAAAAAAAGAAGAAAAAAAAGAAGAAGGAAAGAAAAAAAAAAGGAAAAAAGGAAGAAAATGAAAAAAAAAAACGAAGAAAGAAAGAAAAGTAGAACTTAGGATAATATCACTCGATGAATTCAGTAGTTATCTTTTCAGCTTAAATGTTATGTTGAGCTTGATGAGTCAGAGTATTACCGAGTCCAACTTCGAGTATGTTTGGACAGTATGCAACTAGTTTGAAAATGGTTCATTCATCCGAATAAACGTTGCGGTCATTCTTCTCTAGTGACCTGATCCTCCTTTGATAGCCAATTACCTAAGCCTAACGTTACAACCAAAATAAGACCTCTTGATTCTTGGTTCGGCCTTATCTAATTAGCGGAGATGACCTTCTAATAAGGTTTGGTACGTAGGAAAAGGCATATGGTGTTTCTTGAGCTTCAAGCGGGAAGCCATGAGTGCATTTATGCATTCGAGTTGAGTCTTGTCCTCGACATTGCATCTAGAATTCGCTTTTGAAAAATGAAAAATCCTGTTTTGGCCTTTTGCACACACACACAGAGACGGTATGGTAATGCCATGTATTTACCTGTTGGTTTAGTAAACCTTGATGTCTACATATTTATCTTCTTGCTCTTCATTAGGAACGACTACCGATTTTTTTTGCTGAGATTGAATCAGTTGAGAATGTGGATCATTTAGTACGCTTAAAGTCAGATAGAAACTCGAGTTTGAGGTACCTGATAGGCTGCACTCATTTTACGATCTTGGGGTATTTCTTATCACTACCCATGAAAATGATACTTTGCACATACTCCCAACAAATTCTTTGTACATATACTTTCTGCAAATGTTTTTACACATAACTGTAGCAAACATTCTCATGGATAGTTTTACATGTCTTTTGGCATAAAATCTTTAGCGACCTTTGGGCATTCATGGCTCTCTAAACTTCATTTTTGTAATCAATTGCTTTCATGCATTTTCTGGACATACCCTAGGCTTGCATCTCACATGCACATTTTTCGTATGCATTCAGTACACACGTATATGATTTTCCCTGCACATGTTCCATACACACAGTTATATGTGCATACATCGCACACACCCAATCCCTTACATGGCCTTCATGTATATAACACCTTTCACCTGTCTTTGCATATGATTCTTTACATCTATGCCTATGAATGACTCTCTACATTTATCACATGCACGATCATTTGCATGCATGGTTATTTGCATATATTTTGCATACATAACCCCTTGCATATATCTCTCATGCATGATCCTTCTCATTCATGATCATTTGCAAATATTTTTACATGCATACAAGCCATGTACGCGCCATATATGTCATATGTGTAATTCTCGGCATGCATTTCATGTTCGTAGTCCATGTGTAGTACGCACAGTACTCATTTTACAACTCCTTGCAGTTGTTGTATGTCACATTTGCATATGTGCAATATTTCATATAGGTAATTTTGTGCTTGGATTCTACATTCATAATATACATGCATATCATACATGCATAGCTTTCCACATAATTTCCATGCATACATGATGCCCTTTGCCTACTAGATGGTGTACATCAGTCTTAATCAGGACTGACGCTTCCAAAGCCCTCTCAAGAGGCAAATCTCTAAACCCTCTCAAGAGGCGAACTTCCAAAGCCTTCTCAAAAGGCAATTCTCAAGCCTCTGAAGAGGCAATTCTCAAGTTAACCCAAGTCCTCTCAAGGGGCAATTAATCCAAAGACCTCTCAGGGGGCAATTAGATCTTCAAAGTCCTCTGAAGAGGCAAATCCTTCAAAGTCCTCTCAAGAGGCAATTCTCAAGTAGACCCAAGTCCTCTCCGGGGGCAATTAACCCAAGACCTCTCAGGGGGTAATTAGATCTCCAAGTCCTCTTAAGAGGCAATCCTCCAGGTTAGATGCCAACTCGGTTGAGGCTAGACACCGCACAGGTTAGATGCTTCAACGAATACAAGGCTAGACACCGCACAGGTTAGATGCCAACTCGGCTGAGGCTAGACACCGCACAGGTTAGATGCTTCAATGAATACAAGGCTAGACACCGCGCAGGTTAGATGCCAACTCGGCTGAGGCTAGACACCGCACAGGTTAGATGCTTCAACGAATACAAGGCTAGACACCACACAGGTTAGATGCCGACACGGCTGGAGCCAGACACCACACAGGTTAGATGCTTCAATGAATACGAAGGCTAGACACCGCATAGGTTAGATGCTTCAACGAATACGAAGGCTAGACACCGCACATGTTATATGCCCAAAAACGATAGGGGTTAACACGTCGGCAAACAGACGTTAACTACCCCAACAGCTCCAACTTCATCCGGTTGAGAGCGTCGTTTCCTCAGGTACGCGCTCTGCACCTCTTTTTCCTTCTCTCTGAATTTTGGCATTCCCTCAATGAATTTTGGCTCACCTAGGTGTCTAGGCACTAGATTCTCCAAAATTGGGGGCAACTGTAGATACCGGGTCCCGAGTCAGGTTTAATGTTAAAAAAAAATGGCAATGGCAATGTTTGGGCCTTGATAATTCCTCCAAAAAAATATATATTATATATGAAATAAGTAGGCTAAATTAAAAATTAGATTAAAGTGCATTACAAATTAAGATTAGGTTAGTTATTAGTTAATATTATAAGATAAGATGAAAATTAAAATTAGTTAGTTAATTAGTATTATGGCATAATTGAAATTGAAAAAAGAGAATAGATATAGTGTTTAATTAGATAAATTGGATTTAGATAAGTTAAGTAGATTAATTAAAATTAAATAGGTATAAAAAATATAGAGAATTTAAGTATGGTAGAGTATTTAATTAATTAATATATGTGTTAGATTAAGTTAATTAAAAAATGGGAAAATGGAGGAAATTACCATATGCACCAAATTAAACCCTAATTTTAGGGTATAAAAAACAAAAGAATGAAAAAATGAAGGGGGGGGGGGGGGGGGGGCTCTCTCTCTCGGCTGAAGAACACAGTAGAACCAAGAAAGAAAAAAAGAGAAAGAAAAGGAAAAGAAAAGAAAAAGAAAGAGGGAGCTGAGCACAGGGAACCGAGGAACAAAGAAAAAGAAAAACCAAAGAAAAAGAAAAGAAAGAGAGAGCAAGAGGAAGCCATAGGAGCTGTGAGCAAAAAGAAAGAAAAAGAAAACGAGAGCAAGAAGTGAGAACACAGAGAGCAAGTGAGAGCCAAATAAAAGAAAAGAAAAAGAAAAATAGAAAGAGTGAGAGAGTGAAAGAATAAAGGGAAGAGGAAATAAAACAAAGGAAAGAAGAGAGGAGCAGGGGAAGGCCACCGGAGACCAGCCAAACGGCGCCGGAGAAGGGGAGAGAGGAGAGAGAAACTGCCGCTGTCTCCGCCGACCAAACGCCGCCGTATACGGTGGCACGCGCCCCACCATCGGAAGCGGCACCTCCGGACGAAGCCCCTCGCACCAGCCGTTCCTCCTCCAGTGACCGGCAGCCGGCGCGTGAGGGAGAAAAGTCCAGGGCGTTTCTTCACGTTTTCCGGCGACTGTGGGTGACGTTCCGGCGCGTGGAGCCTCCCGCCTTGCCTCCGGTGACCTGGCCTCCGATCTGGCGGTGGAGGTGACGGTCACCCCTCCTCCGGCGACACTCCGGCGACGGTGAGCTCTTTTTCCCATTATTTTATATATATATATATATATATATATATATATATATATATATATGTATTTATTTTATTATTATTATTAATATTTAATATATTTATTTTCTGTTTTTCATATTAATATTATTAATATTAATATTATTATTATTATTTGTTAATTAATATTGTTAATTATTTGCTTAGTGTTAATTTTAGTGAATTATTTGTTTATTATTTGATTATTATTTTATGGTTAATGCATTCCATAATTATTATTAGTAATATATTTATTATTACATTTATTTATTATTCTGTTTTTATAATATTATGATTATATTTATTTATTATTCTGTTTTAATATTTATTTTAATATTTATTATTATTATTTTTATTATTATTATTATTATTATTTGTGATTATTGATTATTATTATTATTATTGAGGTTGTATTATTTATTATTATTATTATTGTTATTTATTCATTACTATTAATATTCTGTTTTTATTATTATTATTACTAGTATTATTATACATTTATTTTATATTTGTTGATGTCATATTGTTATTATTATTATCATTATTATTATTATTGTTATTATTATTATTATTTTATTATTGTGATTAGTTATTATTATTTTAATGTCATTATTATTATTATTATTAGGATTGTGTTAATATTATTACTATGTTTATTATTGTTGATTATAATTATTGTTATGTGATATTGTTATTGTTATTTATTGGTTATTATTAATGTTACTTATTTTTATATTATAATTATTATTGTGTTTATTATTATCATTGTATAAATTTAGTTATTATTTATTATTGTGTTGTGTTATTATCATTTTAATATTATTATTATATTCATTATTATTGTTATGTCATTAATTTATTGTTAGTATTGTTGTTATCATTTTGTTATCATTTTATTTACTTATTATCATTTATGTTATGTTTATTTATTTCATATTATTAGTATGTTATTATTATCATCATCATTATTATATTTATTTATTATTTGTTATTGTATTTTGTGATTATTTGTTATTATTATTATTGAGGTTATATTATTATTATCATTATCATTGTTATTGTGAAATTGTTGTTGTTGTTATTATTATTATTATTATTATTATTATTATTATTATTATTATTATTATTATTATTATTATTATTATTATTATTATTATTATTCTTTTTTATTATTATTATTGTTATTAATATTAATATTATTATCATTTTATTTGTTTATTATTATTATTGTTATATTATTATTATTATTTGGTTCATGTTATTATTATTGCATTGAATTATTTACTATTATTATTATTATTATTATTATTATTATTATTATTATTATTATTATTATTATTATTATTATTATTATTATTTAATCTATTTATAATTATTATTATTATTTTATGTTTATTTATTAATCATCATTATTAGCATCATTATTTTTTATTATCCTTGATCATTATAATTGTCATTATGTTTTACATCCATCATTTCTTTTAATTTATTTCATTCAATTGTTTATTTAATTATTTACTTATTTATCTATTTATCACTTAATTTAATTCAATCAATTATTAACTTTAATTATTTTTCTTAACTTACTTTATTCAATTATTTATTTATCTGTTTGTTTATTTATTCAATTATTTATTTATTCATTCAATTACCTATTTATTTATTATTAACCAATATTAATTTTATGTCATGATTGTAATCACGAGAGGCACATGGCTCGTCCAAGGAGCACGGTCGAGGTGAGTAGATTAGGATTTATTTATTATTATGAAATATGTAATTATTATTTTATTTTGTTTTATTTACTAATGATCTGTAATAATAAAGGATTTTCGATCGAGTTTATAAAGAACCACCACATAAATGTTTTCTACTAAGTGGGATTTTTATTAATAAAACTGGACCAATGTCCACGTTTTCATCCCAAAACCAAAAGATTTAAATTGATTTAAGAATTTTATACTTTTTATAAAATAAGTATTTGGGAACCAATGTTTCCACCTAAATAAATAGTCCGGTTTATGTATGTATTCTTATTATTATATCTTTCTTTTATGATTTTATATTTATTTCTGGATAACTGTAAATATATTTTATTTATCGCTTTATTTATTTACGTGCTTGTTATACGCATTATATTTATAGCATGATTCGTGTGAGAGGAGAGATAAAATAATTGATCGTAAAAATTTGTTCACATAATATTAACCAAGAGTATGAATAAGAGTGAGGTCCCGAACCCTCTCTGGTTTTGGGCCTCATAAGGTTAGAATTACTTTCCCGATACTTTATCGGGTGGCGACTCCATGATCCTGCCTTATGATAACCTAATAGACGCTCTCGTAAGTTGATTACCAACAATGGATTTGGATATATTCCTGTCCATTGCGAAGCGACCGGCTTTCACGAGTTTTAACGAACTGCCATCCGGCCTCGGGTCCTAAAAGCGGACTCCCGAGGGCCATGAGGATCGCGAGCGGGGTTCGGGCGCGTCACAATAGGCCATTGACGGTCTATCTCAGTGCAGTGTACAGTATTTTCAGTGTTCAGTGTATTGCAGTGCCAGTGTTGAATGGTTCCTCTTGGATCATTCTATAGTGTAGTGGATCAGTGGAATCAACGTCCAGCATATCTGGTTCGTAGATTTCTACCGGGTGTATACTAGGGGCATAGTGGTAAAAAATGCATTAATTTGATTAAAATAGTGATAACTGAGGAAATAAGTGAAAATGGGGTTAAATTGAAAGAAATTAGTTACAAAGAGATTTATTGTGGTATATGGTGAAGAAGTGTAAAAAGGAATACATGAAATTAAATGATAAGGATAAAGAGATGGTAATGATAAGATAAGATAAGGATTGAAAATGACATATGACTTGAAAATGGTACTTTAAGGACTAAAATGTAATTTTACCATTAAATGTTTAAATAGAGGATCAAATGATAAATTATAAGTTAATAAGTGACTAGACATGGAAATGTAGTTAATTAATAGCATAACTATAAATAAAGTAAAAAGAAGGACAATATTGTAATTTAGTTAAAGTTTGGGGACATTATGGGAAATATGTAATTAAATTGATTAAAGTAGTGATAAATAAGAAAATAAGTGAAAATAGAACTAAATTGAAGAAAATAGTAAGTTTAGGGGTAAAGTAGTAATTTTATACTTAATGGATAGAAATAAAGTAAGTTAGGTAAAAAGTGTAATTAAAAGGTTAATTGCGTAAATAAATGAAAATGTAGGGACAAAATGGTAATTTGGTGTAAAAGTGAAAAAGTAGAGACTAAAATGTAATTTGGTAGGTTAATAAAGGTTAAAGATGGAAATGAAGAGTAAATAAGGGCAAATTGGTAATTTAGTGTAAAGAAGGGTATTTTGGTAATTAAGTGAAAATCAGGGACATAAATGGAATTATTGGAAAAGATGAGGACCCAAATGTAATTTTTGGAATTGTAAGGTTAATTCAAGGAATAAAGTTTATATAGTTAATAAATTGATTTAATTGATTAATTAAGTGACTTAATTGATGAATTAATGCCTATTTAAATTAGTGTATGTAAAGTGAGAGGGATTTAATTGTAATCAATCGTAAAGTAGTTAATTAAAGGATTGAAAGGTAATTATTGATATAAGATAGTAGTGAATTGAATAAGTGGTTGATAGGAAGGATTAAAGTGTAAATAGCCAATAATGTGGTTAAATAAATGAATAAATGATTTTTAATGATGAATTTATTGATTAATTGTAATTATTGAATAGTATAAGTATAAAGTATGTGAAAAATGAATTAATTGAAAGAATTATAGTAGATAAGGGCATAAATGTAAATATAAGATAATTAAGGGTAAAATCGTAATTTGGTAAAAAATTAGGAGTGAAATGGAAGTAATCACTAACATAAATATTAAATGCATAATTGATAATTAATGAGTAAATGGTCAATAAAAATGAAATATTATGGTATAAATAATTATTAAGTGAATAATGGTCTTAATTGATTTAAATAATTGAGTATATGTGTGTAATTAAATTAAGTTTATATGGAGACATAATTGTAAATAAGATATAATAAAGGGCAAAAGTGTGAAGCAGTGGTATTATTGTAAATAAGTGAAAAATGAGGGATTTAAGGGTAATTGATCTTAATAGTATTAATGTAAAGATCGAATCGTACATTAATAAGTAGATGGATTATTAAATGAAAATATCCTAATATTAATTGGGACATATTATTGAAAGTTAAGAAATGAAGATAGAAATCAATAAATCTAATTAATGAGAATAATAATGATAATAAGTGACTTGGAAGGGTAAAATAATAAATAGCAAGAATGTTTAGGACTTTGTGAACTTAGACTAAAGTATATGGATATTAAGTGGAATTAAAAAGGGCTAATGAGATTAATAGTATAGTCAGACAAATAAAATATAACAAAAATATTTGAATAGTTATAGTGAGGAATAATAAATGTTAAGATAATAGTAAAATAAAGTAGAGTAATTTTCAAGGTCATAATGTAAAATTGGATATCACTGTAAATGTATAAAAATTGTTAGTGTGAATAATAAGATTTATAATAATGTCAATAACGCTAGTAATAGTTCTGATCACGAAAGGTAAAAGAATAATGATGAAAATAATAAGTGTCCTGATAATTAGAAATTTGCTTTCTAGCGTTAATAATTTAGGAATATATATTACGAAGTACGGTGAATCGAAATTAAGTAAACCATATAAGATATGATTAAGTGGGAAATATTAGTGCAACTGTAAAGTGTTAGAGAATTAGTGTAATTAAAGGGAATGTAAATGAATCGTTAAGGACACAAAGAAAGTAAAAATGTTAAAATTAATACTGACAAGAGTTATATTAACGACTGTTCTAATAAGTGATTAGATGACTAAGGATGTACCTAAGAATAGACTTTAAAAATAGATAAAATGATAATAAGGATTGTTAGTAAAATTGATTGGTAATTAACAAACCGAACGTAGTGTTAAAATCATCAGGATAAATAGTATACATAATAATGACATTGTTAATAGAATTAAAGATGTTAAGGTGTAGAGACAAGAAACGACGACAAATGATATAAGAATGATAAATGACTAAAGTGCATAATTAATGTTTAAAAGATGTGATAATGGAAATATGCTTGAGTGTGCATGCATGTAGTATTATATGGAAAACCTAGGATATGTGTCCACCACTAAGCATTTTAATGCTCAGCACATAGAATATTACTGCTCGCAGGTTATAGTAGATTTGGATGTGGCTGAAGATGTAGTGACGACTGAGGGAAGTTTTCGACAGCAAGGGTAGAAGGACTAGCATGGCATGTATACGACCGCAGTTGGTGGAAGTAATGGCGTATGGTCCGAGTATTTGAATTGCATGTTAGTGTACTATTAACTTTTTTTGTATATGCGTATGTTTGTGATTGTTAATGTTGAAATAAAAAATTTCACTGAACTATCGAGTGCATTGTAATGGTTGTCAGTGCAGTGCTGTGACATCCAATATCCATATCATTTACAGATATAAGGGTGTTACACAAAGACCGTAGAAGTCTTCAGAGATTCGTCTTTAGCAGTCCATTAGATCAGATGGGAGTGTTTAGTTAAAGAAGAAAGGTTGCTGCACTATGTGAAGTATTTGAGAATGTTGAGTAGCCAGTTCAAGACTTGCACTTTTCACTTTGTCCATAGGGATGAGAATCAGCTAGCTGACACTCTCGCGACTTTAGTATCCATGTGGGATAATCCCGCAGGAGTTGTTATGAGACCTGTTCTGATCTTTAGTTTAGAAAAGACTTGTTTTGAAACCGAGCAGGTGATGGATGTCGGGGTTGCCGATGGAAACCCTTAGTACTAAGATGTTCAAAATTACTTAGAAAGGTCAGTTTTCCCAGAAGAAGCCACCGAGAAGGACCAAAGAATGTTCTAAAAGTTATCCACCCTATTCATCAGTGTAGATGGCACATTATATAAGAGGCAGGCTAATGACATCCAATTGAGATGTTTGATTGAGAAAGAGGATGAAAGGGTTATAGAGCAGGTTCATGCTGGAATCTGTGGGGCTCACATGAATGGCATAACTTTAGCAAAGAAAAACATGTGCTAGGGATTCTATTGGCTCACGATGGATACAGATTGTTCAAAATATGTGAAGCAATGCCAGTTATGCCAACAATATGCTGATTTGAGATATGTACCGGTTTAAGAGCTACATAACTTGATGTCTCTATGGCCATTTGCAGTCTGGGAAATAGATATCATAGGCGAGATACGTCCTACAACTTCTAATGGGCACAGGTTCATTATGGTCGCTATCGATTATTTTACCAAATTGGTCGAAGCTGAATCTTTCAAGAAGATCGACGCCAGAGACATGTCCAGGTTCATCGAGCGGAATTTGATATGCAGATATGGCCTCCTGCGCCATATTGTATCTGATAATGGGGTACAATTCCTGGCTAAAACTAAACAAATGCTTCAGAAATATGGAGTCCAGCACCACAAGTTTTTCCCTTACCGACCTCAGGCTAATAGGGTGGTTGATGCAGTAAATAAATTGTCTAAAGAATATTGGCCAAGATGGTACAAAATTATAAAGACTGGGCAAAAAAGCTCCCCCTTGCACTTTGGGGGTTATAGAACCTCTATCAGAACCTCGACAAGAGCGACGCCATTTTCTCTGGTGTACAGCACTGAAGCAGTTTTGCCAGTCAAAATCGAACTAAGATCTTTAAGAGTGCTTATGGAATTCAAAATTCCAGAAGCAGAATGGGCACAGCAGCAATTGCTGCAGTTGAATCTATTAGATGAGGATAGGTTGCGAGCTTATTATCATAATCAAGTCTATTAAAAAAGACTAGCTCGGTCGTTTGGAAATAAGGTGAGAAAACACTCGTTGAAGGAAGGGGATTTGGCCTTCAAGCAAATGAGGCCAGGGGTGCCAGACATCCGGGCAAAATTCAAGCCAACCTGGGAAGGTCCGTTTGTGCTAAAAAAATTGCTAACAAAGGGAGCATCGATTTTGATAGACAGCGATGGGAATGAATTTAAAGATCCAGTCAATGTCGACAGACTAAAAGGGTTCCATAGCTGAAAAAAAAAATCAAAATAAGAGAAAAAATGTCCCATGGGTCGAAAATCGCAAAAAGGCGACTTTACTAAAATTGGATGCCCTGTCAGGGTGAAAACTGAAAAAAGGCACCCTGGGCAAAAATTTAGGGCCGAGAGAAAATGTTCAATCGAGAAAACCCAAAAGGGCCGATTGATAATAAGAGTTTGATGCTTACAAGATCTATCCCGAGATTGAGTTTTTGTCAATTGAGAATTATGTATGATAAAATCATATGGAAATGCATACAATTTTACAATGAATAAAAGAACTCAGTTTGCATTCTCATTAATTTTTAGTTCTATCATAAAAGAAATGCATCATTTATTTATCTAATGACTATGCTCTAATCGTCTTTGTCAGCCAGGTGTCTAAGCCAATAGGATTTGTTGTCAGCAGCAGGGCTAAGTACCCATCTCTTGTACTCAGTTGAGGTGGTGAAGTCACAATATTCTATCCTTGGGATGATAGTCTTCACGGGTAACTGCGCTTAGAGGACTTGGTAACTAGATGTGAAGCCAACAGATAAGGGGCCACCCTAGAAGGACAATGGAGATCACACAATACCTTGTGTTTCTCCGAACTGTCGGGCGCATCGAGCGTTGATGCAAAAAGTAGCCCTGTGGAGCCCACATAATGGGACATAACCCGAAGATCTATCTCGGTCAAATAACGCAAGCTTATCTAGGGGTCCCTGAAGCTAATGTCGCCGTCCTCCATGGTGGCTATCCACACGAAACCTTCATAAGGAGAATCGAAGTCATACATCTGCTGTCTGGGGAGAAAATACCTTAGTGAATATACGCTAATCACCTTAGGGGGAGGTTCTGATAACAACCTCAACTTTTCCAGTAGCCACACCTGAGAGAGAAAAGAGAAAAACAACGTTAAAAAAAAAGCCGCTGGAATAGGTTGGATCCACTTTAGGCAAAAATTAGGCACAAGGTTATGCGAAAATCAGAAAGGGGAGTATTTCCTGACAAGAAAAGCTAGTGTGAAAACCCACAAGGGGTGCACTACCTTTAAAATAACGACGAATGTTACCTGGAGCAATAAAGGGCTTCCAGTCATAAAAGCGGCAGGGTCGACACAGAGAGCATCCAAGCCAAGAATGGTCTCAGCCAGAATTACCGAGAAGAGGGATAATCCGTGGTGAATACCATCTACAATGTTGAATAAACGGTGATCTCCAGTCAGTTCGCCAGAGATCACAATCAGATACATGTACAGATAGGCTAGCAGGATTACACTAGCATGGCAGGTAGGCACGTCAGTGAAGTCGCCGAGTGCATTAACCAGGGGCTCTAAGTGAAGAGTCATCTCCGAGCACTAATCGAGCAGCCATAAAGGAAGAAATACCTAAAATATGTGCCACATCTCTAGGATAGCTCGGCACGCAGTTTGGGACTAGTAATGGCAACGAATTCCTTAGGTAGGGGGTATAGCTTTTG
The DNA here is from genome assembly GCA_947683425.1 of Excoecaria cochinchinensis. Classification (NCBI taxonomy): domain Eukaryota; kingdom Viridiplantae; phylum Streptophyta; class Magnoliopsida; order Malpighiales; family Euphorbiaceae; genus Excoecaria; species Excoecaria cochinchinensis. Next base: position 715,444 of record CANTUQ010000058.1, read on the forward strand.
ATGGATAAATCAAAAAACATGGAATCGAGGATCCCAGTAATGGACTGCAACCAAGAGGAGATTTTGGTCAAGCTTAACCCTTCTCAAAAGTCTCACATCAGAATAAGGGCCTAAAACAGAATTTTCCCAATTTCTAGGGTCATCTAAGAGTCGGTGCAATTTATTGATAGCCAATGTCGACATATTTGGACAGTTTGATAAGGGAGAAAATAAATAAAACGGAAAGACTGAATGAAAAAAAAAAAGAGAAAAAAAATAAAACCTGATTGGGAGTCTTGACCTATAAGCTTGGAAGATGGAGGTAAAAAAATCAAGGAACAATGACTCCTTTTATAGAAGTCAAATGAGGGCCACCCTGGCCGCCCCTCGCCAAATGATGGCCACCCTAGCCGCCCCTCAAATTGTAGTTGCTTGGGCAAATCTATCCCCTGCATGTTGAATGGTTCATGTATTTTGACATGTATAATTTACCCCTATACATTTGTTCTTTTTAATTTTTGCAGGAACATTTGGCATCAACGTCGCCCAAAAGATCAACCAGCTTTCTACCTCTACGGCTCCAGCTACGCCTTTACTACGTATATCAGACGAGAGCAATCCCGAGGAGCCCACAGACTATAATCCATTCTAGCTGATGTTCAGGGAGACTCATTGTTATTTTGACATGATTTATGTACAAAACTAATATTGACTTGTATATAAATGATCTTTATTATATTTTACATTTTAATGTACCTTAAAATGAGACAGATAAAAGGAATAAGAATAAAGATAAAAATAATAAGGAATCATAAATGAACATAAAAAAGACAAATGATAGAGAAACAAATAAAACCATACAAAAGATAAACTCTCAAATAACTCGTCAAAATAATTTGACACATTGATTAATGGAAGTTTCTTTATACAGGAAATAGCAGAGGCTATACACTGCGATGAGAAGTTAGATGCCAAAGACAATTTTAGAATGTCCGCACTTTGTAGTCTAGTCAATGGCTTGATGCAATCCAAGAGGATGATAATCACTTTGTAGTCTATTTAACGGCTTGGTGAAATTCTAGAATGTCCGTACTTTGTAGTCTAGTTAACGGCTCAGTACAATCCAAGAGGATGACAATCACTTTGTAGTCTATTTAACAGCTCGGTGAAATTCTAGAATGTTAGCACTTTTTAGTCTAGTCAATGGCTCAGTGCAATTCACGAGGATGACAATCACTTTGTAGTCTATTTATTGGCTCGGTGAAATTCTAGAATGTCCGCACTTTGTAGTCTAGTTAACGGCTCGGTGCAATGCGAGAGGATAACAATCACTTTGTAGTCTGGCTAACAGCTCAGTGAGATTCAAGAATGACTGCACTTCATAGTTTTGTTAGCGACTTGGTGCAATCCAAGAGGATGATTGTCACACCTCGTTTGCCCGCTAGTAGTACGAGCCATGTGTATGTGTGCATTTGTGTGTATTTTGGCATGTGACAATGATATTTTGGGGTATATTACATGTTTGTGGATTTTGTTAGCATGTGGATGCATGTATGTTATTAGAGTGTGAATTAGTTGGGATATGTTTATGTGTGCATGAGTGTACTACTGTAGGGTATGAGTAGTGGAGTTGTGGTTGTATGTTTTATTCACACATAAGTAGGGTGTGCATTAGTTGGGAGTGCATTGTGTGTGTGTAGTGCATGCTTGTTAGTTGTGAGTGGTTAGGTTCCACCAATAGTAATGTGACACATGGATAGGGTTTAGGAAAGGAGGGATTTAGAAGAGGAAAGAGAAAGAGGAGCAGAAATTCTGCCTCCCTAACCCGTTCTCTCTTTTCTTCATTCCCTTTTTCCTCTTCTCTTTCCATTTTGGTGCTCTAGTGGAGTTTTAAGCCATTGTGGTGGAAATTAATCACCTTTAACACTCTAATTGGTAAGTTATTGCATTTTGTCATTCTTTTGTTCATATTGTTCATCTTCTTCTTCTTAATTTCTAGGTTAAATTTAATCTAGGGTTTGTTCTTTGTGTGTTCTTGATGGGTTTGTGTTTAGCTAAGCCTCCTCGCGATCCCAAAGGCAAAAAGAAGGTGGGGAGTAGTGGAACAAAGTGATAGGAGCTAAGGAGTTTTCAAGTTTGGGAATGGGTTTGTTAATTTATGTGTTAATAATTCTTAATTGCTGAATTGAATATTCTGAGATGTTAATTTATGTGTTGTGTTGGTTTGGATTAAATTTGGTGGATTGATGGTGTCAAATGAGTTGGTTTGAAGCTTGTTGAATTCCAAAGTGTAAATCTGTCTTTGTGGGTCTGATTGACCTTTGGTCATTCTTTTTAGCATAAGTTGAGTTTTACAACTCTAAAATGCGTAAGTCCAGTTGGGTTAGAACCACAACATCTGTGTCTAAAACTTTGTAGAAATAACTATAATTTAATTCGGACTCAAACTATTTCAAAATCGCCCATTACAGTAGCATAATTTGTCAGGTGTGTCTGTGGAGCAGGTTAGAGAAATTTGATTATATCTCCCCGATTTCAGCTCCTATTGATCTGAAATTTTGTCACTAGAAAGATAACATCATGAGAATTAACTGTTATGAAGATCAGGTGGTCTAAAAATGTCGTTTATTAGTTTAAAAATGCATGTAGATTCAATAAATTAATTCTGCCCTGTGTCTGATAACGTTTGGGGACTAGTTGGAAAGCACAGCTGTGCTTTTAGTAGGACACAGCTGTATTTTTGGCAATTAGATCGACGATTAGCAGCAGAGCACAGCTGTGCTTTTCATAAAGCATAGCTGTGTTTTAGTAAAATTTTTCCCTCTTCACCAATTCATCCTAGAATCGGTTCTTCACCTCCGAATTAGCCCCAAAGTGTCTAGAAACGTTTGAAAAATTTAATGTTACTTATTTTATAATTAGGTAATGAGGATATAAAATTAAATTACCTGTGAATTGAATAAATTCTTATAACGAAGAATTAATTAATATGATGATTAACCATGAATTAAACTATAAGCATAATTTGCTAGATGAATAAATACTCATGACGAGAATTATATAACATGTTTATAATTTATGAGTAAGGCATTAAACCTAATATATTATTTGATTAAATCTAATTTAATTAGGAAGCAAGAACTTGTGATTTGAATATTACATGAGCTATATATTACTCGTGTTTATGCTCTGTTATAGACGTGATAAGGGTGTACATTAGATGGCTTTCTTTGTTCAGTCATTTCTTTGCTTTGGATGTTTTTTTTTATTATATTTCATGCTAAGCTGTCTAAATGTTATTTAGTGTCTTCTTATATGCTTTACATTTTATAATTGTATTTTTGCTATGCTAAATGTTTGTATGCCATATTATGCCTTAACCTATGAACTAAATGTGTCATGCTTAAATATAATTGATTTATGTATGTTAAATTCAATGGTTATTCATATTGAACAAATGTGTAACTAAATGTGAATTGTATTATACATGACCTGCAAGAGTCAGTTTAGTGGATAGTTAGGCATGTCTAATAGAGTCTTTAGCTGCAGCCTCAGTTCCGTTTGGACCCCGATCAGGTCCCCGTTTGGTTCCTCGCGAACCCCCTCAGTATTTGGATCTTATTTAAGGTCCCCTCAGTAAAATGTTTTGTAATTGATAAAATAAAATGGTTTTCGATTCGTACCCATAAGGTACTGTCAGTATTCGATTCGTACCCGTAAGGTACTGTCCGTATACTCATTATCCACTAATGTGAGTCAGCAGGTGCTCTTTTTGTGTTGTTCCGCTTTGATATGATTTCAAGAATATGGTATTCGGATGCGTATAATGATAAGTATGAGAAATCAACTAAAGTGTAAATGAATGTGGATGTGAACTTCTGAATGCATGTCTTTATTATGCAAGTATGATTATATAGCTGATATCATTATCCGCATTTGTCATATTGTATGTGTATGGCATTGGCGACCATTGTGAATGGCCGTCCACTCTTTTGTTGTGTGTTCCCCACTAAGCGTTTATCGCTTAGCACGGTGTTTTATCCGTGCAGGTGCGGAGGATGGTGTTCTTTTGGGAGAGTCATCGCCAGTCAAGCCAACACAGAGGGATTAGTGTTAGGGAGTTATTTTTGATAGCTTGACTGATTCTTTTGTATCGAAACTCTCTTTATACCATTATTTTGTAAAGCTTCCGCATTTATATACTTTTGGGTTATGTAATTATCTTATTCTAACTTTTGATCAGAACATTTTTTTAACAAATTTTGCTATTGTAATGATGGATCATTCTAATACTTATGAAGGATTTAATTTTCCCGTAATGATGTATGGTTATTATGTATGAATGTATGCTTTGTATCTTTATATGCTTGGTGACACACCCGGCTCATACGGCTTCTCACTCCTGGAGGATGGGTACGTCTACGTATGGGTAGGGAGTGCTACAATGATATTCACTATTCAAATCACAAAACTGTTCTCCAAGGAGCAGCCAGCTCTTCAGGGGGCATCTATCTAACGTCAAAACAACGAAAATTTGAAATGCCAACAAGACGGTGACAAGCAACCACCAAGAGAGTGGCTCGGTAAGTCAGTAAGTGGGTGGTAATCAAAGATCCGCCATGACTCTATAAGTGCAGCGGGAAAGTGGCAGCATCAAGTATACGAGGTGGCAGCCTCAGGTACGCGTTCTTTCCTTTTCTCTGAGTTTTGGCTCACCTAAGCTCCCATGCAATAGCTTACCCAAAACTGGGGGCAACTGTAGACACCGGGTCCTGAGACAACCCAGACCAGGGTTATCCAATGATGAAATTAAATGTCTATTCACAGGTAAAGAGGTTAGAAGTGATAGTTTCCTTGTCAAATTTGTTTTTTAGAAATAAATTTATGAAAAGCATTAAAAAAATAAAAATGAAAATAAGGTTGAAAGTGATGGTATTTTTGTCAAAATTACATAAAAGAAATTTCAGAGGCTTGCGGTCGTCGGCGTGCGAGGGCAGGAGCCCCTTGCGCGCCCTCCCCAGCTGCCCGCAACCTACACTAGCGTCCCACTGCTCACCAGGCAGGAATGCCTCGCGGGTGTCCAGCGTGCGCTGACTAACCGCCCCTCAACAGGGGCCGGTGTGCCTCACGTGTGAGCAACACGAGCGCTAAGGGTCGGCAAGGCCGCCTCTCACCTGTCCCGCCTGTCCAGCCCGCCCCTCGCCACCAGTGGCCCCCTAGCCACCATTTTTGGCCAAAAATCGATTTTTTGTGGTTTTTTTTTAATCCAATTTTTCAGGGATTTTAATTTTTTTTATTTTTAAATTTTAATAAATAAGAATTTGATTAGGATACAAATTCTCTTCCTAAATTAATTAGGTTTTCTTGATAATTAATATAAATAGAATATTTTTAGAGAGAGAAAGGGAGAGAACTTGAGATTTGATTTTTTAGAATTTTTGAGGGAAAAAACATGTCTGATTCTTGTGAATTTTGACAAGGAAAATAATTAACAATTCAACTTCTCCAAATTGACAATTTTGAGGGTGAATTTCTGGGTTAATTACACTGTTTTGTCATCTTTTTTTCTATTTTGTTCATCTTCACCATTATTACTTATTATCATTATTTCATGAGATAAATCATTTGATTTGTTATTTTTTGCTCATGATTTGATTTGTTTTAAATGTTTTTCGCATCAATAGTGCATGAAATCATGTAAATCACATAAAATTACAAGTTTTGCCTTGGATTTTTGAAGAAAATTGGAATTTCTTGTCCCTGTCTTCTTCCTCCCCACGAGGGGCGGGAAGAAGATAAGGGGCAGCCTATCTGTCCCTCGTGACCAGGCCGCACCTCGACTAAAAATTTCGTCTTTTAGTGATTTTACTCCGTTTTATCCCGTTTTCGATCTTTTTTGATCCGTTTTCACGTGTTATGCATTCTTTTACGTGATTTTAATATTATTTTGCCAATGTTTATTTATTTTTATTTTATGTGATAATATTTATTTTTATTAGTTTATTTGATTTTTAGATTTATTTGCTAACAATAATTTTTTGTTTTTATTTTGTCTATAATTCTTGTTTAATTTTTATTTGAAAATTCTCACAAATAAATTGGGAGATTTAGAAGATCAGAGTCGTCATCTTTTTTTGGTTTGATTTTTTTTATTATTTTGGTTATTGTTCTCTATTTTGCTTTTATCTTGTTATTTTAGCTTAATTTGTGATAAAATTATTTACTTTATGCACGTTTAAAAACAAAATCACACAAAAATATTTTACTTAATAAGTTGGATTTTTTTATAAAATTGGACCAATATCCTAATTTTAGCTAATAAAACTTTCTTTCCAAAAGGAGATTTAATTTTATCAAAATGGGATCATTCATCCCTGTTTTCTCAATAATGCTCAAAAAATAACTCTTCGTTTTTTTTTCTAAGTGAGCTTGAAGGAACCAATGTTCCTACTCTGAATAAATATCCCGATTTATGTATGCTCATTTATTTATTTGATTTTGTTATTTATTCATTTATTTTAATTTTCTATTTTAGGGGATTGTATTTTTTGTCCCAATTTTATATTGTAATTTATTTTTATTTTGTTTATTTATTTTTATCGCTTTCCTCGTTGGTTGGATTGCTCTTTATTTTAAATGTATAATCGCGTGAGATGAGAGATGAAAAATTAAAAATTAAAAGTTCATTTAAAATTAACTAAGACGTTAATAAAAGTGATGCAAAGTCAGGAGGATAAAGAGAAGCAGAAAGGAGTTGCTCTAGCAGTTGATCCAAGTGAAAATACTTCTGATAAAAAATTTATTATAATTGCTCGAAAATTTCATAAATTTTATAGGAAGGGAATGAAATGTGGAATATTTCAAAAGAAGGTACGTAACAATAATAAAGCTGAAAATTCTCAATAGAATTTTGGAGAATTGGTGTGCTATCACTGCAACAAGCCAGGACATATCAAGACCAAATGTCCTCTTTTGAAAAAGAAAGAAAAACAAGCTAAAGAAGAAAGCAATGGTGGCAACGTGGAGCAACTCTGATGACTCTAGTGAAGATTCAGAATTAGATCAAAATATAGAGGATGCTGGTTTGATCATTATGTCTGATGGAGAAATTGAACATGGTGCTGTACTAGTGAATCGGGAGAAAACTGAAAATGAAGTAAGTGATTCTAACTTAAACCTAGTAGAGTTGAATGAAATTTTTGAGGAGTTTTGCACAAAATATGATAATGTAAAGAAAAGAAACTGTGAAATTGTGGTTAACTATCAAACATTGTTTGAAGATTCTAAAAATTTAGAGGAATCACATGAAAATTTGAAAATAAATGTCGAAAAGTTATTGAGAAATGCTCAAGAAGATCGAAAAAAATATCTGGAGTTAATTGAAGATTGGAATGAACTAGAAAATGAGCTTAACATCAAATCATGTGATTATGTAGAGCTTGAGATATTTGTTGATGAATTGAAAAATGTGGTTGCAAAATTAAGAAGAAAAAATGAAGAGTTAATGGAATCCTTAATTGATGATTTAAAAGAAGAGATTGAAAAATTAAAAAGAGAAAAAGAAGAATTAAGAGAATCTACTTTTAAGGAAATTGTTGATGTGAATGTCATGATTAGAAAATTTAGAAGGGAAAATGAAGCATTTAAAGAATTTACTGAGGCTGAAGAAATTAGTGACCAAGTCAAAAAAAATCAAGTGGGCTGAACTGCCAACTGTGCCCAAAATATCTTGCACCTTTTTGGAAAAAATTATTATATTGCTAATAATTGTTATCACAAGAAGAAGAGGAAAGGAAGGAACCATGAAAATGAAAGTGAAAGTGAAATTTTGCTGTGAAATCTAACCATAAAAAATCCAAAATTAATTGGATACCTAAAAATAAATGATTATCTTGCAGATTTGTTTAAAGAGAAACATGAACAACAAGTGGTATCTATTGCTCAAGACATATGACATGAGACAAAAAAAAGTTTGCTAAACTCTCTATAAAAGACGGAGGGTGTAATGACCCCAATACCGGGCTAGTCGGGAATAATATTTCCCAATAGTGAATAGTGACACCGGAGTAAATAGTACCTCCCGGAGTCGAAAAATATTTTATTTGATTATTGGAAATCATTTGTCACAACAAGTTAGAGGTTAAAATTTGGAGAGAAATCGAGGTCAAATAGACCTCTAAAAGTCGAAAATAAAAAAAAATTAGCGGGTTCGATGTTAATAGTGACTAGGTTAACTGAGAGTTTGACTGGACCGTAGAGTATGATACGGACTTTAGAAAAATGATCTGAGAATATAAACGTACTCGTAGTGATGAGTAGAATCATATGGTAATGAAAAATTAAATTTTGATGACACTGAAAACTTGGGTTATCGGACTGGTAAATAATTACCAGACCGAGATATGATTTCTAATTGACCCCAAAATATTATTGGAGTCTAATAAATATGTGTTAAGAATTATGGAGCCATGTTTATGAGGAATTGACCTTAGAAAGCAAGGAAAAAGATATGATTTTGGTTTGAATAGTACTCGATTGACCGAAGATTTGACCGAGAATTTAAAAATATTAAATGATCTTTAAAAATTGTAGGAATTTCCAGATAGACTCTAAATAATATGTAGAAATTTTTAGTATTAAAAAGGAAATTTTTTGAGAACAATGAAAATTTGCTGACCGGACCAATTTGATTGAACTGAACTGAAAATGGACTCCGATTGGGCTAAAATTTTGTGTACAACCTAATTTTTATATGATATGAATTATGAAATCAAATTTGGAGTGATTTGGAATTGGAAAGTGAGAAAACGGTAGAAAATGGGCCAAATGGGCTTAAAAGTGTAATTGGGATTTATAGGGTGGACCATTGGTTGGACCATTTTGGGCCACTATAAAAGCTATTGATGGTAGTTGGTGGGTGCATAATCCTTATCTCTTTTCTGCTCTTCTCCTTCCCTTAGTGGCCGAAGTGCTCTCTCATCTCTCTTCCTCCATTTTTCTTTAATTCTTGCTTGATTTCTTGCTAAGTTTAAATATCCTAGATGTAATTCAGCCCCTATATAAGATTATAGTAACCTCTAGTATCCATTTGATGGATTAGAAGCAAAGAAAAGTAAGGATCAAAGTTTATGTCTCAAATTGGAGGTAAGAGATTTAGATTGTTTTAATTTATTTTAATGGTTTTTATGAGTACTCTACCCTAGAGTATGTTTATAAGGTTAGATTTGATAAAAGAAGAAAATTTTTGAATGTTTGTTTCTTGTGCAAATTCGGCCACCATGAGGAATTTGGAGGGAATTGGCTTTTTAAGGGCCAAAAGTAAGAATTGAGGAGCTTGTGAAGAGATTAGCATGGATATAAGGTTTGTGATTATATTATCCATGAATTTCCTTTGAAAAATTAGGGTTTGAGGTTATGTTTATATATGACTATGTGTGATTGAAATTGAGGTGATAATTGAGCTTAGGGAGAGTAACTAAGCTAATTAGAGTGATTAAAATGAAACAAAACGAAGTGCAAGTTTTGGACATAATGTGACATAATGGTGTACTTAGGTATATTTGAGCTATACCTAGTGTTTAAATGAAATTAAATGGTATATACCTATGAATTGGAGCTTAATTTAGTGTAATGAGTAATATGTTAGAATGAACCCTAAGTAGGGCCGAATGGTTCAAGAAGAAGAACATGATATGTTACATGATATACATGTTATATGAGATAGAAAATTGAATAAATGAATGAATTAGAGGTGAAAAGGAAAGTTTAATGAAAAGAAATGCATGAAAATAGAATGAGTGACTTAAATGAATTTGTGTTAAAGGCATGTGTAAATGTGTAATAAGCTTAGAAAAGTGAGTAAGAATCCTTAAAATGACAATTGAAATGCTTAAATGAAACTAAAAGAAAGTTTAAGGTGAAGTGATCACCTTGGCCGAATGGTACCCTAGTGTATACTAGGGTATATTTTGTGTACCTTTGAATATTAATGATTTAAAATGAATCTAAACATGAAAACAAGAGTCTATAAATTTATTTGGAATTTATGGAATATATATGAATATTTTTGAGTATGATAGTCCATTATGCTCAAAGTGAAAATAGTGATAAACAATGAAATAATTGAAATGAAATCATAAGAAAAGAATGAAAGTGGCCTTGAAGTGAAGTCATGGCCATTTAATGGATTAAGTATACTTACTATGAAAAATAAGTATATAATAAGTATTGCGCATGAATGATGAATTATGATGAGATAATTCATTAAATGTGCAAAATAACGAATATGAAGTGTAACTAGTGAAATGAAATGGAAATGAAATGTAAAATGTAAGTAAAAATGCTAAAGTTTAGCATGCAATAACAAGTCATACGTTACATGATATATGTTATATGTAAACGAAAGTGGATTTGAAAGTCCATTTGAAAAGGTGAATTTTATATAATTAAGAAAGTGTTCCCTTAGTAGTGTCTAGCAGTTTAATCTAGTTCAAGATATGTTTGCCAGCCATAGGGACCTCCGTACCACGGTGCAAGTCATGGCAACTTGCTTGACTATGGTAGATTCGTGATGGTCTCCATATACATTATATGTTATATGAAAGTGTTTGAGTGGCCCTTCGGGGTCATTCCTCAGTGTATTGCAGTGGGACTTTGGGGCCCACGTCCCGTATATCCAGGTTGTAGATTTTTTGCCGGGATTGTACTAAGGGCATAAAAGTGACATGATTGTAAAATATTTTGAAAATGCAAAAGTATAATGATCAAATGTAATATGATATAAATATAACAAGACATAGTGTGAAAAGACCTAAGGTAACACATAAAAGCCATAATGTAATATGACATAATACGTACAGGAATAATGTGCAAAGATATAAAAAGTAAAAAGATATAAAGTTATGTAAAAGCCTAAGATGTGAAAGCATAATACGTGAAAGACGTAATGTAAAAAGCCTAAGTATAACAAGCAAAATCGTAAAATGGTATGATTATGTCAAAAGAAAAATGACATAAAGTGCAATGACTTGATAGTGTGAAAAGTAGCATGAAAATGAAAAGTTATATGACAAAAGGACCTACGTGAAAGAAAGTAAAAAGTTTGGGGTAAAACTATAATTTACCCAAATCATAAGTCAAACATGTCATAATAATGAAAATGACCTGAAAATGTAAAAAGTATAGTGAACATGAAAAGTTAAATGAAAAAGAACTTACACGAAAGAAGATAGAAAGTCTAAGGACAATAACGTAATTTATCGCAAAAATAATTAGTCGTGAGGCTAATTGGTAAATTATAAGCTAAAAAGTGAACAAACGTGAAAATATAGTACATAAAGGACCAAATTGTAATTAAACATTAAATCAAGGACCAAGTTGTAATTGGACAAAAGTAGGGGCAAAACCGTAATTAAGTGTGAAAGTACACTAATAAGTGACATCTAGATGAAAAGTGAAATTAAAATGACCATTTCGTAAAGAATCCAAAGTTTAGGTACTAAAATGTAATTTGCCATAAAAATGAGAAATTAAGGACTAATATGTAATTTGTAAGTTAAATAATAGTTTAAAAGAAAAAGATAAGTGAAATAGTGGCATTTCTATAAATAACGTCAAAAGAAGGGAAAAAATATAATTTGTCTCGAAATTAATAAAGTAAGGATTAAATGGTAATTTGTATATAAAATGATAGGTTAAATGAATAAAAATGATAAAATGAGTGACTAATGGGTTTAAATGCAAAGTAAAAGCTTAATATAAACTAATATGTAAAATGAACATGAAAGTAATGATTTGAGGACTAAACTATAAATTTACACGTATAAAATGTAGAGAAATGTAAAAAGAATAGCATTATGGTGAGAATGGTAAAACATGAACTTAAGAGATTAAATGTATAAAGTGATAGTTACATGAGTGAAGTGATAAGCTAATAAGGACTGAAATGAAAGTTTGAGAACTGCAGGGCAATTTGGATGGCATTCAGTAAATAAGAGTGATAATTGTAAATAAATGCAGACAAGTGGAAACAAATGTGATTTAGTTAAATGGAAGAGTAAATTGATAAGCATTGAGCTAGTCGGGATTAAATTGTAATTTGCCAATAAGAAGGGCAAATAAAGGACTATAGTGTAAAATGGCACTAAGTGAAGCTCTAGTGAGTGATTCAAATGATAATAAGAAATTAATTAAGTATAGTAAATTTTATGCATGTGTGTGCATAAGTGTAGAATTGAAAATTATTAGATTCGTAATCACCACTGAATATATTTAATGCTCAGCACGTAGTTGTTTGACTGCGTGTAGGTACCGAGCGGAGTAGGCAGACTATCGACTTGGAGATCGTACTGGACCGTAAATTTAAGATAAGCATAATATGTGTATAGTTACTAGAATGCATGTAAACATTTTGTATCATTGAAATAATTATGTGTAACGATAGATATTATTGTATGGGATTAGTTATATGAATTGAATTGGAATGGATATTAAGATATACTTGTTGTGCCCCTGAGTTAGGCTATATATTATCTGAATTGTAGGTTTTGGGTAGCTAATGCTATAGATGTTATGCTGCCCAATTTTGATTAAATGAATAGTGTTAGTGGCATGTATATGTGTAATGGCTTAGTATTGATTTTGTATTGTGCGATATGGACATGTTAAATGTTATAGAATATTATTGAATCACATGATATGTTAAATGAAATGTCTAGACAGGATTAAATGATATTATAAGTTAAAAAAAAAGAAATTTTTTTACTGCATTTGTCATAAGTATCGATCGGATAATATTATCGTGACAACCGATATTCGTACCAATTGCGGGTATGGGGCATTACAGAGGGATTGTTAGTTTTGGTAACTAAAATAAAGGCAAAATTATTGGAGTTGGAACTGTTGGAATCAACCCACTTATCAAGGATGTTTCACTAGTGAAAGGATTGAAATATAATCTCCTTAGTGTAAGCCAATTATGTGATAAAAATAGAAGAGTTATGTTTGAAATAAAGGACTGCAAAGTTGAGGATGCAAATTCAGGTAATACTGTTCTTACTAGTTATGGAACTGGAAATATTTATCGAGTAAGCTTGGATGAAAATGAAAATTATAATTCAATTTGTTTAATTTCAAATGATGATCAAAACTGGATATGGCATAAAACACTAGGTCATGCGATCTATTGAAAAATTATCTAAAAAGGACTTAGTTGTTGGCTTGCCTAAAATCAAATTTGATAAAAAAATATATTTGTGAAGCATGTTAACTTGATAAGTAGACTAGAAATTCATTTAAATCCAAGAAAAAAATCCCAACTAAAATATGCCTAGAAATGCTGCATATGGATTTATTTGGACCAATTTCTCCATCTAGTCTAAAAGGAAAAAGTTATGTGTTTGTAATTGTTCATGATTACTCACGTTTCACATGAACATTTTTTCTTGCACATAAACATGAGATATTTGAGCCATTCAAAAAGTTGGCAAAAAGAATACAGAATAAAAATGGATATCATATTGTCAAAATTCGGAGTGATAATGGGGGTGAATTTATGAACAAAGAATTTGATGATTTCTGCTAAAGGGAAGGAATAGAACATAACTTATTAGCACCAAGAACTCCACAACAAAATGGAGTAGTGGAGCGAAAAAACAAAACATTGCAGGAGATGGCACGGACCATGATGAATGAAAATAGCTTGCCAAAATATTTTTGGACTGAAGCAGTAAACACAACAAGCTATATCATTAACATAGTTTTGATTAGAGCAATTCTAAATAAAACTTCATATGAGCTCTAGAAAGGAAGGAAGCTAAACATCAATTATTTTCCATACATTTGGCCGTAAATGTTTTATATTGAATGATAAAAATAATCTAGGAAAACTTAAGGCTCAATCTGATATAGGAATTTTCCTAGGCTATTCACTTAAAAGTAACGCATACAGAATTTACAATAAAAGAACACAAATGGTTGAAGAATCAATTAATGTTAAATTTGATGAAATTGATGTCTACAATGGAGAACGGTATATTTCTGATGATGATACAGGTGATAAGAATGAAGAAGCTCAAGGGGAAGAACAAACAAATCAGAACAAAATTGATGAAACTACAGAAGTAACAAATCATGAAGAACTAAAACAGAATTTTAATCCACCTAAGGAGTGGGATGTCCATGGGAATCACTTAAAAGAGGATTTACTAAGCAGTCCATCAGCTAAAATGATAACCAGGAGACAACTAAGAGAATTTTATAGTAACGTGGCTTTTGTTTCTTAAATTGAACAAAAAAATATTCAAGAAGCTCAAGATGACAACAATTGAATACTTGCAATGCAAGAAGAATTGAATCAATTTGAAAGAAATAAGGTATGGTCTCTAGTTCCAAAATCAAAAAATCACTCAATTACAGGAACAAAATGGGTCTTAAGAAATAAGCTGGATGAGCAAGGACATGTGACAAGAAATAAAGCAAGACTTGCGGCTCAAGGGTACAATCAAGAAGAAGGTATTGATTTTGATGAAACATTTGCACCAGTTGCACGTTTAGAAGCCATTTGTATCTTATGTTCATTTGCATGTTTTAAGAAAATCAAGTTTTATCAAATGGATGTCAAAAGTGCATTTTTAAATGGATATCTAAATGAGGAAGTATATGTTGTACAACCACCTGGTTTTAAAAACAATGAGTTTCCAAATCATGTTTATAAATTGACAAAAACTTTGTATGGTTTAAAACAAGCTCCAAGAGCTTGGTATGAAAGACTTTCAAATTATTTTAATAAAGCATGATTTTGCTAAAGCAAAAGTTGATAATATATTATTTATAAATCATAAAGAAACTAATATCATGCTTGTGCAAATATATGTGGATGATATTGTATTTGGTGCTACTAATATCTCAATGTGCAAGGAATTTGAAAAATTAATGAAAGAAGAATTTGAGATGAGCATGATGGGAGAATTGACCTTCTTTTTGGGACTGCAAATTAATCAGAATAAAGATGGAATCTTTATTAGTCAATCAAAGTACATAAAAGAATTACTGAAGAAATTCAAAATGATGGAAGCAAAGATTGTCAGTACACCAATGAGTCCATCAATTAAGCTTGATCTTGATGAGAAAGGTAAAAGTGTGGATCATAAGCTTTATTGTGGAATGATCGATTCGTTGCTGTATTTAATTGCTAGTAGACTTGATGTACACTTTAGTGTATGTCTCTGTGCTCGATTTCAGTCAAATCCAAAGAAGTCTCATTTATCAACAATAAAATGAATTCTAAGATATCTATTGGGAACCCAAAATGTTGGTTATGATATTTTAAAAACTCAAGTTTTGATCTTGTTGGTTTTTCAGATGTTGACTTTGCAGGTTGCAGAATTGAGAGAAAAAGCATTTCTGGAACATATCAATTATTAGAACAATATCTCATTACATGGTCAAGCTAAAAAATTACATTCTATTGCCTTGTCAACTGCAGAAGTAGAATATATAGCTACAGAAAGTTGTACTGCACATATTCTATGGATCAAACAACCATTGATTGATTATGGTTTTGAGCTTAAGGAGATATTTACTGTGACAACACCAGTGCCATAAATCTCACAAAAAATCCATTGCTGCACTCAAGAACAAAACACATTGAAATAAGACATCATTTCATACGAGATCATGTTCAAAGAGGAGACATTACATTGAATTATATCTCAACTGAACATTAATTAGCTGATATCTTCACCAAACCATTGAATTAAGAACAATTTTACAAACTAAGAAGAGAATTGGGCATGGGTATGCTAGAAAATTCATCCCAAAAGGTAATCTTATTTTCTTCAGTAATTTTAGATTATTTTGTGTTCCATAAAGCTTACATATTTCTATGTTCTATGCATTATTCGTGTTCTATATGTGTGGTGTGTTCTAATTACTTTTACAGACTGGTCACGTGCTCTATTTTTCTTTTTAAATGTCAGTTATGCAAGTTTTGATTTTATTCCTGTTATAAGTGTTAATTTAATGGAGATATTCTCGGTTTTAAAAGAAGAACTTATTTTCTTTTCTATATGGTCAACTTTCCTCTTCCAACATAACTTCGAGTTTTCTTTAAATAAAAAATTATTTTTCAACTTTAAAAATATAACTTTTCACCTACTCTCTTTCTTGCTTTAGTTTTCTATATAAGTTTTAAAAATCATATTTTTATACACTCTACTTCATCTACTCTTTTCTGTCTTCCTCTCTCAAACTCTAGACCATGGCACGAATGAAAACCCACGCAAATAAAAAACCCACATCTTTACCATAGCACAAACCCGTTACCTCTTTTGCCATAAATTCATCGAAATCAGAACAAGAGCAATCTCCACCACCAAGAATAACATCGACGCTGAAGTCAAGGAGATTCAAGAGTTTTTCATTCCAAAATCTGTCGACTGGGAAGAATTGCAAAGCACTAACACACCTATGGCTACGTAGTTTGAGCGACTTCAATGGAGAGGTATTTTAACTTATGAGTCTGAAAGCTATCCCTCCTTCATTAAAGATTTTTATCAAACTAGAAAAATTCTAGATGATGAGTCAATGGCTATTAAGATAGCAGGGTAGTATAAAATTCTCACTCCATGAACCATAGCTATTCTCTTTAAGATACAAAATGATGGATTCAAAATAAGAAAGAATACTAGGCTCACTAAAATTGGTGGGTTTAACAAAGTCGAATTCTTGAGTGAAACGGCCGATATGGACCAATATTCTAGAAAGGATAAAACCCCACCATCAACTAATATGAGCTTAGAATTTAGAATTCTTCACAAATTTTTAGTTGAGATTTTGGTTCCTAGAGATGGTAGTATAGATCATGTCACAGACACTGATTTAGGCATCATGTGGCATATTTACAGGAGTTATTCTATTAATTTTCCTTACTTGATTTTCCACCAAATCATATTTGTGAAAGAAAATCAGCACTACCCTTTTGTAATGATACTCAGTTCTATTTATACTTATTGGAACTTGCCTGTAGTGAACACTGAATGTAAGCTATTTAATGATAAACTGAGAATTGGAAAGGATTTTTATAAGATGTCAAATATTCGCTTGCAAAAGTTAGGAAAAAGGCCTATAAATGGGAATACAGTTCAAAAGAGAAAGGGAAAAAGAATTAAGTTAATTGTACCTCCAAGAAGATGATTAGAACACCGAGAGCAAATCCCATAAAGAAACTAACTATACAAGAAAAACCAACCTTAGTTGATACATCTTCATCTAGCAGTAGTTCACAAAGTAGGAAGGTTAGTACTAAAACAGGTGCAACATAATCAGACCCTTCTAGCAGAGACAACAACAAAGGTGGTAAGCAGTGAAGAGTAAATTGGGGACACTAATAGTCAGTTTGAGAAGACTTTTAAGGAACCAAAGGAATAGCAAGCTAATCCAGAGCCTATGCCTACTTCAGAATTTAAAACTGTAGACACCGGGTCCCGAGTAGCCTTGATCAGGATTACCCAATGATGAAATTAAGTGTGCCGATCTATAGGCAAAAAGAATGAAGTTGGAAGTGACGATTCCCTTGTCGATTTGTTGTTTTAAAATTAAATAAAAATGTATTTCAAAAATATTTTTAAAGTATTTTAAAAATTATTTTGTGATGAAAAATTGAGTTTTTAAATTATTATATTTTATAGAAAATTTAAAAATAAAATTCGCGCGAGTGTCGGGCTGCGGCAGCGCTGGGTGCGCGCCGCAGCGCCCCGGCGAGCAGGCGGAGCTCGCGCGGGGTGCGCTTGCCCGCACGCTGGGCGACGCGCAGCGCCGCGCGTGCCTGCGCGCGGGAAGGCCGTCGGGCGCTCCGACGGGGCACCTCGCGCCCGTTTTCGCCCGTTTTGGTCTTTTTGGCCTTTTCGGCCATAACTTCTTCATTTGAAATGCTTTTTAACTCATTTTTTTTGCATAATTCAATTCAAAAAGCCTTTTATCTTTCAATCCAATAAATTCAATTGTTTTTTTGTAGTTATGGGAATTAATTTCTCAATTAAAAAATCTGAATTTTGAGAGGAATAAAAAGGGTTTTTTAGTGAGAATTGAGGTGGATTTTCTTTAGAAAATATTTTTCTTCTTTTTTCTTTCAAGAAAAAATTCTCTCAATTTCAAAATGGAATTTCCAGCAATTCTTAAGGCAAAAAAATTAACAATTTTTGTTTTTGAGAATTTTCTTATTTTCAAATGACAATTTTTGTTTTGAGGCAAATAAATAAATTATTTGTTTTTGAGTAAAAATTCACTTTCAATATTTTATTTTCTAATTTTATTCCAACAATACAAGACAAGGAATTGGATCTTACCTTCTCTTCATCAAGATAAATTTTGAGGGTAAACATTTTTGGCTCAATTTTTTAGTTTAATTTTTAATTTGATTTTTTATTTCTAATTAACTAGTTAACATGTAAATTCTTTTAGTCTTATTATTTTCTTCTTATTTCTTGTTTTTGTTTTTTATTTGATTAGTTAACAATGTAAATTCTCTTAGAACTATTTTATTATTTTTATTCAATTGTTCATATTATTTTTATTTAATTGTTCATGTTGTTCATGTTGTTCATATTGTTCATCTTCTTTTATTATTATTATTATTATTATTATTATTATTATTATTATTATTATTATTATTGATTGTTCATATTCTTTGTTATTATTGTGTTATTATTATTATTGTAGTTATTAACATCATTAGTATTAGTATTATTATCCTTATTTTTGTTTATTCTTGTTTAATTTATTATTACTATTATTATTTATGTTTTATGCATGCTGATTTTTTATTATTACTTTTGCTTTTTAATGCATGATTGGATGTTATTGTTGTTATTTTGTATTTTTATGCATGTTAAATTCTATCATCATTATTTTATGCTTGTTTTTGCATGTTGAATTTTATTATTATCATGTTTTTTTATGCATGTTAAATTGTTAATTAATTAGATTGCATATTTTCATTATATCATTTTAATTGGCTTGTCATACGTGATGCAATTTTGATTGCTTTAATTTAATTGTTTTCATGTTATATGTTTAACTAATTTTTTACTAACTTCACCTTTATTTGTTTTTTTTTCTTTTATTTTTAATATTTATTTTTATGTGTGAGTCTTTTCCATACCAAGTGGGAGCCCATGAAAATTTGAAGATCCATTTGGGAGTTGATTTGTTATTTTTTTCATTTCTTTCGCTTTCGTTATTTTATTTCAAATATGTAATTTGTAATAAGTTTATTTAATTTTATCTTTATGCACGTTAATTAAAAAAAAACACAAAAATATTTCTATTTAATTAATTTGGTTTTTCTAAATAAAATGGGACCAATGTCCTAGTTTCTTCCATCCAAAATAAATTATCATTTTAAAATTATTTTCTTTAATTATGCATAAGAGGACCAACGTCCTCATTTTTAATAAATATCCCGATTTATGTATGAATTGTATTTTATTTACAAATGGGGGTTGTATTCTGCCCCTAGTTTTGTTGTAATTTTTTTTTGCTTTCATTTATTTTATTTATCACTTTTATTATGTGATTGACATGCGCGTTTAATTAAATTGCATGAAAATTGAATGAGAAATGGGATGAAATAATAAATTCAAAATTCAATTATAAACTTAACCAAAGGTATGAATAAATGGGGAGTCCCGAACCATCTCTGGTCTTTGGGCTCAACGAGGCGAGAGACCCATTTTAATGGGATCTCTAAGACACCTCTTGTGTCCCGTAAAAAGGCTTTAACTTGCACAGTCCTAGGCTCCACGAGGCGAGAGGGCACTCCTAATATTCTATTAGGATGGGACCTCCAAGACCCCTCTAGCTTGCCCAAAATGGACATAGCAGCGCCGTCTTAGGCTCACTGAGACGAGACGAACTGTCTCAATATTTTATTGGGTGGCGACTTCATGAAATCTCCTTGTTGCCCAAAATAGACGCACTTGTAAATACCTTACAAGTTTCAATGAACCTCTCCTGATAGCCCTAAAGCGGGCCTTCGGGAAGATACGGGGTTCTGCGCGCGTCACAAAAACCATGTCAAAGGAACCTAAGATGGATTGTAAGCCTGCATCTGAGAAATGGGTAGAATTTTGTGAGCTTCAACGATGACTTATGAATTGGGTAGAAGCAAGATTTGTTGAGACTGAATTTCGACCTCAATGCACTATCATTCAAGAAAAGGTTGACTCACCTCCACCTTCACCTCTCAGTGACTCCATTTCACCTATCCCAGCTCCAAAATTGAGGAAATCCATACGTCTTGTGGCCAAACATAAGTTTAAACCAACCCCAAGCCCGGTCAAGTCTGCAGCAGTACCAACCCCAAAGCCATTGACTGACTTCTGATTTATCTATTGCTTAGTTTTCATTTTTTTTTGGTTGATTGCTTCATTTTGTGGATTATGGTTTATACTCTTTGATATTATCTGTGGTTAGAACTATTTTGGTTGATTACTACTTTTGGATATTTTAATAATTTGTTTCTATGAACTTAATGTTAAAGAATTTGTTTTCAGGTTCTCAATATTTTTTCAATACTTTTGTGATGATAAAAAGGGAGAGAAATATTCTTAATATGATTATTTGATCTTGTGTTGATTAATTTTAAATGATGATCTTGTGTGATTGATTGTTGATATTTTAATCAAGAATATTGCAGAATTTTTGTAGGTGAAATGCTTAATTTGTGTTTATGCACATATACATAATTTTTATGTAGAATTTTAATGCAGTATATGTGCAAAATTTTTATGCAAATTTAATCTTGAGCAGTATTTATGAATGTGCAGATTATGTAGAATTGAGTGTATGCAAAACTGTGTGTGCGTGCAGAATTTTTTTGCAGTGCAGAATTGAAATTATACAGCAGATTTAATCTTTGATTTATGCAGAATGTTTGATTTTAATTATCATGCAGAATACATATTATGCATATTTGTTATTAAGCAGTAGAAATAAGTGTGTGTATTTGATTGTGATGCTGTGAAAACATGTTCTTATACAGAATATGTGTGTAGATTGTTGTGCAAAATGCTTGATTTGTAGCAAATTATTTTGATCATGCAGATAGTGAAAATATGATAATATATATCTTGGTCAATTGAATGAAATTTGCAAGTTGAACAAAATTTACTTATGGAGGATAATGCTTGATCATAAATGGATGACTTGATTATTTGACTTGACTTTTTTTTTTAAAAAAATAGTCATATGCAGAATTGATGAAATTTTGCAGATTCATATATGCTAATTTAATGAATTTAATGGAATTTGAATATGCATAACTGTAGATTGGGTAAATTGATCAAATATATGCAGGTTGACTTACATGAGCATATGCAAAAATATACTTGATTATCTAACTTGATCAAATATGCAGGGTGCTTTTGAGTATAGGCAAACTGATGAATTCAATATGAAAGATATGCAATATGAATGGATGAATTTGAAAATGATGCATGTACATCAGCATTGATGAGATGTGCTTAAGAATAATGTGATTGCTGTGATGAGAAAATTGTGATAATATTTATAAATTTTGAATATAATATGCATACTCATTGATCAAAATTTATTGATAGTGCATACATTCAGGAGGAGCTATACTCTAAATTATTCACATAAATAGGGGGAACACAAGCTTAAATAGATAAATATTTTGTTATCATAAAAAAGGGGGAGAATGTTTGCTCAAAGTGCTAATTTATAGGTTTTGATGTATTAACAAAATATTTGCACTTAATTAAATTGCGCTTTTCTTTAGTTTGAATGATGCAGGTCCAAGTTTCAAGTTATGATGTAGAGTACTCTATCAACTACAGAATAGACATGTTCTACAACTATCAGAGCAGATTTTCAGTATTAAAGGTTTATTAGAAAATAAAATTGTAAAATCATTTTTGATGAATTGGGCTTTTCTTTAGTTTGAATGATGCAGGTCCAAGTTTCAAGTTATGATGTAGAGTACTCTATCAACTACAGAATAGACATGTTCTACAACTATCAGAGCAGATTTTCAGTATTAAAGGTTTATTAGAAAATAAAATTGTAAAATCATTTTTGATGAATCCACATACTCACAGCACATTAGTTACATTATTTTCTACATTCAAATATTTTTCAACTCACATGTTTACTTAAAATAAAATTATTTTTTTCCTAAAGTTAAAATTCCACAATTATAGTCATTTGAAAAAGGAAAGAGAGTTTTTTTATTGAATCTGATTTTTCTTATTTAAAGAAACATAAAATTTGGAAAATTATTCTTTCAAGAAGCTCTTTATTAACTAAGGAAAGATAAAGACAAACCTCTTCAAACATAGAAATATTTTTGAAATGATGTTCACAACCAACAATTATATTATTTTAATATAAAAAGGAATTATGTTGATGTGTTTTACTAAGTGAGTGAAAAACATTTTTTTCTACTTGTGTTTCATTGTGTAAGTTTTTCATTCCTTCATATGCATACATGATCACATCTCCTCAATATGATTATAGTTTTAATTGTAATCATGTTAATGAGGCTTGATATATTTGTGAGATAAATTGTGAGGTTAGGTTGGTAGAACCTAGAAAAATAAACTAGCAAGTGTTTAGGTTCTTTTACTTGGAAAAAATGGCTAAGTGTTTTCATCATTTTACTTAGGAAAAATGATCAAGTTTTTTAGAGTTTTCACTTGGGAAGAAAAACTTGGAGTAGCTACATGTAACAGGCTTTTGACTCTTACTCGTAAATAAAGTCACATTAGAAAGAGAGAAACTCTTAAGACAAATTGTCTTAACGAGAGGATGTAGGCAATGGCTGAATCTCTATAAATCGCGGTGTTAAATTTCTCTATCCCTTACTCTCTTTTTATTTTATGCCTTATATTTTTTTTTTGCTGAAATTGACTATTTCATGTTCAATAGAAAAGAATTCATAAGTCGTGCCATGCTGAATATTAATTTTGCAAATTGATTTATCAAATTAACGCATAATCTTTTCTCACTAAATATTTTTTTCATATATATATATTTTAAGAAATGATTTATCAAATGCATGAAAATAATTTATGATTAGTATATCAAGCTGCTCATTTTTTTTTTAATTGGGCCAGAATTATGAAATGATCTATTCATCCCCCCCCCCCCCTCTAGATCATATATTTGGGACTTACACTCACAGTCGTGGATTTTTAGGTTGGTATTCTAAACAGATTAAGTAATGACCATGAATTAATAAGTAACGGCCCTGACTTAGACAGCCACAAATGTGAGTTCGCATATGACGCTTATGGATAAAAGGAGCATGCTTTTGGACTAGAAGTGATGAGCTATCCATGGCTGTGACTTGGTCCTCATGGTTGTGACCTACTAGAGTCCTAACAAAATATGTTTTGCAAGGTATTATGAACATGGGATTTTGATGTAAGGTTAATTTTGATTATACCCCTATAATAAACTAGCAATATATATGTGATATATATGACTTATGCATACGATAGTACATGACTATGTGCATGTTGAAGTATATGTGTAGTATAGGAACTGTGGATATCCCATTTTGGCTGGAGTCCCTGCCAATGGGTAAAGAAAACATTATTAGATTTCATTTGTTTATGAATATATTGGGTTGTTGTGATACCTAAGTTTCTTTCATAGGTCCATCTTTAATTTTTGTTCAGATGATATCAAATTTATAAATTTTTTTTTTCTGTAGATGCAATTAAGTAAAAATAAAAAAAATATATAAAAAGTATAAAAAAAATAGAAAAGAATAAAGTAGTATTTATTTCATTAATATAAAAAAATAGGTACATGCCTTGAAGATAATACAAGAATTTGATAATTAAATAAAAAAAGAAAAATTAAAATTAAAATTAAAAAGATGAAATTACATCTAAAGGAATAAAAATTTTATAAAAAAATCTATTATAGGCCCAAAAATACATCACATGTGAGGCACCGAATTACACCCTGGTCATTTTGAAGCATGATTAAGGCATTATCGGAATCAAAATTGTGTGTTTATATGTATTTATCGGGTTATAAAGGACGTAAGTGGGATTAAATTAATGAATATGGTATATTTATAAAATGTCAAATTGTGTTTGTATGTATAAAATTTAATGAGGATTAAATTGTATAAAAGAAGTATAATTATATTAAATTCAGTTAAACAAAAATTCAGTGGATTAAATAAGTAATTGACCAAAGTATATATATAGTAACATGCAAAATCTAAAAAGAACATCTGGCATTGAGAGTGGCAAATGTAGGAAAGGCCATTTTCGGTGGGTATTGAAACTAGAAATTCTGGATAAAATTCATTAGTTGTTTTTCTCTTCTCATGTGAAATTCTATCTATGGAATTAATAGAGATTTAGCATGCTAAGTTAAGTTAAGAAATTCAAAGTTTATTTGGTAAGTTAAACTCTTTTCTTTTTCATCTTTTTCATTTATTGTTTTCTTGGACGAATTGGAGTTCTGTAAATATGCTTAAGTAGTTTGTAATGTGAAATGCTTGTATGCATTAGCTGAAGAAGGAAGTACTAGAGCAAAGAAAGGGAAGGAGAAATCTATTAATTAAGTGTCCAGTTTTAAGCTTGGAAGTAGGGTTGTTCATGGGTTGGGTTGGGTCAAAAATAAAATAAACCCAACCCAACCCAACATGAATGATAAGTATGGTTTATTGGTTAAAAACCAACCCAATCCATTATTTTTTACAGCGGTTTGGAGCGGTTTTAAGGCGGTTTGGGACGGTTTATATACGGTTTGAAGTAAATTAAATACAATTATTTAATTTTTTTCTTTAGAAAATCTAACTTTTAAAATTTATTACTAAATAAAATAATAAATCATATAATAATTATATTAAAATATAAAAAAAATCTAAATTGTCTTTTTTAATAAAATTTGTCATATATTACATAATTTTATACATCAGACTCACAAAATCATTATCAAAATAGCTAAATTACTTCAGCTCCTAAATAATCCAGCCATCTCCCCTCAACTTTCTAAGTTGATTCGACCTTCACTCTCGAATTGAAAGTGCACGCAGATTTGGAAAATCTGTAAGACAAAATGAATTAGAAAACTCGATTCTACTTAAAATTATAAAAAAAAAACATAATTTCAAAAATAGACAGTACCTGATTCAACCTCTTCATATGTTTCCACATTATCCATAGCTTCTCGAAGATCAATTGGAGTCGAGTCCAACCAATTTTGACAGCAGACGAGTGCTTCTACCATTAAAGGTGACAGTGCACTTCTAAAAGGAACTAATATCCTGCCTCCTGTACTAAATGCTGATTCCGATGCAACCGTCGATACAGGAATAGCTAGGACATCTCTAGCTAATTGAGAAAGGTATGGATATTTAGAGCCATTAATCTTCCACCATCCTAAAATATCAAATTTTTCATGAATTTCTTCACAAGTTTCAGCCAAATACTTCACAACTTCTGAATTACTCTCTAAATTTTCTTTTTGTTTCCTATGTTTGGAATACTTGTACTGAAAACTAATGACTTGATCCTCTTCAGTAGCATCTAAATTCATATAATCGGAAACTTGACTACTTGAAATGCAAGTACCAAGCCCAATGATATTAGTTGATTCACTTGTCAAATAATAGGCATATATCCTAACAAATGCATCATAAACTTTATCCCCCATCTCCATTGCCTTTGACTTATAATACACTTGACCAAAACAATACCTCACATATTCCATTTTATATCGAGGATCTAAGACAACAGCAACAAACAATAAGAAATTCATATAAATCACAAATTTTCAAAAATAAAGATAAAAAGAATAGTTCTGGTTGTATTCCCATTAAAATATGTTTTTCCCATTAAAATATGTTTTTTTGAATGAGTTTCCTCACAAATCAAACAAGTTGAGTTTCTACAAGTCAACTCGTGTCAATTGAGCTTTAGAATTGTTACAGATGTTTAGTTTACAAACACTTAATTAAGTTTTCAAACAATAAAGTATGGAAACAAAATGAAGTATTTGTCACCATTATGCCAAAATATGCCAAAATATTTGTATATTATCAAGCTAAAAGTAAAGAACATACCCTTTAAGTTCAAATGGAAAATCTGGTGCTTCTGGTTTTGCGTCAGTTTTGCTTCTGGTGCTTCTGGTTACGATGACTTCACTGCAAATCTATCAGTAATTAAACCTCTAATTAATTACTAATCAATTTTAAATTTTTAGCTATAATTAATCTTCAGCATTTTAATTATAAAATATATATTCTTTTTTTTTTTGTATGATAGAATGTGTTGACAGTCTCCAAGCAGATAGAGTACTTTAAGCACTATCAATTCAAATGGAAAATTTCTTTGTTGTCCGAAATTGGTACAAATGAAGCCAAAGAATTGGTGGTACACATCAATTCACGCTACCAGCCATACCAATTACCAACTATCAGAAACATGAAGCTAATTGAGTTGTTAAGGTCAGAGGAGAAGCTGTTAAAGAGTAGCAGAAACCTCTAACGGGTAATCTAATTTAAGAATTAATGGGACTCCATGATAAATTGATAAATCAACAGCCAAAATTACAGATAAATCATATAAATCACAAGAAGCATCTAGCTCAATACCAAGTTGAACCCAAAATAATTAAGGTCATAAGCATAAAGACATGATATTATGGACATACCAAGGAGATTTGATGAAGCAAAAATCATCAATAACAAGAGCCAAAGAATCAATAAACACTAACATAAACAAATTATGAAAACAAAGAAATAATAAAGCTACATAAGTAAACTTACTAACACAATGAGACTGGATTTCTTCTTCGGAAGCACACAAAGAGAAATAATATAAAATCTACAGAAGCTTCAACCAAAATCAGCTGAAAATGGCAAAAAACAACAAAATGAAAATGGTTGTGAAAATTAAGAACACACAAATCTGAAATTATATCATATAGAACAAGAAGAAAAGCAAAAGATAAAGCAATATCATACGTTCTCAAATACATACCTTGTTGATGGCGATAGAGAGAAAGATCGAGATAGAGAGAGCGAGAGAACGATTGAGACAGAGATAGAGTGAGATCGAGACACAGAGAGCAAGAGAAAGATTGAGACAGAGACAGAGTGAGATCGAGACACAGAGAGCGAGATTGGGCCAAAGAAGAGCGAAATCAAGATAGAGAGAGCGAAAGCAAGTTGAGACAGAGAGTGTGAGATCAAGATGGAGAGCCAGAGCAAAAGCGAGAGAAGGAGAGCGAGATTGAGAGGACGAAGAGGAAAGTGGTCGGTTTCGCAAATAACCGACTAATTACCCTCATAACCCGACACAACCCGAAGTCTAGAGCAAAATTATAACCCAACCCGACTGAAAACGCACCAAAACCGTTTGTTTTTGGTTTGGTCGGTTTGACTTGGTCGGGTTGGTCGGTTTGACCCAAAATATGAACAGTCCTACTTGGAAGAAGTGGCTTTATCAAGTTTGGGATTTTTAGTGTTTGCTTTTGATGCATGAGAATCTAAATTAGCATTAATTGTGGTTTGCAAGAAGAATATAATAGCTTGTGTTGTATCAGAAATCATGCTTGAGTTGGGCTTATAGAATTGATGATGTTCAGAAGAAGATTAAAACTGCGCTCTGTTTTGAACCACTTAGGGTAGTTTTTGTATCTTGGCTATAATTTGGCCTCTAATTGTGTAATTGAGGTGATTTTAATTGTTAAAGGATAAAGAAATATAGTTATTTAGATGTCTAAAGAAATGGATACTTAATTTTGTCCTTAAGATATGCTGAATTATTGTAGAGGTTTGAATTGGAATTTTGTTTAGTTCAAAAAACATGTTGTGTTTTACTGGATTTAATTATTGATTGTTAAGTCTAATTGATATAAATGATAAACTGAGGAGATATATGAATGTTTGTAGTGAAGGATGCATGGCTTAAAAATGACATTGAGTGAATGAATTTTACTATTAAAAATGGACCCATAAAGCTACAGAATTTATATATGCATTTTCCCAGTTACATAGCTGTCAAGGATTCTTGCCTATCATGTAATCGTATTCTAGATTGTTAAAATTGCTTTAATTTCATCTTACATGGCGGCCAGGAATTTCTGCCCGCCATGTAGCTAATTTTGCTCGCCATGTAAATAGCTTATGTTTTGAATTTTTAGCTTCATGCTATCTTACACGGTGGGCAGACACGATGGGCAGAAAATCCTACCCGCCGTGTAACCATCAACTTTAGCACAATAAATTAATGATATTTGCCTACTTTTTCAAATTAAATCCTTTTCAAAACTACATGTTAAATGTTTATTGACTTAATAACATGAATATATGATGAAATACATGTAATGTACATATGAATTAATGTATAAGAGTTTGTTATTTTGTGCCTAAATTATTTAGATTCATGGATAAATAGGTATGCCTATAAGGAAAAGTGTTTGCAGCTACTAGTGTTGGCACCATATTGGTGTCCAGTGTAGTGTATTGATACCTGTTTGGTATCTAGTGCTTTGAGACCATTATGTCTCTAATTTTTGATTCTGTATATTCAGTATCCAATGTTTGATACCACTTTTTGTATCTAGTGCTCCCGTTATTCATTTCTATTATTGATTCAAGCAATGTAAGGATCTTTTATTTTATTGAATGATTAAAATATTGCTATGAAATGCTTATAAAATAGTGAACATTATTGTTTAATTTGCCTACTATATTTTAAATGTGCTTTATTATATCTTTTTATATTGGACTTCAGTTAGAAGTCAATCTGCTTTGTTTTTATCCCCACTGAGCAGCACGGGTGTTTTTCCCGTACAGGTATATCAATGTAAATATGTGAAGATTTTGGAGTTTACATCTGCTGGCCACTAGGAATTCATCAAGATTCATTTTGATATAGCATTTTGATATGTATAATTAATATGATGTTTTTGTAAAGCAAGTGAGATGTAATTATATAATTTTTTGATAAATATGTATAGTGACATAAATTTTAGTAAAATGACATATAATATGTATATATATATGACTATCGTTAAATCATAAATTTCTAATTATCATGTATGTTAATTTTAAATTGATTAATAAGGTTAACACTTAATTATTTAAGATAGTATATTTAATGCGTGTAACACCCTTTTATTCTCTTAGGAGGTATAAGGGTGTTACATCACAGCCCAATTTAGGAGCTCAATTTTGAATAGACACCCAATTAACAGAGGGCTCAAGACAGTTACTGAGGCCCAACTAATAAGTGTCCAAATTTAATGAGTTTCAACTCAATAACCACGTTTTGGGCTGGCCCAAGCCCATCTGTCAAAAGGAGGCCAAATCTGTAGTTAAAAGGGACTGTTGCAGGAATTTAAATTCAAAATGGATTTCTTTTTAAAGGTAACAAATAGAAATTTTTGGAGGATTATATAAGAAATTTTCAAATTAGTCCCTGAAATTCAAAGATATTGTAATAAATCCATTGACCCTTTCAATTATCCACCATTTTAACTAGTAGAAGCAGAACTTCTAGCCATTGTACACTATGATAGTATTCATTTGGCTATAAATAAAGGGTTGTTGAGAACAAACAGGGAGATAGAGAAAGGGACTAAAAATTCTGGAATAGTAGAAGAAGAGAAATCAGAGTTAAATTTTCCTTTTCCAGGTACTTATTCTCAAGATTCAAAGGAGATGTAGGATCAAAACATACATAAAAGCTGTCATAGTTGACTTGTTTCTAACCACCACTGAGTTTTGTCCCTACACCTCTTAGATATCACAATCTTCTACTTTATTTATTTGCTTTTAGTTATGTTTTGTTCATCATTTCTCCTTCATCTCCATTTGTGTGAGTTCTTTTTGTTTTTGGTTAAATTTGCCCTCAAAATATATGTATGTTTTAGCATATCATGTATGCATCAAATACTCAAAAACAATCAATAAGAACGCAAAATGGGTTGCAGGAATAAAATAATGCCTTGCTTTATTTATAAGTAAAAAAAGATGCATTTGAACATTTGACATCATCTTTTTTTAAGTGGACTCCATTCATCATAGGTCATCAAAAATAGTAATAAAAATCATTTATTAAAAAAATATCTCAATATTTTTTTTTTTTTTTGTTATTTTGTTGATAAAGTTCTTTTTGGAAAATCTGAGTTTAAATGGTGTTTGAGTTTTCTTTCAAAAATAAAAAAGTCATTTTTATTTTGAAAAATGTTTTGGGTTGAGGTCATTGGACCTTTCAAATTTTTGCTTCGTTTTAAAAAAAAAATCAGCAAAAATAAAGACCATTCGCCCCTAAACCATTCATCTAACCCGTAAGTCCGCAAATAATAAATAACAATAATATTAATAGAGGCCCTTTACATAACCGAAAATAAAAATAAAAAAAATAGAGCAAATAAAAAAAATAAATTTTATTCTTTCTTTTTCTATGAGTCCTTTTACATGCCTGCATAAGCCAAAAACTAAAAAAATAAATATGATTTAAAACCAAAATTCAAAACACACAAAAGAAAAAATAAATAAATAAAGATGTGTAGGATGCCTAACACCTTCTTTATGCGTGACCAACCTCCAAATTCAATATTAACACAGACAATTATTTTTTCGGTATCCAATTGCACCCGTCATTTCAATTGGTGATGACTCTAACAATCGAATCCAGTTAGCTCCTTAATAAATAATAACAAATTCATTTATTTTCGCCGCAAAGGGCAGGGTGCTGCATATGGCAAAACCACTAGGGAATGTATAGTTCTTTGTGAGGGTTGATTTATTGTGAACGTTTTATTTTTGTTCATGAATCAAAGTACAGGTAACAAATGCATAGGGTTATTTCAATCTACCTTATTTGACATCTAGGACGAGAATGAAGTAAGGGAGGGCTCGTGGAAACCTGGACAAGATTCGTGAAAAGTTTTCACCCAAGATGCCCTTGATGCCCTTCTGTCAATTTTTTTATTACTGGAGACATTTACTAGTCCGTTAATGCTAGTAAAGTAGACCAAAGCTTGGTAACCGGTGTAAGATAGTGAAAACCCCATTTAAATAATCATTCAATATGCATATCAGGTGCATATTATTATTTTTATTGTCAATTTTACATTTATCTACTTATTTTGCTTTACCTTTATTTTTGTGCGTATATCCTTAAATATTACTATGTAAATTCCATCAAAAAGGAAAATATGAACATGTAAATAAATAAGTCGATCGTTTTTTTCTTTTGTCCATAAATATGACTTTAATTAATTATCACCTACATATTTTTCTTATATTACAAAGATTATCTTCTAAAGATCATAATCTTTTTTAAGAAAAATAAAGAGTCTTTGCCTTTCAGTGCTATATTACCATAACAACAATAGCATTTGCCTAGAAATTTTGCATGTTTTTAGGCAATTACATTTTTTTTAAAAAAAACAAAGGGTCTCATTGCTTGTGCACATGCATTTTTGTCCTAGATTTGCATGACTTGAAGGTACAAGAAAATGTAAAAACTATAGTAGGAGGGGCAGTATCTAAAAAGATAAGGATTTTGGAAGAACGACTCAAGGCTATAGAGGGAATTGTAATATATTCGATACTACTGAAGCATCACAGTTATGCTTAGTGCCTGATGTGGTTATTCTGCCAAAATTCAAGACTCAAAAGTTCGAAAAATACACTGGAATTAGTTGTCCCTTGAGCCACTTAGCTATATACTGCAGCAGAGTGGCTGCTCACATCAGAAATGAGAAATTGTTGATTCATATCCTTCAAGAAAGTCTGGAGCCACGCTAAGATGGCACATGTAGTTGGAAAATAATCATGTGAATAAATGGAGAGACTTGGTAGACGCCTTCCTTAAGTATAAGCATAATGTGGACATTGCTCATAACCGAGATAATTTAATGGGAAAAAAAAAAAATACTAAAACCTTCAAAAAATATGCTCAACAATGGAGGGCCATGGTAGCTCAAGTGATACCACCTCTAACAGAAAAATAAATGATGTTCAACTTTTTGGATGTTAGGATTTATGGACAAATACATTATATATATTTAGATTATAATAATTATATGTCATAACTATCATTTAAAAGACTTGGCCTAAGTATTAAAGTGATCTAATTTAATTGAAATTGAAGTAGGCCATAATAATAATATTATAAGTATGGGTTAAATATATAGATACTCTTTTATAATTTCTAATTTTATGATGGGTTAAATTAGAAATAAAGGAAAATGAAAACCTTTTCAGATAAAAGGGTTATGGTCCCCAAATTATAGGTACAGAGATATCGTTTTCTGAATTCCCATCTACAGAAGACAGTTTTTATCCTACCTATCAATTTGGAAAATCATAGGCCGCAAAACTTCAGTATTCTCAACCGAAACCATGAATTCAGGTACGCTTCCGCTACAGATTTTATTTTCTTAATGATTTAACATGATTATTATTGCCTAGATAAATTCTAGGGTTTCCTACATTTGGTATCAGAGCCAGGTTTCATGTTGAATCGTTGAGAATTGATTTTCGGTGTTAATGATTCTTTTAAATTTATTAAAGTTTTTAATCGAAATTTCTTTTAATTTCGGTTGTATCTTTGTTGATGGTTTTCTTCGGCGCAATTGAATTGTTGCCATTTGTGTTGCGATATTTTTTCGGTTTTGTGCGGTACTGTGTTCA
This sequence comes from Excoecaria cochinchinensis, assembly GCA_947683425.1. NCBI lineage: Eukaryota > Viridiplantae > Streptophyta > Magnoliopsida > Malpighiales > Euphorbiaceae > Excoecaria > Excoecaria cochinchinensis. The sequence continues at coordinate 748,124 of CANTUQ010000058.1, forward strand.
TTCACGGGTTGGGCTTCGTTTACAGTTATTGGCATTTGCTAAATTCTTTTTATCTGGCATTTGCGGTTTGGCCAATTTGCTTATTTTTACTTTTGGGTTTCATGATTTTGTCCTTTTTGCAGTGGCCATCAATCACGATTTTGCTTCTATTAATTGTTATTGATATTAACATGGCTACTTGGGTTCTGTTCTCACTATATATAATGATTTTGGGTTTGTTCTTATGGTTTTTTGGCATTTTGTGGCTGGGGCTTTTCTATTTTGGATATATATATATATATATTGGTTGAGTTTGCAAAGCCTTGTTTACGTGGCCATAGTATTACCATTTATTGATGTTTCTGTTGAATAAATCATGATTTCAGCATCTCTTTTGTTTTATTGGATAAAATCAATTGGCATGACTTTTGGAATTGTGCTTTGGATGATATATCAGCGTTCTGTTTGCTTGATGGGCATGTATCTGATTTAATTGATATTTGCACAATTGTAATTGCTTTGGTTGGTCTTTTGTTTATATATACACATATATTAAGTTACTGCCAGTATACATAAACAATTTGATATTAAGACATTTTATTCTTAATTTCATTTATTAAATTTTATGGAATTTAAATTTAAATTACAGTATGGCTATGTATATATTGAGATGGGTTAATTGAACCAATATGTTGCCTAAGTGACCTTTGTGGAAGTCAATTGATTTGTTTTAATATATATAATTGGTATGTGTATGTAATTACATAAATATTGATTGGCCCAAAGGAAAATTGATGTTTAATATGATTACATATATATTTGTGGTAATTGGCATATGATAATTATTTGGTTTTACATGTGAATAATAAATCAACCCAAAGGAAGAATTATTATTTGACATGTTATTTTATTATTTGTGTTTAATTGCTATACCAAGATATCACTTACAAGTTAATATTTTGTCCAAAGATAAAATATTAATGGAGTGTTAGATGTCTTGAGATGGGATTTAACTGTATTTAAATTTATTATTCAATTTTGGTATTATTTCGATACTTATGTGAGTTTGTTTTATATGTTTTGTTCTGAATTCAGTTTCTGCTCCTGCTGCTAATATTACTGCTAGTATCAATTCTATTCCTATGCTGACTGGCACGAATTTTAAGGCATGGCAAGAGAGTGTATTGATCACTCTCGGAGTCATGGACCTAGACCTTGCATTAAGGGAACCTAAACCTGCTAATCTTACTGCTGAGAGTACCTCTGAACAAAAGAGGGAGATGGAAAAGTGGGAAAGGTCTAATCGCATAAGTCTTATGGTCATTAAGCGTGCCATTCCTGAAGCTTTTAGGGGCACAACGTCCGATCAGGTGAAAACAGCTAAAGTTTTCCTTGAGGACCTTGAGAAAAGGTTTGCTAAGAATGAAAAGGCTGAAACAAGTACAATCTTAGCAAAACTCATCTCTATGAGGTATACAGGCAAAGGAAATGTAAGGGAATATATTATGGAAATGTCTAATCTTGCTTCAAGTTTAAGGGCACTCAAGTTGGATTTATCTGAAGACTTATTAGTGCATTTGGTTTTGATCTCTCTTCTTGCACAATTTGGTCAAATTAAGGTGAGCTATAACTGTCAAAGGGACTCATGGACCCTTAATGAGCTCATCTCTCACTGTGTTCAGGAAGAGGATAGATTAAAGCAAGAAAAGGCACCAAGTGTCCATTTGGTTTCCACCTCAAAAGACAAGAAGAAAGAAAATAAGAAAAGAAAGAATAAGGAAGCTGCAGAAACAGCACCGCAAAAGAAACAACCTAAAGGACAAACTAAAGATGGTAGCTTCTTTTGTGGAGCTACAGGACACCAGAAGAAGCAGTGTACCAAGTATCACGCTTGGCGTGCTAAGAAAGGTATGCTTCTTAACTTTGTTTGTTCTGAGGTTAATTTGGTTTCAGTACCTAGACACACTTGGTGAATTGATTCAGGTGCCACAACTCACATTAGTGTGTCCATGCAGGGTTGCCTGAATTGCCGAAAGCCTAATGATGGTGAGAGATACATCTATTTTAGTGATGGCAAATCAGTGGAAGTTGAAGTAATTGGAACTTTTAGATTATTATTAAGAACTGGTTTCTATTTGGATTTGTTTGAGACTTTTGTTGTACCGTCTTTTAGGCGGAATTTGATTTCTGTTTCAGCATTGGACAAATTTGGTTATTGTTGTTCATTTGGAAATGGAAAATTTAGTCTTTATCAAACTTCAAGTTTGGTTGGATCTGGTTCTTTATCAAGTTATGATAATTTATATTTAGTCGATACAATTGCTTCATTTAATGAATTCAATAGGTAAAAAGCAAAAATTAACTATTGAGAATTCTGCTTCATTATGGCACAAGAGATTAGGTCATATCTCTAAAAAGAGAATTGAGAGACTTGTGTCTGACGGTATTCTCGATCCCCTTGATTTTACAGACTTTGACATGTGTGTGAATTGTATTAAGGGAAAACAAACAAATGTTAGGAGATTTGATGCCAATAAGAAAACAGATGTGTTAGAACTAATACACACAGATATTTGTGGGCCATTCCCTATGGCTTATTGGAATGGCCAAGCATATTTCATAACGTTCATAGACAATTTCAATCGATATGGCTATCTTTATCTCATTCATGAGAAATCTCAGTCACTGGACATGTTCAAAAGTTTTAAAACTGAAGTTGAAAATCAACTAAATAAAGGTATTAAAAGCGTTAGATCTGACCGTGGTGGTGAATACTATGGCAGATATGACGGTTCAGGTGAACAACGTCCAGGTCCATTTGCTAAATTCCTAAAGGAAAGCGGTATCGTACCACAGTACACCATGCCGGGTTCACCCAATATGAATGGTGTTGCTGAAAGACGAAATAGAACGCTTTTAGACATGGTAAGAAGTATGATCAGTCACTCTACCTTACCTGAGTCACTCTGGGGAGAGGCATTAAAGACTGTAGCTTATATACTCAACAGGGTACCAACAAAGGCAACTGGTAAAACCCCTTATGAACTTTGGACAGGTAAGAAGCCTAGTCTAAAGCATCTTCATATTTGGGGATGTCCAGCTGAGGCAAGGCCTTATAGGCCAAATGAAAAGAAACTGGACTCTAGGACTATCAGTTGTTATTTTATTGGATACTCTGAATGCTCTAGGGGTTACAAATTTTATGATCCCATAAGTAAGTCTATTTTTGAGACAGGTAATGCTCGGTTCTTTGAGGATGTTGAGTATGCGGGGGGAGAAAGATTTAAGGACTTTGTCTTTGAAGAGGAATATGTTGATATTCCTTTAATTGCTATGGACAATAATCAGGAACATATTATCATACCAGATATTGTTCATGATGCAATTTTAGATCAAGACAATGTCATTGATCCTCTTATTTAGGCTCAAGGAGATGTTCCTGAAGAACAAACTCTACAGCCTCAAGAACCATTGCCATTAAGGAGATCCACTAGAGAAAGAAGAAATGCAATTTCAGATGATTATGTTGTGTTTCTTCATGAACATGATGTTGATATTGGAGTGATGGAAAATGATCCAAACAATTTTCATCAAGCAATGGAAAGTTCTAATTCTCAAAAGTGGAGAGATGCCATGAATGAGGAGATTAAGTCTATGAAAGACAATGACGTATGGGATCTTGTCCCATTGCCTGAAGGTGCAAAACCTATTGGTTGTAAATGGATTTTTAAAACCAAAAGGGATTCAAAGGGTAATGTGGAAAGGTACAAAGCACGTCTTATCGCGAAAGGCTTTACACAAAAAGAAGGCATTGATTATAAAGAGACTTTCTCTCCAGTTTCATCGAAAGACTCTTTTAGGATTATAATGGCATTAGTAGCACATTTTGATCTTGAGCTACATCAGATGGATGTCAAGACAGAGTTTCTCAATGGTGACATTGATGAAACAATTTATATGGTTCAACCAGAAAATTATGTATCAGAATATGCAAAGTCAATGGTTTGCAAATTGAAGAAATCCATTTATGGGCTTAAGCAAGCGTCTCGTCAGTGGTATTACAAATTTCACCAGATTATTATTTCTCATGGTTTTGAGATGAATTTGGTTGATGACTGTATATATCACAAATTTAGTGGGAGTAAGCATATTTTTTTGGTTTTATATGTTGATGACATATTGCTTGCCAGCAACGATATAGGCTTGTTGCCTGAAACCAAGAGATTTCTAGCTATGAATTTTGAGATGAAGGATCTTGGAGATGCAAATTTTGTATTAGGGATCCAAATACATCGAGATCGCACTCGAGGTATTCTTGGATTATCACAAAAGGGCTATATCGAAAAGGTTCTTAAGAGATTTGGCATGCAAGATTGTAAACTAGGAGATACCCCTGTGGCTAAAGGAGACAAGTTTAGTCTCCAACAGTGCCCCAAAAATGCTTTTGAGGAAACATAAATGCAAAAGATTCCTTATGCATCATCAATAGGAAGTCTAATGTATGCTCAAGTTTGTACGCGTCCAGATATTGCGTACATAGTTGGAGTGTTGGGAAGATATTTAAGCAATCCAGGAATGGTTCATTGGAAAGCAGCCAAACGAGTCATGCGATATCTTCAGAGAACAAAACATTTCATACTCACTTACAGGAGATCGGATAAGTTAGAGATCATTGGGTATTCAGATTTCGATTTTGCTGGGTGCCAAGATAGCATGAAATCTACATCAGGCTATATTTTTTTGCTTGCTGAAGGAGCTATCTCTTGGAAAAGTGCTAAGCAATCTCTTATAGCCTCTTCTACCATGGCAGCAGAGTTCATATCATGCTATGAGGCGTCAAATCAAGCAATATGGTTGCGAAATTTTGTCATTGGGCTGCGAATTGTTAATGGAATTGAAAGACCACTTAAGATCTTTTGTGATAATAAGTCAGCAGTCTTGTATTCCAATAACAACAAGAGTTCGAGTAAGTCAAAACATATAGACATTAAATTCTTGGTTGTTAAAGAAAGAGTTCAAAGTGGACAGGTGTTTATTGAGAACATTGGTACAAACTCCATGGTTGCGGATCCGCTTACTAAAGGATTACCACCCAAGGTTTTTAATGAGCATACTGCTCATATGGGTGTCATGTCTTTTGAGGATATTTAATTTTAGTGGGAGTTTGTAATCTTGCTTTCTTATTATAGACACATTTTTGGTTTTGGTTTATCTATATTTTCTGCAGAAATGAAGTTGAGTTATTCACACTTTGATTCAGCTATGGATTGATCTCACTAAGTTCATAAAATGGACCAGTTGAAAATAGACATGTTTAGATCACATTACATGTAATTTTCATGCTATGCATCCATACTTGATTTGTGTCATTTGGTTGTGTTTACATATGTGATCAGGGATGGATTTGGTTACAACATATAAGTAACAAAAGTGGCCTTGGTTTTATGTATGCATGATTGATGGACGAGATTGTTCAGAAATGTCTTTGGTTATGATAGTAAAGTTTAGAGCTCATATAGTTGACATATAATTATAAGGTAATATGCTTATATATATATATATGTATAGTCCAAGTGGGAGATTGTTAGGATTTATGGACAAATACATTATATATATTTAGATTATAATAATTATATGTCATAACTATCATTTAAAAGACTTGGCCTAAGTATTAAAGTGATCTAATTTAATTGAAATTGAAGTGGGCCATAATAATAATATTATAAGTATGGGTTAAATGTATATATACTCTTTTATAATTTCTAATTTTATGATGGGTTAAATTAGAAATAAAGGAAAATGAAAACCTTTTCAGATAAAAGGGTTATGGTCCCCAAATTATAGGTACAGAGATATTGTTTTCTGAATTCCCATCTGCAGAAGACAGTTTTCATCCTACCTATCAATTTGGAAGATCATAGGCCGCAAAACTTCAGTATTCTCAACCGAAACCATGAATTCAGGTATGCTTCCGCTACAGATTTTATTTTCTTGATGATTTAACATGATTATTATTGCCTAGATAAATTCTAGGGTTTCCTACATTGGATACCTTGTCGACTCCATTTTATAGCATGATGTTCACCAATACAACCACACAATTTTTTGACTTTGTCTTAGTTAGGGAAAGGATAGAACAAAGGATCAAGAAGGGGAAGATAGAAGATAAATAAAATGCTGCCAGTAATTCCCAAAAATAGCCACATGGTGCAAAGTAATACTATAGAAGCAGGAACCTTCAAAACCACTTACACAGCAGTTCAAATGCAAATGCCATCATTAACTTCCCAAGCAAACCAAAGTGATTCAGGAAATAGACAAAAATAAAGAAGGTTCTTGAGCCTATTGTTTCAATCTTGATTACATATACTGAGTTGCTTTTGCAATTATTGCAAAAGAATTTGATTAGTCTTCAACCAATAAAACCTTTTGAACCTCCATATCCAAAAGAGTATGATCCTAATGCCAAAAGTGACTACTATGCTGGAATAAAACTGGACACGACATTGAGAACTGTACTGCATTCAAGAGGAAGGTACAAGCTTTAAGGAAGGCTGGATGGCTCAACTTTCTTGCAAGTCAAAAGTAACAAAAGAGAGAGGGTTTATCAATAAAAACCTGAACGAGCACCTGCCAATTGAAGGATTACCAATAGCCTATCCAGCTTGTTATGTTAATAAGTCCATAGAAAAAATGTCTTTAGCAACCTCATAATAATTTGCTTTGCGTTGGCTATGCCTAAGGCCAAGATATATGGTGTGGGCTTAATAGTACATTTCTTTTCTCATAATAAATGCATGTTTTGTTCGATCAGTACTTGCAAAAAATCTCTTTTCTTTTACCAAGCATGATAAATGTAACACCCTTAATTCACTTATACTGAACGTACGCTTAGGTTGCTTAGGCGATTACCATGATTGTTGAAGTGCATCTATTATCAGTTTATTGTTAAAACGAGTAAATATTTTTTTTTTTGCTTACATAACCCCACTTACTTCCTTGGTCATAATTGTATACCTTCTAATCACTTAAGTTTATCTTCTTTCATATCATTTGGTATAACTTTTGTCGATTGACCTATAACTGTCTTATTTACCATTCATTTAGTCAACATGTTGCCAATGTAACGACTATAAATATATAACATATTATCCTATAAACCAAACAATACCACAACGCATGAAGGGCACAACAGTTCATATATCATAATACATCTCATTATAGTCTCAAAATAAGTCATCCATCACACTTACACTATCCTTTTTTAAAATACTTAAAATACCCATACCAAACTTATATACCCATTACACATAACTAAACTCTTTAGTTAATTTACATATACATGCCATATATAAATATCCAAAAGTCCTTCAAATTTTGTTTGTGAACCTGCTCTCAAATCTCCCTGTATGCTTACTCCAGGCTCCTAATTCGCATCTACAAGCAGTCAAATAAAACTACGTGCTGAGCATTTATTATGCTCAGTGGTGGATACATATCCAAAATTTTACATAAATAATTCATGCATTCATATATACACAAGGGCATATGTATTAGTTCAAGCATTAACATAATCAATTCCAACCAATTATACTAAAATATCGTTCACTTTACCATTATTAACATAAACATTATTATTATGCACAATATAATTACTATCATTATTATTAATAGACATTTGCTTCATCTTTATGTCTATATTCCTTCAATAGTTACACTTATTAACTACAATTCTCATCAAATTGCACTTAATCGCTTTATCAAGCATATTATGGACAATTTACACTTTAATCCCGTAATTCCATCTAATTTAATATTTTGCCCTCCAATATCAGTATAATTACAATTATGCCATTTCTTAACTACATTTTACGCTGAACTCATTATTATCATGTAAAATTTTCATTTAGTTTTTAAATGTCATTTTTATATCAAATTACCTTTTTAGCCCTTATTTTGTCGCCATTTTACCTAATTTACGATTAGGTCACTCAATTTTTCACATTTACCCTTTAGTATCAATACTTTATGCAATTACCATTTAACCCCTATTTCTTTTAAATCTTTACAATTTAGTCCTTTTTCTCTCCATTTTCTCTTATTAGCACTTATTCACTCATTTCAATGCATTTCCATTATTTTGCCCCTAATTTCAACCCGATAGAAATCTTCGTACCAGATACATGGGACGTGGACCCCATAGGTCCACTACACTATAGAGTGACCCCTAAAGACCACCCATACACTGTTACTGAAGATCATTGTACACTATAAGCAATATATCACTTTGGTAGACCGTCATTAGTATACCCAAGCGAGTTGCCATGACCCGCACCGCGATATGGTATCCCTATGTCTAGCTAATTATATTCTGAGTTAGATTTGACTACCAGACTACTAAGGGCAATTTCAATATCCATTATTCTCATTGATTCATTATGCTCATTAGTATATACATTTCACATTATTTATTCCATAAGCATATACCATTCGGCCCAAACAATAAATCTACTACAATTAATTCTTTTTCCACTAAACTCAATATCACTTCACTTATTATTTATTTTTAACTCTATTTTTGCCATACACATAACATTATTTATTTCACTGTCATATTTCATACACATACACCATTCAGCCAACAAGAATTCAATGCCACATTCAACTTCTTCTCTACAATTTTCCATTTCAATCTACTTATTATTTTATTCTAGCCTTATTTATGTCATTACTTAACTTAAATATAACATATTCCGTGATTTTTACGTAATACATAATGCTATGTCAACATAGATTATATTCAATAATCTAAAAATTCCAAATAAATTAACATACACTCCAATTTAACTATACCTTCATTTTATGGGGTTTTTTTGAATTTGGAGTTAAATTCAAAACAATTTAGGGAAATAGGGCTACAGTATTTATAATTAGGAAACTGGGGTGTCGGAAACCGGCTAGGTGTGAAGCCGGTTTCCAAGTGCCAGAAATCGGCGTGTACTTGCGCCGATTTCTGACACCCATATGCCATAAATCGGCACTTCTATGTGTCGGTTTCTGGCACTTTTGCTGAGCATTGCAGTTTGCAGTGCTCAGCTTTGGTCACGTGAAGCTGGACCCCATTGCAGCTTCACGTGAACTTGCACCCTGAAATTGTATTTACAATTTTTTTTTTTTGTTTCCCTTCACTCTTACTACCCTCTCATTCATTTTCAATTGCAATTGTTTTTGTCATTCACTCTCATCCTACTTTGCTCTCTTTCTTTGAAATATTTCTTTCAAATATTGCTTTCGTTTAACTCTCATTTTTCAATCCATTTGTTCTTTAGTTGTTCACCTTGTTTGCTTGATTAAATGTAAGATTTTGATGGTTTTATTTTGTCTTTTTGTTTATATATGAGGTTTATTTTGTTATTAATATGATATTAATGTTTAATTTGTAGGTAGTTAAATTTTTTAAGCCCAATTACTTTCAAAATTAGAGGTAAGACTATTTAATTTTATTTTGTTATTGAATAATTTGTGTTTATTTTGACTAGTTGTAGCATATTTATGTATGAATACTTGAATATGGAAAAAAAAAAAAGCATTATTAGCAAGGAAACATGTCGTGTTGTAAAAAATGATGAATATGTAAATATTGCATGTAGCAAATGATATGATCGGGACAAAATTTAAAAATTTTTGAAAGTAAATTATATGTATAAGTTGTGGACATTTAAATTAGTTAAATAAATCTAATTTGCATGAATCATTGTTAATATTCAAATTTTTTGTGCTTGGAATTGCAAGTCTGGAAATGGATCCATATCATTTAGGTGCTGAAAGAATTAAGCCGGGTCCGATTAATGGAGAGTTGCTGACAATGCAAGGAAAACATCGATCTGATGCGATATGGCATAATTCGGTAATTCTTTTATTATATATATTATGTAGATTAGTATATAATTATTTTGTAAATATATATTTTTTATTACTTATCTTTTGTAGATTATTGATGAAATTATAGTTTGTAGATTATTGATGCAATACGAAATTGTATATATTATTTATTTGTAGATTAAACTTCGTAGATTATGTGTATTTTATATATATATATTTCTGTGCATGTATAAAGTTTTGATGAAATTATATATATGTATTGTTTATTTATTATATTAAAAGTTTTTGTAGATTATATTTTGTAGATTATATAAATTTTGTGTATATATATATTTTTGATGAAATTATATATGTTTGTGTATATATATATTGTATGTATATATATTTTTCAATTATATATATTATGAAAATATTTCGTAAATTATTATTTACGTATTTTGCATATGTATATATATATATATATATATATATATATATATATATATATATATATATATATATATATATATATATATATATATATATATATATATATATATATATATATATATATATATATATATATTTTAATATATATATGTGTGTTGTAGATTATGGATGAAAATATGTATTTATTCACTTGTATATTTGATAAAATTATGCAAAGGTTGAAAGAGATGTGTTGAGAACTAGGAGAGGCAGTTTGGAAGGGCACTACAGACAAATTGATGATAGAATAATTTCATATATAAGATCGGCAGGGTTATTAGGTATTGCCCGAATTGGGATGATAAGTGTTGACTGGAATTTAATCACATCGCTCATTGAAAGATGGAGACTAGAAACACATACATTCCACCTCACGTGCGGTGAAGCAACAATAACACTTAAGGACGTGGGGATTTTAACGGGGTTACCGATTGAGGGTAGGCCGGTGACCGGAAGAACAAATAATGACTGGGAGGATGTTTGTTACAATTTGCTTGGAGTGGTTCCTTCCCCTGCGGATATGCGGGGTGGACAAATTAAAATTACTTGGTTGGATAGCGTGTTCGCTAATATTCCTGATGATGCGATACCTATAATATTGCAACAATATGCCCGTGCTTGGATATTACGATACTTAGGTGGAATGTTATTTTCATCACAATCATCTAGCACGGTGCACCTAATGTTTCTACCGTTGTTGGAGGATTTGGATTCAGTTGGACAATATAGCTGGGGGTCAGCATGTTTAGCATGGTTGTATAGAGAACTATGTAGAGCAACACGTCCAAATGCTAAGGCAGTTGCTGGATATCTACAACTCTTACAACTGTGGGGCGTGGGAGAGACTACCACAGTTTAGGCCTGAACATGTGGAGGCACAGCCATTAAATTGGGACTTGCTATACAGGATCAGGTAAAATATAATTTATAAATATCTACCTGAATTAAATTTTTATGTGATATTAATTCAAACAATGCGAGTTGATATTTGAACATTTTGTTTGCGTAGGTGGAGTATTGCATTGGACAGGAATATCATGTCTAGAAGAGACATATGGACGTATCGGGAAATATTAGATACGCAAGGAGTTGAAGAGGTAGTCAGTGAATTTAATTTAATTTAATTTATGTACATATGTTGGTAGATGAAATTATTATTAATAATTATTTTTAATAAATAGTTAAGATGACATGTGATAATTTGCTATGCAGTTTGAATGGGAGCCGTATCATAATGTAATTCAACTGCTTCCCGATGTATATAGGAGTGGACAACAAAGTTGGATGGCTATTGTTCCGTTGATATGTTTCTATATCATAGAGTGGCACCATCCTGACAGGGTCATGCGTCAATTCAATTTCGATCAGCAAATCCCATCGCCTCCACTTATACAAGATAATCTACATACAATTAATATGCGTGGACAACATCAGCTGAATTGGCCGATAGAGTTTGCAGCGTTTATAAATAAATGGAATAACCGGCATGGCCGTGTTGTTGTTGGCCAACTTCGAAGACGGCCATTGCATCTTCAATCTGAATACATGCAATGGTACCTGCAAAGAACTAGACAGTGGATAACCCCAATTGGTGCGAGACGAAGAGCTACCGTAAGTTTTCTTCTTTATTTTATATTACACAATTACTATATATGTATGGTACCGATTTTTGAATAATGTTGTAGAAATATATTGACAAAAAATTTACACTATGTAGGCTGATGGTCTTGAGAGAGTCTACCACGAGCACCCCAGATATGTGGATAACAATAGGATATTTGAAAGCATCCTAGGTGCAGTTGGTTATGAGGATAGAGTCTCGAATGAATACACATGGCTACACATATTTCACATCATTATAATAGTCCGACCACATGATTTCCATGTCAGTCTGTGTAATTCGATGGTCCAACTGCGTTCGGGCAAATTTTCCTATTATGTCCCTCATTTCTGCATAATGTACATCGGTTAGGCCTGAATCGTTCTCTTCTATCCATTTCATTCCGATAGCGCGAAGTTCTCGGTCTGCCTTTTTTCTGTATTAGCTCTGGATTAGGCACAAGAGTTGAACCAACATACGGAGGCCAGTAATTACGGTGTACAAGCGGTTGGAAGTATGAGCTGTAACAGCTCAATGCTTCTGAAAGTTTATAACATTTGTCGACGTATGACCACATGTCCACACGTACATGCATACAAGCTGCTATAGCATGTGAACAAGGCATTTTCGTTCCTTGAAATTTTCCACATTCACACTGACAGCAATCCAAATTAACAGATTGCGTGTTATTGCCTTTTCTTTTACTTTTCTGATTTTTGGTCCTTATTGTGAAAATCCCTCTACGCCGATCAAAACTCTCAACTCTTTAGCCACTAGCTTTTTGAGCACGCTTTTCCATCTCCTCCACACAATTTTGGGTGTACGTATTACCGGCTGCAATTTGAGCGCGATACATGCACCTTCTGTCATCAAAAAACTTAACAAGTCTGGCAAATACGTGCTCAACAATACAACAAACTGGCATCATCCTTACACCCTTTAACGCGCTATTTATACTCTCAGCAATGTTCGTCGTAGCGTGTCCATACCTGTGCCCATTATCATGGGATAAAGTCCACTTGTCTGACGAGTTTTGCATTGCCCAGTTGTAAGAGTCGATGTCAAGCTCTTTTATCTCATCCATCATTTTTGTAAATTTTCTAGGTTGAAAATTATTGCCTACATTGAGGGTCACAAATATTAATGTCCGTCCAAATGTTCAAGTTGTACATTACAATATAAATAAATATTAGTATTTATTAAACATGTAAGAGAAGGATATTAATAAATAAATATAAATACTAATACACGTAATAAATATAAATAAATATTACTTAACATGTTATTATTAATTTACAAATTAATAAAAAAATATTAACAAAATATATATATATATATATAGAGTCAGGTGTTCCTCCACTTATACATATATATATGTATAAGTGGAGGAACACCTGATGCTGTATATATAAGTGGAGGAACACCTGACGCTGGGTGTTCCTCCATATATATATATATATATATAATTTTCTTTATTCACTTAGCATTTCATAATTATATATTAATAAATTTAAATATTTACTTAGCATGTCATAATTATATAATAATTAATAAATAAATATTAAACATACCGGCCTTATATAACATGTCCTTAATTGCTGAATTCCTGTGAGCAGTATTGTAATTGCTTACGAAATGACGGAGACATAATCTGTGAAAAGCTAATGGCTCATTCCAACCACTACTATCATCGCGAAATAGAGCCATTATCCCGGCATGCCGGTCGGAAATAACAGTTATGCCCGATTGCTTTGTCACGTATCGCCTAATGCACGTCATGAACCAACTCCAGCTAGACTTATTCTCACTTTCAACAATAGCAAATGCTACTGGGTATAAGACATTATTACCATCTACGGATGTTGCAATCAACAAAGTTTGATGAAACTTTCCTGTCATAAAAGTTCCATTAATTAGCAAAACCGGTTTACAATGAGGTAGTCCATCAATGCATGGCTTGAATACCCAGAAGAGCCTTTTGAATTGTTTGCAATGGGGCTTCATACTATCCTCAACAATAAAGTCATATGCAGTTCTAGGATTGTATGTCTCCATGGCTTTCAGGTATCCCAGTAACCTTCCATAAGAACCCTCATAATTATCGAAAATCTCCTCCAAAGCCTTAGTCTTCGCATACCAGGCTTTACTGTAAGAGATATCATAATTGAAACGATTTCTCATATCAGTAATTATTACACTGACTCTAAGATCAAGAGTAGCACTAACCATTTTCAGTATACAATCACAAATAATTTGTGAATCTAGCTGTCTATGGTGTTGTGATACCAGTGAAGCATTACAGTTATGAGGTCCCTTGTAAACACTAATGCTCCAATAGGAACAAGTCCTTTTTTTCATTGCTCGCAATATCCATGGACAACCTACTTCAGCGCGTGTGTAGAATACTGACCAGTAAGATGGCTTTGACTCTACCACCTTGTACGACACATTATTAAGAATGGAGAATTTTTTCACGCATGCCTTCACTTCGTCTTTCGATGTGAAGGCCAATCCTTCTCATAACTCTGAAACACCATCCCATCTTATCATTGGAAAATCACCATACATATTAATCTCAGCTTAATTAAAATTAACAGACGCGTGGTGAACAGATGCAAACTGAAACTGTGAGAGGTTTGACTGCCCACTTACCCGCCCTCCTTCGTCATTTAATTGCAGATTCTGTATGCCCTCTGTCACATGTATTGAACTACTTGGAATCACGTGATCATCTCCTTCATCCAAATTACCTTGATCAACTTCATAAAAATCTATTTCTTCATCATCATCTTCTGGATCGCAACTTGGGAAAAAATAACCATTATTGGCATTTTCAGCTATAGGTCTATCTGTATTTTGACCTGTTGTTTTTACACGATCAACACAATCATATTGCCCAAAATTTATTTCATTTGGAACCCTTAACTCTCTAATCGGACTTGCATCTACTGTCCTAGTTTCATCAATATTTTCACATTCTGTTGGCACCTCAAACTGTGTACAAAACTCGGACTGACTAACTGTTGGATACTATGTATTACCACCCAACTCGTTTACTTCGTCCATAGATGGTACATCCCCTGTTTCTCCTGCAGTTCCCATTTGATTAAAATTATTCAACTCATTTTCGTGATTGCCAATTGTTATTTCTTCTGTCATAACTATTAGCTCCACAATACTGTATCCAAGAAATGTATTAAAATTTTCATAAATTTTCTCAATATCCTCATCATCCACTATATTCATTGTAGCCCAGGAAATTGACCCCTGGCTGTAAACTGGACACTTATATATCACCCTACAAATTCGCACTTCTGCAGCTAATTCCAATTTCACTGATAATTTGTGAATAAGTTCTGCAAATGTTGGTTTATACCTGAGCTTCATTCTTCTCGATCTTGCTGAAGGACTCGAAGCATCATAATTAAAACCAGATATGCCAAACGTCGATTGTCCTCCGGTATGAATTATAAAAGTTGTTGGAATTGACATTTTTTCCTACATTACATGCACATATATCATAAATTATTATTGGCATATTTATGATCTAAACTTAATTTAACTTCAATACATTATTTCTTTAAATTAACGATTACTTATAACATAAAATTAAAATTAATTCTGAAACGTTTTCTCCAAAATAAATATTAATTACTGCATACCTTTAATGTCAAAATTGTTAGATAACCTTCACAATTATTAATACCTGCACATTAACATTAATATAAGATTAATATAACGTATGAATTTTCTTAATAAACACACAAATTAAATATACATTACCTTCAATCCAACGCATTCTATGTAAAAATTTGATTTGCAATATTTTCGGAAAGAGTTGTTAGTGATTATGTTTGAAGAGCATTGTGTTTGAAGAGGGAAGATATGAGAGATACACGGTTCAAATAAAATTGAAGCCAGAAACCGGCACCATGTAGTGTCGGTTTCTGGCACAATTGTGTCAGAAATCGGCACGTTTATGTGCCGGTTTTTGACACAATTGTGCCAGAAACCGGCACTACATGGTGCCGGTTTCTGGCGCCTCTGTCAGAAACCGGCACTGGTACATGCCGGTTTCTGACAGATGGAAACCGGCACCTCTGTCTACCGGTTTTCGCCACCCCAAAATCCTAATTATATTTACTATAGCACCATTTTGCTAATTTTTTTTTTATTTCGCCCCCACTTTCAAAAAAAGCCCTCATTTTATAGCATAATATTCATTAAATTAACAAAATATACCATAATATACCTTAGGTGCCCATTTGGCCATCACTTCCATTTTGTCCTCAAATTTATTTTTATTCCATTTATCATTTATTTAATTAAATTACATGTGAAATAACACGAAAGCATAATGATTTTCTATTAAACATCAAAATATAGCCATTATTTGTATTCGGCCCTAAACTAAAATTTTCTCCACAAATTTATTCTTTCCATTTTAACTATTCAAATCTTCAATTCTAACCTCCATTAACATGTTTCTAACTTTAATTTCAATTATACACTCATAATTCACACAAATGCATAATATACATAAGGTTAAACCTAAACAAAATTAATGGAAAATAAAAGATAATGTATCCACTAACCTCAAATTCCTGTTCTATGCCTCCTAAACCTCTTTTTCTTTGCCTTTCCACTTTGAAAGCCCTTCTTCTTCCTTGTTACCTATCATGGCCGAATTCACCATGGTAAGAAATCACCATTTTTTTTGCTTTTTTTATTCAATATTACCATATAATCATGCTCTACAACCTTTAATCTACCCATATGAATCTTTAAATCAAATTATATAACTCAATTTTGGCACATAAAATTCTCTACCCACTTTTTTCTATTTATTTCACTTTAAATGGACTCTAGAGATGATTTTCAATGAAAAGAGGAGCTAAAGTTGGATTGGGAGGCTTTGATTTATGGGATTAATGGAAGAAAATAGTTAGAGAGGAAAAGATGGGGGTTTTGACCAAGCTAAGGGGAAAAAGAAGGAGAGAGAATTCTGCAATTCTGATATTTCCACCTAATATATATCCTTTAAATGGGTTGGGTTTGGTCCAACCAAAAGAGCAAACCCAATTTTAAACCTAAATGTACATAATTACCCATTACTTGGCCTTAATATATATCATTCACTTCTCAAGTTCAATTCCCCCCAAAAGTGATTCCATAATTCTTAAAATATATTATTTAGCTTACACAAAAAATTTTACCTCAATCGGAATCCGTTTCCAATTCGGTTCGCTAATAACGGTCATATTAACCAATTTTTCAGTGTTACCGTAAAATTATTTTTTCACCAACAAATGATTCTCCATATTATCTAGAGTCAATCTATGCCTTCAAATAATTTTTCAGAGGTCATTTGTTTTTTTTTAAGTTTCGGTCAAACTAGTTACTATTTGAACAAAAACGGTGACTTTTTATTATTTTCGACTTTTGATAACTTATTTGACCTCGTTTTCACTTTAAATTTTACTCTCAAAGTCATGGCAACTACTATTTTTCAATAGTCAAATAAAATATTTTTTATCTTCAGGTATATTTTTTACTCCCGAATGTGCTGCCCACACTTGAAAAATATTGTTCACAGGTACGGAGATTTTTAGGCCATTACAATAAATTTCAAATAAGTACCATGATGAATTCAAACATGATTTTGATAATCCAATAAATGAAATGGATTTAGAAAGTGCCAAGAAAAGGAAAGTCAACCAAAAGAACGGTGACATGGAAGCTTAACTTGAACCGATGAGCAATTTCTCTTGAATCGATGAGTAACAGTGGAACGGTGACATAGAAGCTTAACTTGAACCGATGAGCAATTTCTCTTGAATCGATGAGTAACAGTGGTACGGGCTTCATATCAAGTTTTAGAAACTGTGTAATTGAATGTCATACATATTTCCATTACCATTTCTTCACTTTCCCAAAATTCATCCATTTTACACCATGTTGTCATCTGAATACTTTTACACCTACTTTCCCATACTTTAGGATACATGTTCAAAAATAATAATAGCAATTTCGAAAAGAAATGAATTTGAACATCTTTTTCTTCTTTGAATTTAAACTGAGTAAATTTGAAATTCTTTTTCTTTCCTTAAGCAATCTGATTAGCTATGACATTTTAAATTAGATTTATTTATATTAGTATTGGCATGAATGAATTTTTCTCGCCATTTCACATGAGAGGTAATTAATTTTAACAACTTTTCTTGAGCATTGAATGCATGAGTTATAATCAATGAATTAATTTGCCTCTTTAAAATAGTTGTTAATGCATTTTGAAATTTTACTATAACTTGCCTTGATATGCATTTTTTTTAATGCCTAAAGAATATGGGATGCCTAGGATTCTAATTTTGTTGCTGAAATAAATGCTTAAATGTAGAGGTGGCAAATTGGACGGGTTTGGGTTGAGTCATTAATGGGCGGGTCATAAATGGGCGGGTCATAAATGGGCCAAAAAACATGGGTTAAATATCCAAATGGGTTGGGTGGGTTAGGCCAACCCATGGGCTAAAAATTTTTTGAATATACAAAAAATTTATAATAATATGCAAATGAATCGAGTGATCCAAACGGACCGATTTTGGTCCAAACGGATTGAGTGGCCCAAATGGGCCGCTTGAGACCCAAACGGGCCGGGATGTGATTTGACCCTTTTAATCAATTTTTAATAAAAAATAATTTTCGATATAATAAAGGGATATTAAAGTGATTAATGTAAAATAATTTGGCCCAAATAGGCTGGTTTAAACCCAAACGGGCCAAGATGTGGTTTGACCCTTTTAATCTATTTTTAATAAAATATATAATAAACTTTGAATTATAGAGAATGCTAAAGTCTGATTTTTGTTCTCTTTCATATAAAAAAGAGTTATTATCAGAAGCCATATTTGTATATTAAATTCATAGTATTTTGATTAGTATTGATGTCTGTTATCTAATGTTTATTAAATTCATGGTATTTTGATTTCTCATAATTAAACTAATATGCTAATCAAGACTGTATGTTGTTTTTCTAGTATTGGCTATACCAAAAATTTGGACAATCGAATATCTATATTATAAATATGATAAAATTTAGTTTTTTTTTTTGTTTCTTTTGTGGATTGCTTTTAGCATATACATAGCATTTTATACGTGAAAACTAATAATAAATAATATCAATACTGTTGTGGAATATTATTTTGGAATATTCCTATTTGGATGACTACCTTAACTTCTAATTAAACTCCAAGTCTACTAGTATCATATTCCTAATCAAATTATGTTACTAGTTTTTTTATGCCTATAAATAGGCTAATTGTGAGTTATTAAATACACACAATAAAATTATCAGAGAATATATTCTCCTCATTTTTTCTCTCCATATTTCTGTTTTTATTTTACTTTTATTTATAACAAATACTGATTAGTTCAAATAATTCGATATTTGCACAATTTTCAGTTAGTTTTTTAATAAACCGACCCGGTTAAATTGGGTTGCTAGTGTTGTTATGTTTGTTTGAACAGGTTCAGCTCAATCCAAACTTTCTGTTATTTTAATCCTTCAGTCCCAAAATTGAAGCAATAGGAACTAAGGAGAAAATAATGTCAAAAAGTCAAGCACCCATTGTTTTGCCAATTAAAAAAAAAAAGTATATAATTAGAAACTTACATACTAATTGGATCGAAAAATTAATTTTGAAGAAATCAGTGATGGAATTGAAATAAATTAATTTTCTTCATGACATTTTCAACTTTTTTTAAGAGAATTATAATTTCTAATTACATGCATGTTATTAGTAGAAATGGAATCCAAAACCTTCTATACTTGTAAATTTTTTAATTTCATCATATATTAAATTAAAATTGGGTGGTGAATTATATTAATAAATCAATTGGTTAAAAATAAAAATTCAGTTTTAGTATCCAAATTAAATATGCATTACACAAACACCTCGTCATTCTATCCCAACAACAGCCTCAATATCATCAGAAAAAAAAGGAAGATAAAGGTGAGATATGAACAGACCCATTGGACACACCCAAACGGGCTGTGGTTTAAATGGGTTGTTTATGGGTTGGCCCAATTGGGCATCTTATGGGTTAAGTTGGGTTTGGGCCACATTTTTTTGGGCAGGTTGGGCGGGGTTTTTGGGCTTGGACCAAATTTGACAGGCCTACTTAAATGTAAACTTATTGCACTAGACATTAATTGTGGTTTACCAACACCGATTGGTTCAAGTAATACGGAACTTGTTCCATTTAAGCAAGGTTACAAAATTGAACCTTTTGTGAATGGAAAAGATTAATGCCGGTAGAGTTTTACCGCCATAGTGGACCCTCATAACTCAAAATTTGCCACTAATCAAATAAGCATGGTCATGAGTAGAACTAGTAGCCACCTAAGCTGGGACATTGAGTGTATACAAATGGGTGCCCTCATGTTATGCCATTACAGTCTAGACAAGCCGATGAAAGTCCTAAATGAAAAAAAAAAAAAAAAAGGAAAATTGAATAAAGTTTCCTACTTCCCCTGCTCCAAGTACTTTGTGTGAATTCCCCTTATTTTGGTAGGTTATATATTTATTTCTCTATGAATTGACATAATCTTGGGGTTAATTACTTCGGTAGTCACTGAACTTTAAGGGTTGCAACGATTTAGTCACTAAACTTCAATTTGTAACAATAAAATAATACATCTATTATTTTGTAACGAAAAAATCAAAATAATCGGAAATCCGGTTTCAGCGGCAAACGGGAGCTGCTTGAAGACAGTGAAAATTGATTTTTTTTTACCATAAAGCAACGTCGGATCCATGTCAAATCCGACGTGGCAAAAAATCTAACGTTCATTCTGCTAATAGGTCACGTGTTGGTTGCCATTTCCGATCATTTTGATTTTTTCGTTACAAAATAATAGATGTATTATTTTATTGTTACAAATTAAAGTTTAGTGACTAAATCGTTACAACCCTTAAAGTTCAGTGACCACCGAAGTAATTAACCCCATAATCTTGATTGAAACTTAAATGTGTGCTCATACAATTAAACTCTTCGCATTTTCTATGCTCGAATATTTTGTTAAAATCATTATATTTTGTGTAGACTGTTGAGAATTTCCCATGAAATCCTAGCTAATTGGTCCTGCTTCTACTCGTGGTTCCCTTTAACCTTTTATGCTATTTCTGCCTTGAGTCTTCTTGTGATTTTACCGTCTACCCTAGATCCAGGCAAAGGCTTTTTCTTTCTTTTTTCGTATTCCCTCAAAATTTTCTCACTCCTCAGGGGTTATGTCAGATGCTATCAAGATTTTTGAGGCTCTAAGGATAAATAGAGTAGCATCAATCGAGTTAATGTCGAATATGAACGAATTATGATCATGCATAATGAAACCATTAGAAACATCACACAAGTAAAGGAAATTGTTCGACTTATTAATAAAACTAAAAAATGTCATTAACATTATTGAAAATGTTCAGAATTAAAAAGAAAAGTCTAAACTATCATTTTCCTCTCTCTGCCGATGCAGGTGTTGTTGCCGACGGTCCGCTATCACCCTTAGGACCCATCCTTCCTTTCTTTGAGCTCCTTATTAATGAGGCTTTGAACTTGTTTCCTCAAAGTTCGGCATTCATCAGTGTCATGTCCAGCCTGCTGATGATAGGCACAATATTGATCCGCCCGATGACTTGGACGCCCTTGGCTTTTGGAAGGTCTAGCTCGTTTTAACTGCAACTTCCCTTGCTTAACAAAATAGGCGAAATGCTTCGACAGAGGCTTTTCCAAGATGATGCGATCACTTCGGGTCACTCCCCTAGCCGAAACTTTCATGTCTCCACCACTTATTCTGCTGCCATTGCCATGACTTGGGCACCCTTTAGTAATTCTAGGTAGCTCAAGATTTTGAACTTGCTTTCTCGGGACTTGCTAGTCATCAAATAGGCATGTGGTATGCTGCTGAGGATCCATTATCCCATAACCCACAGCTGGCTTAACTGACAATGTCTGAGGGAAAGACTCGCTTAAGTCAAAGCGATATTTCTAGGCCACTCCAGACACCAGTACTTTTTTGACCCCCTGAGCGCCAACGCAACTGTCATATCTGCACAAACCACTTTCTCCCTCCGAGTCCACGGTACCAAAGGCGAGCCCCTTATTGGTAGCTTGGGCAATAGCGCGTTTGGATCGCTGAACTTCCTCCTCGAGGACATCCACTCTTCTTTTAGGGCCACCCATCGTCATCCCGAACTCTCCATTATAAACATTTCCTTTGCCTTTTCGCCTCAACTGCGGAACATAAGGCACCTTTCCTCTAGACCCGATTCCTGGCATTTATGCTATCGCAGCCGGGTCATGTCTGCTTTATGGCATGGCAAAATTAGTGTGTTGTGCCTTAGTAGACGGTGTCATCGCGGCAGCAAAGTCTTGCTTTATAATCTTCATCCTGGCTGTAAACTCTTTCAGCCTCCTCTCTAAGTCCTGTGCTTTCCTATCCATTTCATCAATAATGAGTGCATGGGTTGCGCCAGGTCTTCCTGATGGATTGGCCATGTTACTTTCTGCCGAATATCGTAAAAGGGGACGACTTGCCGTTCTCTGAGCCCATGTATTCTGCTCCTCACAACAAAAAGGAAAATGAATTGCTGATTAGTCACCTGTCAGGACCTTTAGACCACCTGGATAGATCTATGATGGCTGCAAAAATACTTGTTAGGATGATGCATGAATGACATATAAGATGCATGATCGTGCTATGCAACATCCACAAATCACATGCAAGCACATAGGTCCTTTCAACCTTGTTACTCCCACACACAAGGTCGTAGTCTCTTTCCTAGGTGGGATTAGCCCATGGGTTAACCGAAGAACCGATGGACGCGTATGGTGCACGGCGAAAAATCGGCAGCATAACCTCTCTTAACTAATGCTCATGCGCATGGGTTGTGATCGCTATGTATTTAGGCAGTCTGAATAAATTGACATGGGCCTATCGGGGCATGAGAGCCTTTGATTAAATGACCAGTCAAGTTATCTGGGTTTGTCTAATACATAATGATCCATACAGCAAGCAAGGTATTATGGTTCATACCACCTAGGGGAAGTGTCTATTGTCATTACATGGGCTTTGGTCAAAGGTGACATATAAGGTCTACCCAAGCATAGTCCCTGCCAACCGGTCTAGCTCATCGCGAGTGTAACGACCAATCGGGTCTCCATTTAATATATCGAACGGTATGAGGCTTGGGCTGGTGACTATCCTTAACACTTCCCTACATTGAGTGAATGTAGGGTCGTGCTTCGGGAACTTACCGGGGTTAAAAGAGGGACCAAACTAGCATAGATCTAAGGCTTTAATGAGATGCAATGCAGTTTCGAAAAAGGATGAAATTTTTAAATTAAAACTCAATTATAAATTTTAACCAAGGTACTTTCGAAGCGAAGTCTCGAGTATTGTCCCCAGCGAAGTCGCCACTGTGACGCGCGCCGAACCCCGGGGCGCCCCGAACCGCCCGCCTTTAGGGCGATTGTTGTGCATTTTTTTAATGATGCTACAAACCGCAAGTATACGGTGTACCGCAATAGTACTTTAGATATCGATCCCACAGGGAACGTGTTACACACTATTACTAATTGATTTTAATCTTGTTTACAATTATAAAATGATAGAGAAGTGATTCTAAATTAATCTAACTTGTAAACTAACTAAGCCAAATTTGTGTGAATCCAAGAAGACAGAAAAGATTAATGATACTAGATATAAAGATGGAACTTGAATTAATTGTTCTTAATGATTTTAGTATTCTTTTCTTGTAAGCCAAGTTGAATAAATTTCCTACTTACTTTCTCAATATAAATAGAACTGCCCAAAACATACACATACAAGTCTAATTCCAAGCTTTCATTTAAGAACTAGATGATTATACATGTAAATCTTAGGAATAAAACACAACCTATAGCAACCATTTCAATATTATGATTTCTCAAACAATATCTTAATGATGAATTTCCAATTAGTTGTAAGAATAAATTTATTTCTCAATTAAACTCAAACTTATAATGATTATAAATATTGTACTAATGAAAAATTCTACAATTAAGAAAACGTGAATTAATATGAACAATAAAATATTTAGTATAAACATTCAAGTTCAGAATTTACATCATAAAAATTACAAAGAAGAATTAAAAGTTAAGAATTGAAGAAGGAGATTTCTCAACCCTTTTCAAGTCACCAATTGTAGTCTTCTTCCTTGTATAATACCTTCTCTTCAACACATAAACTCTACTTAAGAAAAACTAAAGAAAATTATTCTAACTTGCAGAAAAATATTCAAAATGTTCAATTCTAAGTCTAACATATCTAAATTACAGTTAAAATCAGTATTTATAACATCAGCTCATGCCCCTTCAGATGCCCTTCTACAAAGGTTGTAATTGTTGGAGGAAAGATACAACTTTTCAAGTTCAAATTTGAACTTTAGTGTCTAACGGATCCCTCTGTCGCGATCGCGACTCCTGTCGCGCTCGCGACAGAGCACGCCTCCTCTTGCGCTCGCCTTTCCTCGCGTGTGCCTTCTCCGCGCCCTGTCGCGACCTCGCGACGTCTTCCCTTGGTCGCGACAGCTCCTCTCCTCTTCTCTTTTCTCTTCTTCTCTTGATCCTCCTTAGCGCGCTCTGTCGCGCTCGCGCCTCCCATCGCGATCGCGACAGAGGCTTTTCTGCCTTGAGTCAATTCTTCTTCTTCTCTCCATTTTGCTCCATATTTTCTCCATTAACTCCATACTTTCTCCATTTGTCTCCTACACACAAAACTTAACAAAACACATAAAACACACCTAATTCCAACAACCAAAAACACTTAAAACATTATTTATAATCACAAAGTATAGTTTAATTATGAGCTATTTAAGCTCATATCAAACCCCCACACTTAAACATTTGCTTGTCCCCAAGCAAAACACTCACACAACATTTAAACAACACAAAAATAAAATTTATACTAAACACAATATTTTGGAGCTTACTTAGGCATTTGATAATTATTTGAAAACACCATGCATAGAATTATCCTTCTAACACACTAGCTTCAATATATAACCATCTAAACATTCCCATCATTCATTAAACTTTAACCCTCTTTGCACATTTGGAAAAACATGAAATGGCAAAACACAATGATGTTTGATCTCAAGAAATTAAATATCTTAACACATGTAAGAGATTATTTCACACAAAGCATTGCCTAAAATAATTTTCACTCAACACTTATTTTGATAAACACTCAATCACTCAAGTGTATAAAGGTTAGTGTTTTCCCTCATTCCTTGATTATGCCATTACATACCATAAGCTTGTAAGTAGTAAAAATCTCCACTACTAGTAAAAGGTAGTAAAGAGGATCAAAGGGTCTTAAAAGGGTTGTAATGTGGCTTAGGTTAGGGTAGGATCTTTTGGGTTTAAGTAGCTATTATTGTGCAGAGAAAAGCATTAATACAACATAGGAGAATTAACCAAATCAGAATAGCAACAAGCATGATATTTTTAATCAAATTCCCTTCTTAAGAATATAAACTTGCTGCTAGCTCTTAATTTATACTTACTATTTTTTTTTTCTCTTTTTTTTTATTTTATTTTTCTTCTTGGTTTTTATTTTTTTTTTCTTAGGATAGCAAGAGAATTTAGTGTGGGTGCATTTTAATGCGCCATCCCTCACATAAGTAATTTAGATGTACATCTTGCTAATCCCATTTTATTTCTACTAGCAGTTGTAATTCTAACTTTGAAAAGAAGGACTTTGCAATTGCAAATTTTTACTAAGTTCATGCTTTTCAATAACAAAAATATCTCCCATGCTATATCAATCCTAATCCCTCCACAATAGGGTAATTATAAAGAAATTAGGCCTTGTTTAAGCAAAAGTTTGGGTTAGTAATATGTTTAAACAAGAAAAAACAGATATAGGCTCAAAATTTGCTACCTAAAGTTAAAAGGTAAAGGAATTTAAAAAAAATAAGCCAAAATAGGTTCATTCTAAATGCCCTTATCATATCCCATGTACATCCTCTACTAAAATGTAATCTCAAAATTTACTACAAACAAGTTCTAGAGGATATGGCATAATAAGGCTCTCATACAAGAAGAATTTGTGTATAAGGCTTCAAAAGCTCACATGGCTATAGTTAAACTATAATAGGCAATAAGTTGGCAAAACAATCTTAATTTACATATAAAAAGATATTTAACTTAAAAAGAACCTACACCAAAGTGATTTGCTAAGTCATACCCTTCACTATGTATAACAAAAAGCTAAAGTAAAACCAATAATGAAAATGAGCAAAAAGTTACTATCTAAACTAATGGTCAAAAACATAAAACCTATACATGCTCTAATTTTCAAATATTTATCAAATACTAAGCTCCAAAAATATTTAGCATAAAACAACCTAAAACAATAAAACAACATATACCTAAATCTAGCAGTTCATGCAAACACAAGCTATACTACACTAAACACATAAAACTATATATACATATATACACTAAAAACATAAAACATATCAAAACATAACCCCTCCACACTTAAAGGACACAATGTCCCTATTGTGTAAAACGGAATAAACGAAACAAACTAACATAATCAAAACACAAATACAAACAAGAATAAAACAAAGAAAAAGATAGGAGACAAACTCAAAAACTCCCACTAGGGGAGCTTGGTGGAGTTGGAGAAAACTCAACATTCTGCTTGCGGAAGAAACTTAAGAGCTTGCGTCCCAAACTCTTCTGGTTTTGCAGCACAGCCCGCACATCAGTCTCTAGCACATCCATCCTAGCTGCCATACTCTGATTGGTGGCCTCAATACCATCCAAACGATGCAAAATAGGCTCCAAATCCACAGCAGCCTCTCTAGTATTCCTCCTCTCAGCATTATCAGCACCAACAGCCGCCTCGTCCTCACTTGAGGAGTCATGAGCAGGAGCTGCAGATGCTGACTCACGTGCCCTATCACGGGGCACACTTGGTCCAGCCACATTAGGGTCATCCCTATTGGATCCACCTGCACATCTATCAACAAACCTTGGGGGCCAAGCTCCCTTGGTTAAAATATTAGCTCTACGCAAATATACCACATCCAACAAAGGAATTGTTTCTTTTTCTTCCATTACAAAATTATGCAAATCTCCCAAAAATCCCAAAATAATACCGGTTACCATATGACACATACCTACAGATTTACTACGGGCAGTAGACGCATGATAAAGGCCATCAAGTATAAAATCAATCGAATCAGGTGTTTTGTTAGATTGCAGTAAATCTAAAACAAACAAATCCTTTGTTTGGACTTTTGTACTCTCTACTCTACCAAACATGGCATGACAAAGAAATTTATGGAAGATCATTAAGGCATTGTCCTTAATTTGTCTATTTGTAGAATTTTTGTTATTAAACCTGTCAAGTCCTGATAATCTATTCCACACAGGTGTTGGATGGAAAATATGGGAATCAAATCTTTTACCATTCAAAGGAAAACCAAACCAGCTATGCAAATCATTAATGGTAAAAGTATATTCAATACCCTGGTGCCTAAATTTCATTGAATCCCTATTTTTATCTACATAATCCAAAGTAACAAAAAATTCTAAAGCCCATTCCTTTCTCACAGGTAAAGAGTAAGTGATAAATTTCCCCCATTTCATGTATCTCAGGAAATTATTAATTTCATCATTTAAACCCATGGTATTCAGAATAGCAAAATCTAAACCCCACATTCCCACATACGATTTTTTAGCAAAATAGATAAACTTCTCACCCTCTTCATCAGAAAAAATTTTAAAAGGGCATTCAAACCTGTTTTGAAGAATCAAAGAATCAAGCGTTGGATCATCTCTTGGAGCGCTGGATTCCCCCATAGGGCGCTTCCCTTGGCTTTTGTCACCCACATGCTTTGTTCTTACCATTTCCAAAATCGTTTGTCAATTTAAGAACAATATGAGAAGTAATAGAAAAATAGAAGAAAAAGAAAAACAAGATTTGCGTTTGGAAGTGAGAAAATCGTTAGAAAGATCTTGAGAGAATCGTGCAAAAGTGGAGAGAAGAAAACGGAAGAGGCAGAAAAATAATAAAAAGAGAAGTTATTAGGGTAGAAAAGGAGAAGATGGGAAATTAATTGAAGTCCAAACGGTTAGTTTGCCCTAGAATTGCGAATTCCGCGTTCTGTCGCGACGTCGCGACAATGTCGCGATCGCGACAGAAGCAAAATGAAAAATTTTGAAAATCGCGATATGCATCGCGTCATCGCGACAATTAATTCCCGCTCTTCATCGCGACATCGCGACAACGTCGCGATCGTGACAGAATGAAATTTAGAAAAACAAATTTTTCTGTCGCGATCATTATGCATCGTCGCGCCATCGCGATGAAGTCTAAAATACACTTCCCTCATTCTGTCGCGCTCGCGACAACTTCGCGATCGCGACAGAATGAAAATTTTCTAAATCATATTTGCTTTTCATTCCAAAAACAACACATGAAGGTATACAAAATAAATTTAGATATGAAAAACATCTGTGGAACAAAAGAACAACATTAGTAGATATTGATATCACACATAAAACAAGTAATTGAAAAAGAAAAATTAAACCAAGTAATCATGAAATCATTTTTAATGAAAGAACTGAAACCTCCCTTCCATGAAATGTTTCCTCCAAATACACTTTACATCTTTGACCATTGGCTTTAAATAACTCATTTTTATTATTTTTAAGTTCCAAAAACCCTTGATCAAAAACTTGAGTAACTTCAAAAGGTCCACTCCATCTTGACCTTAATTTTCCCGGGAAGAGTTTCAATCTAGAATTATACAATAAAACCTTGTCCCCAATATTAAAATTTTTAATCCGTATATGTGCATCATGCCATTTTTTAGTCCTTTCTTTATAAATCTTAGCATTCTCAAATGCAAGAAGTCTCAATTCATCTAGCTCATTCAATTGTAAATATCTTTTGACACTTGCATCTTTAAGATCATAATTCAAAGTTCTAATGGCCCAATATGCTTTGTGCTCTAACTCCACAGGTAAATGACACGCTTTTCCATAAACCATCCTATATGGTGTCATTCCAATTGGAGCTTTGAATGCAGTGCGATATGCCCACAAAGCATCATCTAATTTATGTGCCCAATCCTTCCTAGAAGTAGAGACTGTTTTTTCTAATATCCACTTTAACTCTCTATTGGACACTTCCACTTGACCACTTGTTTGTGGGTGATATGGTGTAGCTACTCTATGATGAACTCCATATTTTTGCAATAATGAGTCAAAAGAACGGTTTATGAAATGCTTACCTCCATCACTTATGATGGCTCTTGGCACTCCAAATCTTGAGAAAAGCTTCTTCAAAAACTTTATCACTACCTTTGAATCATTGGTAGGTGTGGCTTTGGCTTCAACCCATTTTGATACATAATCTACCCCAACCAAAATATAGTTTTGACCAAAAGAAGTGGGGAAGGGACCCATGAAGTCAATCCCCCATACATCAAATACTTCAACTTCCAATATATTACTCAAAGGCATCTCATCTCTTTTCCCAATATTACTAGCCCTTTGACACTTATCACATTTAGCTACATACATCTTTGCATCATGAAATAAAGTTGGCCAAAAGAATCCACATTCAAGCACTCTCGATGCAGTTTTATTAGCACCATTATGACCAGAATATAATGCACCATGACAATGCATCAAAATGTTTTGATACTCCTCCTCACTTACACAACGACGAATTATACTATCCCCACCTATCTTAAACAAGTAAGGCTCTTCCCAAAGATAATTTTTAACATCACTAAAGAATTTTTTCTTTTGTTGCCATGTCAAATTTTCAGGTACAATTCCAGCAGCAAGAAAGTTAGCAAAATCAGCATACCAAGGCTCATGTATATTCAAAATTGACATCAAGGCTTCATCCGGAAATGTTTCATTAATTTCAATACCATCACCTAAAGTTTGTTCATTGTTTTCTAACCTAGACAAATGGTCAGCAACAAGATTTTCACTTCCCTTTTTGTCTTTAATTTCAAGGTCAAACTCTTGCAATAACAATACCCAACGAATCAACCTAGGTTTAGCATCTTTCTTAGCAAATAAATACCTCAATGCAGCATGATCCGTATAGATTATGACTTTAGAACCCAATAAGTAAGATCTAAACTTATCACATGCATACACCACAGCTAACATTTCTTTTTCTGTTGTTGTATAATTAACTTGAGGAGGGGACAAAGTATGACTAGCATAATATATCACATGCAAATTCTTACCATGTCTTTGGCCTAACACACAACCCACAGCAAGATCACTTGCATCACACATAATCTCAAATGGCAATTCCCAATTAGGAGCAGCAATAATAGGTGCACTTATAAGGGCCTTCTTTAAAGTATCAAACGCATGCATACATTCATTAGAAAATTCAAAGGAAACATCCTTAACTAACAAATTAGTTAAAGGTTTAGCAATTAAAGAAAAATCCTTTATAAATCTTCTATAAAATCCAGCATGTCCAAGAAAAGATCTAACCCCCTTAATTGTAGTAGGTGGAGGTAATTTCTCAATTAATTCTGTTTTTGCTCTATCAACCTCAATACCCCTACTTGAAATTTTGTGCCCTAATACTATCCCTTCATCTACCATAAAATGGCATTTCTCCCAATTAAGAACTAAGTTAGTTTCTTCACACCTAGCCAATACTTTGTCTAAATTTTGTAAACAAAGCTCAAATGAATCCCCATAAACAGAAAAATCATCCATAAAAACCTCCATTATATCCTCTATCATATCTCCAAAAATTGAAGTCATACATCTTTGAAATGTGGCTGGGGCATTACAAAGCCCAAAAGGCATTCTCCTATAAGCAAAAGTTCCATAAGGACAAGTAAATGTAGTTTTCTCTTGGTCACTAGGGTAGATAAAAATTTGGAAATACCCTGAATATCCATCAAGAAAACAATAATGAGAATGGCCAGCAATTCTTTCAAGCATTTGATCAATGAATGGTAAAGGAAAATGATCCTTTCTAGTGGCCAAATTAAGCTTTCTATAATCTATACATACCCTCCAACCTGTGGTGGTTCTAGTTGGAATTAAATCTCCATTCTCATTCCTTACTACGGTCATACCCCCTTTCTTTGGAACACAATGTATTGGACTCACCCAATCACTATCCGAAATAGGATAAATGATTCCAGCATCTAGTAATTTAATAACTTCCTTTTTAACTACCTCTTTCATATGAGGATTAAGCCTCCTTTGTCTATCAGCTTTTGGTTTATAATCATCTTCCATATTTATCCTATGCATGACAACATTAGGAGTAATACCCTTCAAATCAGATATTTGCCATCCAATACTTTTTATCCTTTTTTCTAACAACTTCTAATAATGCATGCTCTTGTTCTTTATTGAGTTTATTAGAAATAATAATAGGCAAAGTATGATTTAATCCAAGAAAGGCGTACCTCAAATGACTAGGTAATTCCTTTAGATCAACATTTGGTGGACTTTCAATGGAAGGTGGTAAAGGTGCTTCATTACGAATAAGAGGTTCACTTCTAACACTTTCTTGCTCTACCTCTTCATGAACTTCTTCTTCCATTTGGACTTCATCTTCATCTGCATTTTCTAAGACTTCCACGACACATGCATCAATGACATCTATTTTCATGCACACATTTTCATCCATTGGGTATTTTAGTGCCTTTTCCATGTGATATTCAACACTATCATCCCCTACTCTTAAAACTAATGTGCCCTCATAGACATCAACTAAAGCTCGACCAGTCCTCATGAAAGGTCTACCCAATATTAAGGGACATTTCTCATCATATGCAAAATCTAAAATGACAAAATCAGCGGGCAAAATAAATTTATCCACTTTTACAAGTACATCTTCAACTATTCCATATGGTTTCTTAATGGATTGATCAGCTAGTTGTAAAACCATGGAAGTAGGTTTAACATAATCTAAACCCAACTTTTTAAAGATAGAATAAGGCATGAGATTAATACTTGCCCCCAAATCACATAGGCACTTAGGAAACTCTCTATCTCCTAAGGTAGATGGAATGGTGAAACTACCATTATCTTTAAGTTTTGTAGGCAAATTATTTGTGATTATAGAACTACATGCTTCAGTCAATGCAATAGTGGATATATCC
Organism: Excoecaria cochinchinensis; assembly: GCA_947683425.1. Lineage (NCBI taxonomy): Eukaryota > Viridiplantae > Streptophyta > Magnoliopsida > Malpighiales > Euphorbiaceae > Excoecaria > Excoecaria cochinchinensis. The sequence continues at coordinate 780,272 of CANTUQ010000058.1, forward strand.
TCCCAACTTCTTTTCTTAGAAATCAATTCTTTAAGAAATTTTGCATAGTTAGGAATTTGTGAAATGGCCTCAATAAAATTCAAATTTATATGCAAATGCTTCAATTTGTCAATAAAAGATTGAAATTGCTTATCTTGGTTTTGTCTCTTTAGGCGTTGCGGAAACGGTGGACTAGGTTGAAAAATTTTAGAAGAATTTGCTTTAGATGCCCCTTCTGTCGCGACCGCGACAGGTGTCGCGATCGTGACAGGAGACTCTCCTCCTGCTGTCGCGCTCACGTCTGGTGTCGCGCCTGCAACATTGGTTGGCTTCTCCTCTGTCGCGACCGCGACAGGTGTCGCGCTCGCGACAGAAGACTCATTCTTCTTTTTATTTTCCTGAAATTTTTCATTCTTGTTAGTAATAACAAAATCATTGGTGTAAGATTTACCTGACCTCAAATTTATGGCCTTTAGATGTTCTCTTGGATTTTCCTCCGTATTACTTGGTAAAGTACCTTGTAATCTTGAAGGTAAAGCCTTTGCTAATTGCCCAATTTGCACTTCTAAGTTGTGAATGGATGAGGCTTGATTCTTTGTGATTTGATCAAACTTATTTTCTAACCTCTTTTGGTTCTCCTCTTGTGAATTAAATTTCATATTAATCCCCTCTAAGAACCTATCCATTTTAATCTCCAAGGCCCCAAACCTATCTTGAGGTGGTTGAAAACTTACTCCTTTGTTTTGATTACTACTATTCCCCCATGAAAAATTTGGATGGTTCCTCCATCCAGGGTTATATGTATTGGAAAATGGATTACCTCTTCCTTGCCCTTTAATAAAACTAACTTGCTCCTCCGAACTATTAATGCCTAAATTACATACCTCACTTGGATGTCCTTGTTGTCCACAAATATTGCACCTATTTGGTTGACTACCTCTCATACCAAAATTATTGAGTTTGTGAGTCAATGCTTCCACTTGTGCTTGCAATGCAACTACTGAATCAAGTGCATGAACCCCTCTCACATTAGTAGAATTTGAATCTCTACTTCTCTCGGTAGGCCACATGCAGTTGTTCATGGACATCTCCTCCAATAATTCAAACGCCGCTTCAGTAGTTTTTCTCATCAAAGATCCTCCAGCAGCCGCATCAATAGTTCCTCTTGTGGTAGGATTTACTCCATTATAAAATGTTTGCATTAACAATTCTCTTGGCAAATTATGATGTGGACACATCCTTTGCAATTCCTTAAATCTTTCCCAAGCCTCATATAATGATTCATTTTCATTTTGAACAAAGGTGGTAATATCCTTTATGATTTTTGCGGTTTTGGCCAAGGGAAAATATTTTGATAAAAATGCTTGGGCCAATTGGTCCCAAGTAGTTATAGAACCCCTAGTCAAAGAATTCAACCAAGCCTTTGCTTTATCCTTCAAGGTGAATGGAAAAAGCCTAAGCTTGATTGCATCATTTGAAACCCCATTAATCTTAAAGGTATCACATATCTCAAGAAAATTTGCCAAATGAGCATTTGGATCCTCATTTGCCAAACCATAAAATTGTATACTATTTTGAATCATTTGTAACAATGAAGGCTTAATTTCAAATTGATTGGCATTTACCGTTGGTCTTACCACTCCTTGTTGAGCACCACTCAAAGCAGGTGTGGCAAAGTCCATCAATCTTGGTGGATTTTCATCAGCCATGATAATTGATCTCCTATTTTTGTTCTTCTTTTTATTTGATTTCCGATTACTTAATAAAAACCTCTCAATTTCAGGATTTATAGGCTCAAGCTCTTCTAAAGAACTCCTTGTACTAGGCATGAACTTCTAAAATCCTGTAAAAACAAAACACAAAATTAAGTTAAACAAATAAATAAATTAAAACAAATAAAATATTGTAATCCAAAATCATAAATCAATTTTTATAATGGCAAACAACCGTTCCCCGGCAACGGCGCCAAAAACTTGTTGTGCATTTTTTTAATGATGCTACAAACCGCAAGTATACGGTGTACCGCAATAGTACTTTAGATATCGATCCCACAGGGAACGTGTTACACACTATTACTAATTGATTTTAATCTTGTTTACAATTATAAAATGATAGAGAAGTGATTCTAAATTAATCTAACTTGTAAACTAACTAAGCCAAATTTGTGTGAATCCAAGAAGACAGAAAAGATTAATGATACTAGATATAAAGATGGAACTTGAATTAATTGTTCTTAATGATTTTAGTATTCTTTTCTTGTAAGCCAAGTTGAATAAATTTCCTACTTACTTTCTCAATATAAATAGAACTGCCCAAAACATACACATACAAGTCTAATTCCAAGCTTTCATTTAAGAACTAGATGATTATACATGTAAATCTTAGGAATAAAACACAACCTATAGCAACCATTTCAATATTATGATTTCTCAAACAATATCTTAATGATGAATTTCCAATTAGTTGTAAGAATAAATTTATTTCTCAATTAAACTCAAACTTATAATGATTATAAATATTGTACTAATGAAAAATTCTACAATTAAGAAAACGTGAATTAATATGAACAATAAAATATTTAGTATAAACATTCAAGTTCAGAATTTACATCATAAAAATTACAAAGAAGAATTAAAAGTTAAGAATTGAAGAAGGAGATTTCTCAACCCTTTTCAAGTCACCAATTGTAGTCTTCTTCCTTGTATAATACCTTCTCTTCAACACATAAACTCTACTTAAGAAAAACTAAAGAAAATTATTCTAACTTGCAGAAAAATATTCAAAATGTTCAATTCTAAGTCTAACATATCTAAATTACAGTTAAAATCAGTATTTATAACATCAGCTCATGCCCCTTCAGATGCCCTTCTACAAAGGTTGTAATTGTTGGAGGAAAGATACAACTTTTCAAGTTCAAATTTGAACTTTAGTGTCTAACGGATCCCTCTGTCGCGATCGCGACTCCTGTCGCGCTCGCGACAGAGCACGCCTCCTCTTGCGCTCGCCTTTCCTCGCGTGTGCCTTCTCCGCGCCCTGTCGCGACCTCGCGACGTCTTCCCTTGGTCGCGACAGCTCCTCTCCTCTTCTCTTTTCTCTTCTTCTCTTGATCCTCCTTAGCGCGCTCTGTCGCGCTCGCGCCTCCCATCGCGATCGCGACAGAGGCTTTTCTGCCTTGAGTCAATTCTTCTTCTTCTCTCCATTTTGCTCCATATTTTCTCCATTAACTCCATACTTTCTCCATTTGTCTCCTACACACAAAACTTAACAAAACACATAAAACACACCTAATTCCAACAACTAAAAACACTTAAAACATTATTTATAATCACAAAGTATAGTTTAATTATGAGCTATTTAAGCTCATATCAGCGATCGGGAGAGATTTATAAAACTTGTAAAAAATACAAGTGCGTTTATGTTGGGCAACAAGGATATTTCTTAGAGTCGCCACCCAATAGAACATTGAAAAAGATCGTCTAGCCTCAGTGAGCCTAAGACGGCGCATATATATCCATTTTGGGCAGACCAGAGATATCTTGGAGGGTTCATCCCAATAGAACATTGGAATGATCCTCTAACCCCGTGGAGCCTAGAATTATTTGAGTTAGGCCTTTTGGTGGGCAACAAGAGATATTTTGGAGGCCTCATCCCAATGAAACATTGAGATGGTCCTTTAACCTCGTTGAACCTAAGACCAGAGTGGGTTCGGGACTTCTCATTTATTCATACATTGGTTAGGTTTATAATTGAGTTTCGAATTTAGAGTTTCATCCCATTTCTCATTCATTTTAATGCAGTTTAATTAAGGCGCAGGTTGTCCACTCAAGGAAAGCAATAAATAAAAGCGTAAATAAAATAAAGTATATGTAAATACATTACAATAAAACTAGGGGCGGAATACAACACCCATTGTAAATAAAATACAAATCATACATAAATCGAAATGTTCATTAATGATGAGGACATTGGTCCTCGCATGAGTGTTTATCATAAAACAATTTTGATGTGACAATTTTTATTTTAGATGGAGAAAATTGAGACATTGGTCCCATTTTTATTAGAAAAAGTTCCAAGTTAATTAATAAAAATGTTTTAGTGATTTTCTTTCTAGCATGCCTAAATAAACAATTTTATCAGAAAATTACATGGAAAAACAAATGAAAAAACCAAATAAATAAAATGTTACAAATAAAATAATTAAATATTTAACCCAAGCAAGTCTTCTGGATCTCCTCGCGTGCTCGCAAAAATGCCCAAGATGGAAAATAAGATGTAAAATAAAAATAAAACACAAATAAAATAATGCTAGTAATTGAATCAATGAAGCATAATAAATGGTAAAATAAGGTGACAACAAAATGACAAATGAATTAACATGTTAACAATTTAAAATAAATGAGAAAAATGTGTTATGAATGACAAATGGATTAAAAGATGTAATTGAAATAAAATATAGCATGTTAATGAATCAATATATAAAAATATTAACATGATAATATTCATAATGAAAAATGAAAATAAATAAATAAATGAATAAACGATGAATATATAAAATAACAATGAAAGGAATAATTAAAAAAAATTAAATAAAAGAATGATGAAAACGATTAAATGAATAACATGATTAATTACTATTATCACCATTAACATAAACCATATACATGGCAAAAAGATTAATCAAAATGAATGAATTAATTATATGTTGAAAATAATGAGCAATCAATATTTACATGAACAAAAATAAAATAATATATAACATATTAAATAAAACAAATATAAACTAATAAAATAAATAAATGAATGAAAATAATAAAAATGTACATGAATAATTAATTAAATGCAAAAATAATAAAAAGAATAAGAAGAACGTGCTCAGAATATTTACGCTCAGAGTTTCGGATTCGATAAAAGTAAAAATGGTATTGATTTCCTTATTTGTGGTTTGCAGGATTAGAATTGAATGATAAAATGTTGGAATTTTATTCCAAGGAAAAAGATAGAAAATATGATAAAAAATTCTTTAAGAACAAATAATTAATTTCTTTGCCTAAAGAATTATTTTTATTTATAAAAAATGAAAAATGATCTCAAGAACAAACAATTATTTTGTTTGTCTCAAGAAAAAAAAATCATTTTAAAAACTTGTTTTTAGAAAATGAAATGAAAATTAGATTTTAGGAACAAACAATTATTTTGTTTGCCCAAAATCAATTGTTCATAAAAAATGATTCAAAATAAGAAAAAAAAACCTTGAAAAAAGTCTAATTGAAAAGCAAAAATAAAAAATTGAACTTTGAGAGCAAATAATCAATTTATTTGTCTTAAAATTAAATTCATCAACAAAACCTTTTCTAAAAATATGTTTAGAAAAAATTGTGTTGGAAAAAGAATGAAATATGAACTTTTTCTTTTGATTTTTGCTTGAGGAAAATCTGAAAATTTTTAGAGAGAATTTGAGAGGAAGAAGAAGAGAAAACCTCAAAAAAAAAACCCTAAAAAGTCCTCCCCTTTCTCTTTCCATCATTTTCTTTTCATATGAAGAAAATAGGAAAAAACCATTAATTAAGAAGAAAAAATTCAATTAAATCAGATATGATTTTTTTCAAAATTTAAAAATGGAAAAAATCACTAAAAACCTGAAAAAAAAGTAATAAGAAATCAAATTTTAGGCCTAAAATCCAGAAAAAACTGATTTCGAGCGATTTGTGGTGGAACAGGGGCGACCGACATAACTTAAAAATCAACACAAATCATAGGAAATAGGTAGATTTAGTAATCACAAACCTCAAATCCAAGCTTTAAATCACTCTAGGTTTGCTTCTCTTTCCCTTTGTCTTGCGAAAATCCCTCTTCCCTTGGAGAACCTACCATGGCCGAATATAAATGTAACAACCTGGTGGCGGCCGACCGAGGGCTATCCCTGGAACGTATCCCGTCGGGCCTTCCCAGCGCGTCGTTCACTAGCCTAATGGTAGTGCGATTCTACGAATTAAGGACTTATTCCCTAGGTCCTTGGTTCGAATCCCACGAAAGGCAAAAATGCACAAGGAGAAGTGTAAAGATCGTGAGTGCAACACGGTAGCTAGTGAACGACGCGCAGGGAAGGCCCGACGGGATACGTTCTGGGGATAGCCCTCGGTCGGCCGCCACCGAGTTGTTATAATGAAGGTACTCATATCATCAAAACTAAGCTTCAAATGTAAAATCTAACTTCATAAATGTGTTTTACAGCCCCAAAAATCCCTATAGGGACCAATAAACTCAATTAAAAACTCCTAAATCTTAAACCCAAAAACTTACCCTAAACCTTGTACACTTGATTTATCCAACTTCAAGTTCCCAATTTGAACTCTGATTGTTTCAATAGGGTAATAGAGAGGCTGAATAATATCTATGAGGTGAAAATTTGGGGAAAGATTGATGGGGAAATGAAGAAAATGGAGGAGAGAAGTGAGGAAGGCAATTCGGCCTTTAGAGGAAAGAAGAGAGGCAGTGGTCGTTGGATTTCTCTAGAGAAATCCAGCCAATTCCCTCTTTATATAGTCTTTAAATGAACCGAACCTGTCCAACCGAAGTGGTCCACCAATTCAAACCAAAATTTCGGTTTTTAGGTTCAATTGCACTTTTCCAAAGCATCTATATGTTCCCCTCATTATTTTCACTTACAACCAATTCCATTGTTTTTAAAACATCAAAAATAGGTTTTCTGTAAATTTTTAACTCAATCGGAGTTCATTTGGGCAACTCCTAACCTGTCAAAATTCACAAATAACACTTTCACTGTCTTATTTTACACACTTAATATCTATTAGGTCATTTTAATCATTAATAATCCCTTGGTCAAACTCCGGTTCAAATTGAACCAAACTAGAGGCCACTTCAGAATGACTTTCGGAGGTCAATTTAACTTCGTTTTCAGCTCAAATTTCATCAATAGACTCCAAACGATCCACAGATCATTTTCGCGAAATTAAAATTTTTCGGACGTCGGATAGCCGGGTTCGCTGTATAGCCACCTCGGTATCACCCGTCCCGAAAATCACTATACTTTTAACACACTTATCACTAAACTTCGACACTGGCAAACTCACTCGCTACACTATTCGACATTGCGATTATCATGGTAACACTAAAATTATGAAATGACACTTTTAAACCGGTGTTTAGGCCACTACAGCACGAGTTTGTATTCAGACAGATTGTATTATGGTTTCAAAGGCAGTGTTTGAAGATGTAATGATGTTTCTTATTTTGCAGATGTGAAACCAGAATCTAAAATTTTATTAAAAGTTTTAGATGATTATTTTATCGCTTATGTTAAATGAACAGCGAATCTGGCGGCTCATAGGTTAGATAAAGCAGTCAGTTTCTTGTCCGTTTATAGAGAGTGCAATTGTTTACCTTTATTTTTATTCGATGTATTGGGTGGTGATTTTTGTTTTTAATATAAGATTGATTAAAAAAAATGTATGTGTAAGAAGATTATGAAAATATCTCAAGCAAATCCAAATTTTATTTGGCACTGCTTTGAGCGGATGACAAGTCGCAAGCCAAATTTATGAAAGTGTTGCACAAAAAAATCAAATTATTATGATACAATATTAAAAAAAAATTATAAAGATATTTGACTTTAAAAACATGGATTTGATAATTAACTTTAAAATATAAAAATAAATTGTAGTCCTAATTAAATTTTATATTATACTATTTATATTATATTATATGAAGAGTCCTGTAACAATGAAATTTATTGCAGTTTATTAAAATCATAACTCATCATTTATTAATTTTTAAGCATATCTTATTTTGTGTTTATTGTTGAAGAGAATTCCTTGTTTGTGCCACTCTTACTTTTTTGAATTTACTTTTTTTTTTTCATGATTATTCATTTATTTTATATATATATATATATATATATATATATATAAGCTGCGCAACTCGCGGCCCCACGCCTAGTTTCTTGGGACAAAAATTTGACTGGGGTATTTTTAAAAAGTATTTACAAATATAGGATAGTTTTAAAAGTAATTACGGGATTATGGTTGAGTCAAAAGCCGCAGGTGTCAGTTGCGGCTTCTGACATGTGGGTTATTGATGCCGCAGCTCATATATATATATATATATATATATATATATATATATATATAAGGCACCTGCTGCCCTTGTTTTTTTTAAAACAATAATTTAATAATAAATAATATTATTATATTAATATTATTTATTATAATAAAATAGAATTATAATAGAGAAAAAATAAAATAGGAAATATATTTATTAAATATAATAATATAATTATAATATAATAATATTTAAATAATATACGAAACGAAATAGAATTGTCCAATTATAAATTTTACAAAAATATTAAATATTTTTATTTAATGTTTTAATAATATTAACAAACATATGATAATTTTAGTTTCATTTAATGTTATTATTTGATTTTTAGATCAATTACTAGTAGAAAATAATTTTTTTGATATATAGTAATTGTCAATTCACTAATTGTTTATATTTAGATCACATGATAGGCAACGATCCAACATGTTATTATTTCTTTACTTTTTTTTTTAATGGTGGTTAAATTTCAGTCAAATTTCGGTCGAGTCTATTTACAAAGTTACATAGACTCGACCGAAATTTAACTGAAGTTTAACCACCAGTAAAAAAAAAGTAAAGAAATAATAACATGCTGGATCGTTGCCTATCATGTGATCTAAATATAAACAATTAGTGAATTGACAATTACTATATATCAAAAAAATAATTTTTTACTAGTAATTGATCAAAAAATCAAATAATAATATTAAATGAAACTAAAATTATCATATATTTGTTAATATTATTAAAACATTAAATAAAAATATTTTTAATAACATTAAATAAAAATATTTAATATTTTTGTAAAATTTATAGCTGGACAATTAAAAAATAGAATTTCATCATAATTATATTATTATATTTAATAAATATATTTCCTATTTTATTTTATCTCTATTATAATTTTATTTTATTATAATAAATAATATTAATATAATAATATTATTTATTATTAAATTATTATTTAAAAAAAATAAGGGGCAACAGGTACCTTTATATATGTATATATATATATATGTATATATATATACATACATGCTTATTGATGCCGCAGCCGTGAATAAATGAAATTGACCCATAGAGTGGATCTCATAGGTTAGAAATCGCGATTAACACCTACAATTTCTGACTCAACGCTAATTTCGAAATTTCTTTTAAAACTATCTTATATTTATAAGTAATTTTTAAAAATACTCCACTCAAATCTTTGTCGTAGTTTCTTTTAGTACGCAAAAGAACAAATGCAAAACTCGTACATTGTCTATCGGTTTCAGTAGCAGGTAGCAACTAACAGCCTGTCTATCCGTCTAGTACCTGGTTTCAGTTTCTAAACATTTATTCGGTAATTAACTGCCATTAATTATGGGAAACTCTCATGGCCACCGCAAGACTCGAAACGGCGCCAGCAGCGGCAGTTTCCCCTACAATATCGGAGCTGTTCCAGATAATCATCTTCCACAACCACAAATACCCAGCTCACTCTTGGCGCCACAGCATCACAAACCTACCAATATGACAACAATCTCTTTGCCTTATCCTCATGTCGACTCCACCTTGCGAGCTCTCGCTGGCCAAGCCGAGGGTTTCGGCCACTGTGCCGTTGGAGGACTCAACGGGGCTATCTATCAAGTCACGACCTTAGCAGGTCCTTACTTTTCCCTGTACCATTTTTATTTACTGGAAATTTTCTGCTGTGCAACGTTTGGATTTGCTTTTGAACTTCTATAGATTTGACATTTCTGTGCTCGATTTATGTATGGTTGTGTTTTATGCATTAATTATTGTGGAATTGTTCTTTTTATTAGTTGTGAAAGATGCCAATGTTCTGTTTAACAAAAATGCAGAATGTTTTTGTTAGTGAAGAAGCTTGTTCCAGTCTTAGAAGACGGTCATTAAACTTTCACCCTAGTAATTTTTCCATCAGAATTAACCGATTTATAACTAGAATATAACCAACTATTATTTGATTGCAATAAAGATAAGTTCTCCATCAGAATTTCGCATATATCGCTCTCTCCTTATTTTTAGAGATTATATGCTCAAAATAGAGAAAAATGCAAACAAAGGTGAAGAAACTAGAAACTTTGTTGACAAGGAGAAGATTTCACAAAAGGGTAAAGGGTGGCTTTAGAAAACTTATAAGGAAGAGCCATTTGGTTTCATCTCTTCTATGCAAAAGAATCACACCATGATTTTAGAAAATTAGGTATAAATAAGCATCAAGTAGGTGTGGAAAAGAACTTCTGCGACTCTGTTTTTATACATGTAGATGAGATGGTGCAGTATTACAATATGAAATAGTTAAGATTTCGTTTGGGACCTGGTCAATGAGCTATTGAAGCATTGTGGAAGCATTTCTTTTTACTAGCTGATGGAACATATTCAGCTTCTTCTTGAAGTGGGAAATTCAGAGAACTTGAGATAAAAGCTTAAGCAGTCTGAACTGTGGCTAATAACATTTTGCTTTGCTTGATTTGTAGAAACGCTTCTTATTATTGCATGGATTATTTTTACTAGACAAGACTTGAATGTTTTAGTTTGAACAACCCTGCTGTTCTTCTGGTCTGAATTATCTAGTCAATATTGGTCCTTTCGTCAATCTTTTTACATGGATGATGCAACAAGTTAACGATACTCTATATTGATTTGTTCTGTCAATAAGCTTATGCTTTTACATGAATATAGATGATGGACCTGGATCACTTAGGGATGGATGCCGGAAAAAGGAGCATCTCTGGATTGTCTTTGAAGTATCAGGCACCATTCATCTTCAATCTTACTTGAGTGTAGCATCTTATAAGACCATTGATGGCCGGGGTCAAAGAATAAAGCTCACTGGGAAAGGTTTGAGGCTGAAAGAATGTGAGCATGTTATTATATGCAATCTAGAGTTAGAGGGTGGTAGGGGACCTGATATTGATGCAATTCAGATAAAACCGAAATCAAAGCACATATGGATAGACCGTTGCAGCCTTCGCGATTATGATGATGGGCTGATAGATATCACAAGAGAAAGCACAGATATTACTATTTCTCGGTGAAGCAAATCTTCCTTGCTGATCCATTTTTCTTTAATTGTGTGCTTTAGCATTTTATATTTGATGTCTTTAGCTGTTGCTTTCAGGTGCCACTTTTCACATCATGACAAGACGATGCTCATTGGAGCAGATCCATCTCACATTGGTGACAGATGTATTCGGGTGACCATTCACCATTGTTTTTTTGATGGGACTCGACAGCGGCATCCTCGGGTTAGATTTGGCAAAGTACATTTGTACAATAATTACACGAGAAACTGGGGCATTTATGCTGTTTGTGCTAGTGTTGAAGCTCAGGTGATTATAGTTTTCCCATTTACCATTGCTCATTCAGTCTAACATGTTTTTCTTATGCTTTGGAATTATTTGATTGACATAATTGCTATATATATATATATATATATATATTTTTTTTTTTTTTACCTTTTACTTTTATCAGATATACTCTCAATGCAACATATATGAACCAGGACAGAAGAAGATTGCATTCAAGTATCTTACTGAGAAGGCAAGTCCTTTGTTTACTTTCAAGCTTTTGTTGAAATACAGTCAAAGTTTCCAGTTTCCCAATGTTCTCTGATTTTACAACTCTGTCAATACATTCTACTGATTTGAGTGGTAATAAAATCTATACCAGTGGGAATCTTCTGAAAAGAAATTCATGCATGGAATGAAATGATTTCGTGGGAATTCAGGTATCATAATTTGCATTAAGATTGGACATTCATGTTTTGCTTCTATTTAGGAAATTCTAAGCCTGTTGAAGGAGGAGGTCTTGTAGGATTGCAGATCAGGGAAGCTATACAGGGTAGCACTAGTTCCTGTGGCCTCAATTGGTAGCACAAAGTGCTTTTTAGTATAAGTAAATATGCTTGCTAGAGTTCACCCAGTCAAGATCAATAAACTTAGAACCCTTGTTTGGGTGTAACTAAATTTTAATATTTTGTGAATAAAATACCAAATTTTCAAATTTCACTTCAATAAGGGTACTAGGGGCACGTTCCAACTATTTGCTTGCCAATTTTACAATTTTGCTCCCAACTAGAGATGCAAAAGTTTTTTGAATATTGAAGTTGCTGCTTTCCCTTCTATTTCAAGTGAGGCCATTTTATAAACTTCCAGCAGGCTGCTTGTCAATTTCTTGCAACTAAATGTGGTCTCATTCATTTTATCGAGTGACAGGGGAAACTGGGCTTTGCTTTAAAGCTTCTGGTCCAGTTCCAAGGTGTTTTAATGGGAAAAGTGTGTCAAAGTTGACAATGAATTTTGTGAAGTGATGACATTTTATAGTTTTGGTATTTGTACACAGAGGGCTAAGAATGTGTGCTAAATTAAGCCTACAAGTGTAACCCACTGCGCATACATAAGGCTGACAAGTATGACCTTTCATTAATGTCACCTGTATGGACTTGTTGAATTGGCAAGGATTATTATTATTCAATCGAAGAAATTTGCTTAATGTCTATGAGCTACTGAAATCAATAGCTGTGAAAGGCCAGTTCAAGGGTGTCCTGATTACCATCTTTCCCATATGTGGGAATGATTTTCCTAATTGTGCTCTTTCCTTTTTTCATTTGCATTCTTGTGGTTGTCCACTAATTTCCTTTCCAATAACATTCTGTGGATGGTGCGGTTGGACCAGGTAGCAATATACTACTGCATAGTTATAACTGGTAGTTGTTTTCCAAAGTTATACAGCAGTAAATGTTCCCTTTTTGAAATTATAGTAATCTTCTTTTTCCAGTAGGGTAGTAACAATCATGATGTTGGTTAAGCTTTTAACTGGCAAGGTAAACAGTGCCAGCTACCTTCTATTTTTCTGATATTAATTAGCAATGTAGATTGTATTTTACTGGACAAATGAATTGTGCTGCTGACAATATGTTGACTGATATTATACTGCGGATAATTCATTGGATATGTGATGGTTTTTCAGGCAGGTGACAAGGCAGAAGCCAGTGCTGGCCACATTATCTCGGAAGGAGATTTATTTGTAGCTGGAACTCAAACAGGATTAATGCCAAAACTTGGTGACAACTGCATGTTTAATCCTAGTGACAACTACTCCACGTGGACAGTTGAAGCTCCTACAGATACTCTTAAACAGCGTCTACAGCATTGTACTGGATGGCAAAGTGTTCCACCGCCAAAAGATCAGATATTGAGTGCATAATCATGTCAAGGAAAGTGTGTTATATTCTTGATTCTCGATTGATAATTTTTCAATCTTAGTATTACTGGTAATATGTTGCTATATAGTTATGCATTTGCAATATATGTTTCGTAATAGATTGAAAAAGATATTTTGATCCTTATCTTGTGTAACATCTTATGTAATTGAGTACATCTTTGATATAATGTGATTAAACTAAAAAGAAATATATGGGCTTAATACATAATTTATCATCTCAGTTTGCACACTTTTGCCGCTCTGGCCCCCAAATTTAGATTGTTCCCACTTTAACACCACAAGTAGTTAAGATACCATATTTTAAACACTTGTGATGTCTAATAAATGGTTTGGTGAAGTGCGTGATTATTAATTGCATTGTTGTAAAAGTCACCTAAAATTTTACCCATGAAATTATAACACGTGACATTAAATTTGCCATGGTGGGAAATTCCATGATTGGAATTCCCTTTCCTACTCAACATCTACCCACAACTCTCCAGTCAAATTCTCTCTCCCATCTTCTATCAATTTTCATTTCCTATCTTGATTAGGAAGTGAAAACCCAAGTTTTTTTTTCCACTCAAGAAATTTTTAGGGGATTAAGAACCCTAGATTTCTTTTGTTCCTTATTCCATGATTTCGTTGTTGATTTGAGAGATTGAGTGATTTGGAATTGATAGAAAATGAAGGTGCAGGATTACATGTGGTTTTTGACACGCAAAAGGTATATGTATCGTACATTTCTATTTGTTTTGTGTTTGAATTTTTAATGTTTTATATATTTGGAATAATGATTGATATATGTTTGTTATGTGATTAATGGATTTATAAGGATTACTCCAATTAGTTGATGATTTGTTGCCAAAAGCTGAAAAGCTAATGTGTGCTAGACACATGGAGCAATTGGAATCAGGAATGGGGAGGAAAGGAAATGAGAAAAAAGTTTTATGCATGTGCAAGAGCTAGTATATATTGAGGTTGCTATGTATGACATGATTCCAGACTTAAGTAAATTGGGGAAAGGAATCATTGAGGATTTGTTGTGCTACAACAAAGAAACATGGCATAGAGCATATTTCAAAGAAGAAAGCAAATGGGACGTTGAAAACAATGTGTGAAACGTTCAACTCTTGGATTGTTGGACCAAAACACAAGACAACCATAGCAATGTTGGGGGGAGATTAGACACAAAATGCTTTAAAAAAGTATTAGAATGAGGGATTTTGCAGATAAGTGCTCATGTGATGTCCCATTAATGGACATGTTTTGTATCCAAAAGCAATCGCAAGTTGTAGGTACGTGTCATTTAATATGGAATGGTGATTCAGGATTTGAAGTCATCGATGGACAATATTAGGCACATTGTTGATTTGAAGAAGAAGCTTTGTATATGCAGATCCTGGCAACTTAAGGTGATTCCGTGTGCACATGCCATATGTGCCATGTTTCGCAATAAGTTGGAACCTACTAAATTTGTTGAGCATTGGTACAGAAACAAGACTTATCTTGAGGCCTACCGGTTCTTTGTTAAACCCATAATGAATATGAGAATGTGGCCTCTACATCTTACCCTTCAATTGAGCCACTCGGAGTGAGCAAAATGTCAGGAAGACCTAAGAAAAACAGAAGAAAAGCACTAACCCCTTGTTTGGATTAAAGGAAGTGGGAGGAATTGAGAGGAAAGTAAGTTTAATTAACCTTACTTTCTCTTGTTTGGTTTGTAAAATGGTAAAAATAGAGAGAGAAATTCAAGGGAAATCAGATTTCCCAATTCCTCTATAAGCCGCATTTTATTTTCGTCCAATTTGGAGAGAAATGAGAGTAAGTGGGAAGTAGAAAGAGTATAATTGTGTGAAATGACCATATTATTCTCCTCTATAAATACAATTTTTTGTCTTCAATTTGGGCAGATCATTCTTCTCTCCCTCACTCCCGCCCTCTGTTCTTCTCTCCCGCCCATCCTTCTTCTCTCCTACCATCTGTTCTTCTCTCCCGCCCTCTTCTCTTCTCTCCGGCCCTCTGTTCTTCTTCACCTGGCCAACACCGAAATTTCCTTGGCCGGTCGCCGATTAAACCTTCATTCGCCGACGAGTTTCATTGTTTGTTTTTCGGTATGTATATTTCTTTGTTTTTCGTTTTCTCTGTCTGTAATTTAATTTTTTAATTGATGTTTATTTTTTCTTGGAATAAATTGGTCTCCTAGCTGCATCGCTGCTCCTCTCCTTGCCGGCGTCCATCGTAGTTTGCCCATTCCTGTTAATCGTTTTGCAATCCTTATCTATTATTTATTTACTATCTGCCTGCTAAATAAGATGAAGCATTAGTATAGCCAACTGTAATTAACAGCGACTGAATTATACATTTTGTGTTTGCTTTGATTAACATTCAACAGCAAATCAAAGCTCGTAGGATATTTTGTGACTTGTTATTAGGATAATTGTGACTTATATTTACTTATTTAGATGGGTGCTTGTTGAATGTTTTGGAAGATTGTGATTGTCTTAATACTTTCTGCTTTTGACCCAATGGTGGTTGAAGAAATAGACCATCTCTGCTTAATTACATAGCATAAAATTAAATTATGTAATGTCATCTAATAGCTACTCATGCTTACCTTTTTGCCAAGCTTATGCATGCATTTTAATATTTAAGCTTACTAGTACTTATAGAATAATATCTTAATAATTGTTTGTTTAAGGTTGTAAGCTAACGAATTCCAACAAAAATTGAAACCTTTTATGAATCTTTATTTATGTGGTTAATAGTTGGAAAATTCTTTCAATTCCAAAGCTTGCTTATACATTAATTTATAATTTTTCAAATCTGGAATAGATTAAACTATTTATAACTTAAAAATTTATTTCTCATACAAGTATTGCATAATGCAAAAATTAATTCATTGTATGTAGTGCTATTCTCACTTACTTTTTAATATTCGATTTTTTAATGAAAACTATTGTTGTTGATGCAATTTCCTTAAATTATGTATTGTTTACTTGGAAATTGTTTCAAAAAACAAGTTTAAACTGTGCACTCCACATGATAGAAGCTGAATATTAGGCTTGCTGTCCCATACAACTTTGAGTTGCATTATTTTATAGAATCTGAATATTGGGCTGCTGTATTGGTTATTTTTGAATATAAATATCTACTAATTTCGGCATCAATAATAAGGCTAGTATGCACTTTTTTAAGGCTCTTTTTTGATTAATAACTAGCAGAATTCGTGGTAGAAAGGTTCAATTTACTGCCATATTTTTCAGAATTCAATTTTCTGTTTGGTTAGCTAAGTTAGGAGTTGCTCCTAGCTAGCATAAATTTAATTTAATTTAATTTAATGTGCTTTGAGATTAATACGAAGAGTGTCTTCTTTGGTAGTCTTAAACATCTTATGTTGATGTTATGTAATGTTATTTTGGAACTCTGTGATTTTCTTAATTTTTTTAGTAACAATTTACCGATGTGCAGTAATTTGTGTAGGTGAAAATTATTCTAACTTTTAATATATGTTGTTAATAATATTGTTATATGTGATATAAGGGTGAATAACATGGATAATTTGGCTTCTCAATCCTTTCAAGAAGATGAGTTGGAAGAATGGGATAGAACGAGGAAACTAGCTGTTGTCCAATTTATTCGTTATATTGCACATTATTTTTACTTTTGTCCAAATTACATTCCCTGATCCATCACAGAAAAAAACTCAATAGCTCAAAAGAGGGAACAAGTCCGGAAACAAATATTACATCATTTGAGAAATAGTGATGTAGATTGTCATAATTTGCTCCGTATGAAACCAGAAACGTTCCTATTTTTATGTGATAAACTTCAAAATAGTGGTAGACTCAAAGATAGTGTACATGCATCTGTTGAGGAGAAAGTTTATCACATTTTTGAGTAGCATTGCCCATAATTTCAAACTACGAATTGTGTCATGTTTTTTCCGTCGATCAATCGAAACTATCTTTAGATATTTTCATACGGTATTATGGGCTATGATATCACTTGAAGATGAATATCTAAAACAACCTAATGGTTCTGAGGTCTCTCCTGAGATTCACCATAATGAAAAATGGTTCCCATATTTCAAGGTAAATAAAATGTTTAATGAATATATTAGTATGGTTATTAGTCTTAAATGTTAATAATGACATTGGTACAGGATTGTATCGGTGCACTTGATGGAACTCATATTCGAGTTAAGGTATCAAAAGAGAATGCACCAAGATTTCGTGGTAGAAAGGATTACCCAACACAATGTCCTAGCTGCATGTTTATTTGATTTAAAATTTACATATATTTTGGCTGGATGGGAAGGATCAACATCTGATTCTAGAATTATTAAAAATGCACTAGCTAGAGAAGATATTTTAAAAATTCCAGCAGGTAATATTTAGATTTTAGCTTCTCTCATTTTGTTATTTGATAAGAATATTATACTAAAAGCATTTTGTTCAATTTTAGGAAAGTATTACCTTGTTAATGTTGGGTTTATGCTTATGAGCTATCTCATTGGCCCTTATAGAGGCGTGCGATATCACCTAAAAGAATATTTAACTCGAGGTCCTGAAAATGCAAAAGAACTTTTTAACTTGCGACACGCTTCATTGCGCAATAAAATTGAAAGGGCTTTTGGAGTGCTAAAGAAGCTATTTTCAATTATCGGAAGTTCAAATGAAAAAACTTATTCATTTAAAGTTCAATGTGAAATTGTTCTAGCATGTGCAATCTTACACAATTTTTTAATGGGAATGGATCCCGATGATCGATTGATTAATGAAGTGGATGCTGAGCTTTTAAATAGAGAGGAAGTGAGTGCTCGCATTAGAGATAGTGAGGATGCTATATTAGGTGCTGAGTTAAGGGATAGCATTGCCGCTGCAATGGGGTTTGATTATGTTTCAACAAAGAGATGATTAATTATGCTTTGTATGTGTTAATTGTTTTCTATTTATGCTTTGTAATATTTTGTTCCTTATTGAAATTTTCTTCAAGACATGTTACATTCCTGGATATTATTTTGATTGAATTGATATTTGATTGATAAAGACATACTTGTTTGGCTATTAATAAGAACCTAATGTATTTGCTACATGTTCATGCTATTTTTCTTAAAAAAAAGCTCTACAGATGGTGAGTGAAACAACAAAAGAGGGTGGCAAAACTTTTCAAAAATTGGAAAAAGAAAGGAGTCCAATGCTTAGGTGGACTGAAAGTATGGATGATATACTAATTACTGCTCTCTTGTACCAATATACTGTTGGAAATAGAGTAGATGGTACTTTTACAACACATGCATTGAATCAAGTGGTTGAAGAGATTCGTGAAAAAACTGGACTTAAGAACATTAATAAAGATAGAGTGAAGAATCGAATGAAATCACTTAAAAGTAATTTCAGCGAGTGTTATGATACAGGTTTGTTTTCATTAAATATTATGATATGTATTACTTAAATAAATAGAATAAATGTACAATTATGTCAATTGAATATTATATAACAATGTGATTTGTTTTATAAAATACAGGCACATCCAAATACTAAGAAGTGAAAGTGTACTGAAATTCACCGTTATGAGAATTTGCTGATATTATTTGGTAAAGATCGAGCAACAGGTGATGTTACTTTTACTCCAAAGGAGTGAGTATGCAAATATGCAAGTAGTAATGCGGATACCATCAATCATATTGATGACTTATTGGCTTCAAATATCATATCCTTAGAAAGCTATGATACTAATTATGTTGATGGTAGTCCAACAACTCTTTCCACAGTTACAGGTACTACTTATTCTAATTCTAATTTTGAAGATGTTACTGTAACATCACGACAAAAAAGAAAAGGAAAAGAAAGAGTGCAAAAGATGAGGAAGATAATGAGATACGAAAAGCTATTGATAATGTTGCCAAGATTCTTAAGGAGGGAAATGTTATAATTGAAAAAACACGCTAACGTGTTTATTCGGAGGAAAAAGTGTATACTGAGCTGATGAATAATAGTAGTGATCTCTATGGGATTTTCTTTTTTTATTTGAAATTGTATGGAATTTTTTTATTGATAGGAAATTGGAACAAAGAAAGACAAGACAATGTGGAAATTGGACTTAATGCAGAAAAGCTTGAAAGTTCAGGGACAAAGTAACGCATTTTTCCATAATATTACCATAAAATAATATCATAAGAGTATAAATGTCAAAATAACATCTACTATTAGGAAGAAAATCTAATTTACTGTATATTTATTTTAGGTTAACCAAACAATGAAAATGAAAACCAAAGGAAATGAAATTTACATTACTTCCATTTCTCCTTATTTCCTCTCATCCAAGGAAATTCAACCTACTCTCATCCAAACAAAGCATAAATGAAGAAATTTGGTAAACTATTAAATAATGGAACACCAAATGACTTGTTCATCACATTGCGAGATGCCATGTCACATAAAAAGAGGGGTTTCTAATACTATTAGTACTATGTTGGTTTATGCAAACTTTAGATAAAACATATGAGATATAGATTGCCTTATGAAATTGATTGAGGGTTTCTTTTATTACAGAAAGGAACCAGCATTGAAGATGTTGGAGGGAGGTCAAATTCTGCTCCTGGAATTAACCCTAGCAAATGTAAACAACTCCATGCTAACACAAAAACATATTAGAACTGAAACATCCCAAGGAACTAATTTTTAGTGGCACTGAGTTGTGGAAAATATTCATTATTGAAATTGATAGCAAAACTATTTGTAGGCATCAGATTTTGCCTGTCTTTATTTACCCAATTATAATCGCCAGAAAATAGTTTGAAATATTGGTTCTTGGTGGATTGGACATTAAATATTAGAATAGATGGTGTGAAAAAGAATTTAGGGCCTAAATAATTTAACAAAATGACTTAAAAACGGACAGGCCAGTTAATAAATTGGCTCAAAACGTAAGATTATCATCTATCTTTACGGAAGTGTCGTGTAAATCTTCATGACAGCAGAGTGGATGTCTTCTAAGGACAACAATGGAAAATTTTATCACTTTGAGATGATAATCCTCATCTTCAGAGGCTCTTATCCGGCTAGAGAGCCTGTATTGGAGAGTTGGTGGTGCTAGTGATATGTCGTATAGACAATTAATTTTAGTTTATATGTTGCACATTATTACATATTATAAAACATATTATTTATTATTCAGTACTTACGTTTATACATTATACATTTTTTATTAGACTTTTAATTTTAGCCATTAAATTTAGATATTTTAGTGTTATATATTCAAATTTAGCTAGTATAGTGTTATAAGAAGAAAATTTCATTTTTGATCACTCAACTTTCACGTAATTAAGTATAAATTTCATTTTTGATCACTCAACTTTCACGTAATTAAGTATCATTCTTATCATTACATTTCGATTTGTGATAACAAACTAATCCAAGACGATTTTATAATAGAAAAATACAAAATGCCGGATAATTCTATTTCTGTACACCTGCATGTGTAGAATTCGCTAATTCAGCCTCCACGTTTATAATAATGGCAACGTCACCATATGCATATATCCCATGTGTAGTAATAAGAAAAAACTAAATAAAATAAATAAAATAAAAAAAATAAAAAAGAAATAAACACGGATATTTCTTCTTTCTAAAATTATATAAGGAAAGAGGGAGCAGGAAATTTATATAAGGAAAGAGGGAGCGGGAAATTTATTCTCTATACTAACAGAAGAACAATTTATATAAGGAAAGAGGGGGCAGCAAATTTCCCACCTAATTCTTCAAGTAACAAAACTCCCAAAAAGCTTCAAATTAACTTTGTCTTGTCTAGTTGGTAAGGGGAGTAAAGAGTATCCTAAAAAGAATAAAAGAAGGAAAGTGATAGTGAAGATGCTCCATCATGTTCGAAGACAGCAAGACACAGGACCACCACAATAATGTATGTAAAGATTTCAAAATAATATTTTAATGTTTTGTATTTGTTTGGTTCCAAAAGTCTTTAATAATTTAACGTTTAGCACTTAGATATCTTTGTAATTTCCTCGTGTGATGGTATCTTCTGTATTTAATAATAATTTCACATTTAGGGTTTCATCAAATTAACAAAACAAAATTAACCACCGCAACCCTAAATCAAAACACTAATCGAAACGCTAATCTTTACATCCATTAGCTTTGACTTTGGTCAACAAGCTAATGGGCTAGTTGAGATGACACATTAAGAGGATTTGAATATATTGGATTTGAATATATTCAATATAATATGGGCTTGACTTTGGTCAATAATCCAATACTATAAAGAACTCTGATTCTCCCCCAATTAATAGAAGACTGATATACCTTAATATTTATTAAGGAATTTGCTTAATTAAGTTTCGTTATACATGGTTGGTATATATTGGTATGTTTCATATATTTATCACATAAATATAAACAATATGAAATAGTTATGTGATAGGTGTCGAAACCAATAAAAATAAAATTTGTACTCTTAACTAAATTTAACTTGTATATAGAGATGAGTAGGATCGGATCCATAGGAATTGGTCGAATTTTAATTTTTTAAATAATCAGAAACAAACAATAAAAATAAAAATGGGGGGTTTTGTAAATAAAGAATAAAAAATACAGAATTTAAATAATAACAAATAAAATAAAAAAAATAAATAAAAATAAAATAAAAGATTAAAAACTCTAGTCAAAGGTATTTGCGGCACATGATCCAATTTTACTGATCATGGATGAAAAGATAACTCTATAATCATGCAATGGATTGATTACAGTCGTCGGCTTAGCGCTCCCAACCAATCTTTCCGTATTAATAAGCTAATCAAGTAAGACTGTAATTAACCCATAACCAACAAACAATCCTTTCTTATTGATAGAATTTAATTTATTGACAGTTTTATGAACTAGAAAGACCCAATCTAAGTTAACCAATTTCTTATCGAGACTGATTTAAACCAAATCATACATTTACTTAATATAACAACCTTTCTCAATATTGATATACTAATTATCACTTGTTATTGATTTTACCAAACAATTACGGATTTGATGATCTCAATTAGCTATATGCTATTTAATTAAATAAACAATGGGTCCTTATTGTGCAAATAATAAATAACAATCGAGATGGAGTTTCCCTAAATCACAGTAAATAACATGAACACCACATAAAAATTAAAGTAAAAACAGACTCATAGTAATTGGTTGAATCCTGCCCTTGAATTAACCTTTAACTAGAATAAAATTTAGCCAATCATGGCCAATAACAAAAATAAAAAATAAATACTAAGAAGAAAACTCTGTTACAGTCCTTGGAAGGATGAAGAAGAGGGAGAAGAGGAAGAAGTAGTGTTCACGTTTTTCTTCCTTAAATAATAAGAAATCCCATCCTAAAATTTAGAAAAGTAGTTTAATCCTATCCAAATAACGAAAATAAAATAAAATATTTAAAACAAATCAAACTACCTAAAAACACTGCATTTTATCTCATAAAATATAGGCTAATATTTCTCAAAAGATATCTGGAATATCCCTGGCGGCTAGGGCTTTGCGCACAAAATAAATATGCTAACTTATCCAAGCTGTCCCGTTTTTCCCTTAACCTTGGGCAAAGTTAAGGGTTAGATCTGCATCTTTTCCCTTATTTACACCAAAATTGATCCAAACTTCTTTAACTATTCCAAATGAGTCTAATTATCAACAAAATGCTCTTTTCTTACCAATTTGGCACTGAAATGGTCAAAATCACAAAAGAAGTAAAAAGTCTCAAATTGGCTAGAAATTAATACAGAAAAATAGGAGAAAATCAAGTAAAAATATGTAAAATTAAGCTCTTAACATTATGGACTTTTCTACATTGACCTCCCCGAGCCAAAAGGGAGATCAAAGTGTCAAACTTAGGTAGAATGCATGATTTACAAACAAAAATAAGAATAATACATATAACCGTTATCTTCTTTTCTTAAATCTTCATCCAGTCCACCAATTCTTTGCTCTTGGTCTTTTTTCTTTTTCTATTCTAACCTCTGTAATCTAATTACATATAACAAATAGAAAAGTACAATGCAAGACAGAAATTGGCCAGGACATGAAAGTCCTAATAGGCTGAAATGTAAATATACAAATGCTTAATCACATTAGCCAGAGTCCATAACTAAATCATCATGGCAATCATACATCTTTATATAAAAATCTAATGCATAAAAATAGAGCCTTTCAATGGCAAATCTATCTTTTTTCAACTCTTGAATCTTACTACAAGTTAATACCCTAATGTGATCAAATTGAAAAACTATCAGTTTTGGGAAACCTTTTCCATTTAAGAAACTCTTTCAAATTAGGCAACTTTCATTTTAGGATATAATCATAATATGAAACTATCATTTAGGAAACCTTTTCAAATTAGGAAACTATTTCAGAAACTTCCTAACGTGAAACTAGTCTAGTGACCTATCTAGTGTGTTCTTGCATTTTTTTTTCTCTTAATCATCAATCTCATTGATAAATATATTAAATATTTAATTAATTAATCATATTAAAATAATTAAATGTCATTTGTATTTTAAATTCACGTGTAGGCCGAAATTCACACTATATCCTAAGTGAGTGTTCACACACAAACTAATTTGATGTGATGACTGGGTTAATTAGGCTTGTGGATGGGTCAAACGAGTTTATAGACCATTATGGCCCCTAAAACTAACTAATAAACTTAATTAAGAATATATAAATTTAAATTAGCTCATTAGACCCACCAAATCATCAGCTAACTTAAATCAAGTCCACATACCAAATTAAGCTCATTAAGCAGTTTTAGCCTTTTAATTCAATCCAATTGATTAGGGACAAAATTAATTCACTTAAAATAATTAATAAACATAATTAAACGTCCGATGTATCATGTTTAATGATCAAAAACATGTTTTTAGGAAGAACCTACAAAGAATTCTAGTTTTTCTCTGTTCAACCATAAAACAAGTTTTCATCCAAAAATGTACCGAATCGAATTTTGTTTGATCTTATGTTCTAATATCATATACTAGAAATATATTTTATCATAAAATAATTTTTACATGGAACAAATTACATTTGGAATCAAAACAGCCCCTATGAACAACTTCTTCTACGCAGAGAAGTTTTCTCTACGCATAAACATGGGCTTTTGAATTTTTTTTTTAATTTTCAATTTAATTAAATTTGTTCATAAATTAATATATCTAACATATATCAATCATGAATCTTTAAATCAAAATTTAAAATTCATTTGTAGGGCAAAAACTTGTATGGTCGAAATTGCATAAATTCACCACGAATAAAACTGACAAATGATTTCATGGCAGAAACCAACACTCTGACACCATGTTGGGTTTTAATGGATTCACGCATCTCATACAAGGAAGAAAAATAAAAGTTAAAATCATAAAAGATGCTGATCTTGCCATGAAATTATTTAACTTATAATAAGAGATTTTGAAAGTACTTTAGAGAGTTGTTGATCAGTTGTTTTTTACCACACCGGGTTATAGAAAACCATAATATCGAAAATAGAACACCTCCAATGCAATAATTCACACTACAAAAAATATAAAAAGAACTAAAGAATGGAATTACACCAGCCGAAATTCCTAAGTGCTAGTAGGAGAATTAGGCTACAATAGAGAGAATGTAACACACTTATCACACTACACTGTACGTATGAAAATCGGACCAACTTAGGTTCAACGATTACAATGTCTGATTGACTTCATCCAATATTAGTCAATGTCAAAAACGGGTAAATTTTTTTTCTTCATTTGCTATTCATTACTTTATTAAACCCAACTTGCAAAACTACTTAAAACCTTTGCTTATCTTATTTGTCGATTGATCTATAACTGTTCCAATATCCTATTTATTTAGAAGAAAGTTCGACAACATAACGGCTATACATTAACACTAACCTCCTGCAAGATCAAAGAATACATAGGCTAACATGGCCACAACAATATAATCAATTCATCTAATAATCACAACACTACAATCCATATCACTCCACGTGTCTTATCTGCAGCATGCACCATATAACATTTACCATATACACGCACCAATTACTCATAATACTTATACATAATATCCTGCCAAAATTACAACTTTATCCACTTATGCTGCACATATACATGACAAAGACAAAAACAAAATACTCTTTGCTCAATACTTCGCTTGCCAAGCTTCCAAAACTAACCAGCATGCTCGCTCCACTCCATACTCGATCTACACCTACGTGCGGTCAAACACAACTACGCGCTAAGCATTAAAAATGCCCAGTGGTGGATACAAATCCATAATATTCCACTAATTTACTTCATGCATGCACAACATGCATAAATATGTTCATGTTTAGAATATCAATGCATATATATAACCATACCCGTTCCCAATTGGTAACTTAACTATCTGATCATCAATCACCTTACTATTCTCTTACTATTAATTTAATGCAACATACATAGCTTATATTCTCTATACAATTAGTGTAACACCCTACACCTGTAAGTGGTATGGATATTGGATGTTACAACACTGCACTGAAATACACTATAATGCACTTAATAGATTCAATAATTTTTTTTTTCAACAATAACAATCACAACATGCATATACAAACTTAACAGTACACTAACATACAATTCAAATACTTGTGCCAACATCAAAACTTTCATCTATTGCAGTCGTATACATGCCATACCAGTCCTTCCATCCTTGCTATCGAACACTTCTTTCGGTTGTCACTAACTCTTCGGCCACATCAAAATCTATCACAACCTGTGCGCAGTAACACTATACACGCTTAGCATTAAAAATGTCCAGTGGTGAATACATATCTTAAATTTTCTACTATACTAATTAAATACATACATGTATGAGAACACAAACATCTTTTTATTTAAACTATATGTACATAAAATCTTTTAACTATTACCTGTCAATTACCTTTTAATTCTTTATTTTACATTATTATTGACAAATTGCATTTTAGTCTCTAGACTTCCACTAATTTACAGTTTGTTCTTCACTTTTCATTTATTTACCATAATGCCATTAATTAACCTATTTTTCTTATTTAACATACAATTTACCATTTAGCCCATATTAAAATAAACTAATATATATTTCATTTAACCATATACATGTAGTAATATTCATTACCACCATTAAATCCTTTATTTAAAATCATATATGCAAATAGCACACATGAAAATCGATATTTGCGATTTGGTCCTTCAAATATGGCATATTTACAATATAGTCCCTAAACTATAGCATATTTACACTTAGGTCCTTAAAACTTTCCCATATTTACACAAATGCCACCAATTTAGTTCATTTACTTATTTAACCCATTATTTTATTATCTAAAATATTCACATTATACTATCATTATTTTCCTTAATCAATATTTCCATAAATAATTTAATTAATTATCAAATTGAAATTCTAATTTATTTTGAATTCTAATCCAATTAGAGTTCTAATTCATATTGACTTCTAATTCATTTAGAGTTCTAATCCAAATTGACTTCTAATTTATTTAAAGTTCTAATCCAATTAGAGTTCTAATCCATATTGACTTCATTAATTAAATCTAAGTCCTTTAACTTACCATACTTTTGTAAAATTACAATTGGGTCCTTGTACTTTCTTTATATTATCACTATATTATTAATTACTCCTATCACTCACTTAAATCATTATTTGACTTACAAATTACAAATTATAAATTAGTCCTTATATTAACATTTGCATGTCAAATTACACTTTAGTCCCTGAACTTTACATCCTTTTACACAATTAAAATTTTAACTTCACTTTTTTTTTTATCAAATTTCACTTATTAACTTACTTTTACACACAATTACTGTTTTACCCCTAAACTTTTATCAAATTATAATATTGCCCTTCTTTTTACTTTTGTTTACATTTATTCACTTCTTAACTTATAATTTATCAACTAGTCCCTTAATTAATAACTTTCATAGTAAAATACGTTTTAGTCCTTAAATTACTATTTTCAAGTCAAATTTCATTTTAATCCTTATCTTATCTTATCTTTATTTTTATCTTATCTTTATCTTTTCTTAACACTTAGCTTATCTTATCACTTAATTGCATATATAACCATGTAATTCTTCATCCATTTTTCACTGCATTTCTCAAACAATCTTATTTTAAACCATTTTTCTTATTTTATCCCTAGTACCATCCAGTAGGAATCACTAGACTGGATATGCGGGTGTAGACACGAGTCTCGAGATGGTCCAAGATCAGAATTAGCTAATGATGAAAATAAAAACTGATTCGTCGGCAAAAAAGCGAGGATTGATCATCTCCTTATCAAGATTATTTTTTTTAGAAATTAAATAGAAAATATATATTTTAAAAATTAAAAATAAAAAAGAAAGTTGGAGGTATTTTTTGGTTAAAAAGTTGCGATTTAAAAAAAAAAAATTCGGCAGATCGCGGCCTGCTAGCGGACCTTTTGCCGCATTTTTCGCCGAAAATCTTTTTTGTTTTTGCCTTTTTTGGGGTTTTTAACCCATTTTTTAAGTGTTTTTGATTTTTAAAATATTTTCCTAATTAAATTTGGGTTTTCTCTTGATAATGGGTATAAATAGAATATTTTGGAGAGAGAAAAGGGGATTTAGGGAAGAATTAGAGAGATTTCTTCTTGAGAGAAAAACCAAATTTTTGAGAGCAAAAAATTTCTTCTCTTCATCTCTCTTGATTTTTCTTAAATTTAAAAAATATTTAGTGAACTTGAGAAAGGAAAATCAATTTTTTAACTTGGGTTTTCTCATCAAAACATCAAAAATCAATTTTTTGAGTTTTTTTTGTGTTCTTGATTTTTTGATAAATCTTTTTGAGTTTATTTTTAAATCTTGACAAGACATCTTACTTCTTCCAACTCATCAAATCTGAGGGTAAAGATTTTTGGATCTATTTATTTTTTCTATCTCATTTTATTTTATTTAATTTAATTTATTTATTTTTATTTTATGTCTAAATATTATTATTTACTATTACATGTTTATTTATCTTCCTCATTTTCATTTATTTAATTTTATTGGTTCATTATTATTGTTATTATTATTATTATTATTGTTGTTGTTGTTGTTGTCGTCGTCGTCGTTGTTGTTGTTGCTAATGTTATCATTATTATTGTAGTATTGTTATTATTATTATTATTATTATTATTATTATTATTATTATTATTATTATTATTATTATTATTATTATTATTATTATTGTTAATGTTATCATTATTATTGTAGTATCATAATTATTATTATTATTATTATTATTGTTAATGTTATTATTATTATTATTATTATTATTAATATTGTTGTTGTTGTTGTTTTTATTTTATTATTATTATTGTTATTATTATTTTTATCATTGTTATTGTTATTATTGTATAAATTTTGCATGACTAATTTTCAATTCCCTTCGCATGTGAGTTGTTTGTGTATTAAATTAATGTACTCAATTTAACCCATTTTATTTTCTGCATGCATGTTAACCATGTTTTATATTTCTCTTGTTTTTATGTTTATGTGGTTAATTTTAGAATTATTACTAATTTTTCTATTGTTATCTTTGTTATGTGGGTAAAATGTGACGTTTGCTTGTTTGAGTATCGTCGTGACCGAACGGAGGGGTTACGGCGCATAGAAAATCACATCGCTTCGGTGAGACCTTACCAACCCTTTTATTTATGTGATTGTTAATGTTTATAAAATAGTTTTACCTGATACGCGTGTAGGATAAATAATTACGAAAATATTTTTATAACTAAATTGGGATTTACTAATAAATTGGGACCAATGTCCTCGATTTTAGCCAAGGAATGCAAAATGTCATGAATTAAAACAAAAAGTTAAATTTTCTAAAAATGGGATCACTCATCCCGATTTTCAAGCCAATAGCCGAAATAACTCTTCGATCTCTCTTTAAGTGAGCATGAAGGAACCAATATTATCGAACCGAATAAATATCCCGATTTATGTATGTCTCCTCTTTTGAATAATTTTGCTTGATTGCTTAACTTTATGTTTATATATATCTTGTGGGCCCTTGTAATTAATTATTTTTGGGGCAATTTTACTTAGCTTTCTTTCATTTGGGGATTGTATTCTGTCCCAATTTCTCCTTTGTAAACGACGTGGCTTTGTGTGTTTACTGCTTTATTTAACCGCTTTATTTATCATTTTTCTTTAAAGCTTTCATGTTCCGCTTTTCTTGATGATTGAATTACGCCTTTAAGTAAATTGCATTAATCGCGTGAGAGGAGAGATTGAATTTTCTAATCTAAAAACTCATTTATAATTAACCAAGGCATAAATAAGAGTGAAGTTCTGAACACCTTATCTGGTTTAAGACCCCGAGGTTAAATGACCTTTCCCAATTTTTTATAAATTGGGTTGCAACTCCAAAATACCTCAAAGATGCCTAAAGGTTTCATGGGACTAGATGGCCTTCCCCAGTGTCCTATTGGGTGGGAATTCCAAAATGTCTCATATTATCCAAAATCAAATGATACGAACCAATCCCTCGAGCCCTAAAAGCGGGCTCTAAGAGGGCCTTTCCGGGTTCGGTGCACGTCACAGTGGCGACTCCACTGGTGACCTTTGTGATTTTGCTCCGAAAGTGTATTGGTTAAAATATATAACTGAGTTTTTAAAAGCTAAAATTCTATATGTTTTTAAAAATTGCATTGCATCATTTTAGAGCTTTAAAATTATGTTAGTTTGTACCCTTATTTTACCCTTGTGCATTCCTAAAACACAACCCTACTTTCACTCATTGTAGGGAAGTGCTTAGGATAATCACCAGCTCAAGCCTTGTACCGTCATGGTATATCAAATGGAGACCCGATCGGTGTTTATACTCGTGATGAGCTAGAACCATTGGTAGGGACCATGCTTGGGTAGCCCTAAAGTAACATCACCTTGACTAAAGCTCATGTAATGGCAATAGATACTTCCCCTAGGTGAGATGAACCGTAATACAATGCTTGTCATGTGGACCATCATGTATTGAACAAATCAAATGAATTAAGTGGTCTTTCATGAAAGGCTTTCATGCCCCGATGGGGTCACCTTAATTCGGTTGAAGTATTTGAATATATAATGGCCGAAACTCATACGCAGACGCATTTTGAGAGACGTTATGCTGCTGACTTTTTGCCATGCACTACGCGTGTTCATAAGGTCCCCTATTGACCCATGGATTAAGCCCACCTAGGAAGAGACTAATTTACCTCGTGTGCGAGAGTCAAAAGGTTGGAAGGATCTACTTGATTGTATATGGTTATGAATGTTGCATAACACATGATCATGCATTGTATATGTCATTCATGCATCATTCTAAAAATTTGAATCTTTCAGCCATTATAGATTCATCTAAGTGGACTAAAGGTTCTGACGGTCGGCTAGTAAGGACAA
The DNA here is from genome assembly GCA_947683425.1 of Excoecaria cochinchinensis. Classification (NCBI taxonomy): domain Eukaryota; kingdom Viridiplantae; phylum Streptophyta; class Magnoliopsida; order Malpighiales; family Euphorbiaceae; genus Excoecaria; species Excoecaria cochinchinensis. The sequence continues at coordinate 811,032 of CANTUQ010000058.1, forward strand.
ACCTACTCTTTGAATTGCAAAAATTAGTGTCTGATTGGGATTTTGAGTCACTCTTAACAACCAATGAATCACCCTTAGAATCATCAATGGTAGAAGAGACCGGAGCTTTAACCACTCAGGACCTTGCCAAGAGACTAGAGGATTTTGAGCGAAGGATGTTGGAGATGATGGGCGCCATGGCCGAAAAGATTGCTCATCCTCCTGCTGCATAACCACCTATTGCTCCACAACCACCGGTAGTCCCTCCTCGAGGGCAAGTTGAACCGCCTGCTGGCGAAGAGGCCCCCATTGTAGGTAATGCTGCCCACCAACCTATCAATGAGCATAAAGCTACTGCACCCATTGAGCCAAGAAGGGCAAGGACCTCTAATCCTAATGAGGATTTCGTAATGGAGGATGAGGTTGAGGAGCTCATAGCCCATCAAGCTGTGAGGGGCAGAGCACCCAAGGTGGAGGATGAGTCTATGAGAGGAATGAGGTAGTAGATTGAGGTGATCACACACTTATTATGAGCAGAGAAGGGAATCAACCCCGAGGATAGAGATGTGGGGGATGAAGACCTGCTGCCCCAAAGGTTTAAGATGCCCGAGCTGCCGAAGTTCGATGCTACTTCGGACCCATCTACACTCATTAAGTAGTATACCCCGGTGATGAAGGGCACAGGGTTGACCAAAAAGAAGAAGGTGGAATATTTCTACCTTAGTCTGGTGGGTCCGGCAGTAGGCTGGTATTACGGGTTGGATAGGAGATCCAAGGAGGACTGGGACCTTTTGACGGAAGAGTTTATGAAGCAATACGACTGCAGCACTAGGATGGAGGTCACCTTAAAGGACCTCGAACTCTTACAGCAAAGGAGTTATGAGTCATTCTATGAATACCTCACCAGATGGAGGAATAGGGTCATGGAGATGAAGCAGAAACCTGACACTGTAGACTATATTAGGCTATTCATCAGGAATTTCTGCCCTTACTTGAGGGACTTACTCAGCTTTAAGGGGCTCGGAGATTGGGAGTCACTTAAGGACATTGCTATAGAGGCTGAGGGGGCTTACCTGGCAAAGAGAGCAAGCCAAAATAACTTTGTTGGGAAAAATTTTGGGAACCAGTCAGGGTACAGATCAGGTGGTGCTGGAAGCAGTAATGGTAGAAATGGTAAGGTGGCCGAGGTTTTAGCTAACGAAGTGGGACAAGGCCAGAGGTACTTTTCTAACTTGGGCCGGTCTCTATCCTGGGTATTAGAGAGATTAATGAAGGCAGGCAGGCTACAACCATTGCCATCCAGGCTAGCTATGAATCAGGGACAGTTAGGGCATAGAGGTGATCAGTACTGCACCTACCATCAGCCCACTAGCCATCTAACAGATTATTGTCAGACTTTGAGGAACAAGATCTAAGATCTTATTAATTCCAAACAGATCACGAATCCTAAAAGAAGAGAGAGAAGAAGAAAAAGGCAGGCTATAATGCAGTCCCCCCGCCATGTATTTGATCGAGTCTGGTCTACCTGAGTGGCATGGGTTATGAAGAACTATAGGAAGATGAATACATTGCTGTCATCTATTAGGAGATGGGTGAAGAAGTTTTCCATGGCAGCGGTAGATTGTCAATCCACTAGTAAGAGTAGAGAAGAAGATGATGTTTTTTTTAGATGCTTTGTTCTTTTTATTCCAAGAACTTCTTATGACAGTGTTGGTTATTTCAATATGATGAATAATTTTGCTTATTTGTATGGTGTTTCTAATGATTTCATTTCTTATGATCATGATGTGTTCATTTTTGACATTAATTCAATTAATACGACTATATTTAATCTAGGAACTTTGGAAAATCCAAAGAAAATCTTGATAGCATCTGATATAACTCCTGAAGAGAGAAAGATTCTAAGAGATTCATAAAAATAAAAAAAAAGAATAAATAAAAAAAGAGCCTTTGCCTGGACCTAAAATGACATGCTAAAAATTGAAAAGGGCATTGTTGGGACATCGCAGCTTTAATATGGAAACATGATAACGAGCAAAATTTCAAAAGCCAGTCCTTTATCTCCTCAAAGTTTAGGATGCATACAGTGCGGCCAAACAAAATCAAACTACGAGGGCTACATAGGGAGTTAGACGAATGAAACTCTAGACCTTCAAAAGAAATATATAACTCATTAGAACCAAGCCTTATGACTCCTTCCCTCCCAACTATTTGAGATATGTACCCCAAAGCCAATCAAGATTGACCTATAATGGGCCCTTATAGCCAAACTTAGAAGGACAGCTCATTAGCTTTGACAAAAAAAAAAAAAAAACAAAAGAAACAAAAAAACTAGAAATCAAAAAATAAAAAAAAAAAGAGAAAAAGAGAGAAGAAAAACCATAGTTTTGTCCTAAACCATCTGAGGCCAACGTACAACTCCATCTCAACCTTTAAAGGGTACTTTAGAAATTGAGCCACCAAAGACGACAAAAAGAAGATACAGGCTTTCACGATCAAGATTCAAGCAAAAAAAACTCACTACCTCAGCCAATGTGCACAAGAGCCAAGGTGAAACTTTTGATGTAAAAAAAAACTGCCAAAAGGAGCAGCCGTCCCGATTGACAATGATGGAAGTAAGTCCGAAAGAGCAAATAGACACCGACAAACTGAATGAGGTTCCATGGCAAAGGCAAAAAAAAAAAATATAATAATAGTAAATCCCCCGTGAATTGAAAATCGAAAAAAGGCGACCTTACTAAAATTGGGCGCCCTACCAGGATAAAAAAATAAATTAAAAAAAAGGGGGCACCCTGGGCAAAAATTAAAGGCTGAGAGAAAATCTTCAATCATGAAAACTCAAGAGGGCTAATTGATAACAGGAGTTTGATGCTTTCATAATTTATCTCGAGATTAGATGAGGTCTTGTTTTTTTCGAGTTGATGCCAAATAAAGATCATGTGTTATGAAATCAAATTGAAACATATGCAATAATGTGATCAGAGCAGTTCATTTTGCATACTCAAAGTTATCTAGTTTTGGTATAAAACTAGCACATTGTTACTACCTACCCTCTACTACTCTCACCACTCAGATATTTTAGCCGATTCATCCTGCTATCAAATGTAAAGCCAATTCTACAGCAACATCATGAGAAGAATCAAGCTTATGCGACTATGATCTAGGACGTAAGCACATGCTGATCACCCTTGAAGAATCTCTAGTAACAACTTCAACCTCTCTTACAAAAGGCTGTTAGAGATGAAAACCGTGACTGACTCTCTAAGCAAAAGTTAGGCTAAAGAGCAGGGTGAAAACTTGGAAACAGGCAGTCTGCCCTATAAAAAATAGATAGATAAAAGCCGCTTGAGTGGGTTGGATCTATTCTAGGCAAAAATTAGGCACAAGATTATGTGAAAATCCGAAAAGGACGCATTTCCCGCTAAGAAAAGTTAGTGTGAAAATTCACAAGGGATGCCTTATGTTAAGAAAATGACTATAGGTATTAGATGAGAACCTCATAATTCCAAAAGGCACAAAATTCAAAAGTAATTCTAAAAGGCATCGGTCCAACCGCAAATTGCGACCAGCCTGGCTATCGCCTCCAAAACTCACTTAGATGAATTCTTGTCCTGCATTTCTGCATGATACATACATTTCATGTGCATGCTCACTATTTTTCCTGCATATCTAGCTTTCTAATTTTGCAGTAAGAGAGATTTGATGCGGACACCAACAAAAGCCGAGTGGCGACATCAGTCCAAACACTAATCCAAACAATCAACCAAAGACCTCTCAAGGGGCAATCAACCAAAGATCTCTCCGGGGGGGGGGGGGGGGGGGGGGTGCACCACTTCAAATCTCAAAAGGGTTAGCACGTTGGCGGCACTACCACTCCACGAAAGGTTAGAATGACCACGGCACTACCACTTCAGAAAGATTAGCACGATGACATCACTACTACTCCACGGAGAGTTGGCACGATCACGGCACTATCGCTTCAAATCTTAAAAGGGTTAGCACGATGGCGGCACTACCATTCTATGAAAGGTTAGCACAATCACGACACTACCACTTCAGAAAAGTTAGCACGATGACGGCACTACCACTCCACGGAGGGTTAGCACGATCACGGCACTACTGCTTTAAATCTCAAAAGGATTAGCACGACGGTGGCACTACCATTCTATAGAAGGTTAGCACGACCACGACACTGCCACTTCAGAAGGGTCAGCATGATGACGGCACTACCACTCCATGGAGAGTTAACACGATCACGACACTACCGCTTTAAATCTCAGAACACGATGCCGGCACTACCATTCTACTGAAGATTAGCATGACAACGGCACTACCACTTCAGAAGGGTTAGCATGATGGCGGCACTACCATTCTACGGAAGGTTAGCACGACCACGACACTACCACTTCAGAAGGGTTAACACGATGGCGGCACTACCATTCTACAGAAGGTTAGCACGACCATGGCATTACCACTTCAGAAGGGTTATCATGATGACGGCACTACCACTCCATGGAGGGTTGGCATGATCACGGCACTACTGCTTCAAATCTCAGAAGGGTTAGCACGATGGCGGCACTACCATTCTATGGAAGGTTAGTACGACCATGGCACTACCACTTCGCGGAGGGTTAGCACAATCATGGTACTATCACTTCAACGAAAGACAACATGTTGACAACCACCCCAACAATAACATCCAGTCTAAAAAGATACACGCTTCTTTCCTTTTTCTGAATTTTGGCTCACCTAGGGACCTACGTGATAGTTTTCCCAAAATTTAGGGCAACTGTAGACACCGGGTCCCGAGGCAGTCCAAGATCAGGATTACCCAATGATAAAAATAAAAACCGATTCGTCGGCAAGAAGGCGAGGATCGATCGTCTCCTTATCAAGATTATTTTTTTTAGAAATTAAATAAAAAATATATATTTTGAAAATAAAAAATAAAAAAAGAAAGTTGGAGGTAATTTTTTGGTTAAAAAGCTGTGATTTAAAAAAAAAAAAAATTTGGCGGTCGCAACGTTCGAGGGCAGGTGCCCCTCGCACACAGGCAGGCCAGGCACGTGCCTCGTGTGCGGCCTGTGAGCGCAGCATGCGGCCGCAGGCACGTCCAGCGCCTGCCAGCGGCTTTTTTGTCGCATTTTCCGTCGAAAATATTTTTTTCCCTTTTTTGGGGTTTTTAACCCATTTTTTAAGTGTTTTTGATTTTTAAACTATTTTTAATTAAATTAGGGTTTTCTCTTGATAATGGGTATAAATAGAATATTTTGGAAAGAGAAAAGGGGATTTAGGGGAGAATTAGAGAGATTTCTTCTTGAGAGAAAAACCAAATTTTTGAGAGCCAAAAATTTCTTCTCTTCATTTCTCTTGATTTTTCTTAAATCTAGAAAATATTTGGTGAACTTGAGGAAGGAAAATCAATTTCCTTATCTTGGGTTTTCTCATTGAAACATCAAAACTCAATTTTTTGAATTTTTTTGTATTCTTGATTTTTTGATAAATTTTTTTGAGTTTATTTTTGAATCTTGACAAAAAAATAAATTAAGACATCTTGTTTCCAAATTATCAAATCTGAGCGTAAAAATTTTTGGATCTATTTATATTTGCTATCTCATTTAATTTAATTTAATTTAATTTATTTTTTTTTTATTTTATGTCTAAATATTATTATTTACTATTACATGTTTATTTTCCTTCCTCATTTTCCTTTATTTAATTTCATTGGTTTATTATTATTATTATTATTATTATTGCTGCTGTTGTTGTTGTTATTATTATTATTGTTAATGTTATCATTATTGTATTATTATTATTATTATTATTATTATTATTATTATTGTTGTTGTTGTTGTTGTTGTTGTTGTTGTTGTTGTTGTTGCTGCTGCTGCTGTTGTTGCTGTTATTGTTATTCATGTTATCATTGTTATTAATGTTATCATTGTTATTGTATTATTATTATTATTATTATTATTATTATTATTATTATTATTATTATTATTATTATTATTATTATCATTGTTCTTGTTATTATTATATAATTTTTGCATGACTAATTTTCAAAATCCTTTCGCATGTGAGTTGTTTGTGTATAAAATTAATGTACTCAATTTAACCCATTTTATTTTCTGCATGCATGTTAACCATGTTTTATATTTTTCTTGTCTTTATGTTTATTTGGTTAATTTTAATATTATTACTAATTTTTCTATTGTGATCTTTGTTATGTGGGTAAAATGTGACGTTTGCTTGTTTGAGCATCGTCATGACCGAACGGACGGGTCACGGGGTGTAAAAACCCACATCGCTTGGGTGAAACCTTACCATACATCGCTTGGGTGAGACCTTACCAACTATTTTATTTATGTCATTGTTTTTGTTTATAAAACAGTTTTATTTGATACGCGTGTAGGATAATAAATCACGAAAATATTTTTATAACTAAATTGAGATTTTTACTAAAAAATTGGGACCAATGTCCTCGATTTTAGCCAAAAAATGCTAAATGTCACGAATTAAAATGAAGAGTTAAATTTTCAAAAAATGGGATCACTCATCCCGATTTTCAAGGCAATAGCCGAAATAACTTTTCGATCTCTCTTTAAGTGAGCATGAAAGAACCAATATTCCCGAACCGAATAAATATCTCGATTCATGTATGTCTCATCTTTTGATTAATTTTGCTTGATTGTTTAAATTTAGGTTTGTAAATATCTTGTGGGCCCTTGTAATTAATTATTTTTGGGGCAATTTTACTTAGCTTTCTTTCATTTGGAGATTGTATTCTGTCCCAATTTCTCCTTTGTAAATGGCGTGGCTTTGTGTGTTTATCGCTTTATTTACCGCTTTTCTTTATAGCTTTCATTTACCGCTTTTCTCGATGAATGAATTGCGCCTTTAAGTAAATTGCATTAATTGCATGAGAGGAGAGATGGAGTTTTCTAATCTAAAAACTCATTTATAATTAACTAAGACATAAATAAGAGTGAAGTTCCGAACACCTTCTCTGGTTTAAGATCCCAAGGTTAGATGACCTTTCTCAATTTCTTGTAAATTGGGTGGTGACTCCAAAATACCTCAAAGGTACCTAAAGGTTTTATGGGATTAGATGACCTTCCCCAATGTCCTATTGGGTGGGGATTCCAAAATGTCTCATGTTACCCAAGATCAAATGACGCGAACCAATTCCTCGAGCCCTAAAAGCGGGCTTTAAGAGGGCCTTTCCGAGTTCGGCGTGCGTCATAGCGGGACTGGGCTCTATAGCCCTAACATACCGAAGTGGCCATTAGGGGGCCAAATTACACTCTGACATCACTACACTCGGAGTGGCCAATAGGGGGCCAAATTACACTCCGACGTCACTACACTCGGAGTGGCCACTAGGGGTCCAAATTACACTCCGACGTCACTACACTCGGAGTGGCCACTAGCGGGCCAAATTACACTCCGACATTACTACACTTACACTTTACACTACACTAACATTTGAAAGTAGACCTTCATTGGTCTACAATTGCAAGTCACCATGACTTGCTACCGCAGCATACACTGACATCCCTATGGCTAGCTATTTATATCCTGAACTAGATTTACTATCAGATCACTAAGGGCAATACATATTCATCATTCAATTCAATTTCCACTTATAATACAATTTGGAGTAAATCCACAATATAAATCAATACAGTACAGTTTCACTTTCAATTCATTCTTTTTCCACCAGTTCCATTCCAATTTAAACTTTCATTCCTTTTCTCATACAATTTAATGCAATAATTAAAGCGTAAATCAATTACATAATGAAAGCAGTAAATAAAAAGTAAATCAAGCATAAAGTAGATAAAAGTACAATAGTTTACAATAAAACTAGTGGGGGAATAAAACACCCAATGAAAAGACAAGTATATTATACATAAGATAGGATATTTATTAGAAATGAGGACATTGGCCCTTGCATGTTCAAGGTGACAGTTTATTTGGATGGAAAAACTAGGACATTGGTCCTATTTTATTGAAAAAATCCAATATTTTACTTATAGAAATCTTTTATCACTTTTTATATTTACAGATTCAGAAATAACATTTATGATGAAAAGGAATTGAGAAAAATAAACTAAAAATAGAAATAAGGTAGAAGAAATGAACCAAATCGACATCCTCTGATAATCCTAGTTACCTTCCTTTCTCAGCATCCAATATTCAACGAAATATAATAAAAAAGAACTCACAAAAACAAATAACCCGTCAGCAAAATAATAGAATAGAATAATAATAAAAAGAACTAACGGAAATAAAATAAATAATTGGAAAAACAAGAAAAGAGTAAATGAATTACCTTAAAATGGATAAAAAAAAGTTTAAGAGAAAAGAATAAAAGAAACAACAAAGAAAGGAAGGAAAGAGGCCTAAGGATGGCCAAGTTGCCTGAGTGATGAGCATCCCTAGGGTAACCGACGGGAAGAATGGATTCCTCGCTATGGCTCATCGTTCACTTAAGTGACGACTGTCGGTGAGGCCTTCAACCTGTCGGTCAGCTACAGACTTCAAAAAAATGGGAAAAACAACCAAAATCCAAGATTTTCACATTTTAATTCATTTTTACGCAATAAATTATTAATAAAAACAAATAGAGCGATGAGAACTGAATTAATTAAGATAAATTAATTTATATTTGTTCCAAAATGTTTACCCTCGTAATGTTGATTTTTGGAAGGTAGATGTCGCGTGATCTCTCTTGAATTCTATAAGGATATGTTGACCAATGAAAACTGCTAAAGACAATTTCTCTTACAAAAAAGGGTTTTTTTTTTTCAAATGATTTTAAGATTTAAAAAAAAAATAAATTAAGAGAAAAAATTTATTTCTTTTTCTCGATTTCGAATCTGAGAAGGATAGATCGAGGAAAGAAAATTGTTTTCACTTTCTCGAGTTCGTCCTAATTCATTTTTTGAGGAGAAAAATTGATATGAAAATAAATTCCTTTTACTTTTGAAAATCTAAAAATTACCAACCAAAAAGTTCCTAATCAAAAAGTTTCTCTCTTAAAAATTGCTAACCTCAAAGCTCGATACTCAGCCTGCTATTTATAAGCTAACTGAGGATAAGGATAAGGAATTCAAATTTTTTTAAATTTCTAATTGAAAATTCAAATCTTTTTAATATCCAAGTTATCCTTGGAGATAGATATTAAATCTATTTGAATTCAAATTAGATTTTATCAAATCTTTTTGAATTTTAATCAGATTTTAGAAGATAAATTCAAATATTTTTGAATTCAAATTAGATTTGGAGATCAAATCAAATCTTTTTAAATTCAAATTAGATTTTATAAGATAAAATCAAATCTTTGATATTTATCTTAAGGATAAACACTAAAAAAACCATTTTTTATCCAAAAAAATGTCCCCAGGAGATGACTGACGAACGCATCTCGGCCCACCGATGGGCATCGCTCACGCGAGGGGCAAGCGCCCTTAAGTGCGAGCAACGGGTGCTGCTCACACGAGGGACCGGCGCCTTCAAGCTCGAGTGATGGGCGCTGCTTGCGCGAGGGATAGGCCCCCCCTTAAGCATGAGCGATGGGTGTTGCTCGTACGAGGGACATACACCCCTCAAGTCTGAGCGACGGGAGTTGCTGGCCTACCGACGGGCGTTGATCATCGAAAAAATAGTAAAAACTCAACAAAAAGCTCTATTTTAAAGCAAAAGAGGAAACTTAAGGATTTTTAGTCACCAATATCCCTAAAATTTATGAATTTCAAGGGCGACAGCCTACGAATTCACTCCTTGTCCTGTGGAACAGGTATCGGTATCTTCATCGGGTAACTCTGATCTAGGCTGCCTTGGGACCCGACGTCTACAGTTGCCCCCAATTTTAGGAAAACTAGTGCATTAGAGTCTAGATGAGCCAAAATTCAGAGAAGAAGGAATGGAGCACGTACCTGAGGTAGTCCTTACCTTTTGCTATGTTGAAGATAGTGGAAGGTGGCTTCTAATTTCGCCACTAAGTCAAACTGTAGACTTCGCTCTAAAGACTTCGGTGTTGAAGATCGGGGATTGTGGCTTCTGATTGCCGCCACTAAGTCAAACTGAAGACTTTGCTCTGAAGACTTCGGTGTTGAAGATCGGGAATGGTGGCCACTAATTGTTGCCACTAAGTCATTCCGAAGATTTTGCTCTAAAGTTTTCGGTGTTGAAGATCGGGGATGGTGGCTACTGATTGTCGCCATTAAGCCAATCTAAAGACTCTGCTCTGAAGACTTCAGTGTTGAAGATCGGGGATGGTGGCTATGGATTGTCGCCACTAAGCCAATCTGAAGACTTTGCTTTGAAGACTTCTATTAATATTTCCAAGCATATAATCGTCGCTATTGGGTTGTGAGCATATTTTACTATAACTTATCTGGCAGAAGACTCTCTTCTGATGTAGCTTATAATTAAATGCTACTGAGCTGTGATGATTCCAACTTTTGTGTCGTGAGCTATAAGCATACTCTACTTATAACTCATTTTACAAAAGACTCTTCTCTGGCAATGAATTCGACTTTCGTGTCACGAGCTGTAAGCGTATTTTACTTATAACTCACTTAGTAGAAGGCTCTTTTCTGATAATGAACCCGACTTTCGTGTCGTGAGCTGTAAGCATATTCTACTTGCAACTCATTTTGCAGAAAGCTCTCTTCTGATGATGAATTTGACTTTCTCGTCATGAGCGGTAAGCATATTCTACTTGCAACTCATTTTGCAGAAGGCTCTCTTCTGATGATGAATCCGACTTTAGTGTCGTGGGTTGTATGCATACTCTACTTACAACTCATTTTGCAGAAAACTCTCCTCTGATGATGAATTCGACTTTCTCGTCGTAAGATGTAAGCATACTTTACTTACAACTCATTTGATATCTTGCTAACCACTATCGGGTTTGCTTAGCGTATATTTCCTGTAATTTTAAAGAACCTTGTTAATTTATTACATCAACTGGATCCTTTTAAAGCGTAAGTTCTACGTCTTTTATTTTCTTTTCTTTTATTGTTTATATTTTATCTTTCTTGTTCTTTATTTTTCTTATTTTCTTTTACTGTATTATTATGATGCATCAAGTATTTTGAAGTAGAAAATTAAATTTTAACAAGAATATACATATCATTATAATGAAATAAATTTTAACAACATGTAAATTTCACTAAGTAATATGTGAAGTTGTACATCAACAAATACATATACAAAAATCTCCCTAAAATGCACTATAGAGGGGAATAATCTAAAGGCTCCTCTGGGTCCTCCTCACTCTCTAATAGATGGATAGGCTAAGCGCTAGATGAGGACGGTCTGGCTCGAAAGGTAGAAGGTCCGATTCAAGATGAGGAAGGCTGACCCCTGAATGTTGACAGTTCGGCCCCGGTGGCTAGCTATGGAGGCATGATAACCGCTAGTGGAAGTGGTGGTGTTGCCTGCTGCTCTGCATGGCAGGCCCGCTAAAACTAGACTCGGGTGTATCCATCTAGGAAGGACTGAGCGCATGTCCTGAAGAAACCCAATACCTCACTGATCACCTTGCCTAACTCCATGAAAGCCTGAGCCTGCTCCAAGCTCTAGCGCCTGGCTGCATCTCTGATCCCAGTCAGTCTAGTTTCCACCTGCTCCCTCAACTCTCTGATGGACCCAGATATAGTTAGTATGCAAGCCTCCAACACCTTCACTCGAAATCGGAGGGCAGTGACCGACTCATCGATCCTCTGAGCTGTCACCGCTTGTGAGGCGTTCAGACCCTGCCTCAGCTCCTTAATCACTCTATACTGCCTCTCCAGGTGCTCACCGAGTGTTCCATCCCTCTCCTCTATCCGTCACTCTATGGTGATGAGGGTAGTAGTTACTGCTAGAATGATGTCCTACTATGCTAGCTGAGAAGGTATCGGTGGACTGGGCCGTGATGGCTCTGCCTGATGCTCTAGTGGCGGAGGAGCTGTGGATATGGATGCCCCCGAGTGGCCCAGCCGGCTATATGGATGAAATCTTTAGGCCTCGTGAGCCTTAGAGCACTGGACCTGTGGTGGTGGTGGCATGAGGCTCTGAGTCCTTTGCGATGCTAGAGTGTGCAACAGGTCATCCAAGTCTATCTCTAAGTCCATATCAAAGGGGGTGTGAGGCTCCTCCTCCTCCAGCTACGACTGCTCCTCTTCTGCCTGAGGCTACTATGGGGGCTGCTCCTCTCCCTAGGGCTCTCCCAGAATATCCTCAGTTGGCTAGAGTGGAGGGAGGTGAAAGAGGTATCTGGTCTCCTCCACCATGAGCAGCCTATACTCCTCGAGATGACTGACTACTTGTGCTATCATCCCCATAGTCTGAGTTGCTGCTGCACCCACATAAATATCCTCATCTGTCGGAGTTCCAAATCTCCTTGGATGAACTCTCAGATGTAACAACAGTCTGGTGATAATGCCTTCGGTGCATATGGAAGGGGCTATCCCCTGCACTAGCCTCGCCAGATTAGCCAATATCTCATGGCTAATATTGAGGCACTGGCCTATTACCATCGCCTATTGACTCTAGATCTCTGCCCCATTAACTGACCCAAGGTTACCTACCCGACCTAAATAAGAACTGGAAAGCACTCTGTGCACATACCTTAGCGCCTATGACGAGAGCATAGTGTTCTTTGCCGTATCATGGTCATATGGTGCCCCGGTATGGTGATGGCCTCCCAGTGCTGCCTCCTAATGGCTCTCTATGGTATCACCATGTCTCTCTCATACGAGAGTCCCATGGCCTGTGCAAAAACTCAGCGGGTGATACTAAAGTGGTCTCCTCTGATCCTGAACTGAATGACCCCCTCCTCTGTGTTAGATCTCTAGAAACCCTTGTAGTGGAAGGTGGCTAGGAACTCTCTCATAACCTCTGAGTATGTCTAGAAAGACTGCTGTAGGAACTCGATCCATCCTGCTACCTCCAACAGTGCATCGACCTAGTGTAGTATCCCCATGTGCTGGATGAAGGGTTTGGAGATGTACCGGCTAGCGTGGAACTGTACATGTGCTAGGGCCTGAAACCTCTCCCTAAGATCGGGGCCCATCCATTTTGGAACCTCATGCTCGGGCTTCTCTCGAGGAACATTGCATCTCGAAAGCATCCTGAAAATAATAGAGTCAGTTTGCATGATAATCGCAAGTAAACTAAGCACACTTTCAAAAAATTTTAAAAATTTTGACAATATTTCAGCTAGAATATGCCTGTAAAAAAAATTTCGGCAGCATCCTGGCAAGGATGTGCCCAACTAAAAAAAATTTTGGCAGCATCCAGGCAAGGATGTGCCCAACTTCCTGCATGAAAAAATCTACAAGGACAGGCCTTAAGCCCCAATAATAGTTTCATAGGTCTAATTATTCCATAAGACAATCAAATAACTAACTAGTCAAGCTCATTCCATTCTCAGCTAATAATTGTGAAAAGGCATTTTTCTACACTTTATTCTGCTATTTTATTATTATTACTATTATTATTTATCTATTTTGTTGGTATATACTTCCTATTGTCACTGTACAGTTCAATATTACAGAAAATAAACGGCAAAATTTGTCCTACATTTTGAAGCATGCACATCTATCATGCATTCAGAATATAAATTCAAATAAAAAGAAGTAAAAAAGAAGGAGAAAAATGCAATAAAACTAACTTGGTAGTCGATGAAACACACTGAAAAATAACTCGAAAAAACTAGTATTGGACGTGCGCGGTGGTGAGAGGATTGTTTTGGTGCAAACGACACACAAAACGGGTGTAAAATGAGGGAGAAACACTTTGAAAAATTTTACTTTTCATGACAAATATTTTAATGATGCATAAAATTTCGTCACTAATTGTAACTTACAACGACAAATTTTTAAAAATATCACCATACTATTTATTACTGTGACAAAATTATTTTGCGTCATTTTATGTTTTAATTTTCGTCACAATAGATTAATTTTGTGATGAAAAATATATTTCGTCATGGTTTATTTAGGAGGAAAAATTTCCCACTTTTTTTTAGGGAAAAAATTTAATGATAAAATAATAACTTATTGTAACGCATAAAATCGTCACAAAATATTTATTTTTTTGTGATGAATTATTTTTGTCATAACTAATAAGTTATTGACAATAAAATCATTGCATCACAAATAAGATATCAATATAAAAAAATTCTAATTATTTTTTTCGAAAAATTTTAGTTTAAAAAATAATTTTATTTATGACAAATAAATGTATCACAAAAAATGAATATACTATGATGAGGTATAATTTCGTCACCTTTGATATGGAGGGAAAAATTTAAACATTTTTCTTTTGTTGGGAAAAAAATTTAATAAAAAAATAACTATTTTCGACATATAAATTCGTCATGAAATACTTTTTTTTTGTGACATGAATTATTTTTGTCACAATTTAATGAATTAGTGACGATAAAATTATTTCATCACAATAATTTTATTTATGACAAATAAATATGTCACAAAAAATGAATATATTATGACGAAATACAATTTCATCACCGGTACAATCAGTTTATGACAATAATAATATTATGTCACAATTAGTTGTAATGTTAATATACGACAAATAAATTATGTCATAAAACATAAATTCAATTTATGACAAATAAATATGTCACCAAAAAATGAATTTATTATGACGAAGTATAAGTTTATTACTAATACAATCAGTTTGTGCGACCATAATATTTTATCACAATCGACTATAATAAAAATGTGCTACAACTAAATTATGTTATAAATAATTTATTTTATATTATAAATAAAAATGTCCCTAATAAATTTTTTTAATAACAAAAAATAGTTTGTCATCTACTTTTTTTACAAAAATAACTAAATTATATATGAAAGTTAATTAATTAATAATATAATAATAATTTAAAATAAAATATTTTAGTGTAAATTAAAAAATTGTAACCCTAAAATCCAGAATAAAATTTTCCCCCTAAGTCCTTCTCTCTCTAGCAAAATCAATCTGTCTCTGCTGCCCTTGTCGCTCGGTAACTTCCCCTCTCTGCCGCGGTCCTCTCTCGATGACTTCCCCTTCTCCACCATAGTTCGCTTTATCTCATCCACCGTCTCCGCCGCGTGCCTGTCGCTCTCACTTGTAGTCTCTGCCGCACTCCTCTCTCTCAATATCAATCACCCATTCTTCAATCAAGGAATGTTCTTAAGGTATTCCATCAATGTCTCTCAATTTAAACAAATGGCAAGAAAATGCTTTTTATGAATTGTTTAGATTTGCTAATTCTCTTATTGCATAGGTTCAAAACCTTCTAGGTCATTATGCTCAACATCTTAAGAAGGGTGAATCCCACCAAGGACTAGCTGTGCTTGGGATTGCTATGGTAGCAATGGCCAAGGAATTGGGGCTTAAAATGGCAATTTATTCACTGGAGCATCTTTTACAGTATGGGGAACAACATATTCGTCCTGCAGTTCCTTTATCTCTCGGTCTTCTCTGCATATCAAATCCAAAGGTACTGATCTAATTTTAGTTATTCAATGTTTGCTGTGATAGAAATTATTTTACTTGGATGTTAAAATTTATAAATGGGACTGGATAAGCAAAGTAATTAGGTTCTTTCTATGCTTTGGTAATGTAGCTAAGGACTGTAACACCCCAATACACCCTGGGAGGAATATCGGGGTGCCATGCACAAACACACTAACGCAAACATATACAAACTTAACTCGAAAGCAGAAGCAATAACAATAAATAATTAGAATATTGTAAGCACCGTGTTCCGGAGCGGTCCGGATCAGAGATTACCCTATGATGAAATCGGCATCTGAGCCCGTGCAAACGGTTTGGATTCGGAGGCTTTAGTCCCATGCTCCACGAGAAACGAGTCTTTTTACCTTTCGTAGGCAGAAGGGGAGAAAATGGAGAGTTTTTAAAGTCCAAAAAAGTATGTCTTCCTCGACGGACGGCTAGCCCGTCGGTCAGGGGCCGGCCCGTCGGTCGGCTGGCAGGACCGTCGAATGAATCCTTGTGTCAGAAGGATTCTTCCGATGCCTGTCGGTCGGCTGGCAGGACCGTCGGATGAATCCTTGTGTTAGAAGGATTCTTCCGACGCCTGTCGGTCAAAATGGCAGGCCCGTCGGTCAGGTTGCAGGGCCGTCGGATGAATCCTTATGTCAGTAGGATTCTTCTGACGCCCGTCGGTCATCCCTGGCCTATAAAAGCTTTGAATTTTCTCATAAAAGCGGTTGGAAAAATTTGCAAAAATAGGGAAAACTCTGCCAAAATTCACGCACGTTTTCTCTCTCTTCCAACAAACACATTTCTAAAAAGATTTAACTAATTCAAGAATCAAATCTTCAAAAGAAAGAGGATCTAGTTGATTTTTCATGGGTTTTTGGAACTCAATTCACAGATTTTCAAAACTCAATTTTCATCGAACTGTTGAGGACACTCTATCTTCAACATTTGATCTTTTTGTTCGGACCTTCTCTTGGAGCGTGCGGGAAGCCAGACAACAACAAGGAATCCAACCAGAAGGTTGTTCTGAGGGTAAATATTCTGGACCCTTTTCTGTCCCCTTTTTTTACCTTCATTTTCGATACTATCTTTGCTTTTGGTCCCTTTTTATTTATTTCTTATTTCTATTCTTCTTGAATCTATGTAAAATTTGTCTTTTTGCTTTTTGAAAAGCTTCTGTTTTTCTGAGACAGAGGTGATCGACGGGTCATCTGCTGTGACCGACGCCCGTCGGTCACCCTCACAGACGGCTCCCTTCGAGTGAGCGACGGGCTGTATAGGTCACCCTGACTGACGCCCGCCGGTCATTCAGCATAGCCCGTCGATGGGTTCTGTCCCACATTTTCAAATCTTTTTCTTTCCCCTTTTTTGTTCATTCAAATTTTTATGTTTATTTATAGTTTTTCGTCTGTATTTTAACATCCTTTTGGCTTTTTTTGGGAGAATATGTCTCTGTTTCTTGAACTGGCTGGAGCCTGAGAGGGTTCTCCCGTATATGGAAAGTTTGCCCGGTTTAGTTCCCTATCTCCCTCTCTTTCGTACTTCATGTATTTATTTGTTGTTTCTCTTGTATATGACAAAATTGTTGTATTTCTCGCTAATGTAAAAATCAGCCAAATGTTTTATATTTAATAAACTGAATTCTTCATAAAATCAAGGACCCAATGTTCTATTTTTATCCAATAAAATCCTCACAATAGAAATATCCACTTTAATAATGATGCATGCGAGGACCAAAGTCCTCAAAATAAGCAATGCCCTGATTTGTGCATGTATTGCATATTTATAAAAGGGAGTTGTATTCCGCTCCTTGTGTTATTGTAATTTATCACTTTCATTATTTACTCATTCATTTACCGCTTTCCAAATATGAATATATGCGCTTTGATTCAATTGCATCGTGTGGAGAGAGAGTGAATTAATGAAAATTAAAATTTGATCATAAGATAATCAAGGTAGAAATAGATGAGAAGTTCCAAACCCAGCTCTGGTCTTTGGGCTCAAAGAGGCGAGAGGTCTATCTGATCACTCATTGGAACTATGACCTCCAAGACATCTCTTATGTCACGAGACTTTGACGTTAATCCTAGGCTCCTTAGGGCGAGAGGTTTACCCTCCAAGACCCCTTTGGTTGGCCCAAAATGGATGCTAAGAGCAGTCTTAGGTTCTCAAAGGCGAGAGAAACTTTCCCAATGTTCTATTGGGTGGCGACTCCATGAAACCTCCTTGGTGCCCAAAATAGACGCACTCGCAATTCATTGCAAGTTGCCAACGGACCCACAATTGCCCCGATCGCCCTCAGGCGGGCGGTCGCACGGGCGGCCGCGGTGATCCGACGTGCGTCACAAATATCATGGGCCAAAAACAAAATACTCTTATAACATATATAAGCTGTCCATATTACAAAAGTTTTATACTTAATACATAATCGTCTTCTGTACATGTACGAAAAAGTTATCATTTACAATTCGATACTATACTTTTCTATATACATAATGATGTTACTCAAAACACAAGAAAACTCTATCTTATACAAAAAGATCTTCATCAAGCTCCTAGTGGCCAAGACCTGCATATACAAACTCTCTAATCGCATCCTGTAAACCTACACGGGAAAAACACCCTGCTAAGCGATAATGTTTAGTGGGGATAAACAGAAGCAATAGACTTCTAACGAAGTCACAAATATATTAAGAGCATATCGATAGTCATGTCATATACAAGTAATCGTATACATACAACCTTGTAAGCAAAAGACATCATGCTTCAACCTATTCATGTACAAAAAATCCAAATATGCAAACGATATCGATAACATGTCATACTATATTCATATACATATACAAGTCTCTACTTCATAT
Source organism: Excoecaria cochinchinensis (assembly GCA_947683425.1). Taxonomy (NCBI): domain Eukaryota; kingdom Viridiplantae; phylum Streptophyta; class Magnoliopsida; order Malpighiales; family Euphorbiaceae; genus Excoecaria; species Excoecaria cochinchinensis. The sequence continues at coordinate 829,385 of CANTUQ010000058.1, forward strand.
CTTGTACATTACAAAATATACATTAGCCTGAATTCTCAATAATGGTGGATACGGGTACTGTGGATACTGTATAAACTCTAGAGAACTAACTCAATAGCTTTGAATACCCTAGGTATTCATCAAGTAGACACAACTAAGGCAGTCGCCTCTAAACCTTTATAAGCATGCTTATCTATCCTCTACTATGACACTTCAGGCTTAATTCACTCACTCACAATTACAATACTTTAAATTATCCAAAGACACGAATCAAAACACTATCATTATCATTAATCACTATTACAAAAGCTAGAACAAAATATCATCAAGGCATGAGCAAAACCATGTACCATGCAATAATGTGAAACCATGCAAAATGGGGCAAAAGAATAAATTCAGAAAACAGGGCAGTCAGGAAGGGCCTCTGTTGCGATTGTGACATGCGTCACACTCACGACAGAGCACAGGGTACCTAGTCGCGCACTCGTGATAAAGCATAGCTCGATAGATGCTCACTTTACCAAGCTCTATCATGCTTGTAACAGAGATCGGGCACTTCCCCTTCACGTTCACGCTCGGAGGCACGCTCGTGCTGCGGCTCGGCTTACCGAAGCTCGGCCTATCGAGCTCTCTATCGCGCTCTAGACTTACGTCGCACTCACGACAGAGGGCTCCGCAGCAACACAAATGCCATTCTGCACTCTATCGCGCTCGTGACAGGCATCGCGCTCATGATAGAGACGAGAATTACCCAGAATCTTCACTTTACTGCACTTCTTCCCATTATAACCAATACTCAGATCCACTCAATCATGCACTAACACTTACCTCATCACTCAAATGCATACCAAGCCATGTTATAATCAAATTATAATCATTATACGCTAATTATTAACAAGAAAATACACTCAATATGTGAATTAAACCACAAAAACATTCAAATTACAATCTACCCTAACTCAGAAGTTCATATAAAGACCATACTCATTTAAACACTGAAAGCAATCAAAATGAGCATATAAACAACTGTACAACTAATAGAGCTATTGAACTAGTCAAAGTTCACCATACATCACTACTCATACATATCTCTATTCGAGCATAAATTATTCAATCACAAACACATGCAAATAACTGAAATCACACTCGATCCCAATCTCTAGGTAGCTCAATCACTGCTCTTTACTCAATTTTGATCTTCTCCTTGCCTTTGTCTAGTCTCTTAACCAAAGGTTGAACAAAATCATCCAAACAGTCCATGAATCAATCCTTTTTTTTCACTTAAAATCAAAAATAGAAACCAAAGTAGAAGAAGAAGACCTATACCTGGAAAAATCTATTACTTACCTCTTCATAAGAACCAACTCAACCCTCAAAATACTCTCTTCAAACCAATCCAAGTGATCCACTTAAAGAGCAAAAGAAAAAGAAAAGAAAAGAAAAGAAAAGAAAAGAAAAGAAAAGAAAAGGGAATGGAGCACGATAAAACCAAAAGCAAGAAAGAAAAAGAAGAACAAAGGGCTAAAATCAGAAATTGAAAGGAGAGTAAGAAAGAGTGTGGCCGGTCAAACCCAAAGAAAGCCAACCTCTCACATTAATGCCCACCAAAACACATAAATGCCACCTAAAAGCGTTTAATGCCTCTTACCATAATAAATACATTTATTTGCTCAAAATAAAAACTCATTCAATCCAAGTGTCACACTCCCTTGTTGCCATGTGTCAATCCCCTATAATGCCACATGTCAAAAAAATCCAACTCAAAGTCTCTTATAACCCACTTAAGCTGACATTCCACTGAGGGGTTCTGTCGCGCTCGCGACAGAACTCTCAAACACAACAAACACTCTTCTTCTAAAGCCACACCCATATAATCAAAGCTTTATACCTCTAACAACTTGCAAACTCACATATTTACATCTAGATTCGCTCTTAATCTTGTCAAAATCCGGCCAAATCTAGCCAAAACTTCTAGGGTCCAAATTGGGTCATTACAAGGACTCTGGTAATTTATGTATCATCTCTCATTTTATTTGTTTATTTTGTTTTAGTATGTTATCTGCAATTATGGTGCTGAAAGCATGGTCCTTAAATGTATAAGAATAATGATAGCTAGTCGTTCTGTCATGCTGGGAGAGGGTGGATTTGGCTGTGTCTATAGAGGATTCATCAAGAGCACTAAAGACCCAAATAGAAAGCTTGAAGTTGCAGTGAAATAGCTTGTTAAAAGAGGGATGCAGGTAATCCTTCATCCTCGGTGCTACCAAATTTTTGGATCTCTTAGTAATCTTGAGGGGAAAAAAGATATTTTTTTCTTATTTTTTGGGTATTTATTTTGTCAGCATTTATCCTTCACTTAAAATTTTTTGGGTAAACATTTCTCAGTGCTAAATGTATTACTGAGAATGAGAATAATTAGGTCTCATCCAATTTTAACTCTTAAGATTTAATCCTCAAAGTTTTTCTGATTTAAATTATGCAGGTAGATGTAACACATTTCCTATTTTGACATAATATAAGCAGAAAAGTTTTTCCCCTGCTCAGTTTTTATTTCTTGAACTCGTGGTTAAGTTTAGAAAAATGATTGATCTTGCTGAAGTCGCCCTTGCTGCAAAGTAGGTTTTAATTTTCCAATTGATAAGCCTGATTTCATACTTGTTGCAGAGGTGTTTGCCTATGTTATCATTTTTAGATGCTTTTTATGGCAATAATAGTCTTCCCATCTATCAAAGTATATGTAACAGCCCCAATACCGGGTTAGTCGTAAATAGTATTTTTCAAGAGTGAATAGTATTTTCGGGGTGAATAGTACTTCTCAAAATCGAAAAAATATTTTATTGGGCCATAACTCCTTAAATTAAAGTTCAATTAATATGAAGCTCGTGCCATTGTATAGTGTATATATAAGTAAAATTATGGTTAGAAGGCCAAGATGGCAGAAAATGATGTTAGGATGGGTTTTAAAAGTAATTTGTCTGGCTATGGCTAAGTGTATGAGAAAGAGGTACAAGGAGTAGAGCTTTGAACAAGGAGTTTAGGCTCTGTCACGAGCACAACAGGGGTCGTGGGTGTGACAAAGTGCTCCGACGGGTAGAAGTGTTAGTTGTGTGATCTATCGCAGGCGCGAGCATTGCTGTAAGTGCGATAGAAGTGGTTGGTTGGTTCTATCGTGTGTGCGACTTATTCTGCAAGGGCAATAGAAGGTAGTGTTAGGTCTATCGTGAGCGCAGCTGAGTCTCAAGTTGAGAAAAATTTCTAAATGTCTTATTTTGTGTGAATGATGATGTTGGCTTATGTATGACTATGCATATGAAAACTATAAATGTATTGATCTATAAGATTATATATATATATATATATATATATATATATGAATAATGTAACATGGATTATTTGATGAATCATTTATGTGTGAACGATATGATTTTGTCTCATGGGATTATGTGGATGTTACATAGTGTGAATAAGTAAACAATAATTGGAATTAAGAATTTAGCCTGCAAGTCGAGTAGTGGATAGATAGGCATGCTTATAGGGTCAAAGTGCTGCAGCCGAAATGTTTAATTCCTTTTGGAATCTCCAATGCGTATTGAATCCTTTTAGTTACTAAAGTGCTTATTATATTTATTACTTATTATTTTGGTACCTCCTGGTACTAATGCAAAAATGTGTATCTTCGGATATAAATGCGAATGGGGTACATACAAGTACAAATGCGATACCCATTATCTGCGCCTATGAATTGTAGGCAAAGCAAATAATGAAAGATTAAATAATAAAGAGCTAGGTGAATATTATGTCATATGAGAATATGAATGTGATGCGTTATAACATTATTATGCAATATTGTAATTTTAAATGTGACTTTCTAAAGATGCTATATGTAAATTGAAACCTGCTCACTGCTATGTTATTGAAGTATGTGTATAATGAGGTATGAATATAAAACATATATCTCTTATTGCTCAAAGATTGTTATATATATGTATATTGTATGTGGTTTCCCCACTAAGCGTTATCGGTTAGCATGGGTTTTAATTCGTGTAGGTTCAGAAGCGAAGGGAACTTGAAGGACGGTTCCGTATCCCTGTTGGTCAACACTAGGTGTAACACCCCGTACCCATATGTAGGAGAACCCATCCTTAACGGAGTGAGAACCCGTACGAGCAAGGGTGTCACCAAACAAAGCAAAATAATGTACATGTACACAATATACAGAAAATAGCGAAAATTAAAACTTAAAAACTGAAAGATCATTCATTGCTATCCAAAGGTTCATTACAAAAATATTCTATAGAAAAAATGCTATTACAAAAATTCATCTTTCAAGACACATAGCGGAAGCAAATATAAAAGAATAGATACAATGAGAGCCCAAAATATTACAACAAGAAACTTAAGTACAAAAATAAGTCATAACACTTCAATCCTTCTGTGTTGGCTGGACCTGCGGAGACTCTCCCAAAAGCTCAAAACCTTTCGCACCTGCACGGATGAAACACCCGTGCTAAGCGATAATGCTTAGTGGGGAAAACACATAATAATATGAACGGCCATTTACAATGGTCGTTAAGGCAAAACACATACAAAAATGGCACATGCTTATAATCCCATATATCTAAATCATAGCTTAATCGCATTCAATTGTATTCAAAAGCTCATAATCAATTCATATATCAAACTAATTTCACATGCTTATAGTCACCACAAAACAAACGCCTGCTGACTCATAATAGCGGATAACGAGTGAACACATTCAAAAAGCAACATCATTATTTTCTCATTCAAAATATTTTCATATTGGGGGATCTTAAACAAGATCCATACACGTTGAGGATCGTGAGGATCCAAACGGGGACCTGATCAGGGTTTGGAACACATTGGGGCTGCAGCTACTGAACTCTATTAGGCCTGCCTAACTATCCACTAATTTGACTCTTGCAGGCCATGCATAATACATTCCATAATCGAAACATAACATTCAATATAATTTGATGAAGCAAATATTATAGTTAAATATCGTTTAATAGCTAAAGTAACACTAAATAATATTAAAAACCAAAAATAAGTATAAATGGAACGAAAAAGACAAAAATTCAAAACTTCAAAAATTCAGGACAGAAGGCATTTACACGGCGGTATGGGGAATCCTTACTCCCGTGTAAAATGCACAACACAGAAAATCATCAAAACAGAATGACTTTACACGGCAGTATACAAAGTCCTTATCGCCGTGTAAAATCACGGACAAGGAAAATAAAGGACAGAATACGATCACACGGTGGTATGCCCATTTCATACCGCCGTGTAGATCATCCCAAACCCAGAAAATTGAAGGAAATTAACCCAAACTCACAACCAAACTTCATCAAACCCCAAAATTAATAAAGCACTACAAAAATACTACTCATACACTTCCAAAGACATACTCAATTACATTAATACATCAATTTACTAACAATCAAACATAGAATTATAAATCAAATGAAATGCACAAATTGAACATTCCCAAACCTTAGCTCCTTTGCTCCTAATCAAAGAGCACCACTCCCACTTGGCTTCTCTTTACCCTTAGGTTCTCTAGGAGGCACCTCTGATCAAGAACACCAATAATCACACAACAATCAAAAACCCTAACTCAAATCACACACTAAGAAAATCGAAGAAATAGATGAACAAGAAGAGGAAAACCCAATAAAAACCTTACCAATTACCAAAAATCTCAGCCAAAAGAAAATGAATTAAGATGGAACAAGAGGAAGAAGAAGAATAGAAGGGGGAAATGGCATGGGGAAGAGAATGGGGGAGCAAGGTAGCAAAATGCTGCTCTCTCTTTCTCTCTCCTTGCTATTTATATCTTCCCTAACTCCTTGCCACATGTCATCTAGAGATTGGTGGGATTTGATCAATCACACCGTACAACCATCCACAACACTACACCCAAGCCTAATCTCACTAACACATACACTAACTCCCTACATGCAACCACACTCAAACAAAACCCATTAAACATGCATATAACTCAATTTAAATTGACACATGCCAAAAATACACATACACATTTACATGCAACATGGCTCAAACTACTAGGGTGGGAGATGGGGTGTTACACTAGGGTCCGCTATTTAGTGTAGGTTTTTGGTATTTTGTACTATGTATTATATAACTAATAGTTTTTGGCATGTAATAAGCTATAAGTAACAGCTGAACATGATATGTAATGTAAGTTGTAAGTATGTTTAAAGGAAATGTTTGATAAGTTTCCACTGCGTTTGAATGGAATTTGTTAGTTCAAGATTTTGCATGTGATTTAATTGTATGCGCTTATGCTACGTAATATGATGCGTGACGTATTGTTGTGACAACCATCTTTAGCCGCTGTAGTGAAGCTATGAGATCGGTCGGGGATGGGCGTTACAGAAACTGTCATTCATACATTCATTTATTCATTCATTTAAAACCATTTCCTTTCTTTGCCCCTAGTATCAATTAGGTAGACAACTCCAAACTGGATACACAGGATGTGGACCCCACAGATCCACTACATTTTAGAGTGACCCTGAAGGACCACCTAAACATTTGCATTTCATTTCATTTGACATTTCAACATTTTAATCATTTAGCAGACCATCATTGGCCTACTTAAGCAAGTTGTCATGACCTGAATTGCAGTATGGTGCCCCTATGGCTAGCCAACTCTATCCTAAGCTAGATTTGACCACCAGACTACTACTAAGGGCAATAACCAATTCTTATAATCACATGATCACATACATTCATTTCTTTCCAAATCACTCTCCTTGTTACAATAATAACTTAATATAGCAAATTGTATCATATCATTAGCACTTAATCAAACATAAATCACTTTCCTACACTTTACTTTTATTATTAAGTACTATAATCATTAATACATTTGACCATAACATCCACTTATTCTCTATGTTTATTTTTTTCCTTCTATTCATCATTCATTCCACTAAATCCTATGCTAATTAATATAATTACATGATTATATGGCATTAAACATAAAAGTAAATCACAATATACTCTATATACATTTTTGGCCCATGTTAAAAGTTTTATACCAAATTAATTTCTTCCATTTTAATCATATTAATTCTCATTTTATGTTCCGTCTACATATTTATAAGCTTAATTCCTATTATTCATGCATAAATCACACTCACAATATTATTTTATATACCCAGCCATTTGACCAACAAATAATCAATATCACTTTTCATTTTTTATTTCACAATTTTCCATTTCATGACATTTATAACTTTATTCTAACTCCAATTATACCATATACTCACTTAAACTCAACACATCCCATCATTTTCACTTAATTCATAATACATAATCCATCTTATTTAAATTTAATAATAATCTAAAAATTTTCAATAAACTAATTTACACTCCATTTTAGCTATACACTCATTTTATGGCGTTAATTTCATTGAATTATCAAAATATATCAATAAACCATACATACACCCATTTGGCCAATGTAGCTTTACTTCACATAAATATCATTTTATTCCATTTATCAATTGTTCTATTAGATTACATGTTAATTAACATATATATAAACTTATATGCCATTAAACATAAAAATACACATTAATAAAACTTGAAACTAATTTCGGCAATACCTAGGTTTTCACACACAAAATCACTCTTTCTATTTTAATCACTCAAATGATTATTTCTAACCTCCAATTACATGTTTATAATATTAATTTCAACTATACATGCATTATATACATAAACATATAACATACATAAACATAAATTCATACAAAATTCATGAAAAAATTAAGGATTTTATATCTACTGACCTTCAATCCTTTAATACTCCATTCAAAATTCCATCTCCTAGCCTTATTCTATGGAGAAAAAACTTCATACTCCAAAAATTTCATCTTGGACAAATTCCCTCACAAGAAAATTCAAACAATATTTACTTCAATATTACAATCAAACAACATAATAACTCTAAAACATCCTAATATAATCATTTGAGCCCTTGAATTAAATTAAAAACACTAATTTCTCTTACCTTGAATTTTTGCCCAAATCTAAATCTCTTGATTTCATCCACTAAATCCACCACAAATAAGAGCTAGGGGCTGCAATAATCACTTTAAGGGGCTGACTTCCATTTATGAAGCTTGGATTAAAAGAGAAGATCAGAGAAAAATGAAGAAACCGCTAGAGAGAGGAAGAGGAGAAGGCTACGGTCAAAGAGAAGAAGAGAGGAGAGAGAGAGCTGTTGGAAAAATATGATAAAAGAGCATATATTTTGCTCTATTTATAGGCCCTCCAGTGGGCCATTCTAGTACCTTCCGAAAGAGCCAACCCAAATAATAGCCCAAATACGTTATTCATTCATTTACTCAATTTAATTTATTTTTCTCACTTTCCAAGCTCAATTTCTCTCAAAATCAATTCCATAATTCTCAAAATATATTTATTAGGCTCCACAAATATTTTTAGGTCAATCGGAGACCGTTTCTCGGTCCAATAATTATTTACTTGTCCGATAGCTGAAATTCCAGTTTCACTATAAAATTAATTTTTCATTATCATTAGATTCCACTCATTCATATGAGTGCGTTCATATTTTTCGATTATTTTTCTGAGGTCTGTAGCACAAGTTATGGTTCAGTTAAACTTGATCAAAACTGGTTAAATCGGGTTGATTTTTGCCCATTGAGTTGACAGACGGCCGTCCCTCACCAGGGACTCCCGTCCCTCATCCAGGGATCCCCACATGCCATTTTTCCACTTCTTTTCGCATTTTTAAGGCCTATTTTATCTTTGTTTGACCCCAAATTTCATCCTCGAGCTCCTGCTAACCTCCTTTTTCCAATGATCAAATAAAATATTTTTTGACTCCGAAAATTACTTTTCACAAAAATTACGATTTTGAGCCATTACAAGGAAAGAGATGGAGGCAATTTTTTACTTAACTTAATTACACTAACATTAGGTTTTTACGCTCCTTGTTAAAAACCTAATTCTAAATGGACTAGAAGTATTTAAAATTCTCTAGAGAATTAATTAGAATGGATTTTGATTTATTTATTTGGACTTTAATTAAATCTGAACTAAGCCTAGTTATGGACTTTTGCGCGGAAAACCTTAGTAGGCTTCTCTGTGCAAATTGATGATTTAGAAATCCAAATCTTTTTAAATCCCACCGAAATAAATATTTCAAGTTTATAACATTTATAGAATATATTTAATTTATTTTGGCCCAAAAACCAAGACTCCAAGGCCTTTTGGAAGTGACCTGCATAGATCCCTCTCCTAGAGGGGCTTTTGTGCAGACAACTTTTATCTTAGATCTAAAATTAATACTCTAAGTGATCTAATTTTATAATATCAGTCCAATAACACTTATATTTTAATGATATTTTATTTTAGATAAAAATGGACTACTCTAACTCATTTCTCAGTTCATGTGCAGATTCCTTTTAGGTGACCTTTGCACAGGGACAATTAATTAATCTCTTTAATTAAAAATTTATTTCCTCATTTTTATATTTCATAATAATATCTCATATTATTAACGATATATTTTTACCAATTTGCCCTTTTTTTTATAGGTGTGTGACCTATTGAATTTTCTGATCCACCTGATAGTACAAACATAACATCAATTATAGAATTGATGAGATTTAAACTCTTTAAATTATTATGTTAATTCTCCAATTAATATTTATCCATACCTTCATGTACAAATCATGAAAGAATTTAACTATACCCTTCCATAGACAGTTACCGTGCAATTACTCCTTTTTCCCTACTTTATCTCATTTATGTTTTAAAAGTGGATTTTTGTCAACTCATAACAACCTAAATATGGTAGTTCTAATACTATTTCCCCTTTGTTCAAAAAATGCCCGTAACACCCTAAAATATTTCAAGCATAATCATATGACAGACTAACCATACATTTAGTACTAATCATTCATATCAGAAAGATAAACATTCACCCATATAATATCACTATAGATAATTACATCATCCATAATTTATATTATAAATCTTTTCCAGGATTACATATCAGAAAGCATTAATACATGCCTTTGAGCTTTATAGGTCTAACTGTAGAGGTATATATGCATAATTTCTTAAAAAAAAAATAAATTCCATGAAATCTCTATAATTCCTTATTTTCGGCCTGAGTCGATGTCTTAACAAAAATGCCTTTGCTATCATAACTTACAATATTTGCTTAGTGGGGAAAAAAACTTAAAACTGAGAATGAGCTCTAAGATAAGTCATCAAGCAATCACAAACATATGAGACATGGTAATAATATATGTCCAGCAAATATAATTAATTATATTTTTGATGCCATATTATACATGCAAGATAACCATAATTCTCAAATATAGGTCATACTAAACTGCTTATATCAAGATCAGAATCATAAATCTCAATTAGGATTTCATTCATCAGAAATTCAATTAATTCATTATAACTTATACATAAATAGAAGCCTACCTACGCTCCTATAGGTATGGATAATGAGAACTAAAAGATGCCATAAAATGGCATCCATTGAAGATACCTCAAAAGACATCACTAAAGAGATATAAGTCTCAAAGTCATATATTATAACTGAAGATAGCAAAGTATCAATATGAAGACAGTAATCAGTATCACTAAGTAGCTGCAAAATTCCTATAAGCATGCCTATTTATCCACAACTCAGACTGACGCATGCCATACATTATAGATCATTTTCATTTTACATATATCTATAATATTTATTATCTGAATAGGACATGCATTAACATTAAAATAAAACATGTATGTATATATGTATTTATACATAAACATAAAATCATATAAGTCTCATAAATAAATTCTTTTCGAGTCATTATAGCTTCTCAAGAATCTCTTATGCACAAATATGTGTGTAGTTATATGTGTATATACCATGAACACTAGGGTATTTTAAATCAAATCCATTTTCCCTTATATGAATAATATAAAAGAGTAAAGAGGACTTACAAAAGTTATAAAGCAATAGTCCTTTAGAATCCAAAAGTTTAATAGGTCAACGGGCACTCACATAGGTCAACGGGCATTGATTTTAAAATCAATGGGCATTGGTTTCATATGAATATCCACTGATAACCAAAATTTCAAACTTAGCCAAAGATAGTCCAGAATGGCCCAATGGGCGTTGAAATACTCTAACAGCTATTAAGACCCAAAAGCATAATTTTTTATTTCTAGTCCAAAAGCACTCAAAAGGCATTAGGATTCCCTAATGGCCGTTCCCAACACTTGTTGAGGCTTAAAAATCGAAAATCCAAAGTTCTCAAGGACAAAAATTGAAACGGACAAATTGGCATGTGGTTTATGCCCAAACTACACTTCTTTTCAAGTTATCATAGGTTTTTAGGTATCTCTTATGCACAAATATGTATGTATTTATATGTATATATACCACAAACAGTAGGGTATTTTAAATCAAATCCATTTTCCTTTATATGAACAATATAGAAGAGTAAAGAGGACTTACAAAAGTTATAAAGCAATAGTCCTTCATAATTCAGAAGATTTAACAAGTCAATGGGCATTGATTTTAAACTTAATGGGCATTGGTTTCATCTGAATAGCCACTAACAACCAAAATTTCAAACTCAGCCAAAGATAGTAGAGAATGGCCAGATAGGCGTTGAAAGACTCTAACGGCTGTTAAGACCCAAAAGCAAAATTTTTGATTTTTAGTCTAGAAGCACTCAAAGGGCATTGGGATTCCCCAATGGCTGCTCCCAATGCTCGTTGAGTCTTAAAAAGCCAAAATCCAAAGTTCCCAAGGACAAAAATTTCAACCGGCAAATTGGCAAGTGGTTCAGGCCCAAACTACCTAATGGGCATTTGAGCAACCTAATGGCCATTGACTTACCTAAAAACGTGATTTCATATAGATTTTAACTCTAAAACTTCCAAACCAAAAACACCCAATCCTCCCAAATCAATTCACAACTCATATTTCTAGTCTATAATATACTATAGTATGAACTTAACCACTTGAATCATGTAAAAAAATCTTAATCAAACACATACTCAAGAAGTTTGACAAGTTCCCAAACCTAAAATGAAACTTGAAGCAATCCTCAACTTCCTTCAATTCTTTATTTGCCCTTGTCTCTACTCTTTTCCTTAAATAAAAGCCCAAAATCAAACAAGAATAAAAAAATCCATACATGCCCTTCGATATTCTATTATCAATTAAAAATTATAGCAAGAGGGAAGAAGAAGAAGTGGAAAAATATGTTCCAACAAATCATATAAACTCACAAACTTACCTTAGCCAAACTTCTATAACTTCCCACACCCAAAATTCATTCTCAAGTTCAAAGATTACGCTCACTATAATTTTACAAGAGAACTAGAAATAATTGAGGAAGAAAATGTATTTTCCCAATTCCAAGATTAAATTTATCTATATGAATATTGTAGATGATCATATGTTAAAATCTCGTTGGCTCATGCATTAAAATTACACTTAGATCCTTAAACTTGTTATTAGTCTTACTAATTCCCAAATACTTTCTTATATACACATTAACACATATATTTAATTACCCTTATTTGTCACATTTAGCCAAATATTCTAATAGGGTAGATTTTGGGACTTTATAATGCCTTTTGTGAATCTCATTTACCTTAGCAATTCACTCTGGCTAGAGATTCTCTAAACAAAGATAGTTTATAACTTGTGAGATAACTTCCCTTAGTACATATGGGATGGTGAATCATCTATCAATCACTCAAATATTTTTAAGTAGGTTGTAATGCCCTAAAGTATACCCTAGTAGTATCACAGCATGTTTAGGGTGAATATACAAGGTTAAGTAGTAAAAGTATACTAAAGGACATAATGGGTATTAAATTTAAAAGATGCGGTGAGTTGGTAATTTATTTAAATGATGATGTACATGCATAAATGAATTTAGATTATGGGTTAATATATAAATAAGATTTAATTATATACAAATAAGGAATTAAAAGAAGTTTAAGGGTTAAATTGTAAATATAAGAAAAATGAAAGGTGGGATTAAGGATAATGTGACATGTGCACTTTTAGATTGGCATGCATATTTTCATGCTTATAAAAGGCTTGGTAACTGACCCAAAGAGAGGAACAAAATATAGATTTCCCTATTTCATTTTTCTCTCAATTTTTACACAATTGCATGCTTAAGGGATTTTTAAGGGAGAAGTATAGTTTGGTGTAATTCAGCCAAGAAAAGGTTGGGGAATCTAGCAAAAATAAGGATAAGGAGAAGAAGTAAGGCAAGAAGACGATGTGGCTAATTTAAGGTATGGGAACATTTTGATTTTATCGGTATCTGCTTGCCATAAATTGAAATGATACATATGTTATATTGAGTGTGAAATTATTCCTAGAGTGTTGGTTTGGGGTTGTTTTTGTAATAGCCCGAATTGCACCCTAGTAGAATATTGGATTAAATGTGGTAAATGGGAAAGAGAATTGGAAGAGTTTGTGATTTAGGACTCAAATGTAAGTGAAATAAGGGCTTAATTGAGTAACTAAAATAATTATAAGTGGCTAAACTGAAATTATGCATGCTTAGGATTAAGTGTGGTTAATTAGTGTTAATGGAATCCAGAGTTTTATTAATGAAGATTAAGGGATTATAATGGAATCCATGTGTCCAGCTGTGGCATTGCCAACCTAACCTATTGCATGCAGTAATTACACATCATGGTGGGAAGAGAAAGCTCACTCTTGCATGTGCATTTCTGAATTAATCCTCTCCAAATACTCATCTTCTTCTTTTCAATTCGTAAGATATTACTTAAGTGATAAACATAATGATTCTGCGGAAGATAGATGATATTTGAATTGGATTGCTAAGGTTCTACTTTAACAATGTCACATCCTAAATCAGGCCTGGTCGGAATTGGCGCGTTAGGTCGGGAAGTCAAAGGGTATTTCGGTAATTTGTGCTTGAGTAAAATTGGAAAATAAGGACTTAATTGCAAAGTAATTAATTAAGTATGTTAAGAAGAGAATGTTAGAGTGTGTTTGTAGTGTATGGAAGTAGGATACAAGTGGGTTAAGAGGTTTTATAGTGTGGATTTGTATGTATGGTGCCTTGGATGTAAGTGGGTTTTAATGAATGATTTGGTGTGGCTCAAGTTTGGTGCATTGAAGATTTTTATTCAAGAAATGCTTGTGTGTGGATGGTGTATGGTGCAAGAAGTGGCAAAGTCAAAAGTGGAGTGTTGGGTCCTATAGGAAGTTGCCAAGTGGAATGGGTAGGTGGAGCAATTAATAAAAAGGGAAAGGAAAGTGAAAAAGAGGGAAAGGAAGCTACCTCCCGTCCCTCTCTCCTCTCTCTCTCGGTTTTCTTCTCTCTTTTCCTTGTTCATCCTCTACTTCATCTCCTTTTCTTGGTGGCTAGTACTTGCAAGATCTTTGGTTGTTTTGGTTGGATTGTGGAGCGAGTTTGAGAAGGTAAGTGGTTAGATTTTGGATGTTGTGTTTGGATCTTCTTCCCCTCCTTCTTCTTTCTTGGTTTTATTTAAGTTGGGGTTTTTGGAAAAGTAATTGTGGGTTTTAGTTTTGTGCAAGCTTTGGGTTTCAAGAGTAAGCTCAAGGGTAAGGAGAAGGTGAAGAGTGGGTTTTGAGGCTACAAAGAAATCAGGTTTGGGAGCTTTGATTTATAAATTGGAATTTGTGAGTTGTTGTGCCCTAATTCTCACTTAGGATGTAAATGAGTTTGTATTGTTTAAATCTTTGGAATTTGAGCGTTTTGATATGTGTAAATTTATGATGGATATGGGTAAATGAGTTAGTAATGCATGATTAGGATGAATTGAGGATATGTAAATTTGGTAATTTCTTGGTTTTCATGTATGTATATGTTATGTATGAGATTTGATGGGTTCTTAGAAATGCGTTGCTATATGTTCTTTATTTTGATATATATGATATGGGTTTTTGTTCCGGAATGTGAATCTTGCATGAGCTTTAGTTAATGGTGATAATATGGAAGTTGATGAGGTTTTATGCTTAAATTGGGATTTTGGATGATTCTGGAAATTGGAGGGTTAATTTGATGTATTGTATGAAATTACTTGTTATTAAATGTTATATTATGGTTGTTGATGCTAATGGATAGCCGGGTTTGAGGTAAGTGGTCCTTGGATGAGTTTTGTGTGTTGTTGGATGATTTTGGAAGGAAGAAATTCTGCAAAATTTTGCAGATTTTGGAAAAACCCGATACTATCGCGATCGCGACAGGATTCGACGGTTTGGAGCTTCGCTATCGCGAGCACGCAACATCTGTCGCGAGCCCGCGACAGCCGAGGCGTTAGCACCCTCTGTCGTGAGCGCGACTACCATTGCGATCGCGACAGAGCGCGATGCTGGTTTGGTGCTATCGCGAGCATGCGATTCGTCGCGAGCCCGCGACAGCCACTTTGCTCTCTGTCGCGATCGCGACATCTATCGCGAGCGCGACAGAGCCTGGCCCTTCTGTCCTCCTTGCGGTCGTGAAATCCGTCGCGCACGCTCAGCGAAGAGACTTCAGTCTCTGTCGCGAGCGCGACAGACGTCGCGAGCGCGACAACTCCCTGTATGCTGAATGAGTTTTCTTTTGTTGTGTGCGGTTTGAACTCCAATTTCCTTTAAATGCCTATGAGTTTTATACTTGTTACTTTTACGAATTCATGAATGCTTAACCATGGTATGATTATGTACACGTATGATGATAATTTTGGGGTGTTATGAAATGAAGTGAATGGCTTATACTTAGTTATCCTCAGCTATCGCATGATTAGGATTTTGTATTTGTAATCACTGGCATGGCAGTGCTCCTATACTTGACTCTGATATGTGTTAGAATTTTGGATAATGTTAAAGTGTGTGTGTTGGCTGTATTATATTCTATGCTTTGCGATATGAATTATATGAGGCATGACTGACATTGTGGACTTATGTATATGTCTACCATATTCTGGTTTATGCATGTTGAATTATATTATGTGACTCGAAACATGATTGGTGTTACGCATGACCTGCGAGAGTCAGTCTAGTGGATAGTTAGGCATGCCTAATAGAGTTTTGTTAGCTGCAGCCCCTTTGAACGTTTGGACCCTGATCAGGTCCCTGTTTGGTTCCTCGTAAACCCTTTTATGTGTTTGGGTCTTGCTTAAGATCCCCTGTTGTGAAAGTGTTTCGAATGAGAATTTATGTGATTTGTCGATTCGTACCCGTAAGGTGCGCCCGATCGTGCCAGCGAGGCACTGTCTGATTGCTCGTTATCCACTATTTTGAGTCAGCAGGTATTTTATTCGCTTCGTCTGATATGAATATGATAATATGATAACCGTTTGGGTAAGATTCCAGTAATGTGACCATGAAAGTCTTAGTGATCTATATGTGACTCAAGTATATATTTGTATATGCTTTTTTGCCTATATTGCATTGTGAACATGTTTGATTCAGTTGGTGAGAATGGTAAGTATATGAATTAATATGTATAAGTACTCTGACTTGAATGCTAAGGTTGAATGTGTGAATAAGCATATGTATTATTGTGATGTAATGCATGTGGATCGACGGCCGGTAAGTGCATGTGCCATAATGTAATGATATGCTGTATGTTCCTTCGAACTCAGTTATCGTAGTGGTTTTGGTACGTGGTTGTGTGTTTGCAATTCATGGCATGATATTGTATGAATTAGAGTTGCGCAGTGGAAGTATGGTGGTTGATGCTTTACACTAGGTTTTATTTAGTGTATGAGTCTTGTGACATGATGAAGGTATGTTTTAGTACCTCTTAGTGGTGTATGATAGTGGGTTGTAGTAATGATTGGTGGGGTTGCATGTAAACGGGTTTCTCTAAGGTAATGGTGTCTTGGTATGATAATTGCATGTGTAAATTTTCAAGAGTTTATGCATGATGATATCTGTATTATATATGGTGTTGCTTTTGCTATAACTTATTTTGACATAAGTATGTGGTTATAAATGTGAATTCTCGAATGAATGCCTTTACTATGCAAGTCTAATTATATTTGTGCCATGAGCATCCGAATTTGCCATTTGAATGTGTTATGCCTTGGCAACCATTGTGAATGGCTGTCCATATTATGGTGTGTTCTCCCCACTAAGCGTTTATCGCTTAGCACGGATTTCCTTCCCGTGCAGGTGGCAGGTTTGGTTCTATTCGAGTCACGCATCTGCAGGGTCGGCCACATAGGAGTTAGAAGTTTCGTATTTTGTTCAGCTTTTGTATTTTGGCTTTTGTATTTCTATAGCCTTTTGTATTTGTAATCATATACGTGAGATTCTAAATGTAATATTTTGGTGGTTGTAATGCTATTATATTTCTATATTAATTAGCCCTTTGTTTTATCATTCACATTATACTTCCGCTGAATGATCATATGTATGCATGTGTATATGTTTCTGCTTAGTGCCTGCGTGTGTGTGAGTTAATGTATGTCCAGTTCTGCTTCTCAAGGTAAGTTTTTAATTTCCCAGTGTTTTTGTATAATTGTATGCTTCCACTTTGTGTATGTGAGTATGTATGTGAGTGAGCGTCGGGTAGCGCGCCCGCCGGCGCCCTTCCAACGGGGGTGTCCGATGGGGCTGTTACAGTTAGTGGTATCAGAGCGTGGTCTGGCGGTTCTGGTTGCCTTTTGTTTGTTTGAGTGTCAAATCTTGGTATGCTAGTTGGTTTGTGTCGTGTCTTTGCATGTGACTTATACGCAGGCGCATTTTGAGAGACGTTATGCTGCTGACTTTTTGCCATGCACTACGCGTGTTCATAAGGTCCCCTATTGACCCATGGATTAAGCCCACCTACGAAGAGACTAATTTACCTCATGTGCGAGAGTCAAAAGGTTGGAAGGATCTACTTGATTGTATACGGTTATGAATGTTGCATAACACATGATCATGCATTGTATATGTCATTCATGCATCATTCTAAAAATTTGAATCTTTCAGCCATCATAGATTCATCTAAGTGGACTAAAGGTTCTGACGGTCGGCTAGTAAGGACAAACCTACTCTTTGAATTGCAAAAATTAGTGTCTGATTGGGATTTTGAGTCACTCTCAACAACCAATGAATCACCCTTAGAATCATCAATGGTAGAAGAGACCGGAGCTTTAACCACTCAGGACCTTGCCAAGAGACTAGAGGATTTTGAGCGGAGGATGTTGGAGATGATGGGCGCCATGGCCGAAAAGATTGCTCATCCTCCTGCTGCATAACCACCTATTGCTCCATAACCACCGGTAGTCCCTCGTCGAGGGCAAGTTGAACCGCCTGCTGGCGAAGAGGCCCCCATTGTAGGTAATGCTGCCCACCAACCTATCAATGAGCATAAAGCTACTGCACCCATTGAGCCAAGAAGGGCAAGGACCTCTAATCCTAATGAGGATTTCGTAATGGAGGATGAGGTTGAGGAGCTCATAGCCCATCAAGCTGTGAAGGGCAGAGCACCCAAGGTGGAGGATGAGTCTATGAGAGGAATGAGGTAGTAGATTGAGGTGATCACACACTTATTATGAGCAGAGAAGGGAATCAACCCCGAGGATAGAGATGTGAGGGATGAAGACCTGCTGCCCCAAAGGTTTAAGATGCCCGAGCTGCCGAAGTTCGATGCTACTTCGGACCCATCTACACTCATTAAGTAGTATACCCCGGTGATGAAGGGCACAGGGTTGACCAAAAAGCAGAAGGTGGAATATTTCTACCTTAGTCTGGTGGGTCCGGCAGTAGGCTGGTATTACGGGTTGGATAGGAGATCCAAGGAGGACTGGGACCTTTTGACGGAAGAGTTTATGAAGCAATACAACTGCAGCACTAGGATGGAGGTCACCTTAAAGGACCTCAAACTCTTACAGCAAAGGAGTTATGAGTCATTCTATGAATACCTCACCAGATGGAGGAATAGGGTCATGGAGATGAAGCAGAAACCTGACACTGTAGACCAGATTAGGCTATTCATTAGGAATTCCTGCCCTTACTTGAGGGACTTACTCAGCTTTAAGGGGCTCGGAGATTGGGAGTCACTTAAGGACATTGCTATAGAGGCTGAGGGGGCTTACCTGGCAAAGAGAGCAAGCCAAAATAACTTTGTTGGGAAAATTTTGGGAACCAGTCAGGGTACAGATCAGGGGGTGCTGGAAGCAGTAATGGTAGAAATGGTAAGGTGGCCGAGGTTTTAGCTAACGAAGTGGGACAAGGCCAGAGGTACTTTTCTAACTTGGGCCGGTCTCTATCCTGGGTATTAGAGAGATTAATGAAGGCAGGCAGGCTACAACCATTGCCATCCAGGCTAGCTATGAATCAGGGACAGTCAGGGCATAGAGGTGATCAGTACTGCACCTACCATCAGCCCACTGGCCATCTAACAGATTATTGTCAGACTTTAAGGAACAAGATCTAAGATCTTATTGATTCCAAATAGATCACGAATCCTAAAAGAAGAGAGAGAAGAAGAAAAAGGCAGGCTATAATGCAGTCCCCCCGCCATGTATTTGATCGAGTCTGGTCTACCCGAGTGGCATGGGTTATGAAGAACTATAGGAAGATGAATACATTGCTGTCATCTATTAGGAGATGGGTGAAGAAGTTTTCCATGGCAGCGGTAGATTGTCAATCCACTAGTAAGAGTAGAGAAGAAGATGATGTTTTTTTTAGATGTTTTGTTCTTTTTATTCCAAGAACTTCTTATGACAGTGTTGGTTATTTCAATATGATGAATAATTTTGCTTATTTGTATGGTGTTTCTAATGATTTCATTTCTTATGATCATGATGTGTTCATTTTTGACATTAATTCAATTAATACGACTATATTTAATCTCGGAACTTTGGAAAATCCAAAGAAAATCTTGATAACATCTGATATAACTCCTGAAGAGAGAAAGATTCTGAGAGATTCATAAAAATAAAAAAAGAATAAATAAAAAAAGAGCCTTTGCCTGGACCTAAAATGACATGCTAAAAATTGAAAAGGGCATTGTTGGGACATCGCAGCTTTAATATGGAAACATGATAACGAGCAAAATTTCAAAAGCCAGTCCTTTATCTCCTCAAAGTTTAGGAAGCATACAGTGCGGCCAAAGAAAATCAAACTACGAGGGCTACATCGGGAGTTAGACGAATGAAACTCTAGACCTTCAAAAGAAATATATAACTCATTAGAACCAAGCCTTATGACTCCTTCCCTCCCAACTATTTGAGATATGTACCCCAAAGCCAATCAAGATTGACCTTTAATGGGCCCTTATAGCCAAACTTAGAAGGACAGCTCATTACCTTTGACAAAAAAAAAACAAAAGAAACAAAAAAACTAGAAATCAAAAAACAAAATAAAAAAAGAGAAGAAAAACCATAGTTTTGTCCTAAACCATCTGAGGCCAACGTACAACTCCATCTCAACCATTAAAGGGTACTTTAGAAATTGAGCCACCAAAGACGACAAAAAGAAGATACAGGCTTTCACGGTCAAGATTCAAGCAAAAAAAACTCACTACCTCAGCCAATGTGCACAAGAGCCAAGGTGAAACTTTTGATGTAAAAAAAAACTGCCAAAAGGAGCAGCCGTCCCGGTTGACAATGATGGAAGTAAGTCCGAAAGAGCAAATAGACACCGACAAACTGAATGAGGTTCCATGGCAAAGGCAAAAAAAAATATAATAATAGTAAATCCCCCGTGGATTGAAAATCGAAAAAAGGCGACCTTACTAAAATTGGGCGCCCTACCAGGATAAAAAAATAAATTAAAAAAAAGGGGGCACCCTGGGCAAAAATTAAAGGCTGAGAGAAAATCTTCAATAATGAAAACTCGAGAGGGCTAATTAATAACAGGAGTTTAATGCTTTCATAATTTATCTCGAGATTAGATGAGGTCTTGTTTTTTTCGAGTTGATGCCAAATAAAGATCATGTGTTATGAAATCAAATTGAAATATATGCAATGATGTGATCAGAGCAGTTCATTTTGCATACTTAAAGTTATCTAGTTTTGGTATAAAACTAGCACATTGTTACTACCTACCCTCTACTACTCTCACCACTCAGATATTTTAGCCGATTCATCCTGCTATCAAATGTAAAGCCAATTCTACAGCAACATCATGAGAAGAATCAAGCTTATGCGACTATGATCTAGGACGTAAGCACATGCTAATCACCCTTGAAGAATCTCTAGTAACAACTTCAACCTCTCTTACAAAAGGCTGTTAGAGATGAAAACCGTGACTGACTCTCTAAGCAAAAGTTAGGCTAAAGAGCAGGGTGAAAACTTGGAAACAGGCAGTCTGCCCTATAAAAAATAGATAGATAAAAGCCGGTTGAGTGGGTTGGATCTATTCTAGGCAAAAATTAGGCACAGGATTATGTGAAAATTCGAAAAGGACGCATTTCCCGCTAAGAAAAGTTAGTGTAAAAATCCACAAGGGATGCCTTACCTTAAGAAAATGATTACAGGTATTAGATGAGAACCTCATAATTCCAAAAGGCACGAAATTCAAAAGTAATTCTAAAAGGCATCGGTCCAACCGCAAATTGCGACCAGCCTGGCTATCGCCTCCAAAACTCACTTAGATGAATTCTTGTCCTGCATTTCTGCATGATACATACATTTCATGTGCATGCTCACTATTTTTTCTGCATATCTAGCTTTCTAATTTTGCAGTAAGAGAGATTTGATGCGAACACCAACAAAAGCCGAGTGGCGACATCAGTCCAAACACTAATCCAAACAATCAACCAAAGACCTCTCAAGGGGCAATCAACCAAAGATCTCTCCGGGGGGGGGGGGGGGGGGGGGGGGGTGCACCACTTCAAATCTCAAAAGAGTTAGCACGATGGCGGCACTACCACTCCACGAAAGGTTAGAATGACCACGGCACTACCACTTCAGAAATATTAGCATGATGACAGCACTACTACTCCACAGAGAGTTGGCACGATCACGGCACTATCGCTTCAAATCTTAAAAGGGTTAGCACGATGGCGGCACTACCATTCTATGAAAGGTTAGCACAATCACGACACTACCACTTCAGAAAAGTTAGCACGATGACGGCACTACCACTCCACGGAGGGTTAGCACGATCACGACACTACTGCTTTAAATCTCAAAAGGATTAGCACGACGGTGGCACTACCATTCTATAGAAGGTTAGCACGACCACGACACTACCACTTCAGAAGGGTCAGCACGATGACGGCACTACCACTCCATGGAGGGTTAGCACGATCATGACACTACCGCTTTAAATCTCAGAACACGATGCCGGCACTACCATTCTACTGAAGATTAGCATGACCACGGCACTACCACTTCAGAAGGGTTAGCATGATGGCGGCACTACCATTCTACGGAAGGTTAGCACGACCACGACACTACCACTTCAGAAGGGTTAGCACGATGGCGGCACTACCATTCTACAGAAGGTTAGCACGACCATGGCATTACCACTTCAAAAGGGTTATCATGATGACGACACTACCACTCCACGGAGGGTTGGCATGATCACGGCACTACCGCTTCAAATCTCAGAAGGGTTAGCACGATGGCGGCACTACCATTCTATGGAAGGGTTAGCACGATGACGGCGCTACCACTTTGCGGAGGGTCAGCACAATCATGGTACTATCGCTTCAACAAAGGACAACATGCTGACAACCACCCCAACAATAACATCCAGTCTAAAAAGACGGCCGCCTCAGGTACACGCTTCTTTCCTTTTTCTGAATTTTGGCTCACCTAGGTACCTACGTGATAGTTTTCCCAAAATTTAGGGCAACTGTAGACACCGGGTCCCGAGGCAGTCCAAGATCAGGATTACCCAATAATAAAAATAAAAATCGATTCGTCGGCAAGAAGGCGCGGATCGATTGTCTCCTTATCAAGATTATTTTTTTTAGAAATTAAATAAAAAATATATATTTTGAAAATTAAAAATAAAAAAAGAAAGTTGGAGGTAATTTTTTGGTTAAAAAGCTGTGATTTAAAAAAAGAAAATTTGGCGGCCGCAACGTTCGAGGGCAGGTGCCCCTCGCACACAGGCAGGCCAGGCACGTGCCTCGTGTGCGGCCTGTGAGCGCAGTATGCGGCCACAGGCACGTCCAGCGCCTGCCAGCGGCTCTTTTGCTGCATTTTCCGTCGAAAATATTTTTTTCCCTTTTTTGGGGTTTTTAACCCATTTTTTAAGTGTTTTTGATTTTTTAAACTATTTTTTAATTAAATTAGGGTTTTCTCTTGATAATGGGTATAAATAGAATATTTTGGAAAGAGAAAAGGGGATTTAGGGGAGAAATAGAGAGATTTCTTCTTGAGAGAAAAACCAAATTTTTGAGAGCCAAAAATTTCTTCTCTTGATTTCTCTTGATTTTTCTTAAATCTAGAAAATATTTGGTGAACTTGAGGAAGGAAAATCAATTTCCTTATCTTGGGTTTTCTCATTGAAACATCAAAACTCAATTTTTTTGAATTTTTTTGTATTCTTGATTTTTTGATAAATTTTTTTGAGTTTATTTTTGAATCTTGACAAAAAAATAGATTAAGACATCTTGTTTCCAAATTATCAAATCTGAGCGTAAAGATTTTTGGATCTATTTATATTTGCTATCTCATTTTATTTAATTTAATTTAATTTATTTTTTTTTATTTTTTGTCTAAATATTATTATTTACTATTACATGTTTATTTTCCTTCCTCATTTTCCTTTATTTAATTTCATTGGTTTATTATTATTATTATTATTATTATTATTATTATTATTATTATTATTATTATTATTATTATTATTATTATTATTATTATTATTGTAGTATTGTTGTTGTTGTTGTTGTTGTTATTATTATTATTATTATTGTTAATGTTATCATTATTGTATTATTATTATTATTATTATTATTATTATTATTATTATTGTTGTTGTTGTTGTTGTTGTTGTTGTTGCTGCTGCTGTTGCTGTTATTGTTAGTCATGTTATCATTGTTATTAATGTTATCATTGTTATTGTATTATTATTATTATTATTATTATTATTATTATTATTATTATTATTATTATTATTATAATTATCATTGTTCTTGTTATTATTATATAATTTTTGCATGACTAATTTTCAAATCCTTTCGCATGTGAGTTGTTTGTGTATAAAATTAATGTTTATTTTCTGCATGCATGTTAACCATGTTTTATATTTTTCTTGTCTTTATGTTTATTTGGTTAATTTTAATATTATTACTAATTTTTCTATTGTTATCTTTGTTATGTGGGTAAAATGTGACGTTTGCTTGTTTGAGCATCGTCATGACCGAACGGACGGGTCACGGGGTGTAAAAACCCACATCGCTTGGGTGAAACATTACCACATATCGCTTGGGTGAGACCTTACCAACTATTTTATTTATGTCATTGTTTTTGTTTATAAAACAATTTTATTTGATGCGCGTGTAGGATAATAAATCACGAAAATATTTTTATAACTAAATTGAGATTTTTACTAAAAAATTGGGACCAATGTCCTCGATTTTAGCCAAAAAATGCTAAATCTCATGAATTAAAATGAAGAGTTAAATTTTCAAAAAATGGGATCACTCATCCCGATTTTCAAGGCAATAGCCGAAATAACTTTTCGATCTCTCTTTAAGTGAGCATGAAAGAACCAATATTCCCGAACCAAATAAATATCTCGATTCATGTATGTCTCATCTTTTGATTAATTTTGCTTGATTGTTTAAATTTAGGTTTGTAAATATCTTGTGGGCCCTTGTAATTAATTATTTTTGGGGCAATTTTACTTAGCTTTCTTTCATTTGGAGATTGTATTCTGTCCCAATTTCTCCTTTGTAAATGGCGTGGCTTTGTGTGTTTATCGCTTTATTTACCGCTTTTCTTTATAGCTTTCATTTACCGCTTTTCTCGGTGAATGAATTGTGCCTTTAAGTAAATTGCATTAATTGCATGAGAGGAGAGATGGAGTTTTCTAATCTAAAAACTCATTTATAATTAACCAAGGCATAAATAAGAGTGAAGTTCCGAACACCTTCTCTGGTTTAAGATCCCAAGGTTAGATGACCTTTCTCAATTTCTTGTAAATTGGGTGGTGACTCCAAAATACCTCAAAGGTACCTAAAGGTTTTATGGGATTAGATGACCTTCCCCAATGTCCTATTGGGTGGGGATTCCAAAATATCTCATGTTACCCAAAATCAAATGACGCGAACCAATTCCTCGAACCCTAAAAGCGGGCTTTAAGAGGGCCTTTCCGAGTTCGGCGTGCGTCATAGCGGGATTGGGCTCTGTAGCCCTAACCTACCGAAGTGGCCACTAGGGGGCCAAATTACACTCTGACATGACTACACTCGGAGTGGCCAATAGGGGGCCAAATTACACTCCGACGTCACTACACTCGGAGTGGCCACTAGGGGTCCAAATTACACTCCGACGTCACTACACTCGGAGTGGCCACTAGGGGGCCAAATTACACTCCGACATTACTACACTTACACTTTACACTACACTGACATTTGAAAGTAGACAATCATTGGTCTACAATTGCAAGTCACCATGACTTGCTACCGCAGCATACACTAACATCCCTATGGCTAGCTATTTATATCCTGAACTAGATTTACTATCAGATCACTAAGGGCAATACATATTCATCATTCAATTCATTTTCTACTTATAATACAATCTGGAGTAAATCCACAATATAAATCAATACAGTACAGTTTCACTTTCAATTCATTCTTTTTCCATCAGTTCCATTCCAATTAATATCATTTTCATTCAATTGTCATTATATACCATGAAATTCTATAAATTATCATATTATACCATATTATCATCGTGGATACCATTTGGCCAAGTTAGCTTTCATTCACTACAATTTATCCTTTTTAGATTAATCACTCATTTAGCTATGTTACATAACAAATTACTTAGATGTACTTCATTTTAGTATTTTATCACAAAACATACATGATTACCATGTTAAATACCATTCGGCCAACCTATTACACATCCACCATAGATTCTTTTTATCACCTTTATCATTCATTTAGCTTATTTACATGCTCATTAACATAGTTATACCATTAAATCCCATCAAAACACATCAAAATCACATTTTTTTTATACTTATACCATTC
This sequence comes from Excoecaria cochinchinensis, assembly GCA_947683425.1. NCBI lineage: Eukaryota > Viridiplantae > Streptophyta > Magnoliopsida > Malpighiales > Euphorbiaceae > Excoecaria > Excoecaria cochinchinensis. The sequence goes on from CANTUQ010000058.1 coordinate 855,571, forward strand.
GGCCTATATGTTGTCCATAGTATATGGTTTATTTATTTTTATTTCAATCATTCAAAATCTCATTTTTAACCTTCCTAAACATGAATATATGGTTTGATTCAACTATACATGCATATTTCATATACTTTATGTTTAGATATAACCCGAAATTATACTTTTTCAATGAAAAAAGTAGAATATTGTATCCACTTACCTTATTTTCTTATTCTCCACATCTTAAACATCCTTCCATATCCATGGCTCCTTTAAAGACCATCACTTTCCTTATGCTCCAATAGTGGCCGAATATAAACATCAAGAAATCACCATAAATTTATTTCCTTAATTTGACACATAAGCTTTTTAACTTATTTTCTTTCACTTCTAGCACTCCAAATGGACTCCAATCACCATCACCAGATTCTAGAGTGGTTTAACTTTGTTTAAGAGGCTCAGATGTGAGGAGAGATTAGAAGAAAAATGAAGAAAATGGAGGAAAAATAGAGAAACATCACTTTGGCCAAAGGGAGGAGAAGGGAGGTCCGTTTCTCTATGGATTTTTCTAGAGAAATCTAGTCTTATTCATCCTTATATAGGCTAAAATTGAACTAAACTGGTCCAACCAGTTTGAACTAAGATTTTAATTTTTAGGCCAAAATCCACTGTTCCATAGTAACTATAAGTTACTCAATTTATTTTCACTTCCAACTAATTCCATCATTCTTAGAATGTAAAATATAGCCTCTGTACAAAATTTTAGCTCAATCGGAGTCTGTTTGGGATCCGATTTAACCCTTTTCGATTCTACCGTAAAATGCTAATCTAACACTGTCAAAAATTCCTAAAAATTATTTTAACCCTTTACACTTCCCACATTACATCATTTTAACGTCATTTACCAATTTTAAAAATTAGGTCAAAGTTTGGTCAAACCCTGGTTCAATTGAACCGAACCGGAGGCAAACTTCAGTTTAACTTTCGGGGACATATTTGACCTCATTTTCACTCCAAATTTTACCACCAGACTTCTGACAGTCCACAAATCAATATTACCAAATAAAAATTTCCCAACAACTGCTGTCAATTTTAGCTATATGGCTATCCTGAGGTCACCCATCGCAGGATTGCTATACCTCAAACACACTTAACTTTTTAACTCTACTGTAGTAGAAGATACTCAAGCCATCACTCCATACCGGAATCACATTACAGACTCTATAGAATTCACTGAAAACTAGTAACCCAGTACTTAGGCCATTACAATTATATGCTTCTTTAACCAAAAGATTATTATTTAATGTGATTTGTGTTACTATTATTTACTAATCATAACCTTTTTATACTGTCGCTTACATTTTCTTTACCCATTAAAATACCATTACCATTACTAACAACAACATTACTATTACTACATTTGTTAAAATCGTTAAATTCATTTTATTCCTAACCTTACACTTACTAATCATGTTTTCAACCAACTTACATTTTAGTCTTTCAATTTATATTATCATCATTAACTTACCTTAATCATTTATCTTTCATCAAATTATAGTTTTGCTTTTCCATTAATATGGTTATCATTATGCCACTTTATTAATATTCTTTACCTTTAATTCATTATCCAATTATTCATTTCATTCTATCCCTGCACAACTTAACAATTTAGTCAATTCTTTCAACACCAATACGATTATACTCTTTTTACAAGTATAAATACATTAACTATTCTAATTCATGCATACATACTTACACAATTTCATGCACATTAAATTCATATGTTACTCAAATAATTCTAATTAAGTATTTATCCATTAACAGTACTTTTATCGTTATTTTTATACTTTATTTCATGCTTATATACATAATTTATGCTTTGTCGAATAAATTATCACCTCCATGCATACCCAATACTATACTAATTTATATATACATGTATATAATATATCTACATATATATCTTCAATTTCATTACACAAATTGGCACGCTTTATAAACTACCCATATAAAATTCACATAACATAATTATAAAAATCTTATGACCTACTACATTTACTTCATCGACAAAACACTTATTATTATCATAATTTTTATTTATCTTTTCAACCATTCATTACTTATTAATTTCATTTAAATTTCTTTTTAATTCAATTAAATTACCATATTCTCAAACTAATTACTTATTAACTTTTCTTTTAACATTAATATAATCAAATTACACTTTAGTTCCTACAATTTATTTAACTTACAGTTTTACCCTTCTTTTATAAGTATTTATAATTATGCCATTACAATAACATTCTTCATATACTCAATTACTGTTTAATATGCAATTTACTATTTAATAGGGTTCATTATAGTTTAGTCTTTTAACTAACATTATTATCATATAATTACTATTTGATCCTTCATTTTCTTTAAATTACGAGTATACCCTCAAATTCCTCATTATTTGCACATATGCCACTACTTATTATCATTACCCCTAATTTAATTCACAATATATGCAATTACCATTTTACTTCTAGTTCTTTTCATTCATCACACTTAAATCATTTTCACTTCATTTTCATGCAGAAACTATAATGGCCCGAAATATACCCTAATAGTAAATTGACCTAATTAGGGTAATTGAGTAAGTTTAATTTGAGTTTGCTAATTTTGGACCTAAAAGTAATTGAAATTGAGGACCCAATTGCATAAAATAAATTAGTTAAGTGCTCATTATGTAGTTGTGCATGATTAATTAGAAGTGGGATTAATTAAGTGTTAATGGAGATTTATTTAAATTAATTAAGATTAAAGAGAGAGTAGTGGAACTCCGGGTGTCACTTTTGGCCTTTGCTACCTCACCCTAATGAATGCAATATAAGCTTTTAAACAGAGAGAAATGCACAGAATTTCTGCATGTTGACCGGCCTCTCTCTCTTGTTCATCTTTTCCTCCGTTTCTTCTCTTTCTTAATTAGAATCCACTTGAATTTCTACTGATTTGAGTTAAGTAGTGTGGTGTTGTGCTGTGTTTCCATCAAGTCAAGGTAAGTATAGTATTTAGAATGTTCTTCATCTTCTCTTTATTCTTTTGATTTGGATGGGATGGTGATATTTGGTTCCAATTCTGGAAATTGGATGATGATTGCAGTGGTTAAATCAAAAAAGGACAAAGGAAAGGAGAAAGTGGGAGAACCTAGTACCAAGTGAGCTCATAGAAGCATAGGAGATCAAGGTTTGGGAAACTCTATTTTATGTGTGTGATGCACACCGAACCTTGGAGGCCCCAAAAACCCCGCTTTTAGGGATTTTGAGTGAGGTTCATAGAACTTGTAAGGATTATAAGGGCACCTAATTTGGGCAACAGGAGGTATTTTGGAGTCGCCACCCAATAAAACATTGGAAAAGTTCATCTAGCCTCACTGAGCCTAAGATAATGTGTAGGTGTGTCTATTTTGGGCAACAAGAAGTATTTTGAAATTCCCACTCCAATGAAGTATTAGAGATGGTTCATTTAACCTCATGAAGCCTAAGACAATGCGTATGAGTCTATTTTGGGCAACAGGAGATATTTTGGAATCCCCTTTCCAATAGAACATTGGAAAGGTTTATCTAACCTTATGGAGCCTAAGACCAGAGAGAGTTCGGGACTCCACTCTTATTCATACCTTGACTAAAGTTATAATTGACTTTTGAATTTAAACTTTCATTCCTTTTCTCATACAATTTAATGCAATAATTAAAGCGTAAATCAATTACATAATGAAAGCAGTAAATAAAAAGTAAATCAAGCATAAAGTAGATAAAAGTACAATAATTTACAATAAAACTAGTGGGGCAATAAAACACCCAATGAAAAGACAAGTATATTATACATAAGATAGGATATTTATTAGAAATGAGGACATTGGCCCTTGCATGTTCAAGGTGACAGTTTATTTGGATGGAAAAACTAGGACATTGGTCCTATTTTATTGAAAAAATCCAATATTTTACTTATAGAAATCTTTTATCACTTTTTATATTTACAGATTCAGAAATAACATTTATGATGAAAAGGAATTGAGAAAAATAAACTAAAAATAGAAATAAGGTAGAAGAAATGAACCAAATCGACATCCTCTGATAATCCTAGTTACCTCCCTTTCTCAGCATCCAATATTCAACGAAATATAATAAAAAAGAACTCACAAAAACAAATAACCCGTCAGCAAAATAATAGAATAGAATAATAATAAAAAGAACTAACGAAAATAAAATAAATAATTGGAAAAACAAGAAAAGAGTAAATGAATTACCTTAAAATGGATAAAAATAAAGCTTAAGAGAAAAGAATAAAAGAAACAACAAAGAAAGGAAGGAAAGAGGCCTAAGGACGGCCAAGTTGCCTGAGCGATGAGCATCCCTGGGGTAACCAACGGGAAGAATGGATTCCTCGCTACGGCTCATCGTTCGCTTAAGTGACGACTGTCGGTGAGGCCTTCAACCCGTCGGTCAGCTACAGACTTCAAAAAAATGGGAAAAACAACCAAAATCCAAGATTTTCACATTTTAATTCATTTTTATGCAATAAATTATTAATAAAAACAAATAGAGCGATGAGAACTGAATTAATTAAGATAAATTAATTTATATTCGTTCCAAAATGTTTACCCTCGTAATGTTGATTTTTGGAAGGTAGATGTCGCGTGATCTCTCTTGAATTCTATAAGGATATGTGGACCAATGAAAACTGCTAAAGACAATTTCTCTTACAAAAAAGGGTTTTTTTTTTTCAAATGATTTTAAGATTTTAAAAAAAAATAAATTAAGAGAAAAAAATTTATTTCTTTTTCTCGATTTCGAATCTGAGAAGGATAAATCGAGGAAAGAAAATTGTTTTCACTTTCTCGAGTTCGTCCTAATTCATTTTTTGAGGAGAAAAATTGATATGAAAATAAATTCCTTTTACTTTTGAAAATATAAAAATTACCAACCAAAAAGTTCCTAATCAAAAAGTTTCTCTCTTAAAAATTGCTAACCTCAAAGCTCGATACTCAGCCTGCTATTTATAAGTTAACTGAGGATAAGGATAAGGAATTCAAATTTTTTTAAATTTCAAATTAAAAATTCAAATCTTTTTATTATCCAAGTTATCCTTGGAGATAGATATTAAATCTATTTGAATTCAAATTAGATTTTATCAAATCTTTTTGAATTTGAATCAGATTTTAGAAGATAAAATCAAATATTTTTGAATTCAAATTAGATTTGGAGATCAAATCAAATCTTTTTAAATTCAAATTAGATTTTATAAGATAAAATCAAATCTTTGATATTTATTTTAAGGATAAACACTAAAAAAACCATTTTTTATCAAAAAAAATGTCCCCAGGAGATGACTGACGGACGCCTCTCGGCCCACCGATGGGCATCGCTCACGCGAGGGGCAGGCGCCCTCAAGTGTGAGCAACGGGTGCTGCTCACTCGAGGGACCGGCGCCTTCAAGCTCGAGTGATGGGCACCGCTTGCACGAGGGATAGGCCCCCCCTTAAGCGTGAGCGATGGGTGTTGCTCGTACGAGGGACATACACCCCTCAAATGTGAGTGACGGGAGTTATTGGCCTACCGACTGGCGTTGATCATCGAAAAAATAGTAAAAACTCAACAAAAAGCTCTCTTTTAAAGCAAAAGAGGAAACTTAAGGATTTTTAGTCACCAATATCCCTAAAATTTATGAATTTCAAGGGCGACAGCCTATGAATTCACTCCTTCTCCTGTGGAACAGGTATCGGTATCTTCATCGGGTAACTTTGATATAGGCTGCCTTGGGACCCGGCGTCTACAGTTGCCCCCAATTTTAGGAAAACTAGTGCATTAGAGTCTAGATGAGCCAAAATTCAGAGAAGAAGGAATGGAGCACGTACCTGAGGTAGTCCTTACCTTTTGTTGTGTTGAAGATAGTGGAAGGTGGCTTCTAATTCCGCTACTAAGTCAAACTGTAGACTTCGCTCTAAAGACTTCGGTGTTGAAGATCGGGGATTGTGGCTTCTGATTGCCGCCACTAAGTCAAACTGAAGACTTCGCTCTGAAGACTTCGGTGTTGAAGATCGGGAATGGTGGCTACTAATTGTTGCCACTAAGTCATTCCGAAGATTTTGCTCTAAAGTTTTCGGTGTTGAAGATCGGGGATGGTGGCTACTGATTGTCGCCATTAAGCCAATCTGAAGACTCTGCTCTGAAGACTTCAGTGTTGAAGATCGGGGATGGTGGCTATGGATGGTCGCCACTAAGCCAATCTGAAGACTTTGCTTTGAAGACTTCTATTAATATTCCAAGCATATAATCGTCGCCATTGGGTTGTGAGCATATTTTACTATAAGTTATCTGGCAGAAGACTCTCTTCTGATGTAGCTTATAATTAAATGCTACTGAGCTGTGATGATTCCAACTTTTGTGTCGTGAGCTATAAGCATACTCTACTTATAACTCATTTTACAAAAGACTCTTCTCTAGCAATGAATTCGACTTTCGTGTCACGAGCTGTAAGCGTATTTTACTTATGACTCACTTAGTAGAAGGCTCTTTTCTGATAATGAACCCGACTTTCGTGTCGTGAGCTGTAAGCATATTCTACTTGCAACTCATTTTGCAGAAAGCTCTCTTTTGATGATGAATTTGACTTTCTCGCCATGAGCGGTAAGCATATTCTACTTGCAACTCATTTTGCAGAAGGCTCTCTTCTGATGATGAATCCGACTTTAGTGTCGTGGGTTGTATGCATACTCTACTTACAACTCATTTTGCAGAAAACTCTCCTCTGATGATGAATTCGACTTTCTCGTCATAAGATGTAAGCATACTTTACTTACAACTCATTTGATATCTTGTTAAGCACTATCGGGTTTGCATGGCGTATATTTCTTGTAATTTTAAAGAACCTTGTTAATTTATTACATCAACTGGATCCTTTTAAAGCGTAAGTTCTACGTCTTTTATTTTCTTTTTTTTTGTTGTTTATATTTTATCTTTCTTGTTCTTTATTTTTCTTATTTTCTTTTACTGTATTATTATGATGCATCAAGTATTTTGAAGTAGAAAATGAAATTTTAACAAGAATATACATATCATTATAATGAAATAAATTTTAACAACATGTAAATTTCACTAAGTAGTATGTGAAGTTGTACATCAACAAATACATATACAAAAATCTCCCTAAAATGCACTATAGAGGGGAATAATCTAAAGGCTCCTCTAGGTCCTCCTCACTCTCTAATAGATGGATAGGCTAAGCGATAGATGAGGACGGTCTGGCCGAAAAGGTAGAAGGTCCGATTCAAGATGAGGAAGGCTGACCACTGAATGTTGACAGTTTGGCCCCGGTGGCTAGCTATGGAGGCATGATAACCGCTAGTGGAAGTGGTGGTGTTGCCTGCTGCTCTGCATGGCAGGCCCGCTAAAACTAGACTCGGGTGTATCCATCTAGGAAGGGCTGAGCGCATGTCCTGAAGAAACCCAAGACCTCACTGATCACCTTGCCTAACTCCATGAAAGCCTGAGCCTGCTCCAAGCTCTAGCGCCTGGCTGCATCTCTGATCCCAGTCAGTCTAGTTTCCACCTGCTCCCTCAACTCTCTGATGGACCCAGATATGCAAGCCTCCAACACCTTCACTCGAAATCGGAGGGCAGTGACCGACTCATCGATCCTCTGAGCTGTCGCCGCTTGTGAGGCATTCAGACCCTGCCTCAGCTCCTCAATCAGTCTCTCCTGCCTCTCCAGGTGCTCACCGAGTGTTCCATCCCTCTCCTCTATCCGTCACTCTATGGTGATGAGGGTAGTAGTTACTGCTAGAATGATGTCCTACTATGCTAGCTGAGAAGGTACCGGTGGACTGGGCCGTGATGGCTCTGCCTGATGCTCTAGTGGCGGAGGAGCTGTGGATATGGATGCCCCCGAGTGGCCCGGCCAGCTATATGGATGACATCTTTAGGCCTCGTGAGCCTTAGAGCACTGGACCTGTGGTGGTGGTGGCATGAGGCTCTGGGTCCTTTATGATGCTAGAGTGTGCAACAGGTCATCCAAGTCTATCTCTAAGTCCATATCAAAGGGGGTGTGAGGCTCCTCCTCCTCCGGCTACGGCTGTTCCTCTTCTGCCTGAGGCTACTATGGGGGCTGCTCCTCTCCCTAGGGCTCTCCCAGAATATCCTCAGTTGGCTAGAGTGGAGGGAGGTGAAAGAGGCATCTGGTCTCCTCCACCATGAGCAGCCTATACTCCTCGAGATGACTGACTACTTGTGCTATCATCCCCATAGTCTGAGCTGCTGCTGCACCCACATAAATATCCTCATCTATCGGAGTTCCAAATCTCCTTGGATGAACTCTCAGATGTAACAGCTGTCTGGTGATAATGCCTTCGGTGCATATGGAAGGGGCTGTCCCCGGCGCTAGCCTCGCCAGATTAGCCAATATCTCATGGCTAATATTGAGGCACCGGCCTATTACCATCGCCTATTGACTCTAGATCTCTGCCCCATTAACTGACCCAAGGTTACCTACCCGACCTAAATAGGAACTGGAAAGCACTCTGTGCACATACCTCAGCGCCTATGACGAGAGCATAGTGCTCTTTGTCGTATCATGGTCATATGGTGCCCCGGTATGGTGATGGCCTCCCAGTGCTGCCTCCTATTGGCTCTCTGTGGTATCACCATGTCTCTCTCATACGAGAGTCCCATGGCCTGTGCAAAAACTCAGTGGGTGATACTGAAGTGGTCTCCTCTGATCTTGAACTCTATGACCCCCTCCTCTGTGTTAGATCTCTAGAAACCCTTGTAGTGGAAGGTGGCTAGGAAGTCTCTCATAACCTCTGAGTATGTCTGGAAAGACTGCTGTAGGAACTCGATCCATCCTGCTACCTCCAACAGTGCATCGACCTAGTGTAGTATCCCCATGTGCTGGATGAAGGGTTTGGAGATGTACCGGCTAGCGTGGAACTGTACATGTGCTAGGGCCTGAAACCTCTCCCTAAGATCGGGGCCCATCCATTTTGGAACCTCATGCTCGGGCTTCTCTCGAGGAACATTGCATCTCGAAAGCATCCTGAAAATAATAGAGTCAGTTTGCATGATAATCGCAAGTAAACTAAGCACACTTTCAAAAAGTTTTAAAAATTTTGATAGCATTTCAGCTAGAATATGCCTGCCAAAAAAATTTCGGCAGCATCCTGGCAAGGATGTGCCCAACCAAAAAAAATTTTGGCAGCATCCAGGCAAGGATGTGCCCAACTTCCTGCATGAAAAAATCTACAAGGACAGGCCTTAAGCCCCAATAATAGTTTCATAGGTCTAATTATTCCATAAGACAATCAAATAACTAACTAGTCAAGCTCATTCCATTCTCAGCTAATAATTGTGAAAAGGCATTTTTCTACACTTTATTCTGCTATTTTATTATTATTACTATTATTATTTATCTATTTTGTTGGTATATACTTCCTATTGTCACTGTACAGTTCAATATTACAGAAAATAAACGGCAAAATTTGTCCTACATTTTGAAGCATGCACATCTATCATGCATTCAGAATATAAATTCAAATAAAAAGAAGTAATAAAGAAGGAGAAAAATGCAATAAAACTAACTTGGTAGTCGATGAAACACACTGAAAAATAACTCGAAAAAACTAGTACTGGACGTGCGCGGTGGTGAGAGGATTGTTTTGGTGCAAACGACACACAAAACGGGTGTAAAATGAGGGAGAAACACTTTGAAAAATTTTACTTTTCATGACAAATTTTTTAATGACGCATAAAATTTCGTCACTAATTGTGACTTACAACGACAAATTTTTAAAAATATCACCATACTATTTATTACTGTGACAAAATTATTTTGCGTCATTTTATGTTTTAATTTTCGTCACAATAGATTAATTTTGTGATGAAAAATATATTTCGTCATGGTTTATTTAGGAGGAAAAATTTGCCACTTTTTTTTAGGGAAAAAATTTAATGATAAAATAATAACTTATTGTAACGCATAAAATCGTCACAAAATATTTATTTTTTTGTGATGAATTATTTTTGTCATAATTAATAAGTTAGTGACAATAAAATCATTGCATCACAAATAAGATATCAATATAAAAAAATTCTAATTATTTTTTCAAAAAATTTTAGTTTAAAAAATAATTTTATTTATGACAAATAAATGTATCACAAAAAATGAATATACTATGATGAGGTATAAGTTCGTCACCTTTGATATGGAGGGAAAAATTTCAACATTTTTCTTTTGTTGGGAAAAAAATTTAATAAAAAAAATAACTATTTACGACATATAAATTCGTCATGAAATACTTCTTTTTTGTGACATAAATTATTTTTGTCACAATTTAATGAATTAGTGACGATAAAATTATTTCATCACAATAATTTTATTTATGACAAATAAATATGTTACAAAAAATGAATATATTATGACGAAATACAATTTCGTCACCGGTACAATCAGTTTATGACAATAATAATATTATGTCACAATTAGTTGTAATGTTAATATACGACAAATAAATTATGTCATAAAACATAAATTCAATTTATGACAAATAAATATGTCACCAAAAAAATGAATTTATTATGACGAAGTATAAGTTTATTACTAATACAATCAGTTTGTGCGACTATAATATTTTATCACAATCGACTATAATAAAAATGTGCTACAACTAAATTATGTTATAAATAATTTATTTTATATTATAAATAAAAATGTCCCTAATAAATTTTTTTAATAACAAAAAATAGTTTGTCATCTACTTTTTTTACAAAAATAACTAAATTATATATGAAAGTTAATTAATTAATAATATAATAATAATTTAAAATAAAATATTTTAGTGTAAATTAAAAAATTGTAACCCTAAAATCCAGAATAAAATTTTCCCCCTAAGTCCTTCTCTCTCTAGCAAAATCAATCTGTCTCTGCTGCCCTTGTCGCTCAGTAACTTCCCCTCTCTGTCGCGGTCCTCTCTCGATGACTTCCCCTTCTCCACCATAGTTCGCTTTATCTCATCCACCGTCTCCGCCGCGTGCTTGTCGCTCTCACTTGTAGTCTCTGCCGCACTCCTCTCTCTCAATATCAATCACCCATTCTTCAATCAAGGAATGTTCTTAAGGTATTCCATCAATGTCTCTCAATTTAAACAAATGGCAAGAAAATGCTTTTTATGAATTGTTTAGATTTGCTAATTCTCTTATTGCATAGGTTCAAAACCTTCTAGGTCATTATGCTCAACATCTTAAGAAGGGTGAAACCCACCAAGGACTAGCGGTGCTTGGGATTGATATGGTAGCAATGGCCAAGGAATTGGGGCTTAAAATGGCAATTTATTCACTGGAGCATCTTTTACAGTATGGGGAACAACATATTCATCCTGCAGTTCCTTTATCTCTTGGTCTTCTCTGCATATCAAATCCAAAGGTACTGATCTGATTTTAGTTATTCAATGTTTGCTGTGATAGAAATTATTTTACTTGGATGTTAAAATTTATAAATGGGACTGGATAAGCAAAGTAATTAGGTTCTTCCTATGCTTTGGTAATGCAGCTAAGGACTGTAACACCCCAATACACCCTGGGAGGAATATCGGGGTGCCACGCACAAACACACTAACGCAAACATATACAAACTTAACTTGAAAGCAGAAGCAATAACAATAAATAATTAGAATATTGTAAGCACCGTGTCCCGGAGCGGTCCGGATCAGAGATTACCCTATGATGAAATCGGCATCCGAGCCTGTGCAAACGGTTTGGATTCGGAGGCTTTAGTCCCATGCTCCACGAGAAACGAGTCTTTTTACCTTTCGTAGACAGAAGGGGAGAAAATGGGGAGTTTTTAAAGTCCAAAAAAGTATGTTTTCCTCGACGGACGGCCAGCCCGTCGGTCAGGGGCCGGCCCGTCGGTCGGCTGGCAGGACCGTCGGATGAATCCTTGTGTCAGAAGGATTCTTCCGACGCCCGTCGGTCGAAATGGCAGGCCCGTCGGTCAGGTTGCAGGGCCGTCGGATGAATCCTTGTGTCAGTAGGATTCTTCCGACGCCCGTCGGTCATCCCTGGCCTATAAAAGCTTTGAATTTTCTCATAAAAGCGGTTGGAAAAATTTGCAAAAATAGGGGAAACTCTGCCAAAATTCACGCGCGTTTTCTCTCTCTTCCAACAAACACATTTCTAAAAAGATTTAACTAATTCAAGAATCAAATCTTCAAAAGAAAGAGGATCTAGTTGATTTTTCATGGGTTTTTGGAACTCAATTCACGGATTTTTAAAACTCAATTTTCATCGAACTATTGAGGACACTCTATCTTCAATATTTGATCTTTTTGTTCGAACCTTCTCGTGGAGCGTACAGGAAGCCAGACAACAACAAGGAATCCAACCAGAAGATTGTTCTGAGGGTAAATATTCTGGACCCTTTTCTGTCCCCTTTTTTTACCTTCATTTTTTATACTATCTTTGCTTTTGGTCCCTTTTTATTTATTTCTTATTTCTATTCTTCTTGAATCTGTGTAAAATTTGTCTTTTTGCTTTTTGAAAAGCTTCTATTTTTCTGAGACAGAGGTGACCGACGGGTCATCTGCTGTGACCGACGCCCGTCGGTCACCTTTACGCATAGCCCGTCGGTCACCCTCACAGACGGCTCCCTTCGAGTGAGCGACGGGCTGTATAGGTCACCCTGACTGACGCCCGCCGGTCATTCAGCATAGCCCGTCGGTGGGTTCTGTCCCACATTTTCAAATCTTTTTCTTTCCCCTTTTTTGTTCATTCAAATTTTTATGTTTATTTATAGTTTTTCGTCTGTATTTTAACATCCTTTTGGCTTGTTTTGAGAGAATATGTCTCTGTTTCTTGAACTGGCTGGAGCCTGAGAGAGTTCTCCCGTATATGGAAAGTTTGCCCGGTTTAGTTCCCTATCTCCCTCTCTTTCGTACTTCATGTATTTATTTGTTGTTTCTCTTGTATATGACAAAATTGTTGTATTTCTCGCTAATGTAAAAATCGGCCAAATGTTTTATATTTAATAAACTGAATTCTTCATAAAATCAAGGACCCAATGTCCTATTTTTATCCAATAAAATCCTCACAATAGAAATATCCACTTTAATAATGATGCATGCGAGGACCAAAGTCCTCAAAATAAGCAATGCCCCGATTTGTGCATGTATTGCATATTTATAAAAGGGAGTTGTATTTCGCTCCTTGTGTTATTATAATTTATCACTTTCATTATTTACTCATTCATTTACCGCTTTCCAAATATGAATATATGCGCTTTGATTCAATTGCATTGTGTGGAGAGAGAGCGAATTAATGAAAATTAAAATTTGATCATAAGATAATCAAGGTAGAAATAGATGAGAAGTCCCGAACCCAGCTCTGGTCTTTGGGCTCAAAGAGGCGAGAGGTCTATCTGATCACTCATTGGAACTATGACCTCCAAGACACCTCTTATGTCACGAGACTTTGACGTTAATCCTAGGCTCCTTAGGGCGAGAGGTTTATCCTCCAAGACCCCTTTGGTTGGCCCAAAATGGATGCTAAGAGCAGTCTTAGGCTCTCAAAGGCGAGAGAAACTTTCCCAATGTTCTATTGGGTGGCGACTCCATGAAACCTCCTTGGTGCCCAAAATAAACGCACTCGCAATTCATTGCAAGTTGCCAACGGACCCACAAATGCCCCGATCGCCCTCAGGCGGGCGGTCGCGGGGATCCGGCGTGCGTCACAAATATCATGGGCCAAAAACAAAATACTCTTATAACATATATAAACTGTCCATATTACAAAAGTTTTATACTTAATACATAATCGTCTTCTGTACATGTACGAAACAGTTATCATTTACAATTCGATACTATACTTTTCTATATACATAATTATGTTACTCAAAACACAAGAAAACTCTATCTTATACAAAAAGATCTTCATCAAGCTCCTAGTGGCCAAAACCTGCAGATACAAACTCTCTAATCGCATCCTGTAAACCTACACGGGAAAAACACCCTGCTAAGCGATAATGTTTAGTGGGGATAAACAGAAGCAATAGACTTTTAACGAAGTCACAAATATATTAAGAGCATATCAATAGTCATGTCATATACAAGTAATCATATACATACAACCTTGTAAGCAAAAGACATCATGCTTCAACCTATTCATGTACGAAAAATCCAAATATGCAAACGATATCGATAACATGTCATACAATATTCATATACATATACAAGTCTCTACTTCATATCTTGTACATTACAAAATATACATTAGCCTGAATTCTCAATAATGGTGGATACGGGTACTGTGGATACTGTATAAACTATAGAGAACTAACTCAATAGCGTTGAATACCCTAGGTATTCATCAAGTAGACACAACTAAGGCAGTCGCCTCTAAACCTTTATAAGCATGCTTATCTATCCTCTACTATGACACTTCAGGCTTAATTCACTCACTCACAATTACAATACTTTAAATTATCCAAAGACACGAATCAAAACACTATCATTATCATTAATCACTATTACAAAAGTTAGAACAAAATATCATCAAGGCATGAGCAAAACCATGTACCATGCAATAATTTGAAACCATGCAAAATGGGGCAAAAGAATAAATTCAGAAAACAGGGCAGTCAGGAAGGGCCTCTGTTGCGATTGTGACATGCGTCACACTCGCGACAGAGCACAGGGTACCCCGTCGCGCACTCGTGATAAAGCATAGCTCGATAGATGCTCACTTTACCAAGCTCTATCATGCTCGTAACAGAGATCGGGCACTTCCCCTTCATGTTCACGCTCGGAGGCACGCTCGTGCTGCGGCTCGGCTTACCAAAGCTCGGCCTACCGAGCTCTCTATCGCGCTCTAGACTTACGTCGCACTCACGACAGAGGGCTCCTCAGCAACACAAAGGCCATTCTGTACTCTATCGCGCTCAAGACAGAGACGAGAATTACCCAGAATCTTCACTTTACTGCACTTCTTCCCATTATAACCAATACTCAGATCCACTCAATCATGCACTAACACTTACCTCATCACTCAAATGCATACCAAGCCATGTTATAATCAAATTATAATCATTATACGCTAATTATTAACAAGAAAATACAATCAATATGTGAATTAAACCACAAAAACATTCAAATTACAATCTACCCTAACTCATAAGTTCATATAAAGACCATACTCATTTAAACACTGAAAGCAATCAAAATGAGCATATAAACAACTGTACAACTAATAGAGCTATTGAACTAGTCAAAGTTCACCATACATCACTACTCATACATATCTCTATTCGAGCATAAATTATTCAATCACAAACACATGCAAATAACTGAAATCACACTCGATCCCAATCTCTAGGTAGCTCAATCACTGCTCTTTACTCAATTTTGATCTTCTCCTTGCCTTTGTCCAGTCTCTTATCCAAAGCTTGAACAAAATCATCCAAACAGTCCATAAATCAATCCTTTTTTTTTCACTTAAAATCAAAAATAGAAACCAAAGTAGAAGAAGAAGACCTATACCTGGAAAAATCTATTACTTACCTCTTCATAAGAACCAACTCAACCCTCAAAATACTCTCTTCAAACCAATCCAAGTGATCCACTTAAAGAGCAAAAGAAAAAGAAAAGAAAAGAAAAGAAAAGAAAAGGGAATGGAGCACGATAAAACCAAAAGCAAGAAAGAAAAAGAAGAACAAAGGGCTAAAATCAGAAATTGAAAGGAGAGAAAGAAAGAGTGTGGCCGGTCAAACCCAAAGAAAGCCAACCTCTCACATTAATGCACACCAAAACACATAAATGACACCTAAAAGCGTTTAATGCCTCTTACCATAATAAGTACATTTATTTGCTCAAAATAAAAACTCATTCAATCCAAGTGTCACACTCCCTTGTTGCCATGTGTCAATCCCCTACAATGCCACATGTCAAAAAAAATCCAACTCAAAGTCTCTTATAACCCACTTAAGCTGACATTCCACTGGGGGTTTTGTTGCGCTCGCGACAGAACTCTCAAACACAACAAACACTCTTCTTCTAAAGCCACACCCATATAATCAAAACTTTATACCTCTAACAACTTGCAAACTCAGATATTTACATCTAGATTCGCTCTTAATCTTGTCAAAATCCGGCCAAATCTAGCCAAAACTTCTAGGGTCCAAATCGGGTCATTACAAGGACTCTGGTAATTTATGTATCATCTCTCATTTTATTTATTTATTTTGTTTTAGTATGTTATCTGCAATTATGGTGTTGAAAGCATGGTCCTTAAATGTATAAGAATAATGATAGCTAGTCGTTCTATCATGCTGGGAGAGGGTGGATTTGGCTGTGTCTATAGAGGATTCATCAAGAGCACTAAAGACCCAAATAGAAAGCTTGAAGTTGCAGTGAAATAGCTTGTTAAAAGAGGGATGCAGGTAATCCTTCATCCTCGGTGCTACCAAATTTTTGGATCTCTTAGTAATCTTGAGGGGAAAAAATATATTTTTTTTTGTTATTTTTTGGGTATTTATTTTGTCCGCATTTATCCTTCACTTAAAATTTTCTGGGTAAACATTTCTCAGTGCTAAATGTATTACTGAGAATGAGAATAATTAGGTCTCATCCAATTTTAACTCTTAAGATTTAATCCTCAAAGTTTTTCTGATATAAATTATGCAGGTAGATGTAATACATTTCCTATTTTGACATAATATAAGCAGAAAAGTTTTTCCCCTGCTCAGTTTTTATTTCTTGAACTCGTGGTTAAGTTTAGAAAAATGATTGATCTTGCTGAAGTCGCCCTTGCTGCAAAGTAGGTTTTAATTTTTCCAATTGATAAGCCTGATTTCATACTTGTTGCAGAGGTGTTTGCCTATGTTATCATTTTTAGATGCTTTTTATGGCAATAATAGTCTTCCAATCTATCAAAGTATATGTAACAGCCCCAATACCGGGTTAGTCGTAAATAGTATTTTTCAAGAGTGAATAGTACTTTCGGGGTGAATAGTACTTCTCAAAATCGAAAAAATATTTTATTGGGCCATAACTCCTTAAATTAAAGTTCAATTAATATGAAGCTCGTGCCATTGTATAGCGTACATATAAGTAAAATTATGGTTAGAAGGCCAAGATGGCAGAAAATGATGTTAGGATGGGTTTTGAAAGTAATTTGTCTGGCTATGGCTAAGTGTATGAGAAAGAGGTACAAGGAGTAGAGCTTTGAACAAGGAGTTTAGGCTCTGTCACGAGCACGACAGGGGTCGTGGGTGTGACAAAGTGCTCCGACGGGTAGAAGTGTTAGTTGTGTGATCTATCGCAGGCGCGGGCATTGCTGTAAGTGCGATAGAAGTGGTTGGTTGGTTATATCGCGTGTGCGACTTATTCTGCAAGGGCAATAGAAGGTAGTGTTGAGGTCTATCGCGAGCGCAGCTGAGTCTCAAGTTGAGAAAAATTTCTAAATGTCTTATTTTGTGTGAATGATGATGTTGGCTTATGTATGACTATGCATATGAAAACTATAAATGTATTGATCTATAAGATTATATATATATATATATATATATATATATATATATGAATAATGTAACATGGATTATTTGATGAATCATTTATGTGTGAACGATATGATTTTGTCTCATGTGATTATGTGGATGTTACATAGTGTGAATAAGTAAACAATAATTGGAATTAAGAATTTAGCCTGCAAGTCGAGTAGTGGATAGATAGGCATGCTTATAGGGTCAAAGTGCTGCAGCCGAAATGTTTAATTCCTTTTGGAATCTCCAATGCGTATTGAATCCTTTTAGTTACTAAAGTGCTTATTATATTTATTACTTATTATTTTGGTACCTCCTGGTACTAATGCAAAAATGTGTATCTTCGGATATAAATGCGAATGGGGTACATACAAGTACAAATGCGATACCCATTATCTGCGCCTATGAATTGCAGGCAAAGCAAATAATGAAAGATTAAATAATAAAGAGCTAGGTGAATATTATGTCATATGAGAATATGAATGTGATGCGTTATAACATTATTATGCAATATTGTAATTTTAAATGTGACTTTCTAATGATGCTATATGTAAATTGAAACCTGCTCACTGCTATGTTATTGAAGTATGTGTATAATGAGGTATGAATATAAAACATATATCTCTTATTGCTCAAAGATTGTTATATATATGTATATTGTATGTGGTTTCCCCACTAAGCGTTATCGGTTAGCATGGGTTTTAATCCGTGTAGGTTCAGAAGCAAAGGGAACTTGAAGGACGGTTCCGTATCCCTGTTGGTCAACACTAGGTGTAACACCCCGTACCCATACATAGGAGAACCCATCCTTAACGGAGTGAGAACCCGTACGAGCAAGGGTGTCACTAAACAAAGCAAAATAATGTACATGTACACAATATACAGAAAATAGCGAAAATTAAAACTTAAAAACTGAAAGATCATTCATTGCTATCCAAAGGTTCATTACAAAAATATTCTATAGAAAAAATGCTATTACAAAAATTCATCTTTCAAGACACATAGCGGAAGCAAATATAAAAGAATAGATACAATGAGAGCCCAAAATATTACAAAAAGAAACTTAAGTACAAAAATAAGTCATAACACTTCAATCCTTCTGTGTTGGCTGGACCTACGGAGACTCTCCCAAAAGCTCAAAACCTTTCGCACCTGCACGGATGAAACACCCGTGCTAAGCGATAACGCTTAGTGGGGAAAACACTTAATAATATGAACGGCCATTTACAATGGTCGTTAAGGCAAAACACATACAAAAATGGCACATGCTTATAATCCCATATATCTAAATCATAGCTTAATCGCATTCAATTGTATTCAAAAGCTCATAATCAATTCATATATCAAACTAATTTCACATGCTTATAGTCACCACAAAACAAACGCCTGCTGACTCATAATAGAGGATAACGAGTGAACACATTCAAAAAGCAACATTATTATTTTCTCATTCAAAATATTTTCATATTGGGGGATCTTAAACAAGATCCATACACATTGAGGATCGTGAGGATCCAAACGGGGACCTGATCATGGTTTGGAACACATTGGGGCTGCAGCTACTGAACTCTATTAGGCCTGCCTAACTATCCACTAATTTGACTCTTGCAGGCCATGCATAATACATTCCATAATCGAAACATAACATTCAATATAATTTGATGAAGCAAATATTACAGTTAAATATCGTTTAATAGCTAAAGTAACACTAAATAATATTAAAAACCAAAAATAAGTATAAATGGAACGAAAAAGACAAAAATCCAAAACTTCAAAAATTCATGACAGAAGGCATTTACACGGCGGTATGGGGAATCCTTACTCCCGTGTAAAATGCACAACATAAAAAATCATTAAAACAGAATGACTTTACACGGCGGTATGCAAAGTCCTTATCGCCGTGTAAAATCACGGACAAGGAAAATAAAGGACAGAATACGATCACACGGTGGTATGCCCATTTCATACCGCCGTGTAGATCATCCCAAACCCAGAAAATTGAAGGAAATTAACCCAAACTCACAACCAAACTTCATCAAACCCCAAAATTAATAAAGCACTACAAAAATACTACTCATACACTTCCAAAGACATACTCAATTACATTAATACATCAATTTACTAACAATCAAACATAGAATTATAAATCAAATGAAATGCACAAATTGAACATTCCCAAACCTTAGCTCCTTTGCTCCTAATCAAAGAGCACCACTCCCACTTGGCTTCTCTTTACCCTTAGGTTCTCTAGGAGGCACCTCTGATCAAGAACACTAATAATCACACAACAATCAAAAACCCTAACTCAAATCACACACTAAGAAAATCGAAGAAATAGATGAACAAGAAGAGGAAAACCCAATAAAAACCTTACCAATTACCAAAAATCTCAGCCAAAAGAAAATGAATTAAGATGGAACAAGAGGAAGAAGAAGAATAGAAGGGGGAAATGGCATGGGGAAGAGAATGGGGGAGCAAGGTAGCAAAATGCTGCTCTCTCTTTCTCTCTCCTTGCTATTTATATCTTCCCTAACTCCTTGCCACATGTCATCTAGAGATTGGTGGGATTTGATCACTCACACCGTACAACCATCCACAACACTACACCCAAGCCTAATCTCACTAACACATACACTAACTCCCTACATGCAACCACACTCAAACAAAACCCATTAAACATGCATATAACTCAATTTAAATTTTCACATGCCAAAAATACACATACACATTTACATGCAACATGGCTCAAACTACTAGGGTGGGAGATGGGGTGTTACACTAGGGTCCGCTATTTAGTGTAGGTTTTTGGTATTTTGTACTATGTATTATATAACTAATAGTTTTTGGCATGTAATAAGCTATAAGTAACAGCTGAACATGATATGTAATGTAAGTTGTAAGTATGTTTAAAGGAAATGTTTGATAAGTTTCCACTGCGTTTGAATGGAATTTGTTAGTTCAAGATTTTGCATGTGATTTAATTGTATGCGCTTATGCTAAGTAATATGATGCGTGTCGTATTGTTGTGACAACCATCTTTAGCCGCTGTAGTGAAGCTATGAGAGCGGTCGGGGATGGGCGTTACAGAAACTGTCATTCATACATTCATTTATTCATTCATTTAAAACCATTTCCTTTCTTTGCCCCTAGTATCAATTAGGCAGACAACTCCAAACTGGATACACAGGATGTGGACCCCATAGATCCACTACATTTTAGAGTGACCCTGAAGGACCACCTAAACATTTGCATTTCATTTCATTTGACATTTCAACATTTTAATCATTTAGCAGACCATCATTGGCCTACTTAAGCAAGTTGTCATGACCTGAATTGCAGTATGGTGCCCCTATGGCTAGCCAACTCTATCCTAAGCTAGATTTGACCACCAGACTACTACTAAGGGCAATAACCAATTCTTATAATCACATGATCACATACATTCATTTCTTTCCAAATCACTCTCCTTGTTACAATAATAACTTAATATAGCAAATTATATCATATCATTAGCACTTACTTAATCAAACATAAATCACTTTCCTACACTTTACTTTTATTATTAAGCACTATAATCATTAATACATTTGACCATAACATCCACTTATTCTCTATGTTTATTTTTTTCCTTCTATTCATCATTCATTCCACTAAATCCTATGCTAATTAACATAATTACATGATTATATGGCATTAAACATAAAAGTAAATCACAATATACTCTATATACATTTTTGGCCCATGTTAAAAGTTTTATACCAAATTAATTTCTTCCATTTTAATCATATTAATTCTCATTTTATGTTCCGTCTACATATTTATAAGCTTAATTCCTATTATTCATGCATAAATCACACTCACAATATTATTTTATATACCCAGCCATTTGACCAACAAATAATCAATATCACTTTTCATTTTTTATTTCACAATTTTCCATTTCATGACATTTATAACTTTATTCTAACTCCAATTATACCATATACTCACTTAAACTCAACACATCCCATCATTTTCACTTAATTCATAATACATAATCCATCTTATTTAAATTTAATAATAATCTAAAAATTTTCAATAAACTAATTTACACTCCATTTTAGCTATACACTCATTTTATGGCGTTAATTTCATTGAATTATCAAAATATATCAATAAACCATACATACACCCATTTGGCCAATGTAGCTTTACTTCACATAAATATCATTTTATTCCATTTATCAATTGTTCTATTAGATTACATGTTAATTAACATATATATAAACTTATATGCCATTAAACATAAAAATACACATTAATAAAACTTGAAACTAATTTCGGCAATACCTAGGTTTTCACACACAAAATCACTCTTTCTATTTTAATCACTCAAATCATTATTTCTAACCTCCAATTACATGTTTATAATATTAATTTCAACTATACATGCATTATATACATAAACACATAACATACATAAACATAAATTCATACAAAATTCATGAAAAAATTAAGGATTTTATATCTACTGACCTTCAATCCTTTAATACTCCATTCAAAATTCCATCTCCTAGCCTTATTCCATGGAGAAAAAACTTCATACTCCAAAAATTTCATCTTGGACAAATTCCCTCACAAGAAAATTCAAACAATATTTACTTCAATATTACAATCAAACAACATAATAACTCTAAAACATCCTAATATAATCATTTGAGCCCTTGAATTAAATTAAAAACACTAATTTCTCTTACCTTGAATTTTTGCCCAAATCTAAATCTCTTGATTTCATCCACTAAATCCACCACAAATAAGAGCTAGGGGCTGCAATAATCACTTTAAGGGGCTGACTTCCATTTATGAAGCTTGGATTAAAAGAGAAGATCAGAGAAAAATGAAGAAACCGCTAGAGAGAGGAAGAGGAGAAGGCTACGGTCAAAGAGAAGAAGAGAGGAGAGAGAGAGCTGTTGGAAAAATATGATAAAAGAGCATATATTTTGCTCTATTTATAGGCCCTCCAGTGGGCCATTCTAGTACCTTCCGAAAGGGCCAACCCAAATAATAGCCCAAATACGTTATTCATTCATTTACTCAATTTAATTTATTTTTCTCACTTTTCAAGCTCAATTTCTCTCAAAATCAATTCCATAATTCTCAAAATATATTTATTAGGCTCCACAAATATTTTTAGGTCAATCGGAGACCGTTTCTCGGTCCAATAATTATTTACTTGTCCGATAGCTGAAATTCCAGTTTCACTATAAAATTAATTTTTTATTATCATTAGATTCCACTCATTCACATGAGTACGTTCATATTTTTCGATTATTTTTCTGAGGTCTGTAGCTCAAGTTATGGTTCAGTTAAACTTGATCAAAACTGGTTAAATCGGGTTGATTTTTGCCCATTAGAGTTGACAGACGGCCGTCCCTCATCCAGGGATCCCCACATGCCATTTTTCCACTTCTTTTCGCATTTTTAAGGCCTATTTTATCTTTGTTTGACCCCAAATTTTATCCTCGAGCTCCTGCCAACCTCCTTTTTCCAATGGTCAAATAAAATATTTTTTGACTCCGAAAATTACTTTTCACAAAAATTACGATTTTGAGCCATTACAAGGAAAGAGATGGAGGCAATTTTTTACTTAACTTAATTACACTAATATTAGGTTTTTACGCTCCTTGTTAAAAACCTAATTCTAAATGGACTAGAAGTATTTAAAATTCTCTAGAGAATTAATTAGAATGGATTTTGATTTATTTATTTGGAGTTTAATTAAATCTGAACTAAGCCTAGTTATGGACTTTTGCGCGAAAAACCTTAGTAGGCTTCTCTGTGCAAATTGATGATTTAGAAATCCAAATCATTTTTAAATCCCACCGAAATAAATATTTCAAGTTTATAACATTTATAGAATATATTTAATTTATTTTGGCCCAAAAACCAAGACTCCAAGGCCTTTTGAAAGTGACCTGCATGGATCCCTCTCCTAGAGGGGCTTTTGTGTAGACAACTTTTATCTTAGATCTAAAATTAATACTCTAAGTGATCTAATATTATAATATCAGTCCAATAACACTTATATTTTAATGATATTTTATTTTAGATAAAAATGGACTACTCTAACTCATTTCTCAGTTCATGTGCAGATTCCTTTTAGGTGACCTTTGCACAGGGACAATTAATTAATCTCTTTAATTAAAAATTTCTTTCCTCATTTTTATATTTCATAATAATATCTCATATTATTAACGACATATTTTTACCAATTTGCCCTTTTTTTTATAGGTGTGTGACCTATTGAATTTTCTGATCCACCTGATAGTACAAACATAACATCAATTATAGAATTGATGAGATTTAAACTCTTTAAATTATTATGTTAATTCTCCAATTAATATTTATCCATACCTTCATGTACAAATCATGAAAGAATTTAACTATACCCTTCCATAGACAGTTACCGTGCAATTACTCTTTTTTCCCTACTTTATCTCATTTATGTTTTAAAAGTGGATTTTTTTCAACTCATAACAACCTAAATATGGTAGTTCTAATACTATTTCCCCTTTATTCCAAAAATGCTCGTAACACCCTAAAATATTTCAAGCATAATCATATGACAGACTAACCATACATTTAGTACTAATCATTCATATCAGAAAGATAAACATTCACCCACATAATATCACTATAGATAATTACATCATCCATAATTTATATTATAAATCTTTTCCAGGATTACATATCAGAAAGCATTAATACATGCCTTTGAGCTTTATAGGTCTAACTGCAGAGGTATATATGCATAATTTCTTTAAAAAAAAAATAAATTCCATGAAATCTCTATAATTCCTTATTTTCGGCCTGAGTCGATGTCTTAACAAAAATGCCTTTGCTATCATAACTTACAATATTTGCTTAGTGGGGAAAAAAACTTAAAACTGAGAATGAGCTCTAAGATAAGTCATCAAGCAATCACAAACATATGAGACATGGTAATAATATATGTCCAGCAAATATAATTAATTATATTTTTGATGCCATATTATACATGCAAGATAACCATAATTCTCAAATATAGGTCATACTAAACTGCTTATATCAAGATCAGAATCATAAATCTCAATTAGGATTTCATTCATCAGAAATTCAATTAATTCATTATAACTTATACATAAATAGAAGCCTACCTACGCTCCTATAGGTATGGATAATGAGAACTAAAAGATGCCATAAAATGGCATCCATTGAAGATACCTCGAAAGACATCACTAAAGAGACATAAGTCTCAAAGTCATATATTGTAACTGAAGATAGCAAAGTATCAATATGAAGACAGTAATCAGTATCACTAAGTAGCTGCAAAATTCCTATAAGCATGCCTATTTATCCACAACTCAGACTGACGCATGCCATACATTATAGATCATTTTCATTTTACATATATCTATAATATTTATTATCTGAATAGGACATGCATTAACATTAAAATAAAACATGTATGTATATATGTATTTATACATAAACATAAAATCATATAAGTCTCATAAATAAATTCTTTTCGAGTCATTATAGCTTCTCAAGAATCTCTTATGCACAAATATGTGTGTAGTTATATGTGTATATACCATGAACACTAGGGTATTTTAAATCAAATCCATTTTCCCTTATATGAATAATATAAAAGAGTAAAGAGGACTTACAAAAGTTATAAAGCAATAGTCCTTTAGAATCCAAAAGTTTTAATAGGTCAACGGGCACTCACATAGGTCAACGGGCATTGATTTTAAAATCAATGGGCATTGGTTTCATATGAATAGCCACTGATAACCAAAATTTCAAACTTAGCCAAAGATAGTCCAGAATGGCCCAATGGGCGTTGAAATACTCTAACAGCTATTAAGACCCAAAAGCATAATTTTTTATTTCTAGTCCAAAAGCACTCAAAGGGCATTAGGATTCCCTAATGGCCGTTCCCAACACTTGTTGAGGCTTAAAAATCGAAAATCCAAAGTTCTCAAGGACAAAAATTCAAACGGACAAATTGGCATGTGGTTTATGCCCAAACTACACTTCTTTTCAAGTTATCATAGGTTTTTAGGTATCTCTTATGCACAAATATGTATGTATTTATATGTATATATACCACAAACAGTAGGGTATTTTAAATCAAATCCATTTTCCTTTATATGAACAATATAGAAGAGTAAAGAGGACTTAAAAAAGTTATAAAGCAATAGTCCTTCATAATTCAGAAGATTTAACAAGTCAATGGGCATTGATTTTAAACTTAATGGGCATTGGTTTCATCTGAATAGCCACTAACAACCAAAATTTCAAACTCAGCCAAAGATAGTCGAGAATGGCCAGATAGGCGTTGAAAGACTCTAACGGCTGTTAAGACCCAAAAGCAAAATTTTTGATTTTTAGTCTAGAAGCACTCAAAGGGCATTGGGATTCCCCAATGGCTGCTCGCAATGCTCGTTGAGTCTTAAAAAGCCAAAATCCAAAGTTCCCAAGGACAAAAATTTCAACCGGCAAATTGGCAAGTGGTTCATGCCCAAACTAACTAATGGGCATTTGAGCAACCTAATGGCTATTGACTTACCTAAAAACGTGATTTCATATAGATTTTAACTCTAAAACTTCCAAACCAAAAACACCCAATCCTCCCAAATCAATTCACAACTCATATTTCTAGTCTATAATATACTATAGTATGAACTTAACCACTTGAATCATGTAAAAAAATCTTAATCAAACACATACTCAAGAAGTTTGACAAGCTCCCAAACCTAAAATGAAACTTGAAGCAATCCTCAACTTCCTTCAATTCTTTATTTGCCCTTGTCTCTACTCTTTTCCTTAAATAAAAGCCCAAATTCAAACAAGAATAAAAAAATCCATACATGCCCTTCGATATTCTATTATCAATTAAAAATTATAGCAAGAGGGAAGAAGAAGAAGTGGAAAAATATATTCCAACAAATCATATAAACTCACAAACTTACCTTAGCCAAACTTTTATAACTTCCCACACCCAAAATTCATTCTCAAGTTCAAAGATTACGCTCACTATAATTTTACAAGAGAACTAGCAATAATTGAGGAAGAAAATGTATTTTCCCAATTCCAAGATTAAATTTATCTATATGAATATTGTAGATGATCATATGTTAAAATCTCATTGGCTCATGCATTAAAATTACACTTAGATCCTTAAACTTGTTATTAGTCTTACTAATTCCCAAATACTTTCTTATATACACATTAACACATATATTTAATTACCCTTATTTGTCACATTTAGCCAAATATTCTAATAGGGTAGATTTTGGGACTTTATAATGCCTTTTGTGAATCTCATTTACCTTAGCAATTCACTCTGGCTAGAGATTCTCTAAACAAAGATAGTTTATAACTTGTGAGATAACTTCCCTTAGTACATATGGGATGGTGAATCCTCTATCAATCACTCAAATATTTTTAAGTAGGTTGTAATGCCCTAAAGTATACCCTAGTAGTATCACAGTATGTTTAGGGTGAATATACAAGGTTAAGTAGTAAAAGTGTACTAAAGGACATAATGGGTATTAAATTTAAAAGATGCGGTGAGTTGGTAATTTATTTAAATGATGATGTACATGCATAAATGAATTTAGATTATGGGTTAATATATAAATAAGATTTAATTATATACAAATAAGGAATTAAAAGAAGTTTAAGGGTTAAATTGTAAATATAAGAAAAATGAAAGGTGGGATTAAGGATAATGTGACATGTGCACTTTTAGATTGGCATGCATATTTTCATGCTTATAAAAGGCTTGGTAACTGACCCAAAGAGAGGAACAAAATATAGATTTCCCTATTTCATTTTTCTCTCAATTTTTACACAATTGCATGCTTAAGGGATTTTTAAGGGAGAAGTATAGTTTGGTGTAATTCAGCCAAGAAAAGGTTGGGGAATCTAGCAAAAATAAGGATAAGGAGAAGAAGTAAGGCAAGAAGACGATGTGGCTAATTTAAGGTATGGGAACATTTTGATTTTATCGGTATCTGCTTGCCATAAATTGAAATGATACATATGTTATATTGAGTGTGAAATTATTCCTAGAGTGTTGGTTTGGGGTTGTTTTTGTAATAGCCCGAATTGCACCCTAGTAGAATATTGGATTAAATGTGGTAAATGGGAAAGCGAATTGGAAGAGTTTGTGATTTAGGACTCAAATGTAAGTGAAATAAGGGCTTAATTGAGTAACTAAAATAATTATAAGTGGCTAAACTGAAATTATGCATGCTTAGGATTAAGTGTGGTTAATTAGTGTTAATGGAATCCAGATTTTTATTAATGAAGATTAAGGGATTATAATGGAATCCATGTGTCCAGCTGTGGCATTGCCAACCTAACCTATTGCATGCAGTAATTACACATCATGGTGGGAAGAGAAAGCTCACTCTTGCATTTGCATTTCTGAATTAACCCTCTCCAAATACTCATCTTCTTCTTTTCAAGTCGTAAGATATTACTTAAGTGATAAACATAAGGATTCTGCTGAAGATAGATGATATTTGAATTGGATTGCTAAGGTTCTACTTTAACAATGTCACATCCTAAATCAGGCCTGGTCGGAATTGGCGCGTTAGGTCGGGAAGTCAAAGGGTATTTCGATAATTTGTGCTTGAGTAAAATTGGAAAATAAGGACTTAATTGCAAAGTAATTAATTAAGTATGTTAAGAAGAGAATGTTAGAGTGTGTTTGTAGTGTATGGAAGTAGGATACAAGTGGGTTAAGAGGTTTTATAGTGTGGATTTGTATGTATGGTGCCTTGGATGTAAGTGGGTTTTAATGAATGATTTGGTGTGGCTCAAGTTTGGTGCATTGAAGATTTTTATTCAAAAAATGCTTGTGTGTGGATGGTGTATGGTGCAAGAAGTGGTAAAGTCAAAAGTGGAGTGTTGGGTCCTATAGGAAGTTGCCAAGTGGAATGGGTAGGTGGAGCAATTAATGAAAAGGGAAAGGAAAGAGAAAAAGAGGGAAAGGAAGCTACCTCTCGTCCCTCTCTCCTCTCTCTCTCTCGGTTTTCTTCTCTCTTTTCCTTGTTCATCCTCTACTTCATCTCCTTTCCTTGGTGGCTAGTACTTGTAAGATCTTTGGTTATTTTGGTTGGATTGTGGAGCGAGTTTGAGAAGGTAAGTGGTTAGATTTTGGATGTTGTGTTTGGATCTTCTTCCCCTCCTTCTTCTTTCTTGGTTTTATTTAAGTTGGGGTTTTTGGAAAAGTAATTGTGGGTTTTGGTTTTGTGCAAGCTTTGGGTTTCAAGAGTAAGCTCAAGGGTAAGGAGAAGGTGAAGAGTGGGTTTTGAGGCTACAAAGAAATCAGGTTTGGGAGCTTTGATTTATAAATTGGAATTTGTGAGTTGTTGTGCCCTAATTCTCACTTAGGATGTAAATGAGTTTGTATTGTTTAAATCTTTGGAATTTGAGTGTTTTGATATGTGTAAATTTATGATGGATATGGGTAAATGAGTTAGTAATGCATGATTAGGATAAATTGAGGATATGTAAATTTGTTAATTTCTTGGTTTTCATATATGTATATGTTATGTATGAGATTTGATGGGTTCTTAGAAATGCGTTGCTATATGTTCTTTATTTTGATATATATGATATGGGTTTTTGTTCCAGAATGTGAATCTTGCATGAGCTTGAGTTAATGGTGATAATATGGAAGTTGATGAGGTTTTATGCTTAAATTGGGATTTTGGATGATTCTGGAAATTGGAGGGTTAATTTGATGTATTGTATGAAATTACTTGTTATTAAATGTTATATTATGGTTGTTGATGCTAATGGATAGCCGGGTTTGAGGTAAGTGGTCCTTGGATGAGTTTTGTGTGTTGTTGGATGATTTTGGAAGGAAGAAATTCTGCAAAATTTTGCAAATTTTGGAAAAACCCGATACTATTGCAATCGCGATAGGATTCGACGGTTTGGAGCTTCGCTGTCGCGAGCCCGCGATAGCCGAGGCGTTAGCACCCTCTGTCGTGAGCGCGACTACCGTCGCGATCGCGACAGAGCGCGATGCTGGTTTGGTGCTATCGCGAGCACGCGATTCGTCGCGAGCCCGCGACAGCCACTTTGCTCTCTGTCGCGATCGCGACATCTATCACGAGCACGATAGAGCCTGGCCCTTCTGTCCTCCTCGCGGTCGCGAAATCCGTCACCCGCACTCAGCGAAGAGACTTCAGTCTCTGTTGCGAGCGCGACAGCTCCCTGTATGCTGAATGAGTTTTCTTTTGTTGTGTGCGGTTTGAACTCCAATTTCCTTTAAATGCCTATGAGTTTTATACTTGTTACTTTTACGAATTCATGAATGCTTAACCATGGTATGATTATGTACACGTATGATGATAATTTTGGGGTGTTATAAAATGAAGTGAATGGCTTATACTTAGTTATCCTCAGCTATCGCATGATTAGGATTTTGTATTTGTAATCACTGGCATGACAGTGCTCCTATACTTGACTCTGATATGTGTTAGAATTTTGGATAATGTTAAAGTGTGTGTGTTGGCTGTATTATATTCTATGCTTTGCGATATGAATTATATGAGGCATGACTGACATTGTGGACTTATGTATATGTCTACCATATTCTGGTTTATGCATGTTGAATTATATTATGTGACTCGAAACATGATTGGTGTTACGCATGATCTGCGAGAGTCAGTCTAGTGGATAGTTAGGCATGCCTAATAGAGTTTTGTTAGCTGCAGCCCCTTTGAACGTTTGGACCCTGATCAGGTCCCTGTTTGGTTCCTCGCAAACCCTTTTATGTGTTTGGGTCTTGCTTAAGATCCCCTGTTGTGAAAGTGTTTCGAATGAGAATTTATGTGATTTGTCGATTCGTACCCGTAAGGTGCGCCCGATCGTGCCAGCGAGGCACTGTCTGATTGCTCGTTATCCACTATTTTGAGTCAGCAGGTATTTTATTCGCTTCATCTGATATGAATATGATAATATGATAACCGTTTGGGTAAGATTCCAGTAATGTGACCATGAAAGTCTTAGTGATCTATATGTGACTCAAGTATATATTTGTATATGCTTTTTTGCCTATATTGCATTGTGAACATGTTTGATTCAGTTGGTGAGAATGGTAAGTATATGAATTAATATGTATAAGTACTCTGACTTGAATGCTAAGGTTGAATGTGTGAATAAGCATATGTATTATTGTGATGCAATGCATGTGGATCGACGGCCGGTAAGTGCATGTGCCATAATGTAATGATATGATGTATGTTCCTTCGAACTCAGTTATCATAGTGGTTTTGGTACGTGGTTGTGTGTTTACAATTCATGGCATGATATTGTATGAATTAGAGTTGCGCAGTGGAAGTGTGGTGGTTGATGCTTTACACTGGATTTTATTTAGTGTATGAGTCTTGTGACATGATGAAGGTATGTTTTAGTACCTCTTAGTGGTGTATGATAGTGGGTTGTAGTAATGATTGGTGATTGGGTTGCATGTAAACGGGTTTCTCTAAGGTAATGGTGTCTTGGTATGATAATTGCATGTGTAAATTTTTAAGAGTTTATGCATGATGATATCTGTATTATGTATGGTGTTGCTTTTGCTATAACTTATTTTGACATAAGTATGTGGTTATATATGTGAATTCTCGAATGAATGCCTTTACTATGCAAGTCTAATTATATTTGTGCCATGAGCATCCGCATTTGCCATTTGAATGTGTTATGCCTTGGAGACCATTGTGAATGGCCGTCCATATTATGGGGTGTTCTCCCCACTAAGCATTTATTGCTTAGCACGGATTTCCTTCCCGTGCAAGTGGCAGGTTTGGTTCTATTCGAGTCACGCATCTGCAGGGTCGACCACATAGGAGTTAGAAGTTTCATATTTTGTTCAGCTTCTGTATTTTGGCATTTGTATTTCTGTAGCCTTTTGTATTTGTAATCATATACGTGAGATTCTAAATGTAATATTTTGGTGGTTGTAATGCTATTATATTTCTGTATTAATTAGCCCTTTGTTTTATCATTCACTTTATACTTCCGTTGAATGATCATATGTATGCATGTGTATATGTTTCTGCTTAGTGCCTACGAGTGTGTGAGTTAATGTATGTCCAGTTCTACTTCTCAAGGTAAGTTTTTAATTTCCCCGTGTTTTTGTATAATTGTATGCTTCCGCTTTGTGTATGTGAGCATGTATGTGAGTGAGTGTCGGGTAGCGCGCCCGCCGGCGCCCTTCCAACGGGGGTGTCCGATGGGGGTGTTACAAACAAGGTAAGTGCTTAACTATTGGATTGTTCTTCTACTTCTACCCTTTCTCTTTTGGTTGAATTGGAATTGATATTTGGTATCCAATTCTGGAAATTTGGTTTGGAATTGTAGTTGAGGAAGTGAAGGGAACCAAAGGAAAAGAGAAGGTGATTGATTAAGAGACTAAGTGACTTCTAAGGAGCTCAGGAGAGAAGGTTTGGGAAACATGTGTTTATGTGTTAAGTTGCTTGAGTGTATGTGTTGGGTTGTTGGGGACTTTTATGATTAAAAGATGCATGGTTAGGTATTTGAGAATTTGTATGTGTTTATGTGCTAATTGATAGAGGGTATAGTTGAAATATGTAAGTGATGTGAGTTGAAATCGTGGATTGAATTGCTATGAGATCAACCCAAAGCATGAACCCTAGTTAGGGAACAATTCTGTTTATATGTCACCAGACCTCCATGTCGTGTTTTGGTCATAACCAGAGTTTACGAACTCCAAATTGAGTTATTCTTGCACCTTTTGAACCATGACTTCCATACCTATAAAAGTCTAAAATTACTATGAACCAATTCTGACTCTAAGAGCCTGAAAAATTGCAAAAATAGACGTAAATCTACCTGGACGGGCTCACTGGAACAGTCTATATTGATTAATGCATATTTGTTGATTTAAAAGCCCAATTGACCTGAAACATATTCCATTTGAAAGTTAACATCCTGGGTAACAATTGTTAAGAAGGAGGTTTTGCCTGAGAATGTTGTTTAGATGTCGGTTTAGGTTGAACAAAAATAAGTAGTGAAGCAGTCTTCAGTTTTGCTTCTGTTTTGCTAAAATTTGGTATGTCACGGTGGCAACCAAATTCATTACCACCGTGACATATGTTTATAGAAGGCAGAATGCCTATTTATGGACCTCACGGTCACAATAACGTCATTACCACCGTGACCCCTTCTATTTTAACCATTTTATGGGTTTTTCTTCCCGAATTGAACCCGTATTGCGCCAAAACTTTCTAGAATCTATTCGATGCATGTTTAGGACTATAACATGAGTATAAGAATAGTTGTCCCTTGGAAAATATACATGAATAGGATTAGAATTAAAAGCGAACTAATGAAGTAATCATGTCTAATTGTATGAAATAGAATCAAATCAAGTATAATGACATTATTGAGGATTATAATACTTTAATCTAAATAAGCATGCATGATATGAACAAGTATGAATAATTATAAATTGAGATTAAGTTATACACACGTGAAGGTTATAAAATGAAATGAGTTTGCTTAATGTGAATATGTATAAATGTGATATGTTCAATGAATGTGTGATTGAAGTATTGGCCTAGCATTATTATATGATGTATGAATTGATATAGAGGTTACTAGAATGAATTATTATGCAAGATATTTAAGGATGTTATATTGGTTCATACGGATAAATGAGTGATTGTATATTATCATAATGATAAATGTGATTAAATTCTTTTAGCTTGTGAAGTGATTATGAACCATATGAATGTGTACCTTGGAGAGGAATGTGAACATGATTGTATGCTTACAAACATATGTGAGCTATTATGCATTATGAGCTATTTCATATGACTATATGAACAATGCGAATTGTGAATGATAGACAGATAACTGGAAATAATAATTAGCCTGCGAGTCAAGTAGTGGATAGATAGGCATGCCTATAGGGTCAAAGTGCTGCAGCCCAATGCGTTCAATGTGTTTGATTCCTTAGGAATCATAATGCGAAAATAATGTGTGTAATCCTTGCTGGATTTCTATATGTGGATAATGTACCATGATGGTACCAATGTGGATTCTATACCTTAGGGTACCAATGCGAATGTGATGTATCTACGGATACAAATGTGATTAATGTACCCATGAGGTACCAATGCGATACCCGTTATCCGCATCTTTGAGTTGCAGGCAAAGTTAATAATGACAATAATATTGTGATAATGTAAAGAATGCTATAACAATAAGAATATGAATGAGATGTGTTAAGATTTTTCATGCGATGCGATTACGTGAATATAATTCTTCAGTATGAGTATATATTGATTGAACTCAAGATGTGTGGATGTCATGACAATATTATGTGCATGCTATTGTGGGTTAAAAGGCATGATTGTAGAAACATGATTAATATGTATACCTGATAAGTATAGCAAAGCAATGATGAATGTAAACACATAAATACACATCCACTGAATATGAAGCTTAAGACGTTAAAATATGCCTCAAACAATTTACATGTTATGAAATGTGTGTATATATATTGTATTGTTTCCCCACTAAGCGTTATCGCTTAGCACGGGTTTTCTTAATCCGTGTAGGTTCTAAAGCGAGGTGATTTGAAGGATAGTCCCACATTGGCAAGGTCAACACACTAGGGTTTCTGATAGCGTTGGTTTTTAGGTAGACTTGTGTTTCCTTTTGTTATGTAATTATTATTTTGGATAGTAATAAGGGTGTAATATATTAAGTAACCAAGTCTGTAATATTTAAGCTTGTATAAGTGTGTGTGTAAACACTAATGCTTGAGCAAGCGTATGATGAGTATAGACGATTGGCTGCATGTGAATGTGATGGAAGCAGAAATTTATTTGCATGAAATCTTTGTATGCATTTAGACTATACATGTGTATGAGGAGTGATTGTCGTGTAATGATCATTCTCAACTCCGTTAGCTGTACTAGCTGTGTATTCGGGAATGGGCGTTATAAGTAGTGGTATCAGAGCCTAGGTTTAGTCTTTTCTGGGAATTGGGTGGAATAAGATGTGTATAGCTATGTTAACCTAATACGGACGTCCTTGTTTATGTCTCACATCGATGGGTCCCATTCATAATTCTAGAGAAGTGATTGTCGAGAATGTTAATCTTCGTGAACCCAAAGTATCTGGGTTTGATCAGTGTCGATCGGCTAATGAGAATTATGATGTTCCAATGGTACCAGTGGAAGCCTTACTCAAAATGTCACAAGACATTACGAGGGTGTTAGATCGAATGAGAACGCCAAAGGCTCTACTAGAGTCCATGAGAAAGCATGGAGTAGAGGAGTTCCATGGAACTAGACTTGATGAGTCGAAAAATCTGAGTATTGGATTGAAAAAGTTCAAAGGATCCTTGGGGAAATAAGATGTCCTCCAGATCAATGAGTTGAATGTGTAGTGTCGTTGTTGCAAGGTGCAGCTATGATTAGTGGAAATTAGTCCTTCAGCATCTAATGTTACTGGATCCAGTTACTTGGGAATTTTTCGAAAAGGAATTCTGGAATAAGTATGTAACTAAGGCCTATCGTGAGGCAAATTAGAAGCAATTCCAAAATTTGAGGCAAAGAGGTATGTTTGTGGCTGAGTATGAAAAAGAATTCTGTAGACATAGTAAGTATGCACCACCTAGCGTGCTAACTGAGGAGTTTAGATGTCAGCAATTTGAAGATGGACTGAAGGAACAAATCAAAGCACTATTAATCTCTATGTTTACATCTCAAACTGTTAGTTGTTATCAAATAGTTCAAGCAGCTAGGTGGGCGGAGAGATCATTAGAGATTCAAGAAGAGAGCATCCAAAGGAAGAATCCTAACCGAGGAGGTTCACACTCAGGTAAGAGATCCAGAGATTCTCATATGACTTCCCCAGCAGAATCAGCTAATAGTCATGCTATCAAGAGTAAGAAACAAGAATCCTCTTATGTATCTGGAACTGGAAGAGGTATATCAGGTAATAAGAGTGAAGTGTCGGAGTGTCCCCATTGCGGTAAGTGCCATAGAAATGAATGTTGGAGGTTGACCGGAGCATGTCTTAGATGTGGCAGCAAAGAACACTTTCCTTCTAATTGTCCTACATCATATGAGGCGATGAGAAATCAATAAGATATGAGTAGAGATGAATCTAACTTACCTCTTATCAATCGAGGAAGAAGTAGAGGACATGGTCAGGGTGACTAGTCCAGAGGTGGCACAGTGTTAAAGTCTGTTAATCTACCGACTGCAACATTAGTGCGAGCTTAGGTAAGGAAGGCTCGTGAGGAGCGAGATGCATCTGAGATTATAGCGGGTACATTTCTACTTTTGATATAGAAATGTTTGCATCAATTGACTTTTGATGTACATATTCTTATGTTTGCTATAAGGAGTTATGTGATAAAATATAAGCTGCTGACTGTTTAGATTATGCAGTATGTGTAATTAGCCTGTAAAGAAATAATGTGAATGCGAACAAAGTGTTTAAAGAATATTCTTTGAGGATTCATGGTCAATCTTCCTCAGTATATTAAATGGGTTAACCTTGGCCAAATATTGGATAAGTAGGCACCGAGATGAGGATAATGGTAGAAGGGAAAAACAATTGTGTTTCGTAGTGTCGAGAAGTTGATGTGACTATAAAAGGTGTTTATTCTAACCCCTCAGTTAACATGATGTCGGCAATAAAAGTTTATCATTGCCGGAGGAAAAGAACATTAGGCTTCCTTAGCCTTGATGTAGATTAAAAAAAAAGAGAGAAAGTGAATGAGAAATTTAGGATATTCCAGTAGTGGGAAACTTCTGATGTGTTTTTGGTAGGGAATACCAGTATTTTTATTGAAGGAAAGATAATGAGTATAAGTAGTATTTGGGAGCGGTGCTTTCGAATATAAAAGAGAACATCAATCAGATGCTAAACTGGGTAAATGAGAATTTTGATTGGATAGTGCCTTCTCTGGGGCACATTGTTTTTTGAGAATATCGAGTGGATCTTGCTAAGATTGATGCAATAGTGAGTTGGAATTGTGATCAGGAATGTACCTGAGGTACGCAAATTTTATGGGGGTTAACGGAGTACTGCTATTGCTTAGTGACAGAAAGTTGTTGGTAATTACATTTCTACTCACTAAGTTGCTGTGTAAAGGAGAAAAGTGAAGTGGTTGGAACACTAGTTTTAACTCAACCTACTGAGGGCAAGGAGCACTATGAATAGCAAAGTCTCCAGAGTTGAATTGGGATAGGTAATGACAAGGAATGGAAAAGAGATAGTCTATGCCTTAAGATAAGAGAAACCTCTTGAACAGAATTATCTAACTTATGATTTGGAATTGATTGCAGTAGTATCCGCTTTAAAGATTTGATGACATTATCGTACGATGTAATGTGTAAGACCTTCACTGACAATAAGAGACTTAAGAGTTTACACATTCAGAGAGGGTGGTTGCAATTGCTTGCAATTTATGATTTTAATATGGATTACCATCTGGGTTTGGAGAGGGTGGTAATAGATGCATTAAGCGGGTGGTCAGATATAACTAGTAATTAAAGATTTGCTTCTGATGGTACCTTGATGGTACAGCTAAAAGTGAAATCTATGACAAGGAATGAGTTGAAAAATACATAGAAAGGTGATTGTAAGCTACAATAGATTACACATAGTTACCAGACTATTTAGTAACTATTTAGTGAAGAAAGATGAGATATTGTACTTCTGATAACGGTTGTGTTCTACCAATGTCAGGGGAACTAGAGAAAGACCAATACGTGAAGCGAATAATATACTATGCGTACAGGCGATAATAAGATGTATGAGAATTTGAAACAACTCTATGGATAACCTGGAAGGGTATCATGTTTCAAAGAGTCTGAACTGCCAGTAAGAGGAAGTGAAAGCGGATATGTGAGAGTTGAACTCTTAGCTATTTTGCCTAAGTATGAATTTTGCGGACGAAATTCTTTTTAGGATGAGAGAGTTATAATAGCCCGAATTGCACCCTAGTAGAATATTAGATTAATTGTGGTAAATGGGAAAGATAATTGGAAGAGTGTGTGATTTAGGACTCAAATGTAAGTGAAATAAGGGCTTAATTGAGTAACTAAAATAATTATAAGTGGCTAAAGTGGAATTGTGCATGACTAGGATTAAGTGTGGTTAATTAGTGTTAATGGAATCCATATTTTTATTAATGAAGATTAAGGGATTATAATGGAATCTATGTGTCCAGCTTTGGCATTGCCAACCTAACCTATTGCATGCAGTAATTACACCTCATGGTGGGAAGAGAAAGCTCACTCTTGCATGTGCATTTCTGAATTAACCCTCTTCAAATACTCATCTTCTTCTT
This sequence comes from Excoecaria cochinchinensis, assembly GCA_947683425.1. Taxonomy (NCBI): domain Eukaryota; kingdom Viridiplantae; phylum Streptophyta; class Magnoliopsida; order Malpighiales; family Euphorbiaceae; genus Excoecaria; species Excoecaria cochinchinensis. Next base: position 893,495 of record CANTUQ010000058.1, read on the forward strand.
TTCAATTCGTAAGATATTACTTAAGTGATAAACATAAGGATTCTGCTGAAAATAGATGATATTTGAATTGGATGGCTAAGGTTCTACTTTAACAAGGTAAGTGCTTAACTATTGGATTGTTCTTCTACTTCTACCCTTTCTCTTTTGGTTGAATTGGAATTGATATTTGGTATCTAATTCTGGAAATTTGGTTTGGAATTGTAGTTGAGGAAGTGAAGGGAACCAAAGGAAAAGAGAAGGTGATTGATCAAGAGACTAAGTGACTTCTAAGGAGCTAAGGAGAGAAGGTTTGGGAAACATGTGTTTATGTGTTAAATTGCTTGAGTGTATGTGTTGGGTTGTTGGGGACTTTTATGATTAAAAGATGCATGGTTGGGTATTTGAGAATTTGTATGTGTTTATGTGCTAATTGATAGAGGGTATAGTTGAAATATGTAAGTGATATGAGTTGAAATCGTGGATTGAATTGCTATGAGATCAACCCAAAGCATGAACCCTAGTTAGGGAACAATTCTATTTATATGTCACCAGACCTCTGTGTAGTGTTTTGGTCATAACTAGAGTTAACTCCAAATTGAGTTATTCTTGCACCTTTTGAACCATGACTTCCATACCTATAAAAGTTTAAGAATGACCATGAACCAATTCTGACTCTAAGAGCTGAAAAATTGCAAAAACATATGTGAATCTACCTGGACGGGCTCACTGGAATAGTCTATATTGAATAATACATATCTGTTGATTTAAAATCCCAATTGACCTGAAACTTGTTCCATTTGAAATTTAACATCCTGGGTAACAATTGTTAAGAAGGAAGTTTTGCCTGAAAATGTTGTTTAGATGTCGGTTTAGGGTGAACAAAAAGAAGTAGTGAAGCAGTCTTTAGTTTTGCTTCTGTTATGCTAAAATTTGGTATGTCACGGTGGCAACCAAATTCATTACCACCATGACATATGTTTACAGAAGGCAGAATGCCTATATATGGACCTCACGGTCACAACAAGGTCATTACCACTGTGACCCCTTCTGTTTTGACCATTTTATGGGTTTTTCTTCCCGAATTGAACCCGTATTGCGCCGAAACTTTCTAGGATCTATTCGATGCATGTTTAGGACTATAACATGAGTATAAGAATAGTTGTCCCTTGGAAAATATACATGAATAGGATTAAAATTAATAGCAAACTAATGAAGTAATCATGTCTAATTGTATGAAATAGAATCAAATCAAGTATAATGACATTATTGAGGATTATAATACTTTAATCTAAATAAGCATGCATGATATGAACAAGTATGAATAATTATAAATTGAGATTAAGTTATACACACGTGAAGGTTATTAAATGAAATGAGTTTGCTTAATGTGAATATGTATAAATGTGATATGTTCAATGAATGTGTGATTGAAGTATTGGCCTAGCATTATTATATGATGTATGAATTGATATAGAGGTTACTAGAATGAATTATTATGCAAGATATTTAAGGATGTTATATTGGTTCATACGGATAAATGATTGATTGTATATTATGATAATGATAAATGTGATTAAATTCTTTTAGCTTGTGAAGTGATTATGAACCATATGAATGTGTACCTTGGAGAGGAATGTGAACATGATTGTATGCTTACAAACATATGTGAGCTATTATGCATTATGAGCTATTTCATATGACTATATGAACAATGCGAATTGTGAATGATAGACAGATAACTGGAAATAATAATTAGCCTGCGAGTCAAGTAGTGGATAGATAGGCATGCCTATAGGGTCAAAGTGCTGCAGCCCAATGCATTCAATGTGTCTGATTCCTTGGGAATCATAATGCGAAAACAATGTGTATAATCCTTGCTGGATTTCTATATGTGGATAATGTACCATGATGGTACCAATGTGGATTCTGTACCTTAGGGTACCAATGCGAATGTGATGTATCTACGGATACAAATGTGATTAATGTACCCATGGGGTACCAATACGATACCCGTTATCGGCATTTTTGAGTTGCAGGCAAAGTTAATAATGACAATAATATTGTGATAATGTAAAGAATGCTATAACAATGAGAATATGAATGAGATGTGTTAAGATTTGTCACGCGATGCGATTACGTGAATATGATTCTTCAGTATGAATATATATTGATTGAACTCAAGATGTGTGGATGTCATGACAATATTATGTGCATGCTATTGTGGGTTAAAAGGCATGATTGTAGAAACATGATTAATATGTATACCTGATAAGTATAGCAAAGCAATGATGAATGTAAACACATAAATACACATCCACTGAATATGAAGCTTAAGAAGTTAAAATATGCCTCAAACAATTTACATGTCATGAAATGTGTGTATATCTATTGTATTGTTTCCCCACTAAGCGTTATCGCTTAGCACTTTCTTATTCCGTGTAGGTTCTGAAGCGAGGTGATTTGAAGGATAGTCCCACAATGGCAAGGTCAACACACTAGGGTTTCTGATAGCGTTGGTTTTTAGGTAGACTTGTGTTTCTTTTTGTTATGTAATTATTATTTTGGATAGCAATAAGGGTGTAATATATTAAGTAACCAAGTCTGTAATATTTAAGCTTCTATAAGTGTGTGTGTAAACACTAATGCGTGAGCAAGCGTATGATGAGTATAGACGATTGGCTGCATGTGAATGTGATGGAAACATAAATTTATTTGCATGAAATCTTTGTATGCGTTTAGACTATACATGTGTATGAGGAGTGATTATCGTGTAACGATCGTTCTCGACTCTGTTAGCTGTACTAGTTGTGTATTCGGGAATGGGCGTTACAGTTTTGCTTGAAATTGACTGAATATGTTATAAGGGATGACTTAGGTGAAACTCTTTCATAGGATTACTTAGACCAATTTTCTTGTAATGGCCATATCTTGGTGTACAGACCTCTAAATTAGATAATTCCTATTAGAGATGAAATTTAAGGCATATACCTACAATTTTTTATGAGAAACTGTGATTTAGTTATGTCTTTAAGTCCTTTAAAATTAGAGTTGAAGTTGATGACTTGTTGCTGTCCCTAGTTTGGAAGCAATCTAGAGTATTATAGGTATATCTCATAATTTATAAGTTCAAATGGCATAATTTTTAAACCATAGGAAACTTAATATTTAGGAAAACATTTCTTAACAAGAGACTAAAGCTTAAAAAGTCTGTCTGCTATGTGAAAAATTATAGGTTAAAAGAACATATAATTCTGCCTATTGAAAAAATGGTTGTGGACTGGAAACTATCGAATCAAACCTGCTATATTTCAAATCTAACTTAACTTAGTGTCCGATCTGACTTAGTTTTTTAGTTCGAGTCTGATTCAAGATTCAATTATTATAATTTCGATCTAACATAGTTCAAATCTAATCTGATTTATGTCCACTTTCTATCGATGAAAGAGTTATAAGTTTGGTAATGAGAAGTTAAATCCGACCAGATGTGACTTTTAATTCCAAATGGACTTAGTGTCTAGACATGAAGCAAAATGAGAATATTGATATGAATTTATCTTATATATATATATGATTATTATTTGTCCACTAGCATCATTCAAAATCACATGGCATGAACTCTCTATTTATGTAATGATTATACGACCATAAATGAGCATATATAGATATATTATAAATTTAGATAATAGGAAAAGATGATAGTAAAGAAAGAAAACAGTAGAAAATGAATGTTATAATGAGTTAGATAAGAATATAGAAAAGCCATGTATAAATATTTAGAGATGAAAGGAAATCACAGATGAATTGTACAAATTGTTTTAATAACATGCCTGTATCACTACAAGAAAATCTAGCTATAGCGATGGAATTTACAGACGAAAAATCTATAATTTCCGTCAGCAAAAGTTATTCTTGACGAAATTTTCCGATGGACAATTCTATGGGCAAAATTTGCCGATGGAATTTCGTCAAGAAATTTCCTAACGAAATATATTTTTTCGTCGTTAAATTTTTTATGGGAATATATATATTTGTCGACAAACTTGCTGACAGAAATATATATTCCGTCGGCAAATTTAACAATGGATATTTTCATCGGTATTCTATTGGTAATTTTAAAAATTCAAATAAAAAAATTAAATACTTTTATCTATATGGATCTTCTCAAGCTGTAGTAGTTTCACCTCCAACACATCTTTGATCCAGTGATATCTTACATCAATATGCTTTGACTCGAATGGAAAGAGGAGTTCTTTCCAAGATGAATCGCACTCTGACTATCGCAAAACAGCTTATACTTCTTTTGAGAGAGACTAAGTTCATTTAAGAACTTCTTCATCCATAGTAACTCTTTACGAGCTTCTGTTACTGCAATAAATTTTACTTCAGTTGTGGAAAGAGCGACACATTTTTGAAGCCTTGACTACCATGACACAACTCCCCCTGCATAGGTAATCAAATAACCTAATATAGACCTTCTCAAATCAACATTGCCATCCATATCTACATCTGTGTAACCAACTAGTACAGGGTTTGTACTTTCAAAACATAAACAAAGTTTTGAAGTACCACAAAGATACTGAAAATCCACTTGACTGCATCCCAATGCTCCTTTCTTAGATTTGAAAGGAACCAACTCACAACTAAAACTGTGTGAGCAATATCTGGTCGTGTACATACCATGGCGTACATCAGACTTCCAACTGCAGAGGCATATGGAATTCTATCCATATCTTTCTTCTCATCTTCCATTGAAGGACTCTATTTCAAATTCAATTTGAAGTGGTTAGCAAGAGGACAACTAACCGTTTTAGCCTTGTCCACATTGAATCTCTGAAGTACCTTCTCAATGTACTTCTCCTGCAACAACCATATCTTTCTTGCATTTCTGTCTCACATAATTCTCATACCAAGAATCTGCTTTGCTGACCCCAAGTTCTTCATGGAGAAGGAGTTACTCAACTGCTTCTTCAAGTTGTTAATTCTGGAGATATTTTGGCCAACAATCAACATATCATCAACATAGAGCAATAAAATAATAAAGTCATTATTAAAAAAATTTAGAACAAATACACAATGATCTGAAGCAGTCTCCTTGTAACCTTGCTCCCCCATAACAGACTCAAACTTCTTATACCATTGCCTTGGTGCCTACTTCAAGCAATAAAGACTTTTCTTTAATTTGCAAACATAATCCCTTTTTCCCTTTTTTCTGAAACCCTCAGGCTGCTCCCTGTAAATTCCCTCTTCTAAATCACTATGAAGGAAGGTTGTTTTGACATCCATCTACTCAATCTCTAGGTTGAAACTTGTTGCTATTCCCAGCACTGTCCGAATGGATGTTATTTTCACCACCGGTGAAAATATTTCATCAAAATCAATGCCCTTTCTCTGGCTAAACCCCTTGACAACTAATCTGGCTTTCAACTATGGCTGAGATTTGTGTTCTTCATGCTTGATTCTAAACACCATTTGTTTTTCAAAACATTCTTACCTTCAAACAATTTCACCAGCTCAAATGTCTTGTTCTCATGCAAAGATTTCATCTCATCTTGCATAGCTTCGATCCACTTTTGCTTGAATTCATCATTCACAGCTTCTTTATAACTCTCTGGTTCTCCCCCATTAGTCACAAGCAGATATTCATCTATAGAATATCTAGTGGAATGTTGAACAACTCTACCAGATCTAGTTTGGAATGGCAGCTCTGCGGGTGGTAAAGGTTCATCATTAACACCTTTATCTTGTTCGTTTTCATTGGAATCCTCTTGATCACCAATCTCTGGCTGATCTTCTTCATCTCTAACTTCTCTTGTCACCATTGTTGGAGGAACTAACTCTATGTCTGAAGATCTAGCATCTGATTCAGGAACATCTTTCAAGGATTTTTGTATATCTTCGATTTTCTAGTCCTTGACAAATACAACATCACGGCTTCTGATGAGCTTATTCTAAACAGGATCATAAAATCTATAGCCAAATTCATCTTGGCCATAACCAATAAATACACATTCTCATGTCTTGACATCACGTTTGGATCTTTCATCTTTAGGAATGTGAACAAATGCCTTACAACTAAACACTCGTAGATGGTCATAGGAAACATCCTTTTCTGACCATACCTTCTCTGGAACTTCATAGTTTAGCGAAACATATGGTGAAAGATTCAAAACATAAGCTACTACTTTCAGAGCTTCTCCCCAGAATGTCTTGGGCAACTTTGAATGAAAGAGCAAACATCTAACTCTTTCAGTCAAAATCCGGTTCATTCTTTCAACCAAACCATTTAATTGTGGTGTCTTTAGAGGCATCATCTGATGTCGAATCCCATGCTCTTTATAGTAGGCATCAAATGGTCCTATGTACTCTCTACTGTTGTTTGTCCGCACACATTTTAACTTCTTGCCAGTCTGTCTTTTAGTCATCATAACAAACTTCTTGAAAATATCAAGCACTTTATCTTTTATTTTGAGAGTATATACCCAAGTCTTCCTAGAATGGTCATTAATGAAAGTTACAAAGTATTGAGCACCACCGAGTGACTTTGGCAATGGCCCATACAGATCTGAATGCACCAAATCTCGTATATTCTTCATTCTGAAAGGAGGGAAACTCTTAAAAGTAATTCTGTTTTGCTTTCCAGCCAGACAACTAGTACACTTCTTCAAATAGACCTCATCCAATCCAGGTATAATATTTTTCTTTCTTAACTTTGACATTCCTTTCTTGCTCATATGCTCGAGCCTTTTGTGCCAAAGATTATTGATATCATTCTCCACTGCATTAACCACTTTATGAGAGACTTTTGCTTATAAAATGCAAAGCCTAGATCGCATCTTATCTTTTTCTATCACTAATGAACCCTTGGTGATCTTCCATTGGCCATTGGAGAGGGTGAATCCATAACCATCTTCATCCAGTCCATCTCTAGAGATTAAATTTAGCCTCATGTCAGGAACATGCCTAACATCTCTCAGCGTCAACTTCATGCCATTTTGCATTTCTAGCTGAAAATCTCCTTTACTAATGATCTTTGAAAATCCATGATTTCCCATTTTTGCAAGACCGTAATCTCCTATGTAAGAAGAGAAAAATTCTCTTCAAGATATAACATGAATGGTAGCTCCAGTATCAATCACCCAACCAGTTTCTTAGGTAACAAGATTGATAACTTCTTCAGTAATGACAATACTGATGCAGTTATCGTGCTAATGTCATGTGCAAGCAACACCCGATGCTCGCCTCGCCATGGAGCTCGGCCCCCGCGACCATCACTAGCAATGCACGCCAAATTCGCACATTGAAAATGCCCACTGATGGCCTACGGAAGTCCTCCTCTGCAAAATTTGCTCGATCGTCATCACTATTGTTGTCATTTTTCTCTTCTCAACCTTTGCCCTTATCTTTCTTAAGCAATCTACAGAACTTCTTGATATGCCCCTTTTTCTTACAGTGATAACACTCAAGGTTGGCATACATGTTTGACTTTCCTATGCTCTTCCCTCTGTGCTTATTTCCTTTATACATGTTCCTTCCCTTGGAATTAGTGACCAGGACGTCTGAGTGTGATGAAGATGAGCTTTGTGATCTTTGTGTCATTTCTTCATTTAAGATACTGCCTTAACAGATTCCATAGACACTACAGCAATACCAGAGAGTGAGATTTTGAAAGTCTCCCATGAATCTAGCAACGAGCCTAACATCAAAAAAGTAGACATCTCGTCGTCAATTTTCATGCCCATTCTAGCTAACTTATCTACAATCCCTTGAAATTCATTCAAGTGATCCGCCATTGACGTACCATCATGGTATTTTAACTGGCATAGTTTCATCAAGAAAAATAATTTATTATTACCTGTCTTTGAAGCGTACAACTCTTCTAACTTTTTTCATAGTATCTTCGCATTATTAACACTGCCAATGTGATTATACACATTACTTTTGACGTACTACAAAATAAAATCGCACACTCGTCTATGCTCTTTATCCCAATCTTCATCCTTTTTGTCTTCAGGTTTAGTCTCACTAAACACCGGCTTGTCCATTTGAGACACATACAGGAGATCTTACATTTTATTTCTCTAGAGGTGATAATTCGTGCCATTCAAAAAAATCCTTTTGCATGACTTGACCTGCATGACTAATACTCAAAAAATGTACCAAAAAAATATAATCTACTTATTTTCTGATATGGAGGATCCATTTATAAATGGAAACAATAAAGCATACGACAAGTAGATACTTCAAATGTGCTAGGCTCTGATACCAGTTTTTGGGCACAACAAAAATAAATTTATGCAGGCAAAATGAATAATAACAATGACACCAATAATTTTACGTGGAAAACCCTTTGATGGGAAAAACCACGGGACAAAACTCCGATTAAATCCTCTACTATTGAGAATAGTAGGCTTACAGAGAGAGATTTACATCTGTAACTAAAAACCACACACAGAGGTATGATGGAGATACAATTTCAAAAATTGTAGCACTCCAATGTTTCCCAAAAACACTCCAAAAATAATTATCTTACTATTTTTAAAACTCCCCCAAAATTAACTCTCTCTATGTCTATCAACTAAAGGAACACACAGAGGTATGATGGAGATACAATTCCAAAAATAGCAGCACTCCAATATTTCCCAAAAACACCCCAAAAATAATTATCTTACTATTTTTGACACTCCCCCAAAATTAACTCTCTCTATATCTATCAACTAAAGGAATACAATTTATTAGGGATATTTTTGACACTGCCGTCTTTATTATTTTTTTTTTCTTCTTTCTTTTGTGGTTGAAAACTTTGACCTTTCAAAATAAACATTAAAAATAAATCAACTATTTTAATAAAATATTAACGACAAATTAATACCTTATTCCATTAAAAAAATTAGAATTTAGAACTAGTAAACAAATTAAATAAGGAAATGCGACTGCGATCTGTGCATTACCTGTATGTAAATTTCATAGGCAAAACCAATTAGGGAGAATAAAACTTGAATCCAACTGAAAATGAAAGATAAAAAAAATCAAAAAAATATATTTCGAGTTATATAGTTCGAGTTAAAATAATATAAAAATTCAAATTTCTAGTTATTTGGATTAGGTTGTTCGAATTTCAAATTAACTTGAATAACCCTAATATATTCTATTTTTAATTTTTTTTGAGAATATAATTATTTGTTGATTTATTATTTATTAATAAATATAATTGTTCATTAGTTTATCACTGTTTTGATGAAAATTTTATAAAGAAATATTTCTATTAATTCAATTATCATATTAATTTGTGCTTATTTGAATAAAAGATTTAAGAAAATTTAATTATTTTATTAATTTATGTGTAAGGTGAAATTAAAGAGAATGTTGTGAAATATTGGATGATTAACTTAGTCCTAATTAGACTCTAAGTCTACTAGTATTATATTCATAATCAAATTCTATTACTAGGTCTTTGTGCCTATAAATATGCTAGTTCTGAGATATTAAAGATACACAATAAAATTATCAGAGAATATATATTTCTCATTTCTCTCTATTTCTACTTTGATTTTACTTTTATTTATAACACGTTATCAGTACGATCAAGTCTCTATCATAAATTTTGATAATTGGAAGCCATGGTTTACTACAACCCGGCTCAAAGGAATCAAGATTTTAATTTTCAAGAATTAGAAGTAAGTAAATTTAATCCATAAATTTTGAATTGTTCTAATTTTTATGAATCAATGAAATTGATTATAGATTGAGTTATGGTATAATAAATTGTATAATTTTTTTTGTTATGGTTAATACAATTATTTGAAGGCTCCTGAAGAGGTATAACGCCATTACCCGCATACAATTTGTTATAAAATATATTATTTTCAATATTTCTCAAAGAAATTTATTGATTTCTAAAAGATATTCGCTGAAATGGATATCACTTTAAGATTGAGATTAGAATATTGAAATATGTATATGACAATTGATTACTTGGCATGATGTATAAATTATTAAGAATTCATATATATTAGAGAATCAGAAGTTTCTTTAATTCAATTTGAGAAATTCTCATAAGCTACTTGTTCTCAAGAAATATTACTAAAGTATCGCTAGCTAAAAAAAGGATTGAATTCCCTTCATTCTAGAATGAATAAAGATAATATATATGGACCCACTATCCACCATGTTAACCATTTAAAAGTTTTATAATTTTTGAAAGATGTATCGATAAAATTGTAACATGTGTGTTTATTATCAACTCACAACCTATAGTTTGTGAGATTATTCAAATTAAGTGCATAACTTTCAGATTATACAATCAAGCCAATTTTCTTCATAATGCTAGTGATCGTATGTCGCGGGTAAATGGTTATTATAAGCCTGTCTCAAAGGTCTAGCAAAATATTTATGCCTCTGATTAATTGCTAGATATTTTTAAGAGAACAACAATACTCCAATTTTTATATAGGGATATTATTGCTTGAAGTAATACTTAAATGCATTATACTAATAAAGATTATTAAACTCCTCTATTGCAATTTTTAGTTAAAATTTACGTTTTGATTAAATAGTTTTCCTAATATCAGGGGAAGTAAGCAGCTGAAAAATAGAATAATAAATACATTATGTGTAATTTAGATCCTCATATCATGAATCTGAAGTTCAAATTATGATGCTAATGTATTTGTTAGTGTGTAAAGATTTATTGAGTCTCATGTGTATCGGCTGCAGATGCTCCAATTCAAAGTAATGTCCTAGTAGGACAATTTGCCTTATAGGGTAAATTATTCGGTTCCAAATAAAAATAAAATCTTTGAATAACAAGGAACAAATAAATCAATATGGTCATATTATGGAGGCAGGCACTTTTGAAGAGACATATGACATAATTAATTTTAAACCCCGGAAGTGGTTCAAGTACTTGAAATTAAATAAGAGATCTCAATATGTTATGTCACTGAAAGGAACTGAAAAAGATAAAGTTATCGACAACATTTCTACATAAAATTATTGATTTTGATATTTTCAACATAGTGAGAATCTTAAAATTAAATCTGTTGAAAAATACAGATGCTAATTGCATTCAATTATATAATATGCATTTTTTGGCATGTAGTTCAAATATTGAAAAATATAATGCCAATTGGGTGCACATTCATGCAATGTACAATGAAGTCATAAAACATGACTTATTTTATGATATTTATTACAATGAATTGGCATTTATTATAAAGAGATATATATTTTTTTATAATAGATATGGATGCAATAATTTTAAAGTATTTATCAATCTGGAAATATATTAGTATGTAAATAATTGATGCTATTTGTCTATTTGATAATGAAATTATTATATAAAAATCCCTAAAGGATTTATCATGCCTAAAGCATATATAGATATTTTTGAAAATTTTTGTTTAATACAAATATGTATTAAATTTTATGTGTATGATTTTGAAGTATTATAATGTTGCATATTATCATGATTTATTTATAATTTTGATTGTTATTGAAACTCTTGAAGAGTTTAAAATATTTTAACAAATATTGAATATTAAAATTTTGTATCGACCTGAAGATCAAATACTATTTGATTGAAAATATAATTTTTGATAAAGTAATTACATGTTTATAAATTGTCTTCCATTGAGTACCCTAATGGTTATAAAGTCACTAGATACAATATATTTCTTGATCATATATTATTGCTATTAATGTATTATATAATCATGCATTATAAGGTAATTGTCAAGTTATTACTTAAAATTACATATTGTTTTAAATATTCTAGTTTTCTATATAATCATATATATTATTTTTAGAAAATTCAATTATTTTTATTTATTTGTAAGCATTACTTTAGAAATATTTGAATTAGATTACTAAATGCATTCGTTTGTAATAGCTATTATATGATTATGTTGTATACGTGTCATGAAAAGTATTTAATTGCATTTGTTTCATTCCCTGAAGTGAAGCAATATGAAATTATAGCCATAAAAATGGTACTTTCAAGAAATGACAATTATTATTATTATTATTATTATTATTATTATTATTATTATTATTATTATTATTATTATTATTATTATTATTATATTACTAATTTTCACCACTAGAAATTATTATATTACTAATTTTCATCACCAGAAGTGGCTAATAATAAAAAGAGAAGAATAAGAATTGTTAAGAAAACCATTTAAGAATGGATAAATTATATGATATGAAAGGACATTTGTCATGTACTTGTACGTATGATCATATTATTAAGTTTTATAAATTCTCCATCTTAAAGAAATGAAAGATGTGGAGATAAACTTGTACATGCTTGTGAAGGTACAACATGTAATTTTACAAAATAAGTTTTAGTTGTGATTTTTCAGTTCATGCATAATCTATCCAAAAGATATATGGCTAGCATGTAACATCCTAAATTAGGGCCTAGAAGGATTTTGCATGTTTAATTGGATAATTAAGGGTAATTCGATAATTTTGCAAGTGAAATTGGATTTAATTGAGGATTTAATTGAAAGGGAGTAAAAGTATTTAAGTGAAGAATTCATTTTAGTGACCAAAGAGGTAATTGGTAAGGACTAAGTGGAGAAAAGCCAAGGACCAAGGTGTAAAAGTCAAAGATATTTTTGTATTGAGCCAATGGAATTGTGGCATATGGACTGGTTGGTGAGGGGCATTAATTGAGGAAAGAAGAAAAGGAAAAGAAGGGAGAGGGAAGGGTAGTTTATTGTGTTCCTATTCCTGCCCTCTTCCCTTCCCATTTCTCTCTTTTTCTCTCTTCTTTCCCATTTCTTGCTCCTTCATCTCCTTGTTTATGTGGTATTGTGAGCTTGAGCTGAGTTGGTAGAGTTTGAGAGTTGGATTGAAGAGGGAAGTGGTTAGTTGTGACTCCAAGTTCTTCTCCTTCTTTTATGGTTTGTGTTTTTGATTTTTTGGGTTTAGATTAAGAGATTTCTGGGTTTGCATGTGCAAGAATCTGGTGAGAAGAGGCTTGATACAGAGAAAGAGAAGGTGCAAGCTTTAAGAAGAACTGGGTTTTGAGCTTCAAGAGGTTTGGGAGTTGTTTGCCCTAATTCTTTTCGGATCATGTGTGTGTGTTTAATTTCTGGAAAATCATGAGTGCTTTTTATGAATTAATGCATGTGTTAGTTGAGTAGTGAAAATGATTTAAAATGATGGGGTTGTGATGGTTTTCATGTTAGTTTTTGGTAGTGGAATGGCATGAGTTAGGGTAAGTTTTGATCTTTATGTTCGTGAGCTGCATTTTACGTTTTGGTTAAATTTCCTATTAAGTTAGTGTAAATTGAGTGCATGATGGTGATTGACATATTTTTGAGTGCATTGGAGTCATGGCTTTACACGATTTTGCATTTTAGTGGATTTTTGTCATGGGTATTTTCTGCAGATTTTTTGGAGATCCAAAAAATACGACTCTATCGCGAGCGCGATAGAACTGAGTAAATCCAGTATCTTGCGGGTATGAACGCGTCATGAAGTGTTGATACTGCTCCGATTCATGACAGCCAGCACGACTCGGAGAGGTGTCTGGCTTTATCACGAGTCGTGACAGTAAGCCAGCATAACTCGGCGAGGCATTTGGCAATGTCATGAGTCGTGACAGCCAGCACGACTCGACGGATGTGGCCTTGTCACGAGTTGTGACCTTGTACAAGACTCGTGACCGCCTGGCTATTGTCGCGATCGCGACAGAGGGCCCTATTTTTTTGAAATGATTTTCTTGTCTCACTCTGCATGATTTCTCACTAGTGCATGGTTCATGTTTTTGCTTAAGCCCTATTTTTCCAAATGTTATTTTGAGACCCCTCTAAATGGTCTTTCATCCATGAATTATGATTGAGAATGCATCATTAAATTATTTCATAATAATTTAAAAGACTTTATTAATTATATGCTTGTTCAATTGATGAGTTGTTATATGAAATGTATTGCTATTCTTGCAATGTGATCTATTACGTGAGTTATGCTACATGTTTGATAAATTGGTTGACCTTATGTATAGAGATAAGATGCACATATAAGTATATGTGTACATGGATGATGTTTATAGGACTTGAGAAGAGTCAGTTTGAGCCTGAATGGTCATAGTAGTGAATAAATAAGCACTTATCAAGGGTAGTGTGAGTGCAGCTGCTATGTATTATATGCAGGCCTCGTTTGGGTCTTTGATTCGGCCCCATTTGGGTCATATAAGATGTTTGACACTCATGTCTCTATATGCTTGGATATTGTGTCCTATCAGTATCAATAATTATAAGATGTTTCGAGACCCATATCGCTATATGCTTGGATATTGTGTCCTGTCAGTATCAATTATGCCCGTATCCACCTCTAGTGTATGTTTAGGCTAGTACATGTCTTACATGAATAGGTTGTACCGTAATATATTTATATGATAAGTTTATACTTGAATTCGTGATTAAGGTTATGATGCTTGCTTCACTGATAAGTGTATATACAGTGATTTTATATGTTTTTGCATAAGTAATAAAATGAGACTCATTATGTTATATTTGAGATGCTTATGTTAGTGTGCTTATGTAGGCAGTTATATATATATGTTCTTATGTTTTCTTTGGAAGTCTTTGGTTCTTGTTCCTCCCCACTAAGCGTTATCATTTAGCACGGGTTATTTCCCCGTGTAGGTGGCAGGTTTGAGTTCGGAGTTGGACATCTGTAGGTCGGCCACTAGAAGTCTATAGGTGGAGTTCCTTTTTGTCGTTCGTTTATATTTTTTTATTGATATAAGTTTTGTACATGGATTTTGGTTTTGGCAATGTAATTTTTGTAAAGGAAGGTTTCTATATATGTTTATGTAAAAGGTTTACAAATCTCTTTTGGTAAAACTCATATGATTATATTTATATATATATGGAATTTGATATCTTTTCGGTTAAATGTATTCACTTTCATGGCATGAATAACAGTATGTATATGTGTTTGTGTGCATAGCGCTCCGGTATCCTTCCAATTTGGGTATCGGGGTGTGACAGTTTTTTGTATCAGAGCACCGGTTTAGTCGGTTTTGATCCTTTAGTTGTTTGAGTGTAGAGTTATTGCATGAGAGTCGGTCTTGTGTCGTGGCCTAATGCAAATGCTGTCTTGTGTATAGTCTAGATGGAGTCTGATCCGAGTAAGAATGTAGGTGAGACAATGAGTAGTGTGAAACGAGTTAGAGTTGATTCATCTGCTCGTGTGCATTCTTTGGCTGAAGGTTCCTGTCCAGTTTTTTATAATTCAGAAATTGTGCAAGGGTTGATTTGGATTTTGGACAGATTGACTGCTCCTCAAGTTTCTAAGGATTTTATTAAGAAGAAAGGATAAAAGAGAAAAGTATCGGGTATAGAAACAAAAGTAGACAAAAGAAACGGGAGAGACCGAAATGTCAACATTGTCAGAGCCAACACTGGGGCAATTGTAGGAACATCACAGGAGCCTATTTTAGGTGTGGCAGCAAGGATCATTTTCTTGCCAAGGGTCCTAAATCAAGAGAGAACCAAGTACTGTAAGCAAGCAAGGATACGATGAATATGTCAAGAGCGGCCAGGGATGAAAGAGACAGAGGTAGAATTGGGGAACCGGGTGTTTCTGGAGGTCCAGCTAGAGTATTTGTAGCGATCAGAAAGGATATGAATGAGGCCGCAGATCCTTCCGGTAAGTGTTGATTTGTTAAGCTCGATTTAAGTTTTGTTTTGGTATGTTTGGAATATGAGTTGTTGGCGTGGAAATTTCGAGGATAAAATTTCTTAAGGGCGAGAGAATTATAACATACCAAATTAGGGCATAGAAGGATTTTCCACATTCAATTGGATAATTAAGGGTAATTCAATAATTTTGCAAGTGAAATTGGATTTAATTGAGGATTTAATTGAAAGGGAATAAACATATTTAAGTGAAGAATTCATTTTAGTGACCAAGAGCTAATTGGTAAGGATTAAGTGGAGAAAAGCCAAGGACCAAGGTGTAAAAGTCAAATATATTTTTGTATTGAGCCAATGGGATTGTGACATGTGGACTGGTTGGTGAGGGGCATTAATTGAGGAAAGAAGAAAAGGAAAAGAAGGGACAGGAAAGGGCAGTTTGTTGTGTTCCCATTCCTGCCCTCTTCCCTTCTTGTTTCTCTCTTTTTCTCTCTTCTTTCCCATTTCTTGCTCCTTCATCTCCTTGTTTGTGGGGTATTGTGAGCTTGAGCTGAGTTGGTAGAGTTTGAGAGTTGGATTGAAGAGGTAAGTGGTTAGTTGTGATTCCAAGTTCTTCTTCTTCTTTTATGGTTTGTGTTTTTGATTTTTTAGGTTTGGATTAAGAGATTTCTGGGTTTGCATGTGCAAGAATCCGGTGAGAAGAGGCTTGATAAAGGGAAAGAGAAGGTACAAGCTTGAAGAAGAGCTAGGTTTAGAGCTTCAAGAGGTTTGGGAGTTGTTTGCCCTAATTCTTTTCGGATCATGTGTGTGTGTTTAATTTCTGAAAAATCATGAGTGCTTTATATGAATTAATGCATGTGTTAGTTGAGTAGTGAAAATGATTTGAAATGCTGAGATTGTGATGGTTTGCATGTTGGTTTTTGGTAGTGGCATGGCATGAGTTAGGGTAAGTTTTGATCTTGATGTTCTTGAGCTACATTTTATATTCTGGTTAAATTTCCTATTAAGTTAGTGTAAATTGAGTGCATGATGGTGATTAACATGTTTTTGAGTGTATTGGAGGTATGGCTTTACACGATTTTGCAATTTTGTGAATTTTGGTCATGGGAATTTTCTGCAGATTTTTTGGACATCTAGAAAATGCGACTCTGTAGGAGCACGACAGAACCGGGTAAATCCAGCATCTCGCGGCTGTGCACGAGTCGTGAAGTGTTGATTCTGCTCCGAGTCGTGACAGCCAGCACGACTCGGAGAGGTGTCTGGCTCTTTCACGAGTCATAACGTTTGTCACGAGTTATGACAGTAAGCCAGCATGACTCAGCAAGGCATTTAGCAATGTCACGAGTCGTAACGTCTGTCACGAGTCATGGCAGCCAGCACGACTCGAGGGATGTGGCCCTGTCACGAGTCGTGACCTTGTGCATGACTCGTGACCGCCTGACTACTGTCGCGATGAAGACAGAGGCCCCTTTCTTCCTACCCTATTTTTCTGAAATGATTTTCTTGTCTCACTCTACATGGTTTCTCACTAGTGCATGGTTCATGTTTTTGCTTAAGCCCTATTTTTCCAAATGTTATTTTGAGACCCCTCTAAATGGTCTTTCATCCATGAATTATAACTGAGCATACATCATTAAATCATTTCATGATAATTTAAAGGACTTTATGAATTATATGCTGGTTCAATTGATGAGTTATTATATGAAATGTATTGTTATTCTTGCAATGTGATCTATTACGTGAGTTATGCTAAATGTTTGATCGGTTGGTTGACCTTATGTATAGAGATAAGATGCTCATATAAGTATATGTGTACATGGATGATGTTTATAGGACTTGAGAAGAGTCGGTTTGAGCCTGAATGGTCAAAGTAGTGGATAGATAAGCGCTTATCAAGCGTAGTGTGAGTGCAGCTGCTACGTATTATATGCAGGCCCCGTTTGGGTCTTTGATTCGGCCCCATTTGGGTCGTATAAGATGTTTGAGACTAATATCTCTATTTTCTTGGATACTGTGTCCTATCAGTATCAATAATTATAAGATGTTTCGAGGCCCATGTCTCTATATACTTGGATACTGTGTCCTATCGGTATCAATTATACTCGTATCCACCTCTAGTGTATGTTTAGGCTAGTACATGTCTTACATGAATAAGTTGTACCGTAATATATTTATATGATAAGTTTATACTTGAATTCGTGATTAAGGTTATGATGCTTGCTTCACTGATAAGTGTATATGCAGTGATTTTATATGTTTTTGCATAAGTAATAAAATGAGACTCATGATGTTATATTTGAGATGCTTATGTTATCTTATGCATTCCTGTGAGTGTAATTTAAGTTAGTGTGGTTATGTAGGCAATTATATATATATGTTCTTGTGTTTTCTTTAGAAGTCTTTAGTTTTTGTTCCTCCCCACTAAGCATTATCGCTTAGCACGGGTTGTTTCCTCGTGTAGGTGGTAGGTTTAAGTTTGGAGTTGGACATCTACAGGTCGGCCACTAGAAGTCTATAGATGGAGTTGCTTTTTGTTGTTCGTTTATATTTTTGTATTAATATAAGTTTTGTACATGGATTTTGGTTTTGGCAATGTAATTTTTGTAAAGGAACGTTTCTGTATATGTTTATGTAAAAGGTTTACAAATCTTTTTTGGTAAAAATCATATGATTATATTTATATATATATGGAATTTGATATCTTTTCAGTTAAATGTATTTGCTTTCATGCCATGAGTAAGAGTATGTATATGTGTTTGTGTGCGTAGCGCTCCGGTATCCCTCCAATGGGGGTATCGGGGTGTGACTAGCATATCCAGAAGATATGTGCCTCATTTTTAAACAAATAATCTTATAATATGACATATCAGAACTCTTTTTGCACAAGTTGAAAGTTATGTACTGATATTGTTATAAGGGGAAGAAAAATATACATTGTACTCTTTTTTCCTTAACTAAGGTTTTTTCCCATTGGTTTTTCCTATTAATGTTTTTAATGAGGCAACTTATGATGTGTATTAAAGATATTGTGTACTTTTTTTCCCTTTCTTAGTAGGTTTTAATGAGGTACAACACATGTTAATGGACATTCAAGGGGAAGCATGTACTACGAATTCCATGATTATGAATGTCCATAATCCCTTAAGATTGATAGCATGGCTTATCAAAAGGAAAAGGTAAACAGTGATTATCCATGCAAGACATCTTACAATATCGTCAATGAATCTAAAATTCGTCAGAAGTGTGACAGATCTTTTAGTGAAAAATGGATATGAAAATAATTTCATTTGTCCATTCATTTTTATCAAGAAGATAAATTCTGGATTTGCTATAATTGCAGTTTATGTTTATGACTTAAATATAGTATGGACTCCATAAAAGATCTCTATTACTGCAGAATATTTGATAAAGGAGTTTGAAATGAAAAATATTGAAAAAATAAAATTTTGTCTTGGGTTTCAAGTTGAATATTTGCCGAAAGGAATTCTTGTGCATCAAGCAATCTATATAGAGAAAATATTGAAACAATTTTATATGGATAAATCCTATCCATTAACTATTCCAATGGTTTTTTGTTCTATTGATGTCAAGAAATATCATTTTCGTCCATAAGAAGATAATGAAGAGGTTCTTGGTCTTGAAGTACCATATCTCATTGCAGTATGTGCACTTTTATATCACTACAAGAAATTACACTTTTTATAACGCAAAAAATTGTCATGAAAAATTCAATTTTCGTCACTGAAAAGATAAGGTGACGAATTTTTATCGTCATAGACAACGTAACGGTAGGCGCGTAACATAAAAGTTTACGTGACAATTTACTTTTTTGTCACCGTAAGTATCTTTTTTTATGACGAAAATGATTATCATCATCTTTACTTCTTACTTTTCATGACAAAAATTATGTCATAAATAAAATTATATTTCGTCACATTATATTGTTTATCGTCACAAAAGATTGGTATTTTTTTATGACAAATTTAAAATTCGTCACGAAATTAAATATTTTTAATGACGAAACTCTACTTCTAGTTAAAACTATTAAATATTGGTTACGTAATTATTGTCACAAATAAATATAATTTTCGTCATAAAATATTTAATGTCATCATTAAATCTAATACTTTAAGTGATGAAAAATGATTTCGTCATTAAATTAATGTATATTAATGATGAATATAAATCGTCATATTATTTTATAAATTAGTGACATAAATACAGACAAAAATAATTGTCACAAAAAAATAATTTTAGTGACAACTTTTTATTGTCATTAAGAAATATTTTTTATAACAATATTAATATCGTAACTGTGAATATTATATCGTCATTTATGAACTAACAAGTCGACAAATTATGACAAATATACTTGTCATATATGCGTTGCACAAAAAATGACACGTTTTAAATTAAATGTTATACAACCAATTAACTTTGTAAAGAAAAAAGCTATAAAGTATTTATTTAATCAGAAGTAAATCCAGCAGTACAAAACTGACAAGATAATAAGAAAACAAAAGAAAAGCTACTCTGCTTCATACTTATGTATGCCTTGTAAATGGTCCTTCAAGTATTCAATGGTACTGAAAAAATAAAACAAAATATAGTAAGTAAATCCACAATTTAAAAAATAACTTATTTCTACTAAGAGCTTACAATGTAGCATTACATAACTGACAAGAGAATAAGAAAATAAAAGAAAGGCTACTATACTTCACACTTCATGAAAAACTTGAATGTTAGTAGCTTATAATGCTGAGTACTCCTAAGTTCAGTGAAACAATGAGGATGTGGTGGCTAGAGAAGTTGCATAAAACTAACACCTGAGGAAATGGTAAATAATAATACAAGGGTAACATAGCAGAACGATAGAGGTTAAGACTTGAGAGCATTAAAATATAACACAATAGCTTATGCTTCATGTTACTCGGCATTCAGCAGACTATGACAACAGAGGAATTTTATAAATTTATAAGATCAAAGAAAATGAGAAAACCTGAAAATAATGGCCAAATTTAATATGAAAGATAATTTAAACTTGACAGTGGCACAGACCTTCAAAAATATAATTGATTCTTGTGTATCCTAAAAAAAGAAAAAAAAAATATTGTTACTTTAGCAAAATTGACAAATCTCAGTACAACAATCACATGCACATAAGAATATATGAATATCAGAATTCCTAAGGCATAACAAATGTAATAATGCATTTCAATATCCTAAACAGAGTAAAGGAAAAGAACAAAAAAATCATAAAAAGGAATTTTTTTTAATCTTTTGAAAAGAAAATGCACAGTGGATAGGATGAATGACTTACAACAAAAGCAGAACGAATCAGCTCCTCAACGTAGTTAACAGTCGCTCCTTTCATGAAGTCATATGAATATTATCAACTACCAATCTGACCCCTTCTTTCTCAAAAACTTTGATGCAGTAGAAAAATCCACACCAAACCATAAGAAAAATTATGCTTTTATGTCTTTCATAAATAGAGAAAATATGTTGGAAAGCAACATAATGCTCAACAAAAATAAAAAGAACTGAAAATGATGAGAAATGATGTCATGAGAAATGATGAGAAAATAAATAATAAAGCATCAATCATCTCGTAACTATAAAATGAATTATCCTATGATTCATCCACCAGAAAACATATTTGGTCAAATAGCAAAATAATTTCGACATCTAAACTTCCAGTTGAACTATTCCAATTCAAATAACAAGAGAGAAATAAAACATTAAATTCCGCTGTAAATTGCAAGAATCTATTTCCAATTTCTCAGTTTCTATATGATCAATTAAGTTAAACACTTACTGTGAATAATTCAACTTTCTTATCTTATTAATCCAACTTTCTTGCTAGTGCTGTGACCACTATCCATCACTATATATTGGCAACCTATTTCTGTTCCAACTTAAAAGTAAAAACCACATTGATTATTTTAAGTTTTGTAAATAAACAAAACATTCTTCCTTGTTTCCCTCTTCAACAAGTATTAACATATTATCATATTAAGTAGCTTGGAAAACAGACTTGGTCCACAAATATAAACGCCTGATAATGACGTCGGTTGAGTTTTGCTGTAAATGAGCAACCACAGGACACAAGGCCGTTTATTGCTTTTGCAATAGCCATGCATTGTGTTTAACTTTAAACCCAGAATCAATGATTTTGCATTAACCAAATGTAATTTCTAATTAACTAAATGCAAATTAATCATTACAAGGTTGTTTGCATTTAGTTAATTAGATATCTATCCTGAGTATCAATGCATTAATCATGGAATAATTACTCATCGTCATACTTACGAAAACAAAAGTTTATTAGCATATTCATATTATGTTATACTATAATTAGAGGAGGGTTAAAATCACAATTTATAATGTTACACATACTTTTTTTTTCTTTAAATTAATTAAATGAAGTTGATTTATTAGTTCATGTAACAACTCATCCAAAATTCCTAAATAAAATATGCACAAATATCTTGAAGATCATGAAATTCCCAATTGGAGTGGAGCACTTGAGTCTCAGACATCCTGCAAATCATGAAGTAATGTTGGGTATGACAAAACTTGTTCCTTGAACTCGGACATGATTCTTCAACTATGCTCGAATTGCAAAAGAATCAGAAGAATTGAAAATTAAAAGAGTAAATAGAATTACCTGGACGTAATTGTCAGTCAAATGAATGGCATCGAGAGAAGGCGAAAGCTTCGTGAAGAGCAGAGTCGCCAGTGAGAGAGAGGGCAGAGTCGCCGGCGAGCAAGAGAAGAGGGGGCGAGCGGCGACGGCGGCAAACTGACAGCAGGAGAGGGAGATGGGGCACAAGGCAGCGGCAGCTGCGAGACTGGATCTGTGAAGGCAGGTGGGGGCCAGCGGCGGCGAGGGAGCGAACGGCAGCGGGATATGGGGGCAACGCCGGGTCTGGCGCCTGGTGGCTCTTTGGGGGGTGTTGGGTTGTGGGTTACGCGTGAGGTAGAGTAGAGAGTTGAAGAAGTTAGCAATGGAAAATGTATTTTGGGATTTTAGGTTACATTTGGATGTAAATAGTCCCGCCATATAAAAAACCACGTCGTTTTGTATATGTAATCGGTCGGTTCGGTTGCAACGGAACTTTATTTTAAATTATTATTATATTATTAATTAATTAATTGTCATATATAACTTATTTATTTTTAGTAATTAAAAAAATTTATTGGGGACATTTTTAATAATAAAATAAAATAATTTATTTATAATATAATTTAGTTGTAGCATATTTTTATTACAGTCGATTGTGACAAAATATTATGACCACACAAATTGATTATATTAATAATAAACTTATATTTTGTAACAATATATTCATTTTTTTGTGACATATTTATTTGTCATAAATTCAATTATTTTTTATGACATAATTTCTTTGTCATATATTAATATTACAATCAATTGTGACAAAATATTATTATTGTCATAAATTGATTGTATGGTGACGAAATTGTATTTTGCCATAACATATTCCTTTTTTGTAACATATTTATTTATCATAAATAACTTTATTGTGATGAAATAATTTTATTGTCACTAATTCATTAAATTGTGACAAAAATAATTCATGTCACAAAAAAATAAATATTTTATGACGAATTTATATGTCGTAAATAGTCATTTTTTTCGTTATATTTTTTTCCCTCCAAAAGAAAATGGTTGGAAATTTTTCCTCCATATTAAAGGTGACGAAATTGTACCTCGTTACAGTATATTTATTTTTTGTGACACATTTATTTGTCATAAATAAAATTATTTTTAAACTAAAATTTTTCGAAAAAATTAATTAATTAGAACTATTTTTATATCGATACGTTGTTTGTGACAAAATAATTTTATTATCACTAATTTATTCAATTATGACAAAAATAATTCGTCACGAAAAATAAATATTTTGTGACGATTTTATACGTTGCAATAAGTTATTATTTTATCATTAAATTTTTTCCGTCCAAAAAAAAGGTGAAAAATTATCTCTCCTAAAGAAATCATGACGAAATATATTTTTCGTCACAAAATTAATCTATTAGTGACGATAAAACATAAAATGATGTAAAATAATTTTGTCACAATAATAAATACTACGGTGACGTTTTAAAAAATTCGTCGTTGTAAATTATAATTAGTGACGAAATTTTATGCGTCATTAAAAAATTTGTCACAAAAAGTAAAATTTCTTGTAGTGTATTTTGCAAATAGCACTATACAAGATATAGCTTTTGTAGTTAATTTGCTAGTAAGATTTAGTTCTACACGAACTCGAAGACACTAGAATGGTGTAAAACATGTTCTACGTTATCTTCGTGGCATTTTTGACATGGGTTTATTTTTTCCAAAAGAGCAAAGTCAGAATTGGCAGGGTATGCTGATGTCGGGTACCTATCAGATCCTTATAAATCTCGGTTACAAACAGATTATGTGTTCACATATGTGACACTACTATTTTTTAGGGATCTATGAAACAAACAATCACTGCTACTTTCTCAAATCATTCAGAAATATTAGCTATTCATAAAGCATGTCGTAAATGTGTGTGGTTGAGATCCATGACTCAACACATTAAAGGAGCAAGTGGATTAGTAATGGAGAACAAGCCAACAAAATTATATGAGGATAATGCAGCATGTATCTCACAACTCAAAGGTGACTGTATCAAAGGAGATAGAACCAAACATATGTCACCAAAGTTTTTTTACACTCATGAACTTACGAAGGAAGGACAAATTGATATTTGTAAAGTTCGCTTAAGTGACAATCTAGCATATTTGTTCACAAAAGCCCTACCAAGTTCAATTTTCAAGAAGCATGTGTACAATATCGCAATGCGCCAATTGAAACATTTAGTATGATTCATTCCTTTTTTGAGGGGAAGTACTTATGAGTATTGTACTCTTTTTCCTTCGCTAAGTTTTTATTCCACTAGATTTTATTTAGTAAGATTTCAAGAGACATGTTCATAGTATATAGTCATCCAAGCGGAAGTATTATGAAATATTGAAATATTCCTATTAGATGACTAATTTTAGTCCTAATTAGATTTTAAGTCTATTAGTATTATATTTCTAATCAAATTTTGTTACTAGGTCTTTATATCTATAAATATGCTAGTTTTGTAATATTAAAGATACACAATAAAATTATCAGATAATATATATTTCTCATTTCTCTCTATTTGTACTTTAATTTTACTTTTATTTATAACAGAGAATGTATTTTCTATTAATTACTTTTGTTGTTTGGAATGTAGATTTGAATTTACTGTTCAATTAAGTTGAATTTTGAACTGTAATGCAATTTATTATTTATTATTTTGATATTTATAAAAAAAAAATTCATAAATATATAATTTCAAATTTTTCGGAATTTGAATAATCCAACTTAAAGTATTTCAAATTGTTAAGTATATATAAAAAATATTAAATTTCGAATTGAAGATATAAATCCATGTCACCCTACTGTTGCACGCCCTGTAAGAATCCCTCAACTTATAAGGAAGAGGAACACGTGAATGGGCAAAAATATTTTAGATTTGTTACGTCTAATGTTTAATTTGAATCATATAATTATTTATGAATAAATTATGGCTATTCAAATAATTATTTAATTATCATATTCTGATTATATTAATATAGTAATATTATATCATATCGGAATTAACCAATATATACAATTTATGTATATATCAGGGGTCAATTTCACTCATGGTCACTCAACTTATCACTTATCGCGCAAAAGTAACCGACTTTTTTTTCTTACTTAAATGTCACTGAACTTTTAACATTATTTCACAAAAGTCATGTTGACCGGAATCCGGCGATGACCCTTGCCGGATTGATGACTTTTTTGCAAAAATGTTAAAAGTTCAGTAACGTTTAAGTTGAAAAAAAAAATTAATTAATTTTGCGAGATAAATGATAAGTCTAGTGACCGTGAGTGAAATTAATTTAAATGTAGCATTTGTTGAACTTATCAATCCGGCAAGAGTCGTCGCCGGATTCCGGTCAACATGACTTTTGTGCAATAATGTTAAAAGTTCAGTGACATTTAAGTAAGAAAAAAAAAGTCGGTTACTTTTGCGCGATAAGTGATAAGTTGAGTGACCGTGGGTGAAATCAACCCTATATATCAGCTAATATTTTAAACTTAATTTTCATTACACTATAGTGATAAGAGGATTTTTTCCCCTCCAAATTTATCTTTTTTTCTTGTTAATCATTTTTGTTTTCTTGAATGGTTTCTATTCTTTTCTATAGATGATACTACTTACTTCCATAGAATTGCAAATTTTAATATATGGGGTTTTTTTTTTCTTTGATATTGATTGGTTGTGTTAACTGAGCAGAAACTGCCATTGATATGCAGAGAGAGACTTTCCAAATCAGCATTTACTTTTTTTTTTTAATCTAACTAGGAAAAAGAGTTGATAGATTTATGATGACGTATCGACGCGTGATTAGTTGCCATTAATTCCGTTTGCCAGCTAGACTTTATGTCCAAAATGATGGCACTTTTCATCCACTTAAGTGATTTCAGTGGTAAAAATCGACAAAAATAAAAGTTTGTGGGTATTTTCATCATATTTCTGATAGTTTGAGGGTAAAAAAACCTCTTATACCTATTATATATAGGAATCAAGGACAATTTTAGGAATAATGTGTTTAGAAAAATTAATTTGAGAAATGGAGTCTTTTGAAAAATGTTCAGGAAAATGGGGTGTTTATAATTTCACAACAGGTCACTGTGTTTTCAGAAAGTGGGATCCACTTATCTGCAAAATTTTTTATATTGAAATCCCAATAGTTTGCTGCAGTTTGAGAGGACACTGATTCTAAAACTGCAGCAAGATTGTTGGGATTTCAGGTGTATCAGAATAATAAAAAATATAAAAAATTGATTTTTGCCATTGTGATTTGTTCTAGTGGCACAAATTCAATTTTATTTCTAAATAAACCCATGCTCAAGTCCCACCAGCAACACTTTTTACATTATTTTTCATATTTCTTATATTTAAAAGTTTTTAACTAATTCTTTTTAAAAAATATAACTGAAGATAATATAAAATATATTATCAAAATAACAATAATACTGGATAATATAAAAAAAATTACATAATTGAATTATAATTACTCTGTCGCCATGCATGCCTTAATTTAAGAATCATTAAGTTTTGATCTCAAAAATCTTCACACTGCGGTAGTGTCACTATCTCTTATTTAATCGAGTGATAATTCGATACATCTAGTGTACTGTACATTAGTAAATATGAGCCATTAGATGAAAAAATTTGAAGGATCGAATGATGGCAGCCCGAATTTGAAGGATCGAAATATTTCCATGATGGGTAAAACATCCTTGCTACTAAACCAAAGTGTACGATGTT
The DNA here is from genome assembly GCA_947683425.1 of Excoecaria cochinchinensis. Classification (NCBI taxonomy): domain Eukaryota; kingdom Viridiplantae; phylum Streptophyta; class Magnoliopsida; order Malpighiales; family Euphorbiaceae; genus Excoecaria; species Excoecaria cochinchinensis. The sequence continues at coordinate 920,547 of CANTUQ010000058.1, forward strand.
TAATTTTTATAGATAGATGTGATTATATTCAATGCTGCGGTAAACATGTCAGACTATTTTTATGCTGATTTTAGACATGTGGCATGAAGTTGCAACATGTTTGTAATGGCCCAAATTCCAGTTTTGTGAAGAGCAGCTTCTGAAACATGAATAGTGTCATTAGGTCGAAATTTTTTTTAATCTCGGATGGTACTATTCACCCTAAATGATACTATTCACGATCCAAAAAATACTATTCATGAAACTCAAAATTTGAGGCGCTACGATGTCAATGAGGTTTTGACAAAAGAACACCAGATTTCCAAATATTTTTAGTTTTACACTAATTTTTCAACTTTTTTTTTTATAAAAAGACATTATTTATAAAATTGTCCCTGTGAATTAAACTAAAAGGAATAGTTATACTAATAATATTAAAATTATATATCGCCATCATAAAAATGGCATAAATGATTATGTATGATAAATTGATAATAAGGATGGAAGCAGGGCGGGTACTCTCGAAAATTGATCGATCTATTACCAAATCCCATTTAATTTTAAATATCCATATTCACCCCAAATCCGTTTAAATTAATCCCTCTACCATCCAAACCTTTTTATTAATATCCACAAGTACCCATACCCGTATAATTGCACATTTAACTAATACATGAATTTATATTAAAAATATAAATTTTAATAAAATTGCAAATAATAAAGCAATGAAAAAAGTTAAAAACCTTAATTTAATAAATTTTTAAATCAATATCTAGATAAAAATCTACATTAAAAATTTATAATATAAATATTGTAAATAAATGTCATATAAAATAAAAGTAAAATTTTCAAACTGAAAAAAATAAGTGCATAGTTGAAGTTCAATAAATTTCAACTCTGAACTTCTAATTTTTCAAGGGTTTAAATTCCCACTCACACCTATGATTTAAAATTATTTTTCAAATAAATAGATTTAAATGGGGTGGGTATGTATGGATAATCATTATCCACGACTAAATACATAAACGGGTTCGCATAGCGGATATCCGAGGTATTAAACCTACACCCAATCCAAACCCGCAATGGATTTTATTTTTAATATCCATTTACAAATATCCATATCCTTAATAAACGTTGAGAAGCAAATAGAGTACCCTAAAAAACTGACTCGCTACCATCTCAAATTGAAAATATATGAATACAATATTAAATAGGCAAAATGCATCCTCCGGTACCTGAACTTTTAAGTTTTTTCACTCATTAGGTCCTTGAACTTTTAAGTTTTTTCACCCAATAGGTCCCTGAACTAATTAATTTGTGCATATTAGGTCTTTTTTTATGGGGTTGAAGGGAGTAAGCTATACGCTATGTTAAATGCACTATAAGAAAAATATAGATTAACGACGAAAAATAGCGATGAAATTCCATCACTAGTCCATATTAGCAATGGAAACTTTCGTCGAAAACAAGATCATTGCTAAATTTAGCGACGGAATAAGCATTTCTGTCACAAAAATTAGCGATGATGAAAACTGATGACTGAATTAAAGTTTCCATCGCTAAATTTATGGAATTTTTATTTATTTATTTATTTATTTATTAATTTTTAAATGATAAAATTATCAATAGTATAAAAATTATAATTGAAAAAATAATATAATTGAAAATGTATTAGTTAAAATAAATAATTTTGGTAAAAACGTAACTTTTATAAATAATAATAGAAAAGAACTAACTGCTTCACATATCCCTGATGCACATGACATCAGTAATTTATTATCCCAACTAAACTAAACTAAACTAAACTTCCAAGTTAGAAGTAATCCTACAATTTCAATAGCAATTGACGTTCTTCATCATGCAGCATCGCCCTCGTGAAAAAGCATCCGATCAAAGTGCCACAGTCCTGTGAATAATTTAAAGTGTTAGAAAATAAAATGATGTCCAAATATAAAAAAATATAAATGAGATCGAGACTTATGAAGAGAAACAACCAAGCCAAAACACAATGAAAAAAATATAATCAATGTGAATTATGACACGTACATTGTCCAATAGTTTTGCTTGATTTATTTGAAGAATAACCCAAGCTTATGCATCTGCATCCAACGTTACAAATTGTTAGCTTTCATAATCAGTAAAAGCCAATGCAGAAAAACATCCATAAAACAAAACACAGCAGTTGATGCATATAAATACATGCCTTGGAAAAGTAAAGCATGCGAATTTTCCTTCATGATATCAATTTTATCAATGTTTAGAAATGTCGCACCATTATGAATGTAAAAACAAAGGCAGGTATGTGAATGCATTTTGTACGGTTAACTTATCAATGTATCTTGTTAAAAGACATGGTATAATCATTTTCTAATTAAAGTTTCCCATTACCTTTGGCTTAGAGATTGAATAAAACAAAAAAGAAAGAAAGAAAGAAAGCTACTATAAAATTGATTAAAACTCATTTACCAAATGATAATTATGTTTAGCCAAACTACAAGAAATTAATCAATTTGTGTACTTAAAATATCATATTTCACTAGAAACTGACATTTAACAAGTAGTTCATCAAATATATAACCATGAAGAGTTGATGAATATTTAAATTTTTATTTCACTTGTAGAATCTTCTGTTGAATGTCATTAGTAATTGAGTTTGTTCCCTTACATGAGCACGCTAATTCAAATACAAATTTGCTATATTTAGTTTTATTTGGGAAGCTGTTATAGCTATCATGAAATTATATAGACAATTTGATTTTTTTATAGTAGCAACAGCTCATTAAATTTGTCTTTCTAAAAATAATTGAAATTTTATACAGTAAAACAAAACCACCCTTAAATTAAATTATTCACAAAATGAGAAATAATTCAAGATAAATGTAATAAATCCATTCATCTCTTGTTTTTTTGTCAAAACTCCTTTCATATATAATCAATAAGAAGTTCAGATAGCTACAATTCAAATTCACAGCAACCAAATTAATAATTGCACTACAACATCAAAATTATTAGGAATAAAGACATTTTTTACACCTCAACTATTTGAAATTGAACCAATTTAATTCTAATTTTTTTGAACACTAAAAATAGGAGAAGAAAATAAATTCCAGATTAGCAAAATTCAATTTTCTATTAATTGTTGACATTTAAAGCAAAGTATATAAAAAGGGTGGGACGTTTAAAGTAGAATAGTAATAAGATTACAAATAGGCAAAAGTTGTTCTAAAATGTTGCTAACCAAAAAACATATAGATAAAAAAATACAAAAATATATTCAAGAAATATGCATAATAAATCAAAAAAATAAATGAAAAAATGCAAAAAAATGAAACTGACCGAGTGGGAAGGGTAGCGGCGGGGGCGGCAGCAGCAATGGAGACCGGTAGCGCACAAGGGAGGGAGGCAGTGCGCGAGGGGGGGGCGATCGGGGAGCGGGGGCGATAGAGGGGGGAGCGGGCGACAGTGGAGGGCAATCGGCTGGTGGGTGCGGCGGTGGATGGTGATCAGCAAGGGGTGGGGGCAATGGTGCACTATATTTGCAAATCGAGTGGGGCAGAGAGGGAGAGAGGGAGAAAAATGGGAGGGGGTTTAATTTATATATCTGGGACTTTTAGCAATGGATAAAGAATATCGTCGCTATTTTTAGCGATAAAATTTTTCCTTTCGTTGCTAAATTTTAGAGACAAAAACATTACTTTCGTCGCTAATTCTCGTAGAAGTCTCTTTCGCTAATATTTGGCGCCACATTTAGCGAAGACTCAAGTTTTTCGTTGCTAAATTGCGTTGGTATAAACTGGCAAGAATATTTACCTCCATTGTTAACGACAAATTTTTTTTCGTCACTAATATGTCAAATTCCTGTAGTGATGGTGTGTCTGGTCAAATGGAAAATAATGTATGGCCCACTAATGAATAAAAAAATTAAAGAAAATTCCACTCAGTTGCTGATGTGGATATGGAAGGGAAAGTGAACTTGGAATTGGTGGGAAAAAAAATCTCTAACTATTCCCAAAATCATTTTATAGAATTAGAAAATCCCCAAATGCACTAGCAAATAAACCATCCGTAGATGCAAAAAAAAAAATTATGATTCCTTCTTAACCAACCTAAACAAGAAAATGAAATCAAACTACAAATTTTCTTCCTAAATTGATACAAAACCAAAAAAATATCCAACATGCATTCTTAATCAAACCAACTCCAATTGCAAAAACTAGAAGCAAATTCGATATGCAAAAGAGTAAATTACCACATTAGAGGCTAGAAAAATAAGAAAGTTAGAGATGTGAGTGCTTGGCTTAGTTAATGTAGATTTTGATTCCAAACATCCTTCATCGACTAGCAAAAATGATTTTTGTTTAATGGGATAAGGGGTGAAAATGCCCTCGAACTATTGGAAATGCACTGAAAATGTCCTCAATTTTTTTTTGTCTCAGTTTTATGGTTGGAAAATACCTTTGTGATGGACAAAAAATTCAACTGACAAACGGTGTTAATGGCAACTAATCGCGCGTCGACATGTGTCAACTTTAGATTTTGCCCTCAAACTATAGGAAAGGGTGTGAAATTGCCCTCAAACTTTATTTTTGTTAGTTTTTACCCTTGAATCAAGTTGACACATGTCGACGTGTGATTGGCTACCATTAACTCCATTTGCTAGTTGGACTTTTCATCCAAAATGAGGGCATTTTTTATCCATTTAAGCGATTTTAGGGGTAAAAACCAACAAAAAAAAAGTTTGAGGGCATTTTCACCCCACCCTATTTCTAATAGCTTAAGGGCAAAAACACCCTTATCCCTTATTTAATTACATACGCATAAGTTTAAAAAGCTAACAGCTTTAACAAAATTGAATTGAAAGTTTACCTGAAATATAATGATTGAAAAATGGGTATATTAATTTATTAAGCTTTTTCTTTTGTTCAATTCTCCATTTTTAGATGAACTTTATGATCTACTTTCTATATTCTTGATCTGGATTTGGTTTTTTTTGCTACTTTACTTTGTATGGTGTTGGGTCTTATTTGCAATGATGAAAAGCAAAAATGCAGCAACAAACAAAGTGTTTAAAGGTGAGATAACAAGTTACAGATCTTATTTTCTTTATCGACCTAGTGATGGGTAGTGCTAGAGTGGAAGCGAAAACATCAACAGCCAAATCAAAAGCCATATTAGAGAGAAGAAGAAGGAGAAGGTGGATTCAGTTGTGAGGAGGAAGAAGAAGCAGATTGAGTAAGGCTGAGGTAGAGACAAATATTTTTTAATATACACGTGGACCCTCACCTCATTCAATTTGATTCACACAAGTTTGACGGTGCATCTCTCTCATTCTCATCAAAACAGTCCATTTTAGACCTAATGTGATCTAATAAAAATGTTCAAAGACTCAATTGCAATTTTTTTGTACAAGGACTTAATGTAGAAAAATTGAAAAGTTCAAAGACCTGAGAATGCATTTTTCTTATTAAATGTCATCATTCATTTATATTACTTTACGAATATTAATACATAACATATAAGTTTATTTAATTATGAACTATCTACATAATGCAACGTTTTTTTTACTTTTGTTTTTGAAGAAAACAACACGCTTTTATAAATCAAACAACAATACAAGAAGGGAAAGAATCCCAAACTTTGAAATCTGCAAACAACAGGCATCTTTGCAAGTCTATGAGACTCCAAATTAGCTGATCTCCTAGTTCATTGAACAATAATGTTTTTCCTATGACTAAGGATCCTCTTGCAATCAGCAATAACAGACCAAACTTTGAAAAATCTAAGGAAGATGAACACAATGCACAACAAACCTCCTTGCAGTTTATATGAAAAATGCCAGGACCTAATAAAATTGAATCTAACCATAATAGTAGATGAAATAACGCCTTGGCCTTTGCAATTTTGGGTGAGTATATAGCAGCTTTGTGACCTAAAATACCCCTAAAAAATCTCCCTTGCTGATCGCAACATATAGCCCTAAAACCACACCATCTTTCTTAAATTTTTAGATGTCTCAATCTTAAGAGATGGAAGTAGATGAAGGCATTGCCTCAACGCAATCTCCTACCTACAGTAGAAGAATATATAAGAAATCCCATAGTTATTTAAAGATAAGGATGGCAGCTGCTATAAGGTCAATTGTAAATTTGGGATCACTTCAAGCAAATTTATGATAAATAATGCATCTAGAAAGGCATGTGTTTATATTATGCAAATAATTTTATTATGATATAAAGAAATATGACTAATTGCAAAAAGCACCCATATCGTGTAAGCACCCAAAATGTACCTTAGTTGGATTCGTATATGTTTTGAGTATAAAAGCAATCGGTATGTGTATTTAAGTATTGAAATGGTTAAGTGTAGTTAAGAATGTGATCGAAATTAAGTAAAAATGGTCAAGGGTAATTTGGTCATTTCACATCTATGGATTAAATGGAATGAATAAAGTAATTATGTAGTCTAATTTGTGTGAATAAATTAATTAAGTGTTAAAGTAAGGACAAGAGAAAAGATGAAGGATCAAAATGGAAGGTTGTATAAAATTCTTAAAGGGAGGCATGTGGCATGTGTGGATATGTATGAGAGGAAAGTTGGTTGACCACATTTAAGCTAATTTGCTTGGCTATCTCAAGCCATTTGGCCGTCCATTAGAGAGATAAAAAGGGAGATTTCTTCATCTCCTCCTTATGCCATTTTTCTCTCTCAAATTTAAGCCATAAGTTAGTTTATAGAATTTTTCAAGTTCCAAGTGTTTTTAGTGGGATAATTGTATGGGAAAGGTAAGAATTAAGTCTCCTCTTTTATTATTTTTCTTCTTCAATGTTTATTAATTCTAACTATGAGATGTGAATGGGTTTTGATGAGGTATTTTGATGATTATGGCCATGGAATAGAAGTATAATAAGAAAGAAAGCAAAAGTAAAGAGGAAGGAGACATCAAATAAGGTTTGGTAACTCAACCTTTAAGTGTATATTTCTTGATGGTTTGTGATGATTAGATGTGCATATTGATGTTAAATGATTATTTAAGTGTGCTTGTGATGATTGAATTGATTGGAAGTGTGAGTTTCGGCTTATAGAGTTTAGTGGAGAAATTCTGCTTCAGGTGTCTTTTGACCCCGAGTGGGTTTTTAGGCCATATATTGAATTAGGAATCTCTAAATTAGGTGATTCTAGTGGAATTTGGAACCATGCCTTCCATACTTATAAATGTTCTAGAAATGTCCATAAGCTAATTTTAGCTCTAAGACTCTTAAAAGTGGCCAAAATAGAAGGGTTTTTATTTTAGCCGGGTCATTAGAACATGTTTTGTCCAGGGTGTCAATTGATACTGGTTCGATTTTGGGCTATAAATTGAGTTAGGAATCTCTAGATTGGGTAATTTCAATGTAATTTGAACCTTGACTTCCGTTTATACAAATGTCTTAGAACTAACCATGATTTATTTCTGGCTCTAAGCTCCTCAAAAGTGTCCAAAACATTAGCCTTTTGTGGAACAGGGTCTTTGGAGCATTTTGTGTTTCTAATGTTATATCTCCTTGGTTATAGCTCTAAATGACCTAAAATATATGCCATTAGAAATTTAACATCTTAGGGAACATTTGTTAAGAAGATCACTTTGGCAGAAAATTCCATTTGCTAACTCATTTTGGATGCGCAATTCGGGCATCAATTTTCCCCAGAAGCAAACTTGGTATCGAGTCGACACAGCTGTGCAGACTCGGTACCGACTCGGCACCAAAGGCTTTTGTCCTGATTCGGCATAGCTAGCCTCTATCAAGAGTCATCACATAGGTGATGACTCGTGACAGCCCCAAATGCCAATTGCTATTTTCTTTGTTTCTTTGTCCCATTTGTAATTCTTTTGGACCATTTGCAATTCTAATGTGCAAAGTATAATTCCATGCATGAATAAGACAAAATGGAAGCTTATAAGATATAAATAATATTTAAATACATAGGGAGTAAATATTGTAATTTAATATGGATTACACACATAATGGATATTTTGAATTAATATGAAATGCATATAAAGTGAATGGTTATGTTTTAATAAAAAAAATAGTATAATTTTTACATTATGCATAATTATTGTATGAGTTTATTATATGATTTTAAATATAAATTTAAGGAGGAATTATTTACATAAACCAAAGATATACATGGGACTATATTATGCATTGGCTTATGCAATGTTATTCTATAACCTATTGAAATTAAATTGTAAATGGAATTTCTTATTTCGTTTTGATTTGATTCTTGACATGAATCTTTTATAACTTGATAAGTACTTAAAGATTGACTTGAAAATGGTAAATATACATGTGAGTCATTAAATGTCTTGTAAATAAAATATATATGGATAGAATAATTCTATAATAGAGTAATGAAATAAGTTCACTAAACAAATGTTAATATGCTAAGTAAGTATTCAAAGGTAATTATATGTGCATGTGATGAATGTGTATATTTATTACACATGTAGATGTATCTAAGTGTATAAATATGCACTTATATATTGCATAAGTACATAAGTGTGTATGTATTACATATATGTATAAGCATGTATTATATTTGGATATGATGCCAGATAAGATAATAGTATGAGTTTCTATGCATATGATAATGTCATGAATACGGATAATGGATGAATGTGTAACTGCTAAAAGAGTCTTTTGGCATTAACATGGTTGATATGTGTGGGTATATGATTGCAATGACTGTAAGTATTACTATTAGTGACAAATAATATTACTTGAGTTTATGCTTTATATTATATGAATGTGATTATAATAGAAGTATTGAATATTAAAGTAAATGTGTGATTTGAAATATAGGGTTTTGGAAATGAGTCAGGCTAATTATGTATGATGTATTGTGAGTGTTATCATCAATTTATGATCATAATAATGAATGAGAATATAATGAGCATGATAGTGATGTACACATTATATGGATTATATATATATATATATATATATATATATATATATATATATATAAGTTTACAAGTGTATATGATCAGTATATGATCATAATAATTATTTCTGAATATGGCGAATATGATATGGATATAAATATAATGAGAATGAATAAATAGGTGTATAAGCTTGCATTAGCCGAGTCGTGGATAGATAGGCATGCCTATAGGGTACTTTGTTGCTGCAGCCTATGTGTTTGGACCCCGATTGGGTCCCTATGTGTTCGGATCCCGTTTGGATCCCTATGTGTAATTGTACCCTCGGGTACCTATGGGTTGCAACTCATGATCCACCTCCTTGGAGATGCAGGCAATTATTGAGCGAAAGAAAATTAAACGAATAATATGGAGATTATTGATAATTGGGTTCATTTATATGAATGAACCTTAAGGTGTGTTATAACAAATATTTATGTGATTTGTTAATCAAGCATGACTCTTTGTTGACTGTATAGCTTATGATCTAAAAGTTAATACGAAGTATGCACTTTATATAAATGGTATAAAAATGAATAATTGTTATGATTGTATTATTCAATAAATGTGTCACATGAGTTCGTACTAATTATGAATCTATATACACGTGTTACTGTATCTTTGATTTATTGAAATTGGTTTAAAAATTATGAAAGTATCCTAATTTGTTAGTAAGGCAAATGATTTGTGTACTGACTTTTAATGTGCACAATTTATAAGAGAGAGTTAAGTGTATAAAGGATAAGATATGTATGATAGGCATGATTAGATGACTAAATCTTTCATTGTGCTTTCTTTAAATGTGATTATGGTATGGAAGCTTGATTATATATTTAATCTTTGTATATGTAATGATCAAGTATTTTATATGATTTCAATAAATACAAATAATTGTGTGTTTTATTGACGACTGTTGTGAGTGATTGTACTTATTATGTTTTCCTCACTAAGCCTTTGTGCTTAGCACGAGTGTTTCATCCACGTAGGTATAGAAGATAGTTGCTTTGTCGAGGACATCCCGCATCTGTTGAGGCCAACGAGTTTGAAGCAGTTTTCGTATAGATTATGTATTGTGTTTTGTAATGTAAAAGTAATTTTTTTTTGTAAGACAATGTTTATGTATTAATATGATCAATGTATAATAAGCCAGCTTTTATGTAATGGCCTAAATATCGGGTTAGCAGTATTCAGTAAATTTTATGGAGTCTGTAATGTAATTCCGGTATAGAGTGATGGTTTGAGTATCTCTTATTACAGTAGAATTAAAAAAGTTAAGTATGCTTGAGGCGTAGCAATCCCGGGATGAGTGACCTCGAGACAGCTATACAGTCAGAATTGATAGCAATTATGAATAATTTTTAATTGATAATATTAATCTGTGGATATCAGGAGTCTAGTGGTAAAATTTGGTGCAAAAGTAAGGTCAAATAGGTCAACAAAAGTCAATCTCAAGTTTGCCTCTAGTTCGGTTCAGTTGAATCGAAATTTGACTGAACTTTAACTGAATTTTTAAAAATATTAAATGAGATTAAAAATGTCTACTATGGGAAGTGTAAAGGTTCAGAATAATTTTTAGAGATTTTTGACAGCATTAGATTTATATTTTAAGGCAGAACCGAACGGTATTGAACCGGACTGGTTTAAGTGAACCGAGCCACAAATGAACTCTGATTGAGATGAAATTTTTTATAGAGGCCATATTTTGTATTTTAAGAATGACGGAATTGATTGGGAGTGAAAATAAGTTAAAGAACTCATAGTTATACTAAAACAGTGAAAAATGACCCGAAAACCGAAAATTGGTTCAAACCGGTTCGACCACTTCGGTTGGACCTGGTCTGATTCAATTTACCCCATATAAATACATCACATTTTCTGGATTTCTCTAGAATTCTCCCTTTAGTAGCCGCCCATCTCTCTCTCTCCCTTGGCCAAATTGAAAATCTTCACATTTTCTCCATTTTTCTTCCATTCTCTCCATCTCACCCCAAATTCAAGCCTCCCTAACATATTTCAGCTCCTCTAAAATCCATTGGTGGTCTCAAAAGTTCATTTGAAGTGGAAAGAGTGGGAGAAAATAAGTGAAAAATTTATATGTCAAATTGAGGTATGTAAACTTGATATTTTTAAATTGATTTAAAGGTTCAAATAGGTGTTTTAGGATGTTTAGAGCATGTTTATGTGATTATATTACAAAAAGGAAGTAAATTTATGGTGGTTTCTTTGATGTTTATATTCGGCCACTTAAGGAAGATAAGGAAAGTGATGGTGTTTTAAGGAGCTAAGGCAAAGAAAGGATGTTTAAGATGTGAAAAATAAGAAAATAAGATTAGTGGATACAATATCCTCCTTTTTCCATGTTAAAAGTATGAGTTTTAGTTATGTCTAAACATAAAGTATGTGAAATATGCATGTTTAATTGAATCAAATTACATAGTCATATTTAGGAAGGTTAAAAATGAGATTTTGAATGATTAAAATAAAAAGAAACAAAACATATACCATCGACAACATGTAAGCCGAATGGTATATATAGGTAAAGATGAGATTTTTGTGTGTTTTAATGTGATTTAATGATATAACTAGATAAATTAACATGTCATCTAGCTAATGGAATGAATTAGAGAAACAAAAATTCACATGATGGATGATGTGTGCTTTGGCTGAATTGAATAAGTGAGTAAAAAGGTGATTTTGATATTTTTTTAATGCAAACTAATGATATAAATAAGTTAATTAACATGTAATTTACCTAAATGAATGATAAAAATGATGAAAAGAAATTATGATGAATGATTAACATATTGGCCGAATTGATCAATGTATATAAAGATATGATTTTGATGTGTTGTGATGTGAAATAATGGCATGGCTATGATAATTGGCATGTAAATCACCTAAATAAATGCTAAAAGTGTTGAAAAGAATTAATGGTGAAAAATTGACATCATGGCCGAATGGTATGTATATGTGTATCCATGTGTACCATGATGATTTCATGAGTTTTATGGTATGAGATGACACAGGGATGAAAATTAAATGTATAATGATCGAATTGTATGGAAAAGAATGGAATAGAATGATAAAATTCCATGAAAAGTATGACTGGTAACTTAAAAATGTGAAAAGTGGAATTTTAATGCCCTATGTAGTAATCTGGTAGTCTAGTCTAGTTCAGAATATGATGGCTAGCCATAGGGACATAAGACCACGGGTGTGAGCATGGCGTCTTACTTACTATAGGCCAATGACGGTCCTATTCTGTATTGTTCTATCTTAATACAGTATTAATCTGTATTTCTATTGTTTGTATTTAAAGATAGGGGTGGTCCTTCGGGGTCCCTCTAGCAAAGACTGGGGTGGTCCTTCAGGATCCCTCTGGTATATTTGTGAGCCTTTAGGATTCACATCTTGTTTATCCCAATCATAAATGTCACCCAGTTTTATATAGGGGCAAATGGCAAAAGTAAGCTTGATATGGTTGGTTTGTGATTAAAATGATATTTGTGTGAAAAATGGACTTAATTGGAATAACTAAATAGTTTTGAAGGCATAATGGTAATTTTGACCATAAAAAGGTTAATAAAGGTAATAATGGAAAAATGAACAATTAAATGGTTATACATGTAATTAAGTGAAAAGATAAGATAAAGATTTGATTAAGGTAAAGATATGATAAGGATAAGGATAAAGATAGCGATAAGGGTAAAATGGTAATTTAAGCTTAAATGGTTAATCAAAGCTTAATAAAAGAAAAAATGTAATTTAATGGCTCATTAGGTAAATTAGTTATTATTTAAGGACTAGAATGTAATTTGGCATGAAAATGGTAGTTTAAGGACCAAAATGTAATTTGTATGTTAAATAATAATTAAAAAGGTAAAAAGAATGAATTAATGGCTTTTTTGTAATTTTGGTAAATATTAAGGTTTAAAATGTAGTTTTGCCATATTTAGGGACTAAATGGTAAATATGAGGAAGTTAGGGGTAAAATGGTAAATTTACACTTATTAGGAAGAAAAAAAGGGTTTAAGTTAGGTAAAAAGTGTAATCATAAGGGTAATTTTGTAATTTAGACAAAATATAGGGATAAAAAGTAATTTGGTAATCATAAAAGGGTAATTTGGTACATAAGAAAAAAGTAGGGACATATATGGAATTATTGAAAAAGTAGGGTCATATATGGAATTATTGAAAAAGATAAGGACATAATTGGAATTTTTGGAAAAGTTAAGGACCTAAGTGTAAGTATGGCATAGTTAAAGGACCTAACTGGTCATTGAATTAATAGACTAAACATAATAGTATTAATGTTAAAGTTAATAGTACAGATAATAATGATTCTGATGACAGTAATAGTAATGTTAAAGTATGGTTATTAAAATAATGAAAAAGGTATAAGATAAATGATTAAAGCAAAATATTGGCTAGGACATATAAAGTAAGGCATAAATTACTTAAAAGTCTTAAGAATTAATGTTCACATAATAGAAATAGAGATATATGCTTGTGTGTACATGTATGTCGTATTAATATGGAAAATTTAGGATATGTATGCACCACTAGGCATTTCAATGCTCAGCGTGTAGTGTGGTTACTGCGTGCAGGTTATAGAAAGAAAAGATGTGATAGTGGCCGATGTTATTGATGATCGAAAGAATGTATGGGACAGCAAGGATACAAATATAGGCATGGCATATATACGACTGCAATGGGTGAACACGAGATTGTACAGGATAAGTATATGAATGGTGTGTTAGTGTAATTGTTTTGTTATTGTATATGTATGATTGTTATTGTTGTAAAAAAAAAAATTCACTGAATCTGATAAGTGCAGTACAGTATAGTGTGGTGACATCCGATATCCGTACCATTTGCGGGTATAGGGTGTTACAAGTTTTATTGGTATCAGAGCAAAGATTTAGGCGGTCGTAAGATCGGAGATAGTGTAATGTGGACGAAGTGATACGTATACATGTCATGAATAGGTACTAATGATAGAAGGTATCAAAGGAGATATAAGGATAGTATAGGTTCATAGAATTATAAGACAATGTAAGGTATAATGACTGATGGAAAGTAAACGGATGTCCTAAACTGAACACTCTCACAGCATAGCGGTGGTGATCGGTGATTGTGGTACATAACGAAAATTCGAGGACGAAATTTTTATAAGTGGGTGAGAATTGCAATGGCTTAAATACCGGGTTAACAGTATTCAGTGAATTTGATGGAGTCTGTAATGTGATTCCGGTATAGAGTGATGACTTGAGTATCTTTTATTACAGTAGAATTAAAAAAGTTAAGTATGTTTGAGGCGTAGCAATCCCGGGATGAGTGACCTCAGGATAGCCATAAAGTCAGAATTGACAGCAATTATGTTTTTAATTGATAATATTGATCTGTGGACTGTCAGGAGTCTAGTGGTAAAATTTGGTACAAAAATGAGGTCAAATAGGTCCTCAAAAGTCAATATGAAGTTTGCCTCTGGTTCGGTTCGGTTGAATTGAAATTTGATTGAACTTTGACCGAATTTTTAAAAATAGTAAACGAGCTTAAAAAAGTCTACTATGGGAAGTGTAAAGACTCAGAATAATTTTTAGAAAGTTTTGACAGCATTAGATTTATATTTTACGGCAGAACCAAACAGTATTGAACTAGACTGATTTAAGTGAACCGAGCCCCAAATGGACTCCGATTGAGCTAAAATCTTGTATAGAGGCTATAATTGGTATTCTAAGAATGATGGAATTGATTGGGAGCAAAAATAAGTTTAAGAACTCACAGTTACCCTAAAATAATGAAAAATGACCCGAAAATTGAAAATTAGTTCAAACCGGTTCAACCACTTCGGTTGGACCTAGTTCGATTAAATTTACCATATATAAATACATCACATTTTCTGGATTTCACCAGAATTATCCCTTTGGTAGTCGTCCATCTCTCCCTCTCCCTTGGCCGAATTGAAGATATTCCATTTTCCTCCATTTTTCTTCCATTTTCTCCATCTCGCCCCAAATTCAAGCCTCCCTAACATATTTTAGCTCCTCTAGAATCCATTGGTGGTCTCAAAAGTTCATTGAAGTGGAAAAAGTGGGAGAAAATAAGTAAAAAAGTTTATATGTCAAATTGAGGTATGTAAAGTTGATATTTTTAAATTGACTTAAAGGTTCAAATAGGTATTTTAGGATGTTTAGAGCATGTTTATGTGATTATGTTGCAAATAGAAAGTAAATTTATGGTGGTTTCTTTGATGTTTATATTCAGCCATTTATGGAATATAAGGAAAATGATGGTGTCTTAAGGAGCTAAGGCAAGCAAAGGATGTTTAAAATGTGGAGAACAAGAAAATAAGATTAGTGGATACAATATCCTCCTTTTTCCATGTTAAAAGTATGATTTTTAGTTATGTATAAACATAAAGTATGTGAAATATGCATGTTTAGTTGAATCAAACCATATAGTCATATTTAGGAAGGTTAAAAATGAGATTTTGAATGATTAAAATGAAAAGAAATAAAACATAGACCATGGACAACATGTAGGCCGAATGGTATATATAGGTAAAGATGAGATTTTTTATGTGTTTTAATGTGATTTAATGATATAACTAGATAAATTAACATGTAATCTAGCTAATGGAATGAATTAGAGAAACAAAAATTCACATGATGGATGATGTGTGCTTTGGCCGAGTTGAATAAGTGAGTAAAAAGGTGATTTTGATATGTTTTAATGCAAACTAATGATATAAATAAGTTAATAAACATGTAATTTACCTCAATGAATGATAAAGATGATGAAAAGAATTTATGATGAATGATGAACATATTGGCCGAATTGATCAATGTATATAAAGATATGATTTTGATGTGTTGTGATGTGAAATAATGGCATGGCTATGATAGTTGGCATGTAAATAACCTAAATAAATGTTAAAAGTGTTGAAAAGAATTAATGGTGAAAAATTAATATCATGGCCGAATGGTATGTCTATGTGTATCCATGTGTACCATGATGATTTCATGAGTTTTATTGTATGAGATGACACATGGATGAAAATTGAATGTATGGTGATCGAATTATATGGAAATGAATGGAATAGAATGATGAAATTCCATGAAAAGTATGACTGTTAACTTAAAAATATGAAAAGTAGAATTTTGATGCCCTATGTAGTAATCTGATAGTCTAGTCTTGTTCAGGATATGATGGCTAGCCATAGGGACATAAGACCATGGGTGTGAGCATGGCGTCTCACTTACTATAGGCTAATAACGGTCCTATTCTGTATTGATTTGTCTTAATACAGTATTAATCTGTATTTCTGTTATTTGTATTTAAAGATAGGGGTGGTCCTTCAGGGTCCCTCTGGCAAAGACTAGGGTGGTCCTTTGGGATCCCTCTGGTATGTTTGTGAGCCTTTAGGGTTCACGTCTCATTTATCCTGATCACAAATATCTACCAAAGTAAGCTTGATATGGTTGATTTGTGACTAAAATGACATTTGTGTGAAAAATGGATTTAATTGGAATAACTAAAAAGTTTTGAAGGCATAATGGTAATTTTGACCATAAAAAGGTTAATAAAGGTAATAATGGAAAAATGAATAATTAAATGGTTATATATGTAATTAAGTGAAAAGATAAGATAAAGATATGATTAAGGTAAAGATATGATAAGGATAAGGATAAAGATAAAGATAGGGATAAGGGTAAAATGGTAATTTAAGCTTAAATGGTTAATAAAGGCTTAATAAAAGGAAAAATGTAATTTAATGGCTCATTGGGTGAATTAGTTATTATATAAGGACTAGAATGTAATTTGGCATGAAAATGGTAGTTTAAAGACCAAAATGTAATTTGCATGTTAAATAATAATTAAAAAGGTAAAAAGAATGAACTAATGGCATTTTTGTAATTTTGGTAAAGATTAAGGATTAAAATGTAATTTTGCCATGTTTAGGGACTAAATGGTAAATATGAGGAAGTTAGGGGTAAAATGGTAAATTTACACTTAGTAGGAAGAAAAAAAGGTTTAAGTTAGGTAAAAAGTGTAATCACAAGGGTAATTTTGTAATTTAGATAAAATATAGGGATAAAAAGTAATTTGGTAATCATAAAAGGGTAATTTGGTAAATAAGTAAAAAGTAGGGACATATATGAAATTATTGAAAAAGTAGGGACGTATATGGAATTATTGGAAAAGATAAGGACATAATTGGAATTATTGGAAAAGTTGGGGACCTAAGTGTAAATGTGGTATAGTTAAAGGACCTAGATGTAAATATGGCATATTATAATTATACAATAGTTAAGGGACCTAATGTAAATATGTAACTTTATGTGTACTATATACATATAGGTCCTTGAATGAGTGACTTAATTGACATTAAGGATAGTATTGCATGTTAAATAATGAAATAAAGATAATAATAAATTAACTAATGGCATTATTGTAAATAAATGAAAAGTAAAGGGTAAAACTGTAAATTGATGAAAGTCTATGAACTTAAATGTAAATTTGTCAATAGCGAGGTAAAATAAGGGATTAAAAAAAATAATTGATAAGTAATTTGAATGTAATTGTATAATTAATTGACAATAGAGAAAATAATGATATTTATATTAATATTAATAGAAATATTATAGTTGATGGTAATATCAGGGAAATGGCAATAGGATTAAATGTAAGAAACATATATGAGTAATACTAGTTTTAATAAAAGAATGAAAATGTCTTTGGACTATTAAAAGATCATTATTACTGATTAGAAATAACCGAGATGTAGATTTAAATCTGTCTAATTTAATTGAAGATAAGAATAAAAATATGTAAAAGACATTGTTATAGAATTGATATAAGTATTATAGATTGGATTAATTATCTAAAGTATAAAATATGATAATTAATAATTTTTTTATAATGTTGTACGTGAGAAATTTAGTAATGGGGTCACCTAAGAATATTAGTAACGGAACTAAATATATGAAAAAGAGTAGAACTGTCAATAAGTGTTGAAAGTTAATAGTGAAATTATAATAATTACTGAGATGATGATAAATTAAGAGCGTGAGTAATTTAGGTACTAGTGTAAAAATGGTACTGGGCATGGTAATAAGGAAATTAATGTAAAATAGTATCGATAGATATTTAATCAAATAATGATAATAGAAATTGTGTATAAAGTTAAGAGGATAACGATGTTAAGTCTACTAATAAGTTAGTGAATTAAGTAATAGTTTTGACAATACAAGTATAAAATATGAAATATTTTACTCTTATGTTTATAGCTTAAAAATGGTATTGTAAAAGAAGTATTGAGGATATAAAGAAAATGAAAACGGTTAATCAGTACCGTAAATAACAACGATAGTGATTGTTCAATAGATATGTCAGTAAGTGATATTGTGCCCAAGTGTAGACTGTAACTGATGTAAATAAGTTATAAACAAGTAATAAAGAAACAAGTGAACGCATTAATAAGATAATTTCAAATATTGTTAGTGTAACTGGTCATTGAATTAACAGACTGAACATAATAGTATTAATGTTAAAGTTAATAGTACATCTAACATCTCAAAAAGGGCCTAGTCGGAATTTGTATGATTAATTGGACGGATAAGGGTATTTATGCAAGTGAAATTGGGAATTTATTTGAGGACTTCTTCCCTTGGAAGCCAAGTTGGCTCCTCTTTCTTTCTCTTCTCATCCTCTTCCTCTCTTCCTCTTTTCATTTCTCTGTTCTTCACTCTTACATGTGTTGTTCTTCAAGTTTGAGCTAGGTTTGAGAGATCACGAACTGGTTCCAAGAGGTAAGTGGTTGGGTTTTATATCGGGTTATTTGGGTTTGTTTTGGCTATATGGTTTTGTTGCATGGGTTAATTGAGTACTTGTTTTGGTTGGATTTATGCAAGAATCTGAAGAGAGAAGGAAGAGTAAAGGCAAGGAAAAAGTTGGATCTTGAAGATAGTAGTTGAGCTCCAATCACAGGTTTGGGAGTTGTTGTCCATTTGCTCTTCGGATCATTGAATGATATGTTAATCCCTAAATATGAGTGTTTTGATATGTGTAAAAGCATGTGTTTAGTAGATTAGTGTATATGATTTGAAATGTTAAGGTAATAATGGATTGCATGTAAATCTTGAAGTGAATGAACATGACTTTGGAGTGAATTTCTGGGTTAGGTTGTAATATTGTAATCTCAAGTTACATTATTTGAATGTGTATTATCATAGTACAAATTGAGTTATTATGATTATAAGCATGTTTTTGAGGGCTTTGGAGGTATGTTTTCATTTGATTTTACATGATGTATGATTATGGGTAAGTTTGGATTTGACTTTAGAAGCTTTGAGTTTCTGCGTTTTGGTTGGATTTGGAAAACATGACTCTGTCGCGAGTGCGACAGAGCCGGGTAATTCCAGTGTCCTGCGATAGCCGAATTTCTAGTGCAGGACAAGTTTGCTCCGAGTCGTGAAGGGCAGCATAACTCGGCGAGGTGTTCGGCCCTTTCACGAGTCGTAAAGGTTGCTAACACGACTCGGATGGGAGGATCTGACATGAGTCGTGTACAAGGACACGACTCGTGACAGCCCCCTCTTGTAGGGCAAGCATTGGGCTTCGACATGAGTTGTGACAGCATGCACGACTCGTGTCAGCCTTCTCTCTCACAATGTTTCTCTGGCTACTGTCGCGAGCGCGACAGTGAGCCCTCGTGCCTGCCCTGTTTTCTGAAAATGGTTTTCATGTTTCTCTTTACATGAGTTTTCACTACTACATAGTATATGATTTTGACTTATGCTTGTATGATAGCATGGTCTTTATTATAAGTTACATGTGTAACACCCTGATACCCCCGTTGGAAGGATACCGGAGCGCCACGCGCACAAACTCAAATACATATAATCAAAAGATAACAAATCCATATATATAACCATATAGTTTTTACAAAAGGGATTTGTAAATGATAAACATATACATATACAAAATAATTCTTTACAAAAATTACATTTCAAAAAATTAAAACTCCAATACAAAAATACAGCGGAAGACAAAATAAACTCCAACTAAAGACTTCTAGTGGCCGACCTGCAGATATCCGACTCCAGAATGAACCTGTTACCTACACAGGAAAAGAGCCCGTGCTAAGCGATAACGTTTAGTGGAGAGGAACAACACACGTATATACATATAATTGCAATAAACATATATATAAGCTTAATAATAACAAAAGCATATAAACATATACTACTCATGCTTATAGTAAGTATTCATCATACACAAGTATATCGAAAAGTAACCATTCATATCTAAGTAATCAATATTCATATATCAATCTCATGTAACAACCTCAAGAAATAGCCTGATTACTCACTAACTAGTGGATACAGGTACTAATGATACTGATAGGACACAGTATCCCAAGCATATGGAGACATGGGTCTCAAAACATTTTATAATCATGTATACCCGAAGGTATACCGGAGACCGAGGTCTCAAACATCTTATATGACCCAAACGAGGCCTGCTTGTAGCAAATAACATAGCAGCTGCACTCACACCCTGACCCTTAATAAGCGCTTATCTATCCACTACTATGACTATCAGGCTCAGATAACCACTCAATCATGTTCTAAAATAATGATCATATAATAGAGAATACATCAAGCATAATTTTACAATTCCATGAATACATGTATATTGATCAATTTTGAAGACATATAAATTATATACAAAGCTAATTAACAACATGTAATGAAAACCCATGTAAGAGAAGCTTAAAATAGGTTTTCAGAAAACAGGGGAGGCCAACAAGTGGGTTACTGTCGCGCTCGCGACAAGAAGTCACGATCACAACAGTAGCCGAGAAACTGCGCAGGAGAAGTGGACCAGCATGAGTCGTGTGCCAAATGCCGACTCGTGCTCGACCAAAAATCCCACGTTCACGAGTCGGACGCCTACCTCCGACTTATGGACGTCTAGCTGAGAGGAGCAGGACTCGTGCTCCACATGCCGAGTCGTGCTCTTCTTAGCTGCCAAGCGAAAATCCCATCACGAGAAAGAGAAGAGCTGGTTCTGTCGCACTCGCAATGAACGTCGTGCTCGCGATAGGATCGAGTCCTCTCAATCTCCAAAAAACGCAGAAAACAGAGCATAAGGAAAATCAAAACCCAATCTTTACCCAAACCCATTTTTCATGCACTCTCATGTAAAAGCTTACCTTTTGGCCTTCAAAACACGTTCACAACCATAACAACACAAATCACACAATATTATTACACATTCAAAGGACATTTACAGAGGTTCAAAAACCCAGAAATTCATCTCATATCCATGTATGTTCATTCAAAATAAACATGCAAACACCTATAACTCTATCATCTCAACTCATAAACCCAAATCTATTAACACATACTTTTACATATATCAAGATACACAATAACAAATAATTACATATCAACTCAAGATCCAAAGAGAAATGAACAACCACTCTTAAATATACACAGCCAAATACAAACTACCAAACCTGGTATGCAGTTCTAGCCACTAGCTTCAAGATCCAATCTTCTCCTTTCCTTTACTCTTTCTCCTTTTTTCAGATTCTTGCAAGCAACCAACCAAAACAAAACCCAATTAACCCATGCAATCAAAACCATATAACCATAAAACCCATTATAAATCCAAACAGAAGGAGAAGAAGAAGATCTAAACCAAATAACACAGCCACTTACCTCTTGGAACTCTTCAAATCGCAAACCCTAACTCAAAGATTGAAGAACAGCACATGCAAGACTTAAGAGCAGAAATGGAGAAGAGAAAGAGAGTAAGTGAACGTGAGAGGAAAGGGAGAGGGGCACAACCAGATAGCTTCCACGGGAAGCTAAGATTTCCAACCTTCCCTCTCTCTACTCCTTTCAAATCCCCATTAATGCACCCAATAACCCATCCACATGCCACTCATTCATTGGACCTCATTTTCTTCCTTTGACTTTCTTGCTCTCTTGTTTTCTAGTAACACACAAATACCATCTTACCCTCAACTAACTCTTATAATTCCTAACATAAATCCCAATTCATTTGTCAATTACCAAAATACCCCTTTTTAATAATCCAATTACACATGCAATTTCTACTAGGCCATATTTGGGATGTGACAATATGTTTATGATTAATAAGGTTTACATGATTTATATGTCTCCGAAATTGATTGGTATATACGTATACATGAATTATACGATTATGCTCGAACTATACTCAGTTGTATGACAATAATTTTGGAGCATACATAAGTGTTATGTTTGAGCTTAATCAGTCATTTAGTGGATAGTAAGCATGGTTATTAAGGGTTAGAGTGTGAGTGCAGCTGCTATATGTTGGCCCCGTTTGGGTCTTATATGTTAACCCCATTTGGGTCTATATGATTTGAGACTTCGGTCTTCTTTTACCTTCGGGTATATATGATTCGAGACTCATGTCTCTATATGCTTCCGATACGGTGTCCTATCAGTATCATTAGTACTCGTATCCACTAGTTAGTGAATAATTAGGCTAATATATGTGTTTCCAGTGATATGAAATGGGTATATGTTATATGTTTAAGTACTCGAGACATGATAGGATGCTGTAATACTTGTAGTTGGATATGAATGGTTAATTACTTTATTTGGTGAATATGCATATGGTGAATAAGTAATATTTACATGTATATATGTGTATAATTAGATGGCATAATGTGCTAGTAGAATATTACTTATATGTTTTGTTACTTTGATAAGTTCATAAGTTATTATTGCAATTTTTGGTATATGCATGTCTACGTATGTTTTGTTCCTCCCCACAAAGCGTTATCACTTAGCATGGGTTATTTTTCCGTGTAGGTGGCAGGTTCGGTTTGGAGTCAGACATCTGCAGGTCAGCCACTAGAAGTCTATAGATGGAGTTCCTTTCTGTAGTTCACTTATATTTTTGTATTGATATAAGTTTTGTACATGGATTTTGGTTTTAGCAATGTAATTTTGTAAAGGAACGTTTCTATATATATCTATGTAAATGGTTTACAAATCTCTTTTGTAAAACTTATATATATACATATATATATATATATATACATATATATATATATATATATATATATGGATTTGATATCTTTTCGGTTAACTGTATTTATTTCCGTAATGTATGAGAGTATGTATATGAGTTTGTGCACGTGGCATTCCGGTATCCTTCCAAAGGGGGTATCGGGGTGTGACAGTACAGATAATAATGATTCTGATGACAGTAATAGTAATGTTATAGTATGGTTATTAAAATAATGAAAAGGTATAAGATAAATTATTAAAACAAAATATTGGCTAGGACATATAAAGTAAGGCATAAATTACTTAAAAGTCTTAAGAATTAATGTTAACATAAAAGAAATAGAGATATATGCTTGTGTGTACATGTATATTGTATTAATATGGAAAATTTAGGATATGTATGTACCACTAGGCATTTCAATGCTCAGCGCGTAGTGTGGTTACTGCGTACAGGTTATAGAAAGAAAAGATGTGGTAGTGGCCGATGTTATTGATGATCGAAAGAATGTATGGGACAACAAGGATACAGATATAGGCATGGCATATATACGACTGCAATGGGTGAACACAAGATTGTACAGGATAAGTATATGAACGGTGTGTTAGTGTAATTGTTATGTTATTGTATATGTATGATTGTTATTGTTGTAAAAAAAAAGTCACTGAATTTGATAAGTACATTACAGTATAGTGTGGTGACATCCGATATCCGTACCATTTGCGGGTATAGGGTGTTACATTTGAATTGGTAAAGTAATTTATAAGTTATGCATACGTAAAAAGGGGAGATTGCTAACTCTGTTAAGTGTGATAAATGAAAGTGCTTTGTTTTGAAAGAAATTTTCTAATTAAAATTTTGATATCTATTTCTAAAACAAATATGCTTAGTTCTGTAGTGTCGTTTGACATCTTTCGCCTGTGGTTGTAGTTTACTACGTATGGGTAACAGATGTTACATGTAGTGAAAAAATATGGCAAACACAATTATCTTTACAACCATCATTTAGGGAGGATGATAACACAACAAAGCTAAGTAATTGAAAATTTTATCAATAATTTAGTAAAAATTTTCTTCCATTGATGATTATACTTGATAAGCTTCCATTTAAATTTTTTGAATGAGAAGGTTTTAAAAAGTTTGTGGCTAGTTTATGTCTTACATTTAAAAATCCATTTAGATTGACTATGTCATTTGATTGTTCATAATTCTATAATAAAGAGAAACAAAATTTGAAGGCATTTATAAAAGACATGCTCAAACTATTTGCATAATCATTAATACCTCATTACTGCCCACTTCATTGATAAATACTAGAAGTTGCAAATAAAATTTTGAATTTTTGTCTAGTTGGTAGTCATAAGGGCGAGATACTTGGACAAGAGATTAAAAAATGTTTGAATGAGTGAGGGAATTGAAAAGTGTTCTCTATTACAACTGATAATGCATGTTGTAAAATGGTGGCAACCTTAAAAATAAATTATTTGCAAAAGGGAAAGCAGTATCAAATGACAAGTACCTTCATATTAGATGCATTGTTCACATTTTTAGTTCAAGACGAATTGAAAAAAGTGGATGATTTTGTGAAATGGATAAGGAGTGTTTGTTATTTTATTAGGTCATCACTTCCTAGACTAAAGAAGGTTAGAGAGTGTTTTGAGTTGGAGGGTATCTAATGTTCTAGCTCATTGCCTTTAGATGTCCTTACTCAGCGAAAATCCACATATTTGATGTTGAGTACTGTTATAAAGTATGAGAAGGCATTTGATGATTTTGAATTTGTGGAGCCATATTTTAAACTTGATATGGAGTCGGATAATGAGGGTAGGGCATCTAGTTTTTTTCATTAGCAATTGATTAGCAAAATGGTCCAAATATTGCGTTAATTTTATGTTGCTATACTATGCATTTATGGTTCCACTTATGTCACATTCAACACATACTGGATGCAAATATGTGATTTGTTTGTCAAGTTATATGATTGTGTTGGCTAAAAAAGCTATAGTAAACCTTCACTTAGTTTTTATGATAACAATAACTTATAAATTTTATAGATTTCTATTTTAATCTTTCTTGCACATATTAAAATTGGATAGAAGTGTTATAATTCAAAATTAGAATAGAATAAGGAATCAGAGCTTAACAAATCAGTTCCAAATTTGACTAGAACTAGAATAGATTGAAATCTACGGGTTCTATATGAGAATATCAAATTTGCGCAAAAAGGAAGAATTGAGTAATTGAAGATTCTAGGAATGTTTTGTACAATCTAAATAAGGATTCACACACATACTCATGCATATTTTATTTTCTCATTAAAATCAATTTTAAAAGATAATTTCCTAAACTAAAAAGATTGATTTATTTCATAAATTATTTTCCTTAATATTTACATGATTTATAGAAAATATAAAAATGAAATATTTTCAAATAAGAAACAACTGGAGAATATTTTAATTCTTATTTGATAGAATCCTTCCATGTATAAAATGATTTTTGAAAAATTAACAAACATAGTTTTGTTAAAAGAATAGGAAATAATGCATTATGACTGAGTTCTACTCTATGAAAATGAGGAACATAATTGTCAACAAATCTAGAAGAAAGTAATATTTGGTTTAAATCATAAAACAGTCAGAACTATATTTTATCTAAAATCTGATTTGATCAAAGTTTTAAAAAGAAAAAGGTTTTCCAGATTGTTTTCACACTAAATGGAAACGTTTGAAAAACTATATAAAGTGTGAGTTTCAAATCATTACAACAAGGAGAAGAGAGTGAAATCAGAAACATGGAGTATTGCGTTTAAAATGTGTTTTAAATACTCTCTAATCCATTTTATACTTTAAACACATTCATCAATCTAGATTATAGTTTCTATTGTAATATGTTCTGTAAGGATATCATATTTGATAACACTGCAAATATCATTTCCACAAAGGCCCATCCAGTCGGCCCAATATGTTGGCAAGGCCCAATAGCAAAGAGTAATAGGTACGAGCTCCTAGGCAGCGCACACGCCCGATCGGATGATGTGACCACCAGTCCCATCATCCGTCTGACACAAGGCAGCGCCCATGCCTTCCACCTGCTCCCTGTCAAATCGCTGAATACCTACTCTGACTCGCAGTAATCACTTCCTAGGCACTCAAGTGCCCCTCAACCATCTCATATAAATAGCCCAGCCAACGATGGCTCCAAGTATTGAATCTCTAGCATTCTATCTCTAAAAAGCACTTTCTCTCTTTAAGCTACTAACTTAAGCTTCGGAGTGCTCACGCCTAGTCCGACCTGGCACTCTTTCTTGCAGGGTTTCTCTCATCCGATCGGTCCTACCTCTCCTCTTCAGATAAAGACATTTCTAGCTTTATCAATATTCATTGTCGAAGTGAGGATTAGGTTGGGAAGTGCCTAGGAAAATTCTAGCAAGTGTTTAGGTCTTTTACTTTGAAAATAGATCGAGTATTTTTATCTTTTTACTTGGGAATAATAGTTTAGTGTTCAAAGTCTTTAGTTTCAAAAAAGGCTTGGGTAGCTAATTATAATTGGCATACTCTTGCCCTTGAAATAAAATCATTATAAAGAAACTCTTAAAATGGGTTGACTTAAGGAAAGGACATAGGCAATGAGCCAAACCTATATAGATTGTTATGTTCTAATATTTTCTTCTCTCTCTCTACTCTATTTTAATTTTGTCGATTCCTTAACACTTTCTATTCTATTTGTGCTCTAAAAAGTTTTTCATAAAGATATTAATTTTATCTTAATCTTGAAAATTGGTTTTCTAAGTAATCAAAAGGTTTTTCGAGTAAAGAAAAGATTTTAGATAATCACATATTAGTTTGGCAAAGATAACTTAAGTTCCAAATAGAAACCAAAGTATCATGTTTCTAAACTATGTGTTCTTATGGAGTTCTAATAAGAATACATTGTTATTAAGTTTTAATTTTCAGTTTATTTACCAAACTCTATTCACCCACCGACCTTTTGAGCATATTTAGGACTAACAAATTGGAAAATAGTGATGTTGTTGAGTTGAAGGAAAAAGGAATTAAGATGCAAAGTAAGTTTAACAATTAGGGAGGTTATGACAAGATAAATAAGCTCATTTATATGGCTACTGCTCTTGATCCTCCAGAAAAGTTTGAATATATTGAGGATGCTCTTCATACCATCTATGGTGATAATAAGGTCAAGTATTTTGTTCGATGGTGTGAAAATTGCCATGAATGAGTTGTTCAATGACAACAAGAAAAAGCTTCAACCTACCTATAATTCATAAGTTGAAACCCAACCAACTTGGTTTCGATTATAGCCAATGTGGAAGAAAAAGAAATTCTAAAATAAAGAATTAA
This sequence comes from Excoecaria cochinchinensis, assembly GCA_947683425.1. NCBI lineage: Eukaryota > Viridiplantae > Streptophyta > Magnoliopsida > Malpighiales > Euphorbiaceae > Excoecaria > Excoecaria cochinchinensis. Next base: position 947,919 of record CANTUQ010000058.1, read on the forward strand.
GTGAAAAAGTAAAAAATTGGGTTATAAGAGATAAAAAAAAATGAGTTGAATTTGTATTTAAATTAGAATATGTAGGGTGATGAGAAAGAGGATTTTGATTTGTTGAAATGGTGGAATTTGAATTTTAAAAGCTTTTTGGTCCTTGCTCACATGGCTAAAATTATCAAGCAATCACAATCTCTATATTGGCTTCGAACTCTAATTTTAGCACTAGTGGTATAGTAATCTATGTCTGAATACGTTGTTATTAAGTTTTTAGTCTATTTTTAATAATCTATTCAACCCTTCAACCCCCCCCCCCCCCTCTAAAGCATATTTGGGACTAACATATTGGAAAAATAGTGATGTTGTTGAGTTGAAGGAAAACGGAATAAAGATGCAAAGTAAGTTTAATAATTGGGGAGATTATGACAAAATAAATAAACTCATTTACATGGCTACTACTTTTGATCCTCGAGAAAAGTTCAAATATATGGAGGATTCTCTTCATACCATCTATGGTGATAATAAGGTCAAATATTTTGTTTTATGGTGTGAAAATTGCCATGGATGAGTTATTTGATGAGGACAAGAAAAGGCTTCAACCTGCCTATAATTCACAAGTTGAAACCCAACCAACAAAATTTCAATTGTAACCAATGTGGAAGAAAGAGAAATTTTAAAATAAAGAATTAAGCGAAAAAGTAGAAAATGGGGTTGTAGGAGATAAAAAAAAATGACCTGAATTTGTATTTAAATTAGAATATGCATGATGACGAGAAAGAGGATTTTGATTTGTTGAAATGGTGGAATTTGAATTTGAAGAGATTTTTGGTCTTTGCTCACTTGGCTAGAGTTATCCTAGCCATCATGGTCTGCATATTGGCTTCAAACTCTAATTTTAGCATTAGTGGTATAGTAATTTATGTTTGAATATATTGTTATTAAGTTTTAATTTTGTAGTTTATTTTCAATAATCTATTATCCCCGTTCCCCTTACACCCCAACCCACCCACACACACCTCTTAAGCATATTTGGGACTAAGGTATTTGAAAAATAGTGATCTACGTTGTTGAGTTGAACGAAAAAGGAATTAGGATACAAAGTAAGTTTAAAAATTGGCGGAATTATAACAAGATAAATAAACTCATTTACATGGCTACTGCTTTTGATCCCCGAGAAAAGTTCAAATATATGGAGGATGCTCTTCATACCTTCTTTGGTGATAAAAAGGTCAAGTATTTTGTTTGATGGTGTGAAAATTGCTATGAATGAGTTGTTTGATGAGGACAAGAAAAAGCTTCAACCTGCCTATAATTCACAAGTTGAAACTTAACCAACTTGGTTTCAATTATGGCCAATATGGAAGAAAGAGAAATTCTAAAACAAAGAATTAAGTGAAAAAGTAGAAAATGAGGTTGTAGTAGATAAAAAAAATTGAGTTGGATTTGTATTTAAATTAGAATATGTATGATGATGAGAAAGGGGATTTTGATTTGTTGAAATGATTGAATTTGAATTTTAAGAGATTTTTTGTCATTACTCACATGGCTAGAGTAATCCTAGCAATCACGGTCTCTAATTTGGCTTCGAACCCTGATTTTAGCACTGGTGGTATAGTAGTGTATGTCTGAAAATATTATTATTAAATTTTTATTTTTAGTTTATTTTCAATACTCTATTTGTAACGGCTCCAATACTGGGTTAGCCATAAATAGTATTTTATGATAGTAAATAGTAACACCGAGATGAATAGTATATTCCAGAGTGAAAAAATATTTTATTCTACTATTGGATATAGTATTTCAGCAAGAGTCCATAGGCAAAAAGCTGAGGTCAAACGGAGGTCAAATGAGTCAAAAAAGTGCGAAACAGTAGAAGAAGAGGGTTTGGGGCGTCTGTCATGACAGACAGCCATCTATGGTGACGAACGAGCATCTGTGGGGTGATAGATGGTGAAGCCATTGGTCATGAGGGATAGCCAGGCCATCTGTGGCTTCAGACAGGCGTCTGAAGGTCTTCTTCAGTCTAGTTTAACCGATTCTGACCCGAAATTGACCGGGCCATATCTTGAGTTATAGATTTCAGAAAAATTATCTGAAAATATAGATGTACTCGTATTGATGATTAGAATCATGTGGTATTAAAATATTTAATTTTGGTGACACTAAAAAATTAGGTTATCAGGCTGAGAAATAATGATCGGACAGAGGAATGGTCTCTGATTGACCCAAAAATATTTTTCGACTCTAATGAATATATGTTAAGAATTATGGAGTCATTTTTATGAGGAAGTGAACTTAGGAAGTAAGGAAAAAGTTATAATTTCGGTTTAAATATTACTCAGGTTGACCAAAGATTTGACCGAGATTTTAAAAATAGCAAATGATTCCCAAAATTGATAAAAATTTCCATATGAACTCTAAATAATATGTAAAAATTTTTTATAGTGAAAAGGAAATTTTTTGATGACATAAAAAATTTATTGATCAGACCGGTTTGATTGAACCGGACTAAAAACGGACTCTGATTGAGGTAAAGTTTTGTGTATAGGCTATTTTTCATATGATATGAATTATGGAATCAAATTTGGTATGAATTGGACTTGGAAAGTGAAAAAACCATAGAAAAATTTCATAATGGACTAAAATAGCTAATTGAGCTTTATAGGTTGGACCAAGGTTGAACCAATTTGGGCCACTATAAAGGCCATTAAATGGCAGATTGGTAGATGCATAAGCCTTATCTCCTCCGCCCTTCTTCGTCCCTTAGTTGGCCGAAGTCCCTTACCTTTCTCCTCTCTCAAATTTCTTCAATCCTCACTTAATTTCTCTCTAAATTCAAGCATTCTAAAATTAATTCAGCCCCTCCATGAGTTTATAGCAGCCCCTAGTATCCAATTGATGGATTAAAAACAAGAAAAAACAAGGATTCAAGGCTATGTCCCCTATTGGTGGTAAGAGATTTAGATTGTTTTAATTTGATTTATTGATTTTAAATGATAGATTAGCATGTGTTAAGAGTGTTTATGAAGTTATATTGTATAAAAGAAGAGAATTAATGAGTGTTTATTTGACTTGTATATTCGCCCATAATGAGGAAATTAAAAGGAAAAGCTATTTCAAAGGCAAAGGACAAGGAATAGGAAGGTTATCAAGGCTAGAGCAAGGATATGAGGTTTGTGATTACTTAATCCAAGAATTTTCATTTGAAAATTTAGGGTTTTACATTATGTTGTAAAGTGAGTGTGTGTAAATTGCATGTATAAATAGAATTGAAGTGACAGATGAGTTTAAGGAAGTTAAATAAGCTAATTAGAATGATTAAATTGAAAGAAAACTAATTGAAAGTTTTGGTGATAATGAGACATAATGGTATACTTAGGTAAATTTAAGGTATACCTTGTGATTAAGTGAAATTAGAGGGTATACACATGTGAATTGAGGCTTAATTTAGTGAAATAAGCAATGATTGCGTGACAAATAAAATGTTAGGGTAAAATACTAGTGGTGGCCGAATGGTTTAGTAAGGAAAAATGTGATAGAGTATATGGTATATATAATATGTGATGTGGTATACATATTATATGAGTGATAAATTGAATAAGTAAATAAATTAGAAGTGAAAAAAAGAAGGTTTAATGAAAAGAAACACATGAAAATCAAATAATTAATTTAATGAATTAAAGATACATTTAATTAATGTAATGATAACATGACTTTAAGATAAGTATATATGAAATTTGAAAGTATATTGATTGAATTGAAAATTTTAATAAATTAATTGAGTTTTTTTTAGAACATTTTCCCATTTTGTCCATAGTGGGAAATATTGATAATTAGTGAATAAGTGAACTTATATGTGTAATTGATATACTTTTGAGTAATTGAATAATCGAAATTAAAATGACAAGAAAAGAATGAAAGTGGCTTGAAATGAACTTATGGCCACTTACTGTATCAAGTATACTTATTACGTGAAATAAGTATATAATATGACATGTGGAACATTGATGAAAATCTTGTGTAAGTAGTGAAATGAAATGATAGTGAAATGTGAATGAAAGTGAAAATGTTAAAAAAGTAAAGAGTGGATTTGAAAGTTAATTGAGAAAGTATTTGCAATGGCCTAAATACTAGTTTAGTAGTATTCAGTGAATTTTATAGAGTCTGTAATGTGATTCCGGTATAGAGTGACGGCTTGAGTACCGTTAACTACAATAGAGTTAAAAAGTAAAGTGTGCTCGAGGTATAGCAATCCCGGGATGGGTGACCTCGGGATAGCTATATAGATGGAATTGACAGCAGTTACTGAAAAAATTTTATTGCCTCTGGTTCGGTTCAATTGAACCAGGGTTTGACCAAACTGACTTAATTTTTAAAAATAGTAAATGAGCTCTAAGTGGTGTATTGTGGCTGGTGTATCTGGTATTGAATCGGACCGATTTGAGTGAATCGGGTCCCAAACGGACTTTGATTGAGCTAAAATTTTTTAGGGAGGCTATTTTTCATATCATAAGAATGATAAAATTTTTTGGGAGTGAAAATAAGTTGATGAACTTATAGTTACCATTGAACAGTGGAAATTGGCCTAAAAATCAAAATTTTGGTTCAAACTGGTGGGACCACTTTGGTTGGACCGGTTCAGTTCAAATTCAGCCTATATAAACCCCTCAAGACCAGATTTCTCTAGAGAAATCTCTAGAAAACAGACCTTCTCCTCTCCTCCTTTGGCCAAAGTGAATTTCTTCCTTTCTTCTCCATTTTTCTTCCATTTTCTCTCTGTCTCTCCTCAAATCTAAGTCTCCTAAACAAAGTTAAGCCTCTCTAGAATCTGGTGATGGTGATTGGAGTCCATTTGGAGTGCTAGAAGTGGAAGAAAATAAGTGAAAAAGTTTATGTATCAAATTGAGGTACGTAAAGTTGATATTTTTAAATTTGTTTAAAGGTTCAAATAGGTATTTTAGGATGTCTAGAGTATGTTTATGTAATTTTATTGCATAAAAGAAATAAATTTATTATAATTTCTTTGATGTTTATATTCGGCCACTATTGGAGCATAAGGAAAGTGATGGTGTTTTAAGGATCCATGGCTATGGAAGGATGTTTAAGATGTGGAGAACAAGAAAATAATGTTAGTGGATATAATAACCTCCTTTTTCCATGTTAAAAGTATGATTTTTTGTTACGTTTATACATAAAGTATGAGAAATATGTATGTTTAATTGAATTAAACCATATAGTCATGTTTAGAAAGGTTAAAAATGAGATTTTAAATGATTAAAATGAAAAGAAATAAACTAAATACCATGGACAACATATAGACCGACTAGTATATGTATATAAAAATGAGATTTTAATGTATTTTGATGTGATTTAATGGTATGACTATGTTAATTAACATATAAATTAGATAAAGGTGATAAAAAGAATTTGGGATGGATGTGAAACATGATGGACGAATGGTATGTATGTGTATATCATGGTATACTATGATGGTATAATGATTTTAATAGTATAAAATGAATAAAGAATGGAAAATAAGAATGTGTGAATTTACCTGGAGTTATAAGTGTGTATTTGCATATGTATAAAGTGAATTAATGCATTATGTTTAAGATAAAAATAATCGTAAGTGTACATTTAAGCAAACTCATGATATGAATGAAGTTTATATTGAATATTGAGTGGATTGAAATGGAATTTATGGAAAAAGAATGAAAAGGAGATGAAATTGCACTGTATTGTTTAATGTTGTGGAAATTATTCACTTTCTTTATAAAGGGGAAAGTGAATTGAATGATGATTGTGCCTTGCCCTTAGTGATCTGGTAGTAAATCTAGTTCAGGATATAGATGGCTAGCCATAGGGACATCAGTGTATGCTGCGGTAGCAAGTCATGGCAACTTGCAATTATAGACCAATGACGATCTATTTATAAGTATAAATGTAGTGTAAAGTGTAAGTGTAGTGTCGTCGGAGTGTAATTTGGCCCCATAGTGGCCACTTTGACACTATCAAAGTGTAATTTGGCCCCCTAGTGGCCACTTTGGTAGGTTAGGGATATAGAGTCCAGTCCCGCATATCCAATCTAGTGATAACTACTGGGTAATACTAGGGGCAAAAAAAAAATTTAAAAGAAATTGATTAAAAAGAGATTTATTTTAATATATGGAGAAAAAGTGTAAAGAGAGGATTAAATTGAACGAAGATAAAAAGTTTAAGGATTAAAACATAATTTGCGGTGAAATATTTGGTTAGCGGATTAATTGATAAATTATAAGTTAAAAAGTGATTAGACATGGAAATTTAATTAATTAATGGCATAATTGTAAATAAAGTGAAAAGAAGGGCAATATTAGAAATTGATAAAAGTTTAAAGGCATTATGGTAAATATGCAATTAAATTGATTAAATTAGTGATAAATAAGAAAACAAGTGAAAATGGGACTAAATTGAAAGAAATATAAAGTTTAGGGGTAAAATGGTAATTTTACACCAATAGTTAAAAATTGAGTAATTAAGGGAATAAAGTGTAATTAAAATGATAATAGTGTAAAGAAATGAAAATATAGGGACTAAATGGTAATTTGGCATGAAAGGAATAATTTAGGGACTAAAATGTATTTATGTATGTTAGAAAATGATTAAGATGGAAAATAAGTGTAAATATGGGTGTTTTGGTAATTAAGAGAAAATCAAGGACATAGTTGTAATTATTGAAAAAGATGAGCACCTAATCGTAATTTTTAAGTTCGTAAGGTTAATTGAAGGACTAAAGTGTAAATAGTTAGTAATTTGACTATATGAATGAATAAGTGATTTTTAATGATGAATTTAGTGTTTAATTGTAATTATTGAATAAGTGTAAATGTAAAGCATGTGGAAAATGAATTAAGTGGGAGAATAAAGGTAGATAAGGGTATAATTGTAATTATGAGATAGTGAAGGATAAAAATCGTAAATTGATAAAAATTAAGGACTTAATTGTAAATTTTCAATAGTAAGGCTAATTAAGTGAATAAAGTGCAATTAATTAATAACATAGGTATTAATTGCATAATTGATAATTAGTGAATAAATAATCAATGATTATATAATGTTGTTGTATAAATAATTATTAGATGTATAATAGTTTTAATTGATTTATATATATATAATGAATAGGTATTTGTGTGTAACTTCTTGAATTAGAATGTTAAAAGTGCTTAATTTAGTATGGTGGGAAATAATAAATGTAAAGGTAATAGTAAAAAATTGTAATGTGAGTACTAAGATAGTGTTAATATAAAAGAAAATAATAGACACATTATAATGTTAATTATATAATTGAATGAAATTGAAAAGGAATTTATGTATTAATAATAAAACTATAAGAATAATATTAATGTAAAATGTGGATTAATGTAATTGTTAAGGTCATGGTTAAAAATTAATATTATTGTTAATGAGTATGGAATTACTAGAGTAAATGTTAAGATTAATGACAATGTCACTAACAATAGAAATAGTATTTATTGAGAGAGAAATAAGAGAATAATGATAGAATAATAATTGTCCAGATAAGTCAATGATTGAATTATAGTGTTAACCATTTAAAAGTATACTACGACTTGCAACTGGTTAAAGTTAAGTAACATAGTGAAAGATTTGATAAGGTGAAAAATATTAATGCAAATATAAAATGCAAAAGAGTTAGTATAATATAAGAAGAGGAAAGGAAGTGTTAAGGACATAAAGAAAATAATAACATTAAATTAGTATCGCTAATATCAATAATAACAATTATTTTAATAAGTGATTTAGTAAACAATAAAGTGTCCAAACATAGACTGTAATTACGTATGTAAGATAAAGAAAAGGGAAGGAAACAAAGAGTTATAGATATAGATAAAGTAATAGAAAGGATTATTAATGGAATTGATTATTAATTGATAGGCCGAACGTGGTGTTACGATTGTTAAAATTATTAGTACACATAATCAAGATACTGATAATAGAAATGGAAATGATAAAGTAATGTTAATATAGTGACAGAAAAGAAAATAAAGGATATAAGAGTGATAATTGACCAAAGTAAATAATTAATGTTCAAAAGATATGATTACTAAAATAAACTTGTTTGTGCATGCATATAGTTATAGTTATGAAAAATTTAGGATATGTATCCACCATTGGGCATTTTTAATACTCAGTGCATAGAGTGTTACTACGCGCAGGTTATGGTAGGTTTGAAGTGGCCGAAGATATGGTGATGATCGAAAGAAGTATTTGACAGTAAGGATAGAAGGACTGGCATGGCATGCATACGACCGCAGTAAATGAAAGCAATAACGTATGGTATAAGTATTTGAATTGTATGTTAGTGTACTATTAAGTTTGTATATGTATGTTGTGATTGTTATTGTTGAAAAAAAAAATCTATTGAATCTATTGAGTGCATTATAATGTATTTCAATGCAGTGTTGTGACATCCGATATTCGTACTACTTATGGATGTAGGATGTTACAGTTTTGCCCTTAGTAGTGTCGGGCGGTCTAAATCTAGTTCAGAATATGTGTGGCTAGCCATAGAGACACTCATACAGCGATGCAAGTCATGACGATTTGCTTTACTATGGCAGACTCGCGATGGTCTCCCATAGTACATAGATATGTTCTATGTTCAGTGTACTGTTCTGTGATACTGTTGGAATGGTCCTTCGGGGTCATTCCCTACTGTACTGTAGTGGATTTTTGGGTCAACATCCCATATATCCAGTCTGCAGATTTCTGCCGAGATTATACTAGGGGCATACTGAAATGATAAAATGATTTGAAATGTGAAAAGTAAAATGAAGATGAGTATTGAAAAGAAAAAGGACTTAATTGAAAGAAGTGAAAAGTTTAAACTGAAAAAGGTAATTTACCCAAATAACAAGTTAAATGGGTAATAATAGTAAAATGACTTAAAAATGTAAAAATTGTAGTGAAAATGATAAATGGATTGAAAAAGGACCCACATGAATGAAGATATAAAGTCTAAGGACTAAAATGTAATTTACCGTAAAAATAATTAGTTGAAAGACTAATTGAGAAAATCATAAGCTAAGAATGGATAAATGTGAGAATGTAGTATCCAAATGCCAAAATTATAAGTAATCGTAATAAGAAGGACAATAGTGTAATTTGATAAAAGTTTAGGGACAAAATAGAAATTGAATGTAAAAGTAAGTTAAGAAGTGACATGTGAGTGAAAAGTGAAATTGAAATGACCTTTACGTAAAGAATATAAAGTTCAAGGACTAAACTGTAATTTGACATAAAAATGCTAATATAAGGACTAATGTGTAAATTGTAAGTCAAATAATGATTTAAATTGAAAAAAGAAATGAACTAGTGGCAAAATCATAATTATGTTGTAAAAATGGCAAATTCATAATTAATTGAAAGATTAGGGACTAAAGCGAAATTTGCCATATAAATGGTACCTATTAGAATAAAATGAAAAGTGAAGTCATAATGGTGTGTAAAAATAAGAAATAAATGAAAGATGCTGCAAAGATAATTAAATGGTTACTGAAGGGTAAAATCATAAATAAAGTGTAAAAGGGTAATTAAGTTAAATAATAGAATTAATGAATGAAAATAACCAAATGAGTTATTAAGTGATCTAATTACAAAGAAATGACTTAATACGGACTGACAAATAAAATGTACATGAATGTAAGAATGTGATGGGTAAAGCCGTAAATTGCATGTCAAACAAGTAAATAAGTATAAATGACACTGATCAAGGTTTAGTGAGTGATTTAAATGGAATTGAGGAATTAGTTAAGATAAAATGTATTATAGAAGTATGCGGAGTGAAATGAAGTGAATTAAGTAAGTGTATAACAGTAAATATAATATAGAAGTAAAACGTATTGTAGTGTAAAATGTATTAATTAAAGTAAATGAAGTGACAAGATTGATTAGTTATAAGAAATGAGGACAGAACGTAAATGAAAAGCAGAGAAACTGGATGAGAAGATCAGTGAACAATGTTAAAGTTAAGGGTTAAAGTAGTAATAAGTCAAAGAGTAAGTTAAAAGGGTCAAAGTGGACAGTTTACAAATAAGGTGATAAGTTAAGAGTGCAAGTTAGAAAATAATGTAAAATCGTAATCAAAGTCATATGAATAGTAAATTGGGGAACTAAAGAAAGATGAAGGACTAGATAGTTATATATATGACATTGTTAAGCCTGAATGTGAGGACCAAAGTGTGTACATGTATGTATGTGCCTGAATTAGAATTGAAAATTTTTAGATTCATAATTACCACTGGATATTTTTAATGCTCAGCACGTAGTTTATCTGATTGCGTGCAAGTACCGAGTAGGACGTCTGAGGAGCAGGCATGCCATCAGCTTTGAGATAAGTTTGGACCTCCAGAATAAAGTTATGAATAGTATGTATACTATTATGAGCATTTATATGTAACAATTTAGAATTGAATTTATATTGTGTAATATTGACATGATGAATGTTATAGAAGATTATTGAATGACGTGATATGTAAAGGTAATGGTTGGACTACATTGAATGTAACATGCTAGTGATATGACAGTATAAAAGAATAAGTAGAATTTTTTTTTTATCCCAATTGCTATAAGTCTCAATTAGTAATTAAACAATCAAGGCAATAGTATAAACAATGCAATGTATGTAATGTATGAAAGCGATAAAGCATATTTGGGACTAATATATTGGAAAAATAATGCTTTTGTTGAGTTGAAAAAAATGAATTATGATGCAAAGTAAGTTTAACAACTGGGTAGATTATGACAAGATAAATAAAGTCATTTACATAGCTACTGCTCTTGATCGTCAAGAAAAGTTCAAATATATGGAGGATGCTTTTCATACCACCTATGGTATCTATGGTGATAATATGGTCAAATATTTTGTTTGAGGGTGTGAAAATTGCCATGAATGAGTCGTTAGATGAGGACAATAAAAAGTTTTAACCTGCCTACAATTCACTAGTTGAAACTAGGGGTGTACACGGTTCGGTACAATTCGGGGATTTCCAAATCTCCGTATTGTATTGAAATTTCGGTTCCTAAAAATTTCGGTACAATTCGGTTCTTATAAATTTCGGTACAATTCGGTACGATTTTTTTTAATTTTCGGTACAGTCCAGTTCGGTTTTTCGGTTCTTTCGGACAAAACAAAACAATACAGTACACTATGATATTTCGGATAATTTTAATAATTTGTTTTTTAAATATTTTAAAAATTATCAATTTTTTAAATTTAAATTTTAATTCACTTCAAAAACTCAAAATAAAAATTTTCAAATTTTATTCTTAATAATATTGCTTTACAACTAAAATATTATTGACATTATTTTTAATAATCCTTGATGATGATTGGTGTGTTAATCATATATTAATTAAGTTTCTGATAATAAAAATTATACATATTATTATCTTCAATCATATATGAATTTATAAAAATAAATTGGTTTTGTTTGCAATTTATATAGAAACACTTGAGATAGATTATTTATACATTTCATTATGTCAACCAAAAAGGGCATAGTAAAATGAAATAAAATTTTAATAGCAATGGCAAAAGTTTTGACATATATTAATTCATATTATAGTAGTGGAAGAAAATTCTAGTTATTTTTTTGGATATATAGAGACTTTAAACTATATATAAAATGTGTACTATGTTTATAATTTTGACATATATATTAAATATAGGGATTTTTGACTAAATATAATATTTTATCCGTGTTCAATTACTCATATAGATAATTAGATGTTGTGCTAGATATAAATGGGTATTAGTTGAATGATATTAAATATAAATCAAATTAATTAATAAGAAAATTACATACTCATATAATTAGTTATATATATAGCTTTAGCTAGTTATATTTAGAGAATAGAAGATGGCTCTATGAACTATGATTATGTTTAGGATTTATTCACATTTATTATCTTGACTCAATTATTATATTCAATTTCATTAAATTTGGCTTAACAGTTAAAAGATTGTTAATTGCTATTATAGTCAATAGTTATATTATAAGGGTGAATGTGAAATACAGCCATTTTTTTATAGGTTTTGTAGTTTAATATAATATATAATTAATAATACATATTGAACTTGAACAATTACTTTATGTCTTAATTTTTTTTTATCAAATTATCCATATATAGAACAATTTTCATGAAAAATAAAATATTGTGATAATGAAAAACCAACATTTTTATAGTACTAATTACTAAGCTAATTAAATTATTCGTAAGATTATTATATTCTTATATATTATATTAATTGGTAAAATTTCATTGATACAATAATTGCATATAATTATACTATTAAAATACATAATCAATTACTCATATAAATATTATCCCAAAATAGATGAGTATTGGTTGAGTGATGCTAAAAATAAGTTGAATTATTGATAAGGTGATTAATATTATATACCCATACATTTACATCAATTGGTAAAATTTCATTTTTAATACATGCTTATTTATAAATAGATTTTTAATTTACATACTCATAGAAAAATTATGACGAAAATAGATAAATATTAGTTGAGTAACACTAAAAGTAAATAAAATTAATTGCATATTCATATAGATATAGTAATTAAATTTATTAAATTAATAATTAAAATATCCATTTTAATTTATTTACTATTTATTATATTAATTTAATGCAATAAAATATTTAATACAAATAATTATGAAACAAAATTTATATAATAAATATATAATATAAATTATAAATAATATTTATATATAAATTGCTAGTATTATATATAATAAGTAATAAATATCGGTTCTTTCGGTCCAATTCGGTTCCAAAACAGTTCGGTACTGTTCAATACGGTTCTCGGTCCGGTTCCAGTACAATTCGGTTCGGTCCTAGTCAAAAAGTCAACGGTACAATTCGGTTCGGTTCTAGTCAAAAAAGTCAACGGTACAATTCGGTTCTGGATCTTTTTCTTCGAAATTTCGGTTCGGTACAGAAAGATTCAGACCCGTGTACACCCCTAGTTGAAACCCAACCAACTTTGGTTTTTATTATAGCCAAGGTGGAAGAAAGAGAAATTCTAAAACAAAGAATTAGGCAAAAAAAAATAGAAAATGGAGTTGTAGGAAATTAAAAAAAATATGAGCTGGATTTGTATTTAAATTAGACTATGTTTGATAATAAGAAAGGGGATTTTGATTTGTTGAATTAAATGGTAGAATTTAAATTATAAGAAATTTTTTGTCCTTGCTCACATGGCTACAGATATCATAGCAAACACAGTCTCTATAGTGGCTTCAAACTATCATTTTAGCACTAGTGGTATAGCAATTTATATCTGAATACATTGTTATTAAGTTTTAATTTTCAGTTTATTTTTAATATTCTATTCACTCCCGCTCCCCCAACATATTTGGAATTAACTTATTGGAAAAATAGTGATGTTGAGTTGAAGAAAAAATGAATTAAGATGCAAAGTAAGTTTTACAATTGGGAAGGTTAAGACAAGAGAAATAAAATTAGTTAAGGTTGGAGTTTGGTGGATTGATTTGAAAGTTACACAATTATTATTTATATATATTTATGTGAAGTATAAAAGATCAAAATTTAATGGGTGAAAATTTTATGTGTTGATACAGTGAGTGTTGCATGTTATTCGATCAATGTGAATACGCTGATCAAATGGTATACAGTAATTGGTGTGAGAATGGATCGATGCATGGATTTAGAATCTAAATTTAACAATCTACCAGTTGAAAAAGACAAATTAAGAGGAAAAAAAAAAAATCAATATATTCTCTCAACCCGATAACCGCAAATGCCGCCGATTAGACGAGGAAGTGGACGTCGAAGCAGAAGACATAGAATATGAATGCGAACTGCTGGAATCAATTGTCCCGAGAAACAAACACGCCAAGTAATTGTCTACATCCTCAGGAGTATATCTGACAAATAACCTCACATTTCTATTTCCCTCCATAGTAACCTTTTGTTTTTCATAAAAATCCCGGTAAACCGCTGTTATCTTCCCGGTGGTTGAACTCTTAACTTCTTCTCGGAATTCCTGGTTCGACACGATACAAGAACTCTGTTTCCGGTATGCTTCTTCGAAACTGGAATTAAATCTTTTGAAACACTCCTTTGCTTCCTCCGGCGACATTGATGCGGCCGGATTCTTCGGTAACGACGAAAACACCTTGCCCCACGCTAAACGTTCGTAATTCGCCGCAAATTGCTTCACTTTAGCTTCGTGCTTAACAATCCAGTTTTCGCCAAGTAAATACTGGAGATTTGATGTCTGAACTTTGAGTACTACATATTGCAGATTGTTTGCTAAGAAAAGATACGAAAGAGATACATCTTTGTAGTATTTGGCTTTTCCATCGAGCTTGCACAGAAGAACAAGGATAAGCCAAGAGAAACGTACCGAAATCGGCGTCGCCAGAGAATCATCGGAGTTTGGACTGTCGAAGTAGGATTTGGGTAGCGATGATTTGACTGGCGGAGGCCAGTCAGAGATAATATCGGAGAGGACATTACTGTAATCTCCCAGCAGAGTGAGGTAATTCATGGAATAGATTGTTAAAGGATGAACGTCAGCTCCTGGTATAGGTGTTTTGGAGGAGTCCTTTTGAATTTGAGACTCGAAATCAGAAAGCATCAAAAGAATTGACTCACTGAGTCGAACAAGTGATGAAAGAGCTTGTGATCGGACGACGGAGAGTGACTCAAAAGAGAAAATGGAATCAATCTCCATCCAGTTTTCAGATATGGCGGTGTACATATCAAGTACACGGAAGATTTTCTCCGGTGCCGATTTCTTGGTTTTGGTGACGAGTTCAGGGAATCCAAAGAGAAGAAGAGCTCCTTCGCTTGAAATTTCACTGAAACAAGATTCTCTAATAGAATCGGAACTGGCAAACACTTGATCGCAGAGAATTCTCTCTCCGGTGAAGAGAGTTGTGATAGAAACCTTGATCCCCTCTAGCCAGCTCTTCATTTTTAAATCTAGCGCCGCCCAATTCATCTTGTTAGCCATCGATGAACTCATTTTCTCCACACCAAGCCGGTAAATGGCTTCATCAATGATTGATTTTCGTATAATTTTGTATACGTTAACGCACTCTTTAGCATATCCAGAGGCAATCATGCACTCCGCGATGGATCTCAAATCCGTCATGGCACCTGAAGAAACTTGTTCAACTTCGGAAATAGAATCAGCCGCGCCGCCAACATATTCATCCTGATCCGGCGACGCAAAATCATCTTCATAATCAGATAAGCTGGATCTAGCAGAAGCACGTGAAGATCGAGCGGAGACAGATTCTGGATCAAGATAAGCTCGATTCATGGAAAGAATTTGATAAAACTCTTTTTGCAATATTTTCATGGCGATCTGCATAAGATTTTTAGCGCGTATAAGCCTGGAATCTGCAGAATCTTCAGAAACCAATAAATGCATGGATTTTTGAAGGTCATTAACGCACTTCAAGAACTGCATAGCTTCTCTTTTGTTCTCGTAAAAAAGAGAGGTAACGGCAGCATAATCGGAAGTTTCAGGATTCCATTTCATGATCATGGAAGCAGAGGTTTCGATGATTTGCTCCATGGTTGATTCAGAGAAGCTAGGACGAGTAGTAGCAGATGAAGCCAGTGAAGGAGAAGAACGAGGGGAAATGGAAAACGATGACGTTTTGGGGTGAAAGCAAATGCTCCTCATCCCTTTTCTTGGCATTTGTTGGAAATGTTTTTGGTTCTTCTCAAGAGACTAGTTCAAACTGTTACGTTAGGCATGTGTGGATTTATAGAGAGGGAGATGATTCATAATTGTTTTGAGGATGACTTTGGAGTTTGACTTCGTTTCAGTCATACACGTAAGCTCAAGCGTAGGTGAAGAAACCGGAAAACAAAAATTAGAAATTTATTCGCTTACTTTTTCTTGGAAACGTGGTTTTTCTGAGAAGGACAAAACTATGACTTTTTCCCCTTATTCCCACATGGAGCCGACAAAAAATTCAGTGGAACAAAACAAACGCAGGCATGTAAATTCGGGTCGGATGGATTCTTGATCGTTCTCGTATTAATATCAACAAAATTCCAATTTCATATTATTTTTTTTTATTTTACTACGTCACTCAGTACTAAATTTGTAAAAAATATTCCCAACATCTTAATTTTTTTAAAACTACTTTTTAATATCTAAAATATCTAATTTATAGTATCTATAATTATTTAACACTTAGATTATTCAAAATTTTTTAAAAAATAGTACGTAATAGCCACGTAAAACTGATATGAATAATAATTCAGTGTATATAAATAGCACATTGCAGAACTTTTGGCTCAATACATTATTTGAGCCTTGAAATTGTAAAAAAATACATCCGATTCCCTCAAATTTTTGAAAGCTCTTTTTAACACTTAAATTCAAAATATCTGTAATTATTTAACATTTAATTATCGTGTAATTTGAAAAGAGTAGCACATTAGCTATCACATAGTCTCAAATCTAAAAACTCGATCTAATCCAAAACTTGAATTGCAAAAATTTTTTTAACTTATTAAACCAATCCAAAATTAATATAGGGCCTGAAATTTTTTGGATCGCGGTTATTGATGTTGTGAAAATTATGGACTCCCGGATAGAGCAAAACCACAGTTAAATTGAACTTGTGAAATAATAATTAAAGAACAAAATACGGGTAAATATAGAAGAATTTTCACTATGAATAAATAGGAGTTATAGCAATATAAGTTCTTTCTATTTTAAGGAAAAAACAATTAATTTTACTCTTAAAATAGGAGAATACTAACTCTCTGCTTTCTCTCACAGTTTTTTAAACTTTGGAACTCTCACTCACACATCAAAAAAGGGAGCATTTGCTTGGGACAAGCTCCTGCCTTATATAGGCAGGAGACAATGCCGTTTGCTCGCGGTGAGGCCAGTTAATGGCCAGCTAATGTTTGCTAGAAATTTCCAGTAAATATTTGCCGGTCAGCCCCCATTTTTGACTTTTTTTTCCCTAAACGTTAAGAACAGTCTCCCATTTGAAAATTTGATTGAAAATCAATCAATTTTCACACCATTCTTTCTTTCTTACCATACCTGTTGCTTGTGTCTCTGTCAGGCCGTTGGAATATTGATACCAAATAAACTTGTCAGCATTTACTGTTTTCGTTATAAAATCTGCTATATTCTCTTTAGTATCGATCTTTTGCATATTCACGGTTTCTTCTTTCACTTTCTCACGAACGAAGTGATACTAAACCCGAATGTGTTTTGTCCTAAAATGAAATACCAGATTATTTGCGAGATGCAAAGCTAGGGATGATCACGGGGCGGGGAGGGGCTCCCCACCTACTGCCCCGCCCAGAGGCGGGGATTCCCCGTCCCCGCAGGGGATGCGGGGGAAAAATCTCCCCTGTCCCCGCCCCCGCAGGGATCCTCGTCCCCCAATGAAACTACCCAATTCTAATGAAAATTTTCGATACCCGATAAAGATTTTCGACACGAATAAAAATTAATTTACAATATTTATCTTGCAAAATTTAATAATTCATGATTTAAAATTAAAAATATCTCATACAATTTAAATACAAATATTTATAAATATTTCATACAATTAAAATACAAATATTTGTAAATATTCCATACAATTCAAATATTAATAGTATTACTTGAACAATTTACACACCGAATTTAATATATATATATATATATATATATATATATATATATATATATATATATATATATATATATATATATATATAATAAGATCTTAATTTTTTTTTTGGGAAGGGGATCCCCGCGGGGCAGGGACCTCGTTCCCCGTCCCTGCCCCGAATTCAAGGGCATGGTTTTTTTTCTCCCTACCCCCGCCCCCGCGGGGTGGAAAATTCGGGGATTCCCCGCCCCGTTCGGGTCGGGTCCCCTCCAGGGACGGGGAATCCCCGCCCCATGATCATCCCTATGCAGAGTACTCTGACTGTTACAAAATAGAGAAACATTCTCGCTTTTGTGTCCGAGTTCTTCCAATAACAATTTTAACTATACAACTTCTTTACTGGCTTATGTAGTTGCCATATATTCTGTTTTTGTTATTGATGTAGCCATGACTGATTGTAGTTTTCAAACCCAGCTTACAGCTCCTCCAGCAAGTGTAAACACATATCTCGTAGTAGATTTGCTTTTATCTAGATCACCAGCATAATCCGAGTCAACATATATCATCTGACAATAAAATATGATTCTGCATAACACAATGCAATATCCACGGTCCATTTAATGTATCTAAGGACCATTTTAACTGCATTTCAATGCTCTCAATCAGAATTCGCCATGTATCGATTAATTGCTCCTACTTTTTTTTTTTAATAAATTTCGGACTCAAATGATGTATTAAGCCAATTACTTTAATTGGCATTCATCATGCTCTCTTCTTTAATAATTACAAATGGACGTCCTAGTAAGCAATTTAATTAGGACAACAAGCTATTAAATAATTGCAGATTTTATGAGATATGTGTTAAAAGTGGCTTTCAAAAAGTTGAGGTATCAAAAATATATTTTTTCTTACAAGTCCAGGTCCAAATTATATATTAAGCTTTTTTTTTTTAAATATCAATATATTTCAAATACTTTTATTTTTTAATTTGAATAATAATTTCTACAAACTTCATGTGTATATAATTTTATTAGAAAAACATTATGGACATATGTCATAAAGACTCAATTAGATTATTGTTTTATATATATTGACTAATTTGTCCAAATACATCGAGTATATATCTAAAATGATGTCCCTTTTCAAAATTCGGTAAATTCAATTTAAAAAAAATGGATAAAAAAATCATATAATTTATGGCAATAGAAAATCTTTATACATCTGAAAAAACACAATATAAATAGAATTGAATTTTTCTAAAAAAATGAATAGATTCTAAAAATTAAAAAATAAAATTTAAAAGTGAATCATACGGGTTGAACCATGATTTGATCTATTCAGATCGTTTAGTTATCCAAACATTAATTTTTTTCATATCAAATCTTATGTGTTTTTATTTTTCAGATCAAGTTTAAATTTGAATTTTTTAGTTCGGATCCACAGGTTTCAAAGTGATAGCTCTAAAAAAACACTGAAAATGAAGTCATTCCCCATGACAAAGTTGTCCTTTAGTTGTTTATGTCACTTTAGAAATACTGATCTGTGAATCTCAGCCTTTATTATTATTGACGTCATATTCAAACTTGAATATTTTTCTTTATTTTTTTGGATAAATGATAAAATCATGCTTGATCTTTTAAACTCTTTTTAATTCCAAATCCAATTTCTAAATTTTTTTCAATTTAATCTCTAAAATTTAACTGTAATTGTAATTGAACTATTTCGTCAATTTCAACGTTAAAAACTAACAAAAATGCTGAATAAGTACTATACTGAGCTCCACTTTTGCCTTAAATTAATAGAAGAAACTGCATCAATTATTCTTCAAAATTAAACTTCCAATCCGATTTACTCTTTAAAAAAATTCTAAATGCGCAACTATGAAATTGACTTCGGGTAATTCCATTAGTTTTCAATGTTCAATCAGATGGAATTCCTCTATTGCAATTGCAATTGAAATTAAACTGCGAAGGTTAAATTGCAGTATTTTTCTTGGTTGGATCGAAAATTAAAAAGACCTTAAAAATTAGACCTTATTTTGCAATATATATATATATATATATATATATATAATTGGACATACGTACCCAAAGACGTAACATAAAGGATTAGGTAAGCCTATATATCATAATTATTAAATTAGCTACAGGAAGTCAAAGTGTAGAGTCATCCATGCTAAAACGAACGGTTGAGTTTAAGCTTTTAGTTTTAGAGGGCATAAGGCAAGCAGTGATTATGGATTGAGGGGCAGCTCCGTACCATGCATAATGCTTATGATTTTTAAAGCATATCGTGTAATTATAAAATATCATTAAAAAATTAAATTTAAAATTTTCACACTTTTATTAAATGGTGCTACCAAATCAACTCCTAGTGGTTTAGTTATGAAATTTACTTTACTTGTTTTTACTTGATTAATTCTAAACAAGATATAAATATAAAAGTTATAAATTCAATCCACGCTATCAATTAAAAGAACTAAAAGTTTCAAGTTTTTAATAATTATCTAACTACAATTATATAATTATTTAACTAAATAATTATATAATTAAAATATACACTATTTAAATATGAATTAAATATAAATATAATATATTAAATAAAATTATAGGAATCACGCATAATTTAAATGGTTGAGAGTGTGATAACTTTTCTAAATTGATTATAATTGGATTCTTTCTTTACCCCTAAAGATATAATTATAAAAGAATTAGAAAATATAAAATTATATATTCAAGTTCGAACATGTAGTGGATACGCATAGAGTTGAATTTGTACTCTACTTGGATCCATTATGAAGAGTAAAATAACTCTATGTGTCCATCTAAAATCTGCATATAACTAGGGGTGTACACGGGTCTGGATCTTTCTGTACCGAACCGAAATTCGAAGAAAAAGATCCAGAACCGAATTGTACCGTTGACTTTTTTGACTAGAACCGAACCGAATTGTACCGTTGACTTTTTGACTAGGACCGAACCGAATTGTACTGGAACCGGACCGAGAACCGTATTGAACAGTACCGAACTGTTTTGGAACCGAATTGGACCGAAAGAACCGATATTTATTATATATAATACTAGCAATTTATATATAAATATTATTTATAATTTATATTATATATTTATTATATAAATTTTGTTTCATAATTATTTGTATTAAATATTTAATGCATTAAATTAATATAATAAATAGTTAATAAATTAAAATGGATATTTTAATTATTAATTGATAAATTTAATTACTATATCTATATGAATATGCAATTAATTTTATTTACTTTTAGTGTCACTCAACTAATATTTATCTATTTTCGTCACAATTTTTCTATGAGTATGTAAATTAAAAATCTATTTATAAATAAGCATGTATTAAAAATGAAATTTTACCAATTGATGTAAATGTATGGGTATATAATATTAATCACCTTATCAATAATTTAATTTATTTTTAGCATCACTCAACCAATACTCATATATTTTTGGGATAATATTTATATGAGTAATTAATTATGTATTTTAATAGTATAATTATATACAATTATTGTATCAATGAAATTTTACCAATTAATATAATATATAAGAATATAATAATCTTAAGAATAATTTAATTAGCTTAGTAATTAGTACTATAAAAATGTTGGTTTTTCATTATCACAATATTTTATTTTTCATGAAAATTGTTCTATATATGGATAATTTGATAAAAGAAAATTAAGAGATAAAGTAATTGTTAAAGTTCAATATGCATTATTAATTATATATTATATTAAACTACAAAACCTATAAAAAGATGGCTGCATTTCACATTCACCCTTATAATATAACTATTGACTATAATAGCAATTAACAATCTCTTAACTGTTAAGCCAAATTTAATGAAATTGAATATAATAATTGAGTCAAGATAATAAATGTGAATAAACCCTAAAAATAATCATAGTTCATAGAGCCATCTTCTATTCTCTAATATAACTAGTTAAGGCTATATATATAACTAATTATATGAGTATGTAATTTCTTATTAATTAATTTGATTTATATTTAATATCACTCAACTAATACCCATTTATATCTAGCACAACATTTAATTATCTATATAAGTAATTGAACACGGATAAAATATTATATTTAGTCAAAAACCCCTATGTTTAATATATATGTCAAAATTATAAACATAGTACACATTTTGTATATAGTTTAAAGTCTCTATATATCCAAAAAAATAACTAGAATTTCCTTCCACTACTATAATATGAATTAATATATGTCAAAACGTTTGCCATTACTATTAAAATTTTATTTCATTTTACTATACACTTTTTGGTTGACATAATGAAATGTATAAATAATCTACCTCAAGTGTTTCTATATAAATTGCAATCAAAACCAATTTATTTTTTATAAATTCATATATGATTGAAAATAATAATATGTATAATTTTTATTATCAGAAACTTAATTAATATATGATTAACACACCAAATCATCATCAAGAATTATTAAAAATAATGTCAATAATATTTTTGTTGTAAAGCAATATTATTAAGAATAAAATTTGAAAATTTTTATTTTGAGTTTTTGGAGTGAATTAAAATTTAAATTTAAAGAATTGATAATTTTTAAAATATTTAAAAAATAAATTATTAAAATTATCCGAAATACCGTATTGTACTGTATTGTTTTATTTCTGTACCGAAAAACCGAACTGAACTGTACCGAAAATTAAAAAAACCGTACTGAATTGTACCGAAATTTATAAGAACCGAATTGTACCCCAAATTTTTAGGAACCGAAATTTCAATTACAATACGGAGATTTGCAAATCCCCGAATTGTACCGAATCGTGTACACCCCTACATATAACTACCTAATATTTCCCAAAAAACTATCTTAGGATCCAAAGAAGTAGGTAGGATGCTAGGTGTAGGGGTATGCAAAACCCGACCAACCCGAATAACCCGACCCGAAATATCAATTCGGGTAGGGTTGTTCGGGGTGTTTGGTTCGGCTCGGTTCGGGTCCGAGAATTTGAGATATTTCGGGTTCGAGAAGGGTTAAAACACCTAAAACCCGAATCCGACCGAAATTACTATATAAAGTTTTTTTTTTCTCCACCCACCTCTCCTTTTCCTTCCTCTCTTTCACCTCCCTTCTCTCTCTCATTTCTCTCTCTCTCTCTCTCTCTCTCACACACACACACACACAAAGCCCCTCTCTCTCAATTTTTTTTCTCTCTCTCTTTCTTTCACACATAAAGCCCATCTCTCTCAGTCTCTCTCTCTCTCTCTGTCACACACACACACACGCACACACGCTCTCCTTTTTCTCCCTCTCCTTCACCCCCTTTCTCTTTATTGTTTCTCTGTCTCTGTCTCTCTTTCTCTCTCTTTCTTTTATACACAAAGCTCGTCTATACTCTTTCTCTCTGTATGTGCGCTTCTCGTAATCTCTACCCTCTCTTTCTCTCTCTTTCTCGTCGCCTGTCGCCACCAACCTGCTTTTGGTGATTATCCAGCAAGGAGGACCCCCCCCCCCCCCCCCCCCAAAAAAAAGAGAAGGAAGCAAAGATTTGTGTTTTTTTTTTCTTTTTTTTTTCCTTTTTTTTTGCATGAGATATTGTAGTTGAATTGAGATTTTTTTGTTTTTTGTCTTTTTGATTTTCTTACTTTGATATGGAATTTTGAATTAAAGGAATTGAAGGATGTGTTTGTGATTGAGATTTGAGTTTTTGGGTTGATATTTTTTTGCAGATACGTGACGCACGCCGGACCCGATATATTCTCGAAAACCCGCTTTTAGGGCCCGATCAAGGTTCGCGTCTTTTGATCTTGGGTAATATGAGATATTTTGGAATCACTATCCAATAGAATATTGGAAAAGTTCATCTAATCCCATGAAGGCTTTTGGCACCTTTGAGCAATTTTGGAATTGCCACCCAATTTACAAGAAATTGAAAAAATTCGTCTAACATCGAGTTCTAAACCAGAGAAACATTCGAAACTTTACTCTTATTAATATTTTGTTTAACTATAAATGAATTTTTAATTTTAAAATTTCATCTCTCTTCTCACGCGGTTATACATTTAAAATAAAATGCAAATCAAGCACCAAAAGAAAGCGGTAAAAAAAGCGATAAAATAATAAAGCAAACTACAAAAAATAAAATTGGTACAAAATACAATCCCCCAAAATAAAAAAGGTATTAAAATCTGGGACAAAAAATACAATCTCCCAAATAAAATCAAGCAAAACATAAATAAATAATAAGATCAAATGAATAAATAAACATTCATAAATCGGAATTTTTATTTAGGATAGGAACATTGGTTCATTCAATTCACTTAGAAAATCGAAAAGTTATTTTTGGTATACTTAGAAAAATCGGGATGAGTGATTCCATTTTGAGAAAATTAACTCTTATTTTTAAAGTGAGTTTTTATTGGTTGAAATTTGGGACATTAGTCCCATTTTAATAGAAAAAATCCCAATTTATCAATATAAAATTCTTTTTGTGATTTTTAATTAACGAGCATAAAATAAATTAAATGTATTACATATTACATAATAAAAATAAATTAAAGCAAAATAATGAAAATAATAAAAATGACAAAAATGACAAATCCACCCGAAAAGTATTTCCAAATCTTCATGAACTCCCATTTTTCATTGGAAAAGCTCACACATAAAGAAATAAGTATTGCAATAAAAAAAGACAAATAAAAGTGATGTTAGTAATAAAAAATGAATTAAACATATAATATATGAAAATGAATTAAAATAAATAAAACAAAATGCATTATGAGTGACAAACTAATTAAATGACATAATAAAATAAGTAACTTAACATAATAACAATTCAACATACATGAAAACATAAATAATAATAATAATAATAATAATAATAATAATAATAATAATAATAATAATAATAAAAATAAAAGATGAACAATCAAATAAATAAACAACAAAATAAAATAATATATTTTAGAATATTAAATTGATGACTAAATCACATAAACACAAAAAAAAAAAAGATCCAAAAAAATTTACATGATGACTAATTGATTATAAACAAAAATTAAATTAAAAATTGAATTCAGAATAATTACCCTCAGAATTTGATTTGATGAATGAAAGTAGATAATCAATTTTCTTGTCATGATTTATAAGAATAAGATTAGAAAATCAAAATAAAATAAAATAAAATTTATATTTTAAGAACAAAGAATTAATTTTTTTTGTCTAAATGAAAAATTGTTAAAAAAGAAGAAGAAGATTCCCAAGAACAAAGAACTGTTCTCTTTGTCTCAAGAATTAACTTAGAAAAATCCTTAAAATATTAGGAGAAATTGTTCTTGAAAAAGAAAGAAGAAGAAAATATTTTTTTTTGTGTAAAAAAATTCCCCCTAAATTCTCTCTCCAAAACCCCTTTTATATCTCCTCAAAAATCAGGTTTTTTGAAGAAATTAAATTAATTTAATTTCCATTAAACCCAAAAAAAATTGAAGAATTTTAAAGGTTTAAAGAAAAAATTATTTTAAAATTAAATTTCACAAAAAAATAAGTAAAAACACCATAAATTAGCAAAAAAAATGCCCAAAAGGGTTGTTTGGGGGGGGGGCATTGGGCTCCGAAGGGGCGCTGGGCGCGCGGAGGGGTGAGCGACGCCCAGGGCGCACGCTAGCAACAAGCGTCGCTCAAGCGCAGTGATGGATTTTTTTTTATTTTTTAAAATAAGTTTTGAAAAAAAAACACTATCATTTTAAAACTTCTTTTTTATTTTAATATATTTAAAATAATTTTTAAAATATTTTTATTTATTTTTTTAAAAGTAAACTATTTGATAAGAAAACTATCACTTCAATCCCCCCTTTTTTTTTTTTTCCTATAAACAGTTATCTAATTTCATCATTGGGTAACCCTGATTTGGGCTGTTTCGGGATCTGATGTCTACAAGATGGTTGAATTTTTTTTGCATGAGATATTGTTAGTTGAATTGGAGTTTTTTGTCTTTTTGACTTTCTTGCTTTGATCTGGAATTTTGAATTAAAGGAGTTAAAAAATGAGTTTGTGGTTGAGATTTGAGTTTTTGGGTTGAGTTTTTTTTTGCAGATGGTTGATTTTTATTTTTATTTTATTTTTTTTTGCATGAGATATTGTTATTTGAAATGAATTGAAGTTTTTTGTTTTTTGTCTTTTTGATTTTCTTGCTTTGATATGGAATTTTGAATTAAAGGAATTGAAGGATGTGTTTGTGGTTGAGATCTGAGTTTTTGGGTTGAGCTTTTTTTTTTTTTTTTTTTTTTTTTTGTAGATGGTTGAATTTTCTAGTTTATCGGGTGGATTGATTCAGGGCCCAAAATTTTTTAGGTTATTCGGTTCGGGCCCTATTATAATTTAGGGTCGGTTTGGGTGGTGGTTTTAGTAAAACTTTGAGGCTCGGGTTAATCGAATTCAGTTCGAGTTTACCCCGAACCCCGAACGATGCACACCCCTAGCTAGGTGGCATGAAAACAAGAAGGAGAGAATCATAAATCTAGACTAGAGGTTCCCTGATTTAGGTCTCTAATGCTCAAATCAGATATGGCCTAAGAGAATCGCTAAATAAGAGTTAGGTCTTCACCTTCCACTTCTAGTCTTCACCTTCCACTTCTAATTTGTCCAACCAACCACTTATAATTTGTCCAACTTACCCTCCATTTTCCAACCAACCACTAGCTCACTGGTCCACCTTTAGGTTCCTCTCCACCCACCCTAATTTTAACTGTTGACTTAACTTAGTACCACAACCAGCCTCCTTCAAATGCCCTTGACCCACCCACCTACACCTATGCTATGCAGCTTTGCCCAACCATCCATGCCAAATGGCAAGCTAAGCTTGCCACCTGAAAAATTGATTATCTTCACACTAATCCTATCACTTATAAACAAGCTTCACAATTTAGTGATTAGAAAAATGCAATGCAAGTTGTATATGATGCTTTTGTTGCTAACAGTACTTGGAGTTTAGTTCTCGATCCAGTAGATAGAAATATCATGGCAGTAAATGGCTTTATCGAATCAAGAAGAAAGGCAGATGGATCCATTGAGCATTATAGAGCTCATTTGGTTGCCAAGGGTTTTGCTTAACATTCAGGTATTGATTATACCTAGTCCTGTTGTTAAAATGAAAACTATCAGTACTATGTGTTGGAATTTAGCTGGTTATGTTCATCGTATACATAAGTGAAATTTAAAATTTTTAACCAAACTAATACAAATCTTGCTATGAAATTACATAAGCTATCTAATAATTAGGAAAATCACTCATTGAGTTTTATTGATCAATTTTTTTTTCTTTGCACCGAGTTATTGCAAACCACAGTGTCTAATGGTGAACACCTCCAATGCGTGATCCACACTAGAGAAGAAGCAAAAGAACCAATAATTAGTGATAGAGAAGCAGTCAATAATTCCTTGTGGCTAAAGAGGGAATTCGGCCAATGGAGAAGAAAAGAAAGGATGACCTCAACTCCCACCAAACTTACACTTTTATACCTAGGTTAAAATCCTAAGTATAATAGGATGGATCCTTAGTTTAATAGGATTATGATTCCAAAGTATAATAGGATTAGAGATCCTTAGTATAATAAGATTAGGAATCTTAAATATAGTAGGATTAGGGATCCTAAGGATAATAGGATTAGAAATCCTAAAATAGTTGGAGAATAATTTCAGATTTTACTTTTAATTATTTAATTAATTTATCTTAATTAAATCAAATCTAAGCCTCCATTATAAGGCCCATATGCAGGAACCCGCAGACTGGGCTTTCCTGCGCGGACTTAGATTTAATTACCTAAATCAATTCCAAATTTAACCAAATTAAAAATGAGATGTCATATTCAATTTTACTTTGCTTAAAAAATAGGCCATTAGGGCCTTTTAATGGGAACCGTAGAAGGCACTCCATAGTGCTTCTGTACAGAACATTTTTCCTCTGGGCCTGAAATTAATTCTCAAAGTGACCTATAAATATTATTTCTGTCATATAACACTTATAGTCTAATAATATTTTTATTCTGGATCAAAATGGACCAATCTGGTCCATTATTACATGCCATGAGTAGAAAGCTTTGCGAACTTTTCGCGGAGTTTTCTGCATATATTTAATTACTTAAACTCCTTTAATTAATTATTTTCTTCTTCATTTTCTAATTTCATAATAATATCAAATGATACTATATCTATCATTTTACCATAATGCCCATTTCCTATAAGTGTATGACACATTAGATTTTCTGATCCACTTGACAATACATATATAACTGTATGATTTAAATCTTCAAATCATTATATTAATTTTTTAAGTAATATTTATTTTTATGTTAATGTACAAATTACAATAGGCTTCTAATTAGAGGTGGCAAATTTGGCCCAGACCCAAAAAACCCACCCAACCCGCCGAAGAAAAGAAGACCCAAACCCAACCCAATTAAAAACTTACCCATTTAAGCCCGTACAAAATAAGCCCGTATAAAATAAGGCCCGCTTGGGCTTGCCCCCTAATGCCCAACGGGCCTCACTCTTCCCCTTCCAGTCTCTGGCCCTCTATCTCTCTCGCTCTATCGCTCTCTCCAGTGCTTCTACCTTCGCCTCCTCTCTCCCTCTCCACTGTATAATCATCGCCGCTGCCATCCTCGCCGCCTATCTCTCTCTCGTGCTGGCTGCCTCTCTCTCTCTTGTTCATCGCCTCTCTCTCTTGCCCGATGACATGTAAGGGATATTAACTGGTTCTAGCTTTTTATGCATTTCTTGTCTATGTATGAGAATGGCTGTCTCGGCAATCTCCTCCATTGATATCTTTTCTGATTAATCTTTCTATTCGACTTTCCCGAAACATGTTAATTGACTTTTCTACATACTGATTTGCAAATTCCTAGCTATGCGGCATTTGTCACCTGGTTGTACTGAAAAGGAAACATAATTTGTACTAAAAATGCCAAAGAGAATGATTCTCCACTTAAAAGAATCACATTTGAGGTCTGAAAAAGCTGAGTTTAAGCATTGCTTGGTTATGGTAATACTCTGAAGGTGTCCCATGATTCCCCAGCCAACCTAGAACCAACCCATTCTAGGAAATTTGAATATCCAGTCAATCCTGCTTCATTCACGGCCTATAAGCCCTAACCCATACTTATTTAGTTAGGAGGTGTTTGATGATTGGATTTTAAATAGTTAACCACCTCCAGCGTATAGTTAGATAAATTTTAAAGAAGTATTATTAGAATTTGATATCTAAATTCTAAACCACTGCTGCACCAATTAGATGAGCTTAACTATTTAAAATATTTTAGTAGAAAAATAAGCTAAGAAACAGAGAGCAAGCCCTTCCACAAAGGTAAGGTAGCTCTTTTCTAAACAGGTCATAGGCCATTGGCTCAAAAGTGACAGTGAACTCAGATAGCTGACACAGATACAGTCCACATGAGATGTCTTTTATCATGAAATTAATATAATAGAATCTCTGATAAATAAATAAACAAAGTAGTTTTGGTGTGTTTGGATTTGAGTTAAGAACTAAGGCACTTAATTAGTTAATTACTGTAAAAGAAGCATATTATTTGCCTTGAACATCAATTACAATGTATTGTTGGATTAGGAATTGCCATATGTAGTTGTGAATAAGTGCTTGTTGATTGTAAGTTTAATTGGTAAGATTAGCAATTATGCTGGAATTAGCTTTGGTGTGTAAGTTTGGCCAACATAGAATGTTAGTACCGGCTGGTAATAAATCACTGAATCTCTTGGTATGATTAGCTCACTTACTATGCTATTCACTTTATGGTAATTAATATTTTTTTCAAGAGGATTAAACAAGTTTGTCATAGAACTTTTTTATAAACCATCTAGTATTTAGAGTTCTTAATTAGGGATTATTTAAAGAGACCTTCTATGTCTTTTTATTAAGCTTGCTAGCAACTAAAACGTGAAAATTTCCTGTATTATCTTTGAGTTTTGGCCTAAGAACCAGGAGAAGCAAAAAAGAGCAAGAAATCATGGAAAAATTCACTGTTGAAATGGTGGAAATCTGATACTAAAAAGAGAGATGAAGCTAGCCAAGAACCAGCAACAAGTTCTCACATTTCCAAACCGAAAAGGGGTCATGTTTCCGGTCCGATTTATGGCAGTGGCAGAGCAGAGGAGATCATGCATCGGCGACAAACATCGGGGCCAATTGCTAACCTTTTCAACCCTACAAAGAGAATAGAGAATGAGATGCCATATATGTGCCTTGATCAGCTTAATAATCCTCATGGTGTTAAGGCTTATGGACCTGTTTACTTGGTAACTTAGTTTTTCCATGCCTAATAATAAAATAATCTGAAACCTTCTGGACCAACTGTAATGTACACACAGTTGGATTTCTATTATAGAAACATATTTGTTGCTGTTTTTTTTTTCTTCCTTAGATGTACGTTTAGAGTAACAAGCATATGTAGCCTGCTCCAATTTCAATCCTCTTGCTATCTTTGTCCATTTCTTTCCTAAATCTGAACCAAGCCAATAACAGAGTATTTTGCAGGAAAAGTAACTTTGCAATTTCTATATTCTGATAATGTATGGGATCCGCTTAGCGTGTACATCAGTATAGTAAAAAGTCGTGAATCCCCACGAGGAAGGAAACTAATGTTTTTATATAATGCTTTTCCTTGTTATATTTTTCAAACGTTGTCCCTAACCCTCCACTGAATGTAGAAGACTGAGTCTAATCTTCTATTTGTAGATAGTTGTTAGTATGTGATCACCGCTGACAATATTCCGGTCACCGAAAAAAAATAATCCAATTGGAGTGTACTGGTTATCACAAGGGTTTTCACAAAATGTCTAACAAGAGTGTAATGGCTAAACCCTAAATGAATCGGGATACTAATAATTGATAACGGCTTAGTTCTTTAAATGTTAATAATGCTCAAAACAGTTGTGTTGTTCAGTTAGCAGCATGTAAAAAGAGTAACATGATAGAATAATTGACCCTCATAAGCAATTTGAAGGAATATTTTCTATTTGGCATATCTAAAAGAAAGAAGGATAAGAATCTTAAGATGACTTTAAGAAAGGTGTAATGTCTCCTGCAGTAGATTCCAGGAGTGATCAATATGTATAGCATCAAGATGGTTGATATATCGGTTTAATTTTTGAGTAACAGAATTCAAACAAAGGAAGGAAGCTAAAGCCATCTATGCCATGACAAAAATGGATTCCCACTGATTGAACTTATCCCTGAAGCAAGAAAGTTTGGAACTTTGCCTCAATTTTGTCCTAGCCTGTTAAGAAAGTGCAGCCTTGATATCATTTTATTATATCAGAAATTATTTTTCATTAAAAATGGATTAAATGGGTCAAACCACATTTCGGCTCGTTTGGGCCTCAAGCAGCCAATTTGGGCCGCCCATTCCATTTGGGCTAAATTATTTTACATTAGTCACTTTAATATCCCTTGATTATATAGAAAATTATTTTTTATAAAAAATGGATAAAAAAGATCAAATTACATCTCGGCCCGTTTGGGTCTCAAGCGGCCCATTTGGGCCACTCAATCCGTCTGGACCAAAATCAGTCCGTTTGGACCACCCGACTCATTTGCGTATTATTATAAATTTTTTGTATATTCAAAAAGTTTTTAGCCCATGGGTTGACCCAACCCGCCCAACCCATTTGGATATTTGACCCATTTGTGACCCATGCTTTTTGGCCCATTGTGATCCGCCCATTAGTGACCCAACCCAAATCCGCCCAACCCGCCCAACTTACCACCTCTACTTCTATAGAACAGTTACTGTGCAATTATTTCTTTCACCTTATTTTATCTCAGTTATATTTTGAGTATGGAATAATGTCAACTTACATAAATCTAAATATGGTTATTCTAATGATATTATCTTTGTTTCCAAAATGCCCTTTGTGGATTTCATCCACCTTGGCATTTCACTATGCCATAGATTTTTTGAACAAAGATATTTTAGAACATTTGAGATAATTCCCTTAAGAAATCTGAGATGGTAAATGCTTTATTAATCACTTAACTATCTTCAAGTAGGTCATGATATACCTAACCTCTTAACTATGTTTACCCTTTGATGGAGATAAGTAGTTATGGAGTCAAAATATATCACTCACTACTTAAGATAACTTTGGTGATCTCAAGTCTGAGCATACTTGCACCACTGCTATGAAGAGATTCCTCACTAACATAGATTTAATATCCATGTGAGGATTCTCATTGTAGGTCTCCAATGTACTTGTTCCTCTAACAAGCATCCATATGTCATCTTTGATTGTCTCTATGATCACATTTATAGGAACAACTGCTTGAACTTTTCAATAAGTGCAACATGTGCTAGTCTATCCGTATTAAAAATGTTCTATCTTGTTAATACTATGACAAGGGATATTTAGGTATTAACATATTTGCATGCAATAGGCATCTCACATCATAAACTCTTTCATTATTGCCTTTACACTGTGTTTATAATACTAAGGACTTCATTTATTAATTTAACATATAAAATCAAACTAGAGGAAATCATAACATAGTATTAATAAAATGAATTATGTCTTTTTATAAATAATAATGAGTTCACATACATGATAAAGTTTCCTAATCTACATGGGCTCTAGGTATACTTTTAACAATTTCCAACTTGTACTATAGCCAATCTCTCATGTGTCTTAAGCTCATATTATATACATGGTGATCGTACTTGTTTTGAGATGGTACCATAGTAAGAGGATCCGCCACATTATCATCTATAGGGACCCTTTTTATCTTCACATCATTTCTTACTATTATCTATCGGATGAGATGGTAGCGTTTGAGAACATGCTTGGATCACTAATGAGACCGTGGTTCCTTTGCTTGCACAATGGCTCTATTGTTATCACAACACAAAAGTATTGGATCAATAATGCTAAGGACCACTCCTAATTCAGTAATGAACTTCTTAATCTATACTGCCTCCTTCTTAGCCCCCTTTGAAGCAACAATGTACTCAGCTTTTGTAGTAGAATCAGTAGTCGTTTATTGCTTGGAACTCTGGCAATCGACTGCTCTTCTTTCCATTGTGAATATAAAACCAGACTGTAATTTATAGTCATCCTTATTTAACTGAAAGCTAGCATCAGTATACCCATTTACAAGTAAATCACTCTTTCTATATACCGAGAATATATCCTTAGTCCTTCTCAAGTACTTAAGGATATTTTTAATTGTATTCTAGTGTTCCTCTCCATAATTGGATTGAAATCTGCTTGTGACACTCAAAGTAAATGCTACATCTAGATGCGTACATAAGATAGCATATATCAGAAAACCAATTGTAGATGCATATGGTATTCTATTCATGTTTTCTCTATCCTCTTATGTCTTAGGATATATAAACTTAGAAAGGTATTTTCCATGGGTATAAACCCTTTCTTAGAGAGATCCATATTGAACCTCTTCAATACTTTATTTATGTATGTAGACTATAAAAGACCTAACAACCTATTGGATATTTTATATATATCCTAATTCCCATAATATAAGATGCTTCTCCAATGTCTTTCATGGAAAATTGTTTAGATTACAAAATTTTAACTGATTGAAGAAAAAAAATGTCGTTTCCCATGACAATATGTCATCCACATATAGAACAAGAAAAATGATTGCACTCCTACTAACCTTTTTATACCAAACTCTTTGATTGTCTTATTGAATCAAATGTACTAACTCTTAAATGCTTGCTTCAATCCATAAATGAATTTTTAAAGCTTACATACCTTTTCGCCATTCCTAAATGTGAACGCCTCAGGCTGTGTCATATACACCTCTTTACTTAAATTTCCATTTAGAAAAGCTATCTTCACATCCATTTTCCAAATCTCATAGTCATAATGAGCAAAATGGCTAAAAGTATTCTAATAGATTTAAGCATCACTACTAGAGAAAAGGTTTCATCAAAGTCAATAGCTTCTCTTTGATGATAACCTTTAACTACCAGACAAGTTTTATAAGTAACTACATTACCCTCAATGTCAGTCTTTTTCTTAAAGACCCATTTGCACCTTATGGATTTTATCCCTTCAGGTGGTTGAGTCAAAGTCCATACTTTGTTCTCATATATGAAGTCCATTTCAAACTGCATAGCCTTAAGCTACAAATTACGTTTTGAACTATTCAGAACTTCTTGATAGCTTGTAGGCCCAATATCCTCTATTATAGTTACATTCTTATTCAAGTCCATGAGGAATTGATATCTCAGTAAGATAGAATGTATCCCAGTAGATTTTCTAGAAACTTGTGTATATTCAGGTTCAATTGTAATATCATTATTATGGGTTCAGGTTCAACTGTATATTCAGGTTCAATCGATTGCTTTGTTTCAATTTGTGGGTCTTGAACTTCATTAAGTTTAGTTCTACTTATACTATCTTATCTTAGAAGGAATTCTCTTTCTAAGATGACAACACACTTTAAAACAAACACCTTTTGTTCTAAGGGATGATAGAAGTAATATCCAATTGTTTCTTTTGGATATCCCACAAATAAGCATTTTTTAGATTTAACATCTAGCTTGTCTGACATTGTCCTCTTTAAATAAGTAGGACAACCTGTACTTTCTTATGAGAAGGTGTGGGTTTCTTGTTATTCCACATCTCACATGGAGTAACACCAACTGACTTACTATGAACTTAGTTTAATGCATAAATAGCAGTTTCCAGTGCATAACTTCAAAAAGACTTAAGCAAATTTGCTAGGCTCATCATGGATCAAACCATATCCAATGGTGTTCGATTTCTTCTTTTAGATACACCATTATGCTGTAGTGTATATGGTGGAGTCGATTAAGATAATATCCCATTATCTCTAAGATAATCTTGAAACTCTTGGCTTAAGTATTCTCTACCTCGATCTGATCTAAGTGTCTTGATACTCTTGCCAAGTTATTTTTCCACTTCATTTCTGGGTTTCTCTACTTTATTTCCAATCCAAACTCTTTGAACTTTTCAAAAGCTTCAAATTTGTACTTCATAAGATAGATGTATCCATATCCAGAGTAAACATCTATGAAGGTTATGAAATAGGAATAGCCTCCTTTAGCATGTGAAGTCATAAGATCACATACATTTGAATGTATTAGTTCCAATGTCTCACTAGATCATACTACTTTACAAGTAAAAGGTATTTTGGTCATTTTACCTAATAAGCAAAATTCGCATGTATCAAATAATTCATAATCAAATTATCCCAAATCACTAGACTTGTGTAACTTGTTCATGCATTTCTCATTTATATGGCTTAAACAACAATGCCATAAATAAGAGGCATTAAGATTACCTTGTTTTATTCTCTGGGTATTCATATTATGAACTTCTTTATTTAAATCAAACAAATATGCTATTCTCAACAATTGCTTTAACATAAAATATATTGTTCTTAAAAATGGAACAACTCTTGTCTTTATTCAAAGAAATGTCATAATCATTAATTAAACAACTAAAAGAAATAATACACCTAGATAAAGCTGGAACATAATAATTGCTATTCGGTTCTAGTGTCAATCCACTCATAAGAGGCAAGTAATAAGTCTCGATAACTTATATAGAGATGTTCTACCAGTAGCTAACTGCTAGCATATCTTTACCTTCTTGACTTTTTTACTGCTTTTAAGACCCTGTAGATCATTACATAAGTGAGATCCACATCCGGTATCTAATACCCAAGATTTCTTAGAAGTAATAGAATAAGTATTTATTTCAATCATATGAATACCTAGAGCTGAAGCCTCAGCCTGCTTCTTCTTCTTGAGAGAATCTAAGTATGCCTTATAGTTCCACTTCCAGTGGTTGTCCTTTACACAATGGAAGCAAGTCCCTTTAGGATTTTGCTCCTTTTTTGCAGCCTTTTTCTTGGATATACCACCATGCTTAGACTATGCCTTAGTTGCATTCTTCTTCTGCTTCTTGCCTTTATGAGTAGAAGAGATAACTATGATTGATTTTGGATCCATCTGAAGTGATCCATCAGCTGTCTTGAGCATTTTAATAAGCTTGGATACAAAAACTTGAATTTTATTCATATTGAAGTTAAAGTGCAAAACTTAGAGCCAACGAGGATAAGATTAAGTCTATGTATAAATCATTATCCATAACATAGCCGAGCTTACCAAGGTGCTCTATGTACCCATACATCTTTAATACATGAGCAATGATCGAAGTGCCCTCTACCATTTTACAGCTAAAAAGGGCTTTAGCAATCTCATATTGCTCACTTCCAGCTTGAGAAGATAAAGCTCCTCTAAGTGTAAAATGATGGTCCTAGCATCCATCTTTTTATGTTGCTTTTGAAGCTCTAAATACATAACAACAAGCATCACGCATGTTATTATTTCACTATCCTCTATGTATTTATAATAAATGCCCTTGATCTCATCAGTGTTATCATTTAATGGAAGTGATGGTGGTTCTTGATCCAAGACAAAATGTATTTTTTTCAACCTTGAGAATAATTCTCAATTGTAAGGACCCAAAATATATCCTAGATGGATTTGTACATGTCTAGGCCATAATTGTAACACCCCCGATGCCCCCGTTGGAAGGACGCCGGGGCGTTACCACATGCTCACTCAGAGACATGCAAACATATCATAACGGAAGTGTGCATTAACAATAACAAAACTCATAATATCCATAAGCTTAACATTAAATTAAAATATAGTAAATACATCATTCAGAATTACAAAGGATCCTTAATAAAATTACATAAGCCTTTATATATAAATAATACATACACAAAAAGAATTACAGGAGAAGACAAAATAAATAACTCTACCCCTATGTGGCTGACCTGCAGATGCGTGACTCGAGCGAAAACCTAAAATCCTGCCACCTACACGGGAAAAGAACCCGTGCTAAGCAATAACGCTTAGTGGGGAGGAACAAGAACAACAAAACACTATACAATAATATCATGCAGCAACACATAAATTAAGCATCTCACTGAAATCACTAAGTAGAGGGGAACAGGGATACTCAAATCAATTCACTATATATAATCAGAACTTATTAATAGAAAGCAATAAACCATTACACTAACTGGATTTAACACCCTCATACCCCCGAAAAGGAATATCGGGGCGCCATGCGGACACTTACACATACATATACATGTACATATGCAC
Organism: Excoecaria cochinchinensis; assembly: GCA_947683425.1. Classification (NCBI taxonomy): domain Eukaryota; kingdom Viridiplantae; phylum Streptophyta; class Magnoliopsida; order Malpighiales; family Euphorbiaceae; genus Excoecaria; species Excoecaria cochinchinensis. Next base: position 984,793 of record CANTUQ010000058.1, read on the forward strand.
ACACACACACTATCAGAAACGATAGCATTATACACATCCATATAAGGATAATAAAATAAAATATAATACTACACTAGGGCTCAACATGTAATTACATATATACTTATTACCAAAACTATTGTCATTTTACTTTATATATTCGTTTTTGTACATATATTACAATAAACATATACCTGTAACAACTATATTCTTTTATTACATAATGATGTTACTCAAAACATAACAAACTCTATTTCTATCTTATATAAAAAGATATAACAAAAAGCTCCTAGTGGCCTTGACCTGCATATGCACTCTCTCACTAGTCCGATCCTGTACCTACACAGAAACAAACGTCCGTGCTAAGCGATAACGCTTAGTGGGGATGAAATAAAGCAAAGGACTTCTTTCCGAAGTCACACATAAATCATTCATTTCATATGACAAAATCAAATAGCTCATGCATAAAAATTTTCACACGTATACAAATCATTTATTCAAATACACAAGAATCATGTGCTCACATTCATGCAATACTTCTCATGTGCTATAGCATTTAATCAGAACAATCCTCTAAATCATTTCATGTTCACCACATCCTATTAGTAAGCCTGAATTCTTTTCATGGTGGGTACGGGTAACTCTGGATACTGTTTACAACATTTTGCATATGGAGAATTAACTCAAAACTCTGTGGAATACACAAGGTATTCCGAACTCTGGGCACAATTAAGGCTAACTCTAGCAGCTGCACTCTAACCCTTTATAAGCATGCTTATCTATCCACTATAACGGTAATCAGGCTCAATAACAACTCATACACTACACACAGATACCAACTCATCAACTAAAATTCAAGTGCATTTAATTCATATAATGATTATTAATCATGTTCATTTAATTAATATTAGTTATGTAAGAGGTTTAAAAGATAAGTTTTAAACCAAATACGGACCAAAGGGTACTATACAAAACTTACCTAGACATATATCAACTCAAAACAGAAGCAACATATCAAGATAACTCAAAACAGAAGCAATAGGGAAGGAGAGAGGTCGAGCACGACTCGTGCTCCCTCTACTTTCCTGGAGCACGCCTCGTGCTCCTTCCCTTACTCTCTCTGGTGGAGCACGACTCGTGCTCATTAGCATGACTCGTGCTCCTGCTCCCTCTTCTTTCTCTCCTGGAGCACCTCTCGTGTTCCCTCTTCTTTTCTCTCTAGTTGAGCACGACTCGTGCTCATCAGCATGACTCGTGCTCCTCCTCCCTTTCCTCTCCGAGACGTGTTACACGACACGACTAGGACAACACCAACTCTCGGAAGAACGTACTACTGTCGCGATCGCGACTCAAGTTGCGCTCGCGACAGAATCACTTCCTCTCTTCTAAACCTATCCTTGTCCCTTATCTCCAAAACCCAAACCAACACCCTCACTTCCACATGCAACAAACCCCTCTTCTAACATGTAATTGCCCTAAAAATCATGCTTATAACTAGATTTACACTCAAATTACACAAATTAACTTAAAACATTTATTCACTACAAGCAATCAAAATGATTTCACACTAAAAGGCAATTGAGCTAATTTAAGCTCCACGTGCATTTCTTTATGCAAATAAGTCTCTATTACGATATTTAAATCAACAACACACACAAGAATAATAAATCGCACACGATCCTTACCTCTAAGACGCTTTATCTCTGCTCTTTATGCAACTCCAATCTTTTCCTTTACTTTATCCAATCTCTTGTTCATAACTTCCACAAATCACATAGAAAACATTTGAGTTAAATTTCTTCTCACTTTAAATCAAAAATAAAAAGAAAAAGGAGGTCAGATTGGAAAACTAATCAAGCTTACCTTCTCTTACTCTTCAAACCAATCCAAGAGGTTCTCTCTCAAGAACAAACCAAATGAAGAAGAAAAGAACAAAGGAAAGAGCAAGAGAGGGAGAACGGCTGAAGGCCAAGGAAAAAGAAAGAAATGAAGAACAATAGGCCAAAAGCATGACCAACGTGGGAAAAGAAGGGACAAAGAATTCAGCTGGTCAATCCTTATCCAAACCAATTAATGTGCCAAAAACACAACTTTGTAAATCCAAAAGCACAGCTGTGCTTTCCACTCCCTCATCCACAAATAAATGCCCACAATAATTGCCACTTACCTCATAAATACATGTATATCTCTTAATCAAATACATGTATATCTCTTGCCACTTGTCTCACTCCTATGCTGTCATGTGTCACTCTCCTACGATGCCACGTATCCAATACACATCAAATAATCCAACTTAAGTAGGCTTCCTATGAAGCATTCTGTCGCGCCCGTGACACTGTCGCGCTCACGACAGAACCCACACCAAGCCACTCATTCATCTTCTCAAAACAATTTGCTTCTAGCACAACTTATAACCTTAATCAACTCGGAAACTCCTTCAAATACACTCTCTTATACATACAAACTCTCGAATTCCCGAACAAAAATTTCGAAATTCTACTAAGGCCAAATCGGGTTGTTACACTGGAAATACATATATTCTAAAAACTTTACTACACAAAAACCAAACACTTCAAATAATAGCCTGAATTTCACTGGTGGAGGATATGGGAACACTACACGGGAGACCAAAGCGTCAAAACACTTTTTTACTAAGACCATAACGGAGGTCAACTAAAATCACTTGACCTATAGCGGGTCAACATTAGCAGCTGCACTCACTAGCCCTTCTTAAGCATGCTTAATTATCCACTACCTTGATACTTCAGGCTCTAAACACACTTTCAAAGTATATAACACTATGCCAAATCACTAGCTCAGGTATACATATTATCAAACCTACTGCATAAATATAAAATCATGCATAGACCTTACATATATCACAACACATAACTTGCATAAGCATGCAAAGATTAAACAAATGCATATTCACAAGTAATTGAAGTAAAAGAAAAATAAACCATACAAGATCCATGCAAGAGTGAGACACGATGCAAAAGGGCTTTTAAGATGCATTTTAGGAAAAACACGGCTTTTAGAGTAGTATGCAAATCCCCAAAAATCAAACCTTTTAAAAGAACTAAATTTCAAAACAGAAGAGGGTTACACGGCGGCATGGGGATACCTTACTGCAGTGTAAGATACCCCACACGGCGGTATGGAGCTAGCCATACCGCCGTGTAGAAGGATCAACAATTAAGGAAAACAGAGGCAATTTACGCGGCGGTATGCACTCTTCTTACCGCCGTATAACCTGTTACACGGCGGTAAGGAACTCTCTTACCGCCGTGTAAAACGACGATAAGGCAAATACCAAGACAGAATAGGTTTACACGGCGGTATGCCCTACCTTACTGCCGTGTAAAACGCCTAGAACCCAGATATACAAGAAAAACACACTTGTTTACACTCAAATTTAACTCCCAACTCAAAACCACTTTAACCCACAATGCATACACTCTTCAAATTGCTAAACACATTCAAACTAGCATGCTCAAAACCATTTATAGACATAATTAACCATTAAACTTAACTCAATTTCATGCACAATACCAAGCTCAAATCACTTCAATAACACATAAAATACTATCACTATTACACTAGCATCTCACATCATCATCCTTACTCAAACAAACCCATGCATATAGTCAAACCCAACACTCCAAATTCCAGCAGCAACAATACAAATACACAAACACAATCCAAATGAGAACAAGGCAAACAAATTCCATTTAAGCACACATTCAAAACAAAGCTCACAAACCTCAAAAGTGATGCTTCACTCTTCCATTAAAGTCCCACTTTCTCCTTTCCCTTGTTCTTCCTTCTCTCCTCCGATTCTTACATAAAACCCAGCCAAGAACACACTTAAGTCAAGCCATGCATTACACAACCAAAACCAGAAATAAAGAAGGAGAAGAAGAACCCAAAACAACCCAAGAAAAATCCAAGCACTTACCTTCAAAACCCAACTCAAAACTAGAAATCCAGCCTCAAAAGTCCAAAGTTCACGTTGGGGCAAGCAAGAGAGAGCAGGAAGGAATGAAGAAGAAGAAGGAGAGGAAACGTGAGAGAGAAGAAAATCTGCTTTTCTTCCTTTCCTCTCTCCTTCATTCACTTCACATTTATTGCTCTCACCTACCCAGTCCACTTGGCACAATCCTATTAGACCCAAAGTTCCCACATAGACTTTCATGCCCTAGGCACCATACACCACATACACAAGGTAACTTCTACTCAATGCTTTAGATCCTTGGTACAATACACACACTTCACTAGATAATGGCTTCACTTAACATATTGATTTAAATTTTTGTAATTAAATCCTTAATATCCCAATTTTCTCAAGCACAAATTACTAAAATACTTTTAATTTCTGACTTAGCCGGATTCTCAAATCCCACTCCGGGCATACCATGACGCTCATCCCGCTGATGCTGCAAAGAAGATTCCTCGACTCTAACCACATTCACACTGCCCATTGTCTCACCCACATTCTCACTTGGATCAGACTCCATCTAGACACTACACAAGACAAGACACATTTACATTAATCCACGACATAAAACTGACTCGCATGCAAAGACTCGACACTTAAACAATCAAAGACAACCAAAATTGCCTAAACTGGCGCTCTGATACTAAAAATTGTAACACCCCCGACGCTCCCATTGGAAGGACGCCGGGGTGTTACCACACGCTCACTCAGAGACACGCAAACATATCATAACGGATGCGTGCATTAACAATAACAAAACTCATAATATCCATAAGCTTAACATTAAATTTAAATATAGTAAATACATCATTCAGAATTACAAAGGATCCTTAATAAAATTACATATGCCTTTATACATAAATAATACATACATAAAAAGAATTACAAGAGAAGACAAAATAAATAACTTTACCCCTATATGGCCGACCTGCAGATGCGTGACTCGAGCGAAAACCTAAAATCCTGCTACCTACACGGGAAAAGAACCCGTGCTAAGCGATAACGCTTAGTGGGGAGGAACAAGAACAATAGAACACTATACAATAATATCATGCGGCAATACATAAATTAAGCATCTCACTGAAATCACTAAGTAGAGGGGAACAGGGATACACAAATCAATTCACTATATGTAATCAGAACTTATTAACAGAAAGCAATAAACCATTACACTAACTGGAAATACATATATTCTAAAACATTTACTACGCAAAAACCAAACACTTCAAATAATAGCCTGAATTTCACTGGTGGAGGATACGGGAACACTACACGGGAGACCGAAGCCTCAAAACACTTTTTTACTAAGACCATAAAGGAGGTCAACTGAAATCACTTGACCCATAGCGGGGTCAACACTGGCAGCTGCACTCACTAGCCCTTATTAAGCATGCTTAATTGTCCACTACCCTAACACTTCAGGCTCTAAACACACTTTCAAAGTATATAACACTATGCCAAATCACTAGCTCAGGTATACATATTATCAAATCTACTGCATAAATATAAAATCATGCATAGACCTTACATATATGATAGCACATAACTTGCATAAGCATGCAAAGATTAAACAAATGCATATTCACAAGTAATTGAAGTAAAAGAAAAATAAACCATACAAGATCCATGCAAGAGTGAGACACGATGCAAAAGGGTTTTTAAGATGCATTTTAGGAAAAACACGGCTTTTAGAGTAGTATGCAAATCCCCAAAAATCAAACCTTTTAAAAGAACTAAATTTCAAAACAGAAGAGGGTTACACGGCGGTATGGGGATACCTTACCGCCGTGTAAGATACCCTATATGGTGGTATGGAGCTAGCCATACCGCCGTGTAGAAGGATCAATAATTAAGGAAAACAGAGGCAGTATACACGGCGGTATGCACTCTCCTTACCGCCGTGTAATCTGTTACACAGCAATAAGGAACTCTCTTACCGCCATGTAAAACGACGACATGATAAACACCAAGACAGAATAGGTTTACACAGCGGTATGCCCTACCTTACCGCCATGTAAAATGCCCAGAACCCAGATATTGAAGAAAAACACACTTGTTTACACTCAAACTTAACTCCCAACTCAAAACCACTTTAACCCACCATGCATACACTCTTCAAATTGCTAAACACATTCAAACTAGCATGCTCAAAACCATTTCTAGATATAATTAACCATTAAACTTAACTCAATTTCATGCATAATGCCAAGCTCAAATCACTTTAATAACACATTAAATGCTATCACTATTACACTAGCATCTCACATCATAATCCTTACTCAAACAAGCCCATGCATATACTCAAACCCAACACTCCAAATTCCAGCAGCAACAATACAAATACACATACACAATCCAAATGAGAACAAGGCAAACAAATTCCATTTAAGCACACATTCAAAATAAAGCTCCCAAACCTCAAAAGTGAAGCTTCACTCTTCCATCAAAGTCCCACTTTCTCCTTTCTCTTGTTCTTCCTTCTCTCCTCTGATTCTTACACAAAACCCAGCCAAGAACACACTTAAGTCAAGCCATGTATTACATAACCAAAACCAAAAATAAAGAAGGAGAAGAACAACCCAAAATAACCCATGAAAAATCCAAGCACTTACCTTCAAAACCCAACTCAAAAACAGAAATCCAACCTCAAAAGCCCAAAGTTCACGTTGGAGCAAGCAAGAGAGAGCAAGAAGGAATGAAGAAGAAAAAAAGAAGAAGAAGAAGAAGAAGGAGGAGAGGAAACGTGAGAGAGAAGAAAATATGCTTTTCTTCCTTTCCTCTCTCCTTCACTCACTTCACATTTATTGCTCTCATCTACCTAGTCCACTTGGCACAATCCTATTGGAACCAAAGTTCCCACTTAGACTTTCATGCCCTAGGCACCATACACCACATACATAAGATAACTTCTACTCAATGCTTTAGATCCTTGGTACAATACACACACTTCACTAGATAATGGCTTCACTTAACATATTGATTTAAATTTTTGCAATTAAATCCTTAATTTCCTAATTTCCTCAAGCACAAATTACTAAAATACTTTTAATTTCTGACTTCGCTCACGAATTTTGACTAGGCTCGTTTTGGGTTGTTATAATAATGGTATCCAAAAATATGTAAATAGATTATCGAAAAAGGTTAAGTGAAGATGAGGACATAACCAGTATTAAGTAAAAGTTAAGTGCAATTTGGTACATAGACATTTAAGGATCTAAATGAATAAATGAATAAATATTGTATGTCAATATTTAAATTGGAACTAGTTATAGGTCTAATCTATGAAGAAACAGTAGATGGAGTATTAATAGGAGAATTGCCATAAAAATCAAGAATGAACCAATGGGCATTTGACATTTGGTATTGTAGGATAAACGTGAAAGGTTGGCCATATTGAAGGCCAAAGTGGCCAGTCAATAGAAGGGAATAAGGGTAGCCATTTTCTTCCCCAAACTCATCCTAAAATCTGCCTTTCTCTCCATGCTCCAAGAATTTAAAGAAAAGGTCCCTTAGTTCTAGTGTTTTTGCAAGCTTAAAAGATGTGTAAGTAATTTGTATTCTCCTTTTTCCTTCTCTTTTATTTTCTTAGAAGTTAAAATTGTGTTTTAAGGAGGAAATTAACATGAATATTTTCGTAAACAGAGTTGGAAAAATTAATCAAAATAAGGGAAAAGAGCCAATGGAAGTAAAGGAAGCTTGGTGGAGCTATTTGATGTCTAAAAGAGGTTTGTGAATTTCCTATCTCTTATATGTATGAATTAAATGTTGTGAGATGATATTTGATGTTATTTTGATCTTGGAAGATGATTTGAGTTATTCTGTGATTGTGAAATTGATTGAAAGTGTGTATTTGAGCATAGAGAATTTGTAGGAGAAATTATACCCAAAGTGTCACTTGAGCCCGACTCAGTGTTTAGGCTATAAATAAGTCCAAAAATATCCAAATTGAATGATTCTAGTGGAAGTTAAACCATGACTTCTATACCTAAAAATGTCTTAGAAATATCAATAAGTTAATTTTGGCTCTAAGTGCCTCGAAATTGGCCAAAATAGAAGGGTATCTGTTCTAATTTGGTCAATGGAATAGTTAGGATTATTTAGATCATATCTGGTGTTATATTGATCCATATTCCCTAAACTTTGTACCATTAGAAAGATAAGACATAGGAGATCAAATTTGTAAAAGACCATTTTGCCTAAAAATGACTTTTTCATATTGGTTTTAGATGCACAAGTTGAGGTGAAAAGTTTATCCTGTGAATTCTGTCTCAAAAGTAAGAATAACAAGGGGTCCCAGCTGACACCAATTTGTGCCAGTCATGAGATGTGCTTCTAGATTGCAAAGTCCTAAAAAATGCATAGGGTCATGGCTGGCACCAATCAATGCCACCCGTGACCCCCTCCCCCCTGTTTTGACTATATTATGCATTTTTCTTCCCGAATTGAACCCAAACTTCACCGAAACCTTTTTAGGACTTGTCTGATGCATGTTTAGGACTATACAATGGATATTTGAGTGATTAATATTGAAAATAATTAAAAGGGAATAATTGAATGAGATGATGTTATATGTAAATGCTACTTGAAATGTTTTTTATATAATGTCAAAAGGATTTATATGTATATTGAAATATGTATGACAACTGTTTGCATTTGTTTAATGACATTGATGCTGATGTGTATGTTGAATAAGTTTATTATGTAACATTGAATATGAACTTTGAAGTATAGATAATTATTTTGTAAATTGGTTATGATATGAACACTTAATGATCTAATGAACAGTTAAAGGATGATATATAATATTGAACGTGGAATTTTTGATTGAACAATATATACATGGGATTATACCAAGGATTAGTATGTGAAATTTTATTCTGTGTGATTGAAATTGTATGGATTATTACGGTTGGTTCTCAAATGATAAATATTTTATTAATTGTAAATGGAATTTTTATCTCATTTTGAATAAACTTTTAACATAGATCTTTGTAATCTGTTAAGTACTTAAATATGGACTTGGAAATAGTAAATGTGCAGGTGAACCATTAAATGTGATAAATTTGTAAATAAATGTATATGGATAGACTATGCTTAAATAACTATGAAGAACTTATTTGAAATTCACCATTTATTTTGAATACCATAAAAAGGTAATTATATTGTATGTGATAAATGTGTAAATATGTATACTATACATGTAAATGTATGCAAGTGTAATTTATATGAAGGATTCTTTATTTGATTATTAAAAATTAAAAGTGCGACATGAGAATCATATGCGATAAATTGGAAGAGTAATGATCATTATATGATCATATTATGCGTTGAAAATGTGATGAATACTATAATGTTGTGAAAATTATAATAACGAGATATGAGTATGTGTATAGCCTATGTTATCGAGTTGTGGATAGATAGGCATGCCTATAGAGACCTTTGAGTGCTGCAGCTTATGTGTCTTATTGGCCATTTTGGATCAAGACTAGATCCCTTTTGGGTTCCTTATATGTCTCTGGATCATGAATTGGATCCTTATGTGTTTTGAGGATCCCGATAGATCCCCCATGTGTTATAGAAATGAATGTATTCCCATTATCCACCCCTTTGAAAATGTAAGCCATATATGAGTAAAAGAATAATAAATGAGTAATAAGAATTATGGAGTTAAAAATTTTATATGCATATGACAGACGCATTATTCTAAATTTGTGCTTTATGCACCTATGTGTTTGGATCCCTATATGCTTTTTTGGATCCCATTCGGATCCCTATGCATAATATGTGAAAGTACCCTCAGGTACCTATGTGTTTCTTAAGCTGTTATTTCCTTAGGGAATGCAGGCAAATTGTTAATGACAATATGTTAACAAAAATGTTTTGGAAAAGAGTAAATTTCCAATGTGTGTATAAATCATGTATTTATATGAACAAAAGAAACATTCATGGCATGTACATATATGACATTAGTGATAATTTATTTGAGTTGCAATTACTTATATGTGTGATATGCTAAGATGAAATTGTGAATGGAATTATGCACTGTAATGTTATGATAAAATGTTAATAGTAAGAAAGGAATAATAGTGTGAATATATCTCTGCATAATGACAGTCGATAATTTTAGAGGATAAAAGATAAGTAATTAGAGTAGTGACTAGCATAAATGTATACAATTAAATATGTAAGCGTATACTTTTTATATGTAGTATTATAAATGTTTATGCTAAATTAAGTAAATAGGTGTGATAAATTAATAGTGTCAGCATATGTGTATGGCTTGAATACACTCTTGCCATTTTAAGTATTATGAATGTAATAGACTGAATGTATTTATTGTGTGAAAGTTTATATATGTTTTTAATGCATGTATCTATGATAATTAAGTTATGCATATATGACTTTGACGAATGCAAGTATTTGTGTGTATTTGCTGATGACCCCTATGAGTGGTTGTCCATATCATATGTTTTCACCACTAAGCCTTGGTGCTTAGAACAAGCGTTTTATCCATGCAGGTATCGAAAATAGTTGCTTTTCCAAGGACATTTCGCATCAGTCAGGGCCAACGAGTCTGTAGGAGCTTTGGAGTAGATTATGTAATATGTACTGTAAAGTATATATATTAACTTATGTAATAGTAATATGTATTTGTAAGGACTCTTATGAGTAGTGTAGTATGTAAGCTATGAGTTGTAATTTTTTATTAGTGAGTAACGTGAGATTGATGTTGTAACAAAAGAAATTTTATAATTCTATCTTTGTATTATTTGTTTCTGAGACAAGCGTGCTTTGTTCAGTAGTTGTCGTATAGCATCCTTCGCCTGTCGTGGTAGTTTACTACATACGGGTAAGGGGTGTTATATTTAGTGGTATCAAAGCATAGGTTTAGTCAGTTTTGGACAACTAGGAGTTTAGAATTTTGTTTGTATAGTTTTGTGTTGGCCAAAGCTTTGTATAGATGATAGAAGGCGAAGTTTTCTGAAAGAGTTAAGTAAATAGTTTGTAAGTGTTAAACCAATAGGTCGTGACCTGCCTGTTTTAAGCTTTCTTGAATCTATGTTAGTTTTAAAGTGTTTGTATCAGTTGTGTTAAAAGGGTTTCTGCTAAAGATTTTCTTTAGTGTGACATGGATTTAGGGTAGATTTATTATTCTAAGGGAGGTAAAGAGCAAAGATATAAATGGTTTTGGAACTGAGAATGATATGGAGTATAAGAGTATGTTGTGGCACTCTGTACATCTGTCAACCATCTCAATTGAAAACATTTGAACATGAGCATGTTACATCATGGGGATGGGAAATGTGCATTGTCACTGCATAAATCACATTGGCATCATTCTGCATACATAAACCATCATACATTCATTTTATTCACATCCATTGCTCATACATGATAAGCATTCATGCTTGTGTTTTGTTTGGAGAGGAAGCTAACAAGATGTGCATTGAGTGGTCGGGAATCAAAATGAATATGATAAGAAAAAGGATAAGATTTAGGACTATTATAAGGAAAAGGGTGAAGTGTGTTTATATGGAATTTGTGAGGATAACCCTACTCTGTTAAAAAGTTAAGGATAAAAAATACTTGGTACCTTTTTTGTTATGTTAATATTGATGAATATGTATTGGTTGATCTCGAACACTAGGGAAATAATGGACAAAAGTGGTATTAGTAAAGTGAATGAATTGTGAAATATGAATGATTAGTTTTTGAGTATTAATATGATAATAAGTGCAGTATGTAGACATAATGTTGACATGTTTTGAGAGAGATTGAGTTTGTACTTGACTCGATTGAATTATTTTTTTATAAATTTGAATTTGGTTCTAAGAATGAATTATATTATATACGTTTAGGAGAAATAGTTAATTATTAAATTAAGTAAATCATATCTAATGCTTCAGAAGTGATAAGTAATTGTGATTAAGATTCCGAATGGATAATGAGTAGCACGAAAAAGAAATCACATTTGAAAGCTTGAGGTATCGAGGAATTGTTTAATCAGATAATTTTTATATGTGAATAGATTGGTCTAAATGTGAAATGTATATTTTTAATTTCTGAATAGTGATTTTATAGTTATTGATATGATTATTATGAATGGTTCGGAAGTGATTTAGTGATGAGAATTTCATTTGAGTTGACAAGATGTTTGAATTAGATTATGGATATGAATTGTATCCTGAATCTGATAATTGTTTTGATTAAGAAAAATAGTTTAAGGAGATTTGAAATGTATGAAGGTAAAGATAAAGAAGGGAAACTTCTAGTGTGGAACATGGGAAATTCAATTTGACATTAAAGATTTAAAGCATGTTAAGAATGAAGTGTATGTAAAGAGATAATGAAGTAGTACTTAAATGTGTTATGTGAAAAGCAAAGTAAGCAAGGAGAAGCAAAATTATATAGCAAATGAGTGCTTAGAGATAGGTGGAATGTCTATGCATTGGGTGTGAATGTATGTGTTGGATGACAATATAGAATTAATACGTATAAATGGTAATAATATGGAGTATAGCATATGAACTAACTGACATGAGTGAATTTCGAGGACAATTTTTTAAGAGGGAAAGAGTTGTAAGGACCCAAAATGTACCCTAGACGAATTTGTACATGTCTAGGGCATAATGGAGGCCAAAAATGTGTAAATAGATTATCGAAAAGGTTAAGTGAAGATGAAGACATAACTGGTATTAAGTAAAAAGTTAAGGGCAATTTGGTAAATGGACATTTGAGGATCTAAATGAATAAACATTGTATATCAATGTATAAATTGGAAATAGCTGTAGGTCAAATATATGAAGAAACAAAAGATGGAGGATTAATCGGAGAATTGCCATAAAAATCAAGAATGAACCAATAGGCATTTGACATTTGGAGTTGTAGGATAAACATGAAAGGTTGGCCATATTTAAGGCCAAAGTGGCCGGCCAATATAAGGGAATAAGGGTAGCCATTTTCTTCCCCAAATTGATTGTAGACATCGGGTCCCGAGGCGATCCAAGATTAGGATTACTAGTAATGAAAATGATGCTTGTTCACAGGCAAAAATGTTAGAACTGATGTTTTCTTTGTCGAATTGTTTTTAAGTAAAAAAAATTTAATTTTTTTGGGGCTTTTCGATGGCCTGCCGTTGAAGTAGCCTGCGCGACATGCATGAGATGCAGCGCTTACGTGCAGGCTAGCGAGGCACTGCACGCAAGGCCTCGCCTTGCACAGCGCATGGCCTCCTGCGCAAGGCCGCACCTCTCGCAGCGCAGGATGCAGCCTTCTACGCGAGGCCGCACCTCGCACATGCGAGCACACGGCCTCCTGCGCGAGGCCGCACCTCTTGCAGCGCGGGGCGCAGCCTCTTACGCAAGGCTGCACCTCGCGTATGCGAGGCGTGGCGTCCGGCATGAGGCCGTACCTCACGCAGCGCGGGGCATGGCCTCTAACACGAGGCCACACCTCACGCAGTGCGGGGCGCGGCCTCTAGAGCGAGGCCGCACCTTGCACATGCGAGGTGCACCTGCATCTGGCCGTGCGAGGCGCCACAACCCCCTTCGCGGGCAGCCTCCCTCCTGTCCCTTTTCTACTTGCGAAAATCTGATTTTTGACAGATTTTGGGACTGTCAGAAAGGGGTTTTCTTTCAAGTTTTAGGGATTTTTGAGGAAAGAGGAATAGAAATGGGATTTTGTCCTTTCCCCTTTTGAGAAGAAGAGGGAAATAAAGGGGAAAGAAGAAGAGCTGGAATGGGGAGAGAGAACTAAGTAGAAAAAAAGGAAAAAAAAAAGAGAAACGAGAGAGTGTTCTTGAAAAAAAACCATCTTTCTAAAGGAAAAAGTTTTCTTCCTTCGATTTTTTGAAACCCAGAAAATGGTTTTGAGTTTGAGTTTAGCTTGAGATAGGGAAATAAATTCCCTTTCCTTGGGTTTATTATTAAGCGAAAATCAAAAAATCATTTGGTTTTGTTTTAGTTTTTTTGAGTCTTTGAGTTATTTTGAATCTGTTTTGAACCTTGACAAGGGGAGTTGGATTGAAACATCTCGCTCCTAATATCATGAAATTTGAGGGTAAAAATTTTTGGAGTCATTTTCTCATTTTATTTCAGTTCATTTTATTTTATTTTTCACGGTATTGATTAATGCATGAATAATGCCTTGGTGAATGCATTCCTATTTTTTCGAGTTTGAAATTTATTATCTTTATAAAGTTTTTTTTTTTGTGTGAGGATTTTCTTCCTTTCATACGTCTAAATACTATTGTTTTCTATTACATGCCTATTCACTTTCTGTTTGTTGGTCTATTTAATTTCATTTGGTTTATTGTCATTGTTAATGTTATTATCCCTATTGTTAATGTTATTATTATTATTGTATTATTATTAGTGCTACTATTATTATTGTTATTATTATTATAATGGTATTATTACTTTTATTATTATTATTATTATTATTGCTATTATTACTGTTGTTATTATTTTTTCATTGTTATTGTCATTATTATTATATTTTTGCATGACTAATTTCTAATTCTCTTTGCATGTGAGTTATTCGCATATTAAATTGGTGTGCTTAATTTAACCCATTTTACTTTCAAATTGTGTGCCACTATTATTTTATGTTCCCCTTATTTTCATGTTTATTTGGTTGATTTCAAAATTATTACTAATATTTTTATTGTTGTTTGGTGAACACATATCATATGAAAACTAATCTGAACTCAAAATTTCACCTCAATTAGAGTCCATTTCTGGTTCGATTCAATCAAACCGGTCCAATCAACAATTTTCGGTGTTCTCTAAAAATTCCTTTTTCACTACCAAAAATTCCTACATATTATTTAGAGTTTATCTGGAAATTTTCATAAATTTTTGAAATCATTTGTTATTTTTAAAATCTCAGTCAAACCTCCAGTCAACTCGAGTACTATTCAAACCGAAATCATAACTTTTTCCTTACTTTCTAAGGTTAATTCCTCAAAAAAATGACTCCATAATTCTTAAAATATATTTATTAGACTCCAATAATATTTTTGGTTCAATCAGAGATCATTCCTCAGTCCGGTCATTATTTATCAGTCCGATAATTTTTAGTGTCACCAAAATTTAAATATTTAAATATTATATGATTCTACTCATCAATACGAGTACATCCATATTTTCAGATCATTTTTCGGAGGTTCGTAGCTTAAGATACGGTCTAGTCAATTTCGGGTCAGAATCAGTCAAACCGGGCTGAAGAAAACCTTCAAACGCCCGTCTGAAGCCACAGACGGCCTGGCCGTCCCTCATGACTGATGGCCTAGATGTCTGTCGCTCTACAGATACCCATCTATCACCATAGACAGCCGTCTGCCATGACAGACGCCCCAAATAACCTTTTTCACTGTTTCGCACTTTCTGGACCCATTTGACCTCAAATTTTTGCCTACGGAATCCCGCTGACATTCTCTATCCAATGGTCTAATAAAATGTTTTTCAACTCCTGCAAGTACTCTTCACCCTGGTGTCACTATTCACTATCGAAAAATACTATTTACGGCTAGCCCGGTATTGGGGCTGTTACATTTTTCGTCGTTAAAATGCTAAAAAAACAATTATTATTTTAGATATTTTTTAGGGATGAAAGTCCTTTTCTGTTGCTAAAAATAATAAAAATATTAAATTTATTTTAAATTTTACTTTTAGCGACGAAAATTCAAAAATTCATATATAAAAAAAATTTTGATTTTTTTTTCTCTCTCTCTCTCTTCTCCTATCTCCCTCCCTCCCTCTTTCTTTCTTTCTTTCTCTCTCTCTATCACTGCGCGCAGATCTGCCACCCACCTCCTCTAACTCATCCACCTTTGCAGGCATGTTCGCCCCCCCCCCCCTTTCTCACCTTACTAGTGCGATTGCCCCTCGTCGCTGCCCTTGCCCTGCTCACCTTCTTGCGCTCTTCCCAACGTGATATGTCTTTCTGGCATTCCCCTTGCCATCACTTTGGCTCCAGCCAGCTCTCTTCATAGCTACTTCTCTGCCCCTCTTGTCGCCACCTCACCTCTCGCCCCCTATCTCTTTCTTTCGTGTATCAGATTTGCTCTGCTTTCCTCTTCTTACTTCTCCAAAATCCTCAAATGATGCTCAGATAAAAAAAATCCTCTGACGATGTATCGCAATCTCCGACGCTATCCTCAACATGACCATCTACTTTTCTATTTCTCATCCTCTTCTCCAATTAGTAATGTTAGGTTTCTTTATAATTCGCTACTATCTTCGTTTATTTCTTTCTTTCACTTTGTTATCATTGCAAAATTCAATAAAAAGGGATTGGAGAAGCTTGGGTGTAACATCCCGATACCCCCTGGAAGGATATCGATACGGTACGCACTCACATACACGTTCACAATATATAATCATACACATAAGCGAAAAATAATTTCATTAATTAAAACATACTTCTTTATAAACATTTAATAAATATATGTACATATGCAAAATTTCATTAATTATCCAACAATTACAGAATCAAATACCTCTAGTTATCTTTTACACTTTATATACAAAAAGTTCTCTTTACATCCCTTTACTTAACATTTCAAAAAGAAACATATACAAAATAAAATCCCACTTCTCAACTCCTAGTGGCCAGCAGATGAATGACTCTCACAACCGAACCAAACCTGCATACCTACACGAAAAAACACCCGTGCCAAGCGATAACTCTTAGTGGGGATATACAGATGCAAAAAACTTCAAACGAAGTCACAAATGATAACTTCAATTTAGTATTTAGTTTTGATAGTATTTTCGTATGACTTATGGGTGTTTAGTGATATTTATTGTCATGTCATGCTTACTTTAGATTAATTTTGTCAATCTTAGTGAAATTAGAAATTTTATACATTTTAGTTAGCATTTTAATTGAGTTTGAATTGTGTTTGTAGCATTTTTTCTAGGTACCTCACGGTCACAACGAATCGGGTTGTGACCATGACATTCAAAGGATTCAAAAATAGTAGCTGGGCATACTATGGGTCACGGTCACAACCAATGTTGTTGTGACCGTGACATATTTCTTCATTGGGCAGAATGCAGGCAGGAAGCACCTCACGGTGGCAACCTATCTGGTTGTCACCGTGACATAAAATTCACCAAGGCAGAATCAATTGAGAAGGCACCTCACGGTGGTAAAGGAATCCATTGTCACCATGACATAAAGAATTCCTGGACAGAAGCTAAAGTTGAGCATCTCATGGTGGCAACAAATCTGGTTGCCACCGTGACCCCTATCCTGTGTGCAAGGCAGATTCACTTCCTCGACAACCTCACGGTGACAACCATTTGGTTGCCACTGTGACCCCTCGAGATATATAAATACAAGTTTTCTGTTTGACTAAGGGGCGGATTTTGAACCTATTTTCATATTAGGGTTTTAATTCTAGAATTTTTTACAAGCTTTTCGATTGTTCTTAATTTAGGTTTTCAACTTTGTCTTGAGAATTAAATTATAAATCAAGAGTTTTACATTTGAAACACATAGTTTAATTTCAATACACAGTTTTTACATCTGGATTTCAAGAATTTTTCTCTGTTGAAGATTCGAAGGAGTTCGAAAAACGTGGGATTCAATCGGGATTTCCTCCTTAATGAATTTCTGGGTTTATTCTTTCCTTTTTCCTTTTGATTTTGTAATGGATCGTGAGTAGTGTTTTAGTTATTTGGGGGATCTTTGAATCCCCTACCCTTGATGTGAATTCTGAACATCTTTTGAAATTAAATATATAATCGAATGGTTTATTTCACCGGTTCTTATCGTTAATTCATGGGATTAATTTTCAGTTTTGATGAATAATTTATTTCATGTATCTTTATTGGTTATTGAGTTGTATGGATTGGATGACATGATTATTTATTTTCAGTTTTTATCATTCTTGCTTTATCTTTTGGACGACTCCGATTGGGAATCTAGAAGTACAGAATTTTATGATTTAAGACTAAAGTGGCGGGTGAGATAGTTAAGTTCTGGGTTGTTTGGCTCCTTATTGGGAAAATAAACCGAATTTAGGATTTTAGACCCGTGCATAGGCTAGTTATATGGCTTGCTCCGGATTGGGATGTCATGCAATTAGAGTAGCTGGCTCCGGGTAGGGAAGCTTGGGTTAAGAGGGTTATCCCGATTTCATTCATATATGTTTCTTAGATTAATTTAATTCGCATTTGGGTATGGGGTGGATGAGTGAACCTGAGCAACGTTCTTTATTTTTTGAATTTTGCTTGTTGATTTCTGCCATCAATTTATTTTTATCCAGATTTTTGCTGTCAGTTTAATTCTTTTATTTTGAATTGCCTTTTCGTTGTTAATTTCTTTATTTTTAATCAATAGATAACTCAATCAATTAAAATATTTGGGAATTCTTTAGCATACATTTGATTTTCGTTACTTGCACACACAATCACTTGGGTACGATAATTCGGGGTCCTAAATTTATCCCACTGTATTACTTGCCGATTCGGTACACTTGCTGAGGTCGCGTCAAGTTTTTGGCGCCGTTGCCGGGGATTGTCATTATTTGTGAGTTTTGATTGTTATTTGTATGTGTTTTTCTTTTTTTTTATTTTATTTTTGTTTATTCTTTTCAGGTAGTTGTGGTGCATGAGCAGATTGAGACAAGGATAAATCGCACCCTACGACCCTAAAATTGAGAGAACTTTACATCAACGAAGGATAGCTACTTTGGAAAATAATATGGAAAACAATCCTCGCATTGATGAAATTCCTCTCGAGAATGAACAAGTGCCGAGGGCACAAGAAGAGATACCGGGTAATTATAGAGAAGAGGTCCGTAGGCAGAGGACGATAAGGGACTATGCTGTGCCAAGATGAAATGAGGATCATCGGACAATTGTGCTACCTTGGGGAGTGCAGTTTGAGCTTAAACCAGCAACCATCAATATGGTACAGAGGAACCAGTTTTCGAGTTCAAAATTGGAAGATCCTGCGTAGCACCTGGATATATTTTTGGAGGTTAGCGATACAGTCCAGATTCCAGGGGTGACATCTGATGCGGTGAGATTAAAATTGTTCCCTTTCACTTTGATCGAAAAAGCGAGCGAATGGCTGCAAATGTTACCGAGCCAGTCAATCAGATCATGGGATCAGTTGCACGAGAAGTTTTTAATGAGATTTTTCCCTCCTACAAAGACTGCAAATATCCGCAACAGTATTTTGGGTTTTCACCAAATGAATAAGGAGCCTTTTCATGAGGCTTGGGAAAGGTTTAGGAGGTTACTGAGGAGTTTTCCACATCATGAGATAGCGGTCTACCATTTGATGACAACATTCTATTCTGGGGTTACACCATAGACAAGGTCCTTTTTGGATGCATCATCGGGAGGTTCATTTTTAAATAGGCTGCCAGAAGAAGTTTTTCATTTACTGGATGAGATGGCAGCAAATGATGCTCAATGGGCTGCTCCCAGATCAATTTCGAAAAGGAAAGGGATACATAATGTGGATGAAGTGTTGATGCTGAAGGCACAGATTGAGTCAATGCAGAAAGAGATGAGAGGATTGAAAGTTCAAAATGTAGCCTCCGTTTCTCAAGAGAGTGGGCTGTTTGAAGGTGGGCAGTATGTCCAAGAGGTTGAAGCAATGGTAGATGTAATTGCTATGGGAGATTACCAAAGAAATGACCCCTACAGTAACACATACAACCCGGGTTGGAGGAATCACCCAAACTTCTCTTGGAAGGATGGAAATCAGAATGCATCATCTTCTCAACCACAAGTGAGAGCTCCCTTCAACCAAAACATTCATCACAACCACAACCAATCATACCAACCTCAACCATCCACTCATTACCAAACACCATATCCACCAAACTACAACCAAGGGCAGTGTTTAAATCAACCACAACCTCAATCTTACCATCCACCGGGATATCAACCTAGGCCACCTGTTCAAGAGAAAAAGCCAAACCTTGAAGATATGTTAGCTAGCTTTTTGAACAGTCAACAACAATTTGTGACTAGCCAACAACAGTTCATGGCTAACCAAGAAGCAAGGTGCAAATCTCAAGAACAATGGAACCGGAATCAAGACGCTTCGATGAGAAATTTAGAAACACAAGTGGGACAGCTTGCAAATTCTATGGCTCAAAGGCAACCGGGCACTTTTCCTTCAAATGTGGACCGAAATCCTAAGGAAGAAGCTAAAGCAATCACATTGAGAAGCGGCAAGGAGGTAGTGCAAGGAGAGGACCAAGGTAAAATTTCTTCACCATCATCAGATAAGGGGGAGCCAACACGGAAGGTAAGTAACTCTAACTCTAGTGTAGAAGTTAATGAAAATGCTCCTGTGCGTGACAAGCGTAAGAGTTTATCGAATCCTAAAGTAGAGTATCTCGATATTAATAGATTGCCATTTCCTACTGTGGCTAGAAAAGAAAAGAAGAATGAGCAATTAGCTAGGTTTCTTGAGATGTTTAAGAAATTGCATATTAATTTACCATTTACTGAAGCCTTATCTCACATGCCCAATTATGCAAAATTCATGAAATAATTATGTTCTAATAAAAAGAAATTAGAAGGGCATGGGACTGTGCAACTCAGAAAAAATTGCAGTGCTATAATAATGAACAAGATCCCTGAAAAATTGAAGGACCCAGGTAGTTTCACGTTACCCTATCAAATTGGTGAGAACTTTTATGGGAGTGCTTTGTGTAATTTAGGTGCTAGCATAAATTTAATGTTGTATTCTATTTGCAAAAAACTTAATCTTAGAGAGCTCAAGGAGACGGGAATGAGACTCCAACTTGCGGATAGGTCGGTAAGGAGACCAAAGGGGATAATCGCGGATTTGCTAGTAAAAGTGGGAAAATTCATTTTTCCAGTGGAGTTTGTAGTAATGGAAGAAGATCGGAAGGTACCACTCATTATGGGGAGGCCATTTTTGAATACAACAAAGGCTTTGATCGATGTACATGGTCAAATGGTCACCCTACGGTTCAATGATGAAGAGCTAGTGGTGGGCATGAATAAGGCTCAAAAGTATCCATCGAGTGATATGGAGGAGTCTATTTATTTTGTAGATACGGTGGAGGAGTGTGTAGAGGAAGTTCAAGAAAAGGTTTTGGGAGCTGACCCAATGAATGTGAGTTTGATACATTCAGTGGAGGGTGAAGAGTCGGAAGAAGAGATAGGGGGAGAAGTGATAGCAGCTGCGGAGAAAGAAGGTGAAGAAGAGGAATCACAGTAAGAAGAGCTTAATTCGAAAAAAGGGGATTCGATTCCTGAACTTAAACCCCTTCCTTCTCATTTAAAATATGTGTTTTTAGAGAATGAGAAAAAACCAGTGATTATCTCCTCTTTGTTGACAGGTCCTGAGGAGAAAAAGCTGCTTGAGGTACTGAAAAAGCACAAAGATGCAATCGGATGGGAGACGTCAGATTTAAAGGGGATTGACCCAAGCTATTGTACTCACCGAATACCAATGGAGGAAGAATGTAAGCCCATAGCTCAGCCCCAAAGGAGACTCAATCCGGCAATGCAAGAAGTGGTAAAGAAGGAGGTGCTTAAACTCCTTGACTCAAGTATAATCTATCCTATTTCTGATAGTAAATGGGTTAGTCTAGTGCAGTGTGAGCCTAAGAAGGGGGGGGGGATGACAGTGGTTAAGAATGAGCTAAATGAATTGATTCCAACTCGTACAGTTACGGGTTGGAGAGTCTATATTGATTTCAGAAGATTAAACAATGCCACAAGAAAAGATCATTTCCCTTTGCCATTTATTGCCCAGATGTTAGAGAGGCTAGCAGGGAATATGTTTTACTATTTTTTAAATGGATATTCGGGGTATTTACAAATTCCCATAGGCCCTGAAGATCAAGAGAAAATGACCTTTACCTGCCCTTATGGCACATTCGCCTATAGGAGAATGCCTTTCGGATTATGTAATGCACCGGCTACGTTTCAGCGGTGTATGATGGCTATTTTTCATGACTTTATAGAGAAATTTATGGAGATATTCATGGACGATTTCACTGTTTTATGGGGTAGATTTTGAGAGCTGTTTAGAGCATCTCGATTTAGTGCTAGGGAGGTGTGAAAAGACCAACCTAGTATTGAATTGGGAAAAATGCCACTTTATGGTAAGAGAAGGCATTGTGCTTGGGCACAAAATTTCTGAGAAAGGGATAGAGGTCGATAAGGCTAAGATAGAAGTGATAGAGAAATTGCCACCCCCAACTAGTGTCAAAGGCATTAGGAGTTTTTTAGGACATGCAGGATTTTACCGCCGCTTTATCAAAGATTTTTCAAAAATTGCTAAACCCTTGTCCAATTTACTCATGAAAGATGCTGTTTTGATTTTGATAGTGAATGCATGCTAGCTTTTGAAACTTTGAAACAAAGGCTCATTTCAGCCCCGGTGATTATATCTCCGGATTGGAATTGAATTAATGTGTGATGCTAGTGACTTTGCAGTAGGGGCAGTGCTTGGACAAAGGTGGGAGAAGGTATTTTGTGTAGTTTATTATGCAAGTCATACTCTGACAGGGGCACAGGTTAATTATACCACAACTGAGAAGGAGCTTCTTACAATTTTTTATGCTTTCGAGAAGTTCAGACCATATTTGCTGGGTACAAAAATTGTGATGTGGTCTGACCATGCAACCTTAAGGCATCTGCTTACTAAGAAGGAGTCAAAACCAAGACTGATTCGATGGGTGCTCCTCTTACAAGAGTTTGATGTGGAAATCAAAGATAAGAAGGGGGTGAAAAATTTTGTGGCGGATCATTTGTCAAGATTGGATAATGATCACATTGAAAAAAGGGAAATTTTAGATTTATTCCTTGATGAACATATTTGTGCTATATTTGCAAGTGAAATTTTTGTTCCTTGGTTTGCTAATTTGGCTAATTTTCTTGCAGGAGGATTTATGCCAAAGGAATTCACATGGCAACAAAGGAAGAAGCTGAAAGCAGATGCCAAACACTACATTTGGGATGACCCGTATTTGTTTCATCTGTGTGCTGATCAAGTGCTAAGGAGGTATATCTCAGATGAGGAGAAGGGTGAGATCATCATGGCTTGTCACAGTGGGGAAGCTGGTGGACACCATGGGCCAAATAGAACGGTATCGAAAATTCTATCTTCTGGTTTTTATTGGCCTACTATGTTTAAAGATGTGCAATTTTTTGTGAAAACCTATGATAGATGCCAAAGGGTAGGCAACATTTCTAGGAGAGATGAGATGCCTTTAACCAATTTGCTTGAGGTAGAACTGTTCGATTTGTGGGGGATAGACTTTATGGGGCCTTTTCCGGTTTCCTATGGGTATGAGTGTATTTTAGTGGCAGTTGACTATGTGAGTAAATGGGTAGAAGCCATAGCCACTAGAATATGTGATGCCAAAGTGGTACTAGATTTCTTGATGAAGAATATATTCACCCGATATGGAACCCCTAGAGCGATTATTAGTGATGGTGGTAAACATTTTGTTAACCACCAATTCAAGGCTTTATTGAAAAAATTTGGAGTTAGGCATAAGGTCACTACCCCTTATCATGCTCAAGCTAATGGGCAGATTGAAGTGTCCAATCGGGAACTTAAGGCCATCCTAGAGAAGACTGTAAATTCATCCAGAAAGGATTGGTATTTAAGGTTGGATGAAGCTTTATGGGCTTACAGAACTGCATTCAAAACATCTATAGGATTATCCCCATTTAAGCTTGTTTATGGTAAATCATGTCATCTCCCTGTCGAACTAGAACACAAAGCTTATTGGGCAACCAAGTTTCTAAATTTTGATATCAAGAGTGCAGGTGAGAAGAGACTTCTCTAGATGAATGAACTTGAAGAGATACGCTATTGGTCGTATTAACTAGCAGAGAAGTATAAGGAAAACACAAAGAAATGGCACTACAAGAAATTGGTCAGGAAAAAATTCATTCCAGGTATAAAAGTTCTTTTATATGATAGCAAGTTGCGTTTATTTCCAGGAAAGCTAAAATCGCGGTGGAAGGCACCTTATGAAGTTGTGGGAGCTGATCAATTTGGAGTGGTAACATTGAAGCACCCGAGGGGTGAAAACGAGTTCAAGGTAAATGGACATCGTGTGAAGCCTTATTTTGAATCAACATATGATGGGGCTTTAGCGATTGTCAACCTTGCGGATCCTTAACGGTATTTAAAAGTCCAACTGCGGACTTGTTAAATGCATAACTTTTTCTCAAACTTTGTTATTTTGTGTTTATTGATATTTCCTTTAGGTAGTTAGTCTTGTTTATTTTTGTCTAATTTGTGTGGTTTGTAGTCATAATGAAATTATGTTTTTAATTGGATAATTTTCAAAGTTTTAGTAGCATGAAGTTTAGAGGGATTTATGAAGTTTTTGCAAGTTTGCAGGTGGTCACGGTGGCCAGGATTCTAGTTGTCACCGTGACTAGAGGAAAATGCATTCTGGATTTTGGATTGTGCACATGTCACGGTGGCAAGGTATCTGGTTATCACCGTGACCAGATGAGGATGGCATTCTGGGTTGGTATACCTGGTATGTCATGGTGACAATGATTCTGGTTGTCACTGTGACCAACTGGTAAGTAGCATTCTATTTTGTTGTGTGCGCATGTCACGGTGGTGATTGTTTTGGTTGTCACCGTGACCCAAGGTGGATTGCATTCTATTTTTAAGTTTGCACATGTCACGGTGGCAATGAAATCCATTATGACCGTGACGTGTTGAAGCTTCGATTGTGTTTTGAAATTGTGGTATGTCACGGTGGCAACCGATTTAGTTGTCTCCGTGACCATGTGGCGGTTCAAATTTGGATTGAAAATTTTGAGTATGTCACTGTGGCAACCATTTTGTTACCACCGTGAGCCCCGCGAAACTCTGTTTTAAAATTCCAGTTTTTCGTGTTTTATCTCTCACTTTACCACTCATTTCTCTCTCAAAGTTTGCACTTTTCATTATCTTCTGCTATTTTGTGCTTCAATTCTCTCTTTTAGGCTTCAATTTCTGCGAACCTACAATAAGTAAGTAATTTTGCTCTTTCTTTCTTATTCTTCATTTTCATTTATTTTCTCCTTGCGTTTCTTTTTCCCTGTTCATGTTCTTCTCTATGGCTGTGCTTTTGAGGTCTCAATTTTATAACCATTCAGAATTTTCTTTTCATTATGCTCTGAATTAATATTGTGATTGTTCTAAATTCTTATTTCAATTCTCAATTTTACATCTTTGACATTGAAACCATGAAAGAAATTGGATTGGGAAGTTAGGGCATGTGTTTTTGTTCGTGAATTTGGTTGATTGATTTTACTCAAATTCTTGATTGCAATTGGAATTTTTTAGGTTTTACCTGTGTTGTTCTACATTTTCTTGCTTCCAATTTCAATTTTGGCTTGTGGTTGATGCCTATGATTGAATATTTCAGAAGGTATATTTGCTGCATATCAATTGTTCGACAAAATGCCACAATGATTATTTTTCCAGATTATTGCAACTCCTGTCAAGGTGGAATATTGGATTTAATTTGTTGTGGTGTTTAGTTGGGGAATATGTAATCATTGAGCATTCTTGGATTATTTTTGAATTGATTTATCTCTTATAGAATCAAATGGGTATGTGAGAATGATTATGCTTGGTTAGAATAAGCTTGATAATTGATGCTAGATATTTAGGACCATTGCTATTTTATGCACTTTTAATGCTATTGAACTTGGTTTTGGTTTTCATGCAGTGGCTCCTAAAAGAAAGAGTTCAGCTATAGCTTTTAGTTCCTCCAGCCAGCCCTCAGTCGATATTTCTAAAGTACCGAGCTGGGTCCCGGGAAACAAGAAGGCTGCCTATGCTCTATTCTCCAAATGCTCGTACGTGCTAACCAGTTATTTGGATTTCGATCTGTTGGAGAAACTAGGAATCAAGAATGAAGTCCAGCGGCTAATTGCAAATGTTGGCTGGGAGCGAGTTTTTGAGCATACTGAGAAGTTTATCCTGGGTTAACAAGGGATTTTGTGTCGACCATCACTTATCGGATCGGCCGAGACTCTGCCACAGATCTAGGAGAGGTTTCCTTTTCTCTAGATGGCACAAGGTATGAAATCACTTTTGTGAGATTTTCGGAGATACTTGGTTTCCCACCCCTTGCACCGGACTGTTACAATGACTATAATAAAGATGGTGCTTGGGCAATGATTAGGGACACGGTGACTGCTACCACATATGTCTCGAGGAAAACAAAATCGCATCACCTACACAGCCATGTCCTATAAATCCTCCATCGATTTTTCTCGTTATCTCTTTTAAGTCACGTGGATTCAGCGAGATAAGTAAATTTACCTGAAGCACTGTTTCTTGCATGCATGGTGAGGGGATTCAGGATTAATGGCACCACGTATGTAAGGCATAAATTGGAAGAGATGTAGTGGAATCCGAAAAAGTTAAAAAAATAGCACTTGGTGGGTTGGTCACTGCTGTTGCTAAGGGTGTACATCACCCATTGAGAAAGATCAAACTGCTCCCATCCATTGCTGTAATTGACAAGAAGATGCTCAAGAATATGAAGGTCATAGTGACTGATGAGACAAGAACTGATAGCTTTAGATTGACCACTTGCAATGAGTATCTGCAGGGAGTACAGCGAGGTCTAGGAGGCTTGCCCCATGAGCAAGAGGAAGACCCTCCAGCTCTAGTGCCTGAGCAATTTTCCTCGCAGCAATACAGTGCTATTATGGAGCGCATGGTCACCATCACTGCATCTCAAGCCGATCTTCAGTCACAGATGGATCAGGTGCTATTGGGACTTTCCTCTTTAACTTCGCGATTTGATGTGCATTTCCCACCACCACCATCTCCAGAATGTTGAGCAAGGAGACCTCCTTTCTTCTATTTTTATTTTAATTTTTTTTTGTATCTTTTTGACTTGCTGGGATAGCAAGATATTGAGTGTGGGGTAGGAGGAGTAACCCCAACATCTTAATATATAACTAATAGATATTATGTTTTATTTATTTTATCTGCATCTTTTATGTTTATTTATTTGTATTCGCATGTTTTATTTTGTTTTAGTTCGTGTGTTTTTTATTGGTTGTCTGAATTTTCCTATCTTAGTTTAGTTTGCCTCTAGTTATTCCTGTTGTGAATGTTTTGAACTTTAATTTGAGAATGAATTATCTTAATAATTGATCCTAGCAAGAGAGTAGTTGAAAGTTTTAGCAGCAAATTAATCTCAATTAGTCATATATCTTGTAATTTTCAATCTTTTGTGCACTATAGGCTTGTTTGCGAGAAAACTATATAAAAAAAAATTTAGTGTGTGAAAGTTTTTGAATGAAAGAATTTTAGAATAGTTAGAACCTTCCTCATCACCCTTCGAAACGTTATAACAACTTAAGCAGGTTTAGGACATGATTTAGGCAATTTTTTTTTAATAACCACTTTAAATGACTTTTTACCTACCTGCATGCGTAATTTCTATTGCTAGCCCCGTTGAGCTGATTTGGTATGCTAAAAGCGTACTACGCATTTTTCTTTGCTACACTCTTATTTTACCATTTAACCTAAATGCTTTTGCCTATCCTTTCTAAGAATTGGCCACTCTAGGATTGGGAGGGGGGGGGGGAGGATATCATTGAAAGTTGAATAAGTGTATTTACTGTTAAAATAGTGTGGGTGTGATAAGAATTGTGAAACTTTGGGGTGTTGTCTAGTATATTTCCCTTAATGGAGTCAAACTTGTTGTAAGAAAATAGAGGTTTTGGGTATCTCATAAAATTTTTTTAAAAAAAAAGAAAAAAAAAAGAAGAAAAAAAGAATTTAATGAAAAGGTTGATCATTGTTTTATTTTTTTAGTTAGTCAGATGTAGAAAAATTCAAGTGTGGGGTACCCTTAATTAGAAGAAGATGTCTTCATAGATGATTGGGTTTGAGAGAAAAATTTCTTTAAGTAATTTCGTCTTTTGTTTTCCAGTGGTTTAATATTTTTCATTATGGGTAGTTCAAACAAGTTTTGGCAACTGCAGGGGGGTGGGGGGCTGACTCTTTGTTTGAATTCCTTAACTATTCTTGTTAGCCAATTTCCTAACCTAACATTTCAACCTTGGTTTAAGTCCTAATGATTCTGCTCTTAGCTTGAGTTATTTTGTGGAGATGATCCTTGTGGTTCCAGTGCTAAAGGCGAGGCCAATGATTACCCTGAGATGCAAGTCCATAACTAATTTGAAAAATTATTTGCTTATTCATTTCTTTTGCTCAATTACTGAAATGTACTGGTTGTTTTGTTTTGGAAAGAGACAATTCGTTTTTAGCCTAGCACACACACATGTGAAATTTCTTGATATAAGCTGATTTGAGAATTTGTGGTTTAGACTATTACAACCCGATTTGGCCCTAGTAGAATTTTGAAATTTTTGTTTGGGAATTCACGAGTTTGTGTGTATAAGAGAGTGTATTTGAGTAAGTGGCTTGTGTGTGGGTTCTGTCGCGAGCGCGACAGAATGCTTCACGTGAAGTCTACTTGAGTTGGATTATTTGATGTGTATCGGACACGTGACGGCATAGTAGTTTGACAAGTGGCGTCATAGGGGATTGACACATGGCTATAAGGGAGAGTGACATGTGGCATGGGACTTTTTGGATTGAGATGGATTAATTGAGAGTGGTTGGCATTAAGTGGAAGTGGGTGGCATTAATGTGAGGACTTGTTGGCTTTGGATTTGGTTTGACCGGCCACTTTCCTACTCTCATTTCAATTTTCTGCTTTTGGCTCTTTGCTCTCCTTTTTCTTTTCTCTTTACTCTTAGTTGCCGTGTCCCTTTTTCTTGCCATTTCTTTGCTTTTCTTCTTCATTTGCTTGGTTCTTTGGGAAGAACCACTTGGATTGGTTAAAGGAAGTGTAGAAGGACTTGATTAGGTCTCTTCAAGAAGGTAAGTTGGATTTGTTCTTCGATCTGACCTCTTTTTTCTTTATGTTTATGATTTAAAGTAAAGAGAAGAGTAACCCTAGTGTTTTGAATGGTTTGTGCATGGAAGCTGTGAACAAGAAGTTGGATAAAGGCAAAGAGAAGGTTGGAATTGAGTAAAGAACAGAATTTGAGCTACATAGAGGTAGGGATCGAGTGCGATCTTATTGTTTTTGCATGTGTTTACATGAAATATGTTTGAATAGAGACATATTTGAATAGAGAGATGTTTGGTGAGCTTTAATTAGCTCAACTGCTCTTTTAGAGTATATTTGTTAGATGTTCAACTTGATTGCTTGCAGTGTTTATGATATGTGTATATATGTTTATAAGTATGTAACTTGATCATTTGAGTGTGTGTTGATGTTGTTAGACGGGTTACCATGTAGTTGTGATGATAAAGTTTAGTTTTGGGAAATTCTGTTCATTTTGCATCTGACCTCCGTGAAGTGTTTTTGTCATAAGTAGAGTTCTAGATCTCAAAATTGAGTTATTATTGAGCCATTAGAACCATGACCTCAATACCTGTAAAGGTCTCAGAAATGATCTTGAGCAAATTATTGCTCTAAGACCCTATAAATTGGCAAAAATAGAGGTGTCTCTACTTTGGCTGGTACATTTGAGAAGTTCAGATTGTTTAGATCATATCTTAAGTTTTAGATTTCCAAATGACCTTAAATTTCTCCCATTTGAAAGTTATCTTCCTAGGGAACAATTGTTAAGAAGGATGTTTTGTCTAAAAATGACGTTTAGAGGTCGGTTTAGATGATACAAGTTTGAGGTGAGAAGCAGTCTTGTGAAGGTTCCTGACGGAGCCTTTTGTCGCGAGCGCGACAGTGGTCGCGAGCACGACAGAGAAGGTCATAAGAGTGATTTTCCTCTTGATTTAGGGCCCATGGTTGACATGAATGAATTCCCCACCTTTCCCCTCAACTAATTTGTACATTTTTGAGTGTTTTTCTTCCCGAAATGCACCCGAACTTCATGATAAGTTCCTATAGCATGTCCAACTCATTTCTAACCTTATGAAATGAGTATGTGAGTGGTTGTTAATTGAAATTATAGGTGATTAAAGCTATGGCATAAGAGTTTAATAATAAAATTAAATGTATATATGCTTTTAAATTATTAAACATAATATGCATGTGATATTGATCATGTATGATTGAATTATAATGTGTGAAGTCTATGAACATGTAAAATGAATTGTGTATTTGATTAATTAGTAATGTGTAGTACAAAGATTTGTTAATATGGTATTGCTACATGTAAATATATGCATGGTTTGCTCAGTTAATATGTAAATAGTGTATAGTGTTCTTGAATGAACAGTAGAGTACATGCAATGTATATTATTTAGTTGTAGAGTTCTTGTTTGAGCCTGAATGGTCACAGTAGTGGATAGATAAGCATGTTTATAAAGGGTTAGAGTGCAGCTGCTACAGTGACCTTAATTGGTCTACTGACGAATACACAGAGTATTCATTTTGAGTTAAGCCTCTAGAGTTTGATACTGTTTATCAGTATCCATAGTAAAGTACCCATATCCACAATTGTTGAAAGTTCAAGCTAAAGTGTATTTTGTAGTGTACAAGAGGTATAATGGAGATGTGTATATGTATATGAATATTGTGTGACATGATATTGGTATTGTTTGCCTTATTTGGATATTTGCACATAAAACTAATCGGAGTGAATGTCATTTGTTACAAGGTTGTGTATATGTATATGAGCACAGTGAGATTGTATCGATACTTGTATATGTATTTGAGGTGTTACCGACACCGTTTGCCATATTTGGATTTCTGCATAAGAAAGGATTAAAGCATGATAATATTTTACTTAGAAGATTCGGAATATGATTATGTGTATATGACATGATTAGTGATATGCATGTGATATAATTGTGACTTCGTTCGAAGTCTATTATGTCTGTTCATCCCCACTAATCGTTATCGCTTAGCACGGATGTTTATTTCCGTGTAGGTTCACAAATTCAGAGCCAGTGAGAGTGTGCATCTGCAGGTCAAGGCCACTAGAAAGTTTTGCTATATTTTTTTGTATAAGTTAGAGATAGAGTTGGTGATGTTTTGAGTAACATCATTATGTAAATGTATATGCACAGGAAAGAGTATGGTAATCACATGTAAATGTATATGTAAAGCTAAATGGAAACAGATTGTAAAATGAACATGTATAAAGATGAATGTATATATGTAGTTAATATGAATTGCATGTTGGGCCCTAGTGTAGTATTATTTTATTTTATTGTTCTTAAATAGATGTGTATAATGCTATCGCTTCCGCTAGTGTATGTATATGTATACGTATGTGTCCGCGTAGCGTCCCGATATCCTTCCAGGGGGTATGGGGGTGTTATATTTAGTGGTATCAGAGCATAGGTTCGAGGTTTTGGTCTATAAGATGTAGAGTATAGGTTAAATGTCTGAGTTTGTTTAGAGTCGTGGCCTAATGCAGATGCTGATTGTGTAGTGTATAGATGAAGGGTTAGTGAGATGTTGGATATAGTGAGTAATATGAATTTGTATGGTTAGTAAGAGTTGGAGTTGACACTCTGTATTCCTGTCAGCTATCTCCTTGAAATCATTTGACATAAGCATAGTGAAACATGGGGATGGGAAAAAAATGCATTACTACAACTTGCATCGCATTTTCGCATCTTTTCGCATACATAAATCACTACATAGCCATTTCATCTGCATCCCTCATTTGTATGTGAAGAAGCATCATGGTATGCGCTTCATTGAGAAAAGCTGACAGGATATACATCGAGTGAGTGATGTTTAGAAGAAGTGTATCGATTAGAGTGCAGTGCGTTAAGGAAAGTGTGAAGTGTGTATGATTTGATAGCTGTATGGTATAAGTGATAGTGATTTGGAGATTTGTTTAAGGATTTACCTATGTAAGTAATTAGTGGGGAAATTTCGAGGACGAAATTTCTTAAGGGGGAGAGATTTATAACAACCCGATTTGGCCTTAGTAGAATTTCAGAATTTTTGTTCGGGAATTCACGAGTTTGAGTGTATAAGAGAGTGTATTTGAGTAAGTGGCTTGTGTGTGGGTTCTGTCGCAAGTGCGACAGAATGCTTCACGTGAAGCCTACTTGAGTTGGATTATTTGATGTGTATCGGACATGTGGCGGCGTAGGAGTTTGACAAGTGGCGTCGTAGGGGATTGACACATGGCTACAAGGGAGAGTGACATGTGGCATGGGACTTTTTGGATTGAGATGGATTAATTGAGAGTGGTTGGCATTAAGTGGAAGTGGGTGGCATTAATGTGAGGACTTGTTGGCTTTGGATTTGGTTTGACCGGCCACTTTCCTACTCTCATTTCAATTTTCTGCTTTTGGCTCTTTGCTCTCCTTTTTCTTTTCTCTTTGCTCTTAGTTGCCGTGTCCCTTTTTCTTGCCATTTCTTTGCTTTTCTTCTTCATTTGCTTGGTTCTTTGGGAAGAACCACTTGGATTGGTTAACGGAAGTGTAAAAGGACTTGATTAGGTCTCTTCAAGAAGGTAAGTTGGATTTGTTCTTCGATCTGACCTCCTTTTTCTTTATGTTTATGATTTAAAGTAAAGAGAAGAGTAACCCTAGTGTTTTGAATGGTTTGTGCATGGAAGCTGTGAACAAGAAGTTGGATAAAGGCAAAGAGAAGGTTGGAATTGAGTAAAGAACAGAGATTGAGCTACATAGAGGTAGGGATCGAGTGCGATCTTATTGGTTTTGCATGTGTTTACATGAAATATGTTTGAATAGAGATATGTTTGAATAGAGAGATGCTTGGTGAGCTTTAATTAGCTCAACTGCTCTTTTAGAGTATATTTGTTAGATGTTCAACTTGATTGCTTGCAGTGTTTATGATATGTGTATATATGTTTATAATTATGTAACTTGATGATTTGAGTGTGTATTGATGTTGTTAGACGGGTTACCATGTAGTTGTGATGATAAAGTTTGGTTTTGGCAAATTCTGTTCATTTTGCATCTGACCTCCGTAAAGTATTTTTGTCATAAGTAGAGTTTCAGATCTCTAAATTGAGTTATTATTAAGCCATTAGAACCCTAACTTCAATACCTGTAAAAGTCTCAGAATGACCTTGAGCAAATTCTTGCTCTAAGACCCTTTAAATATGCAAAAACAGAGTTGTCTCTACTTTGGCCAGTTTATTTGAGCAGTTCAGATTATTTAGATCATATCTTACGTTTTAGATTTTCAAATGACCTGAAATTTATCCCACTTGAAATTTAACATCCTAGGGAACAATTGTTAAGAAGGATGTTTTGTCTAAAAATGACGTTTAGAGGTCGGTTTAGAAGATACAAGTTTGAAGTGAGAAACAGTCTCGTGAAGGTTCCTGACGGAGCCTTCTGTCGTGAGCGCAATAGAGAAGGTCATAAGAGTGATTTTCCTCTTGATTTAGAGCTCATGGTTGACATGAATCAATTCCCCACCTTTCCCCTCAACTAATTTATATATTTTTGAGTGCTTTTCTTCCCGAAATGCACCCGAACTTCATGATAAGTTCCTATAGCATGTCCAACTCATTTCTAACCTTATAAAATAAGTATGTGAGTGGTTTTCAATTGAAATTATAGGTGATTAAAGCTATGGCATAAGAGTTTAATAATGAAATTAAATATATATATGATTTTAAATTATTGAACATGATATGCATGTGATATTGATCATGTATGATTGAATCATAATGTGTGAGTCTATGAACATGTAAAATGAATTGTGTATTTGATTAATTAGTAATGTGTAGTACAAAGATTCGTTAATATGGTATTGCTACATGTAAATATATGCATGGTTTGCTCAGTTAATATGTAAATAGTGTATAGTGTTCTTGAATGAACAGTAGAGTACATGCAATGTATATTATTTAGTTGTAGAGTTCTTATTCGAGCCTGAATGGTTATAGTAGTAGATAGATAAGCATACTTATAAAGGGTTAGAGTGCAGCTGCTACAGTGAACTTAATTGGTCTACCGACGAATACCCAGAGTATTCATTTTGAGTTAAGTCTTTAGAGTTTGATACTGTTTATCAGTATCCACAGTAAAGTACCCGTATCCACAATTGTTGAAAGTTCAGGCTATAGTGTATTTTGTAGTGTACAAGAGGTATAATGGAGATGTGTATATGTATATGAATATTATGTGACATGATATTGGTATTGTTTGCCTTATTTGGATATTTGCACATGGAACTAATCGGAGTGAATGTCATTTGTTACAAGGTTGTGTATATGTATATGAGCACAGTGAGATTGTATCGATACTTGTTTATGTATTTGAGGTGTTACCGACACCGTTTGCCATATTTGGATTTCTGCATAAGAAAGGATTAAAGCATGATAATATTTTACTTAGAAGATTCGGAATATGATTATGTGTATATGACATGATTAGTGATATGCATGTGATATAATTGTGACTTCGTTCGAAGTCTATTATGTCTGTTCATCCCCAAAAAGCGTTATCGCTTAGCACGGATGTTTATTTTTGTGTATGTTCATAGATTCAGAGCCAGTGAGAGCGTGCATCTGCAGGTCAAGGCCACTAGGAAGTTTTGCTATATCTTTTTGTATAAGTTAGAGATAGAGTTGGTGATGTCTGAGTAACATCATTATGTAAATGTATATGTACAGGAAAGAGTATGGTAATCACATGTAAATGTATATGTAAAGCTAAATGGAAACAAATTGTAAAATGAACATGTATAAAGATGAATTTATATATGTAGTTAATATGAATTGCATGTTGGGCCCTAGTGTAGTATTATTTTATTTTATTGTTCTTAAATAGATGTGTATAATGCTATCGCTTCCGCTAGTGTATGTATATGTATACGTATGTGTCCGCGTGGTGCCTCGATATCCTTCCAGGGGGTATGGGGGTGTTACAACTATTCTACTTAATGCTATGATTGTTGTTAAGTTTTCTTATTCCGCATTAGAGTTTGAAATTTCAGGAATGTGGATAATTCATTTACTCGAGGACGAGCAAAGTCTAAGTGTGAGGTATTTTGATAACTTCAATTTAGTATTTAGTTTTGATAGTATTTTCGTATGATTTATGGGTGTTTAGTGGTATTTATTGTCATGTCATGCTTACTTTAGATTAATTTTGTCAATCTTAATGAAATTAGAAATTTTATGCATTTTAGTTAGCATTTTGATTGAGATTGAGTTGTATTTGCAGCATTTTTTTTAGGCACCTCACGGTCACAATGAAACTAGTTGTGACCGTGACATTCGAAGGATTCAAAAACAGTAGCTGGGCATACTATGGGTCACGGTCACAACCAATGTTGTTGTGACCGTGACATATTTCTTCATTGGACAGAATGCAGGCAGGAAGCACCTCACGGTGGCAACCTATCTGGTTGTCACCGAGACATTAAATTCACCAAGGCAGAATCAATTGAGAAGGTACCTCACGGTGGTAAAGGAATCCATTGTCACCGTGACATAAAGAATTCCTGGACAGAAGCTAAAGTTGAGCATCTCACGGTGGCAACAAATCCGGTTGCCATCGTGACCCATATCCTATGCGCACGGCAGATTCACTTCCTCGACAACCTCACGGTGACAACCATTTGGTTGCCACCGTGGCCCCTCGGGATATATAAATACAAGTTTTCTATTTGACCAAGGGGCGGATTTTGAACCTATTTTTATATTAGGGTTTTAATTCTAGAATTTTTTACAAGCTTTTCGATTGTTCTTAATTTAGGTTTTCAACTTTGTCTTGAGAATTAAATTACAAATTAAGAGTTTTACATTTGAAACACATAGTTTAATTTCAATACACAGTTTTACATCCGGATTTCTAGAATTTTTCTCCGTTGAAGATTCGAAGAAGGAGATCTAAGAACGTGGGATTCAACCGGGATTTCCTCCTTAATGAATTTCTGGGTTTATTCTTTCCTTTTTCCTTTTGATTTTGTAATGGATCGTGAGTAGTCTTTTAGTTTTTTGGGGGATCTTTGAATCCCATACCCATGATGTGAATTCTGAACATCTTTTGAAATTAAATATATGAATGAATGGTTTATTTCACTGGTTCTTATCGTTAATTCATGGGATTTATTTTCTCAAGTTAATTTCCTGTTTTGATGAATGATTTATTGCATGTATCTTTATTGGTTATTGAGTTGTATGGATTGGATGCCATGATTATTTATTTTTAGTTTTTATCATTCTTGCTGTATCTTTTGGATGACTCCGATTGGGAATCTAGAAGTGCATAATTTTATGATTTAAGATTAGAGTGGCGAGTGAGATAATTAAGTTATGGGTTGTTTGGCTCCGTATTGGGAAAATAAACCAAGCTTAGGATTTTAGACCCGTGCATAGGCTAGTTATATGGCTAGCTCCGGATTGAGACGTCATGTAATTAGAGTAGCTGGCTCCGGGTAGGGAAGCTTGGGTTAAGAGGGTTATCCCGATTTTATTCATATATGTTTCTTAGATTAATTTAATTCGCATTTGGGTATGGGGTGGATGAGTGAACCCGAGCAACGTTCTTTATTTTTTGAATTTTTCTTGTTGATTTTTGCCATCAATTTATTTTTATCTAGATCTTTGCTATCAGTTTAATTCTTTTATTTTGAATTGCCTTTTCATTGTTTAATTTCTTTATTTTTAATCAATAGATAACTCAATCAATTCAAACATTTGGGAATTGTTTAGCATACATTTTATTTTCGTTACTTGCACACACAATCACTTGGGTAAGATAATTCAGGGTCCTAAATTTACCTCACTGTATTACTTGCCGATTCGGTACACTTGCTGAGGACGCGTCAAGAAATATTACATATATACACACACACACACACACATATCAATAATGCACAATTGTCGTGTACATGCATACATCACATATCATATGCTTTAATCATATACATATAATACAACAAACACATTTGCTTCAGCTGTAATATTTATTCATATACTGTAAAAGATAAAATATTATAACATCTCATATATGGTCAAATACTTGAGCATTTATAAACATTGCATATATCATAGCTCTACTAATTCATTCATAAGCATATAATAACCATTGCCTGAACTCACATCAATGGTGGATACGGGTGCTCTAGATACTGACTACCAGTACCAAACATTTAGAATCTGAAGTCTCAAATCATATAGATACCCGAAGGTAACAAGCTCTAGACCCTTACGAGCCAATCTCTAGCAGCTTCAAATTTTAACCCTTTATAAGCATGCTTATCTATCCACTATTATGACCATTCAGGTTTATACATATTAATTCTATACACTAAACCAAATACTCTACATATATTCAAGTATCTATAAAATCACTATCCATCAACTCAATTCAAATATTAACTAAGCAAATCATGCAAAGTATAAATAAAAAACCCTATATAGTATCATAAATAATGATTATTCAAAGCACCAGGAAGGGCCGCGCTCATGACCATAGTTGCGCCCATGATAAAGGCAAAATGTACAATGGGTCGCTATCGCGCTACCCATTACACTCACGATAGAGTGCTGGATTGCCTCTATCACGCTCGTGCACATGGTTGCGCTCGCGAGAAGGCGAAAGGGCCTCGGTCGCTCTTGCGCACGCGAACGAGCTCGCATCAGAAAACTGCCCGACAGAAGTTCGGCTACTGAACTCTTTATCATGCTCGCGATAGAGTCCTCCTTCGAAAAAGCTCGGATAACCAAGCTCTGTCATGCTCACGACAGAGACGAGCTTCACCATCAGATGCCTCGAGGATGCCCCTACGACCGACGTCCGTCGGCGCACCGAGCGACGCCTATCGATAGACGATCTGCGGTGGTTTTGAGTGGATTTTTAATGGATTTTACGGGATTTCAAAGGATTTTTCAAATATTTTATTTTATTTGATTTGATGGATTTGATTTGATTTCCAAAATATCACCAAATATTTGATTTGATCTCAAGAGATCTTCCAAAATCTGACGGTTTTAATTTGATTTTGTAAATCTTTTTCAAATTCAAATTTAAATTTTAAAAAGATTTGAATCCTTTTCCTTAGTCTATAAATAGGAGCTAAGATTAATTTTCAAGGGTTAGAAAATTTTTTGAAAGCGTTGGAAAATTTGTTGAAAGGTGGGGAAAATTTTCAGAAAAAAGTCAAAAGAATTGTCAAAAGTTTTCTTCTTATTTCTTTGATCAAAATCTTACTAAATCCTTCAAAAAAAGGTGAATCTGAGAAAGTGAAATTAATTTGTTTTTTCCTCAATTTGTCCTTTTTATATTCACAAGTACTACAAAAAATTTCAAGAAGCAAAAAACAATTTTCTTTTCTTTATTTGATTTTGAAAAATACAATTTTTCGGCAGAAAATTCCCCAAAATTGCACATTGCCGTTGATTCTTGTAGAATTCAAGGGAAAATATCACACGACATTCGCCTTTGGAAGATAATATTCTGAGGGTAAACATTCCGGATCGACCTCTAATTTATTTTATTGCTTTATATTAATTTATTTGTGATTAATTGTCTAAAAAGAGAGTTAATTGCAAAAAAATTGGGTTTTAATTGAATTTTTCTTCTCTTTTCCGGATTAGGGGGGATCGAAGGGTTGAAGCTCCACCGACAGCGAGTGACGGGCCATCGCTCAGGCAAGCGATGGGCCATCATGCAAGCCTTCTTTTCCCCATCGGTTGTCCCAGGGACGGCCGTCGCTTGCACGATTTAGGCCATCCCTGGGCCCTACTTTCCCCTTTCTTTA
This sequence comes from Excoecaria cochinchinensis, assembly GCA_947683425.1. Lineage (NCBI taxonomy): Eukaryota > Viridiplantae > Streptophyta > Magnoliopsida > Malpighiales > Euphorbiaceae > Excoecaria > Excoecaria cochinchinensis. The sequence continues at coordinate 1,023,468 of CANTUQ010000058.1, forward strand.
TTATTTTATCTTATTTCCCTTTATTTTTGTTTTCACTCATTTTTCAAGGCAATGTTTTACCCTTTTTTATTATTTACCCATTGTTTTTTATTAATACCTTCTGTTGTCATTTGATTTAATTATTTTAATAATATGTTGTTTGCTTTTGTGAGTTTAACTGTTTCTTTGAGATACAGGGTGCTGAGAAGGGAGATCCTGCCGGGGTGATTCGGGGACACCAAATTGGTTCATTTTCCTTACCTTATTTTCTTTTATTTTAAGTTTTGATTCCAATTTGTTGTAAATATTATTTTTGAGCTTGCTAATATTAAAATGGCAAAGGATTTATACAAATAGCGAGGGTTTTCTTAAATAAAATAGGACTAATGTCCTGATTTTCATCCAAACAAAACAAGCATGTTAACATTATTTTCTCTTTAAATATGCATGCGAGGACCAACGTCCTCACCCCGAAAATCGATATTCCCGTTTTATGAATGTTTGTATATTTCCTATTCATTTATAATGAGGGTTGTATTCCACCCCTAGTTTTATTGTAAATTATCTCATTTTTGTTTATTTTATGCTTCATCTATAGCTTTCCATTATATGATTAATCTGAACTTTAAATTCTTGCATTGAACAAAATGAGAGAAGGAATGAAATTCTAACTTCAAAACTCAATTATAATTTAATCAAGGTATGAATAAATGGGAAGTCCCGAACCATCTCTGGTCTTAGGCTCAACGAGGTTAGATGAACCTTTTCAATGCTCTATTGGAAAGGGAATTCAAAAATATCTCTTGTTTCCCAAAATAGACCTAATTTGCATTGTCTTATGCTCCATGAGATTAGTTGAACCATCTCGATGTACTATTGGGATGGAAATTCCAAAATATCTCTGGCTTGCCCAAAATAGACATATATACATCGTCTTAGGCTTCACAAGATTAGATGAATCTTTTCAATGTTCTGATAGGGAGAAAAAGGCTTTTATCGACAGCCGTCGCTTAGGCGAGCGACGGGCCATCGCAGAAGCCTTCTACTCCCCATCGGTTGTCCCAGGAACGGCCGTCGCTTGCACTATTTAGGCCATCCCTTGGCCCTCCTTTCCCCTTTCTTTATTATTTTATCTTATTTCCCTTTATTTTTATTTTCACTCATTTTTCAAGGTAATTTTTGCCCCCTTTTTATTATTTATCCATTGTTTTTCTATTAATCCCATCTGTTGTCATTTGATTTAATTATTTTAATAATATGTTGTTTGCTTTTGTGAGTTTAACTATTTCTTTGGGATACGGGGGGCTGAGAAGGGAGATCGTGCCGGGGTGATACGGGGACACCAAATTGGTTTATTTTCGTTACCTTATTTTCTTTTATTTTAAGTTTTGATTCCGATTTGTTATAAATATTATTTTTGAGCTTGCTAATATTAAAATGGCAAAGGATTTATACAAATAGCGAGGGTTTTCTTAAATAAAATAGGACCAATGTCCTGATTTTTATCCAAACAAAACAAGCATGTTAACATTATTTTCTCTTTAAATATGCATGCGAGGACTAACATCCTCACCCCGAAAATAGATATTCTCGTTTTATGAATGTTTGTGTATTTCCTATTCATTTATAATGAGGGTTGTATTCTGCCCCTAGTTTTGTTGTAAATTATCTCATTTTGGTTTATTTTATGCTTCATCCACAACTTTCCATTACATGATTGATCTGAACTTTAAATTCTTGCATTGAACTGAATGAGAAAAGGAATGAAATTCTAACTTCAAAACTCAATTATAATTTAACCAAGGTATGCATAAATGGGAAGTCCTGAACCATCTCTGGTCTTAGGCTCAACGAGGTTAGATGAACCTTTTCAATGTTCTATTGGATAGGGAATTCCAAAATATCTCTTGTTGCCCAAAATAGATCTAATTTGCATTGTCTTAGGCTCCATGAGATTAGATGAACCATCTCGATGTACTATTGGGATGGAAATTCCAAAATATCTCTGCCTTGCCCAAAATAGACATATATGCATCGTCTTAGGCTTCACAAGATTAGATGAATCTTTTCAATGTTCTATTGGAAGGAGGATTTCAAAATATCTCTGATTGCCCAAAATGGACACACATGCGCTGCCTTAGGCTCAGTGATGCTAGACGACCCTTCCCAATATTTTATTGGGCGGCGAATCTAAAACAACTCCTTGTTGCCCAAAATAGATGCCCTTGTAATCTTTTACAAGTTTTATGAACTTCTCCCGAATGCCCTAAAAGTGGGTTTTCGGGGTTGCAGGGGTTCGGCGCACATCACACTGACACAATAGTTGTTCTCTCTTCACTACTGCTATTCCCAAAGCCTTTACTAAAACCAGCATTGTAGCCCTTCCAACTGCCAGCATAACCTCCATTGCTAGCATTCCTCTTCTTCTTGAGGTACTCATCCCCAGTATCAACAGTCATATCCTTTAAGGATTCTCAATCCTTCAAACCTTTTACCTTGAGCCCATCCTTCAAGTAAGGGCAAGGATTACATATAAACATCCGATCTAATAAGGTTAATCCCTTTACCAGACGAAGTTACTTTAGCCATAGCCTGGAGCTTGGCTCCTAACTTTTCCTAAAGTTTCTTAACTACAGCGTCCTTAACTCTCAGAGCCTTTTTCTTCATCACTTGAGACCAAACTAGCTCATCTTCTACATTGTTAACAAAATTAAACTTACGGTCCCATTGAATGACACTTTTAGCTTTCTCAATATCTAGCCCCAAAACCACTCTTAGGCTAATACCATGAACCATAGAAATAGGTGGTGGAGCAACCAAAGTGATTGTACAAGTATAAATAACTAGCGATGGTTCAGCTAAGGCAACAGCTTGTCTAATAAGAGATGCACTAAAGCTAGGAGCCAAACTAATTAACAAGCTAACAAATAAGGTCATAATCTTTCTCCTAAAATCTTCAATCCTCTTATCCATCCTAGCATCCAACTCTTGAATGGTATCCAGGATGAATGGTGGAGTAGCATTTGCCATGATCTCTTGAACTCATTGAATTGAACTGGATTTCCTTACTATACGATGGGTTGGACCCCTAAATGACCTTGGAAAAGACTGATATATATTGGTTGCAGAACAAAATTGTTAGAATAATGCATGACTGTGATGCATATGCATGATCATGTGAAGGTTGGACCCCTGAACGACCTTATTACTCCTACACACGTAGTCAAATAGTCTATTTCCTAAGTGGGCTTAATCCACGAACAACATAAGACCCAGTAAAGTGCACGGTGAAAATTCGATAGTATAACACTCTATATTAAGAACACATACACAAGGTTTGCTCATTATATATTTGAGCAATCCAATCAAGCTAGGATAGACTCATTTTAGCATAAAAAGGCCCAACAGAGTAAGTAGCCCATTTAGGCATAAAAAGGCCTGATGGATAAACATCTAAACATATATGGGCTTTCTTAACTGATAAGGATCAACATTATACATAATGCATATTATTATGTAGCTTATTAACTAACTTGATAGAAGTATTTATACAATTATATGGGCTTTAGTCAAGGTATACAACTTTAATGTTATCCAAACATGATCCCTATGAATGGGTTTAGCCCATCAAGAGCATAATGATAAATTAGGTTACCATTTGATATGCCATAAAGCATAAGGCTTAAGCCGATGATTATCTCTAACATGCTTTTACATTGAATGAATGGTAGGTTTATGCTTCAAGAATACACTAAGGTAAAAAGAGAGACGCCTAACTTATTTTAAGTCTATAACATGATTATAATAAAAAATCTCAAAGAAAGATAAAACTTCTTACTCCAAGGCCCATGTAAAAACTATTAATTAAGGTTCTTTCGAAGCAAAGTCTTATGAGTCTTTAGTAGAGTCACCATTATGGTGCATGTCCTAAGATAATGGTTGGGACGAGACCATTTTATGTAAACCATTCCCACTTTTATGGATGGCTAGGTGAAGTTCTCTCACCCTTTAGATTGATGGTTTTATCTCTCTTCTCACATATATATCATGGCTTGAAAACACAAGGCACATTTTTTCACGTTTAAAAAGTGATAAAGCATGGAATATAACTTGAATAGAAATATAGGCTAACTTATCAAACATAAAACATGTTCATTTATTAAAGCCTAATTAAGTGAGAACATTAGTCCTTATATGCATTTGTGAAGAAGAGTTTATTATGAATTTTATGGTTGAAAACTAAGATATTGGTCCAATTTTAATAGAAAACTCACATATTACTTCATTAATATAAAGTATTTTCATTTTATTAAAAGGGTTACTTTAGATGTGACTTTTAGGCATAAAATAAGATATTGGATCAATTTTATCAACAAAAATCGCAATTATTTAACCTAATGTTTTTGTGGGAACTTTCCCATTAATCGGATTTTATGATACTAAATACGCAAATAAAATAGTAAGTAAATCATTAAATACATATATTATACTCCAAAAGCGATAAAAATTAATAAATAAGTTAAATAAATGTGAAATGTATAAATAAATAAATACAAAATTAAATAATGCAATAAATATGAAATAAAGCAAAAAAGAAGGCCAAAAGTCAAAGAAAACATAATGTACATCCATGGATAACAATTCACAGCCATGCATTTCCTGGCTTACTAAAACCAGAACGGGGACAAAGTTATGGTCATAACTTGCAAATCGCGATCGTGAACCACTTTTAAGCAGAAGCTCTTCCTATTTTTTCTTTATTTTTTTTACAACCCAAATGGGTCTAAAAAACCAAACTTATAACAACATGAGAACATATCAAAACCATTTAAAACAATTTTATTAACTTTGAAAATCATTACCCATTTTATTTTGAAATCAAAATCATCAATAAAAAGCAATAAACACACAAATATAAACATCAAAGCACTTAAAATATATTTCTAACAAATATGCAATAAATTCATTAAATGGGTTTCACAACTTAGATTTAAAAAGCAATGGAATTACCATAAAAAGCAACAAAAACACTTAATGGGTTGATTCACCACACTCAACTAGTGAATGGGTGAACCAACCCTCAAAATAATAAAATAAGGGGAAATATGTCCTTGAATAATTTACCTTCAAGCTTATATCCTCAAAAATTTATGAGGCAACAAAGGAATCCAAGCTTCTAAATGGAATTAGAGATTAAAATAGGGACTTTAGGAAAAAGGCTGTTTGGAAAGATAAAATCATCCTCCTCTAAAAACACCAACTTTGGGGTATTTATAGATTTTCAAATTTGAAAGATGATTATGTCAGGGCCGTGAAATGGCAAGTTATGATTGTTACTTCTATCAAAACTAAAACCAGCGTGCTCACGTATTTTCGAGCATAAAAATATGTCTTTAAGCATGAAAGGCTATGCACGACTGTGAAATGGAAACTCATGGCAATGACATGACTTCAGCTAAAATTTTAAAAACTTTTAAAATTGCTTCTCTATCATCTCAAAACAAATTTCTTTTCTATCTCTTAAACAAAATAACCACTTAAATCCTCTGAGCCTCTTGCTCTTTTAAATGATTATTTCATCATCAAGTTCATCCGATAATGAGCTCTAAAATCGTGTGTCCACAGGCTATTGATGAGATCAATGAATTTAGCCTTAATGTAAATGGAATTCAACTAGGCAATTCCATTGGATAACACGGTCGTGTGTATGTGTGACAAAAATGGTCGTGTGCGTCTATACAGAAATGACCATATCCATATGAAAATGAAACTGAAGTTTTAAGAGTTAAACTTTAAAATTTACTATTAAGCCGAACTATATGTTATTGAATTTGAAGCATCAGATATACATGTTAAGAGTGTATAGTTGGTGTGATGGTTAGTTATGGACTAAAATGACAAATACGATTAATCATATGCATGTTTTTAATTTTCATATACAGGACCTGCGTTGTAAGGCCCTAACTTGTACTTAGTCGTTTTAAATACATTTAGGGTACAAGAGTGGCTGAGAGTGTATATTGGGTTAAGTATGTGTGTTAGAGATATAACCGGTATTAATTAAAATGTAAAAGGGAAAAATGGTCATTTGACTCATATGGACTTAAATGCACAAAATGGGTTATTTAGTATGCTAGTGTATAAATATGATACAATTAAAATGTGAATATCACACCCCAAATCGGGCCTAGTCAGAATCGGCAAGCTAAGTCGGATAAGTGAAGGGTATTTCGATAATTTGTGCATGAGTGAATTTGACAATAAGGACTTAATTGCAAAGTAATTAATTAAATAAGTTAAGTGGGAAAAATTTTGGTGTGCATGTGGTGTAGGGTGTAGGGTATTTGTGATGGTTTAATCTAGAGAAGTGTGTGTACTGTACCCAAGGATGTAAAGTGTTTATGAGCAATTATTTGGTGTGTGTTGTGTTTTGGTACAAAATATTTCAAAGCATTGATTTAAGGGATCATTTAGTGCGTGAGTGGTGTATGGTACATTGGAGCTTGAAAGTCAAAAGTGGTTTGTTTGTCCAATGGGAGCTTGCCATGTGGAGAGTTAGGTGGGAGCATTTAGTGTGATTTGGGTTTAGGAGAGAGGAAAAGCAGATTTTCTTCTTCTTGTTCCCGTTACCCACTCTTCCTCCCCATTCTTCATTTTCTTTTCCTTTCCTCCCCGTTTCTTGCTCAATCTCTTGGTTTTGAGTGAGTTAGAGTTGATTTGGTAGAGCTTGGGGAGCATGATTGAAGAGGTAAGTGGTTAGGGTTTGGTTATTCATGCTTTGATCTTCTTCTCCTTTTAGGTTTGCTTTTTATTTTGGATCTAGGGTGTGGATTAAGAGTAATTTTCTAGGTTTTGGTGTGTGCAAGCTTTGGATGTCAAGAGGAATTTCAAGGACAAAGGGAAATATTGAGGATTAAAGCTTGGAGAGGATAGTGGGTTGTGCTTCATAGAGGTTTGGGAAACTTTCTATTGTATATGTGAATTTTAGTATATTCATGTGTGAAGTAAGTTTCTTGAATGTGTTGTTGATGATATATGATGATGGTAGTGAGTGTTGGTTTAAATTGTTCATTTGTGCATGTGAATAGGATTTTGGGTGAAAAACTGGGTTAAAATGCACTTAACCTTTCTTCGGTTATTAAGATTTATTGGGAGTTATAGAACTGAAAATGCTATGAAACCTGTGCCGTTGGTAAGATAAGATATATTCCTACAAATGTGTTAGAAATAATTTTGAGCTAATTTTAACTCTAAGTATCCCAAAATTGGTTAGCAAGTAGAGCTATCTTCTCTGGCCGGGTTCAGGGGAGCACTATAGGTTGTTTAGATTATGTCTGAAGTTATAAATGTCAAATTGATCTGAAATTTGTTTCATTTTAAAGTTAACATCTTAGGGAACAAATGTTAATAAGGAAGTGTTTCCTAAAAAGGTCGTTTACATGTCAGTTTAGGCTGAACAAAAACATATAATGAAGCAGTCCTGAGTTTTGGCTTCTGTTTTGCAAATTTTTGGTATGTCACGGTCACAATGAATTAATTGCCACCGTGACCGATGCCCAGAGAAGGCAGAATGCTTATTTTTGGACCTCACGGTCACAATGAATTCATTACCACCGTGATCCCTTCTGTTTTGACCATTTTATGTGTTTTTCTTCCCGAATTGAACCCGTATTGCACCGAAACTTTCTGGGATCCATCCGATGCATGTTTAGGACTATTAAATGAGTATAAGAATAGTTATCACTTGGAAAATAAACATGATTAGGATTAAGATTAATAGCAAACTAATGAAGTAATGATGTGTAATTGTATGTACTAGAATCAAGTCAAGTTTATTGACATTATTGAGCATTATAATACTTTAATCTATATAGATGTGTATGATATGAACAAGTATGCATAAGTATGAATTAAGATCTAAGTTATATACACATGAAAGACATCAGAGTTTGCTTAATGAAATATATATATATATATATATGGGATATGAGTAGTGAATGTGCGATTGAAGTAATTGCCGAACAATATTATATGATGCATGCTTTGATAATAAATATTATTAGAATGTATTAGTATGCAAGATATCTATGATGCTATTATGGTTCATGTGGATATTTGAGTGACTATTTAATATGATAATGGTAAATGTGCCTTAATGCTTTTAGCTTATGAATTCCTCTTTTTAATGGAGACCCATAATGCGGCAAACCGGGTAAGTAAGTATTTATATAAGTGTACAAATAGTTGGTATGAATGATATGATAAAGTGTGAGGAATAACATTTTGTTCTAGGCAGTGGGTATGTCACGGTGACAACCTAATGGGTTACCACCGTGAGGTACCCCAAGATTGCATTCTGCCAAGAGTTTTGGTATGTCACGGTGACAACCAATCTGGTTGTGACCGTGACCTACCCTGTTTTTGTAAAGAGTGGTTAGTTGTTAAAAGTAAAATTTGAATGTTAAGTTAATGATTGGCCTGATAATATTTCCATATTTGACTCTGATAAATTTTAGAATATTGAATAGTGCTAAAGCATATTGATGGAATTATATTGTATGCTTTATAATACGAATAGTATGATGCATGACTGATATTATTAATTTCTTTATATATCTACTATACTCTGGATTAAGTATGATGATATTTATATACTGTCTGATTTGACACATGATTTAAATGATGCAAGACCTGCGAGAGTCATTCTAGTGGATAGTTAGGCATGCCTAAGAGAGTCTTTTAGCTGCAGCCCTTTGAACGTTTGGACCCTGATCAGGTCCCTGTTTGGTTCCTCGCGAACCCTTTAGTGTGAATGGATCTTGTTTAAGATGCCCTTTCGTTAAAATGTTTTTGAATGTTTAAAATGATGTTGTTTTTCGATTCATACCCGTAAGGTACCCTGTGGCCGATTTGTACCCGTAAGGTACTGCCCGTATACTCGTTATCCGCTAATTTGAGTCAGCAGGTATTTTGATTTGCTTTGTTTGATATGAATATGAGAATATGATATCCAAATGCGTAAGATTTCAGTCATGTGAATCAGTTATGAATTCGAATGTGATTATGAATCTCTGAATGGGTTAAATGTGACCCAAACATGCATATTATGTGCGATTATTTATATCTATATCGTATTGTAACTGCGTTTGAATATAATCGATTGTGGTTATAAGCATGTGAATTAGTATGTATATGAATGTGATTTTATACTGTTAACTATTATGGATTAGCATGTGAACTAGTTTGCATGAAAATGCGACATTGACTAGTGAATGATTATATATGAATGTGGATATGATCCTCTAAATGCACGGCTTCTATATGCAAGTATAATATCATATGTGTTATGAATGTCCGCCTATGCCTTTTTCTTATGTTATGCCTTGGCAACCATTGTGAATGGCTGCCCATATTTTTTTTTCTTGTGTGTTTCCCCTCTAAGTGTTATCGCTTAACACAGGCTCTTTTCCCGTGTAGGTGGTAGGTTTGGTTTGGTTCGAGTCGCGCATCTGCAGGGTCGGCCACATAGGAGTTAGGAGTTATTGTTTCTGTTATCAGCTTCTATAATTTGGGTTGTATATTCTGTAACCTTTTGTAAATGTGTTATATGTAAGGGCCTTACTGTAATATTCGGCTGATGAAGTGTCGTTGTAAGTATGTGTTAAGTTATTCATCAGTTACGTCGTCTATTTTATGCTTCCGCTGATCGAAAGAGTGTATGTGTGGGTGCATGTGCTTATGCTTCCACTTGGTGCTTGCGAGTGTGTGAGTTAATGCATGATCAGCTTTTACCGCAAGGTAAGTTTTTAATTATTTCGCATTTACGCATGTATGATTATGTATGAATGTATGTTTGTGAGCGACCGTTGGTAGCGCTCTCCGGCATCCTTCCAATGGAGACGTAGGGGGTGTTACATTTAGTGGTATCAGAGCGCCGGTTTGGCGGTTCTGGTTATCTTGTTTGTTATGTGTTGAGTCTTTGCATGAGAGCCAGTTTCGTGTCGTGGCCTAATGCAAATGTGTCTTGTCTTGTGTCTTGTCTAGATGGAGTCTGATCCTAGAGAGAATGTGGGCGAGACAATAGTAAGTGTAAACCCAGTTGTGCTAATCAGAGTGTTTCTGAACCTCTTTCGGTTGGAGATTCCAGTCCTGTTTCTAATGATAGGACATTAGTTCAAGGATTGATTCAAATTTTGGATAGGCTGACTGCTCCTAGGATTTCTCAAGGTTTTGTTCAGAGTGTACCTCAGTAAAGAAAGGTGTCGAGTAAGAGGTTAGTGGGAAAGAAAAAAAAAATTCGAGGACCCCCGATGTGTCAACAATGTCAGAAGCAATATTGGGATAAGTGTAAGAAATGTAAGAAGAATTGGATACTGCCGGTAAGTGGATGAGTATTTGGATCTTGTAAGGTTTTGGTAGTACTCTATATGCCTGTCAGCTATCTCCAGAAAAGTGATTGAATGAAAGCATATTGAATCATGGGGATGGGACAAAGTGCATCATCATAGCAATAATTGCATTTCTTCAGTATCGTTCTGCATACATGAGCCAACACACTCTCATTGCATCATCATCCCTTTGACCATACATGATAAGCATTTGCATATATGTTTTGATTGAGAGAAAGCTGACAGGGTGTATATGTACTATTAGATATTAAGATTAAGGGTAAGAATGACGAGCTCAGCAATTGTTAAGGAAAGTGTTCTGTGTTTGGTTAAGTTGAGCAGAAAGAGTATTTCGGGATCTTATACAAGTGAAGGTAAAAAGGGATTTTGGAGTTTGACAGGAGTGTTATTGGTAAGGAGAAACGTAGATATGACGGACATCTTTTAAGTATTGAAGGATTTATGTGGCAATCGGCGAAAGTTAATTGGTTTATGTGTAAAGTGTTTGGGCTTCGATTTCTGACGGGCAGTTAAGTAATGACCATTCTGATGAATGTGTTTGATTCGAATATAAGAAAGTGACTTAGGAGTATAGCGATGGCGATAAGTGTAAGCGAGTGAGTAGTTTGAGAGTGAAGTGTATGAATTTGTTGGTGACTTAGAGTGTAGTGTTGGGAATTCTTTCCGAAGGAAGTGAATTTCGAGGACGAAATTCTTTTAGGAGGGAAGAGTTGTCACACCCCAAATCGGGCCTAGTCAGAATCGGCAAGCTAAGTCGAATAAGTGAAGGGTACATCGGTAATTTATGCATGAGTAAAATTGACAATAAGGACTTAATTGCAAAGTAATTAATTAAATAAGTTAAAAGGGAAAAATTTTGGTGTGCATGTGGTGTAGGGTGTAGGGTATTTGTGGTGGTTTAATCTAGTGAAGTGTGTGTACTGTACCCAAGGATGTAAAGTGTTTATGAGCAATTATTTGGTGTGTATTGTGTTTTGGTACCAAATATTTCAAAGCATTGATTTAAGGGATCATTTAGTGTGTGAGTGGTGTATGGTACATTGGAGCTTGAAAGTCAAAAGTGGTTTGTTTGTCCAATAGGAGCTTGCCATGTGGAGAGTTAGGTGGGAGCATTTAGTGTGATTTGGGTTTAGGAGAGAGGAAAAGCATATTTTCTTCTTCTAGTTCTCGTTACCCTCTCTTCCTCCCCATTCTCCATTTTCTTTTCCTTTCATCCCCGTTTCTTGCTCAATCTCTTGGTTTTGAGTGAGTTAGAGTTGATTTGGTAGAGCTTGGGGAGCATGATTGAAGAGGTAAGTGGTTAGGGTTTGGTTATTCATGCTTTGATCTTCTTCTCTTTTTAGGTTTGCTTTTGATTTTGGATCTAGGGTGTGGATTAAGAGTAATTTTCTAGGTTTTGGTGTGTGCAAGCTTTGGATGGCAAGAGGAATTTCAAGGACAAAGGGAAAGATTGAGGATTAAAGCTTGAAGAGGATAGTGGGTTGTGCTTCATAGAGGTTTGGGAAACTTTTTATTGTATATGTGAATTTTAGTATATTCATGTGTGAAATAAGTTTCTTGAATTTGTTGTTGATGATATATGATGATGGTAGTGAGTGTTGGTTTAAATTGTTCATTTGTGCATGTGAATAGGATTTTGGGTGAAAAACTGGGTTAGAATGCACTTGACCTTTCTTCGGTTATTAAGATTTATTGGGAGTTGTAGAACTCCAAATGGTATAAAACCATTGCCGTTAGAAAGATAAGATATATTCCTACAAATGTGTTTGAAATAAGTTTTAGCTAATTTTAACTTTAAGTATCCCAAAATTGGTCAGCAAGTAGAGCTATCTTCTCTGTCCGGGTTCAGGAGAGCACTATAGGTTGTTTAGATCATATCTGAAGTTATAAATGTCCAATTGATCTGAAATTTGTTTCATGTTAAATTTAACATCTTAGGGAACAAATGTTAATAAGAAAGTGTTTCCTAAAAAGGTCGTTTACATGTCAGTTTCGGCTGAACAAAAACGTATATTGAAGCAGTCCTGAGTTATGGCTTTTGTTTTGCAAATTTTTGGTATGTCACGGTCACAATGAATTCATTGACACCGTGACCAATGCCCAGAGAAGGCAGAATGCTTATTTTTGGACCTCACAGTCACAATGAATTCATTACCACCGTGACCCCTTCTGTTTTGACCATTTTATGTGTTTTTCTTCCCGAATTGAACCCGTATTGCACCGAAACTTTCTGGGATCCATCCGATGTATATTTAGGACTATTAAATGAGTATAAGAATAGTTATCACTTGGAAAATAAACATGATTAGGATCAAACTAATGAAGTAATGATGTGTAATTATATGTACTAGAATCAAGTCAAGTTTAATGACATTATTGAGCATTATAATACTTTAATCTATATAGATGTGTATGATATGAACAAGTATGCATAAGAATGAATTAAGATCTAAGTTATATACACATGAAAGACATCATATGAAATGAGTTTGCTTAATGAAATATATATATATATATATATATATATATATATATATATATATATATATATATATATATATATATATATATGGGATATGAGTAGTGAATGTGTGATTGAAGTAATTGCCTAACAATATTATATGATGCATGCTTTGATAATAAATATTATTAGAATGTATTAGTATGCAAGATATCTATGATGCTTTTATGGTTCATGTGGATATTTGAGTGACTATTTAATATGATAATGGTAAATGTGCCTTAATGCTTTTAGCTTATGAATTCCTCTTTTTAATGGAGACCCATAATGCGGCAAACCGGGTAAGTAAGTATTTATATAAGTGTACAAATAGTTGGTATGAATGATATGATAAAGTGTGAGGAATAACATTTTGTTCTGGGCAGTGGGTATGTCACAGTGACAACCTAATGGGTTACCACCGTGAGGTACCCCAAGATTGCATTCTGCCGAGAGTTTTGGTATGTCACGGTGACAACCAATCTGGTTGTGACCGTGACCTACCCTATTTTTGTAAAGAGTGGTTAGTTGTTAAAAGTAAAGTTCGAATGTTAAGTTAATGATTTGAATGTTAAGTTAATGATTGGCCTGGTAATGTTTCCATATTTGACTCTGATAAATTTTAGAATATTGAATAGTGCTAAAGCATATTGATGGAATTATATTGTATGCTTTATAATACGAATAGTATGATGCATGACTGATATTATTAATTTCTTTATATATCTACTATACTCTGGATTAAGTATGATGATATTTATATACTGTCTGATTTGACACATGATTTAAATGATGCAAGACCTGCGAGAGTCATTCTAGTGGATAGTTAGGCATGCCTAAGAGAGTCTTTTAGCTGCAGCCCTTTGAACGTTTGGACCCTGATCAGGTCCCTGTTTGGTTCCTCGCGAACCCTTTAGTGTGAATGGATCTTGTTTAAGATGCCCTTTCGTTAAAATGTTTTTGAATGTTTAAAATGATGTTGTTTTTCGATTCATACCCGTAAGGTACCCTGTGGCCGATTTGTACCCGTAAGGTACTGCCCGTATACTCGTTATCCGCTAATTTGAGTCAGCAGGTATTTTGATTTGCTTTGTTTGATATGAATATGAGAATATGATATCCAAATGCGTAAGATTTCAGTCATGTGAATCAGTTATGAATTCGAATGTGATTATGAATCTCTGAATGGGTTAAATGTGACCCAAACATGCATATTATGTGCGATTATTTATATCTATATCGTATTGTAACTGCGTTTGAATATAATCGATTGTGGTTATAAGCATGTGAATTAGTATGTATATGAATGTGATTTTATACTGTTAACTATTATGGATTAGCATGTGAACTAGTTTGCATGAAAATGCGACATTGACTAGTGAATGATTATATATGAATGTGGATATGATCCTCTAAATGCACGGCTTCTATATGCAAGTATAATATCATATGTGTTATGAATGTCCGCCTATGCCTTTTTCTTATGTTATGCCTTGGCAACCATTGTGAATGGCTGCCCATATTTTTTTTTCTTGTGTGTTTCCCCTCTAAGTGTTATCGCTTAACACAGGCTCTTTTCCCGTGTAGGTGGTAGGTTTGGTTTGGTTCGAGTCGCGCATCTGCAGGGTCGGCCACATAGGAGTTAGGAGTTATTGTTTCTGTTATCAGCTTCTATAATTTGGGTTGTATATTCTGTAACCTTTTGTAAATGTGTTATATGTAAGGGCCTTACTGTAATATTCGGCTGATGAAGTGTCGTTGTAAGTATGTGTTAAGTTATTCATCAGTTACGTCGTCTATTTTATGCTTCCGCTGATCGAAAGAGTGTATGTGTGGGTGCATGTGCTTATGCTTCCACTTGGTGCTTGCGAGTGTGTGAGTTAATGCATGATCAGCTTTTACCGCAAGGTAAGTTTTTAATTATTTCGCATTTACGCATGTATGATTATGTATGAATGTATGTTTGTGAGCGACCGTTGGTAGCGCTCTCCGGCATCCTTCCAATGGAGACGTAGGGGGTGTTACATTTAGTGGTATCAGAGCGCCGGTTTGGCGGTTCTGGTTATCTTGTTTGTTATGTGTTGAGTCTTTGCATGAGAGCCAGTTTCGTGTCGTGGCCTAATGCAAATGTGTCTTGTCTTGTGTCTTGTCTAGATGGAGTCTGATCCTAGAGAGAATGTGGGCGAGACAATAGTAAGTGTAAACCCAGTTGTGCTAATCAGAGTGTTTCTGAACCTCTTTCGGTTGGAGATTCCAGTCCTGTTTCTAATGATAGGACATTAGTTCAAGGATTGATTCAAATTTTGGATAGGCTGACTGCTCCTAGGATTTCTCAAGGTTTTGTTCAGAGTGTACCTCAGTAAAGAAAGGTGTCGAGTAAGAGGTTAGTGGGAAAGAAAAAAAAAATTCGAGGACCCCCGATGTGTCAACAATGTCAGAAGCAATATTGGGATAAGTGTAAGAAATGTAAGAAGAATTGGATACTGCCGGTAAGTGGATGAGTATTTGGATCTTGTAAGGTTTTGGTAGTACTCTATATGCCTGTCAGCTATCTCCAGAAAAGTGATTGAATGAAAGCATATTGAATCATGGGGATGGGACAAAGTGCATCATCATAGCAATAATTGCATTTCTTCAGTATCGTTCTGCATACATGAGCCAACACACTCTCATTGCATCATCATCCCTTTGACCATACATGATAAGCATTTGCATATATGTTTTGATTGAGAGAAAGCTGACAGGGTGTATATGTACTATTAGATATTAAGATTAAGGGTAAGAATGACGAGCTCAGCAATTGTTAAGGAAAGTGTTCTGTGTTTGGTTAAGTTGAGCAGAAAGAGTATTTCGGGATCTTATACAAGTGAAGGTAAAAAGGGATTTTGGAGTTTGACAGGAGTGTTATTGGTAAGGAGAAACGTAGATATGACGGACATCTTTTAAGTATTGAAGGATTTATGTGGCAATCGGCGAAAGTTAATTGGTTTATGTGTAAAGTGTTTGGGCTTCGATTTCTGACGGGCAGTTAAGTAATGACCATTCTGATGAATGTGTTTGATTCGAATATAAGAAAGTGACTTAGGAGTATAGCGATGGCGATAAGTGTAAGCGAGTGAGTAGTTTGAGAGTGAAGTGTATGAATTTGTTGGTGACTTAGAGTGTAGTGTTGGGAATTCTTTCCGAAGGAAGTGAATTTCGAGGACGAAATTCTTTTAGGAGGGAAGAGTTGTCACACCCCAAATCGGGCCTAGTCAGAATCGGCAAGCTAAGTCGAATAAGTGAAGGGTACATCGGTAATTTATGCATGAGTAAAATTGACAATAAGGACTTAATTGCAAAGTAATTAATTAAATAAGTTAAAAGGGAAAAATTTTGGTGTGCATGTGGTGTAGGGTGTAGGGTATTTGTGGTGGTTTAATCTAGTGAAGTGTGTGTACTGTACCCAAGGATGTAAAGTGTTTATGAGCAATTATTTGGTGTGTATTGTGTTTTGGTACCAAATATTTCAAAGCATTGATTTAAGGGATCATTTAGTGTGTGAGTGGTGTATGGTACATTGGAGCTTGAAAGTCAAAAGTGGTTTGTTTGTCCAATAGGAGCTTGCCATGTGGAGAGTTAGGTGGGAGCATTTAGTGTGATTTGGGTTTAGGAGAGAGGAAAAGCATATTTTCTTCTTCTAGTTCTCGTTACCCTCTCTTCCTCCCCATTCTCCATTTTCTTTTCCTTTCATCCCCGTTTCTTGCTCAATCTCTTGGTTTTGAGTGAGTTAGAGTTGATTTGGTAGAGCTTGGGGAGCATGATTGAAGAGGTAAGTGGTTAGGGTTTGGTTATTCATGCTTTGATCTTCTTCTCTTTTTAGGTTTGCTTTTGATTTTGGATCTAGGGTGTGGATTAAGAGTAATTTTCTAGGTTTTGGTGTGTGCAAGCTTTGGATGGCAAGAGGAATTTCAAGGACAAAGGGAAAGATTGAGGATTAAAGCTTGAAGAGGATAGTGGGTTGTGCTTCATAGAGGTTTGGGAAACTTTTTATTGTATATGTGAATTTTAGTATATTCATGTGTGAAATAAGTTTCTTGAATTTGTTGTTGATGATATATGATGATGGTAGTGAGTGTTGGTTTAAATTGTTCATTTGTGCATGTGAATAGGATTTTGGGTGAAAAACTGGGTTAGAATGCACTTGACCTTTCTTCGGTTATTAAGATTTATTGGGAGTTGTAGAACTCCAAATGGTATAAAACCATTGCCGTTAGAAAGATAAGATATATTCCTACAAATGTGTTTGAAATAAGTTTTAGCTAATTTTAACTTTAAGTATCCCAAAATTGGTCAGCAAGTAGAGCTATCTTCTCTGTCCGGGTTCAGGAGAGCACTATAGGTTGTTTAGATCATATCTGAAGTTATAAATGTCCAATTGATCTGAAATTTGTTTCATGTTAAATTTAACATCTTAGGGAACAAATGTTAATAAGAAAGTGTTTCCTAAAAAGGTCGTTTACATGTCAGTTTCGGCTGAACAAAAACGTATATTGAAGCAGTCCTGAGTTATGGCTTTTGTTTTGCAAATTTTTGGTATGTCACGGTCACAATGAATTCATTGACACCGTGACCAATGCCCAGAGAAGGCAGAATGCTTATTTTTGGACCTCACAGTCACAATGAATTCATTACCACCGTGACCCCTTCTGTTTTGACCATTTTATGTGTTTTTCTTCCCGAATTGAACCCGTATTGCACCGAAACTTTCTGGGATCCATCCGATGTATATTTAGGACTATTAAATGAGTATAAGAATAGTTATCACTTGGAAAATAAACATGATTAGGATCAAACTAATGAAGTAATGATGTGTAATTATATGTACTAGAATCAAGTCAAGTTTAATGACATTATTGAGCATTATAATACTTTAATCTATATAGATGTGTATGATATGAACAAGTATGCATAAGAATGAATTAAGATCTAAGTTATATACACATGAAAGACATCATATGAAATGAGTTTGCTTAATGAAATATATATATATATATATATATATATATATATATATATATATATATATGGGATATGAGTAGTGAATGTGTGATTGAAGTAATTGCCTAACAATATTATATGATGCATGCTTTGATAATAAATATTATTAGAATGTATTAGTATGCAAGATATCTATGATGCTTTTATGGTTCATGTGGATATTTGAGTGACTATTTAATATGATAATGGTAAATGTGCCTTAATGCTTTTAGCTTATGAATTCCTCTTTTTAATGGAGACCCATAATGCGGCAAACCGGGTAAGTAAGTATTTATATAAGTGTACAAATAGTTGGTATGAATGATATGATAAAGTGTGAGGAATAACATTTTGTTCTGGGCAGTGGGTATGTCACAGTGACAACCTAATGGGTTACCACCGTGAGGTACCCCAAGATTGCATTCTGCCGAGAGTTTTGGTATGTCACGGTGACAACCAATCTGGTTGTGACCGTGACCTACCCTATTTTTGTAAAGAGTGGTTAGTTGTTAAAAGTAAAGTTCGAATGTTAAGTTAATGATTTGAATGTTAAGTTAATGATTGGCCTGGTAATGTTTCCATATTTGACTCTGATAAATTTTAGAATATTGAATAGTGCTAAAGCATGTTGATGGAATTATATTGTATGCTTTATAATACGAATAGTATGGTGCATGACTGATATTATGAATTTCTTTATATGTCTACTATACTCTGGATTAAGTATGATGATATTTAAATACCGTCTAATTTGACACATGATTTAAATAATGCAAAACCTGCGAGAGTCAGTCTAGTGGATAGTTAGGCATGCCTAATAGAGTCTTTTAGCTGCAGCCCTTTGAACGTTTGGACCCTGATCAGGTCCCTGTTTGGTTCCTCGTGATGAATGGATCTTGTTTAAGATCCCCTTTCGTTAAAATGTTTTCGAATGTGGAAGATGATGTTGTTTTTCGATTCGTACCCGTAAGGTACCCTGTGGCCGATTTGTACCCGTAAGGTACTGCCCGTATACTCGTTATCCGCTATTTTGAGTCAGCAGGTATTTTGGTTTGCTTTGTCTTATATGAATATGGGAATATGATATCCGAATGCGTAAGATTTCAGTCATGTGAATCAGTTATGAATTCGAATGTGATTATGAATCTCTGAATGGGTTAAATGTGACCCAAACATGCATATTATGTGCGATTATTTATATCTATATCGTATTGTAACTGCGTTTGAATATAATCGATTGTGGTTATAAGCATGTGAATTAGTATGTATATGAATGTGATTTTATACTGTTAACTATTATGGATTAGCATGTGAACTAGTTTGCATGAAAATGCGACATTGACTAGTGAATGATTATATATGAATGTGGATATGATCCTCTAAATGCACGGCTTCTATATGCAAGTATAATATCATATGTGTTATGAATGTCTGCCTGTGCCTTTTTCTTGTGTTATGCCTTGGCGACCATTGTGAATGGCTGCCCATATTTTTTTTCCTTGTGTGTTTCCCCACTAAGCGTTATCGCTTAGCACGGGCTCTTTTCCCTTGCAGGTGGCAGGTTTGGTTCGGTTCGAATCGTCCATCTGCAGGGTTGGCCACATAGGAGTTAGGAGTTATTGTTTCTGTTATCAACTTCTATAATTTGGTTTGTATATTCTGTAACCTTTTGTAAATGTGTTATGTGTAAGGGCCTTACTGTAAGATTCGGATGATGAAGTGTCGTTGTAAGTATGTGTTAAGTTATTCATCAGTTACGTCGTCTATTTTATGCTTCCGCTGATCAAAAGAGTGCATGTGTGGGTGTATGTGGTTATGCTTCCACTTGGTGCTTGCGAGTGTGTGAGTTAATGCATGATCAGCTTTTGCCGCAAGGTAAGTTTTTAATTATTCCACATTTACACATGTATGATTATGTATAAATGTATGTTTGTGAGCGAGCGTTGGTAGCGCTCTCCGGCGTCCTTCCAACGGGAACGTAGGGGGTGTTACAGTAAATGTATGATTATGTAGAAGATTAAGGATTGAAATGGAAATATGTAAAATAACCAATCACATTAACCCACATGCTAAATTCTAGAAGTATGAAGAAGAGTCTTCATGGCTTAAAAAAGCCATGAATGTCGGCTAAGGAAAAAACACAGGAAAGCCAGCCGTTCTCTTCTACCTAAACTTAGTGTTCTATTAACCAAAATCACAAAAAATTTATACCCATTTGCTCAAAGTAATTTCTAAGTAAAAAGGATTAATTCTAGGTGTAATCTTGAATTTAATAAGGTAAGAATTTTGTGTTATTTATCATCTCCTTATCCTAGTTTCTAAAGAGTATAAGTTGTGGTTTATGTAAACTATAAACAACTTTTTTGTGCGAACTTGAAGAGGAGGCACTCGAAGGAGAAAAGAAGCAGCAAAGAGAAGGAGAAAGGAGGTGAAAGGGAAGGAGATAGGAAGCTATTATAAGGTTTTGGATTTGTGTGTTTTATGTGCATTTAATTGATGGAATGTTATTTTGATGTGTATATGGATATGTCATGTGAAATTGAGTTGAGTTGTGTTGATGATTAACATGAAATTGATTGGTTTGGGAAGACAGAATTATAAGGAGAAATTCTGCCAAAATTTCATTAAACCTTTAGATATTTTTTTGGGCATAAGTTGAGTTATAAAACTCCAAATTGCATGATTTTAGTTGGATTGGAAATATAAGACATATATATACAATTTTAATAGGAATAGTCTTGAGCTAATTCTTGCTTTAAGATGCTCAAAATTGATCTCAAACTTAACTCAAGGATTCTACCGCTCTAATCGATGCAGTTCGGATTGTTTAGACAATATCTAGTTCTAGTGATCCAAATGACCTAAAATTGGTGCCATTAGAAATTTGAAATCTTAGGGTACATTTATAAAGCAAACCATTTTGGCTAAAATCTTCATTTACTAGTTCATTTTTGACAATCAAGGGTCACAGCAGGCCACTGTCACTAGTTATGACATGGCGTCGTAGGAAAGAGACAAGTGGCAAGAGATGAATTTAATATGAATTGAATGGAAAATAGTTAGTTTGGTTAAAAAGGAACAAGATGAACTAAGTGGACTAAAGGGGATAAACATGGTTGACTAAAGGTAAAGTTGTAATTAATTAAAGTAAGTGGGCATTTATTTGAATAGTAAATGGAGGATGAGGATTGACCATTTGCTTCTTTCTTCTTCTTTTACGTGAGTTTTGGCCCTTTGTTCTTTATTTTTTTTCTTTCTTTTCCTTTGGTCAGCCGTTCTCCCTCTCTTGCTCTTGCTTTTGTTCTTTCCTTTCCCCTTTGGTCTATTTTGAGTGAGCTCATTGAGTTGGTTTGAAGTGTATAAGTCAAAGGTTGAGCTTAGTTCTTGAGAAGAAGGTAAGTAGCATTATTTTAGCATTGGTCTTCTTCTTCTATTTAATTTCTGTTTTTGATTTAAAGTGAAATCCATGGATTAAGTGCTCTCTTGGTTTGTTGTGCATGAAAGTTGTGGATAAAAGACTGGACAAGGGAAAGGAGAAGCTCGGGACTGAGTAGAGGGTCGTGATCAACATCCTAGAGGTTGGGATCGTGTGAAAATATCATTTTGATTGCTTGTGGTACTTGTGATATGTGTATATATGCTTAGAAGTATGTGAATTGATTGATTGAGTGTATTTGTTGATGATAAAATTTGATATGGTAAATTCTGTTTAATTGTCATATGACCTCTGTGTGAAGTTTTTATCATAGGTATAGTTATAGACCTCTGAATTGAGTTATTATTGAGCCAATGGAACCATGACTTCCATATCTATAATTGTTACAGAAATAAGCTTGAGCACATTTGTGCTTTAAGACCTTCAAAAATGGCCAAAACAGAGGTGTCTCTACTTTGGCCGGTTCATTTGACCAGTTCAGATTATTTAGATCATATATGATGTTATAGATGTCCAATTGACTTGAAAATTGTCCCATTTGAAAGATCCTAGGGAAGATTTTCTAAGAAGGAAGTTTTGCCTAAAAATGTCGTTTCGATTTCCATTTAGCCTGAACAAAATTGATGTTGTTGGGTTTTTGTTTGGATGTTCGTGGCTCTGTCACGAGTAGTGACGACTGTCACGAGTCGTGACAGTAGGCCACTGTCACGAGTAGTGACATCTGTCATGAGCAGTGACGACCTCTACCTCTCTATTTTGACCATTTTATGTGTTTTCCTTCCCGAATTGAACCCGTATCGCACCCGAACTTCAGGGTAAGCTCCTATAGCATGTCCAACTCATTTCTAACCTTATGGAATGAGTATGTGAGTGGTTGTCAATTGAAAACATAGGTGATTAAAGCTATGGCATAAGAGTTTAATAATGAAATTAATGTATATATGCTTTTTAATTATTGAACATGATATGCATGTGATGATTGAATCATAATGTGTGAAGTCTATGAACATGTAAAATGCATTGTGTATTTGATTAGTTAGTAAAGTAGAGTACAAAGGTGCATTGATATTATATGGCTACATGCGAGTATATGCATAGGGTATATGTATGCACATGGTTTGCTCCATTAATATGTAAATAGTGTATAATGTTCTTGAATGAACAGTAGAGTACATGCAATGTATCGGATATAGAGTATAGAGTCTTTATGTTTAGCCTGACTGGCCATAGCAGTGGATAGATAAGCATGCTTATAAAGGGATTACCGAGTGCAGTTGCCTATGTTCCGCCCCATTTGGGCGAAGCGGGTTGACCTCCGAGAATGGTCATTAATAAAGATAGATGAAAATGTTTTATGACTTCGGTCTACCGAAAATGTTTTTATTATAGAGCATCCCGTATCCTCAACTAAAGGAAGTCAGACCTGTTTTGTTAAAAAGTTGTGTAGTGAACTTGAGATGATTAAAAGCATTGCTTTGAATAAAAGCTATAGCACATGAAAGTAATGTTTAAGTACATTACAGTTCTGTATACAAGTACATGATTTCATGAATGTGAACATATGATAGCGTATATTTGAATAAATGATATGTACAAGTTGTAGTGTATATGAATGAGTAGAAGAGTAGATGTTATATACTTGTGAGTTTACTGCTTTGATAATTGAACATGTAACCTATATATGTATAAGAGCTATATGCATGAGCTAGTTGATTTGTTACATGAAATTTGTGATTTACTTATGACTTCGTAAAGAAGTCCTTTGTATTATTTCATCCCCACTAAGCGTTATCGCTTAGCACGGATGTTTATTTCCGTGTAGGTATACAGGTTCGGATAAGTGAGCGGACATCTGCAGGTCAAGGCCGCTAGGAGATTTATTTTGATCTTCTTTTTATATAAGATAGAGATAGAGTTCTACATTTTGAGTAACATCATTATGTAATAAAAGAGTATAGTTGTTACATGTAAATGTATATATAAAGCTAAATGGAAACAGATGTAATATGAACGTGTAAATGTATATGTAGTTAATATTAAATGCAAGTGGGCCCTAGTGTAGTATTTAATTACTTTTAAATGGATGTGTTTATGCTATCGCTTCCGCTAATGCATGTACATGTATACGTAAGTGTCCACGTAGCGCCCCGATATTCCTTACCGGGGGTATGGGGGTGTTACAATTTCTCCCACACACGAGGTAATGTAGTCTCTTTCCTAGGTGGGCTTCACCCGAGGATTAACAAGGAACCCATTGGATACGTATTAGTGCACAGTAAAAAATCGGCAGCATAACAGCTCTAGTCTAATGTACATACGTATGGGTTTTGGCAATTACATATTTGGACAATTCAATTAAATTAAGGTGAACCTACTGGGCCATGAAAGCCTTTAATAGATGATTACTCAACTTGCTTGATTTTGTCTAATACATAATGACCCATGTCACAAGCACTGTATTACGTTTGATACCACCTAGGGCAATTTTCTATTTGCCATTACATGAGCTTTGGTCAAGATGATTATACTTTAGGGTTACCCAAGCATTGTCCCTGTGACGCCCAGTTCCACTCGCTAAAGCTGATGTAGCTATAACGATCGGAAGTGACCGCGCACGCAAAATTACTTACATATGCTGAACTTAAGGTGATCATAAAAACCGGTACAAATAAATTTTTATCTATACTTATTCATGCCATCCACATGCAGCACACATAAACATATATTTCACCATAAACAGGCTAGGTTGTTATCCTTATAGTTACATGCCAACATACTTGTACGTTACACATAAACTTATATATCACATGAGCATACAGCTTTACTTACTTTCCATTTTGCACATACTATGTTATTATCTTTAGACTTACTTGCCGAAACATACTTTGTACATCATAGACTTTTCATCATTATTTTATAAAATTAGAACAACATACACATCCCAAAATGATAACCCCAAAAACCTACACAAAGCCTAATGTTGACCTTTGACCTGCGGAGTCGTCCTTCGAGAACCTACTTCCTTACCTGCACGGATTAAAGAAACCCGTGCTAAGCGTTTTACGCTTAGTGGGGAACTCATACATAACAGGCAATATTATACAACAACATTTATGACTTACAAAAACATGCCTCATCAACAAATAGGTTAACATGCTAGCATCTCATTTCATCCAATTAATACTGCATCAATTCATAATATTTATCTTTCTAGCATATCATCATTTCTTTAATATATTTATCATGTCAATTGATTATCCATCCAAATAATTTATGCACATAGCTTTATTTTATGTTTATCAGATTATTTTTTTCGCCCTTTTCTTTTCTTTTTATTTATTCGATTATTTTGCCTGCAATTCAAAGTTATGGATAACGGGTAATTTTCAAATAGAATATAGGTACCTCAAAGGTACTTCTTATAAACAGAATATAGGTACCTCGAAGGTACTTCTTTCAGATAGAATTTTCATATATCTTGGTACCCCTTGGGCACATTCATCATATAGAACTTTCATACTTATGGGTACCCTTCTTATTCATTCTTACATAGCTTGAAATCCAGTAAGGATTCAATCAAAATCATATCATCAGAATCAAACTTTCTTTAACTTACTTATGCTGCAGCTCAGAGACCCTCTATAGGCATGCCTACCTATCCAATACTTGACTGGCAGGCTTAAGTTGTTTAATTATGTCATTCATTTCACATTGATCAATCTTCATAGCACATATATCATTTATGACCACATTCTCTTTTACAAATGCACTTTAACCCATCAACTCTTTACATCACTTAGTTAAGTTCAAGAATCATCATGTCATAAGCATATACACATCATTTGAGCATAACATCGCTTTCACACATATGTATATTGTTAATTTATTAAGTAAATTACAAATCTTAATCATGCTCATAAGTTCTCCCCATGATAACTACTTTTGTGATCATTTAATAACCCTAAACATGCATAATAAGTTGAGGGGAAGGTTATGGGCTTGACCCATGCCAACCATATGCTTTAAAACATAAATATAATTCATTTTAAGCATTTTTCTGTCGCGAGGTCGCGACGCTGTCGCGATCGCGACAGTAGCTCACCTTGGGAGCCCTACGAGACTGGGTTTTACACTCATATTGCATCGCGAAAACCGACCCCTAGACGTCATTTTTAGGCAAAGTTGTCTTCTTAACAATTGTTTCCCTACGTCTTATCTGTCCAATGGGACAAGTTTCAGGTCAATTGGACTTCTAAATCATCAGATATAAATTAAACAATACTGACTGTTCCAGTGAGCCTGACTAGGTAGGTTCATGTCGGATTTTATCGTTTTTAAGGCTCTTAGAGACAGAACTGGTTCCTGGTCCCTCTTAGACTTTTGTAGTTACGGAAATCATGGTTCTAATGGAGCAAGAATCACTAAATTTGGATTTACCAAACTTTATATATGATTAAATTACTACACAGAGGTCATGTGACACATATAACCAGAATCTTTCACACATCCAAAATACACATTTTAAGGGTAAAATAAACAACAAAACTTACCTTCTTCTTACCTTAACTTGGTCTTTTATAAACACAAACCAACATGCATCACATATTCATTTATTCATCAATTTCAAACATACAAGTCACACATGCAACACATTTTAATTTAGTTCCCAAACCTCACACTCCTAAGCTCCTAATGGGGCTGTTATTCACTAGCTTCCCCAACCTTTGCTTTGCCTTTAATCCTCCTCTTTTCTTCAGCTATTAAGCATAAATTTCCAGCATTAATATCCTCATAATAACCTCATAAAAATCATACTAAGAATAGGTAGATGAAACAGAATTTTACATGCATGATTATACCATCATTTTACCTTACAAATCCTTGATCTTTGCTCTTAAATGATATGCATTCAACCCTTCCAACTTACACTCACTCAAGGCAGAGTTTTTTGAAGGGAGAAGAGAGCTTAATTTGCTGAAGAACAAGTACAAAAGAATGGCTCTCTAAGACATACGAATTTCAGCTCTTCCTCTCTCTTTCTTTCTCACAAAATAAAGACTAAAGAAGGCTCCAATCTATGTACAAAGATGCAGAAAATGGAAACTCCACTAGCCACTAACTTTACTCTTCCACTAGACACTTAATGCTAATTGATGATGAGTCCACTCTTCATAAATCCACAGCAAAATCCACTAAGAAAAGTTATTCCCCATTAGCTTCCACTACTCTTATTTAACTCCTCAAATGTTCCATCAATTCCCACTAAAAATCTGCTCCCACTTCTCTTATTTAAATTCTCACATGTTCCATCATTTCCCACTAACAAAAATCTGCTCCTTCATATAATTAATTACCCATTATTTTCTACCTTAATCCTTTGTTAATTAACTTAGTTAATCCTCCATTTATTTACCCATGCATAATGTCATTTTACTCACTTACATACTTTATATTTTTGCAATTAAATCCTTCTTTTATTTTCAGATTAATCCACCCCTATAATTAATTATCTAAACACCCATAAATTCAGAATTTATCTCTTAATAAATATACCTACATACTTCATATGACATACCGAAACAACTAGGGTATTTTGCGGCCATTACAGTCCCTGCCAACGGATCTAGCTCATCACGAGCATAATGACCAATCGGGTCTCCATTTGATATACCATTAATGGTATGAGGCTTGGGTTGGTGATTATCCTTGACACTTCCCTACAATGAGTGAAAGTAGGGTCGTGCTTCGGGAATGCACCAAGGTAAGATAGGGGACCAACTAACATAGTTCTAAGGCCCTAAAATGATGAAATGCAATTTTCGAAAAGAGATGGAATTTTAAGTTTTAAAAACTCAATTATACATTTTAACCAAAACACTTTCAGAGTGAAGTCACAAATAATTCCCAACGGAATCGCCACTGTGACGCGTGCCGAACCTAGCAAAGGCCCTCGTTGAACCCGCTTTTAGGATTTGAGGGATTGGTTTGCATCTTTTGATCTTAGGTGCCATGAGACATCTTGGATGCCTCCATCCCAATAGAATATTGGGAAGGATCATCTAGTCTCATGACGCCTTTAGGCACCTTTGAGGTATTTTGGAGTCGCTACCCAATTTATGAGAAATTGGGAAAGATCTCTAACCTCTTATCGGTCTAGACCAAAGATTGGTGTTCGGAAATTCACTCTTATTTATGCTTTGGATAATTATAAATGAGTTTTTAACTTCCTAAAATTCTATCTCTTATCTCACACGATTTATGCATTTAATTAAAGGCGCATTGCAAGCACTCAAAAACTATAAAGGAAAGCAATAAAGAAAGCGATAAATAAAGCGATAAAGGAAAGCAATAAAGAAAGTGATAAATAAAGCGATAAAGGAAAGCAGTAAACACATCAAGCACACAATTACAAGGGAAATTGGAGCGGAATACAACTCCAATAAAAGAAGATTAAAAATGTAAATTGGGATGGAATACAATCCCAAATGAAAATTAAATAATATTGCCCAAAAATTAATTACAAGGGCCCAAAAGGAAATGAATATAAATTTGAAACAATCAAACAAAATCAAACATGAGAAAAACATACATAAATCAGGACATTCGTTTGGTTTAGGAACATTGGTTCCTTTGCGCTTGTTTGAAAGTTTAGGAATATTGGTTCTTTCGTACCTATTTGAAAAGGGGTTGAAGAGTTATTTGATTGTTGGGCTGAAAATCGGGATGAGTGATCCCATTTTAGAGAAAAGGAAACTCTTTGTTTTATTGTGATGTTTTGCATTCATTGGCTAAAACACAGGACATTGGTCCCAATTTTATTAGTGAAAATTTCAATTTAATTACAGAAATATTTTCGTGACTTTTTATCTCACGCGTGCATAAATAAAATATTTATTGTACAAGTAAACACAACACAAAGAGAAGGAATAGGAAAGGTCTCACCGAACAACGTGATTTTCGACGCGTGTGACCCCTCCGAGTGGCCACAAGAACGCCCACATAATGTAAGTCATGTTTTAATCTCAGACAAAAAATAATTTTTAAACATTAGTAATAATTCCAAAAAATTAATCAAGTAAAGACAAAATAAATATATGCTATATTAATTTAACAAACAAACAATTTGCATGCGAAGACAAGGAAAAAGTAAGCCATGCCAAAATAAGGATAATAATAAAAACAGTGACAAAATAATAATAATAATAATAATAATAATAATAATAATAATAATAATAATAATAATAATAATAATAATAATAATGATGATGATGATGATGATGATGATATAAGATGAGCATGCAAAAATTAACAACCAATAATGATAATAATAATAATAATAATGGTAAAAGTATAATAATGGTAATAATACATATTAGTAGTATTAACAATAAAAATAATGATGATAATGTCGCAACATAATGACACTGATGAACAATAATAATGATAATAGTAATGGAAAGAAAAGGTGAAGGCTAACGGCAACAATAGATGAAAATAAAGCTACAAAAGTAAAATAAACAGTGCCAAAAATATTAGAAATGCTAGAAAATAAACATGGCAAAAGTAACAGATTTAATAACCACAAATAATAAGGAGATAGAAAAATTAGGACGGTTCCAACGTCTTTACCCTCAGAATTTTATAGATTGAAGAAAATGGTGTCTTGATCCGTCCCCCTTGTCGAATTTACGGTGATAAATACCCGAAGAAAATATAAAAATCTATGTTTTCAAATAAATTATCTCAAGAAAATATTTTTGGTGGGATGAGTAAGCAAAGAAAATTAATTTTTCTTGCTCAAATTAAACCCAAGATGAAATGTTTTTTTAGAGAAGAAAAACTTGAGAAGAAAAACTTGAGAATTTTTTGAAGAAGAAAAAAGTTTTGCTGGAGAGACAACTAAAACTCCTTCTTTTTGAATAAAATTGCCATCTGTTTGAAATCAAGGGAAGCTCCAATTTGTTTTCCTGTCTTTGTCCAAAAATAGGAAAAGACAAATGCTCTTTTAATTTTCGTTACCAAAAAAAACATAAAAGCATGAAACCAATTTTTTACAGACTGAAAAACTGAAAAACTGATCAAGGAAGCGCAGGCGAAAGCGACAGCACGAAGGGCTAAAGTGCGCGCGTACAGAGGGGCGCGCGTTTTGCCTAGCGAGGCGCGCTCCAGGGGCGCCCGTCTCACCCTCGGTGAGGTACGTCCTAGGGGGCGCGCGTCTCGCCCTCAGCAAGACGCGCCCCGGGGGGCGAGCGCGCTGCCTCCGCAGTGTGCGCGCCCGCAGGTGCACGCCGCTCCCGCGCGGGCATGGCCCGCACGCATGGCATGCGAAAAAAGGTACAAATAAAATAAAATAAAAAATAAAATAAAAATAAAAATAAAAAAATAAGAGTAAAAGTGTAAATTTTGGAATTATTATTTTTAGAAGAACAAGGGAGATTTTCGATAAGGAAAACATCATTATTGACACCTCTACTTACGGCAAGTAGATTTTCATTATTGGGTAATCCTGATCTTGGACCGCCTCGGGGCCCGGTGTCTGCACATGCTTTATATGTATACTTGGATATTATGTTATTATATATTGTATTTTGTTCCCCACTAAGAGTTATCGCTTAGAACGGGTTTTCTAATCTGTGTAGGTTCGAACGCGAAACAAAATTGAAGGATGATCCCGCATGGGCAACGATCAACACTAGTGATTGCAAATAGTATTGGTTTTGGGGTTTCAGGTATTGTATGTTGAGCATGTATATAACCTTTTGGGAAATATCTAGTATGTATCGTAGCAAGTGATTAAGTTTTGTAATAATGAACTTAGTGGTGTATGTAATTACATATATAAGTATGTGTGTCTAGGCATGCGTTTAATATAAGTGATCCGATGCATGTGAATGAATGTGAATAAAAAATTAATTTGTACAGGTTTTTGCATGTGTATAATTAGAGTATTTGTATGTGCCTATTGCGTGATGACTGTTCTTGACTACTTTAGCTAAGCTAATTGGGTGGTCAAGAATGGGCGTTACATAATTGGTAAGCATTTTTTTGTGAGAAATCCAAATTATCTGTAATTTGCGAGTTTTCCAACTTTGTTGCCTTGTGATTGAAGTGTTAATTATGTCATTTTAACTCTATGGTTAATAGTTTTATGAAATTATATATCTATGTTCTTCACACCTTTTTCCACATTTAAGCTGTTTTCCAAGTTGTTACCAGAATATGTGCTTCCCTTTGGCAATTATAGCTGTTAGTTTTTTTTAATTACTACTATAATTTTTATTATAAGAATGTTAGTTAATTTATCTAATTACTATTATAATTGTTTCAACTAGAGGAGTAGAAACAAGAATGGTGTCAGACAATGCATTTTTAGACTCTTCAAGTAAGTTTGCCTATAATTCACAAATTTATGAGGACTCATGAAGGAAAATGCACTCTTGGTAATAAATTATCCATCACTAATTAGCAAGGAAAAATATGTCACAAATGGGTTGGAAAATAGCAAGGGTATTTTCCTCACTAAATCCCTCATTGAAATTTAACGAGGGAAAATCCCCTTGCAAATTTTCCACTAGAGTCAGAGGTGCATATTTTTCTCTCACAAGTTCCTCACTAATTTTTTTAGCGAGGGATTTATCCTTTGCAATTTAGCTATTTTTTATAGTGTTGCCTCTATGTCCCCAGAACTTCAAAAGCAATATGAGTGTATGGATGCTCATATTATCATCATTCATCTTAAGGAGTTATTCAATGAACAAGCTCAAACAAAGCCATATGAGATATCGAAATTGCTATTCCATCCTAGGATGGTGAAGGGCACTTCAACCATGAATCGTGGACTAAAGATGTTGGGATACCTTGAGAATCTTGCCTCTTTTGGCTTTATGATAGATCACGATTAAGTGTTGACTTCATTCTATAATCTCTTCCTGATAGTTATTCACAATTTGTGTTTAACTGTCAAATGAATAATATTTCCACCATATTAGCCAAATTGGTAAACTTAATTAAAACTGTCGAGGCTTCTATAAAGAATGACCAAAAGGCAATAATGGTTGTTGATGTTTCTACATTCTCTAACATGACTAAATTTTTCCTAGTTACTTTTGGGGATAGAGTGGATGAAAGGAATAACTCTCGAATGAGGAAAAGGATCCAATGACTTCAAAAGAATTGAACAGGGAGTTGTATGAGGTGAAATGGGAAAAGAATAAGAAGAAAACTACCAAAGCCCAAAGAGGGATTAAGAAGAATAAGGGAAAAGAGTTTGCTGCTTGAAAAGAGATGGTCACTATAAGGGGAACTATAAGACATACTGAGTGTCTCTCAAGGAAAAGAAGCAAGTAGATGCTTATACTTAAGGTATTTATGTTATAGAAATAAATAAATATATTGTTTCTAAAATCCATACATGGGTATTAGATAACAGCTGTGGATCTCACTTGTGTTATGATCTATAAGGCTTAAAAAGCAAAAGGAAGGTGAATAAAATAGAGATAGACATACGTATTATGATTGGAGCAAAAGTTGTTGCATAAGCTGTAAGAACAAAGTTTGTTTTCATGGTTACCTAGTGGACTTGTTTTGGAATTAAAGAATTATTTTCTTCCTTTTTCTAAGAACACTATTTCTTTATCTTATCTAGATAAATAAGATTCTAACATTAATATTGATAAGAACAAATGTTGTTCCTTATATTTGAATAGTGTATTTTATTATTCTAAATCTAATGTGAATGGAATCCACATTATTGATAATGATAAAGAAGTACATAACATAAATACCAAGGGATAAAAAAGGGTTCTTATAGAACTATCCACTTGGTTACATAAATGTGAATCACATGACTAAGTCACACAGGATTGGTGACTTAGGTTCATTTGATTATGAATCATTTGAAATATGTGAATATTGTTTATCTAGCAAGAGGAAAAAATTCCCTTTAGTGGAAAGGATGCATGTGCCCCTAATTTATTGCAACTTGTACATTAAGATGTATGTAGTCCTCTATATACACCTGCATTAGGTGGTTTCCTATACTTCATTATTATAATTGCTGCACACTTGAGACTAGGATATGTGTACTTGATGAAATTTAAATTTAAAGCATATATTTTAGACGTTCAACAAATTTAGAAAAGAAGTAGAGAAACAACTTGGCAAAAGTATTAAAACACTTAGTCAGATCGAGGTAGAGAATACTTAAGCAATGAGTTTCAAAGTCATCTTAGAGTTGGAAAAATAATCTTATTAAACTTATACCCAAATTTGACCGACTCAAGCATCAGAGTATGATAATGGGACAATATTACAGAGTATTAAATCATACAGAGAATAGAGTAATTAGGCACATAACTACCAAAATGTAAGAGTTTATAGAGTACACCATTTTGGTGTCAAAAAATTGATGTAATATTGCTTAAAATAGTTCCCTATTAGCTTGTTAATCTATCTAAAACTATGGTACGAATCTAGGTACTCATTGAGGCTATAATTCAAATTGCATTTTCATAAATACCAAATACACACCATAGTATTTGTAGAAATTACTTAGGATTAGGAAGATTAATAGTGGCTATATAAACCCATTATAACCTAACTAGGGCAAGCTATTGACAAGCGAAGATATTGTTGCCTCTTTCTCTCCTCACCTACTTGAATTCTCTTACTAGACCGTAAGGAGTTTTGGCTTCTCCTTTCTAAAGAAGAGTTTTTGGGATCCAATCCTAGTATAGATTACTGTTGGAGGCAATCTCGGGGAGGATCACTTTGGTTTACGACAATCTAGTAAGATGGTCCTACACTATAAAGTTGTCAAGCCTCTTTAGAATCTGCTGCGCATGAGATCTCGATAATAAACAATAAGGACCAATCATTGATCTTCAAGGATTTGGTTCATTATAGAATTTATTAATCACAGGTCTATTAGTCCATATGTGATTCTTTTAGTATTACACATTAGTCCCATGCAAATTCTAATGCAACTGATGGAATAAAATATAAAATTCACATGTAAAGGTATAATGCAAAATAACATTAAAATAAATAATTATAACCCATCTCTTTTGGCTACATCATGAAAACGAACATGCTAGTAGATGATAATAACAATGAATCGTGTAATATCATAATCATAAACATAAACACATATTTATAAGCAAATTAATTATCTAATCATAATCAAACTTGATTTTTATATTGATGGAATCATCAATTTGGCATTACGGTGCCTTTTTATTTTACTAAATTCAAACATTTTAGGATCTTACCCCGTGATCTTACCCTTAGGACTTATCCAATCTTAGGATAAAGACAGCGAGATAGTTTGGACATTGAACTTTGACTATCACTCTGAGATCGATTGTAAAACTCCTTAGAACTTCTAGATGTTCTTAAAACAAGGGATTTTAAGGGACTTTGAGTGATTTCTTCAAATGAAGGTGATGTAGAAATGGGAAGTGAACCCCCTATTTATAAGGACTCATCAGGATAAATGTCTAGTTGCATAGAAAATTCTAGAATTGGCATATAATGGCATATTCCATCCATATCAAAGTTTTGCGTAGTACTTCATGACTACCACACGGTAGTCACAAAGGCTTATACGGTTTTGGGCTTTCTCGAGCCCAAAGTCATAGCCTATTGTGATTTTGACTCTCTTTCAAGTCAACACCCATACTAAATAGATCCTAAAACTTATTTTTGACCCATTTGACTTACCAGTTTAGTGTCCAGTCCATAAGGAATCAGTACTTTATCAGTTCTCTAGCTATCATCACGGAGTAAATCGAGATATGCCAAATATGAGTGCTTACATCTATCTAAGTTATAACTTTATGATGGAATTAGTGACCTAAAGGATCACCTATGTAGTCTAACACCAAATGATGGTTCACACTCATCAACATTTATTTCTTTGCATGTTGCTCCAAATAGCCCTCATAGGAGTAGCTAAAAGATTGTTCTAAATCCAACCACCACATTCCATTGATTGCTTTATCACTTTAAACGTGTTCTTTGTCAGTAAAATTGTTGTTGCAGTACCTTCCAAACATATTTCAAATGACTTGGACAAAAGCAAGTATTGCGAATTTCACAAGAATGTAGGTCATTGTAACACCCCTTACCCGTACGTGGCCCTCCATACGGTAATATGGTTGGAGCACAACGACAAGTAAAGGATGCTACGGGACGGAAACACTTATTAAGCAAAATAAAAAATAGGATAATGAATTCCTAAGATCAGAACCTCATCAACGTACATAACCTAAACATATATCGCCAGCACACTCTAATCGCACTAAAATATTACATCTCAACACCAAAAGCCACAAAAAATAAAACTTAATTACAATCCAAAAATCAATACAAACTTCCTATAAAACTTCTACTGACTCGTTGGCCAAAGTCACAGCGGATCACTCGAACCAAACTTCAGTCTCCTAACCTACACGTATAAACAACCGTGTTAAGTGATAACGCTTAGAGGGGATAACCAAATCATAGACAGCCACTCACAGTGGTTGTCGATACAAACACATGCATAAGCAATATATATAAATACATAAGCATAATGATACCGGCTAGAGTTAGCACAAATTTACAACCTTATTTTCATACGAAAACTTAAGCGACCCCATCTACACTTACATCTCGTTCACCATAAACCGAAAATACATTATTAGTTTTAAATCATAAATACATTATGCATACTCATCAATTGTCTAATTCGCTTAATTAATCTTAGCGATAATTATACCTCATAGACTACCAGAAATACATTTTACTTATCAAAGTATAAAGATTGAGAATTTCTTGTTATTTCAATATTTCCAAAATCGTGCAGATTACAGAATCGTTACTTAAGTCAAAACATCTCATTTGTTTTATCCTTAATATTGTTCAAAACAAAAACACATTAATTCTCAGATTTGGTTCGGGCTTGAAATAAATATTTCAAGCTTCATACGTATCCCTGTGATTGGGAATGAGAACCATATAGTTCTACAGAAAACCTTATACACACATATTCTAGAATTAATCTTAACTCATTCCATAAATCCAGTTATTTATATCATGCTTATGACTTTATTTCCCTTACTTACTAATCGATATAGAATTATCGTACTCTTTAAAACAAACAAATAATGCACATAAATTCCTTACCAATATACTTACAGTAGTTATCCAGGCTAATGTCTAGAAGGCAGATAACATATAACATACCTGTATTCTCATTGCAAACATATGAACGAATACATATATATATTTATATAAAACCTATTTACTGAATAATCAACTATAGCAAATATGCATATCAATTACTTCATGTAGAGAATCATACTTATGCCTTTTGAACAGATTAATAACATGCGTTTTTTATCACACCCCAAAAGTGGCCTAGTTGGAATTTATAATTTTAATTGGATATTAAGGGTATTTTGGTAATTTGTGCAAATGGATTAAGGACTTAATTGAAGAGTTAGTTAAAGTATTTAGAGAAAGAATTTTTATTAGTGACCAAGTGGTAATTTGTAAGGGCTTAAAAGAGATTTAATAAGTACCAAATGCAAAAGTCAAGAAAGTTGAATAAGAGAGAGCCAATGGATGGCTGCCATGTGGAGGAGTTTGGTGAGTGCATCAATGGGGATTTGAAAGGGAATGGAGAGAGAGAAGGCAGAATTTTGGCTTCCTGGAGAAGCTATCAGCTTTTGCCCACTTCCTTGCCCTCTCACGTTTCTTTCTCTTCTCCATTTCTACTCTTCCTTGCTTTGCATATGTAAATCTTTGATGCTTTGAGCTAGGGTTTGAGATTTGAGTTACTACAAAGAGGTAAGTGGCAGCAAGTTCTCTGGGTTTTTCTTCTTCTTCTCCTTCTATGGGTTTGATGGGTTTTTAAAGGCTATGTTCATGGGTTCATATAGTTGTTTGTTTGATTGTTTACAAGCAACTGAAGAGAAGAGGAAAGATAAAGGGAAAGGGAAGGTGGTTAATTGAAGATAGTGAAAGTTTTGAGCTCCATTTCCAGGTTTGGGAGCTTACTTGGTTATATGTTTGGGAGTTGATTGAAGATGTTGTGTTATTCTCACTTTGGATCTTATTTGAATGCAAATGTTGATGTCATTTGTGGGTATTTTGTATATGAAATGCATGAGTAATTATAGGTTGTGTATGATAATGGAGTTTTTGATGGTTTGTATGTGGATTCTGAGATATATATATATATATATATATATATATATATATACACACACATGAACATGAGCTAGACTTCCTGGGTTTTGAATCTCTGTAAATGTTATTTGATGTGTGATAATGTCATTTGATTGTGTAGAATGATGTGTGAATTGTGTTAGTATGGTTATGAACATGCTTTGGACGCTAAAAGGGTAAGCTTTTACATGTTTTAGCATGAGAAATGGATTTGAGTAAAGTTGGATTTTGATTTCTTCTTCAATTCCCGTTTTCTGCATTTTTGAGGTTGAGGAAGACCGTCTATGTCGCGAGCGCGACAGAGACTGGCTTTTCCTCCCTCTCGCGTGGGTTTTGATTTATGCCTTGAGGAACACGACTTGGCATCTGGAGCACGAGTCGTGCTCCTCTCCTCTGGGTGAACGCGAGTCGGACGGAGGCATCCGACTCACGTCCTTGGATCTGGCTGAGCATGAGTCGGCATTGGGCGCACGACTCGTGCTGGGCCTCTTCCTCCCGCTGTTTCTTCAGCCACTGTCGCGATCGCGACTCCTTGACGCGAGCACGATAGTAGTCCACCTGTATGCCTCCCCTATTTTCAAAAATTGGATTTTAAGCTTGTTTTTCATGGGATTTTCCATTTCATGACACATGATTTGATTTAAATTGTATTATACTCTTATAATTGTTTGATTATGAGATATATGTACATGATGAATATTATTTTCATATATGAATTAAACGCCTATAATTTATTTGTACATCGGTCTTTCATTTATGAATACGTGTTCTTATTGTACGCTGTATATGGTATGTATGTTCTTGAATTTAACCAACATACACGTATACCTAAATTAACATGATTATACTTGATTTATTCTCTTTTATACGAATATTACTTCAGAACATGAATGAGTTGTTTTGGAAGCCTGGTAGTCATAGTTAGTGGATAGATAAGCGCTTATCCAGGGTCAGGGTGTGAGTGCAGCTGCTATATGATTTGTTACATGCGGGCCCCGTTTGGGTCACATAAGATGTTTTAGGCCTCGATCTCCGGTATACTTTCGAGGATACATGATTATAAAAATGTTTTGAGACTCATGTCTCCATATGCCTGGGATACTGTGTCCTATCAGTATCATTAGTACTCGTATCCACTAGTTAGCGAATAATCAGGCTTTTACTTGAGGTGATTATTTGAGATCGATATATATATGAAGCTATTAGTTATATGATATGAATATATGTTACATGAATATGTATATGAGTTATGACATTATGAGATAACATACTTGTATTCATTTATGAATATTTGTTATATATATGAGTTACATGTGTTTATATGCTTTGTTATTATTAAGCTTATATATATTTGTTGGTTACATATATATGTACATGCATGTGTTGTTCCTCCCCATTAAGCGTTATCGCTTAGCACGGGCTCTTTTCCCGTATAGGTGGCAGGTTCTTTTTGGAGTCAGACATCTGCAGGTCGGCCACTAGAAGTCCATAGTTGGAGTTGTTTTGTCTTCCGCTGATTTTGTATCTGGAGTTTTATTTTCAAAATGTAATTTTCATTAAGAATTATATTATATATGTAAATGTTTATCTTTTACAAATCCCTTTTGTAAAACTATTTGATTATATATATATATATATATATATATATATATATATATATGGATTTTTTATCTTTTGATTAAATGTATTTATGTATTCGAGTTTGTATATGAGTTTGTGCGCGTGGCGCTCCGGTATCCTTCCAACGGGGGTAACGGGGTGTTACATTTTTCACATATAAATTCTTATGCAATCAGTATTCATTCATACATGCCTATCTGAATAAACATTATTTGGTACATCTCTTTTCATTTAACTGACATTAGGTTCAGGTACAAAGTTTCTAGGTATCCAAAGATACCATACAATTCCACATAGGTGTCCATAAAGGATCCATAACATTTAAAGCACAAGCTTAATATATTAACAAACACTTTCAAAAGCTTATTCACATAACTTTTTGCGAATCCACACAGGACTTATCAATTCTTTCATTCTTTTAATTGCCTGCTAAGCCAAGTGAGTGGATAAACGAGTGAACAGAACACATTAGGGTACCCAAGGGTACAATCAAAAAGCAACATCTTTTATTTTCTCATTTGAAAATATTTTCACATTGGGGGATCTTAAACAAGATTCGTACACATTGAGCATCTCAAGGATCCAAACGGGGACCTGATCAGGGTCCAGAACCAAAGGGGCTGCAGCAACAGAACTCTATAGGCATACTTATCTATCCACAGCCGACTATCGCAGGCTAGATACATAATACACTCCATAATCGAAACATAACATTCAATATAATTTGATGAAGCAAATATTACAGTTAAATATCGTTTAATAGCTAAAGTAACACTAAATAATATTAAAAACCAAAAACAAGTACAAATGGAACAAAAAAGACAAAAATCCAAAACTTCAAAAATTCAGGACAGAACGCATTTACACGGCGGTATGACCAAACCTTACCGCCGTGTAAGACATCCTACACAGTGGTAAGGAAAATCTATACCGCCCACAACACTTTCAGAAAACAGAATGCATTTACACGGCGGTATGGGAAATCTTTACCCCCGTGTAAAACGCACAACACAGAAAATCATTAAAACAGAATGACTATACACAGTGGTATGCAAAGTCCTTACCGCTGTGTAAAATCACGGACAAGGAAAACAAAGGACATAATACGATCACACGGTGGTATGCCCATTTCATACCGCCGTGTAGATCATCCCAAACCTAGAAAATCGAAGGAAATTAACCCAAACTCACAACCAAAGTTCAACACAACTCAAATCAGAACTTCTAACCATCATAAATAACACAAAGCCCAACTTTTATACCACCAATTACCATTAAATCATGCAATTAACAAAATCAAAATCCCCAATATAACAACCAGCAAAATTTGCTACAAAACTTCAATAAAAAACATATATTAGTTCAATAATCCACATTCAAAGCACCTCAACCCAAATCATTTAAAACCTATAGCATTTGAACATATTTAAACAACTTTAACCCCATAAATTTCCAGAAAAACAACCCAATCACAAATACTCAAATTAAATGCCAAAATCATAAATTTCCCAAACCTCAGCTCCTTTGCTCCTGATAGCTTCTTTAGATGATCTTTCTTGCTTCCAAGCTCATTCAAGATCTTTTGCATCCCAAAAACCTCATCAATGACACATACACACATACAAAACATTAACCTAGGGTTTTACCTAAACAAAAGAATAAGAGAAATCAAA
The DNA here is from genome assembly GCA_947683425.1 of Excoecaria cochinchinensis. NCBI lineage: Eukaryota > Viridiplantae > Streptophyta > Magnoliopsida > Malpighiales > Euphorbiaceae > Excoecaria > Excoecaria cochinchinensis. The sequence continues at coordinate 1,063,317 of CANTUQ010000058.1, forward strand.
ACTTAAAACTTACCTTTCTAACAAATTCTTCACTTAAATCACTTGAGCTAACAAACTTCATCATCTAAATCTTGAGCTTTGATCTAAGAGAGAGCAAATGGCATTGAAGCAAGAAGGGAAAGAAGAAGAAGAGGATGAGGGCAAGAATGGGGAGAACGGGAGAGGGAAGAGCATATTTTTTGTCCTCTCTCCCCTTCTTTCTCTTCTTTTATACCTCCTCTAATCTCCTTGCCACATCTCACCAGGCCATTGGTCCAACCTTGATATTTTTGTCAAATTCTCTTTTCAATCCCTCAATACTCATATCCTTATACATTGAAACTTATAACTTATTAATCCTTCACATTGGCCCACTTAATAATTTTATCCTTTCAATCAAGTTCTAATTCCATACTTCACAATTTTACCATTGGCCACACTTGCCGAAACTTTTACATTAATTCTTAAATTGTCCATGCGATACATCCAATACTACAACTTGCATAATTTTAGTCATCACTTATCCTCAATATGCCCAAATCGTTCTAGGCTGCATTTCGGGTTGTTACACTCATGACACCAAAGAATATTGGTCGTTGCAAAAGGAGATAGAGAGACATATGAAGAATGTTTCTCTTTGGTAGCTTATCAAGAGTGGATAGCTAAGAACCACTCAAGATAACCAACATGACCTTGTTAAAGCTACAAAGCAAAATGAAAATAAGAAAGCCCCTGCCAAATTTATCCATGTTATACTAGCAGGACTATATCATGATATTACTAGAGAATATAAGAGGAAGTGCGTGGCTGAGGTTTTTACTGTTTTAAATTGGTTCGAATCGGATTTATGGCTTTTTCATCCAACTAGATCTGACCCATAAGACCCAAAAAAGTTAGCCCGATCTCCTATTTAGAATCAATTTTTGGGTCAACTCAAGCATTGCACACCTATAATCTCACTTGTCATATAGATGTGTTAACTCTAGAATTCTATTCTTACATGTCATGTCACGTCATGTAAGCAATTAGATGCCAAAATTTCAAATTTTGGACTTTTTTTTTTACGGAGATTGAAATAAAATAATCATTTTATTATTTTTTGCTAGTATAATTTAATTATGTGTGATTACAAAAGGCCAAATTAAGTTATTATTTATGCAATTAACCCATAATTGAAAAGCATAAATAATTTATACTAGTGCTTTTCCCGTTTTTATTACGAGCCGCTGCAATAAATGAATTTGTAAGGCCTGGTAATACAAATGACATTTATTAAGTAAACAATAATGAGTCAAATTTTCGCTACAAGGACATGGTCATATTATTTTGTCACCTAAAGCAGACATAGTTATATTTATAATATGAGTATTTGTACCCGAGTTCATCCATAGAGGAGCACTTTTTGACTAAATCCTATCTTTGCTTCATCCATCTTAGTTGGATCCTCTTTTTGACCCAAAAATAAATAAATGACATAAATGCTATAAATGTATCAAACTCAGTCCATAAATGCTTAAATGACGGTCTGTTTCACATATATAGTTATGGACACTTTTATTATTATTATTATTATTAAAAACTAAAACAAACCTTATACAGTGATGATATTATTTTATTGTAAATTGCGAAATGTAGCTGCTTGTTCTTTCGTTTGTCAAAAAAGAAAAAAAAAAAAGCAGCTTCTTGTTTTGAATTTCTCTTTTCTTTTATTTATAGAACTTTGTTTTTACAAATTATTGATTCGGCTTTACTTGGATTTAACTTATAATTTTATTTTCTTAAAAACAAAAGCTCAATATCATTAACCGAAATTATGATTTTTTTGATAAGTTACCTTATTAAAAGGAAAAAAAATAGGTGCCTCTTAATATTAATCAATGTGAAAAAGAGATTAAATTGGACTCCTTTTAAGTCTTAAGAGCATGATGTATTGAAACTCTGCCTGTGTCGATTATCAAATCGAGGAAGTTTTTTTTTAGTGAAATGCAAATAGTTGGCTTATTTATGATTATTATAAAAAAATAAAAAAAGGGCATTAGTTCCTCGCTGAGGTGATGATTGTAATATAGTTTGGGTACGTGTATAACTCTAATTTGGATAAAAGTCCAATTTAGACAGAATTAAATAATTCAATCTGATTAAAATTATCAAATCTTATTTCAGAAAAAGTTTGAGTTAAATTAGAGTTAGATCTCTAGTTTTTTAGGATCTTTATAAATAGATGAGAGATGTTAGTATTTGGTAACAAGAAAACGTATGCGCCACAAGACTACTTGTTTTCACTCACACTTGTTTTCGCTCACGCTTGTTTTTGTCTTAATCTTTCAGGAGGTTTTAGATTGTGAAATAGTTGCTGTTATTCTGCATTCAGTGACCAAAAATAAATGAAATTCTTAAATACGCTTCCGCAATGAGTTTTTGCGCTACAAGAGGTAGGTACCATTTATTAAGGTTACCTCCATAAATTATATATTGTTATAATTTTCTCCATCATTGGTATCAGAGCCGTTGTTTTTACGTCATGGCATGTGACTAAAAAGATTTAAAATTTTATGTGTAAAATTATTAGATTTAGGATGCATGAAACACAACAAAAATTTAATTTTTGTGTGAATAATATATGTGTATATATTGCGGCTCAAAAATTATGTATGTGTACACTACAATTCGAGGGGACAAATATGAGTGTTTAAAACGCATAACTAGAAGTTGAGATTTTTAATTTTTGACCTCACCATTGGATTCACGGACCCCAAAAACCCCCAACCGGCCGGAACCCAGACGACGGAATCGGTCGAAAACGTGGCGAGTGTATTACATGTGCCACCATACGTTTGTCGCGTGCGCATGGGTGATGGCCCACATGCACGTGGCCACATGTACACAGTGATGAGTCACTGTAGACACGTGGACCAATGGGATAACGATACGTGGCCAGCAGCGACTATGCCACGTGTGAGTGACATGTAGTGACACGTGGCCCAATGGTTGACCGCCACATGGATGACAATGGTCATACCACGTGGCGATGACGTGTCCACTATGTGTCACGTGGGCTACATGTGGACTAATGAGGGGGAGACACGTGTCCAACAGAGGTCTGCCACGTGTCAGTGATGGCGTGTCATAAGTGACACGTTGTCCAATGACGTCACGACACGTGGCAGATGACGTGTACCGGATGTGCCACATTAGCACCAGTTAGACCAGTAGCGAGATGACAGGTGTTACGTTGTGAGTGTGACACGTGTCTAGTCAAGTGGGAGGTCGCGCATGTGGCTCGTCCAGGTGCGTGAGCTTGTCCTCCTCACATCTGGTGGCGCGTGTAGGCGCGTGAGGCCTTCTTATACCACCTAATCAGTTCTGATTTTTTACAGATCGATTTTTCAAATTATTTCTGATTTTTTGGTCATTTTTAAAACATTTTTGGATGACTATAAAATTAAATTTTAATTTTTTAAAATTTCAAAATATTATAAAAAGGTGTAGAAAATATGTTTTCTGCTTTTGGACATTTTTAAAAGTATTTTAAATTTTTTTTGAGATTCTCTCCTTACTTATTGATTGAAATGTGTTTTAATTATGTGTATTTATACATGAGTGTATAATTTTTTCCTGTAATTTGTTACGAAAATATTAAATAAGGACACTAGATCTTAAATTATGCATATATTATTTTCAGAAATGCAAGAGTGCAATCTATAAGCAACATGAGAATACGAAAGAAGATTTGAGCTGATGACATTGATGCAATAGTGCATCATAAAGTAAATGTGTGAGAACAAATGCAAGAGTGCATTTGGACTGGTGGTCTGAGTATGGAAATGGAACTTTGATTAGAGTTGCCAAAAGGAAAGTGTAATGACACTAAGTGAAATAGATGGAGTATGCATCGTCCATGGCTTCATCAATAGACTTATGAGTTGTGTGATGAATTGATGAAGTCGGTCAAAAAAAATCCTAATAGCTGAAAAGATTTTATGAAATATGAATTTCTAAAATAGTTGACATTAGTGTCAATTTGACTTTTGTTAAAAAAATATTTATGTTTCCTATTGATATTTTACATGAGTGTCTTATTTTTGGGATTATTGGATTTTATTTATTTGTTAAATAAATGTGTTTATTTAAAATGGTGGAATTTAAATTTATAATAAATGTGTTTATTTTAATTGTTAATTGTCTTGCAATATTTTATGAGTAAAATGATTGCATGTTTATTAAGTAGAGGCTTAAAAAAATCCCCTCATAAATTTGAGAACTTTATAATCCAATAATTCAGATTTATTATGCATGAAATTTTAACCTATGAGGTTGAACATTAGGACTTAGAGGGTAATTGGATACTATAAGTAGCCTTTTCGAATTTGAGCTTAATAGAAAATTTTACTAGGTTATTATTTCAGATGCATAATAAATTGCATGTATTGCCTTATCAACCTTTAAAATGTGCAATATTGTTCCATTTGAGATTAGAGGATCCTAATGGATGCTGCTTCCAAGTCAATTGTTCCCAAGCTTAATAAAGTTATGAAGTTAAATGCTGACAATTATGAAATCTGGAATACGAAGATCCAGTGTGTGCTTGAAGAGAAAGAGACTCTTGAACCCTTAAGTTCGGTTATGGCTGAACCCGAGGATGACACTATAGTCTAGCATAAGCAGGACCGAGATGCCTATGTTGTAACACCCCCTTCCCATACGTAGGGGAACCCATCCATGAGGGAGTGAGAACCGTATGAGCAGGGGTGTCACACCAAATAGAACGGCACAGAACATACATTCACATAATTTAAACATTCATATAAACAGCAAAAATTAAAACTTTAAAACTAAATGATCATTCATTCATAAAATAATAACATTCGATACATAACTGTTATGATACCAACATAATTACAACTTTTAGAGGTACATAGCGGAAGATGAACAAAAGACTAAATACAAGAGAGATCACTATTACATAATAATCATGATACAAAAAGAAACTAAGTCCTATCAACAATCCCACTGTGTTGGCTTGACTGGCGGCGACTCTCCCAAAAGCTAAACACCTTCCGCACCTGCACGGGTGAAAACACCGTGTAAGCGATAACGCTTAGTGGGGAAACAAACAACAATAATATGGACAGCCATTCATAATGGTCATCAAGGCAATTCACATACAATATGACATACTGAATATCATAAGATATAATCACAATAGAATTCCATTCATAACCATTCAAAGGTTCAATAAACATATTCATATGCCAACAGATTCATATGCTCATATTAAAGTCATTCAGATTCAAATACTTATAATCATACTCATACGGATACACATACTTATAATCATATCAGAACAAATCATAACACCTGCTGACTCACAGTAGTGGATAACGAGTAAACGCGTAGAGGTACCTTACGGGTATGAATCGACATGTAGCGGTACCTTATGGGTACGAATCGGGAAAACAATATCATATTTTCTCTTTCAAAAAATTTTACAAAGGGATCTTAAACAAGATCCAAACACGTAGGAGTTCGCGAGGAACAAAATGGGGACCTGATCAGGGTCCAGAAAAGTACAGAGGCTGCAGCAAAAGGACTCTTTTAGGCATGCCTAACTATCTACTAGACTGACTCTTGCAGGTCATGCATAATCCATCAAATCACATTTATATATATATACACATACCCAAGTTCAATCTCATATATACATTCATATGTATACATAATCAGATACTAACAATTAAATTGAAATCATATACATGCTTATTCCTCATTCATACATATTGATCGAATACATTTTTGGAAATAAAGAAGTCATCTCAAGTATAAAGGAGTGTCGCGCTCGCGACAGACTCTACATAAAGCTTCTGTCGCACTCGCGACAATTATTGCACTCGCGACAGGATAGGAATTCTCATTCCTATCTCTCAAACCTTCACTTCCCATGACATATTTTTCACCCCTTTCACATGCAACTCTTATGGTCTATTCCAGCCCATTATTAGCCAATATGATCTATTGTCAATTTATTTATTTACATGTCTAGAACACAATTCAATTTTAAACATTCAATTATAACATCAAGACAATGCAACTCATCATCATTCAATCAATTCATCATCACATGCAATATCAATTCATGCCTTTCAATTGGACCATCTAACTCATGCTTTACCAGAAATACACATCAGAATAATGTTTCTCAATCACATATTCATTGAACATATAGTCATACTTTCATACATCTCATTCATTCAATTATACTCATATTTCCTCATATACAAACCCACCTCATTACACATCTATATATATGGTTCGTATTCTCCTTAAGCAAACTCATTCCATTTATTATCCGTCACATGTGTATAACTTAATCTCAACTCATAATTATGCATACTTGTTCATACTACACATGATCATATAGTTTAAGGCATCATAATCCTCAAATGTCACTTAACTTGACTAAATTCTATTTCATAAAATTATAAATTATTAGTTCATTAATCTACTAATAGTCTTAGTCATGTTCTTATGTATTTCCCAGTGATATCTATTCTTATAATCATTTCATAATCCTAAACATGCATTGGATAGACCCGTGAAAGTTTTGGTGTAGTATGGGTTCAATTCGAGAAGAAAAGCACATAAAAATATACAAATTAGTTGAGGGTAAAGGTGGGGAATTGATTCATGCCAACCATGGGCTATAAAACGAGAAGAAAATCCCTCATAAGACTGGTTTTTTCGTGCTCGCGACCTTTCTAGCGCTCGCGACAGTAGCTATCCTCTATAAGACTGCTTTTCACATTAAAATTACATCGACTAAAAAAATGTCTAAGCCTCATTTTTAGGCAAAACGTCCTTCTTAAATATTATTCCCTAGGATGTTGAGTTTCCAATGGGATAAGTTGCAGGTCATTTGGACATCTAAAACATAAGATATGACCTAAACAATCTATACTATTCAGATGAACCCGCCAAAATAGGAATACTTGTGTTGTGGCCACTCTTTGGGACATTTAGAGCGAGAATTAGCTCAACCTTATTCTTAGACATTAAATGTGGATCTTAGGTTTCAGATCCATTTTGAAACAATCCATTTATAGCACCGTAACTCGATTTATGGGCAAAAGAGTCACCAAAGGTCAAGAGAGACAAACACAGAAACTTACTCTACAAGCACACTTTTCCTACTACATGCATATGACCTCTGAATTCCACTTTAATGACATTTTTAAACAACATGATCAACTAATAATTTATTTATATATATGTGAACTGGTAGTAAGCACTATTCTCATCTCAATTTCATTAAAACTCAAGAAGTTATGGCCCAAGGAACATAACATGCTCCAAAAAGACCCTCCTACAGAATTAGATATACCTAATTTCACTTTTGCAGACTTTTAAGTCCTCAATTCATTGTGATCATTTCTAAGACCATTATAGACACATATTATAGGAACCTAACTGTAAGCACCGTGTCCTGGAGCGGTCCGGATCAAAGGTTACCCTATGATGAAATCAATGTTCAAGCCTGTATGGGAGGCTGAATTCGGAGGTTTTAGTCCCGCGTTCCATGAGAAATGGGGTTTTTCTACACTTCCCGGGCAGAGGGGGAGAAAACGGAAGTTTTTCAAGTCAAAAAGGTTTTTTGTCCTCCACAGACGGCCCGCCCGTCTGTGGAGGTAGCCCGTCGCTTCGAGTCACCGACGGCTCAGGGTATTTTTCGACGCCCGTCGGAAAGTCACCGCCCCTGTCAGGAGCCGCCTGGTTTCACGGAGCACGCAACCGTTCCGACGCCCGTCGGTGGATGTGGCAGGGCCGTCGGAAGTGTCCTTGTGTCAGTAGGATTCTTCCAACGCCCGCCCCTACGCACCGACGCCCGTCGGTCGTGTCTGGCTATATAAGGTCCGGATTTTCACTTCAAAAGGGTTGGAAATTTTTTCAAGAGAGGAAACTCTGCCAAAATTCAAGCACGTTTTCTCTCTCCTCCAAAAAACACCTTTTTCCAAAGAACTTTACTTAATCAAGGATCAAATCGATCAAAGGAACTAAAAGCTAATTAGTTTTCTTTAGATTTGGACTCCAAAATCGATTTTCTGAAGGATCGGAGGTGAAATAGCTCATTTTCTCTCTCTAATCTTTCATTCTCTTATTTCTCGTGGAACGCGCGGGGATCTAACCGACACCAAAATCCTACCCAAGGCAACTATCTGAGGGTAAATATTCCGGATTCTCTCTCCATTTCTATCTCATATTTAATCATTCATCGTTTATTTATTCATCCTGTGAAATTTTTGAATATTTTTCATCACTTTTCTTCATTCTGACTCCCCCATCTCCTCTTTTGGATAAAACTTACTTTTTGATCTTGAAAAGCCCTTGTTTCCCTTCTGTTTTCCGGAGACAGAGGTGACCGACGGGTCATCTTTATGACCGACGCCCGTCGGTCACCCACCTACAGACCTCCTTTTTGAGTGACAAAAGGGCATGTCGAATAACCAAACCGATGCCCGTCGGTCGACCAGGAAAGCCCGTCGGTGGGTTCTGTCTCCAAGTTTTATCATCATTTTTACCTCTATTCAGTCCTTTCGATTTCTTATGTGTTAATTTTATGTATATTAACATCTCTTAACTTTCTATGAGTGTATATTGGATCTCTTGGATAATCCCGAGCTTGAGCGGCTGCCTACCATGCGTGGGGGATTTCGTCCGGTTTAGTTTTCTTAAACCTCTTGATTTATTTCTCTCGCCTATTCATTCATTGATTATTTTATGTATATGAATAAGCTCTTTTATCCCGTTGAATGTAAAAATAGACCAACGATTTGTACTTAAATAAAATGAGTTTTGTATAAAATGCAAAAGGGTCCAATGCCCTATTTTTATCCAATAAAGATCATCACAATGAAAACATTCAATTTTAATAACAACGCATGCGAGGACCAAAGTCCTCAGAATAAGCAATGTCCCGATTTATGTATGATCCGCACATTTACAAAAGGGAGTTGTATTCCGCTCCTTGTATTATTGTAATTTACCGCTTTTATTATCTATCTGATCATTTATTGCTTTCCGAATGTGAATAAATGCGCTCTTTAATTAAACCGCATAGTGTGGAGAGAGAGCGAATTAATGATATTAAAATTTGATCATAAGCTAATTGAGGTAGAAATAGATGAGAAATCCCGGACCCAGCTCTGGTCTTTGGGCTCGAGAGGTTAGAGGTTATCCTCCAAAATACTTCTTGGGTCACGAGGCTTTAGCGCTAATCCTAGGCTCTTTTGGGCGAGAAGTTTACCTTCCAAGACCCCTCTAGCTCGCCCAAAATGGATACCAAGCGCAGTCTTAGGCTCTCCGAGGCGAGAGTAACTTTCCCAATGTTCTATTGGGTGGCGACTCCATGATACCTCTTTGTTGCCCAACATAGACGCACTTGCGATTTATTGCAAGATGCTAACGGACCCGCAAACGCCCCGGTCGCCCACGTGCGGGCAGTCGAACGGGCGGCGCCCACGGGGTCCGGCGCGCGTCACAGTGGCGACTCCACTGGGGACGTTTATGGTTCGAGATTTCGATTCGAAAATACCTCGCTTAACATTTATGATTAAAATTTAATTCATAAATTCGCTTTCTCTCAAATTTGCATTTGCATATCATTAGAGCCTTAGAATACGCTAGTTTGGTCCCTCTTCTAGCCCCGGTGCGTTCCTGAAGCACCTCCTCATTTTCACTCAATTTGGGGAAAGTGTTAAGGATAATCACCAGCCCAAGCCACGTACCTCAATGGTATATCAAAATGGTGACCCGATCGGTCGCTATGCTCGTGATGAGCTAGACCCGTCGGCAGGGATCATGCTTGGGTAGCCTCAAAGAAACATTTCCCTTGTCCAAAGCTCATGTAATGGCTGTAGTCACTTTCCACAGGTGAAATGAATCATAATCTCATGCTTGCTGTATGGATCCTCACGTATTGGATGAATCCAAATATCTCGCTTGGTAAACTAGCCAAAGGCTATCATGCCCCGGTAGGGCCATGTCGAAATTTATGGACCGTCCGAATAGGTGACGATCACTATCCATCCGCTTGTACATTAGCATAGGAGCGTTATGCTGCCGGTTTTTCGCCGTGCACCATACGTGTCCAATTGGGTCCCTCGTTGACCCTTGGGCTAATCCCACCTAGGAAAGAGACTGCACGACCACGTGTGTGGGAGAAATAAGGGTGGAAGGACCTACTTGCTTGCTTGTGCTCTGTAAATGTTGCATATCACGATCATGCATTATACTTACATTTTATGCATCATTCTAACTTTTGTCCCTGCAGCCATTATAGATCTGCCCAGGTGGACTAGATCACCAACCGGGCGACTGATCCGAGTTCTAACTCCTGAGCTGTCAGATAGAGGGGGTCTACCAGAGTTTTTATCGGAAATCAGTGGTACAGTATCTCAGATGGCAAACTCACCTAGGGGGGAAGATGCCACCAGGGCCATGATTGCGGAAGAGGTAGGCCGCCATTTCGAGGAATTCGAGGGCAGGATGATGAATATGTTGGCTGCTTTAACACAGCAGAACGCTCAGCCGAATGCTCCCCAGAATCCTCCTCCTCCTCTTGTAGTGAGACAGAATGAGCCTGAAGAAGAAAGGGTTGAAAGGTGAGATGAGCCCGTTAGGCCGCCGCCGATCGAGTTAAGATCAGTGGCTTCGGGAGAGTTGAGAAGAAGGCCAGTGCTAAGAATTGATGACGATAGAGATATCGAGGATGATAGGCTGAGCGTGGCATCTGAGAAGGGGAAGGCGCCTCAGGCTGATGACTTTATTTTGAAAAAGATGGAAGAGAGGTTCGAGGCTATGGCTCGTATGATAGGCAGAGCTCACGGGATGAATCCTGAGGATAGGGAGTTGGACGGAGAGGACCCGATCCCTTATAACTTCAAAATGTCGGATGTGCCGAAGTTCGATGGTACTTCTGATCCCACCGCACATGTGAAGCAGTATTCTCTGGTCATGAAGGGGACCACCTTGTCCAAGAAGCAGAAGGTAGAATACTTTTGTCTGAGTCTGACCTCCCATGCCATAGATTGGTATCACGGCCTTGACCGCCGCACTAAAGAAGATTGGGATCTGCTCACTGAGGAGTTTTTGAAACAGTACGACTGTAATACCAGAATGGAGGTGACTCTGAAAGATCTTGAGTTACTCCAGCAGAAGGCCGGGGAATCCTTCCATGAGTACCTTACCCGATGGCGGAACCGAGTGATGGAGATGCGCCGAAAGCCTGATACCCAAGATCAGATTCGTCTTTTCATTAAGAACGCGAGCCCGTACTTGAAGGAGGGATTGAGGATGAAGGGGTTAAAGGACTGGGAGTCTCTCAAAGATATAGCCATCGAAGCAGAGGGGGAGTTTTTGACCCGAAAAGCTAACAATGATTTTGCCAAAAGGGCCAACCCCGGTTAAGGAGCCAGTAGGCCGGCAGGTCCCAGTAACGGCACTAGAAGAATGGGTGAAGTGTCTCCTACTGAGGTAGCCACCCAGAGGAAGTTTTCGAACTTGGGGAGACCACTATCCTGGGTCTTGAAGAGGCTGATGAAGGAAGGAAAATTGCGCCCTCTAACTCCTAGGCCAGCTTTGACATAAGGGAAACCGGGACATAAGGACAACGAATTCTGTGCATTCCACCAGCACTCAGGCCATATCACTGATAAATGCAAAGCGCTCCGGCACTCTATTCAAGATTTGATTGATAGCAAGCAGATCTCTGACCCTGAGAAGAGAGAAACTGAGAAGAAGCCCGGTTATAATGCCATACCCCCACCTGTGTTTATGATCCAATCTAGCTTGCCGGAGTGGTACGTGCTACAAGATTTGTATGGGAATGAGGAGTCTGCTGTTGGTAATTCTGGGAATGAGAAGGAGAAAGCAGTTGTGACGACCCTTGATTGCTGGTCTAGCAGTGAAAGCGGTAGAGAAGCCGAGGGTGAAGAAGGATTAAACCTTGATCTGTGGGGCTCCGATGGAGACGAGGGAGAGATAAGCGCTGTCACTAGAAGTGGAAGGGTGATCCCCGAGATTGCAAAGCTACCTGAGCCAGTACAACCATTGGCAGAGAAAGAGCCAGAGGAGGAACAGATTATAAGGCAATTGAAGAAGACCACAGCCCAGATATCCATTTGGGATCTGTTGAGGCAATCCCCCTCTCACAGACAGAAGGTAGTAGAGGCTTTGGTTGAGGCCACAGTCACCACCACTATTTCCCCGTCAGAGCTTTTGGGTTTAATTAAGGGAGGATCCGAGGAGAGGTTGATCTTTTCCGACGCTGACTTACCGGCAAAAGGACGCAATCATAACCGACCTTTGTACATTAAAGCGCAGATTAGCGGCAAGCACACTGCTTGCGTCATGGTGGACGATGGGTCTTCTATCAACGTATGCCCTTTGGTAGCTTTACAAGCTTTTGGCTTAAGCGAGGATATGCTCAGCGGATCCGATCTAACTATCACGGCCTACGATAACTCGAGGAGGCAAGCCTCAGGAACCTTCAGGACTTTGGTCAAGACAGGACCTATTGAAGTGGAAGTTGAATTTGTAGTTCTGCCCATTCCTGCTAACTTCTCGGCTTTGCTAGGGAGACCCTGGTTTCATAAATTAGGAGGAGTGCCATCCACACTGCATCAGATGATTAAATTCCCGCACGAAGGGGAGGTGGTGACTATCAAGGCGGCCAGGGAAAACCAGGTCTCAGCGCTAGAAATTACCAATTAGCCATTCAGTGGTTTCCACGTGTCCATGATAAAGGAAGAGCACGGATCAGAAGATAGCCCGGCTGTGGTTAGTATGATGAAGAGGATGCACTATCTTCCTGGGGTTGGATTGGGTAGAAGCTCTCAAGGGCTGCAGACCGCGATCACCACTCGAGGGCAGCAGAACCGGAAAGGTTTGGGGTACAGAGGTGGCTTCGGCAAAAAGAGGGTAACAGACAGGATCCCTCACATTTCAGAAAGCTTTGTCCCCGCATCCTTAGTATGTGCTTATACTGGTGAAGATGAACCGCAGTGGGTAGATGGGAGGATTGTCCCTGGCTTTGAGATTTTTAATGATGTGTATGACTGGCATGTCGGGTTTATCAAGACCGCTGAAGACTTTTGGGATGAGGAAGTCATGACTCAGGAGATCACTTGGGACAAGTGCGAGCTCGAGGAGGTCGTTACTGAGAAAATGGTAGCCACCAGGCTGAGAGGAAAAGGGAAGATAGCAAATTTAGAGCTGGGACTGGAGGATTTGAAAATTTCTTCTGACACGCCTGAAGGACCTCTCCTAAACCAGAAAGTCAGTGAGCAAGCTGCAACGGCATCAACCTCGGGAGCGGCAAAAGAAGACTCTAGCCTAGATTGTCTTTTTATTCCAGAACTCTTTTATGATGTAAATGATAACTATAATATTATCAATAAGATGAACAATTTCACTTATTTGTGCGATGTTTCTAATGATTTCAACATGCATGAACATGATCATATTCCATCAATTTTTGACATTGATTCTACTGACACAACGCCTTTCAATCTTGGAACCTCGGAAAATCCGAGAGAAATTCTAATAGCATCAAACATAACTCCTGAGGAGAGAAAAAATTTTGAGAGAATAATAAGAAAACATGAAAAAGTCTTTGCCTGGACCTACGAGGACATGCCGGGGATTGACCGAGCCGTGGCGGATCATGCCATCCCGACTTACCCAGATTGCAAGCCTGTGAAGCAGAAGTTGAGGAGGCTAAGACCAGAATGGGCTGACAAGGTTAAGGAGGAAATCCGACAGCAGATCGAAGCTAAATTTCTTGTGGAAGTCCAGTATCCTACTTGGCTGGCGAATGTGGTTCCTGTGGCTAAGAAGAACGGAAAGGTCAGGGTGTGTGTGGATTATCGAGATCTTAACAAGGCTTGCCCTAAAGATGATTTTCCACTACCCCATATTGATGTATTGATAGACAATGCCGCCAATTGCGCGATGTACAGCTTTGGGGACGGATATGTGGGCTACAACCAGATCCTGAACAAGATAGCTGACCGGGTTAAAACTGCCTTTATCACGGAGTGGGGCACTTATGCCTATCGGGTCATGCCTTTCGGCCTGAAGAATACGGGGGCCACATACCAGAGGATGGCAACCAAGATCCTAAGCGACCTGATTCACAAAGAAGTGGAGGTGTATGTCGATGATATGATGGTCAAATCAGCCACCCGAGAGGGACACTTTGAAGCTCTAGAGAAGTTCTTCACCAGGATCGACAAGTATAATCTGCGACTTAATCCCAAGAAGTGCATTTTCGGGGTGACTTCAGGAAAGCTGTTGGGACACGTCGTCAGTCAGAGGGGGATAGAAATTGACCCCGATAAGGTGAAAGCTATCAGAGAGATGCCTGTGCCACAAAAAGAGAAAGATGTAAGGAGTTTCCTGGGCAAACTGCAGTATGTCAGCCGGTTTATTGCCAAGCTCACTTCGATATGCGAACCTATTTTCAAGCTGCTTAGAAAGAATCAGCCCGTAGTTTGGAACGAAGACTGCCAGAGAGCCTTTGATAATATCAGGGAATATCTGTTAAATCCACCAGTACTGAGGCCTCCGCAACCTGTTAAACCACTTATACTGTATCTGGCAGTAGAAGACGGTTCGGTGGGCGCCATGATGGCTCAAGAGGATGAGTTTGGGGTGGAGTTTGCAATTTATTACCTCAGCAAGAAGTTCCTGGCTTACGAAATAAAATATGCTGAAGTGGAGAAGATCTGCCTTGCGGTGATCTGGGCATCAAAGAAGCTAAGACATTACTTCCTCTCATACAAGGTTCAGGCCGTAGCCAAGCAGAATCCTTTAAGATATTTGCAGGAGGCACCATCTTTGCTTGGAAAGATGGGGAGGTGGCTGCTCTTGTTGCAAGAGTTCGATGTGCAATACATCACCCGCAAGACTATTAAGGGGCGAGCTGTAGCCGAGTTTCTTGCTGAACATCCTATCCAAGGGGACACCCCCGAGTTTACCTTTCCTGACGAGAGCATAGGCACGATTTCTGTTCAAGGATGGCAGTTTCATTTTGACGGGGCGGTGAACAACAAAGGAGCCGGAGTCGGAATCATCCTGACGACCCCAGATAATAAGAAGCTTCCTCTTGCTAAGAAACTAAGATACAAAGCAACCAACAATGAAGCTGAGTATGAAGCGTGCACCTTCGGATTAGAAGCTTTGGCTGTGTTGGGGGCAAGAAACGTAGAGGTTTTTGGTGACTCGTCCTTGGTAATAAACCAGATCCGAGGTGAATGGGCCGTTAAAGAGGAACGACTGGTCCCCTATGTTCAATATTTGAAAGGGATATGCGGGCAGTTTGAGACGTGCACTTTCCACTTTGTGCCCAGAGATGAGAACCGTCTGGCTGATGCGTTGGCAACCTTAGTCTCAATGTGGGATAAACCTGAAGGAGTGGCCATGAAACTTGTGCTAATTTCGAGCTCTGATAAGCCTAGTTTTGAAACCAAGCCAGTGATGGAGGTCGAGGCGTCAGACGGCAAGCCATGGTACTTTGATATCATGAATTACTTGGAAAGTGATAGATTCCCAGAAGAGGCCACTGAAAAAGACCAGAGGATGATACGTAAGTTATCTACTCAGTTCATACCCTTGGAAGGGGTGCTGTACAAAAGACGGTCAGACGGGATCCAGCTCAGGTGCTTGAATGAAAGAGAAGCGCGCAAGGTAATGGAAGAAACCCATGCGGGGGTCTGCGGGGCCCACTTAAATGGTTTGACCTTGGCCAAGAAGATAATGAGGCAAGGCTTTTATTGGCTCACGATGGACACTGATTGTTCAAAGTATGTCAAGCAATGTCAATTGTGCCAACAGTACACGGATCTGAGACACCTGCCGGTATCAGAGCTACATAACCTAACGTCACCTTGGCCGTTTGCTGCTTGGGGGATAGATATCATTGGAGAGATTCGCCCTACGACGTCCAATGGGCACAGATATATCATAGTCGCAATCGACTACTTCACCAAATGGGTCGAGGCATAATCCTTCAAGAAAATTGACGCAAGGGATATGGCCAGGTTCATAGAGAGGAACTTGATATGCAGATATGGCCTCCCTCATCACATAGTGTCTGATAACGGAGTGCAGTTTATGGGTGAGACCAGAAAACTTCTCGAGAAGTATGGTGTTGAGCATCATAAGTCCTCTCCCTACCGACCGCAAGCGAATGGAGCAGTAGAAGCCGCCAATAAGAATGTGAAGAAGATCTTATCCAAAATGGTCCAAGCCTACAAAGACTGGGCTGAGAAGTTACCCTTCGCCCTGTCGGGATACAGAACGACAGTAAGATCATCTACAGGCGCTACACCGTTCTCCCTGGTATACGGAATGGAAGCAGTGTTGCCGGTAGAGATAGAGCTTAAATCGCTAAGGGTGGTCATGGAAGCCCAAATCCCAGAAGCCGAATGGGCGCAGCAAAGATTGCAGCACTTGAACTTACTGGATGAAAGTAGGCTGAAAGCTTATTATCACAATCAGATATACCAGAAGAGATTAGCAAGAACTTTCGGAAAGAAGGTGAGGAAGCACCCGCTGAAAGAAGGGGACTTGGTGTTCAAACAAATGAGGCCAGGAATACCAGACATCAGGGGGAAATTCAGACCTACCTAGGAAGGGCCGTACATCCTTAAGAAGCTGTTGTCCAGGGGGGCTGCAATCTTATCAGATAGCGATGGGAACGAATTCAAAGAGCCGATCAATGTCGACAGACTCAAAAGGTACCACGGTTAAAGACCAAAATAAAAAGAAGAGAATAAAAATGCCCTGCAAGTCGAAAACCGAAAAAAGGCGGCTATGCTAAAATTGGGCGCCTCGACAGGGTGAAAACCGAAAAAAGGCATCCTGTGCAAAAATTAGAGGCATGAGAGAAAATGTCCGATCGTGAAAACCCGAGAGGGCCGATCGGTAACAGGAGTTGATGCTGTTAAAATTTGGTTTCATGTATTGATAGTGCATAAGCAGCTGAGTAAATGCCAAAACTGATCATGTATGCTGAAATTATCTAGAAATGCGCACAAAACTCGTGAAAGGGATGAATATTATTCTTTTCACTTTTGTCATTTTCTAGTTCTGCATTAAAAAGAAATGTAGCACAAAAAGAAATACACATGTAGGCTAAACTAGGTCCTGCTGCTGCTCTCGCCGATCATGTGCTTGAGCCCTCGAGTCCTATTATCGGAGGCTGGGCTGAGGATCCACTTCTTGTACCCGCTGGTTGAGGATGCAGAATGGTTGCCGAACCTCGGGATGACGGTCTTCACAGGTAATCTACCCCATAGCTCATGATACCGGGAAGCAAATGCAGCCGAGAGATCTCCTCCTCGGAAAGATAGGGGAACCCTCACTATATCCTGGGTCATCCCAAGCTGCCGTGAACATCGAGAGGTGATGCAGAAGGTGGCCTGGCGGAGGCCGCAGAGGGGAACACAACCCGATGACCCATCGGTGACCGCATGAGACAGCGGGAGCCAGGCAGATGTAAAACTGATATCGTCATCTGACAGCTCACTAAATCTGGTAATCCCTTCACCAGCCGTGGCACACCCATGCAATCGTCGACGAGGCAAGAAATGGCTTGGCGAGTACTGCGGAGTGACTCGAGGGGGTGGTTCAGACAGCATCTTCAGTTTTTCCTGTAGCCAGATCTAAAAAAATAAAATAAAATAAAAAATAAAGCAAAAGCCGCTGGAGTAAGTAGGGTTTACTTCAGGCAAAAATAAGGCACAGGTTTGTGTGAAAATCCGAAAGGACGCACCTCCCGCAAAGAAAAGCTAGTGTGAAAATCCATAAGGGACGCACTACCTTTAAAATAATGACGTACCTGGAGTAATAAGGGGCTACCGGTAAAGGTTGTAGTGGACCCAGAGCTCACAGCGTCCAGACCCAAGATGGTTTCGGCCAATACAAGTGGTAGAGGGGACATTCCCAGATGAAAGTCGCTCAGAACCCCAAACAGACGAAAGTCACCTGTCAAGCCTCCTGGAACAACAGTAAGGAAATTCACCATGCAGAATAGAAACGTGATGCTTACCCGATAGGTGGGAATGTCGGTGAACTGATCTAGGGCCTCGATCAGTGGCTCCAGAGCAAAGGAGGAACTCAGAGGAATCAGTTGGTTGGCCTCCGAGGGGGATATGCCCAGAGCTAGGGCTACGTCCCGGGTCTGAAATAGACCGCAGTGGGGGATACAGGGCAAAGCGCCAGGAGGGAACCGGGCTCCCAGAATGGAAGCCAATTCTTTAGAAAAAGGGCACAGTTCCTGATAGGTGAACTGGAAGACGTGAAATCGGGGGTTCCGCAAGTGGGTAGCCGCCAGGAGGAGGTTCTGGTCGATTTTCACCCGGCATAGATATTTCAGCCCAGCCAGGGAGGAAAGGGCGACTTCTCCCCAAGTGTGTTTGTCATCTAAAATACGGTGCATCCTTTTGGCAGGAGGGGAAGACATTTTTGAGAATAATAAAGGCCCAAAGCGTTGGAAAATGAAGAGACAAAAAAGTTTGCAGATTACATAGGGAAGGGTCACCGACGGCCTACCCGCCCCTGTACAGCGACGGTCTGCCCGCCTCTCTACAGGGACGGCCTGACCGCCCCTCTATAGAGACGGCCTGCCCGTCGGAAGTCCACCTGTCAGATGCATGCGTCATCATTGCAATCATCACGCGCATTAATTTGCATTTATTGTGCGACAGACGGCCAGCCCGTCTGTCGCTTGTACAGACGCCCTGCCCGTCGGTCACGAAATTCTATATAAGGGCGAGTGACAGACGGCGCAAACGTTGCTGTCCCTTTCTTCTTCCTCTCTCAAGCGGTTTCTAAGCAGTTTTTAGCGATTTTTGAGTCTTTTCTTCTTATTTTTTCGCGATTTCTTCGTTTTTTCGCATTATATACTCACCCGGTGCCCAGATATTTATATTTCTCCAGTTTCTACACTCCTCCGGATTACAAGTAAGTAAATAATTACTTTCTTTTTCTTTTATTCAATTTATTTTTACATTCTTTCTTCCTTTTAACTTTAAGGAGCTTTGGATAATTTTAGAATTTAGGGGGAAATGCTGCCCAATTTTTTTTAATCCGAACTTTTGCATGATCACATAGAAATAGAGTTTTTCTATGATCTTGGTGCCTTAGAAATGCATCTTGTTAGCGCACCACTTCTGAGCATGATTTGCTTTTATGGCCTGAGGCCATTATTTTGAGTTGTTGGGGGCACACTCTTGCCGGGGTGCGCCCCATTTACATGCGTTTAATATCATTAAGGCCTGAGGCCTATTATTTTGCTTTTTCATGCAGGAGGTTGGGCACATCCTTGCCGGGGTGCTGCCCAAATTTTTATTATTTATTCTAGAATTGAATATTTATTTGTTTTCCATGTATAATGCATGTCCTAGGGCTTAGAAAGCCCATCCTTATCCACTTTAATTATCTCCACGAGGATTGCATGTTCCTTTTACCATGATACGTGCAAAGCATGTTAGGCTACTGCCTTAGACAGGATGTTTACTATTTTCATCTGTCATTACCTTTCTCTTTTTTATCTCATGATTGGGCCGCCATTGCCCTGTTAAGGCCTAGATGGATCTTAGATTTTAGAAAATAAACTTGATAGTGCTTGTTTTGCCAAGTTTTCGCTATCTGACTCCTTCCCTTTTACAGGATGCCTCCCAGACGCAGAGCACCACAGGCCCAGCCCGAGCTTGAGGCTCCGGCTTGGATGGATGACGAGTCCGCTCAGAGGTACAGAGCGTTAGCTCAGGTGGAGTTGCGGGCCAGCCGCTTTGTATCTCGCCCGTTTCTAGAGGCCCTTGGGTTGGCCCCGGAGTTTGATCTACTTGCCGAGGGAGCTGGTTGGACAGAGTTTCTCGAGCCCGCCTTCCAGACATTTCCAGAGGCTACCCGCCAGGTCTTGGCCACTCTCCGCTACACGGGCTTTCAGAGTGCAGATACTGACCCGGGGGTGATTCAGTTTTGGTTTGATGGCGACCATGTCAGCATCACCAGGCAGAGGTTTGCTCAGGCCATGGGGCTCCCTACGGGAGAGGAGGTTGAGATCCCGCAGCGAGCGGTGAGACGCGCCCATTGGGCGGCTATTGCTATACCAGGAGTGCTGTACGATCACGATACAGCGAAGAGCACCGTACTGGTGTCTCAGGCACTCCGGTATCTGCACAGAGTGCTTTCCAGCTCGTACCTCGGTCGAGCTGGTAATCCAGGGTCGCTTAACGCGGCCGAGATCTGGAGCCTCTGGGCTATGGTGGCAGGCCAGCGTCTCAACATTAGCCACGAGATCTTGGCCAACCTGGTCAGAGTTGGCAGAGGATCGACACCGGTAGTGATGGTAGGAGGAGTCATCACTCGATTACTGTTGGGTTTGGGGTTTAACCCCGAGAGGTTGAGAGGACCTTTGCCGGAGGGGATTCATGTAGACGCTGTAGCGGCAGTTCAGATGGGGATGATCTCCCCGATTTTTGGCCAGGCAGAGGCCTATAGGGTGTTGACTATCCACGAGACCCGGCAGATGTTCAACCTTCCACCCTTGGGGGCAGATCCTGATCATCCAGAGCACCAGGAGGAGCAGCCTCCACAGCCAGAGCCTGAGCCTCAGCCTCCGCAGGTACAGCCTCAGCCTCCACAGACTGAGCCTCAGCCGGAGCACCAGCCTCCTCCACCTCCTCAGTCACAGGCAGTGCCTCCGCCACAGCAGCAGGAGCCTCCCAGGACCCCCTCGGACTTCGATTTTGAGATCATGATGGACGATCTCTTCGCCTCTTCACCGGCATCTAGGGCCCCGACTCCAGCCCCGTCGCCGAGTACCAGGGTACAGAGGCCTGCCCGCGAGCCCTCCGAGAGATACCATCCGTACTCCTGAGGCAATCCTGGAGCATCCACTTCTTCGGCACCACCACCCGAGCCAGCGCCACAGCCACCGCCAGCTCAGCCGGACTACTTCCAGCTCCTCTCCTCCATGTTTATGGCCTTTGAGCGGCGACAGGATGAGAGGGATAGGGCCATTCACGAGAGGTTGGATCGCCAGTAGGCTACTATTCAGGAGCAGTCTCAGACGGTGGAGCGCCTATCCCGAGAGCAGGCAGGCTACATGGAGCACGCAGCGAGGGAGCAGACCCGGGCCATGGATGCCTTTAGAGATGAGCAGACTCGAGTCCTGGAGGCCTTCAGGGGAGAGCAGATGAGGCTGGTTGAGCAGATTGCTCAGGGACAGAGGGAGTTGAGGCAGCAGCTCGCTCATGATGTGAGGACGTCACAGGACCAGGCGTCTCAGAGGGTCGATATGACCCTTCAGATGATTGATGAGTCACTTGACTCTCTGAGATCCCGCGTCCAGGCGATAGAGGGGATTCTCCCTCCTCTTTCTCAGACCATGAGAGAGTTCAGGGAGCAGACGGATCAGAGCTTAGAGCATAGGAGGACGGCCGCCGCAGAGCAGACCACTCAGCTGAGCCAAGCCTTCAAGAAGTTGGGGGACAAGATCTCAGAGACCTTAGGGTTTTTGGGCACCTGTACCCAGCCCTTCTTGGATGGCTACGCTCAAGTTCAGTTCAGGCGAGCCCACGATCACGAGGCAGGACCCTCTACAGCTCCGCCACCACCTCAGGCCCGTCCACCTCCGCCAGGGACCGTGCATATATCGGATGATGAGGATCCCGATGAGCCTTCAGACTACACACCTCTCTGAGCTTCAGGGAGTTATTTTTGTATCTCTTGTATATTCTTGTATTTTGTATATGCATTGTACAAAAATGACATTTCTAATGGAAAACTTTTGCTTCATTATTTGCATGTTTTTCTTTTCGATTAATTGCTTAAATAACACCACAGGAAGTGTATATTCTCATATTTACTCATGTGTCGATAAAAATGAAAATGAAAAAATAACACGAAACAAAGACAAACAACAAAAGAATAATAATCAATAACAGGTCAAAAGATGACCATTCAAACGTGAATTAACAAAATCTTTTATCTCACAGGTACAAAGGAATACCGACCTGAGCATAGACATCGATTAAAGAGATTTTTTTTCAAAACAAGGAAACCAACGGAGTTTTCACACTCCAAAATCGAAGTGGCGGTTAGAGAAACACTGCACTTCACCAGATCGAGATTGTAGCCAGAGAGTGCTGCGTCTCACCAATCGAAGTGGCGGTTAGAGAAACACTGCACTTCACCAGATCGAGATTGTAGCCAGAGAGTGCTGCGTCTCACCAATCGAAGTGGCGGTTAGAGAAACACTGCACTTCACCAGATCGAGATTGTAGCCAGAGAGTGCTGCGTCTCACCAATCGAAGTGGCGGTTAGAGAAACACTGCACTTCACCAGATCGAGATTGTAGCCAGAGAGTGCTGCGTCTCACCAATCGAAGTGGCGGTTAGAGAAACACTGCACTTCACCAGATCGAGATTGTAGCCAGAGAGTGCTGCGTCTCACCAATCGAAGTTGCGGTTAGAGAAACACTGCACTTCACCAGATCAAGATTGTAGCCAGAGAGTGCTGCGTCTCACCAATCGAAGTGGCGGTTAGAGAAACACTGCACTTCACCAGATCGAGATTGTAGCCAGAGAGTGCTGCGTCTCACCAATCGAAGTTGCGGTTAGAGAAACACTGCACTTCACCAGATCGGGACTGTAGCCAGAGAGTGCTGCGTCTCACCAATCGAAGTGGCGGTTAGAGAAACACTGCACTTCACCAGATCGAGATTGTAGCCAGAGAGTGCTGCGTCTCACCAATCGAAGTGGCGGTTAGAGAAACACTGCACTTCACCAGATCGAGATTGTAGCCAGAGAGTGCTGCGTCTCACCAATCGAAGTGGCGGTTAGAGAAACACTGCACTTCACCAGATCGGGACTGTAGCCAGAGAGTGCTGCGTCTCACCAATCGAAGTTGCGGTTAGAGAAACACTGCACTTCACCAGATCGGGACTGTAGCCAGAGAGTGCTGCGTCTCACCAATCGAAGTGGCGGTTAGAGAAACACTGCTCTTCACCAGATAGAGGTTGTAGCCAAAGCATGCTGCATCTCACCAAGCCCTTTAGATCGAGATGAGGTCTATCCGGCAAAAGGCACGGAAGGTGAAAAGCCGTCGCAGGTACGCTTTCTTTCCAACCTTTCTCTGAGTTTTGGCTTATCTAGGCGCTTGTGCGCTAGTTTCCCCAAAACTGGGGGCAACTGTAAGCACCGTGTCCTGGAGCGGTCCGGATCAGAGGTTACCCTATGATGAAATCAATGTTCAAGCCTGTATGGGAGGCTGAATTCGAAGGTTTTAGTCCTGCGTTCCATGAGAAATGGGGTTTTTCTACACTTCCCGGGCAAAGGGGGAGAAAACGGAAGTTTTTCAAGTCAAAAAGGTTTTTTGTCCTCCACAGACGGCCCGCCCGTCTGTGGAGGTAGCCCGTCGCTTCGAGTCACCGACGGCTCAGGGTATTTTCCGACGCCCGTCGGAAAGTCACCGCCCCTGTCAGGAGCCGCCTGGTTTCCCGGAGCACGCAACCGTTCCGACGCCTGTCGGTGGATGTGGCAGGGCCGTCGGAAGTGTCCTTGTGTCAGTAGGATTCTTCCGACGCCCGCCCCTACGCACCGACACCCGTCAGTCGTGTCTGGCTATATAAGGTCCGGATTTTCACTTCAAAAGGGTTGGAAATTTTTTCAAGAGAGGAAACTCTGCCAAAATTCAAGCACGTTTTCTCTCTCCTCCAAAAAACACCTTTTTTCAAAGAACTTTACTTAATCAAGGATCAAATCGATCAAAGGAACTAAAAGCTAATTAGTTTTCTTTAGATTTGGACTCCAAAATCGATTTTCTGAAGGATCGGAGGTGAAATAGCTCATTTTCTCTCTCTAATCTTTCATTCTCTTATTTCTCGTGGAACGCGCGGGGATCTAACCGACACCAAAATCCTACCCAAGGCAACTATCTGAGGGTAAATATTCTGGATTCTCTCTCCATTTCTATCTCATATTTAATCATTCATCGTTTATTTATTCATCCTGTGAAATTTTTGAATATTTTTCATCACTTTTCTTCATTCTGACTCCCCCATCTCCTCTTTTGGATAAAACTTACTTTTTGATCTTGAAAAGCCCTTGTTTCCCTTCTGTTTTCCGGAGACAGAGGTGACCGACGGGTCATCTTTATGACCGACGCCCGTCGGTCACCCACCTACAGACCCCCTTTTTGAGTGACAAACGGGCATGTCGAATAACCAAACCGACGCCCGTCGGTCGACTAGGAAAGGCCGTCGGTGGGTTCTGTCTCCAAGTTTTATCATCATTTTTACCTCTATTCAGTCCTTTCGATTTCTTATGTGTTAATTTTATGTATATTAACATCTCTTAACTTTCTATGAGTGTATATTGGATCTCTTGGATAATCCCGAGCTTGAGCGGCTGCCTACCATGCGTGGGGGATTTCGTCCGGTTTAGTTTTCTTAAACCTCTTGATTTATTTCTCTCGCCTATTCATTCATTGATTATTTTATGTATATGAATAAGCTCTTTTATCCCGTTGAATGTAAAAATAGACCAACGATTTGTACTTAAATAAAATGAGTTTTGTATAAAATGCAAAAGGGTCCAATGCCCTATTTTTATCCAATAAAGATCATCACAATGAAAACATTCAATTTTAATAACAACGCATGCGAGGACCAAAGTCCTCAGAATAAGCAATGTCCCGATTTATGTATGATCCGCACATTTACAAAAGGGAGTTGTATTCCGCTCCTTGTATTATTGTAATTTACCGCTTTTATTATCTATCTGATCATTTATTGCTTTCCGAATGTGAATAAATGCGCTCTTTAATTAAACCGCATAGTGTGGAGAGAGAGCGAATTAATGATATTAAAATTTGATCATAAGCTAATTGAGGTAGAAATAGATGAGAAATCCCGGACCCAGCTCTGGTCTTTGGGCTCGAGAGGTTAGAGGTTATCCTCCAAAATACTTCTTGGGTCACGAGGCTTTAGCGCTAATCCTAGGCTCTTTTGGGCGAGAAGTTTACCTTCCAAGACCCCTCTAGCTCGCCCAAAATGGATACCAAGCGCAGTCTTAGGCTCTCCGAGGCGAGAGTAACTTTCCCAATGTTCTATTGGGTGGCGACTCCATGATACCTCTTTGTTGCCCAACATAGACGCACTTGCGATTTATTGCAAGATGCCAACGGACCCGCAAACGCCCCGGTCGCCCACGTGCGGGCGGTCGAACGGGCGGCGCCCACGGGGTCCGACGCGCGTCACACTAACCCCATCAACTCCATTCATTTTTATAGTCATTTAAATCAAGTTATAACACTTATAATTAAATTAAGTCAAATGGACCTCAACTCAATTTTTGCACTTCTAGCTAATTAACTACAAACTAACCTATTTAGCATCATTTTATCATCACTCTCATAATACACTTTCCTAACTTAATTATGCACATCATGGCACAAACCACAATTTACATACATAATAGACACAAGCAATCAATTGACACACACACAAAATAATTAGTTCCCAAACCTCTTCTCCTTTGCTTCTCTTAAGCTCACATGGCACTTTGATCATCAATCCTCTTCTTTCCCTTTCCTTTCTCAAAGCCACCATCACCACATGCACAATCAATTCCAGAATTGGAACACTATTATAAATCCTCAATCCCATAAATTTAAGAACAAGAAGAAACGGGAGATGAAGAACTATAATTACTCACTTACCTTTACAATAATCGACAATTTAATTACCCACTAAACACTTGATTAACCAGCATGATTTGTAGAATTAAAAATGGTAATTTGGAGAAGTACTTCACGTTGAAGAAGAAGGAGGAACAACAGATTTTCTAGAGAGTGAAAAAATGGCTGAATACACATGCAACTAGTGGGTTTTTCTCTCTCCACAAGGTTTATATTGCATGTAGGAGGATGAGGTGGGAAGAGCAGAAATCTAGAGTTGGATTCCACCACCCAAACTCACCAATGCATGCCAATCCACCTCTTTCACCTCCAATGCATGCATCATCCTATTTATCTCTTTCTCTCTCCCTCATGCACAATCCTAGGTGGCATTTACAGCAATGTATCATGGGCTCTACTACAAATTTGTCCCACTAATGGACTTCAAGCCTTAAGCCCAACAAACCATCTTAATATAAACTAAGCCCACAGCCTCATTAGTCCTAGTTAAGCCCATCCACAAATCTGATTTTATTAAGTCCATCAACCCATGCAATGAAAGTCCAACCCTCTACCAATATCTAACCCAATAACACTTTAGTCACTTAAATAATTTTATTTATGCAATTGGGTCCTCAATTGCACTCTAAATCCAATTTTTACCAGATTTTCGCTAGAGTGTTCTATCGCGCTCGCGACAGAACCCTCACTCAGACCACTTATTCCATGACTTGCCTGAACATCCACATAAATTCTTCACTAAGCTGAGTACTCATTCCAATGTGTCCTCTCTTATTAATACACATCCTCATACTTATCCGGACACCACAAATCCTACTAGGGTATAAATCGGGCTGTTACAACTCTCCCTTCCTTAAAAGAATTTCGTCTGCAAAATTCAAATCCTAATTCATCAATAGAGGTTACTCAACTTCCTCTATCAAAGCTCTTCCAGAAAACTTTATACTATTCACAAGCCCAAACACCCACATTTCACATTTAGACACTTCTACTTCTTATTCTCTTATTACACAATCCTTGACACATCGATTTTATGGAGTAAACCTATCATATCCTTCACTCATGCTATTTATTCTTCATTCACAATCTTATTCACATTCTCTTATATAATTTTCGCAAATAACTTCCTCTTCAATAGTCCTCTTTCTACACCAACATTTTATGTACATCCTGTCAGCTTTCTCTTCGCATGAGACACATACACAAATGTTTTACACATATGATCAAGGGATGCGAACGTATATATGATGATGTATGTATGCAAAATGATGCAAAAATGCAGTTTATGCAATATTAATACACTTTTCCCATTCTCGTGTTTTGCATGATCATGTTCAGATGATTTCATTGAGATAGCTGACAGGGGTACAAAATGTCACAACTTTATCTTACTCTCCAGATCATTCTTAATTCCAAACTTATTCATACCCAGAATTAATTCAAATTCATGGGATAGCACTTTAGTCAAATTATCAGATAACTCTCTACTTCGAATCACTTAGCAATAGTTCTCAATCTCTGATACCATCTGACAAACCCATTCCAGATTGCACATACACATAACAATTCAAGGCAGGTAGATCGTGACCTACCTAGCCAACACTTAACTAAACACTTTATCAAATTGAAAGGTTTTCCTTCCCAAAACATATCTAAAGTACAAGGTCGTCCGCTTTGGCCAATGCTAAACTATACAGACACACTTCAAAACACCTAGTTAACATGAGTCGACTAAACCGGAGCTCTGATACCAAAAACTGTAACACCCCCTTCCCATACGTAGGGGAACCCATTCGCGAGGGAGTGAGAACCCGTATGAGCAGGGGTGTCACACCAAACAAAATGGTAAAGAACATACATTCACATAATTTAAATATTCATATAAACAGCAGAAATTAAAACTTTAAAACCAAATGATCATTCGTTCATAAAATAATAACATTCGATACATAACTGTTATGATACCAACATAATTACAACTTTCAGAGGTACGTAGTGGAAGCTGAACAAAAGACTAAATACAAGAGAGATCACTATTACAAAATAATCATGATACAAAAAGAAACTAAGTGCTATCAACAATCCCATTGTGTTGGCTTGACTGGCGGCGACTCTCCCAAAAGCTAAACACCATCCGCACCTGCACGGGTGAAAACACCGTGCTAAGCGATAACGTTTAGTGGGGAAACAAACAACAATAATATGGACGGCCATTCACAATGGTCGTCAAGGTAATACACATACGATATGACATACTAAATATCATAAGACATAATCACAATAAAATTCCATTCATAACTATTCAAAGGTTTAATAAACATATTCATATGCCAACGATTCATATGCTCATATTAAAGTCATTCAGATTCAAATACTTATAATCATACTCATACGGATACACATACTTATAATCATATCATAACACCTGTTGACTCACAGTAGTGGATAACGAGTAAACGCGTAGAGGTACCTTACGGGTACGAATCGACACGTAGCGGTACCTTACGGGTACGAATCGGGAAAACAATATCATATTTTTTCTTTTCAAAACATTTTGCAAAGGGATTTTAAACAAGATCCAAACACGTAGGAGTTAACGAGGAACTAAACGGGGACCTGATCAGGGTCCAGAATAGTACAGAAGCTGCAGCAAAAGGACTCTTTTAGGCATGACTAACTATCCACTTGACTGACTCTTGCAGGTCATGCATAATCCATCAAATCACATTTATATATATATACACATACCCAAGTTCAATCTCATATATACATTCATATGTATACATAATCACATACTAACAATTAAATTGAAATCATATACATGCTTATTCCTCATTCATACTTATTGATTGAATACATTTTTGGCAATAAAAAAGTCACCTCAAGTATAAAGGAGTGTCGCGCTCGCGACAGACTCTACATAAAGCTTCTATCGCGCTCGCGACAGGATAGGAATTCTCATTCCTAGCTCTAAAACCTTCACTTCCCATGACACATTTTCATCCCTTTCACATGCAACTCTTATGGTCTATTCCAACCCATTATTAGCCAATATGATGTATTATTAATTTATTTATTTAAATGTCAAGAACACAATTCAATCTTAAACATTCAATTATAACATCAAGAGAATACAACTCATCATTATTCAATCAATTCATCATCACATGCAATATCAATTCATGCCTTTCAATTGGACCATCTAACTCATGCTTTACCAGAAATACACATCAGAATAATGTTTCTCAATCACACATTCATTGAACATATAGTCATACTTTCATACATCTCATTCATTCAATTATACGCATATTTCCTCATATACAAACCCACCTCATTACACATCTATATATATGGTTCATATTCTCCTTAAGCAAACTCATTCCATTTATTATCCTTCACATGTGTATAACTTAATCTCAACTCATAATTATGCATACTTGTTCATACTACACATGATCATATAGATTAAGGCATAGCAATCCTCAAATGTCACGTAACTTGACTAAATTCTATTTCATATAATTATACATTATTAGTTCATTAATCTACTACTAGTCTTAATAATGTTCTTGTGTATTTTCCCAGTGATATCTATTCTTATAATAATTTTGTAATCCTAAACATTCATTGGATAGACCCGTGAAAGTTTTGGTGTAGTACGGGTTCAATTCGGGAAGAAAAACACATAAAATATACAAATTAGTTAAGGGTAAAGGTGGGGAATGGATTCATACCAACCATGGGCTATAAAACGAGAAGAAAATCCCTCATAAGACTGGTTCTGTCGCGCTCGCGATAGTAGCTACCCTCTATAAGACTGCTTTTTCACATTAAAATTGCATCGACTAAAACAACATCCAAACCCCATTTTTAGGCAAAATGTCCTCTTAAGAATTGTTCCCTAGGATGTTAAGTTTCCAATGGGACAAGTTACAGGTCATTTGGACATCTAAAACATAAGATATGACCTAAATAATCTATGCTATTCAGATGAGCCCGCCAAAATAGGAATACCTGTGTTTTGGCCACTATTTGGGACACTTAGAGCCAGAATTAGCTCAACCTTATTCTTAGAAATTTTTAGATATAGATCTTAGGTTTCAGTTCCATTTTGAAGAAATCCATTTATGGCACAGAAACTTGATCTATGGGCAAAAGAGTCACCAAAGGTCAAGAGAGACCAACACATAAACTTACTCTACAAGCACACTTTTCCTACTACGTGCATATGAGCTCTGAATTCAACTTTAATGACATTTTTAAACAACATGCTCAACTAATAATTTATTTATATATATGTTAACTTGTAGTAGGCATAATATTCATCTCAATTTGATTAAAACACAAGGAGTTAAGGCCCAACGAACATAACATGCTCCAAAAAGACCCTCCTACAGAATTAGCTACACCTAATTTCACTTTTGCAGACTTTTAAGTCCTCAATTCATTATGATCATTTCTAAGACCATTATAGACACATATTATAGGAACCTAACCCCATCAACTCCATTCATTTTTACAGTCATTTTAATCAAGTTATAACACTTATAATTAAATCAAGTCAAATGGACCTCAACTCAATTTTTGCACTTCCAGCTAATTAACTACAAACTAACCTATTTGGCATCATTTTATCATCACTCTCATAATACACTTTCCTAACTTAATTATGCACATCATGGCACAAACCACAATTTACATACACTACAAGAAAAAGATGAAATAGCGACGGAAATTTAGCGACGGAGTCATTTCCGTCGCTAAATTGCGACGGAAATTAGCCTCCGTCGCTATTTAGCGACGGAATTAAATTTTCGTCGCTAATTAGCGACGGAATTTAATTTCCGTCGGTAAATAGCGACGGAATTTAATTTCCGTCGCTAAAAATGGCGCCAAGATTTCCCGCCAACATTGCCGACCGATATTTGCGACGGTTTTTAGGAACCGTCGCTAAAAATAGCGACGGAAATTCTTTCCGTCGCTGAAAAAAATAAAAAAAAAAACTTAATTATATTTTTAGCGACGGATATAAAATCCGTCGCTAAAATAGCGACGGAGTAAAAAAACCGTTGCTAAAATTAGCGACGGTTTGAGTATTCCGTCGCTATTTTTAGCGACGGAATTTTTTTCCGTCGTTAAAAATAAAAAAATTGAATTTCCCTCTCTTTTTAGCGACGGAATATGCTTTCCGTCGCTAAAGTTAAAAAATTTCGTTTCCCTCTCTTTTTTTAGCGACGGAAGATGCTTTCCGTCGCTAAAGTTAAATTAAATTTATTTTCCCTCTTTTTTTTTCTCTCTCTCTCTCTCTCTCTCTCTTCTCTCTCTTTCTCTCTTCTCCCTCTCCTCGCCCCGTCTCTCCTCCCTCTGCCCAGCCGACGCCGGCCGCCGACCACCGCCCCTCCCCCTCCCTCCGGCGCCGATCGGCCTCCCCTCCCTCCCTCTTTTCCCGCTTCTCCTTCCCTTCTCTCTTTCTCTCTCTCTCTCTCTCTCTCTCTCTCTCTCTCTCTTTCTCTCTTCTCCCTCTCCTCTCCCCGTTTCTGCCCTCTGCCCAGTCGCCGCCGACCACCGCCGACCACCTCTCCTCCTCCTCCGGCGCCAGGTACAGATCTGCCTCTCTTTTATTTATTATTATTATTATTATTATTATTATTATTATTATTATTATTATTATTATTATTATTATTATTGTTGTTGTTAATTGGGTATAATAAGAATTATTATTATTATTAATATTATTATTATTTTTTTTATGTTAGATGAATATTGGTAAATTTTAATTATTGTTTAAATTTATATTTCTTAATACTTTATTGTTATTAAATTTATTAATAGAATTTTTCATATTATGATTATTATTGTTAATTAGTGTTAATTTTAGTTATTATTATTATTATTAAATTATTATTATTATTATTCAACATGTTATTATTATTATATTAATTTGTATTGTTATTATTATTATTTATTTATAATTTGTATTGTTATTATTATTATTATTTATTTATGTTAATTGTATTGTTATTATTATTATTTATTTATAATTTGTATTGTTATTATTATTATTTATTTATGTTAATTGTATTGTTATTATTATTATTATTTATTTATAATTTGTATTGTTATTATTATTATTTATTTATGTTAATTGTATTGTTATTATTATTATTTATTAATTTTTTTTTTAATTTGTAAAATTTCCCGACGGAAATTTAATTTCCGTCGGGAATTCCGTCGGTAAATTTACCGACGGAAATTGAATTTCCGTCGGTAATTCCCGACGGAAAAAATTTCCGTCGGTAATTTTACCGACGGAAATTCAATTTCCGTCGGGAAATTTCCCGACGGAATATTTTCCGTCGGGAAATTTTAGCTACGACTTAATTCCCGACGGAATGAATTTCCGTCGGGAATTTAGTTTCCCGACGGAAATTCCTTATTTTCCGTCGGGAATTTCCGTCGGGAAATCCCTTGTTTCTTGTAGTGATACTTAATATACACAAGCAATCAATTGACAAACACACAAAATAATTAGTTCCTAAACCTCTTCTCCTTTGCTCCTCTTAAGCTCACATGGCACCTTGATTATCAATCCTCTTCTTTCCTTTTCCTTTCTCAAAACCACCATCACCACATGCACAATTAATTCCAGAATTGGAACACCATTATAAATTCGCAATGCCTTAAATTTCAGAACTAGAAGAAATGGGAGATGAAGAACTATAATTACTCACTTACCTTTGCAATAATCAGCAATTTAATTAACCACTAAACACTTGATTAACTAGCATGATTTTTAGAATTAAAAATGGTAATTTGGAGAAGTACTTCACATTAAAGAAGATGAAGGAACAATAGACATTCTAGAGAGGGAAAAAATGGCTGAATACACATATAACTAGTGGGTTTCTCTCTGTCCACATGGTTTATATTACATGTAGGACGATGAGGTGGTAAGAGCAAAAATCTACAGCTTGATTCCACTACCCAAACTCACCAATGCATGCCAATCCACCTCTTTCACCTCCAATGCATGCATCTTCCTATTTATCTCTTTCTCTCTCCCTTATGCACAATCCTAGGTGGCATTTACAGCAATGGATCATGGGCTCTACTGCAAATTTGTCCCACTAATGGACTTCAAGCCTTAAGCCCAAAAAACTATCTTAATGTAACCTAAGCCCATAGCCTCATTAGTCCTAGTTAAGCCCATCCACAAATCTGATTTTATTAAGTCCATTAACCCATGCAATACAAGTCCATCCCTTTACCAATATCTAACCCAATAACACTTTAGTCACTTAAACAATTTTATTTATGCAATTGGGTCCTCAATTGTACTCTAAATCCAAATATTTACCATATTTTTGCTAGAGTGTTCTGTCGCGCTCGCGACAGAACCCTCACTCAGACCACTTATTCCATGACTTGCCTGAACCTCCACATAAATTCTTTGCTAAGCTGAGTACTCATTCCAATGTGTCCTCTCTTATTAGTACACATCCTCATACTTATCCGGACACCACAAATCCTACTAGGGTATAAATCAGGCTGTTACATATGTGGCATGAAAAAGAAAATTTTACTGCTCACATTATCTTGCTAAGTGCAATAGATGATGACATCACTAAGCAGTCCACGAGTATCAAAATGCAATAGATCTATTGATCGCTTTGTAAATAAGTTCAGAGGTGTGTCTCTAACTAAGTTTCGATCATTAATGATCAAATTTAATACATATTAGAAAAAGTCTGATTATTCGATGCGAAAACATCTAAGAGAGATGGAAAAAAAATAAGTGAGCGTAGTGAACTTAGTCATAAGTTGACTAACGAGAAGGTCCAAATTGTTATCTATTCCTTACCCAAGAGTTGGTAGCATGTGAAGACGTAACTAACTCATATGGACAACATAAAGATATTTGAGGATGTCATTCATCATTTGAAGCTTAAAAGGAGACCGTATGGTAGCGATTAAGGTCAATACCGTAGTGCATATGGCACAGTCATGTTCTAATGGAATGAGTTCTCATTAGAATAACAAAATAAGCTTCAACAATAGGGATAAGGAAAAGGCTTGAGAGCCTAAAAAGCAAAAGGAAAAATGGAATCACTAAAGGTCTATAGGCAAAAAGAAGGTAAATGTTTCAAGAGTGAAATATTTCAATTGCCTATAAAAAGGACACTATGCAAGAGGCTGCATTATGCCCAAAAAGATACACTATTTTGACTCAAGAGTGAGTGAAATTTATGTATCCAGTTCTTAATTTCATCCTTTGTGGATCATAAATTCAGGACTAATGGACTATGTAACAAGGGATAGAGATATATTTGTTATGAATTCAAGTTTTGTTCGTACTTTTATTGAAATCTATTGTCAAATTACATTTTGAGGATAACAATGTATGCTTATGCTTGAATGATGTATATTATGGTTCTAGTTATATTCTGAATGATTTTATTGTTATGGATGTGGACCATGACTATTTGAGTAAAACTAATTTTTCTTTTTATTTCTTATTTTTCACATTGTTATGAGAATAATGTGAAATTATGGCATGCTACAATAAACCATATTGGATAAAACCGAATAAATCAGTTAGCCAAAATAGGTTTAATAGATGATTCAAATAAGGTTGAATTGCTTACACGTGAGCATTGCCTAAAAGGAAAAACTAGTTAGAAAATTATTCGAATAAGGTACTAAAGCCAAATTTCCATTGCAGTTGTTCATTCTGACGTATGTGGTCAAATGAATGCGAGGGCAAGGCATGGGGCCTCCTATTTCATCACATTTATATATGACTATACTAGGCATGGTCATGTCTATTTGATTTCTCACAAGTCAGAAGCATTGAGTTGCTTCAAGACTTTTATGAGTTTAGTAGAGAATCAATTAGATAAAAAGATCGAAGCTTTAAGAACTGACAGAGGTCGGTGGTATCTTATAGATAAATTTAAAGTTTCATGTGATGAAAAAGGATTGAACATCAGTTGTTCATTCCTAGAAGTCCACAACAAAACGGTATTGAGGAAAGGAGAAATAAGACTCTCCTATATATGGTTAGATCTATATAATGGCTGAGGCAAATTTGCCTATCTCCTATTGGAGAGATGCTTTATTGACTGCCACATATGTTCTGAACTATATGTCCTCTAAATCTGTCACTTTCACAACTTATGAGTTGATGACTGGTCGACAAGTTGACCTAAGCCATTTACAACCTTTGGGTTATAATGCTTACGTCTATGATACCTCAATTTGATAAATTTGGGACCAAGAGGTAAAAAGAGAATTTATGTGAGATATTCTAAAGTATCAAAAGGATACATTTTCCTGGGCAAGCAAGAAAATGGCACTGTGACAGAATTCAGATCACGAGTAGTCATATTCTTAGAGAATAAATTTCCCAAGTTAGGCAAAGTGAATTAAGATTTCACTTTTTATTAATCTCAGGAAGAGGAACCATCAGGATCACTCCATTTGAGTGGGAGGGATTTAGAGGAAGAAGGTTAAGACCCTCATCCTCCAAACGATCCGGATGTTCGAGACCTGATTTTAGTGGGAGTATTCTTGATTGCAGTGGGAGTAAAGAATATAGTATTCCTACTCCAGTGGGAGTATGGAACATGGTCCCAGTGGGAGCATTGTGAATCACGATGAATATATGAGACATGTTTATCAAGATTTACAACTGTAAAAATCTAAAAGGATAAGTGTTCCATGCCGACGATTTAAAATCGAAAGCTTGAATGAAGCCCTTTTGGTTACCCCACAAGATAAGAAAGAGCATAAAAATATTCAAAAGGCTTTTTCATGCCCATTTAAGAAAAAATAGATTAAAGCAATGGAAGAAGAAATGGCATCCATGATATCGAATCATGTTTGAGAACTAATTGATCTACTGGAAGGACACAAATTGAGAATAAATGTATTCTCAAAGTAAAGCGAAAGGCTGATAGAGGTATCAAAAGATATAAAACTCGGCTAGTCGCTAAGGGGTTCATACTATAGGAAGAGATTGACTATAAGTAGACTTTCTCATCTGTTGTAAGATTTATGTACATAAGTTTAATTCTGGCCAAAGTAGCGAGTTTGGACCTAGAGATTCATCAAATGGATAGAAAGACTTCTTTTCTCAATGGAGAATTGGATGGAACAACCTATAGGTTTCATCGAAAAAGGCAGCAAACATAAGGTTTGCTGATTGATGAGTTTAATTTATGCCCTTAAACAGTCTTTAACACAATGGTACTTGAGACTTCATCATACAATCATGTCGAATGTGTTCAACAAGATTGATGAAGATCATTGTGTTTATAGTAAAAGCTCTAAAAATGAATTTGGCATTTTGGCATTGTATGTACACGACATACTTAAGTTGAAAATGATAAATGATACGTAAATGAAATCAAAGATTTGTTATCGTCCAACTTTGAGACAAAGGATATGGGTTATGCATATTACATTCTTGAAGTTAAAGATTTCAAGAGATCGTTCGAGAAGATTGTTGCCTATTTCTCAAGAGAAATATATCGATAAGGACCTTGAGCGATTTAATATGCAAAACTACAAACTGATAGATAACCCCATTGCCAAGAATCAGTTTCTTAGCAAAGATGTGTGTCCCAAGATGGCAGCAAAAAGAACGTATGAGGAACATTCTATATGCCAGTGCCATGCGTAGTCTTATGTACACGATGTTATGTACAAGACATGATATATTTTATGCAGTGGGCATAGTAAATAAATACCAATCTAACCCTGGCAAAACACATTGGAAGCAATTAAAAGGATACTTAGATACCCTAAAGGTACAACAAATTATTCTCTCTATTTCAAGAAAAGGATCTATAAAAGAGAGAATATAGAAACATTGATTGGGCAGGAGATGTGGATGAGAGGAAATCCACTTTAGGTTTCATATTCTTGTTTGGCAAGAGTGCCATCTCGTAGAGTAACAAGAAATAAACCTGTGTAGCTGTGACGTGCACCGGAAGTACCCAGCAAGGGCCCTCGCTTGTGAATCCGCCTTCGGGATTCGAGAAATTGGTTTGCGTCTTTTGATCATGGGCACCAAGAGACATCATCGGTGTGTTCCTCCCAATAGGACATTGGGGAGAACAACCTAGTCTAATGACACCTAAAGGCACCTTTGAGGCATTTGGAGTCGCCATCCAAATTGCAAGAAATTGGGAAAAAGTCTCACCTCTAACGGTCTAAACCAGAGATATGGTGTCCGGAACTTCCCTCTTATTTATGCTTTGGTTAATTATAACTGGGTTTTTAACTTCTTAAAATTATATCTCTCATCTCACACGATTAATGCATTTAAATTAAATCACACATATCAATCATTCGAAAGCAATAAAATAAAAGCGATAAATAAAGCGATAAATGAAAGCGGTAAACACCCAAGCACACAATTACAAGAGAAATCGGGGTGGAATACAACCCCAATAAAAGGAAATTAAAGATATGAATGGGGACGGAATACAATCCCCCAAAATTAAATAAAGTTGCCCCAAAATTAATTACAAGGGCCCAAAAAGAAATGAACTTGAATTTAAAACACTCACACAAGATCAAAATAAAACAACATACATAAATCGGGGCATTATTTTAGGAACATTGGTTCCTTCGCCCTTGTTCGAAATTTAGGAAACATTGGTTCCTTCGTGTTTATTTAAAGAGGGTTCGGAGAGTCGTTTTGGTTATTTGGATGAAAATCGGGATGAGTGATCCCATTTTGGAGAAAATTGACTCTTCGTTTTAAATGTGATATTTTTTTGTAATTTGGCTAAAACAAGGGACATTGGTCCCAATTTTATTAGTAAAAAAAAACTCGATTTAATTGTAAAAGTATTTTTATGACTTTTTATCTCACGCGTGCATAAATAAAACAATTATTTACAAATAGCACAACATAAAGAAGGGGAATTAGAGAGATCTCACCAAATCGAAGTGATCCTCCATGCGTGGTGACCCATTCGGGGAGTCACGGAAACGCCCGCATGACACGACTCAAATTGAAAACTCAGACAAAGAATAATATCAAGAATATTAGGCACAATAATAAATAATGATGATAAAAATAATAATAATGATATTGATGCAATACAACACACCACTAATAATAATAACAATGATAATAATAAACATGAAAATGAAAGCAACAGGAACATGATAAGAATGAAAATAATAATAATAATAATAATAATAATAATAATAATAATAATAATAATAATAATAATAATAATAATAATAATAAAACAATAGAATAATGAATAATGTTAAATGAAAGCAATAATAGTAACTATGAACAATAATGAGATAAAGTGAGTTAATGGCATCAACAATAATATCACAAATTGATGGCGACAATAGTAATGACGTAATATGACAATAATGTAAACTAATAATAATAATAATAATAATAATAATAATAATAATAATAGTAATGGTGGACGAACATAAAAATCAAATTAAAGCAAATAAATAATACATTAATAGAGATATTAATCCGTTAAAATGCAAAAAAAGTAAATAATAGACATGATAATAATAGCAAAAATAATATTAACAACAACAAATAATATACAGAAAAAAATAAATAAATGAGAAGGGGTCCAAAATGTTTACCCTCAGAATTTTTAGATAGGAGAAGCGGTGTCTCGATTTGTTTTCCTTGTCGATTTTGTGGAGATAAATATTTCAAAAAAAGTGTAGAAATTGATATTTCAAAATAAATTAAGAGAATATTTTGATAGAAAATATGTTTTGGTGGATGATTGAGCAAAGGAAATTAATTTTCCAAGCTCAAATCTACCAAGAAAATAGATTATATTTTTTTGAAGAAAAATAAATAGATTAATGCTTGAGAAAAAGAAAAAAAAAGGAACTTAAGAATATTTTTGAAGAACAAAATGGAAGAAGAAACCAGTTGCTGGAGAGGAAAAAACTAGAGAGAAAACTAAGAAAAATCCTTTTGAATCCAAAGTTGTCGTCCCTTGAAAATGAGGGAAAAAACCCTCTTTAATTTTTGCCCTGGCCAAAATTGGGAATAGAACCAAATAGCTTTTATTTTTGTTGTTCCAAAATTAGCATAAAAGGGTGAAAACTGAAGAAAGCAGACTGAAAAAAAAGTTAAAAAAAATCAGAAAAATAGCAGGGAAAGGGACAGCATAGGCGAAGGCCAAAGTGGCCGCGTGGAGAAGGAAGGCCGCGCGCGCTTGTACGCACACGTTGAGGGGTGCAGCGTGCGCGGTAGGGCAAGACCGCCAACGCGCGTTGCTACGCACACGGAGATCCCTGCGCGCTAGGGGCCTGCCACGCCGGCGCCCCTGCGCTCTGGGACAGCCTGCCACGCGGGCGCCCCCGCGCGCTGCCGCAGGT
The DNA here is from genome assembly GCA_947683425.1 of Excoecaria cochinchinensis. NCBI lineage: Eukaryota > Viridiplantae > Streptophyta > Magnoliopsida > Malpighiales > Euphorbiaceae > Excoecaria > Excoecaria cochinchinensis. The sequence goes on from CANTUQ010000058.1 coordinate 1,102,455, forward strand.
GGCACTCGCGACATTTTTATTTTATTATTTATATTTTTTTATAAAAGCCTTAAATACACAAAATTAATATTTTTTACCCTATTTAATTTTTTTAAAATTTCTAAAATATATATTTTTTAATTATTTTCCTAATAAAAACACAATTTTGACAAGTAAACAATCGATTCTCATTTTCTCGCCGAAGGTTGGTCTTTTGTTTTCATCATCGGGTAATCCTGATTTTGGACCGCCTCGGGACCCGGTATCTACAGTAGCCCATCAATAATGGAAGTTGAATTTGTCACTTCCTCAACTGCAGTATAAGAGACAGTTTGTCTAAAATGGTTTGTGAGCCATTTAAGAGTAACTGTCTCAGAGGTATCAGTGATAGTCTATAGTGATAGTCAGTCATTGATAGCTTATAGTAGAGCTAAGCATATCGACATTAAGTATTAATATGAGAGATATTGTTGCACGAGAGATGTGAACTTACAGTATGTTTCTATGCATGCAGATCCATTGAGTAAACCTATAACGAGAGATGTGTTTTGAGAAACACATTAGATCTCGAGGTTTGCGTAGAATTTTATTAGTACTGTTATATTTTAATTAATCCCTTAACGTTATTATTTGTGAATAATAACTAAAGTTCATTGTTGGCAATACATGAGTGTGAATGTTTATATGTAAACATTTACTGTTATTAATATGAGATTGAGCATGTCAGATAGAAAAGTAGCCCACTCACAAGGGTGTTTACCTTAGTTTTGTTAATAAGTTGGCAAAGACTAATATGAGGCAATTTTTGAACATATGAGAATGCTTGAGAGCCTGTTCAAAATAAAAGTGCCGTCTTACAGAAATTATAAGATGAGTCTTGTTAAGGTGCGAGATAAAGACATACATAAAGTTGTATGCTTTAGATTGAGATCAAAAATAAGGATTGTATGGAATTCGATGGTCAGTTTTGCATAACTACCATGTTCTGTCTAAAAGCCAGAAGTAGTCCTTAAGTAAGTGAACTAAAATTGGGTGCTTCGGTGTATCGCAACCTTATGCTTCTATATGGTGTTTGATATACACATTATTGAAATGTGAGACATGCGCTCCTTTAAGGGAAGGAAAGAATACCATAACACATATTTTATACCATGTGCGCTTACGTGACCAAAGGGATGGGAATTTAATAATATCATTGATCTCAACTTTCCCTATTGTGAGACCCTATTTATATTTCGACCCTTAGAACCCTTAACTTATCCCTGAAGCATGGTTCAATGTGGCTAGCTTAGTTAGTTTCCAAGAGGTCTGGGAAAAATTTAGGTCTGGAAGATCTAACTAGAAAAGCAAGTTGAATCATGATGGATGGCATATAGTAAGAGGGGAAGATAGCCTTTTAATCACTTTCATAAAGTTTCGTGGTTCACTGGCTAGCCTATTATAGTTTCTATGAGAAGAAATATAATAGTGAACACGAAAATTATTTTATGAGATCATGAGTTAAAACAGTGAATGTGAGAAGGAAATCTAGGGTTAGGCATACATGAAGAAGATGATCCTGTTTTTTGAGACGCTATATATCCCTAACAGGTGTATAGCACTAGTGCTCTTGAGGTATGATGGTCACACAATCTATCTGCCAGTATAACTAAAGATTAAGACTGGAATTCGTTCTGTCATGTGCGAGTGGAAGATGATAGAGTTTGGGTACGCCCATGACTCTAATTTGGATAAAGGTCCAATCTAAATAGAATTAAGTAATTCAATCTGATTAAGATTACCAAATCTTATCTCAGAAAGAGTCCGAGTTAAACTAGAGTTAGGTCTCTAGCTTTTTAGGATCTTTATAAATAGATGAGAGATCTCAGTATTTGGTAACGAGAAAACGTATACGCCGCAAGGCTGCTCGTTCCCACTCACGCTTGTTTTTATCTTAATCTTCCAGGGGCTTTTAGATTGTGGAATAGCTGTTGTTATCCCGCATGTGGATAAAAGCCAGGTCAGTGACCAAAAACAAATGGGATCCTTATAGACGCTTCCGCAATGAGTTTCTGCGCTACAAGAGGTAGGTACCATTTATTAATGTCACCTCTATAAATTATATAATGTTATAATTTTCTCCATCATATTGTATAATTGAATTTATATACTAAAAATTTTGATTAAAATTATAGGTCTCAAATAAATTGGATTGGCCAAATTTCAATTGGATCATAAATTAATGGATCAAAGTTAAAATGAGTAATTATTCATTGATCATTAATGAATTAAGATTCAAATGGTTTGAGCCGTCCAAATAGGCCATAAATATTTCAAGTATTCATAAGTATAAAATTAATCCATCACGTATCAACTTTTATTTATCTAGTACCTAATCACCATTTTGGGTCGGGTAATTTTTAGAAAATTAATTTCAGATGGGTCACTTCGAGTTTTGGGACGGATTCTTAGGTCAAGTCCATTATCAAATTTTCGTGTTAAGAAAAAAACAAACTATTAAGTTAAATTTTATTCTTTAGTTTCAAGTCAATCCATATAAGTTTCAAGTCAAATCCATATGAGTTGCAAGTCAAATTCGACCTTTAATTTTCAAGTAGGATCATGTGTCTTTTTTCAAGCCAGTTTTAAGGTGAGAGTACAAAATTTACAAGGTAAAATTGGAATTTCTTTTAATGAAAAAAAATGGACTCTAAAAATTGAAAAATTTAAAATAAAATTCACAAAAAAGCAAATCATTTAGGTTGATCCATGACCCAACTAATTCGAATAAGTTTCGGGTCGATCAATTTGGGTTACGTGTTGGGTTGATGTGCCTTTTTTTGGATCGGATTCGAGTTATTTTTTAAGTGAGTATGGGTCCAGTCAAGATAAAAAAAATTATATATCTAGAAAAATTGGGATCTTTATTTTAAAAAAATGAATTTATAAAAAATATTGGTCATTTGGATTGATCTATAATCCAATCCATTCAGGTCATTTTTAGCTCAGTCCATTCAGGTTACAATTGGATTGATCCTTAATTTTCACATCAAGACAAAAAAATTAACCAAATTAGATAGAATTGGATTTTTTTTTTCTTCATAAAAAAACTTGCTGCTATAAATTGAAAAATAAAAATTTATAAAAATATTTGTCATTCGGGTTGACCAATGAACTAACTTGTTTAAGTTGATCCATTTAGATTATGGATTGAATTTGACCCTTAATTTTATGGATTGGATTTAAGTTAGGTCATGTACCATTTTGTGGATTAGGTTAAGATCACTTTTTTCGAGCAGGTGCAAAAGTTAACTTTCAGGCCAAAATAAAAAAAAAATTAACATTTTTGGGTAGAATTGGGTCTTTTTCTTTTAAAAAAGTAAAAAAGAAAAGCTAGAATTTAAATAAAAAAAATCATTTGCGTTGACCTATAATCTGACTCCTTTTGGGTCAGTTTTGAGAAAATCAATTCGGATTATGGCCAGGTTTGGCCCTTATTTTATGGATTGGATCATGTACAACTTTTTTAGATTAGACTCAGGTCATGGTCCTTTTTTTGAGTTTAATTTTCGAATAGGGTGTGCAAAATTCGACCCGATCCGAACAACCTGAATAACCCAACTCAAACTTTATATTTGGGTAGGATTGTTCGGTTCGGGTCGGATTGAGGATATTGGAAATCTATGGGTTCAGATTGGGTCGCATTAAAACCTCTCCAAACTCGACTCGACCGAAATACTTTATATATTGTATTTTTTTTTTCCATTTTGCACCCACCTCTCTCTCTCTCATCTCTCTCTCTCTTGCGATGCTTCTAGTTCCAGTTCCATCTCTCTGCTTCTCTCTCACGTTGCTTTTAGTTCTAGTTCCATCTCTTTGCTTCTCTCTTATGCACACTGTTTCACCATGCATCTCTCTTTGTGGCTCTCGTGCGCACTGTTTCACCTTCCATCTTTCTCTATCTCTCTGCTTCTCCTCCTCCGGAGGTTGCCACCAATGATCAATTGCCATCTCTCAATGAGAAGTAGATAGAGAGACAAGGAGAGAGGGAAAGATATCTGCGAGAAGGAGAAAAAAAAGGGAAAAAAAACCCATACCCAGAGAAGGAGGAAAGAGATATTGGTTTTTTTATGCCTGAAGATGTGGTTTTTTAGCCTGAGATATGTGTTCTTTTTTTGCCTGAGATTTGGTTTCTTTTTAATTTTCCTCGTTGGATTTTCCTAAGGAAGCATGCTTGTTCGTTGGATTTTCTAGATTTTCCTAAGGAAACAGATCTACTCGTTCAAGCGTTTGATTTTCTGGATTTTAATTTTGGGTTGTTCAGGTTAAGCCTCGATGAATTTCGAGTCCTATGAGTTAGACCCCTACCATAACTTAGGGTTGGTTTGGATTGGGATTTAGGGCATATTTCGAGTGTCGAGTTATTCAAAGTTTGGTTCGAGTTGACCCTAACCAAAATGATGCACACTCTTAGTTTTGAGTTAGGGTAAAAAATTGATATGTTTAGGTAGAGTTTAAGGTTTTTTTTTTAAATAATTTTTTGAAAAAAAGCAGGTCATCAAAATTTATTATTTATAATGTTAAAAATATAATGTTTATATGGAAATATTGTGATTGCACTATTATATATATATTAAGAAAAAGTTTTTAGAGTAGTTCCAAATGACACTATTATTTATTAATTTAATATTTTCTTAAATAATTATTTTATAGAAAAAACATTATAAATAATATAATATTTTTTTAAAGAAATTAAGCAACATACGATTACATTACAATTACAATTGGAACTGTAATAGGATTTTTAATTATCCATGCTTGAAAGTAGAAACTTTCAGATTATGATTTTATAGCTAATAATACCCATTATTTACTGGGCCTGATTCACTCTCAGCCCAAGGCCTAATACATGACAAACTAGCATAGCATCCAGTCAGTCAAGGTCCAATGTGTGATAGGTGACCACTTATGGAATGGACAACGTGCAGCCTACCTGAATGGACTAGCAAGGGGCTACCCTGTCAAAGTCTACTAACACACTTACTGTGCATGCTCAGTTACATCGCAATAGGCCATGCCCCCTACCTACTCACTACACCTGAGCAGACCCACTCTTAGCTCTCGAGTGCTTACATGTGTCTTTCTACAAACACTATAAATAACTCAAAACTCGCAAGAGCTAGCAATTCAATCCTTGAGACATTCTCTCTCTAAAAGCATTATCGACTTATGCTTCGGAGTGTTTTATCCTGGTGTAGACACTGGATCTTGAGGTAACCCAGATCAGAGATTACCTGATGAGGATACCTATGATTGCATCACAAATGCAGAATGGAAAGTGCCAACTTTCGTCTTTGAATTCCACAATTCTTTAAGTTTTTTTTCGTGAAAAATCCCTTTTACATTTGTCCAGAGCTGAAAAGGGGTTTAAATTGTAAAAAATTGTTTTTTCTTGTTGACCAACGCCTGTACTTAACTAGAAGGCACACGTTGGTCATGGTCAAATGGTATTTCCATAATTATTTTAATTCTCTTTGAGGGGCGGCCATCCGTGAGGGAACCAATGCTCATCTGTAGTGATTTTCCCACCCAGGAACAAGCACTCACAGCAAAAATAGAGGGATCTTTTTGGTATTTGCTTTTTGGACGAGATTTTCGAGGTGAAATCAGGATTTTAGGTTCCAAATAGGGACATTCTCCTAGAATCAGGTGGAAACCCTATTAATAATAGGGATTTATAAGGTTTTGGGATTTATAAGGTTTTAGGATATAAAAGCATGGGAAAACACAAAACTAAAAAATGAGGGGAGAGGTTTTTTGAAGACGCAGTATTTTCATAGAGAGAAAAGGAGGCAGATCGTTAAGGAAAAAAATAATTTTCTTCTCTTAGCAATATAAACTTTTAGAAAACAAGAATCTTCTGAGAAATAAAACTAATTTCTTTTCTTGGGGATTTACTCATTCTCCATTGTTAGTTTTAGAGAGAAAGCTTTAGACAAAGCTCTTTTTTTCGTTATTTTAAAGATTTGATTATGAATTCAAGGAAGACATAAGTGTATTTCCATTCTCCAGAGATTGAATATATTCTGAGAGTAAATATTCTGGGCCCAACCATCATCATTTCATGCAAGGTATAAATTGTGTGAGAAAAGAGATATTAAGTTAATTTTAAAAATTCATTTATAAACATTTAAGCAAGGTATAAGTAAGAGTGATGTCCCACACTTTCTCTAGTTTTGGCTTCATGAGGTAACAATAAACTTTCCCAATACTTTATTGGGTGGCCACTCCACAAAACCTACCTCTTGGTGCTCAATTAGATGCTGATCGTCAATAATAGAATAGGGATGATTCCCTATCTATTGCGAAGCGACCAATCTTCACGAGTTTTATAAACCTTCCTAGACCCTAAAAGAGGGCTTTCGGGAACAGCAGGGTTCGGCATTCGTTACAACGGTGACTCCACTGGGGAATATGAGACCTTGCTCCCAAAGTACCTTGGTTAAGTTAAATAAAAGTCAATTTTTGAAATTAAAGCTCTATCTCTTTTCCAAAAAATTGTATTGCATTCATGCTAGAATCTTAGAATTATGTTATCTAATCCCTTTTTACCTGGTGCAGTCTCGAAACACGACCCTACATTCACTCAATGTAGGGAAGTATCAAGAATGACCACTAGCTCAAGCCTTGCACCATAGTGCATAGAATGGTGACCCAATTGGTCGTTATGCTTATGATGAGCTAAACCCATTAGCAGGGACCATGCTTGGGTAGCCCTAACGTTTCGTCGTCTGACTAAAACCCATGTAATGACAATAGATACTTCCTCTAGGGAATATGTACCGTAATATTGTGCATGCTATGTGGGCCATTATGTATGGAACAAATTCAACTAAATTAAGTCGTCACTCATCAAAAGCTTTCATGCCCCGGTGGGCCCATTTTAATTTATTTGAAATGGTTGAGTACGCGATGGCCAAGACTAAAATGTATGCGCTTTAAACAAAAAGAGGTTATGTTGCCAATTTTTCACCGTGTACTATACGCGTCCATTGGCTTCCTCGATAACCTTTAGGCTAGGCCCACCTAGGAAAGATACCGCATGATCTCCTCTGTGGGAGAAATAAGGTTGGAAGTTTTATCTGCTTTTGCATATGGTTGTGGATGTTGCGTAAAAATGATCATGCATTGCATTCATGCATCATTCTAACATTTTGAGCCTTCAGGCCATCATAAATTCATCCGAGTGGTTTGGGGTTTTAGACTGTCACCTCATTAGAGGACCTTCGCCTGAATAGCTAGAGTCGAGATTAGAATTCGGTTCATTTGATAGAGATTTGGAATCTATTTTAGACCACCCACTGGCATTAGAAATGATTAGTCCAATGGAACAGAATGATGTTTTCACTGTAGATGAGCTGAACAGAAAGTTTGATAAGTTCGAAAAAAGGATGATTACCTTTCTCAGTGAAAGGCTTGCCGCCATAGCACTTGGTTTTGGAATGTCGCCTGTAAGACCCACTATTAGTCAAGTTGAACCAACCACGGCCGAGAGACTTTTACTGCAGTGGCTACAATACCTCCACACATTACTAGGCCCAAAAACAAATTACCACCTAATTCACCAGTCGAGCAAGGGAGAAACAAGAAACCTGCTCTAAAGCATGATTTTATGAATTCAAGATTTGGTGGTAGTAGTGGTACCCGAAGGATAGGAGCAATATCAGCTACTGAAGTGAGTCAAAGGTATTATTCAAGGCTGGGTAGATCTTTATCTTGGGTTGAGAGGCTAGTGAAAGTAGGAAAGTTACAGCCATTGCTAGCTAGGCCTGCCAGAACCCAGGGGATTTCTAACCTAGAGAAATACTGCACATCTGACGAATCAATACTGAACACTAAGGGACTGAGTTCAAGACCTCATTGATAGCAAGCAGATTTCTAAGCGAGATAAGCAAAATGAGGCCGAAGAAGTACTTGTTATCCATCGGCTACTTCACCACTAGTGACAATAGAGGATGTTTTTAGCGGATGTACTTTTTATATGTGAACTCTTTAATAATGATGTGTACAGTACTTTTTAGATTAATCATATCAATGATTTGCTTACTTGTGTAATATTTCTCACGATTTCATTATGCATGATCATAACCATGAATCGTTTTGATGTTAACTCAATAAATGCCACCTGATTTAATCTTGGTGCTTTCCAAAAGAAAATTCTGATAGCATCTGATATAACTCCTGAAGAGAGAAAAATTCTGAGAGAATGAAAAGAAAGAAAAAAATAAAAAAGAGAAGTCTTTGCCTGGGCCTACGAAGATATGCCTGAAATTGAACATGGAATAGCCGAACATTTTTTTAAAATTCAATAAACCAAGATGCAGAATGAAGAGGGTTAGGACATAGATCTTTACATCCCTAGGAAGTGTTCCGCCAAAAACAGACTCATCACATCCGAGGATCACATTTCTGTCCAAGGTCAATATTGGGCATCTAGATGCCAATGGCCTTTACACCGGTCGAATTAGCACTTTTGCTTTATGTTATTTTGTTCCTGCCCAGGGTGATGATGACAAATGCCATTGGCAAGTTATATATAAAAAAAAAAGATGAATGAGAAGTGCAGATCGACAGTTTTGACAAGCCATGTTCGGCATTGTTGTGCTAAATCCGCAAGTGCAAAGTTTACCATTTAGTACTTAAGATATCGTTCCCACGAGGAATATGTCAGGTTATTACTCACTAATTTCTTGATCTCAATTTTGTTTACAAAGTTCACAAATTTAGGTGATAAGACTAAACTATTATCATTATACTAATACTAAGTTATTTACTAATCCTATTTTAACTATGATTAAAGAAGACGAACATAAATAATGATTTGATTTACAAATGTGAAACTTGATAAATATTTTCTTGGTCTGAAATTAATCTTTAACATGCAAGTCAAGTTGAAATAAAGTTCTAAATCACTCTCTCGACATGAAATAGAATGCCTAAAACACACGAGTATAATTTCTAACCCTCAACTCTCATTATAGAATTAGAATATTATATTTTCACATTTTAAGAAAATAGATCAACCTATAACAATTATCACATTCATCATGGTCTCCCTAGCATTGTTATGATAATGAATCTCTAATAGCTTTAAGTAAAAATATATCTCTCAAACTATACTCTCACTTATAAAAATCATGCAAACAATAATGTTAAAGAATTCTTCATTTGATTAAAGTGAAGTTGCATTAATGGAAATAAACCAATATTAACATAATTGTTCAAGTTCCTATAAACATCATTCAAGAAATTACAAAGAAAAAAAGATAAATTGAAAGATAAATAAAAGATGATCTCTCAATCCTTTACTCATTACAAGTTCATCTTATTCATTGATTTTGTGTTCTCTTCAAAATTAACTTCAAAAAATTCTGTCTTCAAAAATTCAAAAATGGAAAAAAAATTAAAAACTAACTCTCAACTTCTCATTTCCATTGGCTTTTATAGTTCTTTTACAGACCAATATGTCCCTTCAAGTACCCTTCTAGAGGTACACTGTAACACCTCCAACTCCCACACGTAGCATATCGAAGGATGAAGAGCTACGGTGAGCGGAGGGTGCTGCCAGACAAAGACACACATGGCAATACAAAAATCAGAGTAATAAAATTTCTAAAAACAGAACCTCAAGACACGCACATCCTAAACCTATATCATCACCACACCATCATTCGCACTAGAGAATATTACAACTTATTACAAATGCTAATAAATAAACTTAATTACATTCCGAAAATAGTAAAAACTTCCTATAAATTTCTACCGACTTGTTGGCCAAAGTCACAGCGGACCGCTGCACTACTCTGATATCCTAACCTGCATGGAAAAACACCCGTGCTAAGCGATAACGCTTAGTGGGGCGAAATAAATAATAACCAGTCACAAATAGTGGTTGATAAAACAAATACATGCATAAGTTGTATGAATACATAAGCATAAAAGAATACCGACTAAGGTTATTACAAATTCATATCATTATTCTACTACGAAAACTTAAGCAATACACACACATTTGCATCTTATAGACCATAAACAGAAATACTTTATTACCTTTTAATCATAATATATTACACATACTTGTTATTTGTCTAAATCATTTAATTACCCATATTAATAGTTATACCTCATTGGTTACCAAAAATACATTTTACTATTCAGAACATATTAAGTCTTACAAATTCCCATTATTACTAATAGTTCCAAATCATGCAAATTATAGAATTACTACTTAAGTCAAAACCTTTCATTTGTTCAAACCATTACTTATTCAAAACAAAACCAAACACTTCAATTCTCAGATTTGGTTCGGGCTTGAAACGGTTATTCCAAGCATCCTACGTATCCCTATGGTTGGGGAATCAGAACCACATAGTCCTACTGAAAACTATTTATGTATATATAGATATTCCAAATTAATCTTAACTCATTTACTAAATTCAATTATCTGTATCATACTTGCCATTTTATTTTCCTTACTTACTAATCAACATATAATTACTGCATTAATTAAGAACTAACAAACGATGCACATAAGATCCTTACCAAAATACTTACAGTGGTTACCCAGGCTCAGGCTCAAAAGACAGATAATACAAAATATACTTGTATTCTCATTTCAACCATATAAATGAATGCATCTATTCATAAAATTCATTTACCAAAATCGACTATAGCAAAATAAGCATATCAATTACTGCAATAATTTCCTACAATGACTTCATATAGGCAATCACAACCATGACTTTTAAATAGATTAATAACATACAACTTCACATATAAATTCTCATGCAGTTAAATTCATGCATACACACCTATTAGAACAAACATTATCTGTTACATCACTTTTCATTTAACTGACTAAAGAGTCAGGTCCAAAAGTATTTAGGTATCTGAAGATACCGTACAAATCCACAAGATGTCCATAAAGGATCCAGAACATATGAGTGCATAAAGCACAAGCTCAGGTGATGTATATATATCAACACACATTCAGTGCTCATTCACATATCTTTTACAAATCATTACAGAACTTATCAATTTATTCACATTTTTTTATTCATTGAATTGCCTGCAAAGTCAAAAGGGTGGATAAGCTAGTGACATAACACATTGGGGGTACCCGTGGGTATAATAAAAAAGCAACATCGTATTTTTCTCATTGAAAACATTTTCACACTGGGGATCTTAAACGAGATCTGTACACATTGGGGATCATAAGGATCCAAACGGGGACCTGATTAGGGTCCAAAACTGAACAAAGGGCTGCAGTATCAGAACTCTATAGGCATGCCTATCTATCTACTACCGACTCATGCAGGCTAAATTTTTCTTATCATTATTAAATTCGTCACATTTTCACATACATGTACATTCCATCAAATATTCATAACATTCTTTCATTTTCATTAGGCATATGCATTCATATATTAGTACATTATACGTATTAATTACATTTATCAGATTCAAAACTAATCATGCATTCATTAAACTTAACAGATAAGTTTACATTTCATTGCACATATACATTTACAACACAGTAATGGTAGATCAAATTCTTATATTTCAATAATTACTATGCATGGAAAATACATCAAATAATTCACATTTTAAATCATAAATGCATAATATAAGTGAGAAACCATGCAAAGAAGAAATTTTGCAAAAACAATTTTAAGAAAGAGAGACCTGTCGCGCTCGCAGCAGGTGTCGCGCTCGAGACACACAAGTCCCAGGAGACGATAATGAGTCGTGTTCACTATCACGACTCATGAAGGCAACCCATTAAATCATAACAAAAGAACAGAGGAGGGTAGGAATAGGGGTGGGAGTTGTCATGACTGATGCTAGCCAGCACGAGCCGTGCTTCCCATGCTGAACGGGCTATTATGCCGAACGGGCTCTCAGCACGAGTCGGGCTTCCCAGCACGGGTCGTGCTCACATGCCGAACGGGATCCTCATGCCAAACGTGATCCTCATGCCGAGTCTTGAAGCTTAACATGACTCATGCATTCCTCCGCTGATAGCTCGGCTACTCGGGAGGTGCTGGAACTACCCGGCTCTGTCGCGCTCACGACAGAATCGTGTTTCCAGATCTCCAGCGAACTACAGAAATTCTTTTCTTTCAAAAACTTACCCAAACCTTCCGATCAAACCAAAACTGAACATAACTCAAATAAAACTTTCAAATCATCAAAAGCAATATAAAACCCAACTTTTAAACCAAAAATCCACAATTTAATCATACAATTAATATAATCAAAAGCCCCAAGATTTCAAAAATACAGTAAACGTACAAAAATCCCTAACCTCAACTCCTTTGCTCTAATAGCTTCATTATCTGATATTTCTTATTTCAAAATCCATCCAAAGTCTTTCTCATCCAAGATCCTCAGTAATAACACAAACACACACACAAAACATAAATCTAGGGTTTTATCCAAATCAAAATAGATAGAAGAAATCAAAACTAAATCTTACCTCTCTTAACAACCTCTTCATTTAAATCACTTGAGCTAATTAACTTCATCATCAATCTGGAGTTCAGATCTTAGGGGAACACAAGGCATTGAAACAAGAAGGAAATGAAGAAGAAGAAGAAGAAGAAGAAGAAGAAGAAGAAGAAGAAGAAGAAAGAACGAGAGAACAGGAAAGGGAGAGGGCAGATTTTTTACTTTCTCTCTCCTTCTCTCTCCTCTTTTATACTCCTCCTATCCCCTTGCCTCTTATCACATTTCCATTGGTCCAATTTAGATATTTATGTCAAATTTCTCTTTCAATTCTTCAACTTTCATAACCCCATACATTTATACTTGTAACTCACTAATCCTTCATATTGGCCCACTCCATTAATTTTATTCTTTCAATCAAATTCTAATTTCATGCTCCACAATTTTTACCATTAACCGTACTTGCCGAAAATTTCACCTAAATTCTTAAATGGTCCATTTGACATACCTAACACTTCAATTTGCATAACTTTGGTCACCGCTCATCTCAATATGCATGAATCTTTCTAGGGTACTTTTCGGGTTGTTACAACTCTTCCCTCCTAAAAGAATTTCGTCCTTGAAATTCACTCACATGGGAAAAATTCGAAGACTATACTCCAATTCACTATCATTCTCATTGATCATTTCCATATCATCATATAACACTTATACTCTACACTCGTAACACATACATTTCCCTCATTCCCATACACTTTACTTTTAACATACTCACTTGCTTTTACTTATTTTCATCACTATACTCTGAAACCACTTCTTTTTAATCAAAATAACTATACAAATCATAACTGCTTCTTATCCATCACTAAACTCAAACTCATAAAATTGATTTAAATAAATCTCATACTTCTCTTATCATTAATTTACATTCAAATCAATCATATCCATCAGAACAATTATTCCTTTAACCACTAATCGAAAACCAAAGCACATGCACTTCACACATAAATCATTTAACTTACAGCATTTTGCTACACAATTCCTCAATATTTCAAAAACATTCAGCATACATGCTACTTTTGTAACACCCCAGTACCCCCGGGAAGGAATATCGGGGCGCTACACACACACACTAACGCATACATACATATTCAAACTCAAAAGCAGAAGCAATAAATATAAATAAATCAGAGCGTCTAGGGCAAAACATACTACTCTTATAACATATATCAACTGTATATATTACAAAAGCTTTATACTTAATACATATTAATCTTTGGTATATATACAAAATAGTTATCATTTACAATTCGATACTATACTTTTCTATATACATAATGATGTTACTCAAAACATAAGAAAACTTTATCTTATACAAAAAGTTCTTCATCAAGCTCCTAGTGGCCTTGACCTGCAGATGCAACCTCCCTAAATACCATCCTGTAAACCTACATGGGAAAAACACCTGTGCAAAGTGATAACGCTTAATGGGGATAAACAGAAGCAATAGACTTCGAACTAAGTCACAAATATATCAAATGCATATCAAGAGTCATGTCATTTACAAATAATCATGTGCACAACCTTGAAAGCAAATAGCATTATGCTTTAACCCATTTATGTGCAAAATTCATATATGGTAAACGGTATCGGTTACATGTCATACTATATTCATATACATATACAAGTCTCTACTTCATTTCTTGTGCACTACAAAATATACATTAGCCTGAATTCCCAATATGGTGGATACGGGTACTGTGGTTACTATATAAACTCTAGAAAACTAACTCAATAGCGTTGAATACACTAGGTATTCATTAAATGGACACAACTAAGGTCACTGTAGAAGCCGCCTCTAACCCTTTATAAGCATGCTTATCTATCCACTACTATGACACTTCAGGCTTAACTCCCTCACTCTTAACATTTATCACTAGACAAAACCAAATCAAGTATCCAAAACACTAGCATATCATTAATTAATTACTCAATTCTAAATCATCAATATACGCTTGTATAAGATACAAAACATAACTTATACCAATGCTGGGAAGCCATTTAAAAGATAGAAGAAAAGATTTTAGGCAAAACGGAATAGGCAGGAGGAGGCTCACTATTGCGTTCGTGACTTACGTCGCGCTCCCTATAGTAGCCGCAGTACTACTGGCAAGAAATGGGGCTGTCGCGATGCACGACTCACGACAGCAGGAAAAATGGGCTAGCACGAGTCGTGCTATGGTGCACGACTCGTGCTGGCCACTACTGCTTGTGCACGAGTCGTGTCGAGATGCACGACTCGCGCACAAGCTCAACTGCCGAGCTATGCACGCGTACCGAACGAAACTCACCTATCGAGCAGGCGATCATCCGAGCAGCCTACCATCCGAATGGGCAATCTTCATGACTCGCGGAGGATTTCATGTGTCATGAAGATTCCATCCGAATGGGCCGCAAGAAGCTAGAAGCAAGCGGCTTTGTTGCGATGGCGACAGAGTCACGTTGCCCAGTTCCTCGGTACAGACATCATGCATTCCAAGCTTCCAAACACAAATTTAACATACACAATCACTCAATCAGCATACTTACTTACCTCATCTCTATAAAGCCTTCAAAATATGCTCATAATAAAAAATACACTCAATTTGCGAATTAAACGACGAAACATTTAAATTACCATTTACCCTAACTCAGAATTTCATATATAGACAATACTCATTTAAACAGTGCAAGCAATCAAAATGAGCATATAACCAGGCATACAACTGATAGAGCTATTAAACAAGTCAAAATTCACCAGATATCACTACTCATGTATATCTCTATTTGAGCATAAATTATTCAATCACAAACGCATACAAAATAATTGAAACACACTCGATCCCAACCTCTAGGTAGCTCAATCAGTGCTTTTTACTCGATTCCAATCTTCTCCTTACTTTTGTCCAATCTCTTTTCCACATCTTCAACAAATCATACAAAATAATCCAAGAATCAATCCTTTTATTTCACTTTAAATCAAATACTCAAACCAAGTAGAAGAAGAAGACCGAAATTTGGAAATTGTACTACTTACCTCTGCACAAGAACCAACACAACCCTCAAAATACTCTCTTCAAATAAATCCGTATGATTCGCTTAAGGGCAACCAAATGAGAATAAAAGAGAAGAAACACGACAAAACCAAAAGCAAGAAAGAAAGAAGAAGAATAAAGGGCCAAAAGCAAAAATTGAAAGGAGAGTAGGAAAGTGGCCGGTCAAACCCAAAGAAAGCCAACCTCTCACATTAATGCCCACCAACTAGCCTTTAATGCCACTTACCTCATTTAATTGCTCAAAACAAAACTCATGCCAAGTGTCCATTCCCTACAATGCCACTTGTCAAAGTCCCTATACACACTCCTAAACTGACACGTGTCCGATACACATCAATTAAACTGACCTTTCGCTGGAGGGTTCTGTCGCGCTCGCGACAAAACTCTCACCCCCACAAACACTCTTAAACTTGTTAAAATCTGATAAAATTTAACCAAAACTTCTAGGGTCCAAATCGGGTCGTTACAAATCTCTCCCCCTTAGGAAATTTCTTCCTCGAAATTTTCCCCCGATACCACATAGCATATTCTACCATAAATTCTTATATACACAACTAAAACAATGTAACACCCCAAAAGAACTTACCAGAAGATCGAACAGGGGCATCTACAGCTTCTGCAACCATTGCGTAGACTCATGGCTATCCCTCGATAGGAAATAGCTTCTCTACCATTTCCGATGGCGGTCTATTAGCTCTACTTCTTCCCCTTCTACTTCTAATAATTCCAGATGCATTCACTTTATCTTTGCTTGCTTGCGAGGCTAAATTCTCCCTCGACTTGGGGCACTTGGCAAGCATGTGCTCCATGATGCCACACCTAAAACAAGCTCCGATGAGTTTCCTATACTCACCCCAGTGGTGCCTCTCACAATGAACACACTTTGGTGCTGCACTTCCTCTACTGGTGGGTGGCACTACACTCCCAACTGTCGTTGGCACTTGCACTGATTCTTGTTCGTCTCTTCTTCTCATCACTTGCCTAGCTCTTTTACTAAGACCTTCATTTCCTTTCAAGAACTTTCTCTTTTGCTCTCTCTTTTGCTTCAATAACTCTAAATCCTCTAATTTAATGGCTGCCAGTACCAATCTATAGTAATTCACCGGTTGCAAAGCAACCATGGCAGATAGAGGTCCTCTAATACTTCTCTTAGTCCATCTTCAAACTGCCGGCAATTAAAATCTTCTGTTAACAGAATATCAGGCACATATTTACTCAACCGAGTGAACTCTTTCTCATATTCCCCGACTATCATATTCCTTTGCTTAAAACTCACGAACTTTTTTCCACTTTGCCTCTCTATATGCTTTAGTCACATATTTCTCTTTGAACTCGTGTGGACAAAGAAATCCCATGACAATTCTACTGGTCGCTGTGGGTTTCTCAGTACTAACTTCCACCAGTCATATGCTGCACCCTGCAGCAATGACACCGCACAAGCTACTCTCTAATTCTGTGGGCAATTAATCTCTTATAGGATCCTTTCTGTTCTTTCAAGCCAGAACTCTGCTATATCAGATTGGTCCAATGAGGTTCCATTAAACTCTTCAGCTCCTCTCTTCCTTATTAAGTCCGTTGGTGCCTTAGGAGCTATCAGTCGATCTAAAATCTGAACTAACCCTTGCATCAACACCGGGTTATCCTAAACAGGATCAGCTCTTTCATCTCTACCTTGTTCTTGCACAAGCGGATCCCCATGAATCGCATTCACACTACCTGTTGTCTCTCTTACATTCTCACTCGGATCCGACTCCATCTATACTCTACAAAATAAATAACATCTGCATTAGGCCACAACTTTAGACAAACCCTGACATTTAATCTATATTCTATATCTTATAGACCAGAACCTCAAATCTATGCTCTGATACCACTAAATGTAACACCCCAGTACCCCTGGGAAGGAATATCAGGGCGCTACGCACACACACTAACGCACATACATATTCAATCTCAAAAGCGGAAGCAATAATAATAAATAAATCAGAGTATCTTGGGCCAAACATACTACTCTTATAACATATATCAACTGTACATATTATAAAAGCTTTATACTTAATATATATTCATCTTCGGTACATATACAAAACAGTTATCATTTACAATTCGATACTATACTTTTCTATATACATAATGATGTTACTCAAAACATAAGAAAACTCTATCTTATACAAAAAGTTCTTCATCAAGCTCCTAGTGGCCTTAACCTGTAGATGCAACCTCCCTAAATACCATCCTGTAAATGTACACAGAAAAAACACTTGTGCTAAGTGATAACGCTTAGTGGGGATAAACAAAAGCAATAGACTTCGAACTAAGTCACAAATATATCAAATGCATATCAAGAGTCATGTCATTTATAAATAATCATGTGCACAACCTTGAAAGTAAATAACATTATGCTTTAACCCATTCATGTGCAAAATTCATATATGGCAAACGGTATCGGTCACATATCATACTATATTCATATACATATACAAGTCTCTACTTCATTTCTTATGCACTAGCCTGAATTCTCAATATGGTGGATATGGGTACTATGGTTACTATATAAACTCTAGAGAACTAACTCAATAGCATTGAATACACTAGGTATTCATCAAGTGGACACAACTAAGGCCACTGTTGTAACACCCCCACCGTCACCCCTATTGGAAGGGCGCTGGCGGGCGAGCTACCCGACGCTCACTCACACACATGTGCACATGCAGTAAGCGGAAGCATACATTCATACAATAAAACATACGGAGATACCGCGAAAATTAAAACTTTAACGAAACAGTAGCTGAACATATATTAACTCGTATACATACATACAATCATTCAGCGGAAGCATAAGGCGAAAGATAAAACGAAGAAAATAACTGAAAACTTAATTACAATAAGATCCTTACATAACAAAATACATAAGCAAAAAGTTAAAAAAAATTACAGAATCCGAAAGACAGGAGCTAAAGCCAAAAATAATACAAAACACTACTAACTCCTATGTAGCCGACCCTGCAGATGCGCGACTCGAGCGAAAACCAAAAATCTGCCACCTACACGGGAAAAGAACCCATGCTAAGCAATAACGCTTAATAGAGAGGAACAAAGACAACCAACACTAAACAAACAACCATATAATATCCTGCAGAAATACATATAAACTCGTACATAAACACTTACCGGTTCCACCGAAGTATCAGATATCGGAAGGCGAAACATGCGAAGACACATATTATATACACGCAATCGTCATACCAAATTACCCATATACCAACCAAATGCTAATTCACACACAATGCAACTATCATACGGAGATGCACATACACGTTAACTGATACCCGAAATACGAAGTTGAGGCACTACACTATCATACAATGATGCACACAAATTTCATGCAAGATCGCTAGAGGTCTAAACATACAACTATCATGCCATAATACACACACACTAGCCAAGAACCGACTGACAAGGTCAAAGCACAACACTTCCGCTGCGCCACTCTGATACATATAATATCGTGCCAAAAATGTAATCACATGACAACATGCCGAAGACACCCCAATAGAAGAGACCAAAGAAATTATAACATCACATCACATTCATAACATCATCATGCAAAAATACAATTAAAACTTGCATACACTTACTGAGATCAATTAAATATAGAAAGTCATAGATTGCAGAATGCGTAATCTATAACTATCTAAACATGCATAAAATCACTACAGTAGCAGAGACCGACATAACATATATACAGCAATACTCCATAACACTACATAATACATATATTATCACACCAAACAATGTAAACGCATGTCAACATACCGAAATCACTACGATGGCAGAAACTAAGGAAACATATATCATAGCTCTACCTTCATAACATTCAAAAGGTCAAGTTCACAATCTTAAACATATTAATTTGCATACTTATAGCCATAATTGATCCAATTCTCATGCTTATATACAATAAAAACATGCTTGAGTCAGAAACGTAAATACATTAGTCGAATCACATTCAAAGCATTCTGAAACTTATAACCCATCATATGACAAGGGCGGATAATCGTGTCAGATATAAAATCATGCTTGCATAATAAAGACATACATTCCAAAGCTCATATCCACGTTCATATACATATAAACTGATTCCTCAAATCATTATCATGTTCAATCGGATATCACATTCTGATAATCATATCGAAGTGAACCAAGGCAAACAGAGCACCTGCTGACTCAATATAGTGGATAACGAGTGAACGGACAGTACCTTACGGGTACGAATCGGTCAAAGGGTACCTTACGGGTATGAATCGAAAACCATTTAATTTTTTATCACATTTAAAACATTTTACTGAGGGGATCTTAAACAAGAAACAAACACATTAAAAATGATCGCGAGGATCCGAACACATTAAAAAGGGTTTGTGAGGAACCAAACGGGGACCTGATCAGGGTCCAAACGTCCAAAGGTGCTGCAGCTAAGAGACTCTATTAGGCATGCCTAACTATCCACTTACTGGACTCTAGCAGGTCATGCACCATTCAAATCATGTTTCCAAGTGTAATACATCATTATACTGACATTCATCTCAATGAATCATAAATAAGACATGCATAACCTGATAGCATTCAATAAACTATAACATACAATATAGCATACATTACTTATTATTTGGCTAAGTTAAAATACCCTTCACATCATGGCGCATAATTTACATACCACATTTATACATATTCACATTAAGCAAACCCATTTTATTTGATATCCTTCATGTGTGTATAACTTAATCTCAATTCATAATTATGTACACATTGTTCAAATTATACAGGCTCATATAGATTAAGGTATTATAATCCTCAATAATGTCATTAAACTTGACTTGATTCTATTACATATAATTACACATCATTACTTCATTAGTTTGCTATTAATCTTAATCCTATTCATGTTTATTTTCCAAGTGATAACTATTCTTATACTCATTTAATAGTTCTAAACATGCATCGGATAGATTCTAGAAAGTTTCGGTGCAATACGGGTTCAATTCGAGAAGAAAAACACATAAAATGGTCAAAACAGAAGGGGTCACGGTGGTAATGAATTTTTTGTGACCGTGAGGTCCAAAACTAAGAATTCTACCTTCTCTAGGCATTGGTCATGGTGGTAACCATTTTGGTTGCCACCGTGACATACCCAAAAATAGCAAAACAGAAGTAAAAAGTCAGGACTACTTCACTACTCTATTTTGTACAGCCTAAAGCAATGTCTAAACCTCATTTTTAAGCAATACTCTCTTCTTAACAATTGTTCCCTAGGATTTTAAATTTTAAATGCAACAAATTTCAGATCAATTGGACATCTACAGCTTCAGATATGATCTAAACAACCTATAGTGTTCAAGTAACCCGACCCAAACAGAGACACTACAGTTTTGGCAAATTTTCAAGATCTTAGAGCAAGAATTTTCCCAAGGTCATTTCTGAGACTTTTAAAGGAATGGAAGTATGGTTCCAATGTCTCAAGAATCACATGATTTGGAGATCTAAAACTCTACTTATGACAAAAACAATACACGGAGGTCAGATGACAACTGAACAGAATTGCCAAAATCACCATAAAACATCAAATTCAAAGAAATTCCCAAACTCATGCATTTCCATACCAACCCTCATATACATTAATCCCAATCAATAATATGGATTACTAACACATTTACCCAAATTAATTCGTGCATAAACTCATATCAAAGCACTCAAATTTCTGGAAAGCAAACACATATACACACTCATGATCCAAGGAGAATTAGGCAATGACAACTCAACACTCAAATGCAGAAATCAAAGCTCCCAAACCTGAAATTTGCAGCTTTAATCTTCTATTTCAAACCTCCACCTTCTCTTTCCCTTTGCTCTTTCTTTTCTCCACCGAATCTTGCACAAAAACCCAGCCAAAACTCACTTAATCCAACAAACACACCACATCCAAAACCTAGAAAAATATAGTAGCAGATGAAGAAGAAGACCCGCTCAAAACTCAAGAACTTACCTCTAGAAATCCAGCTCAAACTCAGCAAATCCAACTTAAACTCTTGAAGATCCACATTAGGGCAAGTAAGGAAGAGCAGAAAATGAAAGAAGAAAGGAGAGGGAAAAAGATGAAAGTGGGAAACGAGAGAGGAAGTAAAAATTCTGCTTTCTTCCCTTCCCTCTCTCCTCATTAATGCCCTTCACCTACTCATCCTATGTGGTAAGCTTCAATTGGACTATAATTTCCACTACTTTGACTTACCAATCCTTGGCACCATACTCTTACCTTACAATATAATTCTTAAGTAGATATTTTCCATCCTTAGTACCATACACACAAACCACTAGATAAAACCACATCAAATACCCTACATCCATACACCACATGCACACCAAATAATTTCCCCCACTTAACTTATTTAATAATTACTTTGCAATTAAATCCTTATTATCCTATTACCTCATGCATAAATTACTGAAATACCCTTAAATTCCCGACTTAACGTGCCAATTCCGACCAGGCCTGATTTGGGTTGTTACAACTGTAGCAGCCGCCTCTAACCCTTTATAAGCATGCTTATCTATCCACTACTATGACACTTCAGGCTTAACTCACTCACTCTTAACATTTATCACTAGACAAAACCAAATCAAGTATCCAAAACACTAGCATATCATTAATTAATTACTTAATTCTAAATCATCAATATACGCTTGTATAAGATACAAAACATAACTTATACCAATGCTAGGAAGCCATTTAAAAAATGAGAAGAAAACATTTTAGGCAAAACGGAACAGGCAGGAGGAGGCTCACTGTCCTAATCGCGACTTACGTCGCGCTCGCGATAGTAGCCGCAGCGCTACTACCAAGAAATGGGGTTGTCGCGACTCGTGTAGCGATGCACGACTCGCGATAGCACGAAAACTGGGCTAGCACGACTCGTGCTGGCCACCACTGCTTGCGTACGAGTCGTACCGAGATGCACGACTAGCGTACAAGCTCAATTGCCGAGCTGTGCACACGTACCGAATGGAACTCACCTACCGAGCGAGCTGCCATCCGAACGGGCAATCTTCACGACTCGCGAAGGATTTCACGTGTCGTGAAGATTCCATCCGAACGGGCCGCGAGAAGCTGGAAGCAAGCGGCTCTGTCACGCTCGCGACAAGCGTTGCGATCATGACTGGGTCACATTGCCTAGTTCCTCGACACAGACATCATGCATTCAAAGCTTCCAAACACAAATTTAACATACACAATAACTCAATCAGCATACTTACTTATGTTATCTTTGCAAAGCCTTTAAAACATGCTCATAATTAAAAATACACTCAATATGTGATTTAAACCATGAAATATTCAAATTACCATTTACCCTAACTCATAATTTCATATATAGACAATACTCATTTAAACAGTGCAAGCAATCAAAATGAGCATATAACCAGGCATACAACTGATAGAGCTATTGTACAAGTCAAAATTCACCAGATATCACTACTCATGTATATCTCTATTTGAGCATAAATTACTCAATCACAAGCGCATACAAAATAATCGAAACACACTCGATCCCAACCTCTAGGTAGCTCAATCATTGCTTTTTACTCGATTCCAATCTTCTCCTTGCTTTTGTCCAATCTCTTTTCCAAAGCTTCAACAAATCATACAAAATAATCCAAGAATCAATCCTTTTATTTCACTTTAAATCAAATACTCAAACCAAGTAGAAGAAGAAGACCGAAATCTGGAAATTGTACTACTTACCTTTGCACAAGAACCAACACAACCCTCAAAATACTCTCTTCAAATAAATCCATATGATTCACTTAAGGGCAACCAAATGAGAATAAACGAGAAGAAACACGGCAAAACCAAAAGCAAGAAAGAAAGAAGAAGAACAAAGGGCCAAAAGTAAAAATTGAAAGGAGAGTAGGATAGTGGCCGGTCAAACCCAAAGAAAGCCAACCTCTCACATTAATGCCCAACAACTAGCCTTTAATGCCACTTACCTCATTTAATTGCTCAAAACAAAACTCATGCCAAGTGTCCATTCCCTACAATGCCACTTGTCAAAGCCCCTATACACACTCTTAAACTGACACGTGTCTAATACACATCAATTAAACTGACCTTCTGCTGGGGGGTTCTGTCGCGCTCGCGATAGAACTCTCACCCACACAAACACTCTTAAACTTGCTAAAATCTGACAAAATTTAACCAAAACTTCTAGGGTCTAAATCGGGTCGTTACAACTTTCCTTACTAACAATACTCGTATCTTACTCCAAAATCTCTTCACATTCGTTCATGCAAGATTCCAAAATATTTTATTCTACTCAGCTCTGACTATGAACACAATACACTCTCCTTAACAATTGCTATGCTCTTAAATCACACCTAATCTTAATATCAAATACTCAATGTACACTCTATCAGCTTTTTCTCCATCAAAAAGACATTCACAAATGCTTCTCATGTGTGATCAAAGGAGGATGATGCAATGAGGATGTGATGGTTCATGTATGCAAGATGATGTAGAAATGCAATTAATGCGATAATAATGCACTTTTCCCATCCCCATGTGCTTATGTACAAACAATCTTCTGGAGATAACTGACAGGCATACAGAGCAACACTATAATCTTACAAAATCCAAATACTTCTCTCATTCAAACACCAAAATCTATTCCCACAAGGTAACCATATATCAATACATTTCAAAGATTCCCACGAAACCTACTCCTTAATCACCTCATATCAAAACAAAATCCTAACAGAACCTCTAATAACTCATCTAACAAACACATTCCAAATTCGCACACACACATAACAATACGGGGCAGGTAGATCATGACCTACGGAGCCAACACTTAACTAAACACTTTATCTAATAGGGAAGTTCCCCTCCCAACACATAGCTGAAAGACAAGGTCATCCACTTTGGCCAACGCTAAACTATATAGACACACTTCAAAATATCTAATCAACCATAACTGACTAAACTAGAACTCTGATACCTCTAATTGTAATACCTCCAACTCCCACACGTAGCATATCAAAGGATGAAGAGCTGCGGTGAGCGGAGGGTGCTACCAAACAAAGACACACATTGCAATACAGAAATCAGAGTAATAAAATTTCTAAAAATAGAACCTCAAGACATGCACATCCTAAACCTATATCATCACCACACCATCATTCGCACTAGAGAATATTACAACTTATTACAAATGCTAATAAATAAACTTAATTACATTCCGAAAATAATAAAAACTTCCTATAAATTCCTACCGACTTATTGGCCAAAGTCACACTGGACCGCTGCGCTACTCTGATCTCCTAACCTGCACGAAAAAATACCCGTGCTAAGCGATAACGCTTAGTGGGGTGAAACAAATAATAACTAGCCACTCACAGTGGTTGATAAAACAAATACATGCATAAGCAGTATGAATACATAAGCATAAAAGAATACCGACTAAAGTTATTACAAATTCATATCATTATTCTTTTTACGAAAACTTAAGCAATACACCCACATTTGCATCTTATAGACCATAAATAAAAACACTTTATTACCTTTTAATCAGAATATATTACACAAACTTGTTATTTGTCTAAATCATTTAATTAACCATATTAATAGTTATACCTCATTGGTTACCAAAAATACATTTTACTATTCAAAAAATATTAAGTCTTACCAATTCCCATTATTACTAATAGTTCCAAATCATGCCGATTATAGAATTACTACTTAAGTCAAAACCTTTCATTTGTTCAAACCATTACTTATTCAAAACTAAACCAAACACTTCAATTCTCAGATTTGGTTCGGGGTTGAAACGGTTATTCCAAGCTTCCTACGTATCCCTATAGTTGGGGAATCAAAACCACGTAGTTTTATTGAAAACCATTTATGTATATTTAGATATTCCAAATTAATCTTAACTCATTTACTAAATTCAATTATCTATATCATTCTTACCATTTTATTTTCCTTGCTTACTAATCAACATATAAGTACTGCATTAATTGAGAACTAACAAACGATGCACATAAGATCCTTACCAATATACTTACAGTGGTTACCCAGGCTAAGGCTCAGAAGGTAAATAATACAAAATATGCCTATATTATCATTTCAACCATATAAATGAATGCATCTATTCATAAAATTCATTTACCAAAATCGACTATAGCAAAATAAGCATATCACTTACTGCAATAATTTCCTACAAATACTTCATATAGGCAATCATAACCATGACTTTTAAACAGCTTAATAACATACAACTTCACATACAAATTCTCATGCAGTCAAATTCACGTATACACACCTATTAGAACAAACATTATCTATTACATCACTTTTCATTTAACTGACCATAGAGTCAGGTCCAAAAGTATTTAGGTATCTGAAGATACTGCACAATTCCACATGATGTCCATAAAGGATCTAGAACATATGAGTGCGTAAAGCACAAGCTCAGGTGATATATATATATATATATATATATATATATATATATATATATATATCAACACACATTCAGTGCTTATTCACATATCTTTTACAAATCATTACAAAACTTATCAATTTATTCACATTCTTTTATTCATTTAATTGCTTGCTAAGTCAAAAGGGTAGATAAGCGAGCGACAGAATGCATTGGGGGTACCCGTGGGTACAATCGAAAAGCAACATCGTATTTTTCTCATTCAAAATATTTTCACATTGGGGATCTTAAACAAGATCCGTACACATTGGAGATCGCGAGGATCCAAACGGGGACCTGATCAGGGTCCAGAATCGAACAAAGGGCTACAGCAACAGAACTCTATAGGCATGCCTATCTATCCATGACCGACTCATGCAGGCTAAATTTTCCATATCATTATTAAATTCGTCACATTTTCACATACATGTACATTCCATCAAATAATCATAACATTATTTCATTTTTATTAGGCACATGCATTCATATATTAGCACATTATACATATTAATTACATTTATCTGATTCAAAACTAATCATGCATTCATTTAACTTAAGAGATAGGTTACATTTCATTGCACATATACATTTACAACACAGTAATGGTGGATCAAATTCTTATATTTCAATAATTACTATGCATGGGAAATGCATCAAATAATTCACATTTTAAATCATAAATGCATAACATAAGTGAGAAACCATGCAAAGAAGAAGTTCTTCAAAAACAGTTTTAAGACAGAGAGGTCTATCACGCTAGTGACAGACAAATCCCAAGAGGCGATCACGAGTCGTGCTCACTGTCACGACTCGTGAGGGCAACCCATCAAAGCATAACAAAAGAACAGAGGAGGGCAGGAATATGGGTGGGAGTTGTCACGACTCGTGCTAGCAGCTGTGACGTGCGCCGGATCCCCGCTGCCGCCCCTTCAACCGCTCGCACGTAGGCGATCGGGCAATTGTGGGTCCGTTGACAGCTTGCAATAAATCGCAAGTGCGTCTATGTTGAGCAACAAGGAGGTTTTATGGAGTCGCCACCCAATAGAACATTGGGAAAGTTTCTCTCGCCTCGGAGAGCCTAAGACTGCGCTTAGTATCCATTTTGGGCCAGCCAAAGGGGGAAGGTAAACCTCTCGCCCTAAGGAGCCTAGGATTAACGCTAAAACCTCGTGACACAAGAGGTGTCTTAGAGGGTAAACCTCTAGCCTCTTGAGCCCAAAGACCAGAGCTGGTTCGGGACTTCTCATTTATTTATACCTTGATTAATATTATAATTAAGTTTTGAATTCATTGTTTCATCAACTTTCCACACAATGCAATTTAAATTAAAGGCGCAATCATTCATATCAAAAGCGGTAAATGTAAGCAAAATCCAAAATAAAGCATTTAAAAATAAATTATAATAACACTAGGAGCGGAATACAACTCCCATTTATAAAAGTGAAATACATGCATAAAACGGGTTATTCATTAATAGTGAGAACATTGGTCCTCGCATGCATATTTATTATGAAACAGTTTTGATGTGATGATTTATTTGGGTATGAAAAACTACGACATTGGTCCCCTTTTATTTAGAAAAAAAATGTCAAGTTAATTAATAGAAACGTTTTTGTGATTTTCTTTCTAGCGAGCCTAAATAAATAATTTTACAAGAAAATTATATGGCAAAATTAAATAAAATATTACAAATAAAGAAAATAAATATATGAACCAAACGAGCCTTTTTGGACCTCCCGATGTGCTCGCAAAAATGTCCAAGCGAAAAATGAGTTTAGACATAAAACAAAATACAAATAAAATAATGTTAGTAATTAAATCAATTAAACATACAAAATAATGAATAACAAATTAAAATAAAATAAGATGATATGAAAAGAATGATAATGGAATCAAAAATATTAACAAACCAAAATAAATGATAAACATGCATTATGTAATAAATAATTAAATGATGTGATGAAAATAAAATAAAACATGTTAATTAATTAGTACATGATGAAATATACACATGATGAAAATAATAATGATATATAACAAGGTTAATTGATGTGTTCATAATTAATACAAACTATTTACATGGCAAAAATATTAATTTAAATTAATTAATTATTTGCATGTTAAAAATAATGAGGAATCAAAATAAATTATTTACATGTTAGGAATTAAAAAAACAATATTCACATGAATAAAAATCAAATCATATATAAACAATTAAATGGAACAAATATAAGATCAATACAACAAATGAATAGATGAAAACAATAAATAAATCAATAAAAACAATAAAATAGATATGAATAAATTAAATAAAAATAAAATAGAATAGAAATGGAGCCAAGAATATTTACCCTCAAAATATTGGATTTGATGAAGGAAAAGTGATGATTTTCCGGAGAATTGCTTGAAAGAATAATTTTAGCAATAAAATTAATTCTCTTTGTTTATGGAGAAAACAAATAAATTGATTTGTTTGCTTAAGATTGAAAAGAAATTGATGTCAAAATGATGATTAATTTCTTGTGTTTATGGAGGAAAAGCAAAGAAATTAATTGGAATAATTAACAATTGAAAATTGATCTTTCAATTTCAATTAAACCTTTTTAATGAAAAGAAAAATCTGAAAAATCTTGAAAAGAAAAATAGAAGAAGAAGAATTCTGGAAATTCTAGGTCTAAAAAATGTGGAGGCCTCCAAAAGAATCAATTGGAATAATTAAGTCTTGAAAATTAATTTTCCAATCTCAATTAAACCTTGTTAATTCAAAGAGAAATCTCAAAATGTTTAGAAGAAAAATCAAAGAGGAAGAGAAATGCTGGAAATTCTGATGTAAAAAATAGTAGTGGAGGCCCCCTTTTTTGATTCATCATAAAGTATTTAAAGAATAGAAAATGTTGCCCTAATTTAATTAAGGAAAACAAACCTAATTTTATTCAAATTCCTTTATTTTTGGGGATAAAATCAAGTTTTATTAATTAATAATCTATAAAAAATATTTTGGAATTTTATTTGAAGTCAAAAACCCTTAATTTTGGGATAAAAATGGATTTTTGGGTGAAAAAATCGGAAAAAGGGCTGAAAAATGGGAAAATAGGGTATCAGACCCTATACCGACGGCCAGGAAGCCCGTCGCTATAGAGGGGCGGGCGTCGGAGCGGCAAGCAGGCGAGGCTGCACGAAATCCGCGCGCTGGCGCTCGCGCACGAGCGCTCCGTGCGGCGCTCAGCGTGCGCGATGCCGCGCGCAGCATCGGCGACGCGTCGCCTTTGCGCCCGCAGCGCGATGGGCGCCTGCGCACTGGGCGCCCAGGCGCCTGCGAGTTGGGCGCCCACGCGCCTGCGAGTTGGGCGCTAGCGCGCCGCCGCGCCCGACACTCACGATCCGACTTTTTTTTTTTTAATTTTAAATTGACTAAAAACACTATAATTTTAAGCCCCCATTTTTTAAAATTAATTTTTTAAATATTTTTTATCATTTTCTAATTTTTCACTCTAAAATGCAAATTTGACGAGAAAATCATCACTTTTAACCTTTTAAGCCTGTGAAGGCAATTATCATCATTGGGTAACTTCGATCTAGGCTGACTCAGGACCCGGTGTCTACAGTTGCCCCCAGTTTAGGGGAATCTAGTACACTAGTGTCTAGGTGAGACTAAACTCAAAGAAGAAAAGGAAAGAAACGCGTACCTGAGTCGGCCGTCTTTCCGAACTGGAGAATTCTGAGATGGTGGTTATTACCATGGTGTGTTTTTTTTGTTTGTTGAAGCGGTGCTATCTGTGAGCCCTTCGGTTGATTGCCCCCTGAGAGGTCTTCCGTTCATTTATTATTTGCCCCCTGAGAGGTCTTCCGTTCATTGATTGTTTGCCCCCTGAGAGGTCTTCAGTTCATTTATCATTTGCCCCCTGAGAGGTCTTCCGTTCATTGATTGTTTGCCCCCTGAGAGGTCTTCAGTTCATTTATCGTTTACCCCCTAAGAGGTCTTCGGTTCATTGCCCCCTGAGAAGTCTTCAGTTTGCTGCTCCCTGAGAAGTCTTCAGTTTATTGATCATTTGCCCCCTGAGAGGTTTTCAGTTTGCTGCTCCCTGAGAAGTCTTCGGTTTATTGCCCCCTGAGAGGTCTTCGGTTCATTGCCGTTTGCCCCCTGAGAGGTCTTCGGTTTATTGCCCCCTGAGAGGTCTTCGATTCATTGCCCCCTGAGAGGTCTTTGATTTGCTGCTCCCTGAGAAGTCTTCGATTTGCTGCTCCCTGAGAAGTCTCTGGTTGATTGCCCCCTGAGAGGTCTTCGATTTATTGCTCCCTGAGAAGTCTTCAATTTGCTGCTCCCTGAGAAGTCTCTGGTTGATTGCCCCCTGAGAGGTCTTCGATTTATTGCTCCCTGAGAAGTCTTTGGTTGATTTCTTGGACTGATGTCGTCACTCGGCTTTGGTCGGTGTCCGCATCAAATCTCTCTTTCTGCAAAGTAGGGAAACTAAAATATGAAGGAAAAATAGTGAGCATGCAAGTGAAATGCATAAATTATGTAGGAATGCAGGATAAAAATTCATCTATATGAACTTGAAGATGATAGCCGGGCTAGCTGCAATTTGCGATATAATTGATGCCTTTTGAGCTGCTTTTGAATTTTATGCCCTTTGGGATCATGAGGTTCTCACCTGGTACCTGTAGTCATTATTTGAAGGTAGTGCATCACTTGTGGATTTTCACACTAGCTTTTCTTAGTGGGAGACGCGTCCTTTGCGGATTTTCACATAACCCTATGCCTTATTTTTTGCCTGGAATGGACCCAACCCAATCTAGCGGCTTTTCTCTTTCTTCTTTTTTTTTTGAAGGACAGACTGCCTGTTTTCAGGTTTTCACCCTATCCTTTTGCCTAGGTTTTGCTTAGAGCGCCAGTTACGGTTTTCACTCTAACGGCTCTTTTTTTTTTTTTTTTTTTAAGATTGCTGAAGTTGTTGGCAAGAACCTTTCTGGAGTCTTAGGACATGGTTGCATGAGCTTGATTCTTCTCATTTGATAGCAGGATGAATCGGCTGAAGCGCTTGAGCGGTGGACAATAGGCGACTTTGGTCACACAAAGAGAACTGCTCTGATCACATCATTGCAGAAATGTATGTGTTTCAATTTGATTTCATTAAGCATGATCATTATTTTGGCATTGACTTTAAAAAATACAAGACTTTAGCTAATCTCGAGATAGATCTTGAAAGCATCAAACTCCTGTTATTAATCAGCCCTCTCGGGTTTTATGATTGAAGATTTTCTCTCATCTCTTAATCTTTTTCTTTGAATGCGAATTCTAGATGCAACTTTGGGGATGAGACTTAACTCGAATGCATGAATGCACTCGTGGCTCCTCGCTTGAAGCTCAAGAAACACCATATGCCTCTTCTTACGTACCAAACCTTATTAGAAGGTCATCTTCGCTAATTGGATAAGACTGAACCAAGAATCAAAAGGTCTTACTTTGGTTGTAATGTTAGGCTTGGGTAGATGGCTGTCAAAGAAAGATCAGGTCGCTAGAGAAAAATGGCCGCGATATTTTCTCAACTGATGGATGAACCATTCTCAGCTCAAAAGTATTCTTGAATTTGGATTTGATAACATTTTAGCTCATTTAAGATCAGAGTGACAGTTAAAAAGGTAATCATCAAAACTCGTCAAGTGGTTATTATTTTGAGCTCTACTTTTTTTTATTTTTTAAGGAGCTCATGTCTTTGGCGCATGACTGAAACCCTCTTCTCAAAGTGTAAACTCATCCTTACCAAGGCAATTTTGATAACCCACAAAGAAATTGTTAATTGTTAAAACATTCATCCATCCCTGCTAGAGAGGCCACTCTTCTAAGGGGAAGCCAAAATCATTTTAGGCGAGGGGATAGTTTTAACATGTGTAACAACAAAATTGGCACGCATTTAGCATACCCACATAAAGGCTCAATGGGCTAGCAAGCGATTGTGAAGTAAGAGTAGGAAATGGTCATTTAGGGAACTATACAAAGAAAATGTTGCCTAAATCATTTTCTAAGTTCCGTCTTATCCAGGGATCGCTTTGACGGGTAATCAAAAAGGTTCTAGTGCTCTCAGTGAGTTTCCATCCAATCCCCTAGTTGCAACTAGTTTTTTTTATTATTTCTTTTTTTCTCTTTACAGGAGTTATATTAGATGCTATCAAAATTTTCTTTGGGTTCCCCAAAGTTTCCGAGATTAACTGCAGTCATATTATTTGAATTAATGCCAAAGTAAATGTGTTATGATCATGCGAAATGAAGTCAATAGAAACATTATACAAATAAGCAAAAATTGTTCTCTTTATTACAAACAGAAAATTGTAGCATAAAATGTTCTAGAAATAAAAAGATCTAAAAGCAATATCACTAGTGGGCCACAAGACACGATCATGTTTGCGGTGGAGGGACTGCGTTGTAGCCTGCTTTTTTCTTCTTTTCTCTCTTCTCAGGATCTGTGATCTGATTGGTGTCAATGAGATCCTGGATCTTGTTTCTCAGAATATGGCAATGGTCAGTCAAATGGCCAGTGTGCTGGTGGTAAGCGCAGTACTGATCACCTCTATGTCCCGGTTGTCCCTGACTCAAGGCTGGTCTTGGTGGCAATGGCTGCAACTTGTCTTCCTTCATTAGTCTCTCCAACACCCAGGATAGAGAGCGGCCTAAGTTGGAGTAGTATCTCTGACCCTGCCCAACTCCAGTAGCTGAGACCTCTGCCGTCCTACCGTTTCTGCTGTTGCTGCCTCCAGCTCCGCCCGATTTGAATCCCGACTGGTTCTCATAGCCTTTCCCAGCAAAGTTATTTTGGCTTGCTTTCTTTGCCAGGTAAGCCGCCTCAGCTTCTATAGCGATATCCTTAAGCGACTCCCAGTCCTTGAGCCCCTTAAAATTGAGCAAGTCCCTTAAGTAAGGGCATGAGTTTCTGATAAATAGCCTGATCTGGTCTGCAGTGTCAGGCTTCCTCTTCATCTCCATGACCCTATTTCTCCATCTTGTAAGGTACTCACGGAATGACTCATTATTCTTCTGCTGTAGAAGCTCGAGGTCTTTTAGGGTGACCTCCATCCTGGTGCTGCAGTCGTACTGCTTCATGAATTCTTCGGTCAAAAGGTCCCAGTCCTCTTTGGACCTCCTATCCAACCCGTGGTACCAGTCAACTGCCGGGCCCACCAGACTAAGGCAGAAATATTCCACCTTTTGCTTCTTACTCAGCCCTGTGCCTTTCATGACCAGGGTGTACTGCTTGATGTGGGCGGATGGGTCCGAGGTGCCATCAAATTTCGACAGCTCGGGCATCTTGAATCTTTGGGGCAGCAGCTCTTCATCCCCCAGATCTCTATCTTCTGGGTTGACCCCCTTTCTAGCTAAGAGCATGTGGGTGATAGCTTTGATCTGCTGTCTCGTACCTCTTAAAGCTTCATCCTCTACTCTGGGTGCTCTGGGCCTCGCAGCTTGGTGGACTATCGGCACCTCTTCTTCTTCCTCCTCCATCAGGAAATCATCATTGGGATTGTGAATCCTTTCCCCTCTTGGCTCAATGGGTGCGGCAGCTCTGTGCTCATTGTTGGATTGACGAGCAGCAGCTCCAACGAAGGGAGCCTCCCCACCAGCAGGTGGTTCGGCTTGCCCCCGAGGAGGGGCTGCTTGTGGCTGTAGAGCAGCAGGCGGCTGTGGGGCTGCAGGTGGATGGGCAATCCTTTCAGCCATGGCACCCATCATATCCATCATTCTTCGTTCAAAATCCTCTAGCCTCCTAGCTAGGTCCTGAGTGGTTAAAGCTCCGGTTTCTTCTGCCATTGGTGGCTCTACAGAGGCTTCACTGATTGATGAGGATGACTCAGAATCCCAGTCAGACACTAGTTCCGGTAACTCAAAGAGCAGTCAGAACCTCTAGTCCACTTAGATGAATCTATGATGGCTGAAAAAATTAGATTGTTAGGATGATGCATGAATGACATATACAATGCATGATAGTGAGCTATGCAACATTTACAATCACATGCAAGCAAGTAGATCCTTCCAACCTTATTACTCCCATACACGAGGTAATGCGGTCTCTTTCCTAGGTGGGCTTAATCCTAGATTAACTGCAGTCATATTATTTGAATTAATGCCAAAGTAAATGTGTTATGATCATGCGAAATGAAGTCAATAGAAACATTATACAAATAAGCAAAAATTGTTCTCTTTATTACAAACAGAAAATTGTAGCATAAAATGTTCTAGAAATAAAAAGATCTAAAAGCAATATCACTAGTGGGCCACAAGACACGATCATGTTTGCGGTGGAGGGACTGCGTTGTAGCCTGCTTTTTTCTTCTTTTCTCTCTTCTCAGGATCTGTGATCTGATTGGTGTTAATGAGATCCTGGATCTTGTTTCTCAGAATATGGCAATGGTCAGTCAAATGGCCAGTGTGCTGGTGGTAAGCGCAGTACTGATCACCTCTATGTCCCGGTTGTCCCTGACTCAAGGCTGGTCTTGGTGGCAATGGCTGCAACTTGTCTTCCTTCATTAGTCTCTCCAACACCCAGGATAGAGAGCGGCCTAAGTTGGAGTAGTATCTCTGACCCTGCCCAACTCCAGTAGCTGAGACCTCTGCCGTCCTACCGTTTCTGCTGTTGCTGCCTCCAGCTCCGCCCGATTTGAATCCCGACTGGTTCTCATAGCCTTTCCCAGCAAAGTTATTTTGGCTTGCTTTCTTTGCCAGGTAAGCCGCCTCAGCTTCTATAGCGATATCCTTAAGCGACTCCCAGTCCTTGAGCCCCTTAAAATTGAGCAAGTCCCTTAAGTAAGGGCATGAGTTTCTGATAAATAGCCTGATCTGGTCTGCAGTGTCAGGCTTCCTCTTCATCTCCATGACCCTATTTCTCCATCTTGTAAGGTACTCACGGAATGACTCATTATTCTTCTGCTGTAGAAGCTCGAGGTCTTTTAGGGTGACCTCCATCCTGGTGCTGCAGTCGTACTGCTTCATGAATTCTTCGGTCAAAAGGTCCTAGTCCTCTTTGGACCTCCTATCCAACCCGTAGTACCAGTCAACTGCCGGGCCCACCAGACTAAGGCAGAAATATTTCACCTTTTGCTTCTTACTCAGCCCTGTGCCTTTCATGACCAGGGTGTACTGCTTGATGTGGGCGGATGGGTCCGAGGTGCCATCAAATTTCGGCAGCTCGGGCATCTTGAATCTTTGGGGCAGCAGCTCTTCATCCCCCAGATCTCTATCTTCTGGGTTGACCCCCTTTCTAGCTAAGAGCATGTGGGTGATAGCTTTGATCTGCTGTCTCGTACCTCTTAAAGCTTCATCCTCTACTCTGGGTGCTCTGCGCCTCGCAGCTTGGTGGACTATCGGCACCTCTTCTTCTTCCTCCTCCATCAGGAAATCATCATTGGGATTGTGAATCCTTTCCCCTCTTGGCTCAATGGGTGCGGCAGCTCTGTGCTCATTGTTGGATTGACGAGCAGCAGCTCCAACGAAGGGAGCCTCCCCGCCAGCAGGTGGTTCGGCTTGCCCCCGAGGAGGGGCTGCTTGTGGCTGTAGAGCAGCAGGCGGCTGTGGGGCTGCAGGTGGATGGGCAATCCTTTCAGCCATGGCACCCATCATATCCATCATTCTTTGTTCAAAATCCTCTAGCCTCCTAGCTAGGTCCTGAGTGGTTAAAGCTCCGGTTTCTTCTGCCATTGGTGGCTCTACAGAGGCTTCACTGATTGATGAGGATGACTCAGAATCCCAGTCAGACACTAGTTCCGGTAACTCAAAGAGCAGTCAGAACCTCTAGTCCACTTAGATGAATCTATGATGGCTGAAAAAATTAGATTGTTAGGATGATGCATGAATGACATATACAATGCATGATAGTGAGCTATGCAACATTTACAATCACATGCAAGCAAGTAGATCCTTCCAACCTTATTACTCCCATACACGAGGTAATGCGGTCTCTTTCCTAGGTGGGCTTAATCCGAGATTAACTGCAGTCATATTATTTGAATTAATGCCAAAGTAAATGTGTTATGATCATGCGAAATGAAGTCAATAGAAACATTATACAAATAAGCAAAAATTGTTCTCTTTATTACAAACAGAAAATTGTAGCATAAAATGTTCTAGAAATAAAAAGATCTAAAAGCAATATCACTAGTGGGCCACAAGACACGATCATGTTTGCGGTGGAGGGACTGCGTTGTAGCCTGCTTTTTTCTTCTTTTCTCTCTTCTCAGGATCTGTGATCTGATTGGTGTCAATGAGATCCTGGATCTTGTTTCTCAGAATATGGCAATGGTCAGTCAAATGGCCAGTGTGCTGGTGGTAAGCGCAGTACTGATCACCTCTATGTCCCGGTTGTCCCTGACTCAAGGCTGGTCTTGGTGGCAATGGCTGCAACTTGTCTTCCTTCATTAGTCTCTCCAACACCCAGGATAGAGAGCGGCCTAAGTTGGAGTAGTATCTCTGACCCTGCCCAACTCCAGTAGCTGAGACCTCTGCCGTCCTACCGTTTCTGCTGTTGCTGCCTCCAGCTCCGCCCGATTTGAATCCCGACTGGTTCTCATAGCCTTTCCCAGCAAAGTTATTTTGGCTTGCTTTCTTTGCCAGGTAAGCCGCCTCAGCTTCTATAGCGATATCCTTAAACGACTCCCAGTCCTTGAGCCCCTTAAAATTGAGCAAGTCCCTTAAGTAAGGGCATGAGTTTCTGATAAATAGCCTGATCTGGTCTGCAGTGTCAGGCTTCCTCTTCATCTCCATGACCCTATTTCTCCATCTTGTAAGGTACTCACGGAATGACTCATTATTCTTCTGCTGTAGAAGCTCGAGGTCTTTTAGGGTGACCTCCATCCTGGTGCTGCAGTCGTACTGCTTCATGAATTCTTCGGTCAAAAGGTCCCAGTCCTCTTTGGACCTCCTATCCAACCCGTGGTACCAGTCAACTGACGGGCCCACCAGACTAAGGCAGAAATATTCCACCTTTTGCTTCTTACTCAGCCCTGTGCCTTTCATGACCAGGGTGTACTGCTTGATGTGGGCGGATGGGTCCGAGGTGCCATCAAATTTCGGCAGCTCGGGCATCTTGAATCTTTGGGGCAGCAGCTCTTCATCCCCCAGATCTCTATCTTCTGGGTTGACCCCCTTTCTAGCTAAGAGCATGTGGGTGATAGCTTTGATCTACTGTCTCGTACCTCTTAAAGCTTCATCCTCTACTCTGGGTGCTCTGCGCCTCGCAGCTTGGTGGACTATCGGCACCTCTTCTTCTTCCTCCTCCATCAGGAAATCATCATTGGGATTGTGAATCCTTTCCCCTCTTGGCTCAATGGGTGCGGCAGCTCTGTGCTCATTGTTGGATTGACGAGCAGCAGCTCCAACGAAGGGAGCCTCCCCGCCAGCAGGTGGTTCGGCTTGCCCCCGAGGAGGGGCTGCTTGTGGCTGTAGAGCAGCAGGCGGCTGTGGGGCTGCAGGTGGATGGGCAATCCTTTCAGCCATGGCACCCATCATATCCATCATTCTTTGTTCAAAATCCTCTAGCCTCCTAGCTAGGTCCTGAGTGGTTAAAGCTCCGGTTTCTTCTGCCATTGGTGGCTCTACAGAGGCTTCACTGATTGATGAGGATGACTCAGAATCCCAGTCAGACACTAGTTCCGGTAACTCAAAGAGCAGTCAGAACCTCTAGTCCACTTAGATGAATCTATGATGGCTGAAAAAATTAGATTGTTAGGATGATGCATGAATGACATATACAATGCATGATAGTGAGCTATGCAACATTTACAATCACATGCAAGCAAGTAGATCCTTCCAACCTTATTACTCCCATACACGAGGTAATGCGGTCTCTTTCCTAGGTGGGCTTAATCCGAGATTAACTGCAGTCATATTATTTGAATTAATGCCAAAGTAAATGTGTTATGATCATGCGAAATGAAGTCAATAGAAACATTATACAAATAAGCAAAAATTGTTCTCTTTATTACAAACAGAAAATTGTAGCATAAAATGTTCTAGAAATAAAAAGATCTAAAAGCAATATCACTAGTGGGCCACAAGACACGATCATGTTTGCGGTGGAGGGACTGCGTTGTAGCCTGCTTTTTTCTTCTTTTCTCTCTTCTCAGGATCTGTGATCTGATTGGTGTCAATGAGATCCTGGATCTTGTTTCTCAGAATATGGCAATGGTCAGTCAAATGGCCAGTGTGCTGGTGGTAAGCGCAGTACTGATCACCTCTATGTCCCGGTTGTCCCTGACTCAAGGCTGGTCTTGGTGGCAATGGCTGCAACTTGTCTTCCTTCATTAGTCTCTCCAACACCCAGGATAGAGAGCGGCCTAAGTTGGAGTAGTATCTCTGACCCTGCCCAACTCCAGTAGCTGAGACCTCTGCCGTCCTACCGTTTCTGCTGTTGCTGCCTCCAGCTCCGCCCGATTTGAATCCCGACTGGTTCTCATAGCCTTTCCCAGCAAAGTTATTTTGGCTTGCTTTCTTTGCCAGGTAAGCCGCCTCAGCTTCTATAGCGATATCCTTAAGCGACTCCCAGTCCTTGAGCCCCTTAAAATTGAGCAAGTCCCTTAAGTAAGGGCATGAGTTTCTGATAAATAGCCTGATCTGGTCTGCAGTGTCAGGCTTCCTCTTCATCTCCATGACCCTATTTCTCCATCTTGTAAGGTACTCACGGAATGACTCATTATTCTTCTGCTGTAGAAGCTCGAGGTCTTTTAGGGTGACCTCCATCCTGGTGCTGCAGTCGTACTGCTTCATGAATTCTTCGGTCAAAAGGTCCCAGTCCTCTTTGGACCTCCTATCCAACCCGTGGTACCAGTCAACTGCCGGGCCCACCAGACTAAGGCAGAAATATTCCACCTTTTGCTTCTTACTCAGCCCTGTGCCTTTCATGACCAGGGTGTACTGCTTGATGTGGGCGGATGGGTCCGAGGTGCCATCAAATTTCGGCAGCTCGGGCATCTTGAATCTTTGGGGCAGCAGCTCTTCATCCCCCAGATCTCTATCTTCTGGGTTGACCCCCTTTCTAGCTAAGAGCATGTGGGTGATAGCTTTGATCTGCTGTCTCGTACCTCTTAAAGCTTCATCCTCTACTCTGGGTGCTCTGGGCCTCGCAGCTTGGTGGACTATCGGCACCTCTTCTTCTTCCTCCTCCATCAGGAAATCATCATTGGGATTGTGAATCCTTTCCCCTCTTGGCTCAATGGGTGCGGCAGCTCTGTGCTCATTGTTGGATTGATGAGCAGCAGCTCCAACGAAGGGAGCCTCCCCGCCAGCAGGTGGTTCGGCTTGCCCCCGAGGAGGGGCTGCTTGTGGCTGTAGAGCAGCAGGCGGCTGTGGGGCTGCAGGTGGATGGGCAATCCTTTCAGCCATGGCACCCATCATATCCATCATTCTTCGTTCAAAATCCTCTAGCCTCCTAGCTAGGTCCTGAGTGGTTAAAGCTCCGGTTTCTTCTGCCATTGGTGGCTCTACAGAGGCTTCACTGATTGATGAGGATGACTCAGAATCCCAGTCAGACACTAGTTCCGGTAACTCAAAGAGCAGTCAGAACCTCTAGTCCACTTAGATGAATCTATGATGGCTGAAAAAATTAGATTGTTAGGATGATGCATGAATGACATATACAATGCATGATAGTGAGCTCTGCAACATTTACAATCACATGCAAGCAAGTAGATCCTTCCAACCTTATTACTCCCATACACGAGGTAATGCGGTCTCTTTCCTAGGTGGGCTTAATCCATGGGTTAGCGGGGAACCCAATGGATGCGTATGGTGGTCGGTGAAGAACCGGCATCGTAACATCTCTTATCTAATGTGCAAGCACATGGGTTATGATCGTTATGTATTTAGGCAGCCCGAACAAGTTGACATGGGCCTATCGGGGCATGAAAGCCTTTGATTAGGTGACCAATCAGATTATTTGGGTTTGTCCAATACAAAATGATCCATATAGCAAGCAAGGTATTACGGTTCATATCACCTAAGGGAAGTATCTATTGCCATTACATGAGCTTTGGTCAAAGGGTGGTGTTACTTTAGGGCTACCCAAGCATGATCCCTGCCGACGGGTCTAGCTCATCACGAGCGTAACGACCGATCGGGTCACCATTTAATATACCATGATGGTACGAGGCTTGGGCTGGTGATTATCCTTAACACTTCCCTAAATTGAGTGAAAATAGGGTCGTGCTTCGGGAACGCACCGGAGCTAAAAGAGGGACCAAACTAGCATAGATCTAAGGCTCTAATGAGATGCAATGCAGTTTTGAAAGAAGATGAAATTTTTTAAATTAAAACTCAATTATGATTTTTAATCAAGGTACTTTCAAATCGAAGTCTCGAGTATATCCCCAGTGGAGTCGCTACTGTGACGCACGCCGGATCCCCACTGCCGCCCCTTCGACCGCCCGCACGTGGGCGATCGGGCAATTGTGGGTCCGTTGACAGCTTGCAATAAATCGCAAGTGCGTCTATGTTGAGCAACAAGGAGGTTTCATGGAGTCGCCACCCAATAGAACATTGGGAAAGTTTCTCTCGCCTCGGAGAGCCTAAGACTGCGCTTAGTATCCATTTTGGGCCAGCCAAAGGGGGAAGGTAAACCTCTCGCCCTAAGGAGCCTAGGATTAACGCTAAAGCCTCGTGACACAAGAGGTGTCTTAGAGGGTAAACCTCTAGCCTCTTGAGCCCAAAGACCAGAGCTGGTTCGGGACTTCTCATTTATTTATACCTTGATTAATATTATAATTAAGTTTTGAATTCATTGTTTCATCAACTTTCCACACAATGCAATTTAAATTAAAGGCGCAATCATTCATATCAAAAGCGATAAATGTAAGCAAAATCCAAAATAAAGCATTTAAAAATAAATTATAATAACACTAGGAGCGGAATACAACTCCCATTTATAAAAGTGAAATACATGCATAAAACGGATTATTCATTAATAGTGAGAACATTGGTCCTCGCATGCATATTTATTATGAAACAGTTTTGATGTGATGATTTATTTGGGTATGAAAAACTACGACATTGGTCCCCTTTTATTTAGAAAAAAAATGTCAAGTTAATTAATAGAAACGTTTTTGTGATTTTCTTTCTAGCGAGCCTAAATAAATAATTTTACAAGAAAATTATATGGCAAAATTAAATAAAATATTACAAATAAAGAAAATAAATATATGAACCAAACGACCCTTTTTGGACCTCCCGATGTGCTCGCAAAAATGCCCAAGCGAAAAATGAGTTTAGACATAAAACAAAATACAAATAAAATAATGTTAGTAATTAAATCAATTAAACATACAAAATAATGAATAACAAATTAAAATAAAATAAGATGATATGAAAAGAATGATAATGGAATCAAAAATATTAACAAACCAAAATAAATGAGAAACATGCATTATGTAATAAATAATTAAATGATGTGATGAAAATAAAATAAAACATGTTAATTAATTAGTACATGATGAAATATACACATGATGAAAATAATAATGATATATAACAAGGTTAATTGATGTGTTCATAATTAATACAAACTATTTACATGGCAAAAAGATTAATTTAAATTAATTAATTATTTGCATGTTAAAAATAATGAGGAATCAAAATAAATTATTTACATGTTAGGAATTAAAAAAACAATATTCACATGAATAAAAATCAAATCATATATAAACAATTAAATGGAACAAATATAAGATCAATACAACAAATGAATAGATGAAAACAATAAATAAATCAATAAAAACAATAAAATAGATATGAATAAATTAAATAAAAATAAAATAGAATAGAAATGGAGCCAAGAATATTTACCCTCAGAATATTGGATTTGATGAAGGAAAAGTGATGATTTTCCGGAGAATTGCTTGAAAGAATAATTTTAGCAATAAAATTAATTCTCTTTGTTTATGGAGAAAACAAATAAATTGATTTGTTTGCTTAAGATTGAAAAGAAATTGATGTCAAAATGATGATTAATTTCTTGTGTTTATGGAGGAAAAGCAAAGAAATTAATTGGAATAATTAACAATTGAAAATTGATCTTTCAATTTCAATTAAACCTTTTTAATGAAAAGAAAAATCTGAAAAATCTTGAAAAGAAAAATAGAAGAAGAAGAATTCTGGAAATTCTAGGTCTAAAAAATGTGGAGGCCTCCAAAAGAATCAATTGGAATAATTAAGTCTTGAAAATTAATTTTTCAATCTCAATTAAACCTTGTTAATTCAAAGAGAAATCTCAAAATGTTTAGAAGAAAAATCAAAGAGGAAGAGAAATGCTGGAAATTCTGATGTAAAAAATAGTAGTGGAGGCCCCCTTTTTTGATTCATCATAAAGTATTTAAAGAATAGAAAATGTTGCCCTAATTTAATTAAGGAAAACAAACCTAATTTTATTCAAATTCCTTTATTTTTGGGGATAAAATCAAGTTTTATTAATTAATAATCTATAAAAAATATTTTGGAATTTTATTTGAAGTCAAAAACCCTTAATTTTGGGATAAAAACGGATTTTTGGGTGAAAAAATCGGAAAAAGGGCTGAAAAATGGGAAAATAGGGTATCAGACCCTATACCGACGGCCAGGAAGCTCGTCGCTATAGAGGGGCGGGCGTCGGAGCGGCAACCAGGCGAGGCTTTGCGAAATCCGCACGCTGGCGCTTGCGCACGAGCGCTCCGTGCGGCGCTCATCGCGCGCGCCTTTTGCGACGCGCAGCATCGGCGACGCTAAGCGTCGCCTTTGCGCCCGCAGCGCGATGGGCGCCCACGCGCCTGCGAGC
The DNA here is from genome assembly GCA_947683425.1 of Excoecaria cochinchinensis. NCBI lineage: Eukaryota > Viridiplantae > Streptophyta > Magnoliopsida > Malpighiales > Euphorbiaceae > Excoecaria > Excoecaria cochinchinensis. Next base: position 1,145,322 of record CANTUQ010000058.1, read on the forward strand.
TGGGCGCCAGCGCGCTGCCGCGCCCGACACTCGCGATCCGACTTTTTTTTTTTTTTAAATTTTAAATTGACTAAAAACACTATAATTTTAATCCCCCATTTTTCAAAATTAATTTATTAAATATTTTTTATCATTTTCTAATTTTTCACTCTAAAATGCAAATTTGACGAGAAAATCATCACTTTTAACCTTTTAAGCCTGTGAAGGCAATTATCATCATTGGGTAACTTCGATCTAGGCTGACTCAGGACCCGGTGTCTACAGCAGCACGAGTCGTGCTCCCCACGTCGAATGGGCTATCATGCGAAATGGGCTCTCAGCCGAACGGGCTCTCAGCACGAGTCGTGCTCACATGCCGAACGGGATCCTCATGCCGAACGGGATCCTCATGCCGAGTCGTGAAGCTTAACACGACTCGTGCATTCCTCCACTAATAGCTCGACTACTCGGGAGGTACTGGAACTACCTGGCTCTGTCGCGCTCGCGATAATGTCATTCTCATAACAGAGTCGTATTTCCAGATCTCCATCAAACTGCAGAAATTCTTTTCTTTCAAAAACTTACCCAAACCTTCCGATCAAACCAAAACTCAACATAACTCAAATCAAACTTTCAAATCATCAAAAGCAATATAAAACCCAACTTTTAAGCCAAAAATCCTAAATTTAATCATACGAATAATATAATCAAAATCCCCAAGATTTCAAAAATACAGCAAACATACAAAAATCCCTAACCTTAACTCCTTTACTCCAATAGCTTCATTTTCTGGTCTTTCTTGTTTCAAAACCCATCTAAAGTCTTTCTCATCCAAAATCCTCAGTAATAACACAAACACACACACACAAAACATAAATCTAGGGTTTTATCCAAATCAAAATAGATAGAAGAAATCAAAACTAAATATTACCTCTCATAATAACCTCTTCATTTAAATTACTTGAGCTAATTAACTTTATCATCAATCTTGAGTTTAGATCTTAGGGGAAACACAAGGCATTGAAACAAGAAGGAAATGAAGAAGAAGAAGAAAAAGAACAAAGAACGAGAGAACGGGAAAGGGAGAGGGCATATTTTTTGCCTTCTCTCTCCTTCTCTCTCCTCTTTTATACTCCTCCTATTCCCTTGCCACTTGTCACATTTCCATTGGTCCAATTTAGATATTTATGTCAAATTTCTCTTTCAATTCTTCAACTTTCATATCCCCATACATTTATACTTGTAACTCACTAATCCTTCACATTGGCCCACTCCATTAATTTAATTCTTTCAATCAAATTCTAATTTCATGCTCCACCATTTTTACCATTAACCGTACTTGCTGAAACTTTCACCTAAATTCTTAAATGGTCCATTTAACATACCTAACACTTCAATTTGCTTAACTTTGGTCACCGCTCATCTCAATATGCATGAATCATTCTAGGTTACTTTTTGGGTTGTTACATACACAACCTTTAATGAAGAGTCATAACTCTTGGTAGCTTGATTTGAATTTTGAATTGCAAAACTCCCCTCTATTGCGCTTGCGACAGAGCGCGACTCTTTTTTCTAAGCTTCTTTCTTCTGCTCTTCCTTGCTTCTTCTTATCCGCCTTAGGTCACGCTAGCACCTGGAGTCACGCCCGCGATAGAACCTAGATTTCCTTGCTTAATTTGCTCCTTCTTTCAAGTTTTTCTCTATTTCCTCCTATACTCACATAACATAAAACAAAACATAAAAGATACCAAATTCTAACATAACTAACCACAATTAAACATGATTTTAAAACCCAAAACACTAACTAAAAATGAGCTATTTAAGCTCATATCAAGTCCCCACACTTAAACCTTTGCTTGACCTCAAGAAAAAATTCAAATATCCAAGTAACACAACAAGCATTTTTATCTTCTCCAAAATAAATTTAGCAATTCAATAAGCTATCTTAACTATAAAAGAATTTAAAGACATGATAGTCAACACTAAACTCCCAATGCTCAACAATGATAGATAAAACAAGTTGCATAGCATACATAATAAATTTACCAAATATCTCAATCTATTAAAAACAAGATCAATGAACATAGAGTCAAGGTGCTAATCAAGTTATCTAGCAAGCATGTTAGTCTCCAAATCTAGAAATTCTAAGAACAAACGTAGCCATTTAGGACAAAGATTGAGCACATGAATTCACTTGCATTTCTCATGGCATTTTTAGACATTTTTTTTCTTTAAGCAATGGGTGCATTTTATGCTCCATGCCACTATTTTATTATATTTTTTACTTTTCTACTTGTGACATTACACATTCTTTCCAAATGAATGTAAATGAGGAGCCTACTTACTTACACACGACTTACTCGAAATTCATGACATCAATAAGTATTTGACTTTTCTTGTATCTTTTTTCTTTCTTTTTGTTTATATCCTTATCCATTATTGAAAAGCAAGTTATTTGTATTATGGCTATAGTTTCCTTAAGGCTACTTAAATCCTTAGAGCCTAAACTTAAATCCTAACCGTTCTAGCATTCAAACTTAACTAGAAAATTGGCTAAACATTCTATAGATCTTGTAAATAGTAAAAAGAGATAAAACGTAAATCTAAAACATATGCTACATGAAACTTTCAAATTCTACCAATTAAGTATGTAAAAGTTAATTATTAACATCAAGATTAACCTCAACATAATCAAGATAAACATGTATAAAACAACTTATAAATGTGGAGAAAATAAAAATATAAACATACAACATACATGCATATAAAATTCAAAATGAAAGAACACTTATAACTAACAATTATGCATATAAACACAATACATAAAATAAACATATGAACATATCTAATATCACAAACTTTCATTTCCCTTCCCCACACTTAGAAATTCACATTGACCCCAATGTCAAACTCAAGAGTGCAAAACAGAACACAAATGATAAAAACTAAACAAAACAAAATAAAAGGAAATTAAAATTGAGTAAAGGAAACTTTGCTCAAAAAGTGTCACTAGGAGAACTTGGTAGAGACAGAGTGAACTCTATATTTTTCTTACGAAAGAAAGACATCAGTTTTTGATTTAAACTTTGATGGCTCTTGCTCAAATCATGCATTTGGTTCTCCATGCATTTGGTTCTCCACTCTCTCCTAACAGGTAATCTTAAATGAGCAAAAGACTCCCACTTCATATATTTCAAGAATTTCCCAAAATCTTGACTAATTCCTAAAGCTTCTAACAAATCAAAGTCTAAATGGAACATGCCAACAATTTCTTTTTTAGCAAAATATCCAAATTTTCTACCTTCAGTTAACAAAGGAAAAAGGCATTTATATAAACTAGATAGAGCAGTAAAACCTGGAGTTTGATAAGATGAAGCGGGTTCTTTCCCTTTACGTTATCCCCTATCTTCTTCACACATACCATGGTTAATCAAAGTTATTGCAGAGAAAACGTGAAAATCAAAAGGTGTAGAAGAAGAAATTTCAGAGAAAATGCAGAAATTTGAAAAAGTGAAAAGAAATTAAGTAAAGAAGGTGAAGAGTTAGGTTTGAAAAGGGAAAAAAGAGGGTCTAAACGGTTGAAATTATGCCCAGAATTTAAAATCCCGCAACTGTTGTGAGCGCATTGGATGTCGTGCGCGCGACATAATGTTTTCATTGAAAAATTTATACAGTCCGTGAAGGGTCGTGAGCGCGATGAATGTCGAGCTCGCGAAAGAAGCTTTCCTTCGATGAATTTGAAAAATCAGGTGAACTGGGTCACGAGCACAATGAATTTTGTGCTCGCGACAGAAGCTAAAGTTTAAAAAATATATAAAGAAAGACTACATGGTCACGAGCGCGATGATGGTTGCGCTCATGATAGAAGCTATTTTGGAAAAAAAAATTAAAAGTTAATAAAAATAAGTCAATTTTAATAAAGTTTGTATAACTGTGGAAAACACTTAAATAATTAAAACAATAGTAATAAAAATTGAAAACAAAACAAAATAACATAAAATAAAACTCATCTAAAAGTAAAATTAAACTAATCAACCAAAGGAAGAGAAAGATATGAAACCTCTCTACTATGGAAATTGCCTTCTAAGTACACTTTACACCTCTAGCCATTTGCCTTGAATAACTCTCCATTATCATTTTTAAGCTCTAAGAATCCATGACCAAAAACTTGAGTTACTTCAAATGGACCACTCCAACGAGATTTAAGTTTTTCGAAGAATAACTTTGACCTAGAATTATACAAAAGCACCCTATCCCTTACCTTAAAACTCTTATGATGAACGTGTGCATCATGCCATTTCTTAGTTCTCTCTTTATATATTCTTGCATTCTCATAAGAACTAAGACGTAACTCATCTAATTCATTTAATTGCAGACATCTCTTAACATCAGCTTGTTTAAGATCAAAATTTAATGCTCTAATTGCCCAATATGCCTTATGTTCTAATTCAACTGACAAATGACAAGCCTTTCCAAATACCAACCTATAAGGAGACATGCTAATAGGGGTTTTGAATGCTGTTCGATATGCTTATAGTGCATCATCCAACTTATGTGCCCAATCTTTCCTTGAATTTGAAACCATCTTTTCAAGGATCCACTTTAATTCCCAATTAGACACTTTTACTTGACCACTAATTTGTGGGTGATAAGGTGTAGCTACTCTATGAAGCACCCCATACTTATGCAATAATGAAGGAAAAGAACGGTTAATAAAATGTGTACCTCTATCACTCACAATGGCCCTTGGCACTCCAAATATAGAAAATAGCTTCTTTAAAAACTTATTTACCACTTTTGAATCATTTGTTGGTGCTGCCACTGCTTCCACCCATTTGGAAATATAATCCACCCCTACTAAGATATAATTCTGCCCAAATGAAGTACGAAAGGGACCCATGAAGTTGATGCCCCATACATCGAATACCTCCACTTCCAAAATATTTGTTAGTGGCATCTCATCCCTCCTTCCAATATTGCCAACCCTTTGGCATCTATCACAGCAAGCAACAAACGATCTTACATCTTGAAATAAAGTTGGCCAATAAAAGCCACATTCAAGCACACGAGTTGCTATCTTAGTGCTTCTATTATGACCTAAATACAAAGCTGAATGATAATGTGTTAAAATATCAACATATTCTTCTTCACTTATATAGTGGCGAATGACTCCATCACCGCAAATCTTAAACAAGTATGGCTCCTCCCAAATGTAATTTTTAGCATCCGAAAGAACTTTTTTCTTTGCTGAGAAGTCATATAATATGGCATAACTCCTGTAGCTATAAAATTAGCAAAGTTAGCATACCAAGGAGTACTAAAATTCCTTACCATTATCAAAGCCTTATCAGGAAATACTTCATTTATTTCATTAGAATCACCCATAGGCCCTTGATCATTTTCCAACCTTGATAAATGATCAGCCATTAAATTCTCTAATCCTTTTTTTATCTCTTATCTCAATATCAAACTCTTGTAACAAAAGGACCCATCCAATAAGTTGAGGCTTTGTATCTTTCTTTGCAAACAAATATCTAAGAGCTATAGGGTCAGTATATGTAGCGGCCCAAATACCGGTCTAGTAGTGTCAGCGTGTAATTCTAGTGTTATCATGAGAATCGCAGTGTCGAACAGTATAGGGAGTGAGTTTGCCCGTGTTAAACCTTAGTGATAAGCATGTTAAAATTTTAGTGGTTCCGGGTCAGGTGACACCGGGGTGGCTATATAAAGAACCCGGCTGTCTAGCGTCCGAAAAATTATAATTTTGCAAAAATGATAAGTGGGTCGTAAGGAGTCTAGTGGTGAAATCAGAACTGAAAATGGAGTTAGATTGACCTCCAAAAGTCATTCTAAAGTTGACCTTCGGTTCGGTTCAATTTGAGCCGAGATTTGACCGAGCTTTGACCAAGGGGTTGTGAGGGACTTATGTGGCCCAATAGAAGTTAAGTGTGTTAAATAATGCAATGGAAGTGATTTTTGTGAATTTTGATAGCTGTAGAGTTGTATTTTACGGCAGAAGCAAAATTGATTAAATTGAACCGGTTTAATTGGACCGGTGCCCAAATTGACTCTGATTGAGATAAAAATTTGTAGGGAGCCTACTTTCAATGCTTTGAGATCAATGCAATTGGTTAGAAGTGAAAATAATGAGAGGAACATATAGATGGTTTGGAAGAGTGTAAATAAATCGAAAAACCAAAATTTTGGTTTATTTTGGTTGGACCACTTCGGTTGAACCGGTTCGGTTCATAAGGGGGCTATATAAAGGGAGAAATGGCTGGATTAATGTAGAGAAATCCAGAAAAATTCGGGATCATCTTCCTCCCCCAAAACATAACCTCTTTTCTATCTCTTTCCTCCATTTTCATCTCTTCTGCTCCAATTTCTTCTCAAATATTAGCTCCCTAACTAAATTTCAGCTCCTCTACAGCATTTTGGAAGTGGTTTGAGTCCATTTGGTGCACTGGAAGTGGAGAAATCAAGTGAGCAAAGTTTAGGGTGAGTTTTTGGGTTTTTGATTCAAGGGTTTTTAAATTGTTTTATTGGTCCCTATAGAGGTTTTTCGGGTTGTAGAACATGATTATGATGTTAGATTTTATATTTGAGGCTTGATTTTTAAAATATGTGGATGTTTATATTCGGTCATGGTAGGTTCACACAAGGAGGAGGAGTTTCCTCAAGCTAAAGGAAAGGATAAGCAAATCTAGAGTGATATAATGCTTGAAAAAGAGGTTTGTGGTTACTAAATCTACACTTTTCCTAATGTCTGTGTTGATTTTTAGGTTATATCTAAGGTTAGGTATATGAAAATGATGTGTTTAATTAAATATAATGTGATATTCATGTTTAATGGACTTAAATTAGTGTATAAACATGATTAGATAAAATTAAATCAAAGTGGTATGTAAAACCTAAGTGAGGCCGAATTGAACCTAAGGGAATTTAATGAATTTTAAGATAATTTATAGCATGAAAACGGTGTATATAGTAAGTATAACTTATGTATTGCATAATGGAATGATTAAAAAGTGGAAAAGAATTCATGAAGAAAATTTAATGTTATGGCCGAATATAATACAAGAGAAATAAATGGGTTCTGTGATGAATGATGGCATGAAATTGGTATATAAGGCATGTATAACATGAAATAAGTGTGATTGTGTGACTAAATAAAATTATAGTGTATGATATGGAAAATTGAATCCTTGGCCGAATGATATAAGTGAGTGGATATATGTGTGTTTTGATTGTATATGTAATATAGTGGCATTTTATGATAATATAATGATAAATGAATGGGTATGTAAATTGGCATGTGAAAATGAGATGTATGATGAAATTTACATATTGATATAAAGTGATATTTATATTAATTTTGAGGAAATATTGCCCTTAGTCGTTGTCTGGTAATGAAATCTAGTCCAAGATATAATTGGCTAGCCATAGGGATTCGACACCGCGTTATGAGTCATAGCGATTCACTATTAATAGGCCAATGAGGGCTTATCATAGTGTTCAGTGATAATCAGTGTTCAGTGTAGTGCAGTGCAGTGAAAATGACCCTACTGGGATCATTTTATAGTGAAATGAGTCTATGGGGCCCATGTCCCGCATATCCGGTCAGTTGATTTTCTATCGAGTCCATACTAGGGGCATATTAGTAAATATGTGTTAAATTTGGTTAAATTAGTGAAATTTGTGAAAATGAGTGAAAACAGGATAAAAAAAAGGAGTAAAAAGAAAGTTTAGGGGTAAAACGGTAATTTTATTAAAAGTTGATAAAAATTGGCGAAAATTGGTTAAAAGTTTAAATGGAAGGGCAAAATGGTAATTTGAATGAAATATGGGGTTAAAAATAAAGAAACAGTGATAAAGTGATAAAATAGGGACAAAAATGTAAATTGGCTAAATTGTAAGTTAATGAATAGAAAAATGAAGTGAAAAGGGTATAATTGTAATTTGATAAGTCAAATAAGGATAAAAGTGAAAAAAAGAGATTAAAGGTGATTAATAGTGTCAATATTGAATAAATAAGGGTATTTTGGTAATTATGTATAATAGTGAGGACATAGGTGTAATTGTGGTAAAACATGGGGCATAAATGGTATTTGTGAAATTGTGGGGACATAAATGGTATTTGTGAAATTGTGGGGACATAAAGGTAATTAATGAAAAAGGAAATGATAAAATTGGAATAAGTGTAAATATAAGGACATAAGTGGCATTAAGTGAAAAGTGAAGGCATAAGTGGAATTAATAGAAAAGATAAGGATAGAATTGGAAATCTTGGAAAAAAAATTATAAGGGTAAATGTCATTTAGAAAATAAAAAGTGGAATAAAAAGATTTAAGTGTAATAGATGGAATATAAAAATAAATAATTAAGTGAGGTAATAAAATAATTAGTGTAATTAAGTACATAAAAAGTGTAGTTAAGTGATTAAATTCATAGTTATGTGATTAAATAAGTGAAGAATTAAATAAATATGAGATTAATTAAGTGACTTGGTAAGTGAATTAAATATAAATAATAATAAGAGAGAATAATAAGAATATGTAATTAAAGTATGTTAATTAATTAAAATTACATAGGAAATTTATAAATTGGTAACCACCACTGGGCATTCTAATGCTCAGCACGTAGTTGTTTTTGATTGCGTGTAGGTACCCCATAGGACTGGAGTAGAAGTGGATTTTATTTTGTATGTGTAATGGATAAATTGTGGCATGTATATACTTATCTAGTATTTGATTTTGGGCATGTAATGATGTTATATGTTATTTTATCTGTGTGGATTATTTTGTGACTGTGTGATGAACGGCGGATGGGAAGTGTATGGATATAGGATGATATTGTTGTTGTGCCCTTGCCAGGGCTGTGGAGATTTCAATTTGCAGATTCGGGTAGTGCAATTTACAAGCCGTTATAATACCGAAATTTATACCAAATGAATAATAAATAAGACAGTTATAGGTCATCGGTAACTAAGAAAATGTAAATGTAAATGTTAAACGAAATGTAAAGTGAATAAGTGAATAAAGTGTTAAGTGAACTTAGTGTTAATATATATGAGTGTGGAAAAAAAAATTGAACCGTAATTTTATAAGTGAATGACAGTTAACCGATCCTAGTAATCGCACAGTATCGCTAAGTTGGCAATATACGTATAGGGTATAAGGGTGTTACATTTATTTTGGTATCAGAGCCAAGGTTTAGGTGATTTTAAGATCGGAGTGGGGAATTATAAGTGATTGTATATACATGCCAATGGAAGTGAATATTTTGTTATAGTACTCATGTATGCTTGCTCCTTGATATAGTGATCGAATGGCGTCTGATAGAAGCTTCAGTGTTGGGAATGGTGAGAGTGGAGCCTCAGCCAGTGTAGGTCGAGCTGGGACTCCACAACAGCAGTCGACATCTTCAGTGCCACCTCCCCCACCTCAACCTGAGTTCTTGACTATGATGACAGACTACATCCGACATCGAAGTCATATTAAGATGGAGCAACAACTGCAACAGCTAGTGCCAGTGCCACAAGTAGCTCCAGTACAGAAAAAGCCTATCCTGGAGCAGCTTAAAAAGATGGGAGCTGAGGACGTCTTTGGTAGAGAATCAGTGACCTCAGAACAAGTAGAAGAGTGGTTGTTCTGAATCAAGAGATTGTTTGAGATCCTTCTTAGCACTCCAGAGGAAAAGTTTGAGGGTACAGTGGCATTACTCCAGGGTCCAGCCTAGTTTTGGTGGGACTCAGTTAGAAAGTATACTCCAGATGTCCAGTTGAATTGGGAGTTTTTCATTGACCAATTTGAAAAGAAGTATATAGGTGTTGAATATAAAACTTCTATGCAAGATGCTTTCTGGAGACTGAAGTAGGGCAACAGAACTGTAGTAGAGTATGAAAGAGAATTTGAGAGATTAAGTGGCTACCTCGATGATGTGCTGAGGACAGAACCTAGATTGATGGAAAGATTTGAGTGTGGCCTTCACAACAAAATCAAGCAGATAGTTAGTGGACAGAATCATAGTTAGTGGACAGAATCATCCAAACTTGAGATCTCTAGTAGCTGTATGTATTAACGTGGAGACATCCCAGATGGATGAGGCAGAGAGACAAGCACGGTTTCAACAGAAAAGGAAACCAAGCCAGTCTAGTGGAGCCGGCAGCAAGAGTAAGAGATCCCGAGGGCCACCACCATCCCAGAGTAGGGGATCAGCAGCACCGGCTCACAGTCAGAAGAAACCGACCGGCGGTAATGTTACAGCATCTTCAGTGGGCAGTTCACCTCAAGCCAGAGGCAGAGGCACTCCCCAGCAGTGCAACCATTGTGGTAGAGCTCATCCAGGTGAAAGCAGATACCTGTCTGGCGCTTGTTTTAAATGTGGATCGAAGGAGCATTTGGTAAAGGATTGTCCAGATGCAGTGCCACTTTCAGTGACTTCTCCAGCTCTAGGAGCAAGCTCCTCAGCATCCAAAGGGTGAGGTAGGGGGACAGTATTTCATACATCAGCTAGACCTCCTCCACCACAGGGACAGGGTCGTGCAGCAGGCCGTACCTATGCAGTGAGGGCTCGAGATCAGAAGGATGCGCCCAATGTGATAGTAGGTAAATTCTCTTTATTTACTGATTCAGTGTATGCACTTATCGATCCCGGGTCCACACATTTATATATCAACACAAATATTGCACGGGGAAATGGGTTAGATATTTCTCTTTTAGACCATGATATCCTAGTGAGCAACCCATTGGGTCACAGTGTTATAGTGAATTGAGTGTATAGAAATTGCCCCATAAGTGTTCAGGATTGTGTTTTCTCCGCTAATTTGATTGAACTCCCCTTCAAAGAGTTCGATGTTATATTGGGAATGGATTGGTTAGCCACTCATCATGTGATGGTTGACTGTAAAAGGAAGAGAGTGATTATTAAGACTTCAGATGGTCGAGAAATAACAGTGGTGGGCCAAAGACCCGATTATCTGTCTGATGTGATCTCGGCCACAGCAGCAAAGCGGTTGATTGAAAAAGGTTGTGAGGCATATTTATGCTTTGCAGTGGAAGCAAAGAAGGGGATGCCTAATCTATCAGATGTGCCCACAGTGTGTGAATTCCCAGATGTGTTTTCAGAAGATCTTCCAGGCTTACCACGGGATTGAGAGATTGAATTCTCTATTAATGTAGCTCCGGGAACTGCACCAGTTTCCATTGCTCCATATCGAATGGTCCCAGTAGAGTTGAAAGAATTGAAGATTCAGCTGCAGGAACTGCTTGAAAAAGGTTTCATTAGGCCTAGTGTATCACCATGGAGAGCTCCAATGTTATTCGTGAAAAAAGAAAGATGGATCTCTCCGATTGTGCATTGACTACAGGCAGCTGAATAAGTTGACAATCAAGAATAAATATCCATTGCCATGTATTGAAGATTTGGTTGATCAGATGAAGGGTACAGGTGTGTTTTTAAAGATTGATTTGAGATCAGGCTATCATCAGTTGAAGATTAAAGAAGCAGATGTGCCTAAGACCACCTTTCGCCCCCGATATGGACATTATGAGTTCTTAATGATGCCTTTTAGACTCACGAATGCCACAACAACTTTTATGGACCTTATGAACAGGATCTTCCATCCATATCTAGATCAGTTCATAGTGTTCTTTATTAATGATATTCTGGTGTATTCAAAGACTCCAGAATAGCATGACAAACATATGAGAATCGTTCTGCAGACCCCAAGAGATAGGAAGATGTATGCCAAGTTCAGTAAGTGTGATTTCTGGTTGAATGAAGTGTCTTTCCTTGGACATATAGTGTCAGCAGAAGGTATTAAAGTGGATCCTAAGAAGATTGAAGCAATGTTGCAGTGGATAACACCCAAGAATGTCACTGAAATTGAAAGTTTATTGGGTTTAGCAGGCTACTACAAAAGATTTGTTAAAGGATTTTCTATTATTGCAGCACCTTTAACATGCCTATTGCAAAAGAAGACAAAATTTGAGTGGTCAAAAAAGTGCGAAGCTAGCTTTGATCAGCTTAAGAGAATCTTGACAGAAGCGCACCATAGTAGTTATGCCATGCATCCAGGGGGTAACAAGATGTATCAAGATTTGAAGATGCGTTATTAGTGGCCAGGAAAGAAGCGGGATGTGTCGGATTTTGTGGGTAATTGTCTGATATGTCAACAAGTGAAGGCAGAACACCAAGTGCCATCCGAGTTATTCAGCCTATCACCATACCCGAATGGAAGTGGGACCGAGTGACAATGGATTTTGTGACTGGGTTACCTCTCACCCGAAAGAAGCATGATGCAATTTGGGTGATTATCAACAGATTTACTAAATCCGCCCATTTCTTACTAGTGAGGATGGATTTGTATTGACACGACTGGCAGAATTGTATATCAATGAGATAGTGAGATTGCATGGAGTACCCACCTCCATCATTTCAGACAGAGATTCTCGCTTCACTTCTCAGTTTCAAAAAAAGCTTCAGGAAGCTTTGGGTACTAAATTGCACTATAGTACTGCATTTCACCCACAGACAGATGGGGAATCAGAGAGAGTGATTCAGATTTTGGAAGATATGCTTAGATGTTGTGTGCTTGAGTTCAAAGACAGTTGGGAAAGATACTTGCCCTTGGCAGAATTTGCATACAACAACAGCTATCAATCCAGTATTAAGATGGCCCCATACGAAGCTTTGTATGGTAGGAAGTGCAGAACTCCTTTGTGTTGGACAGAATTGAGTGAGAACAAGCTAGTGGGGGCAGATTTGATTAGAGAAACCGAGGAAAAGGTTAAAGTGATCAAGCAGCGACTGAAGGAAGCTAGTGACAGACAGAAATCCTATGCTAACTTGAAGAGGAAAGATATAGAATTTCAAGTGGATGATAAAGTGTTCTTGAAGGTTTCTCTATGGAAGCGGGTTCTCAGATTTAGGAAGAATGGTAAGTTATCACCCAGATTCATTGGGTCATATGAAGTGATTCAACAAGTGGGACTAGTGGCGTATAGGCTAAAGCTTCCTCAGGCTTTGGAAAGGATCCATGACGTGTTTTATGTGTCGATGCTGCGAAGATATAGATCGGATCTTAGTCATATGATTGAACTAGAAGAAGTGCAAGTGCAGCCTGACTGATAAAGAATATCCAGTGAAGATACTAGCCAAGGAAGTTAGGTAGCTCAGAAACAAGCAGATTCCACTGGTGAAAGTGGTCTGGAACCATCACAATGTGGAAGAAGCTACATGGGAACCGAAAGCGATAATGCAACAACAATACCCACAGCTTTTCAGTTCAGGTAAATTTTGAGGACGAAAATTTTCTTTTAGTGGGATAGAATTGTAGCGACCCAAATACCAGTCTAGTAGTGTCAGCGTGTAATTCTAGTGTTATCGTGAGAATCGCAGTGTCGAACAATGTAGGGAGTGGGTTTGCCAGTGTTAAACATTAGTGATAAGCGTGTTAAAATTTTAGTGGTTTCGGGTCAGGTGACACCGGGGTGGCTATACAGCTAACCCAGCTGTCCAGCGCCCGAAAAGTTCTAATTTCGCGAAAATGATCTGTGAGTCATAAGGAGTCTAGTGGTGAAATCGAAACTGAAAACGGAATTAAATTGACCTCGAAAATCATTCTGAAGTTGGCCTCCGGTTCGGTACAATTTGAACCGGGGTTTGGTCGAGCTTTGACCAAGGGGTTATGAGAGGCTTATGTGGCCCAATAGAAGTTAAGTGTGTTAAATAATGCAATGGAAGTGATTTTTGTGAATTTTGATAGCTGTAGAGTTGTATTTTACGGCAGAAGGAAAATTGATCGAATCGGACCGATTTAATTGGACCGGTGCCCAAATGGAATCTGATTAAGCTAAAAATTTGTAGAGAGCCTATTTTCGATGCTTTGAGATCAATACAATTGGTTATAAGTGAAAATAATTAGACGAACATATAGATGGTTTGAAAAAGTGTAAATGAACCGAAAAAATAAAATTTTGGTTTATTTTGGTTGGACCATTTCGGTTGGACTGGCTCGGTTTATAAGGGGGCTATATAAAGGGAGAAATGGCTGGATTTATCTAGAGAAATCCATCAAAAGTCGGGATCATCTTCCTCACCAAAGCATAACCTCTTTTCTCTCTCTTTCCTCCATTTTCATCTCTTCTACTCCAATTTCTTCTCAAATCTTAGCTCGCTAACTAAATTTCAGCACCTCTACAACATTTTGGAAGTGGTTTGAGTCCATTTGGTGTACTGGAAGTGGAGAAATCAAGTGAGCAAAGTTTAGGGTGAGTTTTTGGGTTTTTGATTCAAGGGTTTTAAATTGTTTTATTGGTCCCTATAGAGGTTTCTAGGGCTGTAGAACATGATTATGATGTGAGATTTTATATTTGAGGCTTGATTTTTAAAATATGAGGATGTTTATATTCGGCCATGGTAGGTTCACACAAGGAGGAGGAGTTTCCTCAAGCTAAAGGAAAGGATAGGCAACTCTAGAGTGATATAAAGCTTGAAAAAGAGGTTTGTGGTTACTAAATCTATACTTTTCCTAATGTTTGTGTTGATTTTTGGGTTATGTCTAAGGTTAGGTATATGAAAATGATGTGTTTAATTAAATCTAATGTGATATTCATGTTTAATGGACTTAAATTAGTGTATAAACATGATTAGATAAAATTAAATCAAAGTGGTATGTAAAACCTAAGTGAGGCCGAATTGAACCTAAGGAAATTTAATGAATTTTAAGATAATTTATAGCATGAAAATGGTGTATATAGTAAGTATAACATGTGTATTGCATAATGGAATGATTAAAAAGTGGAAAAGAATTCATGAAGAAAATTTAGTGTTATGGCCGAATATAATACAAGAGAAATAAATGGGTTTTGTGATGAATGATGGCATGAAATTGGTATATAAGGCATGTATAACATGAAATAAGTGTGATTGTGTGACTAAATAAAATTATAGTGTACGATATGGAAAATTGAATCCTTGGCCGAATGATATAAGTGAGTGGATATATGTGTGTTTTGATTGTATATGTAATATAGTAGCATTTTATGATAATATAATGATAAATGAATGGGTATGTAAAGTGGCATGTGAAAATGAGATGTATGATGAAATTTACATATTGACATAAAGTGATATTTATATTAATTTTGAGGAAATATTTCCCTTAGTAGTTGCTGGTAGTGAAATCTAATCCAGGATATAATTGGCTAGCCATAGGGATTTCACACCGCTGTATGAGTCATAGCGACTCACTATTAATAGGCCAATGAGGGCTTATCACAGTGTTCAGTGATAATCAGTGTTCAGTATAGTGCAGTGTAGTGAAAATGACCCTACTGGGATCATTTTATAGTGAAATAGGTCTGTGGGGCCCATGTCCCGCATATCCGGTCAGTAAATTTTTTACCGAGTCCATACTAGGGGCATATTAGTAAATATGTGTTAAATTTGGTTAAATTAGTGAAATTGGTGAAAATGTGTCAAAACAGGACAAAAATGGAGCAAAAAGAAAGTTTAGGGGTAAAACGGTAATTTTACTAAAAGTTGATAAAAATTGGTTAAAAGTGTAAATGGAAGGGCAAAATGGTAATTTTAATGAAATATGGGGTTAAAAATAAGGAAACAGTGAAAAAGTGATAAAATAGGGACCTCCTTTTATTATTGATATTTTAGCTTTATATTCTTTAAATTTTATTGTGGCTGGTTATACCGCCCATTTTTTATTCATGTTTAATGCCTTTCTTATTTATGTTTATTGCTTTTAATTTATTACTGTTATGGCCGATTATACTGTCCATTTTTAATTTATTTATCTTTAATTTTATAATTTTAAATTTATTACTTATCTTATTTTTCTTTTATCTTTATCTTTATTAGTTTTAGTTTGTATTATTTATTTATCTAATTGATTATTCACATCTTAAACAGTTAAACTTTAATTATTTATTCCCCCTTCTATTTTGATGTCCTTTTGGTATGTGTGTGTGTATATATGTGACACACATTGATAGACTTCCAATGTTCCTCTCTCATTAGCAGCTGCTCTTTCCTCGGCCTCTGCAACCTTATTCAGAGCATCGGTTGCCTTGACCTCGGCCTCTAGAGACCTCTTTTCACAGTCCAATAACTTGCTCTCAGAGGTATTAGCTCGAAAACACTGCCCGGCCACAGACTGCATATCCGTCTTCCAAGCGATAATTAGCCTATTCATTTTGTCAATAACAGCTCGACCCAGTATTGACCCCTATAAAGAAATAGACGAAGATTTAGAATGTAAACAATATTTGTCAGGAGAGGGTAAGATGAAAACAAAACAAGAGAACTCACCTCTATCTAATGCCTCTTGATGGCAAGACTTAATTCTTCAGCCTTCAATCACATCAGAGGGGCGACTTCCTTTAGAACGCAGGCCAACTGATGGATGAAGTCATTGAAGGCATGGTTATCCCGAGAGTATGCGTCCCCCTGCTCCCTCCAGAATTGGGATAGTCAGCCAGGGCTTTTATGTCCCTCGTTCTAGACTGGGGATTTGAGGTTCTTGCTCCAGCAGTGTCCTCGGGAGATAGAGGCCCGAGAGTATTCTGATGGTTGGACAAACGATCTTCTGCCGCTTGCATTTGAGGCGAAGTGTCAACTAATAGCCAGAGGTGGTGTGATTAGACTGTGAGAAGATGCCACAGTGTTGGTCTCTTATGGAGCCGCGGTGGGCGCCTGGCTTGTTTGAGTTCTCTGCCTCTTGGCTCTCATCATCTCGACTATGCTCGGTTGGTCAGTTCTCCTCATCACTTCAAAAAAGAAAATAATGAGAAAATATTAGAATAAAGGAACCGCTAAAAGAGTATACCTTTTCTTGCAGGCCGAGATGATTCTTTTGGGATTAAGCCGAACTTGAGCTGCTCCCTAACATCTATTTTGCTTTTGGCCAAAGCCTTCCACCGGACCAGAGTTCATTCCTCCTCATCAGAAAGGTACAAGGGGTTTTCATTTTTATTGACATATCGGCCCCAGGTTGTTTGAAAATCGAACTCGTGGTCGCTCTCCACAATAAGGATACGGATTTTCCAGTTCTTCAAGGACTCTGGGTTCCCTAAAAAGATTCCATAGCCAGCTCGAGCCTGGATGTAGTTGTGGTCCTCAGTAGTTACTTGGAGTCCGACCACATAGGTAGCCTGGAAGAGCCGGAGGGTTAAATCGATGTCATTATCGGCCGCCCACATTTGCAATGTCAAAATAGTTTGCCACGCGTTGGGATGAATCTAGCCCATGGTCAATCCGTAATAATTCAGCACGTCAAGCTCAAATCTGGTCGGGGGAAGGCTCATTCCCCCTTCAAAATATACCTCATAAACAACAATGGTTTTCTTACCGAAAAATTTAGCATCAGCTCAGACATTAGCCCCAAAAGGTCGACTTCTGTAGCTTTCAGGAATGCCCAAACGGTCATGCAGGTAGACCATCTCGCCACTCTTAACACCAAGTTGATACTTCCCACTCGAGGAAGTCTCCTAGGCTCCTTCTTTCTCAATGAGCTTGGCTAAATGGTACTTGGAGATTCTGGAATATCGTAGTTCAAAAGACCCTCCTCCACTCTCACTCTCTCACTGGAACTCTCAGATGTACTCATTGGAAAAATAAATAAGGAGAGCAAGACACTAATTTGAAAACTGTTGGATCTAATCGGAAGGAGGTATCATAAACTTTGGAAGGAACGAAAGCACGAGGATGAAACTGCAGATCAGACGAAATCGAAATCGCTCAAAGAGCCAGAAAAAGGATTGAAAATTGAAGGATGATGAAAATGTTGAAATCGAGACCAAGAGGAATGGAATCAATGAAAATAGAAGACTGGAGAACAAGGCAATGAAAAATAACTCTCTAAGCAAAGGCAAAAATAGAGAAAGAGAAGATATATATAGGTAGAGTAAACCATTAGAAATCGGACAGGTGGCAAGCATCGAGTGGGGAATCTTGTAATTATTGCTCCTCGCGTAACAACCGAAGAGACGTCATCATGGCAGTAACTGTCCTGGCTGCCAGATCACACTGGGCGAGGCGTCAGTACCCCTCTTTTCAAGGCACCATGCGCCCATCTACTTTGATTGCGGTCCAAAATGATTTTTACGCGCCTAACAGCTATCTCCTTTGCTTGGGGGAGGGGGACTTATGATAACCGTACACTTTATCTACGAATCCGATAACCGAGCTCCTCCAGGTATTCTCCACGACAATAGCTCGGTTTATCCTTACAACTCGAAATCAACATTTGAAAAGTTATTATTTGCGAAAATCTCCAGGATATTCAGCAGATCCTAATCTCATAATAATGGAAGTTATCTGGAATCACTCAATAAATCCCTGTAAATCAGGAATCAAGCGCCAATCACGAATTCCTAAGAATTCTCTCCTATTTAGAATTCTATTTCCTATTTTGTTTGTGGAAATAGCTCTATATAAAGGAAAGAAGCAGGTATGTTTTTCCCCTCTGGAATTTCTCAAAAAATCTAAATACTTTTTAATCAATTTACTGACTTGATCATCGGAGTCTCCCTTATCGAAAACCTGTCGATTTTCTTGTATTTTCAAGTAACTTATTTGAGAAGACACTCCGAGAAATCTAATCGTCATCAATATTCATTGTCTTTAAATATTTATTTTCCATAACTGAATATGAGTTAAAAGGCTAATTATAAATATATTTATCATCATGTCAGAAAATTATATAATTTAAAATTCAAAGTCAAATATACCTAACAAAATATAACATTAGAGTTCAATTAGCTAAATATGACAAAATTAAAGGCAAAATGGACTAAAGTGTAATAGTTTTAATATTTATAGACTAAAATTTGATAATTGATAAATTAAAAGGAACACATTATTAAAATAATACGTTTAGTATATTCTCAAAATATTTTAGGCATTAAGATGTAAAAGTTCAATTAAAAGCTTTTGCTAGACATGCATGGCAAAGTAAAAATGAAGAAAAGAAAAGTGTTAGAGAAAGGCAAGCAAAGCAGATAGCTTTTGTAATAACCGGATAGAATTGGGTGAATCAATTTATGGATAAATAAGTCAATTTTTGTAATTTCATTTCAATTTTTTTAAGCGTTTTATAGCATGTCCGGTTTGAGGGGACAATAATTTAAATAATGTATTTTTAAAAACAATTTATAAATTTGGAGCGTTTTTCAAACTAATTACAGAGTTAAATTTTGATTTGAAACCGCAGCAGTCAACTACAGTTTTAAATCTCACATTTTTTTCTTCAAAAACTGTAGAGATACAGCTCTGCAGCTTTTCAGTTATTTATTTTATAGGAAAAGCTGCTAATCTGCCAGACCGGCAGCTTTTTCAATTTGTTTTTTTATAAGAAAAATTGTTACTGATCTGTCATGTACGTTTTTTTTTTTTTAAAAATAATGTCAAAAATTGGCACACTTTATAAAATAAATTTGTAAAAAAATAATAAAATCTATATAATTGCATTAGTCCTATATACAAATTTTAGTATTTTTACCAAAAAAAATATTAACTATTATTCTTTAATAAATTTTTTTTTTTTTAAAAAAGAAAAAAAACAAAGATGTAACAATTATTAAAAAAAAAGGGAAAAAAAAAACTTTAAAAGAAAAAAATGAAAAAGCTTCCAGCCTGGCAAACCAGAAACTTTTCTTATAAAAAAATAAATTGGAAAATCTGCCGGTTCCTATAAAAAAATAATTGAAAAGAGTTCTGCAGCTTTTGAAAAAAAAAAAAGGAAAATCTTGTTGCGGTTTTAGATTAAACTCCAACTGGCCGTTGTGATTTAACATTAAATTCTAACTCGTAATTAGTTTAAAAAATATCTCAAATTTATAAATTATTTTTAAAAATATATTATTTAAATCATTCTTCCGGGATTGAGCTAAGGTGTAATTTCTCATTCTGTGATCATTAGACGGGCTGGTCTAATTTTTATAACATTGGTATGCATAGAAAACATGACTACTTTTAGAGATGTGAACTATTGAATTTTGTTTCAACCAAAATGGGAAAAAATACTCTTCAAATTTGAAAGGTGGGGTTTTCTAGAGTTTTTCGCTTCAACTTGGAGATAGTTTAATTAATTAATCTTTTTATTTTATTTTCATTTTCATTTTCATCTCCAATTTCTACGCGTCTTGTGGTCCTGATATGCGCCGTTGATAGAAGCCAAGATATATTTGCAAATTTAATTAGAGAATTATTAGCTACGTTCCTTATTATTATTTCTTTTGGAATAGAGTGGCTATATTTTCAACGGCCTATAAATGTATTGGCAGCATTTGGTGCATGGAATTGTCATCTGTTTCCAACTTGATGGGATGGACATATATTCTCGTGACTCTTGGAGCTGTAACGTTATAATTCAAACAGAAATCATACCATGAAAATAGCCGCGCATGATAGTACCTTTCATTTCTCTACAGCCATTCATTGCTTCCCCTTTCCATAAGAAAAGGCTGCCTCATTTAACTTTGTGAAATTGAGACCTCAGAGTGAAAGTACATTATTGTTGTTATCAAATTTAGTAATTTAATAGTTAAATGATTATCTAGTAATTTCTAATGTCTCTTTTCCCTTTCTGTCTTTTACCTGTATCTTATGATGAGGATTTATACTTATAAAAGATAAAACAATAAGTGATGAATGGATTTATCATTTATTTTATAACTCCCCCATTACATCGCATGTAATAGGATTTAAATAGAATTAATATATAATTTCTCTCCAAATTATTACCTTTTGTCAGATTATTTTTTTAAATTAATCAAATATCATATTAGTTTCCAAAATTTATTTAAAATATAAACAATACTCTTAAAATATTATATTATCTTCCTAAATTTATTAAATAAATGTCATATTATCCTTTATCACCATTTAACCGTCAAAAATACATAGTTTTTATATATATTTTTTGAAGTGTCACATGTTCATACGGAAGAACATTTTATTAGTTTTAAGGATAATATGTTAAACCGTAAATAGTTTAATGAGAAAATTTATGTATTATTCCATTTAAATATGAAAACTAACCATTAACTAACCACATGGATTCAATAGGCATGTGGCCTTTCTTATGCAAATATTTTTTTTTGTGAAAATTATGATTTCCTTGTTAGAATAATTAAGTTAATTTATTTTTCAAATTTAATTTTAATATTGGTAATTAGATAAATAGACCGACTAAAAAACTTCATGTATTTGCTCCCGAAATTGGGAAACGTACGTGTCCAAATTTGAATGTGAAGGGTATATATATATATCACTTTCAGATTAGATAGTATTATATTAAGCGTTGAAAAATGATGAAAATAGTTGCTTTCACTCTCCTTCAAGTGCATGTGTGCACAATCTTCATAACATTTCCGTCAATAAAATGGCGTGCATGAAAAATCAGTCTGAGCATAAAACAAAATAAGTGCTCTTATTATTGATAGTTGAATGTTTTGGATTGAAAATGATATGTATTGAAAAAGTTGGAAATGATCGATTGCTTCTATGTCTAAGCATCGTATTTGAAATTTACACAGTCAATGTCAATGAAATTTGTCGACCATTTTAGACCTTTTTAACTTCCAATATCTTTTTTCTAAGACATTGGTTATTGGTTCGGGATTAATTTCATACATATATATTGAATTTTACCTCCTATAACAAGCTAATGAAAACAATAGGGTTAACACAAAGTTTATTGATATTAAAACTGAAATACAAAGTAAATAGAATTAAAATCGAACTGTATTATTTAACTTTTTGATTAAAACCTGTTTGAGTTGAACTATTAACTTTTATTTAGTATATATGATTTTCACCTCAAATTCTACCATCGAGTTTGTTTCAAATGATACTATTTATATTCCAACTAAATTTTATTCACAAACTTGAAAATTTTGAGCCTATTACACTATTTCTCATATTTGAGATACTATGATTTGGTGAGAGAAAAATTAGAAAAGTACGATTGAGTAGAAGCTGCAATAACACAAGATGGTAGATGAGTAATGACTAGCAAAACAAATGGCAGATTAGGGCACAAAACAAAGAAAGATCAAGAAAAAAATATGCAAATAATAGAAATAGTGAAACATAATATACACTATATACCACTTAATTATTTTTTTTTCACATTTTATTTTTTTATTTTCTTTTTTGCAACTCAAAATTTAAATAATTAGATATTTCTCTTTTTTTTTATTTAAATCTAATTTTTATGTCGTGAATTCAAATCAGATTTCATGCATTTTCAAATAAATTTTTTTAATTTTTGATTCAGATCAAATTCGACCCCAAAATTTTTAAATCATTTGAATTTTTTTCATATTTAGTTGATGTTATAAAAAAAATAAAAAAAAACATATATGAGAACGTATTAGATTAATGAAAAGGGCTATACGCCTCGTGATATGTGTATTTGGACTAAAATCCAATATTAAAAAATAAAAATAAAAAAAAAACAAATTACAAATACAAAATAAAAACAGTAATAAAAAATTACAAGAAAAATAAAAATAAATGAAAAATAGCTTTTTAGAGAGTGGGCTCAGATTTCAACAAATTTGGTCTGAAGAAACCACAATCCAATAAAAGGAGTCTTGGTTAATTTCTGCAGGCCCAACCCAATGAATCTCTTTAATCCTAAATTTCATCATCAATCACTTATATGCACTTGGGTTTTTTCATTTACATTTCAAATCAAGGTTGTAAAAACCGGACCCGATATAAAACCAAAAAAATATAAAGAGTTAAAGGGTTAAAAGTTTAACCGGAATTAAATCAGAATTGAACCGAAATTAAAAAAATAAATAATATATACTTTTTAGTAATGTTTTAATTAATAATCTCCATAATAAAATGTTAAAATGCTAATATTTATCATAATAATAGTCATATTAATATAAAAATTAATATAATAATTATTGAATATTTTTATACATTATTTTAAAAAAAGTGAATATACATTCAAAAATCACATTAATTATTAAATATTAAATCCAGAGATATTAATTTAATTATGTCATAAGAAAATAAGATTATGAGTTAATATATTTATTTTATGTATTAAATAAATAGAATGTTCGGCTTTAATTTTGAAATACATGGAAGCAAATAAAGAAATTATATGTAAGAACTTGTGGTGTACACAGTTCGGTACAATTCAGGAATTTACAAATTTTCGTATTGTATTATAAATTTTGATATAGTTCTGTACTTATAAATATCAGTACGGTTTTTATAAATTTCGATACAATTCGGTTCGATTTTTTGGTTCTTTCGATACAAAATAAAATAATACAATGCAATCTGGTGCTCCAGATAATTAAATATTTTTAAAAATTTGCAAAATAAATATACACAATAATAAATACAAATATAATTAAAATATCTCAATAAGTACATACAAGAGTAAATTAAAATTTGTATGTAAATGATCATATATAGAATGACAGTTTCATAATTTGTTCAATGCAAAGAACAAGGAAGTTGTGGTAGTTACATACCTGCTGCTTGCCTCTCAATCTTGTAAATTGACTGAATCAAACCTTGAATCTGTTTACCTATTGTGACGCGCACGATCAGAACCCAGCCCGCTTTAAGAGTCCGAGAAGGGTTAGCGTCTAGATTTTGGATAGCACGAGATATTTTGGAATTCTTTACCCAATAGAACATTGGCAAGTTAATCTAATCTCATGAACCTTTAGCCACTTTTAAGGTATTTTTTTAGAGTTGCCACCAAATTTACAACAAATTGGGAAAAACTATCTAACTTCGGGGGTATTAAACCAAAGAATGTGTCCGGAACTTCACTCTTATTAATGCCTTAAGTTAAGTAATAAATGAGTTTTTAACAATCGAAATTGCATCTCTCATCTCACTCGATCATACAATAAATGTAAAGCGCATTTTCAAGCATTCTTTAGAGAAGTATTAAAGAAAGCCATAAAGAAAGAGATTAATAAATTACAAGTGAAAAATATGGGACAAAACAATCCCCAGCATAAATAAATAAAAGAATAAAATTACCTCAAAATTAATTACAAGGGCCCAAAATGAATAAATAGATAAATACTAAACAAAAAGAATAAATAAAATAAAATACATCATACATAAATCGGGACATTTATTAGTGTTTAGGAACATTGGTTCCCTTTTATTAACTCAAAAATTGGAGAAATATTTTTGGACAATGATTGAGAAAACTGAGATGAGTGATCACATTTTATGAAAATTAATTCTCCATTTGGAAGTGACATTTTATTGGATAAAATCAGGACATTAGTTCCATTTTATTAATAAAATTCTCAATTTTAATTATTGTAAAAAACATGATTTCCTATAATATAGACGAACTTAAAATACATTTTACATACAACATAAAATAATAAAATAAAGAAAATACAACAATTAAAAATGCAAACCCAAATTCTGAAGGTCTTTAATCTCTTGATCCTCCGGCTCGCTTAGAAATATTACTCAAGGTAGAATGAATAAATTTTATATACAACAAAAAAAAAAAAAAAAAAAAACATTACGAAATTAAATCAAATGAATAAACAAGCAATTAAATAATGTAAACTAGCAATTAAATAAATTAAACAAATTAATATTAATAGTTGCATTAAGAAAATAGATCGAGTAAACATTGAAAACTAATAAAATTAATTAATAATAAAAAGTCAGAATCAAATAAAAACAAAATTGGTATTAATTAGTTTATAAACTATGTTTCATGCAAATAAATTAATCTAAGTTAATATAAATTGACGTCAGTTACAACAAACAAACAACCCAATAATTATAACAATAAATACATTAGTAAATAACAACCACCGGATTAATAATAAACATCAATGAGCAGAATAATAGACCAGAGAAAACTATGGTAATTACAATGATAATAAAGGACGGAGATCTGAATGATAAATAAATCACAAACAAACAAATTGATAATAAGAAAAAAACGATGACTAATAGCAACAATAAACAAGCTGACAGAATACAACAATATGATAAAAAGACTTGACTAAATAATAATGAATGGGACAAATAATTTTAATTTAGAAAGATTTTTGAAGTCACTACATAATAAAAGTGAATAAAAGAAAAATACCAAAAGTCAATATAGCATATGAGTAATAAGAAAGACAAAGTTAATATGCTACAGATTAATTTGCGTTTCATGCATCATGCCATTAAATTAATTTAAGGAACCTAAATCTATGTTAATCATAATAACAAATAACAACCTAATAATTGTAAATTAATGGAATCAACCTAAATCCATGTTAACTATAACAAATAATTAAATAACATGCCAATTAATAATAGCTAAGTGACACAATGGAGAAAACACAGGTGAACGAAAATGAATGAATAAAAGAAAGAACTGATTTAGCCCGCGTATTTACTTTCAGAGGTATGATTCTGGCTGCAAGAGAAGAAAAGCTGATTTCCCCGTCGATTGTTTGAAAGAAAATAGAAAACATGATGAGAAAAGCTTTGGAACAAAGTTTCCTCCCTAAAAATTGAAGTTCAAAATCTTTATTGTTAAAGAAAATCAGATGAAAACAATTGAATCTTAAACACAAAAAATTAATTTCCTTGGCTCAAGAACAATTTAAGAATCTCTCCCTTTTTTCTGGGTTCTTATTTCCTTTTTATATGATCTTTAGAAAAACTAGGTTTTTGAAAGATTCCAATCCCATTAAAACTCTCAATTATCCCTTAAAATCAAGTTTATCCTTTGAAAATTGGAAAAGAATTTAAATTTTATTGAAATTCAAAAACCAGAGAAAATCGAAAAATCGGAGTCCCGGGCGAGGTAGGAGACGCGTGAGGTGCGGCCTCGCGCAGGGGGGCACATGTCGACCGCGCGACGTGTGCCCTCGCGCAGGGGCTGCACGTCGCTCGCGCAACATGCCCCATCGCGCAGGGACCCTCGCGCCGCAGCTCACGCGCAGGTGACACGGCTCGCGGGTGCTGCCCACAGGCGCGCACTGCCAGCAGGAGCCGTGCTTCGCATGCGCCGTGCAATTCGCGCAGCGACAACTCTCCGAAAACCCGAAGAACCCGAAAAAATATAATATTTTTTATTTGAATATTTTTTATTTAAAAAGAAAAGGTTCGACAAGGAAATCATCACTTCTGACCACTTTGCCCGTGAACAAGCATCATTTTCATCACTGGGTAACCTTGGTCTGGACTGTCTCAGGATCCGGTGTCTACAGTTATCCCCAATTTTGAGAAACGTAGTGCATGGGTGCCTAAGTGAGCCAAAACTCAAAGAAAGAAAGAAGAGAAGCGTACCTGAGGCAGTTGTCTTTCCAGTCTGAATGAATTTGACTTTTGATGCGATGTCTAACCTCTTCTATTGCGGCATCTAACCAGGCAGTGTATAGCCCCAGCCGTATAGGTATCTAACCTGTTCATGCGGTGTCTAACCTCCTCTGTTGTGGCATCTAACCAAGCGGTGTATAGTCCCAGTCGTGTAGGTTTCTAACCTGTTGATGTGGTGTCTAACCTCCTCCGTTACGGCATCTAACCAAGCGGTGTATAGCCCCAGCCGTGTAGGTTTCTAACCTGTTGGTGCGGTGTCTAACCTCCTCTGTTACGGCATCTAACAAAGCGGTGTATAGCCCCAGCCGTGTAGGTATCTAACCTGTTGATGCGGTGTCTAACCTCCTCCGTTGCGGCATCTAACCAAGCAGTGTATAGCCCCAGCTGTATAGATATCTAACCTGTTCCCTGAGTAAAACAAATAATGTTAAATCCTCTGATAAATGGTAATCATTTTGATCGTTAGTCTTTCGCGAAGGGTCAATTGTTATTATCTCATTTTCCCATTTTATCATTTATGGTTTGTCATGTCATGTATATTATTTTCATCTTTGTCGCGTCAAGAATGTGCTAAACGAATAAAGAAATAAGGGAAATAAAAGATCATTTGTATACGGAACGTATCTGTTTAGTATGACAAACAAACGAAGCTAAAGATCATGATAAATAATCTCCTTGAATATCAGTTACAAATAGACGGTGGGCTCCTCAGGATCACTCTTGCCTGGATAGCGCGCCATTGGCGTGTCTGGTCCTGTACGCCTCTTAGGAGGGCTTTGTGCTTGTCGGGAGGCTTAGAATGCCTGTTTATGGGCTCACATGATTTCAACTTGTGTGGGCTTCATCTTATCTTCATCTTGCCAAAACTTCCCTTTTGGTTCAGCCTTGTAAAGTTGTTTGACACAAAAGCATGTACAAAAGATTGTGTGTTCATAATATGTGTGAAATATATACACAAAAACTATACAGATGCAAAGAATTAATGTACAGAAATTATGTGTTCACGACTATACGTGCAAAGGACTGAATGCATGTGATATATGCTTATGATATGCATGCTAAACACGTGCAAAGAATTATGTGCTATATATATGTGAAAATTATGTACACGGAATGTGCGCGAAGAATTGCATATGCGGAATATACACAAATTTTATGCATGCATGAATGCATGGTGGGAAACGTGAAAGTCTATGCATGTGTCAAGTTATGCAAAGATATATGCGAAAGATCGTACACGCGATATGCATATTAGATGCAAAAAGGGATAAACCACACCCTAGGTGATTAAGGGATTCGTTGAAGGTACTGCTCATATTATCCGATGCCCTCAGTTATCTAGATAAGCTATCATCCTAGCTTAGGAGCTCTTCCCCATAAGCTTTTCAGATAGAACTGTCCGGTGTGCCTCTTTGCCCCTTAGTCAACGAGTATGCGCCCTTTTGCTACAAGCTGGTGCAACATTTTGCCCCCCAGGATTCCGACTCACATCCTACGTTATCCACCCTCTGCCCGAAAGGAGATTATTTGAAGTAATGTTGCCCTATCACTCTAAGAGTCATTATTTTAAAGGTAGTGTGTCCCTTGTGAATTTTCACACTAATTTTTTTTTGCAGAAAATGCGTCCCTTTTGGAATATTTTTACATAACCCTGTGCCTTATTTTTTACATGAAATGGACCCAACCCATTCCAGTGGCTTTTTTTTTGTGTGTGTGGACCTTTCAAACAGACTAAAAATGGGCCCACCGGAGCATGAAAGCCTTTGATGAGTGTCCAATTAATATGTTTGAATTGGTTTAATAAATAAGGACCCATGTAGCAAGCACGTTATTAGGGTATATATCACCTAGTGGAGGTTTCTATTGCCATTACATGAGTTTTTGTCAAGGGTGGTGTTACTTTAGGTTTACCCAAGCATAGTCCCTGCCAATGGGTCTAGCTCACCGCGAGTATAACGACCGATCAGGTCTCCATTTGATATACCATTTATGGTATAAGATTTAAACTGGTGATTATCCTGAGCACTTCCCTACAATGAGTGAAAGTAGAGTCGTGTTTCAAAAATGTATCGGGGTAAGATAAGGGACCAAGTAGCATAGTTCTAAGGCTCTAATAGATGCAATGCAATTTTTAAATTGAAATGGAATTTTCGATTTTTAAAAACCCGATTATAATTTAAACTTAAATCACTTTCGAAGCAAAGTTTCGATCGTCCCTAGTGGAGTCGCCACTATGATGCGCACGATTCGAACTCGGCCCGCTTTAAGGATCCGAGAAGGGTTAGCATCTAGATTTTGGATAGCACGAGATATTTTGAAATTCTTTACCCAATAGAACATTAGAAAGTTCATCTAATCCCATGAACCTTTAGGCACTTTTGAGGTTTTTTTTGGAGTTGCCACCAAATTTACAAGAAATTGGGAAAGGTCATCTAACCTCGGGGGTGTTAAATCTGAGAAGGTATCCAGAACTTCACTTTTATTAATGCCTTAAGTTAAGTGATAAATGAGTTTTTAACAATCGAATTTTCATCTCTCATCTCACACGATCATACAATAAATTTAAAGCGTATTTTCAAGCATTCTTTAGAGAAGTAGTAAAGAAAGCGATTAATAAATTACAAGTGAAAAATATGGGACAGAACAATCCCCAGAATAAATAAATAAAAGAATAAATTGCCCCAAAATTAATTACAAAGGCCCAAAATGAATAAATAAATAAATACTACATAAAAAGAATAAATAAAATAAAATAAAATACATCATACATAAATCGGAACATTTATTAGTGTTTAGGAACATTGGTTCCCTTTTATTCACTCAAAAATTGGAGAACTATTTTTGGGCATTGATTGAGAAAACCGGGATGAGTGATCACATTTTATGAAAATTAATTTTTCATTTCGAAGTGACATTTTATTGGATAAAATCAGGACATTGGTTTCATTTTATTAATAAAATTTCCAATTTTAATTATTGTAAAAAACATGATTTCCTATAATATAGACGAACTTAAAATACATTTTACATACAACATAAAATAATAAAATAAATAAATTACAATAATTAAAAATGCAAACCCAAATTCTGAAGGTCTTTAATCCCTTAATTATCCGGCTCGCTTAGAAATATTACTCAAGGTAGAATGAGTAAATTTTATAGACAACAAAAACAAAAGAATAAAATAAAACATTAGCAAATTAAATCAAATGAATAAACAAGCAATTAAATAAATTAAACAAATCAATATTAATAGTTGCATTAAGAAAATATAAAATAAATTAATAATAAAAAGTCAGAATCAAATAAAAACAAAATTGGTATTATTTAGTTTATAAACTATGTTTCATACAAATAAATTAACCTAAGTTAATATAAATTGACGTCAGTTACAACAAACAAAACAATCCAATAATTATAACAATAAATACATTAGTAAATAACAACCATCAATGAGTAGAATAATAGACCAGAGAAAACAATGGTAATTACAATGATAATAAACGGAGATCTGAATGATAAATAAATCACAAACAAACAAATTGATAATAAACAATAAACGATGATTAATAGCAACAATAAACAAGCTGACGGAATACAACAATATGATAAAAAGACTTGACTAAATAATAATGAATGGGACAAATAATTTTAATTTAGAAAGATTTTCGTAGTCACTACATAATAACAGTGAATAAAAGAAAAATACCAAAAGTCAATATATAGCAGATGAGTAATAAGAAAGACAAAGTTAATATCCTCCAGACAAACTTGCGTTTCATGCATCATGCCATTAAATTAATTTAATGAACCTAAATCTATGTTAATCATAATAACAAATAACAACCTAATAATTGTAAATTAATGGAATCAACCTAAATCCATGTTAATTATAACAAATAAATAACATGCCAATTAATAATAGCTAACAGTGACACAATGGGGAAAACAAAGGTGAACGAAAATGAATGAATAAAAGAAAGATCTTTTTTAGCCCGCGTATTTTACCCTCAGAGGTATGATTCTGGCTGCATGAGAAGAAAAGCTGATTTTCACATCGATTGCTTGAAAGAAAATAGAAAACAGGATGAGAAAAGCTTTGGAACAAAGTTTCCTCCCTAAAAATTGAAGTTCAAAATCTTTACTGTTAAAGAAAATCAGATGAAAACAATTGAATCTTAAACACAAGAAATTAATTTTCTTGGCTCAAAAACAATTTAAGAATCATAAGAAAACTTTTTCTTGCTCAGAAAAATATTTCTTTTTTGAAGTTTTGGTTTCTGCCGTTCTAAAATCTCTCCCTTTTCCTTTTTTTCTGGGTTCTTATTTCCTTTTTATATGATCTTTAGAAAAACTAGGTTTTTGAAAGATTCCAATCCATTAAAACTCTCAATTATCCCTTAAAATCAAGTTTATCCTTTTGAAAATCGGGAAAGAATTTGAATTTAATTGAAATTCAAAAACAAGAGAAAATCGGAAAAACGAAGTCTCGGGCGAGGTAGAAGGCGCGAGAGGTGCGGCCTTGCGCAAGGGGCCGCGCCTTCGCGCAAGAGGCCTAGCGCCGCGTGCAGGCGCCGCGGCTCGCGGGTGCTTCCCACAGGGGCGCGCTGCTAGCAGGAGCCATGCTTCGCGTGCGCCGCGCAGATCGCGCAGCGACAACTTGCCGAAAACCCGAAGAACCCGAAAAAATATAATATTTTTTATTTAAAAAGAAAAAAAATAATATTTTTTATTTAAAAAAAAGTTTCGACAAGAAAATCATCACTCACTACAAGAAAATTAGAAAATAACAACGAAAATTAGCAACCGAATTTGTTGAATTTCCGTTGCTAATCAAAATTAGCAACCGAAAATAGCAACGAAAAATTCGGTTGCAATTTTGACGGTTACTAAATTTAGCAACGGAAATAGAATTCCGTTACTAAAAAATTTTTAGCAACGGAATTCTATTTCCGTTGCTAATTTGCTAAATTTAGCAACGGAATTTTATTTCCGTTTCTAAAAATAGCAACGGAAACTCCCTTCCGTTGCTATTTTTAACATTAGAAATTGTAAAATTTTAATCAAAATTTTTATTTATAAATAAATATAATCCGAATTCATAATGCAATTAAAGAAAATTTTCGTATTAATAATATAACCTGGACAATATATAACTGAGTATTTCATAAATAAATAAATGTTAATTACAATTATGCCAAAAAATATACATATATAAATATTCTTTTGGTTTAAAAGAATAAAATGTGACTTTGGACACTCTATTCGCCGCCCAAAAGGACTAATCATAATTACAAATATTTGCATTCTTCTATAAGCATGCAGTTAAGCTTGCAGCGATGAGTTCCACAGCAGTGATAAACACTTATCCAATTAATTGAGGACATGTTCAAATATAAACATATTCTCTCAATATTTGTTAAACCAAAAGATTTTATCCCCATTTTCAGCATATAAAGTAAATAGAAAAATATAATCTGTAAAATATATTGGCTCGACGTACACTTTAGTGACAGATAAAGCAAAGAATAACATGAATATGCACATGAAACAAAATCATCAAATCCAACTAGCATAAATGACCATAGCATATTAATCTAATATATGGACCCATTAATTTGTATTCATTTCTGATTCTACTTTATGTGTATGTTTTCGTCCACATAAAATATCCTATTTCCATTTTTTCCCTACTATTTTTCCATTTTCAAAATCATATCCATCAGAAATCAATGAAGATAGAAGAAATTTGCAATTGAGATATATAATTGGAATATGGAAAAAAAAAAAAAAGAGATATCTAATTGGAATAATATCAAAATTAAATCAATTGAAATATAATACTTCGACATATATATATATATATATATGTTTCATATAATAATATTTATAATAAAACTCTTAAAATACTGATATTCATAAATAATTTAATATTAATCTAATATCCATATATGTTTTTAAAAAATCACAATTCAAATATTATAATTTATAATACTAAAACTAAACAGAGTATTCAAATTAACACTAAATATTTATATTAAAAGCATAATGAAACAACTCAACTTAGCTACAAATGAATTAAAAATAAATGTTAAGAATCACCACTCCAAACCAGTTCTCAAAAAACAATGGCATTAACAAATACAACACGAATCGATTTCCCAAAGCAAATGGAAAAAGAAAGAGGACCCAACTTAGAAAATCACATAAAAATTACAAACAAGGCTAAAAAAGCGAGACTTGGAAAGGAAAAACGAAGTGGGTATAGCAAGAAATAAACCGATGGTCAGTTTCCATGGCGATATGAAGAGCTTGGTTAATAGCAGAGCAGAGATTCAATGATTTGGCATTTTCTTGAGATTGTTGTTGAATAAGAGTTCCTTGAGAAGAAGTGGCAAGTCCCCTCTGCTTGTAAATTGAAAAAGGAAGCCTTTTTCCACATCTTCTCAAACAGGTCGCCATTGATTTTGTTTTGATTTGAAAAGAGATAATAGAATCGGATGGGAAGATTAGAAGAGGTTTATTATTTTTTGACGCAGTAAGCAGACAAAGCCAGCGTGTGTGAATTGGGATCCAGGTGGCAAATCAATCTGCAATCAGGACACTAATTATTTATCAATTTTTTGTTATAGGAAGATTATTTGTTAATTAGACCATCATTGTCAT
Organism: Excoecaria cochinchinensis; assembly: GCA_947683425.1. Lineage (NCBI taxonomy): Eukaryota > Viridiplantae > Streptophyta > Magnoliopsida > Malpighiales > Euphorbiaceae > Excoecaria > Excoecaria cochinchinensis. The sequence continues at coordinate 1,178,328 of CANTUQ010000058.1, forward strand.
TATCCCCCTCTGCAATTCGGTTCTCGACTCCGATTATTAGGTTGGGATGATGATAATTACAACTCTTATTTGATTCCATCGGTTGACAAATTATCAACTAACTAAAACCAAATGAAGGATATTGCCATTTCTGCTGCAGATCATTGGCAGCAGATCATTGGCAAGATACATAATACCATACCTATAAATCATATAAATAGATCAAGCATCCAACCCAGAAATCAAAACCCAAGGAATCAAACTCATTTTGAAGAGATCTGAGGAAAAGCAACAAACCTTTAGCAGCTGTAAAGGAGGATGAAGTAATAAATATGAAAATCCAAAAACCAGCTGCAGCCTGCAAGAGCAAGAACGGAACCCAGAAAGAACAACCACCTAAGAAATACCTATTTTATCTTTAGAGTTTTGATAACTAGATTAGCAAAAAATAGAATGAAATCAAAAGAATTTCAGCAACAAGAACGGAAATTGACCATTCGATTATTGTATTGTTGGAGAAACCAACCTCAATGAGATTTTTGTCAACAGTAAGCACGTCCATGCCTGCCATCTCTTCAATTGCAGTCATTCTCTTCGTGATAGCACCCTGTATTGAGCTGAAGACTATCAAATTTCACCCTATTATACCCAAAAATCATTGTCCCGTAGTCACTTAAAACATTTCCAAGTCCATTATTATTAGGTTTATTGACAAATCAAAATTACTAGCTACATCCTCAAGTTGACAAATCAAAATTAATTGCAGAAAGGAGAAAGATAGAGGGATCTTGTAGAATCGATTTAGAGAAAAAAAATAACAAGAAAATCGCATCGATACCTTTAACAGAGAAATGAAGAGCCACCGTTCACCGACGATCGGAGAGAGGTAGGGGCTGGTAGGCTGCGGACGATCGCGACTAGAGGGCGACGGCGGCGATAGGGTAAGGGAAGAGAAATTTGGCAAATGAAAACGAAACGAGGAAATTGAGGAAGACAGGGAGATGATTAAAACGGTGTATTTTAATTAAATATACAAATTGCAACCGAATTATTATTTGATGTAATATTAATTCCGTTGCAATTTAGCAACGGAAATCAATTTCCGTTGCTAATATTGCAACCGAATGATAATTCGGTTGCTATTTTTGAATACTTATTATTTATCAACGGAATAGCAATTCGGTTGCAATTTAGCAACGAAAATTGCAATTTAGCAACGAAAATAAATTTTCGTTGCTAAATTGCAACCGAATTAACATTCCGTTGCTATTTTAAATTTCAATTTTAGACTTAAAAAATTAAAATTTAAAATAGCAACGGAATGTTAATTCGGTTGCAATTTAGCAACGGAAACAAATTTCCGTTGCTAAAATTGCAACCGAATGATAATTCGGTTACTATTTTTTAATACTTATTATTTACCAACGGAATAGAAATTCGGTTGCAATTTAGCAACGGATTTCGTTGCTAAATTGCAACCGAATAAAAATTCCGTTGCTATTTTAAATTTCAATTTTTTAAATCTTATTTTTTAGCAACGGAATATTAATTCGGTTGCAATTTAGCAACAGAAATCATTTTCCGTTGCTAAAATTGCAACCAAATAATAATTCGGTTACTATTTTAGAATCCAATTTTTTTAAGAATTATTATTTAGCAACGGAGTATTAATTCAGTTGCAATTTTAGCAACGGACATTAATATCCGTTGCTAAAATTGCAACCGAATAATAATTCGGTTGCTATTTTAAAATCCAATTTTTTAAGACTTATTATTTAGCAACGGAATATTAATTCGGTTGCAATTTAGCAACGGAAATTATTAATTCGGTTGCAATTTAGTAACGGAAATCAATTTCCATTGCTAAATTGCAACCGAATTAATGTTCCGTTGCTAATTTAGTAACGGAAAAAATTCGGTTGCTATTTTTCCGTTGCTATTTTCACATTTTTTTGTAGTGACTTTTGACCACTTTGCCCATGAACAAGGATCACTTCATCACTGGATAACCTTAGTTTAGGTTGTCTCAGGATCCGGTGTCTACACCTGCTTGTCTGTAGCATGGAAGAAACAAGTTTATGCATCAGCATCAACATCAACAGACTATAAAAAAGTTAATATTGCACAACCTAAACAGTGAAATTAAAAACCTAAGTTTTGTCTTTCCTCGAATCAAATGCTCTACAGCAGATGATGCTCTTTTCTGAATAAAATAATCATATTTCATATTTTTCATCAAAAGAAATGCTATTCAAACTAATAATTGCAAGGGAAAATGATAATGCACAATTTAGAACTTAATGTACAAAGAATCAACAAAAGCACATACTTTTCCACTTCTTTTGAAAGGCATGAATTTATTAAGGTTGCAGTAGATTAACTTCAGTGCAGTTACATCCAAACTGAAACTATTCACATTTCAAAATTAAGAATGCAATAAAATGTAGCTTTCAATTACCCCATTTCCCCTCATTATTCCCATACATTAGACGTTCCAGGAATAAAGCTATAGCTCGCAACAATGTCACCCTTCAAATTTGATTATTTCAATTATAAATGTATAATGAGTAAAAAGAGTGACAGCTGAAATGAATTTGGCTCATGGATCTTCTTGTATCACATAAAAACAACTATTAAAAGCTTCGGCCATTGCAGAAACCAGCACGTCTAACAACAAGCATTCTGGACATAGCCTCTGCAACTTCAAATAATCAATTAAAATTTCAAGAGAATATAGGATACCTGTAGCTTCTCGCTTTCATCATTCAAGAGGTTAATTGATTGCCTAATTCCTTTACTTTTGCATTCGCTCGATAATATAAGGCCTACAGCAAGAAAGATCATCTAAAGTCAAAATTTTACAAACATAACTTAATCATGAGTATGTCAATCACACAATATAGCAAAGGATGATGCCAATCACCAAAGAAAAGTGTCTTTGCCAAAATCCTGCAATGGCATTTTGAGTCACATAATCATGACTATATGTAACTGTTCACAGCCATTAGCAAAATGTATCAATCCCATATTCCAGATAAACCACCATGAAAAAACCAATAACTACCTATCAAATCCAGAGATAAATCACTTCAAAAAAGGAAAAAAAAAACAAAATTAAAACCAGTAAACTACAAATAACTCAACTTTACCGTTTTCTACAACAAACTCAATTTTTTTTTCTTTTTTAGACAGAAAAAGAGGCCAAGATTACAGATAAGGGAAATCAGCCAAAATTTGGCGAGCATTATAATTGTATATAATTATATTATTAATTTATATGCTCAATTACTCATATATGTATTTTGTCAAAAATATATGAGTATTGGTTGAGTGATACTAAGAGTAAATGAAAGTAATTGGTAAGGTGATTGTATATTCATATAATTACATTAATCCGGCCAATGACCGCTCCAGTTTTTACAACCATGTTTCAAACTAGTAGAGTAGTTTCTGTTCTCCAATTCAAATCACCCTTGATAACTATAAGCTTTCTAATTTTTTCTTCTCCAATTCAAATCGGGTAAATTTAAAACCTGTCCAATCCAATTCACCGTTCAACAGTTCGATTCATCAATTTCTAACGGATATTAATCAGAGAGATTTTTAATGATGAATCAGTCTAAAAAAAGATCGGTTCATAGTTAATCCGGTTGAACTAGACGGCCTAATTTTTAGAATCATATTTCAAACTAGTATAGTAGCCTGCTCTATTCGAAGGGCAACATTAAAATAGATTGTAAAAGAAAAACAAAGCGGTTTTTTAAAAAAGTATTTTTTTTAATGAAATTGTACTTCAATTTATTTTTAGTTTAAATATATACATATCTGACGGGAGAAATAAAAGAAGAGATTAATCGATACATACTTGTTGTAGCGCGGTAAATCTCGTTGCGGAAGCGATACAAGGATCTCCTTTTATTTGGTCACCGGTCTGGCTATTACCCACTCGGAATAAGAGCAGCTAAATCACAATCTAGCCCCTGTAAAATTAATACAATAAATCTTAAGTGGGAACGAGCAGCCTTGCGGCGTATCCCAACTCTATCATGGGCGTATCCCAACTCTATCATCTCCCACTCGCACATGACGGAATACATTCTTTTAATAATCTACAGTTATACTGGCTAATAGATTGTGTGACCGGCATATTTCGAGAGCACTATTGCTATACACCTGTTAGGGATATATAACTTCTCGAAAAAATCGATCTTTTCATTTCATGTATGCCTAACCCTAGACGACCTTCTCACAATAACTGTTTTAATTCATGATCTCATAAAACATCATTCGTGTTCACTATTACGTTTCTACTTATAGAAACGATAATAGACATGTCGGTGAACCACAAATTCTTATGAATGTGATCAAAAGTTTATCTTCCCCTCTTACTATATGCCATCCATCATGATTCAACTCATTTTTTTAGTTAGATCCGCTAGGCCTAAATTTTTCTCCAGACCTCTTGGAAACTAACTAAGCTAGCCACATTAAACCATACTTCAGGGATAAGTTAAGGGTTCTAAGGGTCGAAATATAAATAGGGTCTCACAATAGGGAAAGTTGAGATCAATATTATTAAATTCTCATCCCTTTGGTCACTTCAACACACACGGTATAAAATATGTGTTATGGTGGTTTTTTCTTCCCTTAAAGGAGCGCATGTCTCACTTTTTAAATAATATGTACAATAAACACCATACAGAAGCGTAAGGTTGCGATGCACCGAAGCACCCAACTTTAGTTTGCTTACTTAAGGATTACTTCTGACTTTTAAGACACACTACAAAAAAAAAAAGTAAAATAGCGACGACACATTTAGTCGCTAATATGAAGTTTTTAGTCGCTAATAAGTTTTAGCGACGGAACGACGACGCGTCACAACTAAGGCCGTCGCAAGCAATTTAGCGACTAAACCATTTTTATTCGCTAATTTTAGCGACTAAAATTTTAGTCGCTAAATTTAGTAAAATTTGTCGCTAATTAAGAAGTTAATCTAGTCGCTTATGTAAATAGCGACTAAATATTCGTCGCAATTATTAGTCGCTAATTGGTTATTGCGACAGTTAGTCGCCTGATGGACTCCGTCGCTATTCTCGTAATAATTTAGCGATTAAATTTGCTGTCGCAATTTAGTCGCTAATAGATATAATGGTAGTTACATATAACTAACCATCGGATACCATATGATCCTTAATTGGATCTCAATCCAAAGCATACAACCTCATGTATGACTTTATCTCGCGCCTTAACAAGACATATCTTGTAATTTCTGCAAGACGGCACTTTTATTTTGAACAGGCTTTCGAGCATACTCATTTGTTCAAAAATCGCCTCATCTTAGTCTTTGCCAACTCATTGATAAAACTAAGGTAAACACCCTTGTGAGTGGGCTACTTCTCTATCTGACATGCTCTAACTCAAATAAATAACAGCAAGTGTTCACACATTAAACATTTACACTCATGTATTGCCAACAATGAACTTTATTATTATTCATAAATAATAATGTTAAGGGATTACAAAAATAAAGTTAGTACACATCAAATTCTACGCAAACCCTGAAATCTAATGTGTCTCTCAAACACATCTTTAGTTATAGGTTTAATCAACGGATCTGCAATTATATCATACGTAGATATGTACTGTAAGTTCACATCTCCCCGTGCAACTACATCTCTTATATAATGATACTTAATGTCGATATGCTTAGTCCTACTATGAAATTTCGGATCTTTTGTGTAAGCTATCAACGATTGACTGTCACTATAGACTGTCACTCGTTCCTCTAAGGTAGTTACTCTTAAATGGTCCTGTAGACACCGGGTCCCAAGGCGATCCAAGAGCAGGATTACCCGATGATGAAGATAAAGACTAATTCACAAGCAAGAAAGTAGAAATTGATCATCTCTTTGTCAGATTCTTTTATTGGTCTCAAAAATCTTTTAAAATGTTTATTCTTATTGTCATTTTTATTTTTATTTTATTTTTATTTGTATCTCTATATTTTGTCCATATTTGCACTTGATTTTTATTTTATTTTCTAAAAAAAAAATTTTAAAAACAATATATATATATATATATATATAATTTTTCGGACGCGCGAGGCCCTGCGCACGCACTTCCGCGCGCGGCATCTCACCCATCGGCGAGATTTCTCGCCCATCCGTGCAGCGCTCGCCTCCCCCCTACGAGAAAACTTGCCCGTCGCGGCCAGCTCCGCCCGTTTTCGCCGAAAATTATTTTTTGACATTTTTAGGGTAAAAAATGATTTTTTTTCATGGGATTTTTTCATATTTTGTTGAAATTTGACAAATATTAGTCAAATTGGGTGGGTTTTAAAAGTCAAAAAATAATTAAAAATAAATAAAAATATTAATTGTAAATATTTGACTTTTAGGATTTTATTTTGAATTTTTGAGTATTTTTTGTTGAAATTGGGGAAGAGGGAAATGGAAAAAAGCTAGAAGTGGACTAAATTGGGGCAGAAAATTGAGTTTTGACGGAAGGATTTTTTCATTTTGGAAAAAAGAGGAAAGGAATTGATTTTTGGAGTAAGAAAATTTTCTCTAAGGAAGGAGAGTTTTTCTAAGGCTTTTTGAGGGAGGTATTCTTAAGGAAGAGAGTGCATTTTGCTGGAAAAACAAGAAATTTCTTGTTCTTGGAGTTCATCTTTTCTTTTTCTTAAAATTTAAAATCATTTTCTTTAATCTTCTTAATTTTCTTCTCTAAAATCTAAAAATTTTCTTCTTTAATTTCATTCTAGTTTTTCTTATATCTAAAATTTTTTGTTGAACTTGAAAACTTTGAGAAAGGAAAATTAATTTTCTTAACTTGAGTTTTTTTATCAAACAGCAAATACCAAAGAAATAAAATCATTTTTGAATTTTAATGTTCTTGAGTTTTTTGAGACATAAAAGCAAGATTTTCTTGAACATTTTCGAGTTTATTCTTGGATCTTGACAAGGAGAATAGATCAAGACATATTGCTTTCATATTACTTACTTCTGAGGGTAAAAATTATTGGATCCATTTTTCATCTCAGTTTGTTTTATTCATGTTCATTTATTTCATCTTATTTTATTTTACTTTTTCTTGCATTAAGGAATGTATATTGTTTTTTTTTTTGAGTTGAGATTTATTTTTGAGCATGAGTTTCCAATCTTTATTTTGTCCTTGGCATGAAAATGGATAAATATACATAATGTTAGGAGATGAAAAATAAAACTTGCATGATTTTCTCTTTTAGTATTATTTCTTATGATTTTTTTTTATATTTAAACGTTATTATTGTATATTGCATGTTTAATTACCTTCCTTTTATTTACTCATTTAATTTCATTGGCTTGTTATTATTATTATTATTATTATTATTATTATTTTTGTGGCTATTTTTGTTGTTGTTGTTATTGGTATTATTATCGTTATTATTTTTTATTATCGTCATTATACTTTGCATGATTTTTTTTTATGTGTGATGTTAATATATTAAATTAGTGTGTTCAATTCAACTTATTTTATATTCTATTGGTGTATTAATTTGGCACTAGATTTCCTCTAGTTTTATTTTTAATTAATTTTGGAATTGTTACTAATATTTTTTTTATTATTGTTTTTTATTGAGGCTAAAATGTCGTGCTTACTTGTTTGAGCATTTATCGTGACCAAACTTCTCGCGACACGTAAGAGTTTACATCAGTTGGGTGAGACCTTTCCTATCCCTATTTATGTGACTGTGTTTTGTTTGTAAATAAAATAAGTTTATTTTATACGCTTACCATATAAAAAATCACAAAAATATTTTGTACAATCAAATTAGGATTTTTACTAATAAATTGGAACCAATGTCCTAGATTTTGGTCAAAATATGCAAAAATATCACAGACTAAAACGAAGAGTTGATTTATTAAAAATGGGACCACTCATCCCGATTTTCACAACAAATACCAAAATAACTCTTCGATCCCTTTTTAAATGAGCATGAAGGAACCAATGTTCCTAAACCAAATAAATATCCCGATTTATGTATGTTACCCCTTTTGATTGATTTTACGTGATTGTTTAATTTACGTTTATATTTTGTGGGCCCTTGTAATTAATTATTTTTGGGGCAATTTTATTTTCTTTCATTTGGGGATTGTATTCTGTCCCGATTTCCATTTAAATTTTATTCAGTTTTTCTTCTCATTTGGGAGATTGTATTTGTGCCAATTTCTTCTTTGTAAATGGCGTGTTTACCGCTTTCATTTTATCGCTTTCTTGATGCTTGAAATGTGCTTTCAATAAATTGCACTAATCGCGTGAGAAGCGAGATAGAATTTTCAAATCTAAAAACTCCCTTATATTTAACCAATGCATAAATAAGAGTGAAGTTCCAAACACCTTCTCTGGTTTAGACCGTAGAGGTTAGATGACCTTTCCCAATTTCTTGTAAATTGGGTGGCGACTCCAAAATGCCTCAAAGGTGCCTAAAGGTTTCATGGGACTAGATGAACTTTCCAATGTTCTATTGGGTAAGGAATTCCAAAATGTCTCATGTTGCCCAAAATCAAAAGACGCGAACCAATCCCTCGAGCCCTAAAAGCGGGTCTTGCCTACGAGGGCCTTTGCTAGGTTCGGCGCGCGTCACAGTGGCGACTCCACTGGGGACTGTTTGTGACTTTGCTCTGAAAGTGTCTTGGTTAAAACATATAATTGAGTTTTTAAAACCTAAAATTCTATCTCTTTTTTAAAATTGCATTGCATCATTTTAGAACCTTAGAATTATGCTAGTTTGGTCCCTATTCTTACCCTGGTGCGTTCCCGAAGCACGACCCTACGATCACTCAATGTAGGAAAGTGTTAAGGATAATCACCAGCCCAAGCCTAGTACCTTTTCATATATTAAATGGAGACCCGATAGGTTGTTATGCTCGTCATGAGCTAGACCCATTAGCAGGGACCATGCTTGGGTAGCCCTAAAGTATCATCACCCTTGACCAAAGCTCATGTAATGGCAATAGATACTCCCCTTAGGTGAAATGTACCTTAATGTGATGCTTGCTATGTGGGCCATTATATATTGAACAAAGTCAACCAAACTAAATGGTCTTATATCAAAAGCTTTCATGCCCTGGTAGGCCCATTTTAATATGGTTGAAATGTTTAAGTACATAAAGGCCAAAAATTCATATGTATGCATATTAGATAAGAGATGTTATGCTATCGGCTTTTCACTGTGCACCGTACGCATCCATTGGGTTCCCCGTTAACCCATGGATCAAGCCCACCCAGGAAAAAGACCTCATTACCTCGTGTGTGGGAGTAATAAGGTCAGAAGGATCTACTTGCTGGTATGTGGTTGTAAATGTTGCATAACACATGATCATGCATTGTATATGTCATTTATGCATCACTCTAATAATTTAAATCTTTCAGCCATTATAGATTCATCTAAGTCGACTAGAGGTTCCGACGGTCGGCTAGTAAGGACAAATCTGCTCTTTAAGTTGCCAGAATTAGTGTCTGACTGGGATTTTGAGTCATTCTCATTGATCAGTGAATCATCCCTATAATCATCGATGGCAGAAGATACCGGAGCTTTGACCACTCAGGACCTTGCTAGGAGACTAGAGGACTTTGAACAGAGGATGTTAGATATGATGGGCGCTATGGCCGATAGGATTGCTTATCCTCCTACTCTACAAGCACCTATTGCTCTACAGCCACCTGTCGCTCCACAACCACCGGCAGTCCCTCCTCAAGGGCAAGTCGAACCACCTGCTGGTGGGGAGGCTCCCCTCATTGGTAATGTTACCCGTTAACCTGTAAATGAGCACAAAGCTGCTGAGCCTATTGAGCCAAGAAGGGAAAGAATCCCCAATCCCAGTGAGGATTTTGTAATGAAGGAGGAAGATGAAGAGATAATAGCACCTCAAGTTGTGAGGGCCAGAGCACCCAGGGTAGAAGATGAGGCAATAAGAGGGATGAGACAGCAAATTGAGATGATCACCCGCACGTTAATAGCTGGTAAGGGAATCAACCCTGAGGACAGAGATCTGGGGGATGAAGAGCTACTGCCCCGAAGGTTTAGGATGCCTGAGCTGTCGAAGTTTGACGAAACATCGGACCCGTCTGCACATATTAAGCAATACACCCCGGTGATGAAGGGCACAGGGCTCACTAAGAGGCAAAAAGTGGATTATTTCTATCTCAGTCTAGTGGGTCCAGCAGTAGACTGGTATCACGGGTTGGACAGGAGGTCCAAGGAGGATTGGGATCTTTTGACTAAAGAATTTATAAGGCAATACAACTGCAGCACCAGAATGGAGGTCACCTTAAAAGACCTTGAACTTTTATAGCAAAAGAGTGACGAGTCATTCCATGAATACCTCACCAGGTGGAGGAATAGGGTCATGGAGATAAAGCGGAAACCCTACACCGCTGATCAAATTAGATTGTTCATCAGGAACTCCTGCCCTTACTTGAGGGACTTGCTTAGCTTCAAGGGGCTCAGAGATTGGGAGTCGCTCAAAGACATTGCTGTAGAGGTTAAAGCGGCTTACCTAGCAAAGAAAGCAAGCCAAAATAACTTTGCTGGGAAAGGCTTTGGGAACCAGTCGGGGTACAGATCAGGCGGAGCTGGAAGCAGTAATGGTAGAAATGGTAAGACAGCTGAGGTTTCAGCCACCGAAGTAGAACAGGGCCAGCGGTACTTTTCTAACTTGGGTCGACCTCTATCCTTGGTGTTGGAGAGACTAATGAAGGAGGGCAAGTTGCAACCATTGCCGCCCAGACCAGCTTTAAGTCAGGGACAGCCGGGGCATAAGAGTGATCAATATTGCACCTATCATCAACACACTAGGCATCTGACAGACCATTGCCGAATCTTAAGGGGCAAGATCCAGGACCTCATTGACTCCAAATAAATCAACGATCCTGAGAAGAGAAAGAAGAAGGAGAAGACTAGCTACAATACAGTTCCCCCGCCTTGAGTTTGATCGGTTCTGGCAAGATGAGTACGCTGCTATTACTCGTCAAAAGAGCTACATGAAGACTATGTTTTTTTAGATGCTTTATTTCCTTTTAATTCAAGAACTCCTTATGACAGTTTAGTTATTTTAATATGATGAACATTTCTATTTATTTGTATGGTATTTTTTTTAATGATTTCATTTCCTATGATCACGATGCATTCATTGATTTTTGACATTAACCCAATTAATATGACTCCATCTAATCTCAAAACTTTGGGGAGTCCAAACAAAATCTTGATAACATCTGATATAACTCTTGAAGAGAGGATAATTTTGAGAGATATAAAATAAAATAAAAAAAGAGCCTTTGCCTGGACCTGGTATGACATGCCGAAGATTGACAAGGACATTCTTGAGACCAATGCTACTTCCACATGCCAACATGACGACGAACCGGATTTTGAAAGTCATTCCTTTGCACCCCCAACATCTGGGTTGCATATGGTGCTGCCAAATAAAATCAAACCTCGAGAGCTACACCAGAAGTTAGATGAATAAAACTCAGGACTTTCACGATAAACATATAATTCGTTAGAACCAAATCGTGTGACCCATTTCCTCCCGACCATTTGAAATGCGTACCCTAAAATCAATCAAGATTGACCTTTAACCATCCGGGACCCTTACAGCCAAATTTAGTAGGACAACTCTTTACCTTTCAAGAAAACAAAAACAAAAACAAAAACAAAAACAAAAACAAAAACAAAAACAAAAACAAAAACAAAAACATAAAAAAAAACCATAATCTTTGCCCCAGATCACCTGAGCCTAACCTGTCCCCAATCTCAACCATTGAAAAATCATTTTAGAATTTGAACCACCAAAGCCAATAAAAGCAAAGTGTACATCCAACCCTAACCTGCCCCTAATCGCCAAGCCTAACCTGTCCCCAATCTTAGCCATTGAAAACTATTTCAGAATTTGAACCACCAAAGCCAACAAAAGTGAAGTGTGATATTTCACATCCAAGCCCCAAATAAGGAACCCATCACCTTAACCGGTCTGCACAAGGGTCAAGAACAAAACTTTGATACAAAAAGAACCACTCTCAGAAGTAGTAGCCTCTCCGGCTAATGAAGATGAAAGAGAATTCAACCAACACTGACGGACTGAAGGAAGGTTCGTGGCAAAGGCTAAAAATAAAAAGGAGAGAAAATATTCAATCAAGAAAACCTGCGAGGGCTAATTAATAACAAGAGTTTGATGCTCTCAAGATCTATCCTGAGATTAGATGAGGTCTCATATTTTTCGAGTTAATGCCAAATAGTGATCATGCGTTATGAAATTAGATTGAAATATATGCATTTATGCAAAGATGTATTGGTATGACCAGAGCAGTTCATCTTGCATGCTCAAAGTTGTCTGGATCCGGCATAGAATCAGCACATTGTTACTGTCTACCCTCTGCCATTCTCGCTACTCAAGCACTTCAGTCGACTCATCCAGCTATCAACTGTAAGGCCAATTCTACAGCGTCCTTATGATAGGAATCAAACTCTTACAACCATAATCTGAGACATAAGTACATGCCAATCATATTCGAAAGATCTTTGGTAACAACTTCAGCATCTCAAAAAAAAAAGACCGTTAGAGATGCAAACCGTAATTGGCGCTCTAAACAAAAATTAGGCCAAAGAACAGGGTGAAAACCTGGGAACAGACAGTATGTCCTACAAAAAATAAAGTGAATAAAAGCCGCTGAATTGGGTTGGGTCCATTCCAGGCAAAAAATAAGGCATAGGGTTATGTAAAAATCAGAAAAGGACGCATTTCTCTCTAAGAAAAGCTAGTGTGAAAATCCACAAGGGACACACTACCTTCAAAAAAATGACTACAGGTTTCAGATGAGAATCTCATAATCCCCCAGAGGCATAAAATTCAAAAGCAATTCCAGGGGGCACCGATCCTACTGCAAATTACGACCAAACCGGTTGTCGCCTCCAAATCCACTTAGACGAATTCTTGTCCTGCATTACTGCATACATATGCATCTCACGTGCATGCTCACTATTTTTTCTGCATATTTGGCTTTCTGAACTCTTGCAGAAAGAGAGAATCAATGCGAACGCTGACAAAAGGTGAGTGACGACATGGATCAAAACACTAATCCAACCATTCAAAGACCTCTCAAGGGGCAACTAATCGAAGACCTCTCGGGGGGCGATCAACCAAAGACCTCTCAAGGGCAGCCAACCATCAGAAGACCTCTTAGGGGGCAGCTAATCGAAGACCTCTCAGGGGGCAACCATCCGAAGACCTCTCAGGGGGCAGCTAATCGAAGACCTCTCAGGGGGCGGTGAACCGAAGACCTCTTAGGGGGCGATCAACCGAAGAATTCTCAAGGAGCAGCCAACTAACCGAAGACCTCTCAGGGGGCGATCAACCGAAGGCCTCTCAGGGGGTAGCCAACCATCAGAAGACCTCTCAGGGGGCGGCGAACCGAAGACCTCCCAGGGAGCAATCAACTGAAGACTTCTCAGGGAGCAGCTAACTAACCGAAGACCTCTCAGGGGGTGGCAAACTGAAGACCTCTCAGGGGACGATCAACCAAAGACCTCTCAGGGGGGCACTAGCCAGTCAAAGACCTCTCAGGGGGTACCAGCCAACCATCCGAAGACCTCTCAGGGGGCAGCCAATCAACCGAAGACCTCTCAGGGGGCACCACCTCAGAAAAAATAACACGCCAACAACCTCTTCCAGTCCGAGAAGGTCGGCGCCTCAGGTACGCGCTTCTTTCCTCTTTTCTAAATTTTAGCTCAACTAGGCACCCGTGTGCTAGTTTCCCCAAAATTGGGGGCAACTGTAGACACCGGGTCCCGAGTCGATCCAAGATCATAATTACCCGATGATGAAGATGAAGACTAATTCACAAGCAAGAAAGTAGAAATTGATCAATTCTTTGTCAGATTCTTTTATTGGTCTCAAAAATCTTTTAAAATGTTTATTCTTATTCTCATTTTTATTTTTATTTGTATCTTTATATTTTGTCCATATTTACACTTGATTTTTATTTTATTTTCTAAAAAAAAAATTAAAAAAAATATATAATTTTTCGGACATGCGGGGGCTGCCGCCCGCTGCCCTGCGCGCAGAGCTGCTCCGCGGACGCGGAACGCGCAGCGCGCGCACTTCTGCACGCGGCATCTCGCCTGATCGGTGAGATTTCTCGCCCATCCGCGCAGTGCTCGCCTCCCCCCCCTCGCGAGAAAAATCGCCCGTCGCGGCCAGCTCTGCTCATTTTCGCTGATTTCCGCCGAAAATCATTTTTTTGACATTTTTAGGGTAAAAAACGATTTTTTTCATGGGATTTTTTCATATTTTGTTGAAATTTGACTAATATTAGTCAAATTGGGTGGGTGTTAAAAGTCAAAAAATAATAAAAAATAATTAAAAATAAATAAAAACATTAATTGTAAATATTTGACTTTTAGGATTTTATTTTGAATTTTTGAGTGTTTTTTGTTGAAATTGGGGAAGAGGGAAATGGAAAAAAACTGGAAGTGGACTAAATTGGGGCAGAGAATTGAGTTTTGACGGAAGGATTTTTCCATTTTGGAAAAAAGAGGAAAGGAATTGATATTTAGAGTAAGAAAATTTTCTCTAAGGAATGAGAGTTTTTCTAAGGCATTTTGAGTGAGGTGTTCTTAAGGAAGAGAGTGCATTTTGCTGGAAAAACAAAAAATTTCTTGTTCTTGGAGTTCATCTTTCTTTTTCTTAAAATTTAAAATCATTTTCTTTAATCTTCTTAATTTTCTTCTCTAAAATCTAAAAATTTTCTTCTTTATTTTCATTCTAGTTTTTCTTATATCTAAAATATTCTGTTGAACTTGAAAACTTTGAGAAAGGAAAATTAATATCCTTAACTTGAGTTTTCTTATCAAACAGCAAATACCAAAAAAATCAAATCATTTTTGAATTTTAATGTTCTTGAGTTTTTTGAGACATAAACTCAAGATTTTCTTGAACATTTTCGAGTTTATTCTTGGATCTTGACAAGGAGAATAGATAAAGACATATTGCTTCCATATTACTTAATTCTAAGGGTAAAGATTCTTAAATCCATTTTTCATCTCATTTTGTTTTATTATGTTCATTTATTTCATCTTATTTTATTTTACTTTGTCTTGCATTAAGGAATGTATGATGTTTTTCTTTTTGAGTTGAGATTTATTTTTTAGCATGAGTTTCCAATCTTTATTTTGTCCTTGGCATGAAAATGGATAAATATATATAATGTTAGGAGATAAAAAATAAAACTTGCATGATTTTCTCTTTTAGTATTATTTCTTATGATTTTTTTTATACTTAAACGTTATTATTGTATATTGCATGTTTAATTACCTTCCTTTTATTTACTCATTTAATTTCATTGGCTTGCTATTGTTATTATTATTATTATTATTATTATTATTATTATTATTATTATTATTATTATTATTATTATTATTATTATTGTGGCTATTTTTGTTGTTGTTGTTATTGGTTTTATTATCGTTATTATTTTTTATTATCGTCATTATACTTTGCATGATTTTTTTTTATGTGTGATGTTAATATATTAAATTAGTGTGTTCAATTCAACTTGTTTTATATTCTATTGGTGTATTAATTTGCCACTAGATTTCCTCTAGTTTCATTTTTAATTAATTTTGGAATTATTACTAACATTTTTTTATTATTGTTTTTTATTGAGGCTAAAATGTCGTGCTTACTTGTTTGAGCATTTATCGTGACCAAACTCCTCGCGACACGTAGGAGTTTACATCAGTTGGGTGAGACCTTTCCTATCCCTATTTATGTGGCTGTGTTCTGTTTGTAAATAAAATAAGTTTATTTTATACGCGTACCATATAAAAAATTACAAAAATATTTTGTACAATCAAATTGAGATTTTTACTAATAAATTGGGACCAATATCCTAGATTTTACCCAAAACATGCAAAAATATCGCGGACTAAAACGAAAAGTTGATTTATTAAAAATGGGACCACTCATCCCGATTTTCACAACAAATACCAAAATAACTCTTCGACTTTTTAAGTGAGCATGAAGGAACCAATATTCCTAAATCAAATAAATATCCTGATTTATGTATGTTACCCCTTTTGATTGATTTTGCGCGATTGTTTAATTTATGTTTATTTTTTGTGGGCCCTTGTAATTAATTATTTTTGGGGCAATTTTCTTTCATTTGTGAATTGTATTCTGTCCTGATTTCCATTTAAATTTTATTCAGTTTTTTTTTTCTCATTTGGGGTATTGTATTTGTCCCAATTTCTTCTTTGTAAATACCGTATTTACCGCTTTCGTTACAGCTTTCATTTTATCTCTTTCTTGATACTTGAAATGCGCTTTCAATAAGTTGCACTAATCGCATGAGAAGAGAGATAGAATTTTCAAATCTAAAAACTGCCTTATATTTAACCAAGCCATAAATAAGAGTGAAGTTCCGAACACCTTCTCTGGTTTAGACCGTAGAGGTTAGATGACCTTTCCCAATTTCTTGTAAATTGGGTGGCGACTCCAGAATGCCTCAAAGGTGCCTAAAGGCTTTATGGGACTAGATGAACTTTCCAATGTTCTATTGGGTAAGGAATTCCAAAATGTCTCATGTTGCCCAAAATCAAAAGACGCGAACCAATCCCTCGAGCCCTAAAAGCGGGTCTCGTTTATGAGGGCCTTTGCTAGGTTCGGCGCGCGTCACAGGTCCATTAACCGTTTCAGCCAAACCGCCTCTTGTACTGCAGCTGCGAAAGCTACAAATTCAGCTTCCATTGTTGATAAGGCTACACAGGTTTATTTCTTGCTACTCCATGAGATGGCACCCTTGCCAAGCAAGAATATAAAACTTGAAGTGGATTTCCTCTAGTCCACATCTCCAGCCCAATCAGCATCAGTGTATCCTCTCAATTGCAGATCCTTGCCTCGATAACAGAGAGAATAATCTGCTGTACCTTTGAGGTATCTAAGTATCCTCTTAACTGCTTTCCAATGTGCTTCGCCCAGGTTAGATTGATATCTACTTGCCATGCCCACTGCATAGCAAATATCAGGTCTTGTACACAACATTGCATACATAAGACTACCCACGGCACTGGCATAAGGAACATTTCTCATATGTTCCACTTCGTCTGGCATCTTAGGATACATGGGGCAGTCTATGGGTTTACAGTTCTTCATATTGAATCGTTCAAGGACTTTGTTGATATATGTCTCTTGCGAAAAGGACAACAACCTTCTCGAACGATCTCTTGAAATCTTAACTCCAAGAATGTAGTCTGCATTACCCATATCCTTTATTTCAAAGTTGGACGATAGCCAATCTTTGATTTGATTTACATACTCATTGTCATTTCCAGCAATTAGTATGTCGTCTACATACAATGTTAAAATGATAAAATTATTTTCAGATCTTTTATTATATACGCAATGGTCTTCATCAATCATGTTGAACCCATTCGACATGATTGTATCATGAAATCTCAAATACCATTGTCGCGAAGACTGTTTAAGGTCATAGATTGATCTTTTCAATCGACAAACCTTATGTTCGCTGCCTTTTTCGATGAAACCTACAGGTTGTTCCATGTAGATTTCTTCATTCAGTTTTCTATCGAGAAAAGCAGTCTTTACATCCATTTGATGTAGCTCTATGTCTAAACTCACCACTATGGCAAGAATTAACCTTATAGACGTAAATCTCACAACATGGGAGAAAGTCTCCTCATAGTCAATCCCTTCCTGCTGTGTGATCCTCTTAGCGACTAGCCGAGCTTTATATCTTTCGATACTGCTATCAACTTTTCGCTTCACCTTGATAATCCATTTATTCCCAATCGGTTTGCGTCCTTCAGGTAGATCAACCAGTTCCCAAACACGGTTTGATCTCATAGAAGCCATTTCTTCTTCCATTGCATTGATCCATTTTTCTTTAGCTGGGCATAAGAAGGCCTCTTTTATATTTTTAGGCTCTTCCTCGTCTTGTGGGGTAATCAAAAGGGTTTCGTTCAAGCCTTCGATCTTAAATCGTCGGCGAGGAACACTTGTCCTTTTAGACTTGCGCAATTCCGAATCTTGATAAACATGTCTCATATATTCATCGTAATTCGGAATACTCCCACTAGGACCATGTTCCATACTCCCACTGGAGTTAGGAATACTCCCACTCAAATCAGGGTCTCGAACATCTAGATCATATAGAGGAGGAAGATCTTGACCTTCTTCCTCTAATTCCCTCCCACTCGGATGGAGTGATTCTGACGGTTCATCTTCCTGAGTTTCATAGAAAGTGAAATCTTGATTGATTTCGCCCAACTTTGGAAACTCATTTTCCAAGAATATGACATCTCGTGATTTAAATTCAGTCACAGAACCATTCTCTTGCTCACCCATGAATACGTATCCTTTTGATACTTCAGAATATCTCACAAAGATACTCTTTTTACCTCTTGGTCCCAATTTACCAAATTTACTTGAGGTATCATGGACGTAAGCAGCACAACCCCAAGGTCGTATAGATGGCTGAGGTCATGTTGCCGACCAGTCTATAATTCATAAGGAGTGGATGTGACAGATTTTGAGGGCACACGGTTTAGAACATATGTGGCAGTTAATAAAGCATCTCCCCAATAGGAGATAGGCGAATTTGCCTCTTCCATCATAGATCTAACCATATGAAGGAGAGTACTATTTCTCCTTTCCGCAACACCATTTTGTTGTGGAGTTCTGGGAATGGACAACTGATGTTCAATCCCTTTTTCATCACATAAAGCTTTAAATTCATCTGAAAGATATTCCCGACCTCGGTCAGTTCTTAAAGCTTTGATCTTTTTATCTAATTGATTCTCAACTAAGTTCATAAAAGTTTTGAAGTAACTCAATGCTTCTGACTTGTGAGAAATCAAGTAGACATGACCATACCTTGTATAGTCATCTATAAATGTGATGAAGTAGTAGACCCCATGCCACCCTCACATTCATTGGACCACAAACGTCATAATGAATTAATTGCAATGGAAATTCAGCTCTAGTTCTTTTTCTGAACGGTTTTCTCACTAGTTTTCCTTTTAGACAATGCTCCCAGGTAGATAATTCGACCTCATTCAAATCACCTAGTAAACTAGCTTTGGCTAACCGACTCATTCGATTTTCCCCAATATGGTTTAATCTAGCATGCCATAATTTCACATGATTCTCATTATTATGTGAAGTAGAAGAGATTAAAGAAAAACTATTTTTATTCATAAAGTTAGGATCGATATCCAAAATAATGAAATTGTTCGAAATAAAATCAGAACCATAATAAGCATCATCCAAACATAAGCGCACACTGTCATCTTTAAAATGTAAATCAAAACCAAGTTTTAATAACACAAGAACATAAACTAAATTTCTACGAATATCTGAAGCATAAAACACATCATGTAGGAGCAAGGTTCGGCCTTTGCGTAAGACTAATCTACACGCGCCAATCCCTCGAACCGGCACTCTTTTGTCGTTTCCCACATATATATATTTTTCTCCATATGGTATTTGCTAGAATTCTACAAAGGCATCTCGATCCTTTGCTACATGGTCTGTTGCTCCTGAATCAACTACCCACAAAGGATGAAATTCAGTTAGTAATATAGAACTAGATACACAAATTTCACTCACTTTTGAGTTAGAATAGTGTACCTGATTGGGCATAGTGCAGTCTCTTGCATAGTGTTCTTTTTGTTGGTAGTTAAAACATTTCACTTTTGAAATATTTATCTTTTTCTTGCCTTTGGACCTCTTAGAATTTTGTTCCTTCTTTTGCCTTTTATTTCTCTTGGCAGGTTCCTTATCCCGACCTTTGAAGCCCTTCCTTTTGTTCTGGTTTGAACTCGTTCCACCAGAATGGGACTGTGCCACATGCACCTTGGCATTGACCTTAATCGATGCCAATCTATCCTCTTCAAGCTCCAGGTGACGTGCGACATCCTCAAATGTCTTTACACTGTCCATATGAGTCAGTTGCATTTTTATATGCTCCCAACTCTTGGGTAAGGAACAGATGACAGCTTGGACCTGCTACTCATCGGTCAACTTATGACCATATTCACTAAGCTCACTCATCATGTTTTCCATCTCCCTGAGATGTTTTCGCATAGTATAATCAGCTCTCTTCTGATAAATATCAAATTTGATCGTTAAAAATCGGAGTTTAGTTAGAGTCACTCCTCAAAACTTCTCCCGCAAAGCGATCCACAGATCCATTGCATTTTGATACTTGCAGAATTGCTTAGTTATATCATCCTCCATAGCATTCAACAGAATGATACGAGCAGTGGAATTCTTCTTCTTCCATTGCAAATAGACATCTCAGTCCCGCCTATGCTGGGCCGTATTACCATCCTCAGGTTCAGCCATAACCGAACTTAAGGTTTCGAGAGCCTCTTGCTCCTCAAGCACATACTGGATCTTCATACTCCAGATTTCATAATTGTCGCCATTCAATTTCAATTCTTTATTTAATTCAGCGATAATTGATTTAGAAGCAGATGCCATTTGTATCCTCTGATTCAAATGGAACAAAGTTGCACGTTATTATAGGAGATTAGGCAATACATGCAATTTACTATACACCTGAAATAATAACCTAATAAAGTTTTCTATTAGACTCAAATTCGAAAAGGTTACTAAAAGTACCAATTACCTTCTAAGTTCTAATGTCCAACTTTATAGGTTAAGATTTCATGCATAGTAAATCAGAATTATTGGATTATTTAAGTTCTTAAACTTATGAGGGATATTTTATTGGTTTTATTTTATTAAGTCTCTACTTAATAAACATGCAAACATTTTACTCATAAAATATTGCAAGGCAATTAATATTTTTAAAATAAACACATTTATTAAAAAATAATTAAATGCCATAAGAAATAAACTCATTCATTCAACCAATAAATAAATCCAATAATCCTCAAATAAGACACACATGTCAAATAATATAATAATAATAATAGGAAATATAAATCCTATAAAACCAAACGCTAACTATAATTGACACTTATGTCAACTACTAAAGAAGACAAGATCTCCTCAAGACCTTTACTGACACAGGGTTGACCAACTTCATTAACTCATAAGGGAACTCATAAGTTCGCTGATGAAGCCATGGACAATGCACTTTACATCCACTTCTTAGTTTCATCATAGATGGAATGTTACTCCTCAACACTCCTCTTTTGGCAACTCTAGCCAAAAAATGAATGATAGATTTCTTATAAACTCTATCACCTATGAACCAAGTAGTTTCCAAAAGCTCCATCAGGACTGGATGATATTCAAAAGAGTTAACCAACGCTTTGATTTTATCTCTGTCATCCCTTCCTAAGCTTAAACCTCTTATCCAAATGCACTCCTGCATTTGTTCATGCATAGTCAATATATGACGTACTATAGCATCAATATCATCAGCTCGAATGTTCCTCCGCATTCTCATTTTGCTTACTGAACACACTCTTGCATTTCTTAAAGCAATCCAATGTGGGATTTTAGAAATCATATGTGTCCTTATCATCATTTTTGAAAACACATTACAGAAATTTAAATGGTTAATACACTCATGTATAAACACATATGATTGAAATACATTTCAATCAACAAATAAGGACAAAAAACACATAAATTTTTTTTTCAAAATATTTTTAAAAATAGAAAACACATTTTCCATAATTATTTTATAATATTTATTTCTAAAAATAAATAAAAATATTTTATAGTCATCAAAAAATTTTGAAAAATAGACCAAAAAATCAAAAATATTATGAAAAATATATTCGCAAAAAATTGGAGCTGATTTGGAGGCCGGAGCAGGTTCCACGAGCCGACGAGAGGGAGGAGGACGTGCTCACGTGCCCCCACGCGCCACACGCGCAATGTTCCCCCTGGTCAAACACGTGTCAACACCACAGCATGACACGTGTCCTATTGCTATGGGTCCATGTGGCGCCCACGTGGTACCATGTGGACACAGGTTGCCACGTGTCATGACACGTGGCAGACTCTAATTGGTACACGTAGCTGACATTCAACACGTCATCATGAAACGTGGCAGGCCTTGGCCTTGCCACCTGTCGACCCCCGATTGGTCCACGTTGCGCCCACATGGCGTAGAGTGGACACGTCGGATCCACATTTCATGACCGCGGTCTGCCACGTGGTTCGCGACGATTGGGCCACGTGTCAATAACGCATCACGTTATTGACACGTGTTCGCATGCGTGTGGGCCACCTCCCATGCGCCCAACGTATGGCGACGCGTGCAAGCCATGTGCCGCCTTTCCGGCTGAATTAGGGCTCCGAATTTCGGCCGGCCGGGGGTTTTCGGGGTCTGTGAACACAATGGTAAGGTCAAAAATAAAAATCCCAATTTCTAGACTAGCGTTTCGAATATTTAATTTTATCCCTCGGGTTTCGGTGTACACATACATGAAATTGAGCCAAATATACACGTATATATATTTTTCACACAAAAAATAAATTTTTGTTGCATTTCATGCTTCCTAGATCTATAAATTTTACTCATAAAATTTTAGATCAATTTTTAGTCGCATGCCAGGACGCAAAAACGAAGGCTCTGATACCAATGACGGGAGAAATAAAAGAAGAGATTAATCGATACATACTTGTTGTAGCGCAGTAAATCTCATTGTGGAAGCGATACAAGGATCTCCTTTTATTTGGTCACCGGTCTGGCTATTACCCACTCAGGAAAAGAGCAACTAGATCAAAATATAAGAGCCCCTGTAAGATTAACACAATAAATCGTGAGTGGGAACGAGCAGCCTTGCGGTGTATACATTTTCTCGTTACCAAATAATGAGGATCTCACCTCTATTTATAGAAATCCTAATGGCTAGAGTCTTATTCCTAGTCTAACTCAAAATTCCTTCTGAGATAGGATTTGGTAATTTAATTCAGATTAAATAACTCAAATTAATCTGGATTGGAACTCAATCCAATAAAGAGTTATGGGCGTATCCCAACTCTATCAATATCTTAAAGTATTAATACTTAAAAAAAAATTCAAATACCCACAGTAGCATAAATATCACGTTAGTTATTTTAGCCTAAATAAACATGCATTTTTTATCACCTTATATATATATATATATATATATATATATATATATATATATATATGTATGTATATTTCATCTAAATAAACTACACCATTCCACTTTATAAAAACTTACATGTTCAATGAAAATTTTGGATTTAGAATTTCCTGTAAATTCCTAAATTATTAAATAAATATCCAAATAAATTAAAAGGAAAATTTAAGGATATTGACTTCTCCACTTTTTTTATAAAAAAACCTAGCATATGGAACCACATTGAAAATTGAGAATAATTAACTTGAAGTGCTTATAGTCAAACTATAATGATTTACCCTTATTGATAATACCCGAAATAATTTAGCTTTGGGTCTAAGCCCAAAGCCCAGTAAGGGCCTAGAGCCCAATGAACTGGAAGGCCCGGTGACGCTAAGCTCGTTACTTTGCAAAAGGACGCGCACAAAACTTGAGGAGATAAGGTTCTACAAGTTGTTCGATCGAATTGACAGAGCACACCATCTGTCAGGCTACTGACACACGCTACTGCCATTCACTCAAATCTGCTCCCTGTCACGTTGCCGCACACCTACTCTAACACCAGGATAGATGACTTGAGTGGGTTCTTACAACCACTATAAATACCGTCGGGGTCACCGTACTCAGCTAACACACATCTTTAGAATTTCTCTCTCTAAAGCTTCTCTCTCCAAACACTACTGACTTAAGATTCAGAGTGTTTATGTTTGGTACGACCGGGCAAGCTTTCTTGTAGATAACGAAGATCCAATCAGCTCGCACAGGAACCTCCATTAAACTCTTACTATTCAGATTTCGACAATCATGAATTATCATTTGGTGCTTTTATTGAAAGTCCATGGCGGGTTCTAGAAGTGCTAGGCATTCCGGATCAACGAGAGACAATCAAACTAGCGATAACAGAGATGGATCAACATCCACTAGTGGGCGAGATGAACTTCGGGGATCCCACTAGTGGGCGAGATGAACTTCAGGGATCCCTTGCTCATGATTATCTAATTCCTGTGCTCAAGGAGTTTATGGCATAGCCAGACAATACTCCTGACACCATGGAAGACCTAAGAGGAATTCTCGGTGATTTTTGGAAAACTATCATGCAATCCGCCCTAAAGGGCAAGCAACCCCAAACACCAACAAGTGTCTTAGAGGTTGACGATAAAAGGGGAAGAGAAAAACAACGAAGTAAAGGGACCATGATCAATGATCCAAAAGACAGAGACCACAGTAAATCCGGCCCCTGCCTTGGTGCTCCCGAGATGGGTAAGAAAAATAATATAAAAGAGACAATATCCTCAGCAGGTAGGGACCCTGTCTTTTATACCTTTGATTCTTCCTCATGCCAAAGTGGTCACAAACACCCTTGACCACTGTAGGAGATGCTTCACTATATACGTGTGTCTCGACTAGAGGACTCTCATGCAACAAAGTTGCCTCCCCATTTTTTTGGCCGATTAGAAAAGTTGAAATACCCACTAGGTTCAAAAAATAATGATGCCCAAGTATACGTCAAATATAATCCAAAGACCCACATCTCTGACTACATGGCAAAAATCCAGATGTATTCATACGATGATTGGATCTTTTATAGAGTTTCCCTTACAATATTAGCAGATGAAGCCCTGGACTAGGAGTCGATCTCCTCCTTCGGGAAAATTCACGATATCTTTGTGATGAGATTCGCCCATGCTCGAGCAGAAAAGACACTCGATGACTTACTTTGCTTGTCTCAGGAACCTGATGAAAGCCTCCGAAACTACATTGATAGGTTTCAAGTAGTAGCTTCAAAAATTTCTGATCTATGCTTTGGAGTAGCAATGAGCGCATTCAACAGAAGTATAGAAATTTGGCCCCTATATAACTCCATCAAAGCCGAGCCACCTATGGATTTTGCCTACTTGATGGATAGAGTTAAACCATTCATCCAGATGGATAAGGCCATCAAAGCTGACGGAGAAAGGCTGACAGCAGCAAGGGCAGGTGAAAATTTAGGATACCCTACGAGTATGGCCCACCGACTATAGCCTTTAAAGAGTATGGCACACAGGTTATAGTTCTCGTTTGGCCTTGCAAATGGACTATGATATCCATTCAGGTGGACAGAAAAGAAATTTAAAGGTTGTGGAAAAACATCCGCCCTTAAAAATGTGAGCAACAGGGAAGAGACCGAGCTATGAAGGTCTAAGTGGCATGATAGTGATCCGATCGGGACCTATACCCCACAAACTCCGATCCTGCCATCATTTTGGCATGGATCAAGGAGAACCACAGCAAGATTAACTGGCCTAGGAGGTGACCGAACATTTGCTTTGAGGGACTAGAGAAAATATTGCAAGTTCCACAAAGATGTCAGTCACGCGACCAATTAATGCAACTCGTTAAGGGAGGAGATAGAGAGGCTCCTACAAGTCGGGCTTCTAGAAAATTTCATAGCCCCAATCCAAAGAGATCTTTTCGAATCATCCTCTAGAAGAACAGATAAGTTAGACTTATACGGTCGACCATTGGTGTAACACCCTGATTCCCACCCTAACAGTTTTGAGCCTTTGTGTATGTGTGTCTTAGGGTTTCATTGCATGATTTATTAAGCTTTAAGGGTATAATTGCATGATAATTTTAATTGTGTGGTTTAAGGGTGTGTCGTGAGGAAAAGAAGGAATAGAAGAAGGAATTGTCATAAGTCACCATAGAATTGTGACAAGTGGAGGGGACAGAAAAATGAGAAGATATGAGAGTTGACCAAAGGAGAAAGGGAACGTGAGAGAGAGGAAAGAGCAGACTTTCCTATTCCCCTCTCTCCCGTTTTCCTCCCTCACGCCAGCCCTCTTTTCTTCTTCTCCTTGTTCATCTTTCTTCCCTCCATTGGCTGAAATTCTTGGTGTATATTGGCAATTCAAGGGTGGTTTAAGTAAGTGTTTAACTTGCTTCTTCTTCTTCTTCTTCTTCTTCTTCTTCTTCTTCTTCTCATTTTGTGTTTCTCATTTGGGTTGTGAGTGTGTGTGTGTGGTGGTTGTGTTTGAGTTGAGTTGTTTGTGTATTTTGGGTTGTTTGGAAAACATACCTCCTAAAGATCCTAAGGGGAAGGAGATTATTGGTGGGAGTTCATCCAATTGATCCATTGGAGCTTAAGAATTAAAGGTTTGGAAATTTGCTTGTTTTTGCATATTTTATTTTATCTTTGAATTTTCTATTTTAATTTCTGAAAATTGAGAGTGAAAATGTATAGATGTGTGCTTAATTGAGGTGTGTGATGTTGATTTAAACTGAAATGGTTAATTTTGATAGTAAAATCGAGATTGAGAATGATTTTATATGGTTTTTGACAAAATTTCTGGCTTTGAAGATCTTTGGGTTGAATTGCTTATTTTGATGTTTTAGTTCATGTTAATTAGCATAAAACTTGGGTTTTATGTTGTATAATGTGGTTTGAATGCCTATTGATGTTCGTATTGAAGTTTGTTGGGTGAATTGCATATTGGGGATGGTTTGGATTTGGAAGATTTTTTGCAGATTGGTTGAAGGAGCTGGAAATTCGACTTTGTCGCGAGCGCGACAGAGCCCGATCATCCGAGCTCCAACTGAGGAGTGTCTCTATTGCGACAAACGGTAGGCTGAGCATCTACCGGGTTGATTACTGTCGCGAGCGCGCCTGTGTGCATGAATGCGACAGTGAACTCTCTGCCTTCTGTCGCGAGCGCGACTATATTACGGGCATGATAGAGGCCTTTCTGCCTCTTCTATCGCGAGCACGACTATATCACGGGCGTGATAGAGGCCTTTCTGCCTCTTCTGTCACGAGCGCAGTCGAGTATCACGAGCATTTCTTTATGTGTATTTGGCTTCTGTCGCGAGCGCGACACTTCCCTGTTTTAAATTATTTAATTATTCTTATCTTCCTTGCATGGTGGTACCCAACTGAATTTTAGCACTGCTATCCATCCTCAGACCGACAGGCAGTCAGAAAGGGTTATTCATGGTTTTGGATTTCTCAGGTAGTTGGGATAGATATGTATCTCTGATGGAGTTTGCATATAAAAATAGTCATCAAATGAGCATTGGGATGGCACCTTATGAAGCCTTATATGGAAGGAAGTGTAGAACACCCGTTTGTTGGACTGAATTAACTGAATGTTCTTTTGTTGGTCCGAAATTGGTTAAGGATACCAAGGAAAAGATCAAAGTGGTGTAACAGAATTTGAAGGCAGCCAAGGACAGACAGAGATCCTATGTTAATTTGAAATGGAAAGATATTCAATTTGCGATTGGGGATAAAGTGTTCTTAAGAGTGTCACCATGGCGAAATGTTTTGCATTTTGGCAAAAAGGAAAAGTTGAGTCCAAGATTTATAGGGCCATATGAGATTTTAGAGCGGATTGGTCCAATTGCCTACTGGTTAGCTTTGCCAATGGAGTTGGCCAAGTTACACGACGTGTTCCATGTGTCGATGCTTTGTCGGTATAAATCAGATGCATCTCATGTGTTATCGGTTCAGGATGTGCGGGTTCAGCCTGATTATTCATATGTTGAGGAACCCAAGATTATTTTGTCTCAGGAAGTGAGACAGATTAGAAATAAGCAAATTCCTTTGGTTAAAGTACTATGGCAACATCACGGGGTCGAAAAAGCCACTTGGAAACCAGAATCAGCTATGAGATCTTAGTGTTCGCAATTATTCAGTTCAAGTGAGAATTTCGAGGATGAAATTCTTTTAAGGAAAGGAGAGTTGTAATACCCCGATTCCCACCCTAATAGTTTTGAGCCTCTGTGTGCGTGTCTTAGGGTTTCATTGCATGATTTATTAAGTTTTAAGGGTATAATTGCATGATAATTTTAATAGTGAGGTTTAAGGGTGTGTTGTGAGGAAAAGAAGGACTAGAAGAGAGAATTGTCATAAGTCAACATAGAATTGTGACAAGTGGAGGAGAGAGAAGGATGAGGTGAGATGAGAGTTGACCAAAAGAGAAAGGGAATATGAGAGAGTGGAAATAGCAGACTTCCCCATTCCCCTCTCTCCCATTTTCCTCCCTCATGCCATCCCTGTCTTCCTCTTCTCCTTGTTCATCTTTCTTCCCTCCATTGGATAAAATTCTTGGTGCATATTGGCAATTCAAGGGTGGTTCAAGTAAGTGTTTAGCTTGCTTCTTCTTCTTCTTCTTCTTCTTCTTCTTCTTCTTCTCTTTCTGTGTTTCCCATTTGGGTTGTGAGTGTGTGTATGTGGTGGTTGTGTTTGAGTTGAGTTGTTTGCGTATTTTGGGTTGTTTGGCAGAAATTTCTCCTAAAGATCTTAAGGGGAAGGAGATTGTTGGTGCGAGTTCAGCCAATTGATCCCTTGGAGCTTAGGAATTTAAGGTTTGAGAATTTGCTTGTCTTTGCATATTTTCTTTTATTTTTGAATTTTTTGTTTAAATTTCTGAAAATTGAGAGTGAAAATGTATAGATGTGTGCTTAATTGAGGTGTGTGATGTTGATTTAAACTGAAATGGTTAATTTTGATAGTAGAATTGAGATTGCGTATGATTTTATATGGTTTTTGGTAAAATTTATGGGTTTGAAGATCATGGAGTTGAATTGCTTATTTTTATGTTTTAGTTCATGTTAATTAGCATAAAACTTGAGTTTTATGTTGTATAATGTGGTTTGAATGCCTATTGATGTTTGTATTGAAGTTTGTTAGGTGAATTGCATGTTGGGGATGGTTTGGATTTGGAAGATTTTCTGCAGATTGGTTGAAGGAGCTAGAAACCCGACACTGTTGTGAGCACGACATTCGCTACGAGTGCAATAGAGCCTGATCATATGAGCTCTAGCTGGAGAGTGTCTCTGTAGCGGATGCGACCTCGATCGCGAGTATGACAGAGAGCTCAGTAGGCCAAGCATCGGCCGGGCTGATCACTGTCGCGAGCATGCTTGTGTGCGTAAATGCGACAATGAACTCCCTGCCTTCTGTCGCGAGTGTGACTATGTTGCGGGCGCGATAGAGGCCTTTTTGTCTCTTCTATCGCGAGTGCAGTCGAATATCGTGAGCATTTCTTTATGTGTATTTGGCTTCTGTCGCGAGCGCGACACTTCCCTGTTTTAAATTGTTTAATTATTATTATCTTCCTCGCTTGGTTTCTCACTTGTGATCATTACTCGGAATTATGCCTAGCCTGCAAGGGTCATGTTAGTGGATAGTTAGGCATGCCTATAGAGTTCTGTTAGCTGCAGCCCTTTTTGTGTTCTAGATCCTGATCAGGTCACCATTTGGGTCCTCTCAATCCTAATGTGTTTAGATCTTGTTTAAGATCCCCAATGTGAAAATGTTTTTGAATGAAATTGAAAGATGTTGCTTTTGTTCGTACCCTCGGGTACTAATATGTTCACTCGTTATTCGCTACTCTGAGTTTACAGGCATATCTTTGATTCTCTCATGAATGTGAATTTGTCTTATGATGTTGCATAAATGAAATTGTGTTAAGTAACACTTGTGAATTTAAGGTATGACATAAGTAATATGTTCTTATATGGATATATGTATACTTCTGTATATGCCATATGTATGTGCTTTGCCTTGACGACCACTGTGAGTGGTCGTTCATCTTTTGTTTTCCTCACTAAGCGTTATAGATTAGCACGGGTGTTTCATCCGTGGAGGTGTGGAAGCTGTCAGAGTTTTTGGGAGTCCGATCTGCAGCCATCAGAGCCAACACATTAGAGAGATTTTTTTTTGTAGCTTGTATTTTGTATTTAGTACTCTGATGTAAACCTTTTGTTATGTATATGACTTTGTAATACTTTCAATTATGTAATTTTTTGAAATTATGTAAGGATGTTATTATACCCCCTTTTTGTAATGAATATTTTATTATGTAAATGAATGAGATTTGAGAAATTCTGTTGGCCCATTATTTGAGATATAAAGTTTTAATTTACTCTGTTGATTATTTTTGTTTCTGAATTTTTGATATGCATGTATGTTCAGTTTGGTGACACACTTATCTATACGGGTACTCACTCCCCTATAGGGATAAGCTCCCCTATGTATAGGTATGGGGTGTTACAATTAGCTTTTGTATAAATGAAGAAAAGCAACCCTGAAAAGAAAGCCTCTAATAAATTTGAAAATAGGCCACACACAGCCGCATTCGCTAAATGCGTTGCAAGAGTATTCTCAGAATATGAGAAATCTATGGTGATATCTCAATTGTTCAAGTAACGATCATTGATTTGTGACTTGTCATGGATCTCGATGGGTAACTGTTCAATAGACGAACCACCCCTCCCTAAACTTTTTCCCTCTATCTTACAAGAGAGATGAACCATCCCTCCTTAAATGCACATACCCTTTCAGAGGAAGAAGATTGGTTGAATGATAATGAGGGGACGAAAATTGAGGTGATCGATAAGTTCGATAAAAGAGTATCCCTCCTTAAAACATAAAGATCTCTCCAGAGCATGAGGAATTTTCTCTCTATAAAGCGTGAACTGAAAGACAATCGGAGCCCATGGATATTATCCGATTGGTAGGACACTCAGGGATAGCACTAAAACTTGCTCTCATTCCAAGTCAAGAAGAAACCATCAATGCTCTTTCCAAAATAAGACAAAACAAGCCGTGCTTCATGCTAACGTTCATTTGGCCAAGCGAAATCCCCAAGCACACTAAGAGGTCGATAGCACTCATCCAATAGAAAGAGTGTCCCAAGAAGAGAAAGCAAAAGAAGAGCATCGACATAAATAGGGACAGCCCTATTCACTAAAGCAGAGTACTACCACCCCGATTAGG
Organism: Excoecaria cochinchinensis; assembly: GCA_947683425.1. Lineage (NCBI taxonomy): Eukaryota > Viridiplantae > Streptophyta > Magnoliopsida > Malpighiales > Euphorbiaceae > Excoecaria > Excoecaria cochinchinensis. Next base: position 1,209,203 of record CANTUQ010000058.1, read on the forward strand.
CCTGACAAATGACACCGTTCCACTATTGGGTTCGGTAGAATTCTTCGTCACCAAAAGTACGGCCCACAAGAAGAAGAAGAATGCTTAAAAGGGAAAAAAATTTGATCAGATCAGACGATTGAAAAGGACTCTATGAATACTCATGGCTAATTGGACCTCTTCTATCAAGAGATATCATAGACATCAACCTCAATGCCCTCACAATGGAATCCCAATAATGATTCCAAATTATAAAAGAACACAATGTGAGTCATATTGGAGAAGCTATCAGCCTAGTACTTGGGGACAATGGCTTCCTCTAAAATATCACATCAAAAGTTTTGAATCGATGATTTACATATCGAGAAGGCTACTCACGAGATATCTAGCGAAGTCATAATAAGACTATCCGCTCTACTGGATGGATGCTCTCGCTCTTGAAAACCTACTCCTAAAGAGCTGAAAGACTCTTAGAAGTCCGGATCATCCCGAAAGACATGGCGGATGATTTCAACATCCAAAAGACCACGAAAATGTCAGCATACCTTAAAAGGTACTTGTGACGCGCGCGAACCGGATCCCCCGCGGCCGCCAGTACGACCGCCCGCTCTAGGGCGATCGGGGCATTTGAGGGTCCGTTGACAGCTTGCAATGAATTGCAAGTGCTTCTATTTTGGGCAATAAGGAGGTTTCATGGAGTCGCCACCCAATAGAACATTGGAAAAATTTCTCTCACCTCGGAGAGCCTAAGACTGCACTTTTATCCATTTTGGGCCAACCAAAGGGGTTTTGGAGGGTAAACCTCTCTCCCTAAGGAGCCTAGGATTAACGTCTAAGTCTCGTGACATAAGAGGTGTCTTGGAGGTCCAGTTCCAATGAGTGATCGGACGGACCTCTCACCTCGTTGAGCCCAAAGACCAGAGATGGGTTCGGGACTTCTCATTTATTCGTACCTTGATTGATTTTACAATTCGGTTTTAAGTCTATTAGTCTGCTCTCTCTCCACACGACGCAATTTAAATTAAAGACGCAATCATCCATTTAAGAACATAAAATAAAATAGCATTAAAACATAAAATAAATTTACAATAATGCTAAGGGCAGAATACAACCCTCATTTGTAAATGTGCGATACATGCATAAAACGGGTTATTCATTAACAATGAGGACATTGGTCATCGCATGCATTCATTATGGAAAACGATTTTTATGTGATGGTTTTATTGGGTAAAAATAGGACATTGGTCCAGTTTTATTTAGCAAACATTTTATTTAGTAGAAAACATTTGTGTGGTGGTTCTTTTTAAAAGCGGTCGAAAATCGTTTTATTATGACAGACTACAAATAAATAAAATAATAATCACATATTTCTAAATAAATAAATTAACTACTTGTCTCGACTGTGCTTCTCGAACGAGTCGCATTTGCCACTCTCGGGGTTACGGTCATGACAGGACAACAATAGCAATTAGTAAGGGATTGATAAATAATTGAATTAATAAATAAAAGCATATAATTGAATAAAATAAAATAAATTAAAGAAGATAATTAAAATTAATAATTAACTAAATTAAATGAAATAATAAATGAATGAATGAATAAATAAATAAATAGTTAAATGAATAATTAAATGAATTAAATAAATAATTACATAAATTGATAATTAATTTGGTGTGGTAAAAAATGAGATTAATGCATGTAAATGACAATTATGGTGATGAAAACCAATGAAAATAATATAAGACAAATAATAATATTAATAATTACACAACAATAATAATCATAAAATGTATTAAATTTAAAATAATATTAAGAATAATAATAATATAGCAATAATAATAAACAAATAATAATAATTATTATAATAACAATAGCATAACAATAAAATTAACACATTCATAATAATCAATAATAACATTAACATAAAATTAACATAAATTAAACAACCTAACACATAAACACTAATAATAAACAAATATAATAATTAATTAACAATCATTATGTATTAATAATATAAAAAAATAGAAAATAAATAAATGTATATATATATATATATATATATAATATTAATAATAATAATAAAAACAGAAATTAAATAAATATAAATATATATATATATATATATATAAAATAATATAAAATAAGAAGAAAGGGGGCCTACCGTCGCCGGAGGGTCGCCGGAGGAGGGGTGACCATCACCTCCATCGCCAGATCGGAGGCCAGGTCACCGGAGGCAAGGCGGGAGGCTCCACACGTCGGAACGTCGCCCACTGTCGCCGAAAAACGCAAAAACTCGTTCTGGTTCCTTCTCCCTCACGCGCCGGCTTCCGGCCACCGGTGGAGGATCGATGGGTGTGAGGGGCTTCGTCCGGCGATGGCGGTTCCGATGGTGGGGTGCGTGCCACCGCAGGAGGCGGCGTTTGGCCGGCGGAGACAGCGGCAGTTTTTCTCTCCTCTCTCCTCTTTTCTTTTCTCCGGTCCGGCGCTGGTTCACCTGGCTGTCCCTGATTTCCTCTTCTTCTTTGTTTTTCTTTCCTTTTTTCTTATTCTTTGTTTTACTCTCTCTCTTTCCTTTCTATTTTCTTTTTCTTGCTTTCCTTTGCTCTCTCTTTTCACTTTCTTTTATCGTTTCTTTTTCTTTTCTTTGGCTCTCTATGCTCCTATGGCTATGGCTTCTTCTTCCTCCTCTTTTCTTTTTCTTTTTCTTTGTCTTTCTTTCTCTGTGTTTGCAATCCGAGAGAGCTCCTCCACCTTGCTTCCTTTCTCTCTTTTATGCCATACCTTAGCCCATGCCTTAGCCAAAGTTGGTCACCAACTCCCTTCAATCATTTCCCTCCTTTTCTCTTTTCTTAATTAATCTCACTTAATTCAAATTAATACACACACATACTATTTTAATCAAACATTATACATCAATTACACATTACACATTAATACATTAATTAATTAAACATTACATACATTACACATTGATATAATTAATCTACTTAATATATAATTTATCTAATTAATTAAACATTACACCATTTAATCCATTTAAATTATCACATATATATATTTTATCTAATTAATTATACACTTTAAACTTTAATTTTACATGCACTTTAATCACACAATAATATTAATTACTCAAGTAACTAACAACATTAACTAATTAATTTTTAATTTCACACACACATGTTTATATTTATTTTTTTCGGAGGGAATAATCAAGGATCAAAAAATCACCATTTTCATTTTATGCCGGACTCAGGACCCGGTGTCTACAGTACTTAATGTAATATTGTATCCTAATTAAACTTATTATTGAATATACAAATTGTAGACATCAAAAAATATTAGATCAACCATTTATGTCTTTAATGACCATTCCCAAATTAAAGTGACAAAGCCACAATGTGACCATTGGGTTTGTTAGCCACTAGTCAATCCACAAGAATCCACTTTAGAGAGTTAACATACTCCTGAAAGATTGAACTAACTGAAGTCTTTTTGAAAAGAGACACTCCACTTCAGAGAAGTCAACAGACTCTTGAAAAATGGAATCTGCATAAGAATTGAAACCTTGTGAAAAATCATTAAAGGAAGCCTTGAGAATTCCCAAGGTCCCTTATGAAAAATGAACACAACATTGCTTTCAGACCGAATCAACTATGAAAAGTAGTTTCATAAGAGACCGCAAAATGAACCAATTATTTGAGCTCCTTGATGATGCCCGATCAAAAGAAGTTTCCTTCAGAGCAGTCGCCAGTCTCCTGAAAGTTTTAACTTTTGATCAGGAGAAATTCGATTCAGTCAACAGCCTCCTGAAAACTGATTCTACCTTATCAACTCACGGACATTCGAGGAAGGCCTTCAGAAATTTTCAAGGTCCTTAGTATAATTATATTCTAATCAAAACGATCATCGTACATACAAGTTGAATCATGACTAACATGATTATCTGTTATATTGATCGACAGCTCTCAAATGGTATAATGATCCGCTTTAGAGAAGTCGACAGACTCCTGAAAGATGGAACCACGAAAAGATGGCAAATAAGTGCCAAACACCCGTATTATAAAAAGCAAATCCTTCCCAAACCATTGCAAAATAAAGTTAATCCAATTGATTGCAACTTTTGGCAAATCATCATAAAAACCATTGTAAGATTAGCTCAATGTACTCATTCGCTCGGACAAATTTGATGATATCCTAAGTTTAGTCATGAAAGCTTAAATCCGATCAGATCATCACTTTGAACAAGCGAAGTCATATTAGAACATGATTAATTACTTTGACTAGTGATGACTCCCGATCAAAAGAAGTTCATCTAAAAAAATCAGAAGGCTCCTAAAAGATGAAGCTATTTGAAGGGAAACTGTCCTAATACCGACCAGCATAAAAAATGCCAAACCAATTGGTTCGAAAAGCGCTAAGAACGGGAAGTCTGTGCCCTAAATTAAAAAAGAGCATTTGAAAGTAACATCATATTCTAATTAGAATGATCACTGAAAGTACGAGTTACAAATTATAAGATCCACTCGACGGACTTATTCACTTTGCTTAATGATATCCCAATATAATCTGCAAAAGTCACGCTAGATTGGATCATCTGCATTATGACTTGATAAAGCCATTTCTGACTTTATCGGGAGCAATGGTGTGACGCGCGCCGGATGTCCACTCGGCCGCCCCTATGACTGCCCGCTTGAGGGCGATCGGGCACTTGAGGGTCCGTTAACAGCTTGCAATAAATCGCAAGTGCGTCTATGTTGGGCAACAAGGAGGTTTCATGGAGTCGCCACCCAATAGGACATTGGGAAAGTTTCTCTCGCCTCGGAGAGCCTAAGACTGCGTTTATTATCCATTTTGGGCCAGCCAAATGGGTCTTGGAAGGTAAACCTCTCGCCCTAAGGAGCCTAGGACTAACGCCAAGTTTCGTAACACAAGAGGTGCCTTGGAGGGTAAACCTCTCGCCTCTTTGAGCCCAAAGACCAGAGAAAGTTCGGGACTCCCCATTTATTCATACCTTGGTTAAGTTTATAATCGAGTTTTGAATTTAGTATTTCATGCCTTTTCTCATTCAATTTTAATGCAATTTAATTAAACGCATATCAATCATATATTAAAAGCGAGAAATAAAGTAAATGAAAGCAAAATAAATTACAATAAAACTAGGGGCGGAATACAACCCCCATTTATAAATAAAATACAAATCATACATAAATCAGGCTATTTATTAAAAATGAGAACGTTGGTCCTCATGCATAATTTAAGAAAATAATTTTAAAGTGATAATTTACTTTAGATGAAAAATCTAGGACATTGGTCCCATTTTTATTAAATAAAATCCAATTTAGTTTGATAGAAATATTTTTGTGATTTTCTTAATTAACGTGCATGAAAATAAATTTATTATTACAAATTACATAATAATAAATTAATCCAAAATAATAAAAAGCAACAAAAATAATAAACAACTCCCAAGTGGATTTTCAAATCTCCATGGGCTCCCACTTGGTAAAAACTCACATATGAAAAATAAGTATTGAAAAATAGAAAAAAAAAACAAATAAAAATGAAGTTAGTATAAAAATAATTAAACATATAACTTGAAAACAATTAAATTAAAGCAATCAAAATTGCATCATGTATGACGAGCCAATTAAAATGACATAATAAAAAAATATGCAATTTAACAAATTAATAAATTAACATGCATAGAAAAAATAACATGATAATAATAAAATTCAACATGCAAAAACAAGCATAAAATAATGATGATAGAATTTAACATGCATAAAGACATAAAATAATAACAATAATATCCAACATATATAAAAAGCAAAGGTAATAGTAAAAATCAGCATGCATAAGAAATAAATAATAATAATAATAATATTAAACAAGAATAAGGATAATAATAATAATACTAATGATGATAATAACTATAATAATAATAACACAATAAATAACAATGAATATGAACAATCAAATATAATAATAATAATAATAATAATAATACAATAATAACAAAGAATATGAACAATCAAATATAATAATAATAATACAATAATAACAAAAAATGTGAACAATCAAATATAATAATAATAATAATAATAATAATAACAATAATAATAATAATAATAATAATAACAATAAAAGAAGATGAACAATCATATTAAACATGCAAGGAATGATAATAAATAATAATAATAATAATAATAATAATAATAATAATAATAATAATAATAATAAATAATAATAAATAAAAATAATAATAAATTCAAAGAATATGAACAATCCAATTAAACATGCATGATAATAATAATATCAATAATAACATGGACAATCACATAAGCACATGGTAATAATAATAATAATAATAATAATAATAATAATAATAATAATAATAGAAGAAGAAAATGAACAATATGAACAACATGAACAACATGAACAATTAAATAAAAATAATATGAACAAAAATAATAGCATGAACAATTAAAGAAGAAATAAGAACAAAAAAAATAATAGTATGAACAATTAAATAAAAAATAAGAAATATGAACAATTAAATAATAGATCTAAAAGAATTTACATGACAATTAATTAAATAAAAACAAAAGAATAAGAAAATAAGAAGAAAATGATAGAACTAAAAGAATTTACATATTAACTAATTAAATAAAAACAAAAGAATGAAATTAAAATTAATTTAAGAAATTGAGCCAAGAATAATTACCCTCAAATTTATTTTGAAGAGATGATGGTAGATGATCCAATTCCTTATCTTGATTTGATGAATATGATTAGAAAAATAAAATATTGAAAGATGAATTTTACTCAAAAACAAACAATTAATTTGTTCGTCTCAAAGTAGAAAATTGTTTGATTGAAAATAAGAAAATTATCAAGAACAAAAATAGTTATTTTTTGCCTTAAGAATTGCTGGAAATTTCTTTAGAAATTGAGAGAATTTGTTCTTGAAAAGAAGAAAGAAGAAGAAAAATATTTTCTAAAGAAAATCCCCCCTAATTCCCCCTAAAAAAACTCTTTTTATTCCCCTTAAAATTCAGATTTTTTAATTAAGAAATTAAATTAATTTAATTCCCATAATTACAAAAAACCACTGAATTTATTGGGTTGGAAGATAGAAAGCTTTTTGAATTAAATTTTGCAAAAAAAAAAAGAGTTAAAAAGCATTTAAAATGAAGAATTTATGGCCAAAAAGGCCAAAATAGGCAAAACGGACGAACAGGGGCGCGACTGACGGCCTGCCCGCCTGAAGGCGCGACCGACGGCCAGCCCGTCCCTCGCTGGGAATTTTTTTTTTTAATATTATAATTTAAAAACTCACTTTTTTTCATCACAAAATAAATTTTAAAAATATTTTTGAAATATATTTTTATTAAATTTTAAAACAACAAATCGACAAGGAAATCATCACTTCCAACTTCATTCTTTTTGCCTATAGATCGGCACACTTAATTTTATCATTGGGTAATCCTGATCTTGGCTACTCGGGACTCGGTGTCTACAGTTGCCCCCAATTTTGGGGAGGCTAGTGTGTGGATGCCTAGGTGAGCCAAAATTCAGGAAAAGGAAAGAAGCGCGTACCTGAGGCTGCCTCCTTCCAGCTGCTCCCTCGAGAACAGTGCTGTGATTCATCCTCTTGAATTGCATTGAGTCGCTGACAAGACTACAAAGTGCCAAGGAACCATCCTAAGACGGTGATGCGCCGAGTCGCTACCAAGACTACAAAACGTGAACGATAAATCGCATCGAGCTGCTGACAAAGCTACTAAAAGTGTGCTGCACGGAGTCACTGACAAGACTACTAAACGTACAGGTGCTATCTGCAGATAGCGATGCACCGAGTCACTACCAAGACTACTAAAAGCGCAGAAGGAAAAACGCACTGAGCCGCTGACAAGGCTACAAAAAGTGCGCTGCACGGAGTCACTGACAAGACTACTAAACGTGCAGGGTTCCATCCTAAGACGGTGATGCGCCGAGCCACTACCAAGGCTACTAAAAACGCACAAGAGAGATGCACCGAGTCACTACCAAGACTACCAAAAGTGCACGAAAGAACTACACCGAGCCACTACCAAGGCTACCAAAAGTGCAGCTGCCATCCATAGATGACGATGCATCGAGCCTGCTACAAGCTATAAAAAACGCAAAAGGAGGATTGCACCGAGTCTGCTACAGACTACAAAAAATGCAAAAAGAGGACTGCACCGAGTCTGCTACAGACTACCAAAAGTGCAGCTGCAATCCGTAGATGACGATGCGCCGAGCCTGCTACAGGCTACAAAAAATGCAAAAGGAAGATTGCACCGAGTCTGCTACAGACTACAAAAAGTGCAAAAAGAGAATTGTACCGAGTCTGCTACAGACTACTAAAAGTACAGCTGCCATCCGTAGATGACGATGTGCCGAGCCTGCTACAGGCTACAAAAAACGCAAAAGGAAGATTGCACCGAGTCTGCTACAGACTATAAAAAGTGCAAAAAGAGAACTGTACCGAGTCTGCTACAAACTACTAAAAGTACAGCTGCCATCCGTAGATGACGATGCGCCGAGCCTGCTACAGGCTACAAAAAACGCAAAAGGAAGATACTGCACCGAGTCTGCTCAGACTACTAAAAGCGCAAGAGATGCCCTCTTAGAGGACTGCACCGAGTCTGCTACAGACTACCAAAAGCGCAAGAGATGCCCTCTTAGAGGACTGCACCGAGTCTGCTACAGACTACCAAAAGCGCAAAAGATGCCCTCTTAGAGGACTGCACCGAGTCTGCTACAGACTGCCAAAAGCGCAAGAGATGCCCTCTTAGAGGACTGCACCGAGTCTGCTACAGACTGCCCAAAGCGCAAGAGATGCCCTCTTAGAGGACTGCACCGAGTCTGCTACAGATTGCCAAAAGCGCAAGAGATGCCCTCTTAGGGGACTGCACCGAGTCTGCTACAGACTGCCAAAAGCGCAAGAAATGCCCTCTTAGAGGACTGCATCGAGTCTGCTATAGACCACCAAAAGTGCAAGAAATGCCCTCTTAGAGGACTGCACCGAGTCTGCTACAGACTACCAAAAGTGCAAGGGATGCCCTCTTAGAGGACTGAACCGAGTCTGCTACAGACTGCTAAAAGTGCAAGGGATGCCCTCTTAGAGGACTGCACCGAGTCTGCTACAGATTGCTAAAAGTGCAAAGGATAAAGAGATTAGTCTCCTAAGAGACCTCGAAGAATTACCTCTTAAGAAGTCTCGAAGATTTGCCGGTGTAGATTCTATCTTGACCTGATTGCCCAGCAAGGGCAAGTGCTAACGTTGCTGTCCTTGACTAGCTTTATGTGTGTGGTCTTCATTTGGACTTTCCTGCAAAGCTGTGTGCACAGGAATATATACAATAGATTGTGCATGCAAGTGTAAATGACCATATGCAGATGTTTGCTAAAGAATGGTATGAAATGCATGCAAAAATGAATAGACCATGTCCTGAGTGGTTAAGGGTCCGTTGAGGATATGGCTTGGCCGCTCCACCATGCTGAGTGGTTAAAGGTCCATTAAGGATATGGCTTGGCCGCTCCACCATGCTGAGTGGTTAAAGGTCCATTGAGGATATGGCTTGGCCGCTCCACCATGCCCCCTGAAGAACTAGAAATGGCATCTTTGCTTAGGTACCCTGACCCATAAACTCTTCAAAGAGAACCGTCAGGTGTGCATCTTTGCCCCCCGGTCAATGAGCAAATGCTCGGGATTCTGACTCATATCCTGAATTAAGCCTTATCTGGCTGAAAGGAAGATCATCCGAAATATGCTGCCTTATTGCTCCAAGCATTGGAGGTCATTGTTTTAAAGGTAGTGCGTCCCTTGTGGATTTTTACACTAGCTTTTCTTCATGGGAAATGCGTCCCTTTAGGGATTTTCACATAACCCTATGCCTAATTTTTGCCTGGAATGGACCCAACCCAATCCAACAGCTTTTATTTTTTTATTAATTTTTTTGTAGGGCAGACTGCCTGTCTCCAGGTTTTCACCCTTCCCTTTGGCCTAATTTTTGCTTAGAGAGCCAATTACGGTTTTCATCTCTAACGGCCTCTTTTTTTTGTTTTTTTTTAGCTTTTTGAATAATGGTCGTATGGATTTTGGCTGACGAATAGCTTGAAGCCAATGTCGGGGCAAGTCTGCTGAAGGATCAAGATGAAAATGGTAATGAGAACCACTTATAGTAAATTGCACATATGCGAAGAGAAACAATGCGCTACTTTTTATACTGGAACTTAAACCATTTTGAGTATGCAAGAAAAAGTGCTTTGCTTACATTAAAATATTATTGTATATATGCATATGTTCTAGTCTGATTTCATCACACATGATCATCATTTGGCATTAATCTCAAAAATACATGACCTTATCTAATCTCGAAATGGATCTTGAAATCATCAAACTCCTGTTATCAACCAGCTCTCTCTGATTTTCATGGTTGAAAATTTTCTCTCTGCTTTTAATTTTTACCCGAATACTCTTTTTCTTTCTAAGTAAATTCTAAATGCAACGTTAGGATGAGACTCAACTCAAATGCATAAATGCATTCGTGGCTCCCCGCTTGAAGCTCAAGAAACACCATATGCCTCTTCCTACGTACCAAACCTTATTAAAAGGTCATTTTCGCTAATTAGATAAGACTGAACTAAGAATCAAAAGGTCTTACTTTGGTTGTAACGTTAGGCTTAGGTGGACGGCTATCAAAGGAGGATCAGGTTTCTAGAGAAAAATGACCGCAACGTTCATTCGGATGATGGAATCATTTTCAAACTAATTTCATGCTGTCCAGAAATTCTCGAATTTGAACTCGGTAATACTCTGACTTATCAAACTCAACGTAACAATTAAGCTAAGAAAGATAGCTACTGAACTCATCAAGGGGTACATCTTGGGCCCTACTATTTACCTTCTTTTTTCTCTTCCTTTTTTTTTTCTTTTTTGTCTCCTTTTTTTTTTTTTACAAATTTATGTTTCTAATTACCCAAAAGATTTATTGGTGATTTAAAACCCCTTTCTTGAAGTGTAGCCCAAAAATTATCGATGATCGCAAATTCATTTTCCAAAGGGTAGACCCATCCTTATCAGGGTGATTTTTGGTAACCCAAAATTATCAATGGTTGAAATTCCCTTCTCGAAATGTAAACCCATTTTCATCGGGGCAAATTTTTGATGGCCCAAAGGATTGCCAATGGTCAAGCCTCAAAGATCATCAATGATTAAAAACCTCTTTCAGAAGTGTAAACCCAATTTCACTAGGGCAATTTTGGGATAGCTCAAGCGGATATCGTAATGCACCTCCATCCTTACTAGAGCGGCCATTCTTCTAAGGGAAAGCCAAAATTATTTTAGGCGAAAGGTAGTTTTAATGTGTGTAACAATAAAATCGGTACGCATTTAGCATACCAAAATAAAGGCTCAATGGGCTAGCAAGCGATTTTGAAATGAGGGTAGAAAATGGTCATTTAGAGAGCTATACAAAGAAATAGTGCCTAAATCATTTTCTAGATCCAGCCTTATCCAGGAGTCGCTTTGACGGGTAATCAGAAAGGTTCTAGTGCTCTTAGTGAGTTTTCATCCAATCCCCTAATTGCATCTAGCTCTTCCTTTCCACTACATTCTTTTTTTATTTTCAGCTCTCAGGATTTTCTCTCTTCAGGAGTTATATCAGACGCTACAAGATCTCGAGATTACATGAAGGAGTATTCATTAAGTTAATATCAAATGTAAATGACTTGTGATTGTGATCATGCATAATGAAATCATGAGAACATAAACAAAAAGCCATTAATATAATGTAAACAGCACCGCATACATCAAGACTAAAAAGAGTTCAAATATGAAAAGCATATCTACTAGAAGGTTTCCTCCCCTATTTCTTGCGGTGCTCTGGATTAGTAATATGTTTATTATCAATCAGATCTTGAATCTCATGCCTTAGCCTCACACAATTATCCGTCATATGCCCAGTGTGCTGGTGAAAGGCATAATACTGATCGACTTTGTGATTGGGTTGTCCTTGGTTTCTGGCAGGCATAGCAGGTAGTGGCTGTAGCTTACCTTCCTTCATCAATCTGTTGAGTACCCAAGATAAGGATCTGCCCAAATTAGAGTAGTGCCTCTGACCCGCTTTAATTGCTGACACTTTTCTTGCTCTTTGGGTATCACTGCTATTATCATAGTAACCAACTCCTGGACTTGCGGGGCCAGCAATAGTCTTATTGAGAGGTGCCCGGGTAGTTGCAAGCTTGGACTTCACAATCTCTTCTTCAAGATCAGTTAGCTTCCTTTCCGTATTTGAGGGACTGAGGAGGCCCATTGACTGTAAAGGCTCTAGTCCCCTTGCTCTTCCCAGTAGCTTGATTGGTGAGTCAAATGGGGCCTTGTGCCTAGGCTCGGGAGTGGACAGGAATATTACAGCCATCATTGTATGAACCTTCTGAGTCGGGGTCGAGTTAACCTGGCTAATAGAAGTCATCATGAATTGAGCTTGAAGAATAAGTGCCATAGCATCCATCCTCTCCTTAATCACGGCTAACAACTTTTCCTCTAGCTCTTTAAATCTCTCATCTATCTCTTGGGTCATTAGGGCACGAACCTCTTCAATCTGTTGTGATGGATCAGCCATTTCTAATGCCTGTGTATATTCTGATAAAGATACTAGATCTCTGCCAACCAATTTGAACTTTATTTGCCCCTCGAGCAACTCCGGGGACCCCAAAACCTCCCAAGTAAATGGTCTATAGTGGCTGAAAAAACCAAGGGGTTAGAATGATGCATGAATGGCATGTAATGTATGATCGTGCTAGTGCAGATGGTCCTCGATGAGTGAAAGATTAATAATTTACAATAATACAATGCGATGCATGGAAAAATTTGTGAGGGACAATATGCAGACAAAAGGATATACACACACAAAAATGAAATGCATATGTTTTTATTTTTGTTTTTTTATTAACACACATGAATGACACGCGATACATGAGCATGCTGTGCAGCATCCATAACCACATGCAAACAGATAGATCTCTACAACCTTATCACTCCCGCACACGAGGCCATAGTCTTTTTCCTAGGTGGGATTGGCCCATGGCTCAACAGGGGACCCAATGGACGCGTATGGTGCACGGTGGAAAACCGGCAGCATAACAGCTCTTATCTCATGTACATACATATGGGTGTTTGGCCATTATGTATTTAAACACCTCAATTAAATCAAGATGGGCCCACCGGGGCATGAAAGCCTTTGATGAAAGACCATTTAATTTAACTGATTTTGTTCAATATATGATGGCCCACGTAGCAAGCACGGTATTATGGTACATTTCACCTAATGGAAGTATCTATTGCCAATACATGAGCTTTGGTCAAAAGGTAGTGATACTTTAGGGCTATCCAAGCATGGTCCCTGCCAACGGGTCTAAGTCATCACGAGCATAATGACCGATTGGGTCACCATTTGATATACCATAAGGTACGAGGCTTGGGCTGGTGATTATCCTTAACACTTCCCTAAATTGAGTGAAAATAGGGTCGTGCTTAGGGAACGCACTGGGGTTAAAATAGGGACCAAACTAACATAATCTAAAGCTCTAGCATGGATGCAATGCAATTTCGAAAAGAGATGAAATTTCCAAATTAAAACTCAATTGTAAATTTTAACCAAGGTTCTTTCGAAGGGAAGTCTCAATGTCCCCAGCGGAGTCGCCACTGTGACGCGCGCCGGATGTCTACTCGGCCGCCCCTATGACCGCTCTAGGGGTGAGCAAAATTTGGTTAAAACCGAAAAATCGAACCAAACCGACCGATTTTTTAAATTCGGTTCGGTTATTTGGTTATTCGGTTCGATTTCGGTTATAAATTTATAGGTACATCGGTTATTTCAGTTCGGTTTGATTTTGAAAGGCAAAAACCGAAGAAAAACCGAACCGACCGAACTTTTAAATTTATATATTATTTTATTCAATTTTTACGTTAAAAAAATTATTTTTTTATTTTTTTATCAATTTAAGGGGTTTGAAATTAAATTATATATGTACATTTTTTTAATTTGATTTTTTGTAATTTTAATTTTATGATTTATAATTTTGTATCATTTTTTAGATAATTTTTTTAATTATAATTTTGGATTTTTGGTTTTTCGGTTAACTGAACCAAACCGACCGACAAATTTGGTTCGGTTTGAATATAAATTCGGTTCGGTTTCATAAAATTTTGTAATTTCGATTTTCGGTTATTTCGGTTCGGTTATTGAACCGAACCGACCGTTGCACACCCCTAGACCGCTCGCTTGAGGGCGATCGGGCACTTGAGGGTCTGTTAACAGCTTGCAATAAATCACAAGTGCGTCTATGTTGGGCAACAAGGAGGTTTCATGGAGTCGCCACCCAATAGGATATTGGGAAAGTTTCTCTCGCCTCGGAGAGCCTAAGACTGCATTTATTATCCATTTTGGGCCAGCCAAAGGGGTCTTGGAAGGTAAACCTCTCGCCCTAAGGAGCCTAGGACTAACGCCAAGTTTCGTAACACAAGAGGTGCCTTGGAGGGTAAACCTCTCACCTCTTTGAGCCCAAAGAGCAGAGAAAGTTCGGGACTCCCCATTTATTCATACCTTGGTTAAGTTTATAATCGAGTTTTGAATTTAGTATTTCATGCCTTTTCTCATTCAATTTTAATGCAATTTAATTAAACGCATATCAATCATATATTAAAAGCGAAAAATAAAGTAAATGAAAGCAAAATAAATTACAATAAAACTAGGGGCGGAATACAACCCCCATTTATAAATAAAATGCAAATCATACATAAATCAGGCTATTTATTAAAAATGAGAACGTTGGTCCTCATGCATAATTTAAGAAAATAATTTTAAAGTGATAATTTACTTTAGATGAAAAATCTAGGACATTGGTCCCATTTTTATTAAATAAAATCCAATTTAGTTTAATAAAAATATTTTTGTGATTTTCTTAATTAACGTGCATGAAAATAAATTTATTATTACAAATTACATAATAATAAATTAATCCAAAATAATAAAAAGCAACAAAAATAATAAACAACTCCCAAGTGGATCTTCAAATCTCCATGGGCTCCCACTTGGTAAAAAGTCACATATGAAAAATAAGTATTGAAAAATAGAAAAAAAAAACAAATAAAAATGAAGTTAGTATAAAAATAATTAAACATATAACTTGAAAACAATTAAATTAAGGCAATTAAAATTGCATCATGTATGACGAGTCAATTAAAATGACATAATAAAAAAATATGCAATTTAACAAATTAATAAATTAACATGCATAGAAAAAATAACATGATAATAATAAAATTCAACATGCAAAAACAAGCATAAAATAATGATGATAGAATTTAACATGCATAAAGACATAAAATAATAACAATAATATCAAACATATATAAAAAGCAAAGGTAATAATAAAAATCAGCATGCATAAGAAATAAATAATAATAATAATAATAATATTAAATAAGAATAAGGATAATAATAATAATACTAATGATGATAATAACTACAATAATAATAACACAATAAATAACAATGAATATGAACAATCAAATATAATAATAATAATACAATAATAACAAAGAATATGAACAATCAAATATAATAATAATAATACAATAATAACAAAGAATGTGAACAATCAAATATAATAATAATAATAATAACAATAATAACAATAATAATAATAATAATAATAATAATAACAATAAAAGAGGATGAACAATCATATTAAACATGCAAGGAATGATAATAATAATAATAATAATAATAATAATAATAATAATAATAATAATAATAATAAATCCAAAGACTATGAACAATCCAATTAAACATGCATGATAAAAATAATATCAATAATAACATGGACAATCAAATAAGCACATGGTAATAATAATAATAATAATAATAATAATAATAATAATAATAATAATAATAATAATAATAATAATAATAATAATAATAATAATAATTATAATTATAATTATAATAATAATAATAATAATAATAATAATAATAATAGAAGAAAATGAACAATATGAACAACATGAACAACATGAACAATTAAATAAAAATAATATGAACAAAAATAATAGCATGAACAATTAAAGAAGAAATAAGAACAAAAAAAATAATAGTATGAACAATTAAATAAAAAATAAGAAATATGAACAATTAAATCATAGATCTAAAAGAATTTACATGACAATTAATTAAATAAAAACAAAAGAATAAGAAAATAAGAAGAAAATGATAGAACTAAAAGAATTTACATATTAACTAATTAAATAAAAACAAAAGAATGAAATTAAAATTAATTTAAGAAATTGAACCAAGAATAATTACCCTCAAATTTATTTTGAAGAGATGAAGGTAGATGATCCAATTCCTTATCTTGATTTGATGAATATGATTAGAAAAATAAAATATTGAAAGATGAATTTTACTCAAGAACAAACAATTAATTTGTTTGTCTCAAAGTAGAAAATTGTTTTATTGAAAATAAGAAAATTCTCAAGAACAAAAATAGTTATTTTTTGCCTTAAGAATTGCTGGAAATTTCTTTAGAAATTGAGAGAATTTGTTCTTGAAAAGAAGAAAGAAGAAGAAAAATATTTTCTAAAGAAAATCCCCCCTAATTCCCCCTAAAAAAACTCTTTTTATTCTCCTTAAAATTAAGATTTTTTAATTAAGAAATTAAATTAATTTAATTCCCATAATTACAAAAAACCACTGAATTTATTGGGTTGGAAGATAAAAGGCTTTTTGAATTAAATTTTGCAAAAAAAAAAAGAGTTAAAAAGCATTTAAAATGAAGAATTTATGGCCAAAAAGGCCAAAATAGGCAAAACGGACGAACAGGTGCGCGAAGGGGCGCGACCGACGGCCTGCCCGCCTGAAGGCGCGACCGACTGCCTGCCCGCTTGAAGGCGCGACCGACGGCCAGCCCGTCCCTCGCTCGGAAATTTTTTTTTTAATATTATAATTTAAAAACTCACATTTTTTCATCACAAAATAAATTTTAAAAATATTTTTGAAATATATTTTTATTAAATTTTAAAACAACAAATCGACAAGGAAATCGTCACTTCCAACTTCATTCTTTTTGCCTATAGATCGGCACACTTAATTTTATCATTGGGTAATCCTGATGTTGGCTACTCGGGACCCGGTGTCTACAACTGGGCTCTGTACGATATTGTTCGCTTTGAGCCGGAGCCCTCACGGTTTTGTTTCTGGGGCTTTGCCCCAAAAGGCATCGTAGGGGTTTTGCGGGTCAGGCCCACTCGATCCGCTGAGTGCTTTCATAGCTCAAGGTGAGCACTCGCTATGATATTGTCCTCTTTGGGTCGTCTTGGGGCGCTGTGACCCTCTAACCCTCAAGATTTTGTTCGCAGGGGAGGCCTCGTACAGGGAGAAGGTGGTCCATGGCCTTATAAGGTCCACTTTCAGCTCATCTCCAGCCGATGTGTGATATAATAGCATTGATATCACTATTTCCCCTCCTGAGAGAGGTCTTCGGGACTGGCCGCTTGTCGGGACTGGCCGCTTTGTGTGCTGCCGATCGGGCACTGCCCTCGTCTCTCAACGAAAGCACCAAATGATAAAGTACAGAAAGTCTTTATCTAAATAAAGGGATAGCTGACTAATCTATAGCGTGAGATCCGATCGGATGAGTAGATCCTGCAAGAGAAAGAGCTCGGTCGGACCAGGCAAAAGCACTCCGAAGCTTAAGTTAGTAGCTTTTAGAGAGAGAATACTTAGAGATAGAATGCTAGAGATTCAATACCTCGTACCATCGTTGGGCTATTTATAAGAGATAGTTGAGGTGCACTTGAGTGCCTGGAGAGTGATAATTGGCAGTCAGAGTAGGTATGCGGCGACGTGACAGGGAGCAGGTGGTTGGCATGGGCACTGCCTTGTGTCAGATGGCTGATGAGACTGGCAGTCACATCAGCTGATCGGGCATGTACGCTGCCTTGGAGTTCGCGCCTGCTACTCTCTGCTATTGGGCCTTGGGCCCTACCAATGGACTGGGCTGACTCGATGGGCCTTTATGCAAATGATATTTGCAGGGTTATCACTTGTCCCCCTCAAACAAGTCCGATTAGGCATAGATTGCCTTGGGTGAGTTCGTTCGGATAGTGACCGCTTCTAGTTGTTCCGCTCGGGAGACATATGTTGGCGGGATTTTGGAATTTTGCACGATGCTTTTTCTGAAGAGGCACACCTGTTCGTACAACTGTCTTCATTTAATGCTGCACGTGCTTCGAGGGTGGCACTTCGTTCTTCGTATAGCAATAATGCCTTGGGAACACGTGGCATGCTTCCTATGGTGGAACGATTGGCGTGCCCCAGAGGTTTTGCCTATAAATAGGGTAATTGGTGAGCAGTTTTTTCTTTACTTTTGCAATTCTTAGCGAAGCTCTGCCAAACTTCCTTCTCAATTTCCTTGAGTTCCAGCAAGTCTCCTTTTTCTTGTTTCCTCAAATTTCCCAAGTTCTTATTGCCAAGTAAGTAACTCCTCCTCTTTCCCTTCTGATTTTCTCTTCGATTTCCATTTTCCTCTGCATTCATCCTTTTAGAAATTAGGGATTCGCATTTTTCCTCCCTTTTCTTTTGCTAAAGATGGCTTCTAGCAGCTGGCAAACACCGGACAAGAGCTTTATGGAGGAATACAGAGATAAGCCAACAGTTGAGTTGTGTTATCGATTGACCCCTAGAGAGGTGGCTGAGATCCCTACTAAATATGGCTTCCCAGACGACATATCTGTGATGCCGTGCCCCGACTCCATGGCGGCGACGGAGGGGCCTTTCGGAAAAGATAATAACGAATGGTTCATCTGCCACCTTTGGAACCTGGATATAGGCCTGAGGTTCCCATTGGGCGCCTTCCAGATGGCGATACTGGAGGGATATGGGATCGCCCCAAATCAGTTGTATCCGAACGGATGGAGGTCAGTGGCCTGCTTTAAAATCCTCTGCAAAATAGAGGGGGTGGCTCCGACTCTGAACCTCTTCACCCATTTCTTCTACATATCGGGTCGGAGCAACGGGACAGAATATTTCTTCACCAGCCGCCCAAAGAAGAAGCTTGTGCACATCCCCACCTCAATGAAAGGGTACAAGGAGAGATACTTCCTGGTGGGGATGATCGACGGTTTTGGGGTGCGCCTCACCTGATCGGGTGCGACCAATATCTTGAAGGACCTAGCTGCTAGTCAGCCCATGTATGAGGCCGACATCAAGAAACTGATGGACAGCGTGGGGAGGCATGGAGAGCCTTACCACTCCAGTTTTCTCCTGAGCACACTATTTAGTTCTTCCAGCTCCGAAGCTGCCGAGAATGCAGAACGTGAGCATTAGGATTGTAGTAGAGGGGATAACATATATTGTTACTCATGCATTGCATTTGCATTAAATGCTTCTTGTAAGAAAGAAGGACTTATCTTATTTGTTATTTGTTGCAGCTGTGATGGCTGGTGGGAATGACATGTCGCAGCGGCTGGGCGCTCGGGCCATTGCTAAGAGGGAGGCCGACCGGAAGGCTAAGGAGGAGAGGAAGAGGCGGAGGATCTTGCCTGCTTTTGAAGTACACAAACTGTAGCAAGGCTCGAAGGAAGCTGCTCCGATCGCCGCCATCCCCGTTTCCACTGCTCCACCTGCAACCACTGCTACTGCGACTGCCCCAACCATTTGTCAACCCCTAAGCACTTCGGGGCCCTTAGCGCCTCAGCCAAGGGTAGGGGATCAGCCCCTTCATAGGCGGCAACTGGTGCTGGGGAACGAGTTAGAGGAGGAGGAAGTGCCCGGAGCTATCTGCCCTCCCAATATTTAAACTCTGAGGGAGATGGCCTAGGGGAGGCTGGCGTGGGTGGACGAGGCCACACAGAAGCAGGTTGAGGAGGTCGCCAAGAAGAGGGCTGCTGATGCGGTGGCCAAAGGCAAAGCTATCGTGCCGAGTGAACCCGTTCGGCGTCCGGAGAGGCGACCTGTGCCTTTGAAGGAGTTATTGAAGGAGAACTTCGGCAACGACTCATCAACAAACAACAAGGCAATTGTCAGTTATCTTTGTCGGGGTATTCTTCAGGACCATGACTTCAAAGTCATGGGTGACCCCAGCTCGCTCGGTCGGGAACTTAGCATTGTCAACCAGCTGGCCCTGGAGGTGAGATTTCACCACTTTGATTTTAGTTGCCCGAAGGGTGGCAAAGCCCTCCTTTGATAATATTATTGTTTTCCTCTTCTTATAGCTGATCAGGAGGGGCCAGCGCTTGCACGGCATGGACAGCCTTTTGGAGGCCAGATCAAAGGACGCTGCCAAGGTGAAGGGGGAGGCAATTGCTCAAATGGATGCTGTATAGAAGGAAAACTCTACCCTTTGTCTTGAAGTATCTGAGCTGCTGAAGGAGACCTCTGCCCTTCGTGGGGAGGTGGTGGACGCCAGGAAGGAGGCCACTCGGCATGCCCAGGAGCTTAAGTCGCGGCTTGTCGAGGTCGATCAGCTGAAGGGCAAAGTGGCACGTCTGACAGCCGACAGCGCTCAATGCCAAAGATTTGAAGAAGAGGCGACCTGACTGGGTGTCGAGTGCAAGCTTCTGGGCACTGAGAAGGCAAAGGAGCAGGAGGAGAAAAGCAAGGCGCTGGCGGAGTGTGACCGGCTGTGCGCCATATTGGCAAGTAAAGAGATGGCCTAGGAGAAGAGGCTTGAAGAGGAGCTCGCCTCTCGAGAGGAGCAGCTGCTTGATCAACTGAGCGAGGCTCAGGCGAAGCTGCTCTCTAGGCTGATCTATGAGGCTGAGAGGCGCTTCTCTGATGCCGATCGCAACTGGATGGAGGATCTAACTGCTTTGCCCGATCCGCCATCAAGTGATGTTGAAGGTGATGCTCCTAGAGAGGGAGCTACCAAGCAAGCTACTGGAGAAGATCCTTCTTCGACCAAGGTTCATCAAGACACCTCCCTTGGGGCCGAAGCTGAGACGCCTCCGCTGGCTGTGCCTATCTCCGAAGGGGTAGCCGAGCCTTCTCAGCCTACCTCCGACCCTTCTCAGGCCCCAGCCGAGCCGAATGCAGGACCACCTACCGATCCTCCTGGCGATATAGAGATTGTAGATATAGAAACGTAGGTTAGAAGTTGTAGACATATGGGAATTTCCCTTTGCATACTTTGATTATTGTACTGATCTCCATAAATTGTACTGTATACAATTATGTCAATAAATTATAATTTTTGCATAATTTATGAACTTTCATAGTTATGCCTTGCAAAATTGCTTATAAAATTTCAAATTTTCAATAACTTGTAAAATTGCATAAAGTTTGCTAAGTCTGGATATAGCTTGCTAAAGTGCATATAATTTGTTAAAGTGAAACACATTAATGAATCTCATATACTTCCTGAATTGGAATAATTCTTCAAGTCCAGTGACCGATTTGCCCAATCTGAGTTAGGATGAATGATTAGTCGGCCATCTGGAATGACTTTTGAGTTAAACTTAGAATCAGGCGAATAGTTTCGTTCGTCAAGTTAGTGTTTGATTTGCCTTCCGGTTCGTGACCGTTGTACAACACTTGTCTTGGGAGAAATGTTTGCCTTAATCTAACCTCTTTACTCACATCTTAGATTCGGGATAGGTGTCGAATCTAGCGAATAAGTTAGTGCAAGCGGAGCGCATTCCATATTTTCGGATCGGAGTATAGCCGATCCTAACGGACGAGATCGACATAAGGTTCGTGGCACCCGTATCTTCGGATCGGGGTGTTCGTCGATCCTAACGATTGAACTGTCGGGTGCTTGTCTTTTTCCGTATCTTGGGGTCGGGAGTTGCATCGACCCTAACGGTTGTTCTTAAGTTGTTCCGTATTTTCGGATCGGGAATAACATCGATCTTAACGGTTGTTTTGTACCTGCAAAGAAGTGTGTTCTGACTTTCGTATTTTTGGCTCGGGACGAACTTCGAGCCTAGCGTATAAGTTATGATATGCATGCTTTGCAGATAATTAATGAAAAAGAAATTCTTTACACAAAGATGAAAGGAACCTCTTTATTAATTGAACGTTTGTTAAATCTGGACATATCATTACATGTGGTACTTTTTAAGTACTTCGACATTCCAACACCTGGGGATGTCTTGCCCTTCTATTGTTTTGAACCTATACGTGCTCGGGCTTAAAACTTTGGAGACCTCATAAGGCCCTTCCCAATTTGGCATTAGCTTCCCAACTCCCTCATTTCCCGTAGCTATGTCCGCCTTTCTGAGCACCAAGTCGCCGATGTAAAAGCTCTGGGCTTTACTTTGGCATTGTGATATCTGGCGATCCTTTGTTAGTAGGTGGCAATCTTGACATAGGCATCCTCCCTCTTTTCTTCTATGAGATCTAGATCTTGGCATCTTTCTCGGATGTTCGTCTGTTCAGAATAGAGTGCCGATCGGTAGGATGGGAGGCCGACCTCTACTGGTATCATCGCTTTAGAGCCGTAGATAAGAGAGAATGGCATTTGGTGAGTGCCTGTCCTTGGTGAAGTTCTATAAGACCACAAGACACTCTGCCGTTCTTCAGTCCAGTTGCCTTTCGCCTCACCCAGCCGTTTCTTTAACCCTTTCAGAATGGTCAGGTTGGAGACTTTCATCATTCCGTTCCTTTGAGGATGAGTGACTGAGGTGAATCTCAAATTGATGTTCAGGCCTTGGAAAAAACCTCTGAAGGTAGAGCTATCGAACTGCTTGCCATTATCTATAATGAAAACGTTAGGTAAGCCATACCTGTGGATGATGTTTCTCCATGCGAAGTTCTTGACCCTCTCTGCCATAATCGTCACTAAGGGCTCTGCTTCAATCCATTTGGAGAAGTGGTCGACTGCCACAATGAGAAACTTCATCTGCCTTTTGCCTTGGGGAAAAGGTCCCAGGATATCCAAATCCCATTGATCAAATGGCCAAGCGACTCTGATCGACTGCTGGTCTGCTCTGTGCAGACTTATGACCCTTCCATGAGCTTGGCATTACGGGCATCTCCTTACTTTCTCCTGAGCATCCTTGAAAATGTTTGGCCAAAAGTGTCATGTTTAGAGTACTTTCCTTGCCATGGCTCTGTTAGCCTCATATGCCCCACGGATGCCTTCATGAACCTCCCTAAGGATGTAATCTCCTTCTTCCTCCGTTACGCATTTGAGCCAGGGATGACTGAAAGCTTTTTTGTACAAGTCACCGTTAATAATGGAGTAATTGAGGGATTTACATGATACCTTTCGAGCTTCGGTTTTATCCTCCAGCATCTGTCCTGTCTGCAGGTACTGCTTGATCGTGCTCATTCAGGTTTCTTCCCCTCGATCTCCATCATTTCCGGCTCGTATAAGGAGGGGGAGGTTTGGTTAATGACAGTAATATATTCTTCTATTATGCCTTGCTTGGAAGCAGACATTTTTACCAGGCGATCGGCTTCAGATGTTTGATCTCTCGGCACCTTCTGGAGGTTCCATTCTGATCCAGATTCTTCGAGCATTTTGCTAGCGGCCTTGACCTTCGCCAAATACTGGATCATGCTGGCTTCTCTGGCTTTGAAGGTGCCCAAGACTTGGCTTGTCATGAGTTGAGAGTCGCTTTAATGGTTACTGACTCCGGTCGGATGGCATGGAGCAGCCTCAATCCTTGAAGAAGCGCCTCGTACTCTGCTATGTTATTAGAAGCTTTAAAATTAAGCTTTATTGCATACCTTGTTGCAATGCCCAAGGGGCCTGTTATTACTATGCCCACGCCTCCTCGAGTGTCATTTGTTGTGCCGTCCACTATCATTTCCCAACTTGGGCATTTGGGCCGACCTTGTGGTTCTCCACCGGCGTATTTAGCAACAAAATCTGCCAAAGCCTGAGCCTTTATTGCCGTTCTAGGCTCGTACCTCACATCCCATGATTGTAGCTTGATCGCCCATCCCACCATCTTGCCCTCCAGGTCCGGTGTCTGAAGAATTTTCCTGATCGGATGACCCGATCGGACCACTATTGTGTGAGCTTCAAAGTATTGTCTTAGCTTTCTTGCGCACATCACGAGGGCGATGATGAGTTGCTCGACCGGTCCTTTCTTTGAGTCTGCACCCCTGAGTACTTGGCTGACATAATACACTGGCAGTTGTTGGGTCCCTTCTTCCCTTACTAGGACACCTACAACGGCTTCACCAGAGGTGGACAAATAAAGGTACAAGTTTTCACCTGGTATCGATCGGCTGAGCAACGGTGGGTTAGTAAGGAATTGCTTTAATTCTTCGAAGGCTTGTTGGCAGTCCTCTCCCCACTTGAAGGTCTCGCTCTTCCTTAGCTTTTTGAAGAAAGTTGTGCATCGCTTGGCTGAGGAGGAGATGAATCATCCTAGGGCAGTGATTCTCCCGTTCAGCCTCTGGACGTCTTTTATGCTCCTGGGGGGGGGGGGGGGGAGGGGGGGCATCTCGAGGATGGCTTTTATTTTCTCCGGATTGGCTTCAATCCCCTTCTGGGAAACCATGAAGCCCAAAAACTTTCCTGAAGGAACTCCGAAGATGCATTTTTCGGGGTTGAGCTTCATTCGGAACTTATTTAGTGTGTTCAAAACTTTGGCCAGATTGGCGGGATGTTCTTCAGGGCTCTTGCTTTTAACGATCATGTCGTCCACGTATACCTCCACATTCTGCCCGATTTGGCCTTTGAAAATTTTATTCATGAGATGCTGATACATGGCACTGGCATTCTTCAGACCGAACGGCATCACCCTGTAGCAAAAGGTTCCGTCGTCTATAATGAAACTGGTCTTTTCCTGATCTAAAAGCCACATCAGGATCTGGTGGTAACCAGCGTACGCGTCGAGGAGGGAGTAAATGGCATGGCCAGCAGTGGCATCCACTAGTTGGTCTATACTTGGCAGGGGGTAGTTGTCTTTGGGACATGCTTTATTGAGATCCGTGAAGTCCACGCACATCCGCAGCTTCCCTAACTTCTTCTTTACTAGGACCACATTGGCGAGCCACTCGGGATAGTCTAGCTCTCAGATTATTCCGGTCTTAAGTAGCCTATCCACCTCCTCAGATATAAATTTCCTCCGATCGGGTGCATGCCTCCGAAGCTTTTGCCTGACCGGGGGATGAGTTGGGTCCACATTTAACTTGTGGGGTGATCACTTTTGGGTCTATGCTAGGGATATCCTCTAGGTTCCAAGTGAAGAACGCTTGGTTTATAATCAAGACCCGCATGACAGCATCTTCTGTTTCTGTGTCCATGCTGGTCCCGACTTGAACACTTTTTCTTTTGACAGCGCCCTTATCTTCACCTCTTCGGCAGGGTCCATTCCTGGTCTCTCAACCTGCTCAGATCGCTCCAGACCCGGCTCGACAATCATGGCCTCCCTTTGCTGCTTTATCATGGTAATGTACGCCTCGCGTGATGCTTTTTGATCGCCTCTCAAGATGGCGACGCCCCCTCTTTTTGGGATTTTCATCACCATGTACCGTACGCTGGTGACAGCTCCGGTTTGGAAAAGCAGCGGCTTGCCAAAAATGGCATTATAGGCAAAAGTCATGTCAATCACCATAAAAATTACCTTGCAAATATGAGCGATTGCCTCTTGGCCTAGTTCTACGAAGAGCTCAACGGATCCCACCACTGGGACAGTAGCATTGCCAAGCCCGATCAGTGGTGTGGCGTTTGGTTTCAGCTCTCCAATCGGGAGTCCCATGGCTCGGTAGGCCTGAAGGGTGAGTACGTTGACAGCACTGCCATTGTCTACCAGAATTATTTTCACATCGAAGTTGTTAATCCGAGCTCTTACAATGAGAGCGTCCTCATGTGGAAACATGACGTCTCGTGCGTCTTCGCTAGATATGGTGACTGAGGCTGGCTGTTCGGCCTGGTGGGAGAGGTAGACACCATTTCCCTTTCTTTTTCTCGAGAGGTCTTCTCCGTAGGATGATCCTCCGGTGATCATATTTATTGCCCCGGCATAAGGCCTGCGCGGGTGGGCATTCCTCGGGTTTCTATGCTCGTCTTCATCATCTAAGCCAGAATCATCCCTGCGAGGCTTCGACTATCTACAGGAACTCTCCCCTCTAGCCGTGCCTATGAATTTTCTGAGGGACCCTCTTCGTATCAACCTTTTGATTTCCTTCTTCAGCGAGGTACACTCGTCAGTCTAGTGACCGACGTCTTTGTGAAACTCGCAATATTTATTATGGTCCCTCCCAATTATGCTTCTTTCGGACAATGGCCTAGGCAAGTTGACCTTGCTCTGCTTTTCCTTAATCCACATCAGCACTGTGGTTGGGTTGGCATTGAGTGGAGTGAAATTTTTGACCGGGCGATCATCCGATCGCTCTGTCCTGCCACGACCAGACTCCTTCCTTTTGCCTGAATTCCCGGAAGTTGTAGCTCGGTGTGGGCTTTTCACTGTCCGTTCGGATCCGGAAGCTCTATTGAATGAGCGACTGTCCGGGTATTGTAGCCGATCCATCACATTGGTCCTTCTTCCCCTGCTGGACCTTAGGGCATCATCCAGTTGGATGTGCTGCCTAGCCCTCTCCATTATATCGGCAAAACTGGTGGGGAGTCTTGTTGTTATTGATTCGAATAATGGACGATCCGTGATGCCCCCAGCCAAGGCATTATTCGCCATTTCAACGTTTACGTTCCTCACCTCAGACATGGTAGCTTGGAACCTATCGATGTAGTCTCGAAGACTTTTATCGGGTCTCTGATAGAGATTGCACATGTCGTTCACCGTCTTTGGCGCACGCGTTTGCACAATAAACCTCGTGGTGAATAGCTCCTTTAGTTGTCTGAATGAGGTAATCAATTCCTGGGGCAGCTTGTGGAACCAATTTAGGGTGCCTCCTCCCAAGGTGGTGGGGAAGACTTTATAGGCTACCCTCTCGTCGTAGGTGTATACCTGTACCTTAGTCAGATACTTTGCCAAGTGAGTGGTAGGGTCAGTTTTACCTGTGTACTTTTCCATTACCACGTCTCTCCAATTGGGAGGAAGCTCGAAGTATGTGATCTCCCTGCAGAAAGGGGAGGCGGTGTTCCCGCATGTGTTCCCCTCAAACGCACCTTTTCTGGGGGCGATGAAGCCTAACTGCCTGAGCTTCTGCTTAAACAAACTAGAAGCGGTCACTATCCGAACGGACTCACCCAAGGCAATCTATTCCCAATCGGACCTGTTTGAGGGGGGACAATTGATAACCCTGCAAATATCATTTGCATAAAGGCCCATCCAGTCGGCCTAGTCCATTGGCAAGGCCCAAGGCCTAATAGCAGAGAGTAGCAGGCGTGAACTCCAAGGCAGCGCACACGCCCGATCGGCGGATGTGACCGCCAGTCTCATCAGCCGTCTAACACAAGGCAGCGCCCATGCCAACCACCTGCTCCCTGTCACGTCGCCGCATACCTACTCTGACTGTTAATTATTACTCCCCAGGCACTCAAGTGCACCTCAACTGTCTCTTATAAATAGCTCAACTGTCTCTAGCATTCTATCTCTAAGCATTCTCTCTCTAAAAGCTACTAACTTAAGATTCGGAGTGCTTACGCCTGGTCTGACCAGACTCTTTCTCTTGCAGGATCTACTCATCCGATCGGATCTTACGCTACAGATTAGTCAGCTCTCCCTTTATTTAGATAAAGACTTTCTGTGCTTAATCATGACTTTAATATCCCCAATTAAATTTTGGAAGTCATTGATACGATTATTTGCTTATCTGCTTTGACTAAAGGTCATCCCTAAGTTAACTAGCAACTAGTCGCGTTGTCCAATCGGATATGCTTAGCAAACCTGAAGCATAAAGAATAAAAATTCTTCTCTTGATCGGTCGAATGATGATGAGGGGACAAAAAATTGAGACTATCGACAAGATTGACAAAAGCGTATCTAACAACAAAACCTTGAATCTCCATAACAATATTGATGATGGCCTAATGGCTGAAACGTTGATTGATGCAGTTATACTCGTTATATCATTTGACTCTACTGCAAGCAAGAAAACTTCCTTAGCATCCACTATTAGAAAATTAGTGATTACCGACAGAAAATCACTACTTTTCGTCGGGAAACAAAATTACCGACGGACAAAGTAGTTGGAGAAACGGCTGTTAGTAAATTTTTTGACGAAAAATAGTGTGACCGTCTATAAAATTTTCGATGGAAAGAAGCATTTTGTTGTAAATTTTGTGACGAAAACTTATCTTCCATCGGTAATAGTTACAACATAACTCATATTTTCGTCGGTAAATTTACTTATGAAACGGATCCTTTAGTTGAAATATTTACCTACGGAACGAAGCTTTCTGCCGATAAATTTATTTACGGTACAACACAGTTCGTCTGAAAATTTACCTATGGCATCCACTATTCCATCAAGAAAGTTATTACAGTTTATTCTTGCTTTTTTACATTTAATTTTTAAATGATAGAATCATCAATGGTAATATAATATAAAAATTATAATGTACAAAAATATCAATTTTTCCTATAATTTTACTAACATTCCACCGGGAATTAACTACATAATTTCTTTCCGTCGAAAATAATTTTTCCATTTTCTTTAGTGATCATTTCCCTGCTAACCGACTGACAATTATTCAGCAACCATCAGTTATATAATTCTCGACACTAATTACCATCTGTAATTCACTTATCAACATAAATAAACAAAAGAAAAGAATTAGATGAATATTCAGTATATCTCAAAAAAATAAAAAAATAAAAAAATACTTGGCTAACAATTTTGATCTACTAAGATAAGCGACAATAGGTCTGCTATCAGACTTCCATAAAAGTATACCATTGCCAGGTGCTATCAGTACTGACATAGATGTAATCACAAATAACACGCTGTTATTGTCACTACGCTTAGAACCTGCAACCAATTGACATTACAGGGCAGAAATAAACAATTTACCGAAATTGAAAAAGAAAAAACATTATAAGCAACAATGATAATTTCTAGCAGAATCTTAGAAATCGGAGATCTACAATTTGAATTATTTTTAACTACTATCAAATTCACGTTCCCACGATGAATCTTGGATATTACAGCTTTTAATCCTATAAACAAAGAATCACCTGCACCTTGTCTTTGAATATCTATTTGATAGATAAAAAACATCTAAAACAGCATGGAATCATGGAATATTGTTAATGACATGCAATACAATTGAGAGACGTAGCCAGGAATTCAATCCAGTGGAGTCAAAACTTACCATTTATAAAAAATTCATTTACATAAAAATATGTATAAATAAGATTTTTTTTAAATAATAAAATCGGTATAAATTTGTTATTTAAATTTATTTTTTAACTGTATTAAAATATTGAAAATTATATATATCAACTTTTAAGAAGTCAAATATGGACATTTTTATTAATGGTTAATATGAAAAAAATGGTTCGCATTTATTGAATAAGAGCAAATCAGTACTATTTTAATATATTGAAGGTTTTTTTTAAAAAATAAATAAATAAATTTTAGAGATAAATATATATTATTTTTAATAATTTAAAAGTAAATTTAGACTTTATCATTAAAAAATAAAAAAAACTCATTTAAATATTTTAGTAGAGTAGAGTCAATTTAAAAAAAAAGTTAAATTTATAGAATAATTTTAAATTTTTTTTATAATTAAGTAAAATCATTTTTAAAAAAAATTGAAACTATAAAGATAAATTTAAAATTTTTATAGTTGAATGGAGTGAACTGACACCACTCAGCAAAGGATGGCCCATCACAATTGACATAACTGATAAATGAATCCAATAAACGTCCACCCTTTAGCATATATTATTCAAAATGACTAACTTTCATATTCCACGTGGCTAGCTTAGTTGCTTCCACTTGGCAGAATATCCCTGCAAGCTACTCTTTTTCTAATAAATAGATGGATTTGATAATTATTTTTTTATTTTTTGATGAATGTCCTACTTATAAATAATATCTACTTTGAAAATGTTTTATGAATGCAGCTTATATTTTTTAACCTAAAATCTTACATTCCCTTAATATATTAATGTCATTCATGCCATCGAATTTTGCAATCTGGATGATATTGCACTGCCCTACAATACATGTAGCTTCATTTTAGACAACAGAATCTCCTGCTTGCATGCATTGTTATCAGAGAAGAGCATAGAAAAGAATTAACAATAAGAGTGCCATAATATAGAGAGAGTAATAGCTGAATTTTGAGTAGTGAGGTCTTCATGCATTCTTAAAGCATTTAAAGGGTTAACAATTATGACATATTAGGAGTTGTAAGTGCAGTGAAGCCATTAAATAAAATCACCATGTAGATAATGTGTCAATCTCATATCACACAATACACATATAAGCAAAACGAAATCTGCCATTTTCTTCTTATCCTTAACAAATTAAATCATCTTTTAGTTTTCATTAAGGCAAAGTCTTCATCTTTATCTTCTCCAATTCCTATTCATAGTTGATATTGTACTGTGGAAAATACCCAAATGTTGATCCCGATAACACATCGGGGGGGGGGGGGGGGGGGGGGGGGGGGGGGGGAGTGAATTGGGTGTCTTAAAATTTTTGCTCAATTTCGGGCGGAATAGAACTGAAGTGTTCTGGAGATATTTTCTGGTTTGAGCAGAACATAAAAATATGCAATTGATGAATGCAAAATGTGAAAAAAAAAAACAGAATACACAATAAATCCCTTTTAAAACAGATTTGAACCTTACAGTAAATCAATAAAAAATAACATAAATGATTTTGAAAGACTTCTTTTAAATCAACACAAAAATTAACAAGAACAGAACAGTTGAATCTTTTAGAAACAGAACAGAGAAGAGGGGAGAAGAATGAGATCAATACAAATGATTTATAGTGGTTCGACCCAACTGCCTACATCCACTCTCCAGACACCGTCTTGAGTTTTTCTCTCAACTAACAACTGTTTTAATGGGTAAGAGTTAAAAGCAATATATAATCCTAATATATTTTCTACCCACAATTTTTTTTCCAAGTAAAAGATGTAAACACTTACTAGAATTTCCTAAAGTTCTAGACAACCCTTTCTCACAACCTTTTACAAAGATACCTCACACAAAAACCATAACAAAAAAGCTATAATCTAGTTGAGGAGAATGATAATGAATGAAGTACATGATGTGGAAATTAGCTTGAATAAGATGAAAACTTGTATGCCAAGAGATAAAAATAATTTCCAACTTCTCTAAACTTTTTGGAAGCCAAAACAACTTGAATTTATAGCCAATAACTCAATGTACCCGCTGCAGTTCAAAAACTAACTGTTATGTGTAAGACAGATTTGTTAAAAATCAAAAACTAGCCGTTATTTTATCTTTTAGTGAAAAGAAGAGCCGCTGTTCTGTTATGATAGAACAGAAAACTTTTCCAAATTATTTTCTAGTATCCTTTCTGCTTAACTTTTCAAAATACTTTCTAACAGGTTTTCTAAAAGAATGTTTGACAAATTATAGAGAATTATTTTAGAATACCCTTTTAAAATATCTTTTCTGTTTATAGAGAAACACTGTTCTACTATGACAAAACAAAAAACTTTTTCAAAACATTTTCTAATATCCTTTCTGCTTAACTTTCTAAATGTTTTCTAACAGTTTTTCTAAAAAATTTTTTGAAAAATTACAAACAATCATTTTAGAATACCTTTTTAAAACATCTTTTCTATTTATAGAGAAACACTTTTTTTTTGTTTTCAATAGAACACGTATTTTGTTTGCAACAGAATACCATTTTAGAATACTTTTTAATGCATGTAAAATTATTTTTATGTAGGGAAAGAGATTTATGATGCATGAACATATATATAAAACTCTTCAAAAGATTTTACATAATTAATACCCTAACTTGTTGAATTTTCAACAGAACTTGAAACTCTAAATTCTTCATGTAATTGGCTTGCATCCTTAATTTTAATCTTGCACATCTTAGTGGAGTTTGACCTGAAATATAAGCAAATAAATAGAATTTTTATGAAATTTATACAAGGTTTGATTATCATCAAAATTGTGATATAGCCCTGATCCAACAATCTCCCCCTTTTTTATGATGACAAAATTTTAATAAACTTGGCTAAAAGTCTATCTTGGTTAGTGTAAGTATGCTCCCCCTTACTATATGCCCGGGGGATATATACAAGTATAATCCTTATAAATATGCACAAGGAAAATATATATACCAAAATTTAGAACATAATTGTTAGCAATAAAAGCAGTTCTGTATCAGACCATAAAATAATATCAACTATCAGATCTTCAACTAAGCATATCACATATTCCCAGCACATCACATATATAATTGAATCATATATTCCTAATTCTTAAATAAAAATCAACCAACACACATATCAACATATATCAGCATATCCCAAACATGAATAATTAAAATTCCAGATAACTAGCATGAACATAGACATAATCATAAAAATATAACATAAACATAAACATAAACATAACACATATTATTCTCCCCCTTTTTGTCATTAGTTAAAAAAGAAGATACAGAAACCTGTTCAATAAAAGAAAATAAACAGCAAAAGGCACCAAATGTTTTGCCAGGAAGATGTTAGCAGGCTCAAAATAAATTTTTCAAAAGGTAGGAATAAGAATAATAATAAAATTAGGCTGAAAGGGGATTTTGGTTAGTTCCTCTGTTGAGTAGTAGCAATATCAGTGATAAAATTTTGGAGCTGGCCAAGAGAAGAAGCCAATTCCTCATTGAGGGTCACAAACTTTATTTCCAAATCAAAAGTAGAATGCTCACCAGTAGGGACAGCAGGAGATGAATCATGAGAATTAAATGAAGTAGAATGCTGACCAGAAGTATGAGAGACTTCAGCTACTTGAGTTGGAGCAATATGCCCCTTCTGATTCTTAAGAGCAGTAAGTTGGGCAGTTGCCAAAGCGAGGTCCTTTGCTTCTATATCAATAGGTTGATCTATTTCATGTGTTGCTTTTGATTCATTACCTGTTCTAGATTCACTACTCTGTTTTGATTCCCTACTTTTGTCAGAATCATTACCTTGTTTTGCTTCACTTTCCTCACCAGAGTCACTGTCATGTTCTGCTTCGCCATCTGAGCTAGTCATATCCTTACTGGATACAGCCATATTAGTTTTAGGAGTGTGTTGTGGTTTCCCAGATGCATCAGAGGTTTCATTCTGAGTTGAATCACTAGCAGCAACACTTTCCTCCTCCTTAGACTCAACTGGCTCCTCTTCTTCTGCAATAGACTCATTAGAACTATCTACAATAATTTGAGCTTCCTCCTTATCATCCTCATAGTGAGACCGAATATGTTCATTACCAAACTCTGCAAGTTTTGCCTCTTGGATAATCAAGAAAAGATTTTTGGCTAGGTAGGAAGCAATGTTTGGAGGAAAAATTTTAAGCTTTTCAGCAAGATTGGTTGAAGATGGTTCTGGAATAGGTTTAGAAATAGGTATACTGCGGGTTCTCTTGGTAATAGGTTGTGCAGCAGATTCTATTTTCCTTTTTCCTACAGCTTTTGTCTTATTTATAGAGTCCTCAAAAAAATTTCTTGAAATTAAATGCCACTTTTCAAGGTTTCCACACATTAAAGACAAGTCAATTTTCCAAAACACAAACAACGTAGTCAACAAAAGAGCATATGGCATCCTGACTTTGGACTTGTTGTCACACATATTGTTAAATAACAAAAATGGCAGATTGATAGACTTCCCTTTTAAAAAGTGCCATAAAATACAGTCATCAATAGTAGCCAAAAAGGTTGCACTACCCGATCTAGGCAATAAATAATCACAGATATATTTGTGGAGGGCTCTAAATCTAGTTGCCATACACATAGAGGGAGGGTTGTTTCTAAGATTTTCAAGCCCGATTGTATCTCTAAGAAATTTTGCTCTATTAAAATTTTGAATTACAGCAGTTCATATTTTCTATCAACTTTAGCACCAACCAAAGGAATGGAAAATACCTTTGAGAGCAAATTTGGAGTAACCTTAAAGTCCTTTCCCCCAATCTGAACTTGAAAACTGTTGGCAGTGATGTTTTTCATAGACCCATAAAAAATCTTCACCAAATTTGGGTAGAACACCGAATTTGAGTACGTGATGAAAGATTTCCAACCTTGCTTCTCCATCCATTTGCTCAAATCAGGAGCAAATTCTACAATAGCATCCCAGTCGATGGTTTTTGAAGGAAGAATGATAAATTTTATTTTGGGTGCGGTTATCGGTGGTGATTCAATGGGTTTCTTGCTTTTGTGTTTGGATGTTTCTGATTTAAAGGGTTTACGGTTAGCTTTGGATTTGAATCGCACCATGGGGTATAAGAGATTAGGGTTTACAAAGAAAATTGTAGAGATTAGAAAAGAAAGAACAAAGAGAAAACACAAAGGAAAAAAAACAATGTTGAAGAGAGAGAGAATAAAGGAAAGAGAAAAATCTTTTAAATTTATGAAAAAAAAATATGAAAGGACAACTCATTTAAGAGAGGTTTTCCTTCCTAAGGAGATAAGCACCAATTTTGAATAAAAGATAAACTGTTCCCACTCATTTTATAGACACACTAAATATTTGCATAAACACACTGTATAAAACTGCAGGAACTGGGTTTTAGGCGAAAAAAAATAAAATTTTCTTTTTCTCCCGGACAGTTATGAAAAAGCAAAAACAGAGAATAAAAAGGACTATTTTGTCTTTTCATGACTTTTTACAACTAAACACGCAAAAGATCACATCAACAGGTATCACAACAAGTCAGATAGCATTGCAAAAAGTCATATTACTTTTCTAATAAAATAAAAGACATATTAGAACATGTAACTTTTCTACCTTAACAGAAAACATAACAGAACAGATAATTGATCTGCTTTCAACATAAACCATATCAAATATATAACTAAAATATTTTTGATTAAATAGAGCAGAAAGATTACCTCATTTGAGAGCTTATTCCACTGCAATATCAATGCCCAATTTTCTTCTGATTTGGCAGAATTGATCTTCTTTTAGAGGTTTGGTGAATATACCAGCTAGCTGTTGTTCTGTTGGAATGAATTCTAGCATAATATCACCACGTTGAATATGATCTCTCATAAAGTGGTGTCTGATTTCTATGTATTTAGTTCTAGAATGTAGAATTGGATTTTTTTGTAAGATTGATTGCATTGGTGTTGTCATAGAAAATTGGAACTTGATCAAATTCAATTCCATAATCCATTAATTGCTGTCTGATTGACAAAACTTGTGCAACACGTCCTCCAGCTGTAATATATTCTACTTCTGCTGCAGATAGAGCCATAGAGTTTTGTTTTCTGCTTGACCAAGTAATTAGAGAATTGCCAATAAAGTGACAAGCACCAGAAGTGCTCTTTCTGTCAATTTTACACCCAGCATAGTCTGCATCAGAATATCCAATTAGATCAAGAGAACCATTCTTTGACTACCATAACCCTAGTTCTAGATTTCCAACTAGATAATGTAGAATTCTCTTTACTGCAGACAAATGTGACTCTTTTGAAGCAGATTGGAACCTAGCAAACAGACACACACTTAAGTGAATATCTAGTCTACTTCCTATCAAGTAGAGCAATGATTCGATCATGCCTCTATAAATTTTTTCATCAACACTCTTGCCTTTTTCATCTTTTTCCAGCTTGATTGAGGGACTCATAGGCTACTGGCAGACTTAGCTTCTATCATTTTGAACTTCTTAATAAACTCCCTTGTATATTTTAGCTGACTTATGAAAATTCCACTTTTGCATTGTTTAATTTGCAATCCCAAAAAGAATGTGATTTCTCCCATTAAACTCATTTCAAATTCCTGCTTCATAACAAACTCAAAATCTTTGCACATAGACATATTAGTAGAACAAAAAATAATGTCATCAACATAACTTTGTACTAATAAAATATGAGATGAATAATGCTTTGTAAAAAGTGCATTATCAACTTTTCCTCTTTAAGACCATGAGCAAGAAAAAAACAAATCAGTCTTTCTTACCAAGCTCTAGGAGCTTGTCTCAAACCATATAAAGCCTTTTTGAGTTTGTAAACGTATTCTGGATGTTCTGGATTTTTAAAAGCAGGAGGTTGAGCTACATGAACTTCTTCATTTAAGAATCCATTTAAAAATGCACTTTTC
This sequence comes from Excoecaria cochinchinensis, assembly GCA_947683425.1. NCBI lineage: Eukaryota > Viridiplantae > Streptophyta > Magnoliopsida > Malpighiales > Euphorbiaceae > Excoecaria > Excoecaria cochinchinensis. The sequence goes on from CANTUQ010000058.1 coordinate 1,245,371, forward strand.
ACATCCATTTGATAAAGTTTGAAATTCTTGAAACATGCATATGCACACAAAATTCTTATTGCTTCTAATCTAGCTACAGGTGCAAAAGTTTCATCGAAATCAATACCTTCTTCTTGATTGTAGCCTTGAGCAACTAATCTTGCTTTATTTCTCACTACATTTCCTTGTTCATTAATCTTGTTTCTAAAAATGCATTTACTACCAATAATAAAACAATTTGAAGGTTTGGGAACTAGATACCAAACTTTATTTCTCTTAAATTGATTTAATTCTTCTTGCATAGCAAGAATCCATTTTTTATCATTTTGAGCATCAATAAAATTTTTAGCTTCTAGTTGAGAAACAAAAGCTACATTACCATAGTATTCGTGCATTGCTCTTCTGGCCATCATTTTCTCTAATGGTTCTATCAGTAGGTTTTTTTTTTGGGTGATATCTGTGAAACTTTTAGTCCTTAGGCAACTCTGCTGGTTATTCTGTATTTTGTTGATCTGCTGATCTTTCTATTGATTGTTCTATCTGGTTTGCCTGATATTGATCTGCTTGCTTTTCTGCTAGTTGATATGCTTTTAGATGTCCAGAAAAATTTCCAGATCTGTCATCCTGATATGCTTGCTGATTTGATGACTTTTTTGTGTGATTTTTCTCTCTTGTCTTTTTGTTCATTTCAACCACTTCTTCATCTGTAACAACATCAGAAAAACTCCTTTCTCTAGTGTAGATGTCAGCATAATCAAATTTAACATTTATAGACTCTTCTACAACCAAAGTTCTTCTATTAAAGACTATATATACTTTGCTATTTGAAGAATAACCATACCTTCATCAGATTTTACATCAAATTTACCTACATTACTCTTGTAATTAAAAATAAAGCACTTACAGCCGAAAGGTTAAAAATAACTAATGTTTGGCTTTTTGTCCTTTCAGAGCTCATATGGAGTCTTGTTTAGAACTGATCTGACAAGTGTTATTGTGAGACCCCTTACCCGTACTTAGGCGATCCTATCCCATGAGGAGTAAGATGTCGTACAAGTCAGGGTGCAACTAAACAAAGCATAGATAAACATACACAAAAGCGAGGTAATTAAAAACTTTTGTGAAGTATAAGAAAGCGAAAGCTGATCATGCATTAATATAACGGAAGCATTACATTACTGTTCTGATCAACTAAGAAACACAACAATTAAGTACAAATCCCAAATTACATAAACAAAAGCGGAAACTATTACAAAACCAATATAAGAGAGTTCTATACAAAAAGAATCTCAAAATACAAAAACTCAGTCCTATTCTAAACCCTGCTGCGTTGGCTTAGACTGCGGCGACTCTCCCAAAGCAACTCCTTCCGCACCTGCACGGGTAAACACACCGTGCTAAGCGATAAACGCTTAGTGGGGAAACACACATATAGCATAAGGACAACCATTCACAACGGTCGTCAAGGCAAAACATAAGCGTACATCATAATATACCATACACATAGCATATCAATTGCATAAGCATGCATATACTAAGCCATACATTCAGAAGTTCATAACAATATTCATATTCCCATAACAGATTATACTTTTCATTTATGAGTTTACACACGTATCACAAACATTTCCTCATAACACAATTCATACTAGGCACCTGCTGACTCGAGGGAGTGGATAACGAGTATACGGACAGTACTTTATGGGTACGAGCCAGTCACAAATAGTACCTTACGGGTACGAATCGAAAAACCAAGATACTTTTAACTTTCACAAAACATTTTCAAAAGAGATCTTAAATAAGATCCGAGCACATAGGGGTTCGCGAGGAACCAAGCGGGGACCTGATCAAACGAAACTGAGGGCTGCAGCTATACGACTCTATTAGGCATGCCTAACTATCCACTTTCTAGACTCTAGCAGGTCATGCATAAACCATTCAATCCATTTCATAACATTCCAAAATCATCATCATATATGTACATAGTCGTATCATGGATCCGCATGCATATAATTCATAAGGCATCAAGCATAAATCTCATAGACATTAAAGGAAACTGGAGTTCAAAAACAGCACACAACAAAAGAAAACTCATTCAGCGTACAAGGAGCTATCGCGCTCGCAACGTTTGTCGCGCTCGCGACAGAGACCAAAGTCTCTTCGCTGCGCGTACGCGATGGATTTCGCGATCACGAGGAGGACGGAAGGGCCAGGCTCTGTCGCGCTCGCGACGGATGTCGCGATTGCGATAGAGGACAAATATTGCTGTCGCGGGCTCGCGACGAATCGCGTGCTCGCGATAGCACTTAGCCAGCATTGCGCTCTGTCGCGATCGCGACGTATGTCGCGCTCGCGACAGAGGGTGCTCAACACTTCGGCTATCGCGGGCTCGCGACAGCGAAGCTCTAAAACGCATCTCTGTCACGCTCGCGACAGCATCGGGTTTTCCAAAATCTGCAGATTTTCTTGCTCCCACAATCAACCACAAACACACAAAACTCATCCAAGAACCTCTTACCTCAAATCCAGCCATCCGTTAGCATCAACAACCATCGTATAACATTAATCAACAAGAAATTTCACACAATTCGTTAATTTAAACCTCCAATTCCAAGAATCATCCAAAACCTCCAATTTATACACAAAACCACATTAACTCTAACATTATCACAATTAACTCATACTCTTGCAAGATCCATATTTCAAAACAAAAACCCATAGCATATACATCAAAATAAAGAACATATAACAACCGAATTTAAAAAAAAAACATCAAATCTCATATATAGACATATATATATATATACATGAAAACCAAGAAATTCCCAAACCTCAAAATCCTTAGCTCCTATTGCTTGGATCCACTAGTTCCAGCCTTCTCTTTGCCCTTTGGCTCGCGAGGAGGCTCAACTAAGCACAAACAAGCACCCAAACAACAAAAACACAAACCCTAACTTAGATCCAACCCAAGAAGAAGAAGAAGAAAATGCACGAATAACACAAGGAAAAAGCAAGAACTTACCAAGGAAGATGTAAGGGAGTAATTAATTCTACCACTTGAGCTTGAATCTAAGTAAAACACTTAGGAGAGTGCAAAGAAGGAAGAAAGAAGAAGAAGGAAGAGAGAAAACGGGAAATGGGTTTCAAAATCTGCTTTTTCCCTTTTCATTTTCTCTTTCCCATCTTTCTTTCCCCTTTACACATGTCAACCATCTAGTGGAGGAGATTACTTACTCACACCCTAACTAAATGTATCACATGCACACAATGAAACACCCTAATAATGCACCCTACACATGTATGAATGCATACACACCACAATAACCCACTAGTGCATATCCTACTATGGTATGATCAACCACACATAATGCAACTCCCATGCACACACACTACAATGGTGCACTCATGCACACACAAACCTGTCCCAACTAATTCACACCATGGTGCAACACATACACACACGCACCAGAAAAATCCCAAATCATACAATATTACCAAAATGCCCTTATTATACTAGACTCATGCAAATGCACACACATACATATATGGCTCATTCAACTAGGGGGCAAACGGGTTGTGACAGTTATGTTCAAGATATAACAAGAAGTATTCACCGTTTTTGCCCAGAAGTACTTTGGAAGATTATTTTCATTGATCATTATTCTGGCCATCTCCTGAAGTGTTATGTTTTTCCTTTTTACTATAACGTTCTGTTGGGTTGTTCTGGCAGCTAAAAAACTATGACGAATTTTAGAACTATTGGAATACTCCTCAAAACTTGTATTTTCGAATTCTCCTTCATAATCACTCCTTATGCTTGCGATCATATACCCTTTCTCATTTTGTAATTTCTTGCTCAATTTTTCAAATGACTTGAATGCCTCACTTTTGTGAGTAAGAAATAATGTCCAAGTATATCTTTTGTAATCATCCACTATAACAAATACATGAACTTTTCCACCAATACTTACAGGACTTATTGGTCCAAACAAATCTAAGTGTAAAAGCTCTAATGTTTTCTTGGATGAGATTTCACCTTTTAACTTGTGGGAAGTTCTAGTCTGTTTCTCAAGTTGACAAGCCTTACAAATGTAATCTCTTTCAAAATTCATCTTTGGCATCCCTTTGAGAAGATTTTTCCTAGTAAGCTTCTCCATGGCTTGAATGCTAGCATGATCAAGTTTCTTGTGCCAGAGTACACTTAAATTTTCTTATGTTATCAAGCACTTTAGATCACTTTATTGAAGCTCTTCTATATTGAATTGATAAATATTTCCATATCTGTGCCCTGCTAGAACTGGCTGATCTGTTCCAACATCTTCTATTCTGCAGTGATCCTTCTCAAAGATCACTCTTCTATTTCTATCACAGATTTGGTTGATACTTAACAAGTTGAACTTTAATTCATCAACAAGTGAGACATCTTCTATCTTTGGATTAGAGCCAACAGTTCCTATCCTAATTATTTTCCCTTTTCTGTTATCACCAAAAGTGACTTTTCCACCATCTCTCATAGTTAATTTTAAAAACTTTGATCTGTTTCCAGTCATGTGCCTAGAGCATCCACTATCCAAGTACCATTTTTCTGATCTGGAGCTTTTGAGGCATATCTGCAAGGAAATTATACAGATTTAGGTACCCAATCATTCTTGGGTCCTCGTGGCTTAGTGACAGCATGTACATTATTTTTAACAACCCATATTTGTTTTTCAGAACTAGCATTTCTCTTATAATAGCAGAATTTAGACATGTGGCCTCCTCTACTGCAGTAAAAGCAAGTGAAAGAATTGGTAGAAAAATTGTTCATATAATAATTACTTTTATAATCCTTTTTATGAGTATGCTTCATTTTATACTTGTAATTATGTCTAGATGTGCTTGCATGCAACTTCATATTTTGTTTTCTGTTTTCATCACATACACAAACTTTTTTTCCTTTGTCATTACATTTTTCTTGCAATCCAATATATTTGTTTTCTAAGTTAGAAAATTCATTTTTTACATCAATTTCTTTCTGTTTTACATGCTCAAGTTCTTGCCTTAATGCATCATGTTGTTTTCTTAATTCAATATGATTTATTTTAAGCATGCAATATTTATAATGCACTTTTTCAAAATATACCAGCATGTTTTCATATTCATTTCCATTACCATCAGAACTAGATTCAGAGTCAGAACACGTGACCTCATCTTTGTCATCTTCATTGTCTATTTGACCCTTGTTTTGTTTATTAGCAGTGTGATTTTTTTGATCTGTCTCAATAGAGACATGTTGTCCCTTATGATTAAAAACTACCATTGGACCAGCTTCATCTGAATCCCCATCTGATTCATCTGTGCTGATGCTAAAATCTTCACTATTAGTCTATGTAGCTTTCATAGCCTTCTTCTTGTATCTTTGCTCCCTTTTCTTCAAATTTGGACATTTAGATTTGATATGTCCAAGCTTTTTGCACTTATAGCATACGATATCTTCAGCAGATCTGGAGCTGCTATTTGCTTTCTGGTGAGAGTATTTTTGCTACTGTCTCTTGTTGAATTTCTGACCTTTTCTATATAGCTTTTTGAATTTATTTATAATGAGCATTATCTTATCATCACCAGTTGGGTAGTCACTTCCATACTCAGCTTGAAAGCAAGAGCCTTTAATTTTCTTTCTTTCTCTTTTTTGGCATCTTGTGACTTAATATAAAGCTCATGAGAAATAGGTGAGCCATAAATAGTATCAAAACCAAAAGTATTAGGATCTTTATCGAATAGAATAAAAGCTTTAGCTTCTCATCTAGGAGTAAGACCTCTCACAAGTTTAGCAATTTTATATTGTTCAATAAGTTTGTGACCAAGAGCTTTAATCTACTTAACGTACCTGTTAATTACCTCAGCCACAGCCTCTTCTGGCTTCATTTTGAAAGCTTCGTAATACACCATGAGCACATGTAGTCTGGATCCCTTTACTTCATGGGTTCCATCATACGTGGCTTCAAGCTTATCCGAGATTTCTTTTGCTATATCACAACCAGAAACTATATTAAATTCATTTGTATATAAAGAACAGAATAGAATACTAATTGCTTTTGAGTTTAATTGAACTCTTTTCTTTTCATCTTCACTAAGCTTCTTTTTGGTTTTCTGAACAGTAGTGCTTGTTCCTCCAGTTTGTTCAACTATTTTTGTTGGAGGTTGCTATCCTTCTTCTATTATTTCCCAACAATCTATGTCTTGAGACTAGATAAAATACAGCATTACAACTTTCCAAAATGGATAATTGTCTCTATAGAACATAGGTGGTCTATGGACAGAATGACCTTCTTTAAATGGAGTAGCCACAAGAGAATTTTCAGAACTTGATGCCATCTTAAGGATCACTCAAGATTATTAAATCTTAGAAGAATGAGACTTGTTTTGATACCAATTATTGGTCTCGATGACACAAAAGAGGGGGGTGAATTGGTGTAAACACCGGGTCCTGAGTCAGCCTAGATCGGAGTTACCCAATGATGATAAAGCGCCCTCGTAGGCAAAAATAGTTGGAAGTGACGATTTTCTTGTCAAACTTTGCATTTTTGAATAAAAAATTAAAAATAAAAAAAATATTTTAAAAAATTAGTTTTAAAAATATTTTCATCAATTTAGTGTTTTTTATAAAATTTAAAAATTAAAAAAAATTAAAAAAAAAAAGTGGCAAGCGTCGGGCGCCCGGCAGCGCAGCGCCTGCTGATCTCTGCGCGGGAAAAGGGGACGCGCAGTACCGCGCATCGCTAAAACCCGTGCAGCGCAGAGTGCTGCATGCCAGCACCCCCAGGATCGGCGAGAAATCTCGCCGATCCTGCCCAGATCCCCGCCGCAAGTGCCATTTTCCGCCGATTTTCGATTTTTTCGATTTTTAGGGCTTAAAAATAATTTTTCTTGTGTTTTTTTCAGATTTCATTCAAATTTGACAAATGTTAGTCAAATTGGGTGGGAATTAAAAGTCAAAAAATGACAAAAAATAATTAAAAATAAATAAAAATATTAATTGTCCATATTTGACTTAAGGGATTTAGTTTTGAATTTTGGAGTGTTTTTTATGGAAATTAGGGAGATGGAATCTTGAAAAAACCTGTTAGGGAGCTGGAGGAGGGCAGAGTTGGAGGTTTTTACGGGAGAATTAATTTCATTTGAAAAAAAAAGAAGGAGATTGGTTTTGGAAAGAGTAAGAAAATTCTCTCTAAAAATACATTTTTTCTAAGTCATTTAGGGGAAGATTTTCTTGAGAGGAGTTAGTGGTTTTTGCTGAAAAAACAAAGGATTGAATGTTCTTAGAGTTCATCTTTTATCATTCTTAAAAAAATTAAAATCATTTTCTTCCATTTTCTTAATTCTCTTCTTTTAAATCTACAAGTTTTCATCTTAAATTCCATTCTAGTTTTTTACCTCAAAAAATTTTTTTGATTGATCTTGAGAACTTTGAGAAAGGAAAATCAATTCATTGACTTGAATCTTCAGATCATATATCAAAAAAAAAAATAAATCATTTTTCTTAGTATTAATGTTCTTGAGTTTTTTTAGACAAAAACTCAATGTTTACTTGAACCTGTTTTTTTGAGTTAATTTTCGGATCTTGACAAGAGATCAGATTGGGATATCGTGCTTCAATATCATTTAAATTTGAGGGTAAATATTCTAGACTTGATCTCTTAGTCTTTTATTTTTCTTTTATTTTCTTTTATTTATATTTAATTGTTAACCATGCAGATCTTTACATTTGTTTGGTTTTTATTTATTTTATGTGTTTTTATACATAGATCTAACATTTTTAATATCATCTTTACCCTTGTTTCATTTAATCGTTCATCATTATTATTATTATTATTATTACTATTACTGTTATTATTATTATTACTATTACCATTATTATTATTTATCATCACATATTATTATTATTATTATTATTATTATTATTATTATTATTATTATTATTATTATTATTATTATTATTATTATTATTATTATTATTATTCTTGTTGCCGTTGTTGTTATTATTACCGTTTATTTATTATTATCATCATCATTGTTATTATTATCGCTTTATGTTTTAAATAGTGATATATTAATATGTTAATTTATTTTAACATGTCATTTAATTTATTTATCCCATAATATGCATGTTTTATTTAATTTATGTATTGTTATAAATGTTTAATTGATTTTCTTACTTCGATTACTAACATTAAGTTTATTTGTGTTTGTTGTTGGTGTCAAATACTTGTGTTCCCCTGTTTGAGCACCCGTGCGAATGAAAGAGGAGATCCGTGGAGTTGTTATTTTTCATTGTATTTGTTATTTTTCCTTTGTTTGTTTTATTGAGTTATTTGGCATGTAATAATTAATTAAACCATTTATTTTATGCACGCTTAATCAAAAATCACACAAAAATATTTCTACAAATAAAATTAGGTTTTCTAATAAAATGGGACCAATGTCCTAGTTTTCCATCCAAAATAGATTGTCACTTTAAAATGATTTTCTTTAATTGTGCATGAGAGGATCAACGTTCTCAACATTAATAAATACACCGTTTTATGTATGATTTATATTTTATTTACAATGGGGGTTGTATTCCGCCCCTAATTTTGTTGTAATTTAATTTTGTCTTTATTTTTATTTTTATTTTTATTTTTATTTATCGTTTCATATGTGATTGATATGCGCTTTAACAAACTGCATTAATTGCGTGAGATGAAAAATGAAGTTTTATAATTTAAAAACTCATTTATAATCAACCAAGGCACCAATAAGTGTGAAGTTCCGGATACCATCTCTGGTTTAGACCGATAAGAGGTTAAACTTTTCCAATTTCTTGTAAATTGGGTGGCGACTCCAAAATACCTCAAAAGTGCCTAAAGGTGTTATGGCGATGGATGGTCCTTTTCAATGTTCTATTGTGAAAGGAGATGCCAAAAATATCTCATAACACCTAAGATCGAAAAAGACGCGAACCTATCCCTCGAATCCTAAAAGCGGGTTCAAAGAGGGCCTTGTTGTTTCAGGCACGCATCATAGTGACGACTCCGCTGGGGACTATTTGTGACTTTGCTCTGAAAATGTCTTGGTTAAAATGTATAATTGGGTTTTTAAAACTAAATTTTATCTCTCATCTAAATTGCATTGCATCCATGCTAGCGCCTTAGAATTATGCTAGCTTGGTCCCTCTTTAACCTCGGTGCGTTCCTGAAGCACAACCCTACGTTCACTCAATGTGGGGAAGTGTTAAGGATAATCACCAGCTCAAGCCTCATACCATCATGGTATATTAAATGGAGACCCGATCGGTCGATATGCTCGTGATGAGCTAGACCCGTTGGCAGGGACCATGCTTGGGTAACCTTAAAGTAACACCACCTTTGACCAAAGCTCATGTAATGGCAATAGATACTTCCTTTAGGTTACATGTACCTTAATACAATACTTGTTATGTGGGCCCTTGTATATCAAACCAATTCAAACATATTAATCGGGCACTCATCAAAGGCTTTTATGCCCCGGTGGGCTCATTTTAGTCTGTTTGAAAGGTCCAAATATATAATGGCCAAAATCCATGCGCATGTGCTTTAAATTAAGAGTGTTATGCTGCCGGTTTTCCACCGTGCACTATACGGGCCCATTGGGTTCCCCGTTGACCCATGGGTCAAGTCCACCTTAGAAAAGACTATTCGACCTCGTGTGCGGGAGTTATAAGGTTGGAAGGATATATCTATTTGCTTGTATGTGGTTGTAAATGCTGCATAGCTCACGATCATGCATTGTACATATCATCCATGCATCATTCTAACAATTTGACCCTTTCAGCCATCATAGATTCATCCAAGTGGATTAGAGGTCCTGACGGTCGACTAGTGAGTACGGACTCGCCCTTTGGATCGCTAGAATTAGTGCTTAATTGGGATTCTGAGTCACTCTCAACAACCAGTGAATCATCCTCGATAGCAGAAGAGACTGGAACTTTGATCACTCAAGACCTTGCTAGGAGGTTGGAAGATTTTGAGCAAAGAATGTTAGAAATGATGGGCACTATGGCCGAAAGAATTACTCACCCTCCTGTTCCACAAGCACCCATTGCTCCGCAACCGCCTGTTGCTCCACAAGCGCCAGTAGCCCCTCCTCAAGAGCAAGTCGAACCACTTGTTGGTGGGGAGGCTCCTCTCGTTGGAGTTGCTGCCCATCAACCTGTCAATGAGCACAGAGCTGCTGTACCTATTGAGCCAAGAGGAGAAAGGATCCCCCATCCCAATGATGACTTTATAATAAAGGAGGAAGATGAAGAGCCAATGGTCCGACAAGCTGTGAGGGGCAGAGCACCCAGGTTCGAGGATGAGACTCTGAGGGGGATGAGACAGCAGATTGAAGCTATCACCCGCATGTTATCAGCTAGAAAAGGGATTAACCCTAAGGACAGAGATCTGGGGGATGAAGAGCTGTTACCCCAAAGGTTCAAGATGCCTGAGCTGCCGAAATTCGATGGAACTTCTGACCCATCTGCACACATCAAGCAGTACACTTTAGTAATGAAGGGAACCGGGTTGAGTAAAAAGCAAAAGGTGGAATATTTTTGCCTTAGTCTAGTAGGTCCGACAGTAGACTGGTACCACAGGCTGGATAGGAGATTCAAAGAGGACTGGGACCTTCTGACTGATAAATTCATGAAGCAGTATGACTGCAATACTAGAATGGAAGTCACCCTAAAGGACCTTGAGCTTTTACAACAGAGGAGTGATGAGTCATTTCACGAATACCTCACCAGATGGAGGAACAGGGTCATAGAGATGAAGCGAAAGCCTGACACTGCTGACCAGATTAGGCTATTTATCAGGAACTCCTGCCCTTACCTAAAAGATTTGCTCAGTTTTAAGGGGCTCAAAGACTGGGAATCGCTTAAGGATATTGCTGTAGAGGCCGAAGCTGCTTACCTAAAAAAGAAAGCAAGCCAAAATAACTTTACTGGGAGGAACTTTGGGAACAAATCAGGGTACAGATCAAGTGGCGCCGGGAGCAGTAATGGCAGAAGTGGCAAGACAGCAGAAGTTTCAGCTACTGGAGTTGGGCAAGGCCAGAGGTACTACTCCAATTTAGGTTGCTCTTTGTCCTGGGTACTGGAGAGATTGATGAAAGTGGGCAAGCTACAGCCACTAGCACCTAGCCAGCTGCGAATCAAGGACAACCAGGGCATAGAGATGATCAGTACTGCGCCTACCATCAACACACTGGGCACTAGACTGATTACTGCCGAACTTTGACGAATAAGATCCAAGATCTTATTGACACCAAACAGATCACGGATCCTGAGAAGAGGGAGAATAAGAACAAGCCAGGCTATAATGCGGTCCCTCCACCAAATATGTGATCGGATCTGATCCACCAGAATGGCATATCTTGCAGGGGCTACATGGATATGAATAAGTCACTAACACTCATCGAAAAGTGGGGAAGAAGATCATGTTTTTTTTAGATGCCTTATTTCTCTTCATTTCAAGAACTACTTATGACAGTTTGGTTATTTTCAATAAATTGAACAAGTTTGCTTATTTGTATGGTATTCCTAATGATTTTATTTCACATGATCATGATGCATTTATTTTGATATTAATTCAATTAATACGATTATATCTAATCTCGAGACTATGAAAAGTCCAAAGAAAATCTTGATAGCAACTAATATAACTCCTGAAGAGAGGACATTTTTGAGAGAAGAAAAAAAAGCCTTTGCCTGGACATGGAATGACATGCTGATAATTGGTAAGGACATTATTGGATCGATGCTGCTTCAATATGCTGACATAACGACAAGCAAGTTTCAAAGGCTATTCCTTTGCTCCTTCAACATTCAAGATGCATATAATGCAGTCAAGCGAAGTCCAGCCCCGAGTGCTACGTCAGGAGATAGATGAATAAAATCTTGGACCTTCACGACAAATATAACCAAACCCCAGAATCCCTTCCCTTCCAACCATTCAAGACGTATACCTCAAAACCAATCGAGACCAACCTTTGATCGTATGAGACCAAAAGCGCCCATGTAACCAGACTCAGGAGGATAGCTCATTACCCCTCAAAAAAAAAAAGCAAAGAACAAAACAAAAAAAAAGAGAGAGAAAGAGAGCAAAGAACAAAGCAAAAACTATAGTCCTATCATAGTTTTATCCTAATACTCCATCCCAACCACTAATGGGTACCTCAGAAATTAAGCCACCCAAAACCAGCAAAAGGAAGACACAGATCCAAGTGAAGAAGCTAACTACCTCAACCATCTTGTGCAAGGGCCAAGAACGGAACTTTGATGCTAAAAGAACTACCGTCGAAAGGAGCAGCCTCCCAAGCTAATGAAGATGAACAAGTTCAATTAGCATCGACAGACCGAAGGAAAGTTCATAGCAAAGGCTAAAAAAAAAGACTAAGAGAAAATCTTCAATCATGAAAACCCGAGAGGGCTGATTAATAACAGGAGTTAGATGCTTTCAGGATCTATTCTGCGATTAGATGAGATCTTGTATTATTTGAGATTAATGCCAAACAATGATCATGTTTGATGAAATCAAATTGAAGAACATGCATTTGTGCAATGTGATCAGAGCAGTCTAACCTGTGTGATCAGAATCATCTACTGTATACCCTCTGCTACTCTCACCATTCAAGCACTTCAGTCAACTCATCTTGCTACCCACTATGAAGCTAGCCTTATGGCACCTTCCTAATAAAGAACCAAGCTCATACAACCATCATCTAAGACATAAGCACATGCCAATCATACCCGAAAGATCTTTCGCAACAACTCTAACTTCTCTCACACAAAAAAAAAAGAAAGGGGCCATTAGAGATGAAAACCGTGACTGGCGCTCTAAGAAAAAGTTAGGCCAAAGAGCAGGGTGAAAACCTGGCAATAGGCAGTCTGCCCTACAAAAAAAAAATAAATAAAAGCCACTGGATTAGGTTGGGTCCATTCTAGGCAAAAAAAAAAAAAAAGAGGCACAGGGTTATGTGAAAATCCGACAAAGGACGCATCTCCCACTAAGGAAAGCTAGTGTGAAAATCCACGAGGGACGCACTACCTTCAAATAATGACTATAGGTATCAGAAGAGAACCTCATAATCCCTCAGAGGCATGAAATTCAAAAGCAACTCCAGAGGGCATCAATCCTACCGCAAATTGCAATAGGCTGTCGTCTCCAAACCCACTTAGATGAATTCTTATCCTGCATTACTGCATACACCTGCATCTCACGTGCATGCTTACTATTTTTCCTGCATATTTGGCTTTCTGAGGTCCTGTAGAGAAAGATTCGATGCAAACACCGTCAAAAGGCAAGTGACAACATCAGTACAAACATCAATCCAAACAAGCCACCAAAACAGCATCAATCCAGACATTAGTTCAATCATCAATCCAAGCATTAATTAAAGCCCTCTTAAGAGGCAAATCTCTAAATCCTCTTAAGAGGCAATTCTCAAGTCCTCTGAAGAGGCAATTCTCCAACCAACCCAAGACATCTCCGGGGGCAGATCCTATTCAAAGACCTCTCAGGGGGCAACTGATCCAAGACTTCTCAGGGGGCAATCAACCAAAGACCTCTCAGGGGGCAATCAAACCAAGACCTCTCAGGGGGCACTACTTCAAAACTCAGAAGGGTTAGCACGATGGCAGCACTACCATTCTACGGAAGGTTAGCATGACCACGGCACTACCACTTCGAATCCTAGAAGGGTTAGCACGATGGTAGTACTACTACTCTAAGGAGGGTTAGCACGACCACGACACTACCACTTCATCATCTCAGAAGGGTTAGCACGATGGCGGTACTACCATTCTACGGAAGGTTAGCACGACCACGGCACTACCACTTCGAATCCTAGAAATGTTAGCACGATGGCGGTACTACTACTCTAAGGAGGGTTATCACAACCACGGCACTACCACTTCATCATCTCAGAAGGGTTAGCACGATGGCGGCACTACCATTTTACGGAAGGTTAGCACGACCACGGCACTACCACTTCGAATCCTAGAAATGTTAGCACGATAGCGGCACTACTACTCTAAGGAGGGTTAGCACGATCACGGCACTACCACTTCATCATCTCAGAAGGGTTAGCACGATGGCGGCACTACCATTCCACGGAATGTTAGCACAACCACGACACTACCATTACAAGTCGCGAGCGTCGGGCGCGGCGGGGCGCCTGCGACAGCGCGTATCGCGGGAAAAGGCGATGCGCAGTACTGCGCGTCGCTAAAACCCGAAAAGCGTAGAGTGCTGCGAGCCAGGACCCCCAGGATCGGCGAGAAATCTCGCCGATCCTGCCCAGATCCTCGCTGCAAGTGCCATTTTCAGCCGATTTTTGATTTTTTTGATTTTTAGGGCTTAAAAATATTTTTTATTGTGTTTTTTTTTTCAGATTTCATTCAAATTTGACAAATGTTAGTCCAATTGGGTGGGAATTAAAAGTCAAAAAATGACAAAAAATAAATAAAAATGTTAATTGTCCATATTTGACTTAAGGGATTTGGTTTTGAATTTTGGAGTGTTTTTTGTGGAAATTAGGAAGATGGAATCTTGAAAAAACCTGTTAGGGAGCTGGAGGAGGGCAGAGTTGGAGGTTTCTTCGGGAGAATTAATTTCATTTGAAAAAAAAAAAAGAAGGAGATTGGTTTTGGAAAGAGTAAGAAAATTCTCTCTAAAAATACATTTTTTCTAAGTCATTTAGGGGAAGATTTGAGGAGTTAGTGGTTTTTGCTGGAAAAACAAAGGATTGAATGTTCTTGGAGTTCATCTTTTCTCATTCTTAAAAAAATTAAAATCATTTTCTTCCATTTTCTTCATTCTCTTCTTTTAAATCTACAAGTTTTCATCTTAAATTTCATTCTAGTTTTTTACCTCTAAAAAATTCTTGATTGATCTTGAGAACTTTGAGAAAGGAAAATCAATTCCTTGACTTGAATCTTCAGATCATATATCAAACAAAAAAAATCAAATCATTTTTCTTAGTATTAATGTTCTTGAGTTTTTTTAGACAAAAACTCAATGTTTACTTGAACCTGTTTTTTTGAGTTAATTTTCTGAACTTGACAAGAGATCAGGTTGGGATATTGTGCTTCAATATCATTTAAATCTGAGGGTAAATATTCTAGGCTTGATCTCTTAGTCTTTTATTTTTCTTTTATTTTATTTTATTTATATTTAATTGTTAACCATGCACATCTTTACATTTGTTTGGTTTTTATTTATTTTATGTGTTTTTCTACATAGATCTAACATTTTTAATATCATCTTTACCCTTGTTTCATTTAATCGTTCATCATCATCATTATTATTATTATTACTATTACTGTTATTATTATTATTACTATTACCATTATTATTATTTATCATCACATATTATTATTATTATTATTGTTATTATTATTCTTGTTGCCGTTGTTGTTATTATTACCGTTTATTTATTATTATCATCATCATTGTTATTATTATCGCTTTATGTTTTAAATAGTGATATATTAATACGTTAATTTATTTTAACATGTCATTTAATTTATTTATCCCATAATATGCATGTTTTATTTAATTTATGTATTGTTATAAATGTTTAATTGATTTTCTTACTTCGATTACTAACATTAAGTTTATTTGTGTTTGTTGTTGGTGTCAAATGCTTGTATTCCCCTGTTTGAGCACCCGTGCAAATGAAGGAGGAGATCCAAGGAGTTGTTATTTTTCATTGTATTTGTTATTTTTTTTTTGTTTGTTTTATTGAGTTATTTGGCATGTAATAATTAATTAAACCATTTATTTTATGCACGCTTAATCAAAAATCACACAAAAATATTTCTACAAATAAAATTAGGTTTTCTAATAAAATTGGACCAATGTCCTAGTTTTCCATCCAAAATAAATTGTCACTTTAAAATGATTTTTTTTTAATTGTGCATGAGAGGACCAATGTCCTCAACATTAATAAATACCCCGTTTTATGTATGATTTATATTTTATTTACAATGGGGGTTGTATTCCGCCCCTAATTTTGTTGTAATTTAATTTTGTCTTTATTTTTATTTTTATTTTTATTTATCGTTTCATATGTGATTGATATGCGATTTAACAAACTGTATTAATTGTGTGAGATGAAAAATGAAGTTTTATAATTTAAAAACTCATTTATAATTAACCATGGCATCAATAAGTGTGAAGTTTCGGACACCATCTTTGGTTTAGACCGATAAGAGGTTAAACTTTTCCAATTTCTTGTAAATTGGGTGGCGACTCCAAAATACCTCAAAAGTGCCTAAAGGTGTTATGGCGATGGATGATCCTTTTCAATGTTCTATTGTGAAAGGAGGTACCGAAAATATCTCATAACACCTAAGATCGAAAAAGACGCGAACCTATCCCTCAAATCCTAAAAGCGGGTTCAAAGAGGGCCTTGCTGGTTCAGGCGAGCGTCACAATTGGGTGTTTTAAAATTTTTGCTCAATTTCTGGTGGAACAGAAGTGTTCTGGAGGTATTTTCTGGTTTGAGCAGAATAGAAAGATATGCAATTGATGAATGCAAAATGTGATGATTGACAAAATATACAATAAATCCCTTTCAAAATAAATTTGAACCTTACAGTAAATGAATGTTAACTAACATAAATGTTTTTGAAAGACTTCTTTTAAATCAACACAAAGATTTGCAATAACAGAACAGTTGAAATCTTTTAGAAACAAAATAGAGAATAGGGGAGAAGAATGAGATCAACACAAATGATTTATAGTGGTTCGGCTCAGCTGCCTACATCCACTCCACAAGACACCGTCTTGAGCTTTTCTCTCCACTAATAACTCTTTTAATGGGCAAGAGTTAATGCTAATATACAATCTTAGTATATTTTCTCCCCATAATCTTTTTCCCAAGTAAAAGATGTAAACACTTACTAGAATTTCCTAATGTTCTAGCCAACCCTTTCTCACAATCTTTTACAAAGATATCTCACACAAGATTTACAACAAAAAGGCTATAATCTAGTTGAGGAGGATGATAATAAATTAAGTGCAAGATGTGAAAATTAGCTTGAATAAGATGAAAGCTTGTATCTCAAGAGATAAAAATAATTTCCAACTTCTCTAAACTTTTTAGAAGCAAAAACAACTTGAATTTATAGCCAAAAACTCAATATAGCCATTGGAGTTCAAAAATTTATCGTTATGTGTAAGATAGATTTGTTAAAAATAAAAAAACTAGCAGTCATTTTGTCTTTCAGTGAAAAGCAGAGCTATTGTTCTACTATGACAGAACAAAAAACTTTTCCAAAACATTTTTTAGTTTCCTTTCTACTTAACTTTTCAAACTGCTTTCTAACAAGTTTTCTAAAAGAATGTTTGAAAAATTACAGAGAATCATTTTAGAATACCTTTTTATAACATCTTTTATGTTTATAGAGAAACATCTTTTTTGCTTAAAATAGAACACGTATTCTATTTGCAACAAAATACCATTTTAGAACACATTTTAATGCATGTAAAATTATTTTTATGCAGGGAAAAAGATTTATGATGCATGAACATATATATAAACCTCCTCAAAAGATTTTACAAAATTAATACCCTAACTTGTTGAATTTTCAACAGAACTTGAAACTCTAAGTTCTTCATCTAATTGGCTTGCATCCTTAATTTTAATCTTGCACATGTTAGTGGAGTTTGAGCTGAAATATAAGTAAATAAATAAATGTTTTACAAGGTTTGATTATCATTAAAATTGAGATGTAGCCTCTAGCCAACACCAACCCCAGTTCCAAAGTGTTTTAAAAAACTTCATTCACTAAAACCATTGCATTACATTCTCTATTCAAGCAAAAGTTTCAATTTAAAAGCATGGAAGTATAAGCTTAAGCAAATTCAAAACCAAAACTACAAAGATCTTTAAACACCAAAATAATTAAAAATAGATAAATAAAAAAAAAGTAAAATAGAAACAAAAATCATTACCTTTGCTTCTAGAAATTAAGAGGGGGCAATTGACTTTGATTCTCTTTCACTTATAAAAATGGCAGTGAAGTCTCAGATAATTATGGGACTGTCCTTGCCGTCGCATCCCTCCACTTTATTAAGCGCTCACAAATTGCCTTGTTAGTTTGCAGAGTTTCTTACATTTGTCAGAGTTATCAGTTGATCATCCTTTGCGCAGATCATAGACACAGCACGATAACAAACGACTGAACCTTCCACTTCTTCAATTGAATTAGAATAAAATAGCTGAACTTCTGCATGTGTGTGAGTGTGTACACAAACAATTTAATTTCATTAAAGCGCAATAAACAATTTTCAAGCACATTATCTGACGTCTAATTTGGCCAGTAAAAGCTCAATAACTATTCATTCAATTCGTGTCTTAGGAATTTAAAATGAATAAAAATCTAAAGTTATAAAATCTAGGGCTTATAATATCCATGTCAACTTTAATATCTATATGGTCGCATTTTGTTCTCCAAGTTAATTATGCAAACACCTTGCTGAAGAAATGACTTTTAATATCTATATCTAGCATATTTCTGCAGCTTCGAGTTCAGCAGACAATAGCTCGGGTTCATTCTAAGATGCATGTGCCAAAGGAAAATGAAAAAGCTATACCCAACACTTATGAAACAACAAATTTCAACAGCATCACTCACTCTACTTAAGGCAGAAAGAAAAGAAAAGGATTATTGGGCATATTTAAATTCCAATAGCACCATTAAGTTGTTACGAATATAGTTGATATGTCCTAAATCCTATCTCATGTATAGTGACTCGAACACATTTTGATCAATATGATTTAAATTATTGTATGGCATTTGCAACTTTCTTATTATTTTAATTGTTGATTAATATAATAAGGTCTGTGATTAAATTTTAAGACTTGACATTATGATAGAAAGCATGATGATGAGAGTTAAGTCTCTTATAATTTGATCTAAATTTGTTCTTAATCGTGGGATCTTTAAAATAGAACATTAATGATCTAGTTAAATCAATATATATGTGGCATTCTACATTGGATATAAATTAATCATTGAACAGATTTGATAACCGAGCAATTATCTAACGAGTTTGATTATCACCGTGCTTTTGAGTTTAGTTGCCGAATTGTCCGAAAATCTCTCAACAAGGATAGCTCGGCTCTCTCCTTATCAATCTGATAGCTGAACACTTATTGCAGCTCAGAAAAAGGGCTATTCAGGAAATTCTCCACGTCAATAGCTCGGTTAATTAAGGTAGCTCGGCTCCCTTCATAAAGACAGTCGTTACTCAATAAAGGCTCATCATGAAGACAGCTGTTACTTAATAAAATCTCATTATGAAGAAAGTCGTTACTCAATAAAGTCCCATCAAGAGGGCAGCCGTTATGAATCAAGGAAAGGACTATAAAAGAAAGAAAGAAAGGTAGGTTTAGGTTTCTGATATATCTTTTCACAACTTATTCACCTTATCAAAATTATTAACTTGATTGTCGGAGTATTCCTTGTCGGAAACCCATCGGTTTGCTTATGTTCACAGGTGACTTAATCAAGGAAGTGCTCTACGAAAGATCCTTTGTCATCATTTGGTGGGGTGAGAGAGGCTAATTCGGCCAAGATCCAAGCCATTCTGGAAATGGAACCCCGAAGTCCATTAGAGAACTGCAGAAACTTAATGGCAAAATAATAGTCCTGGGAAGGTTTATCTCTTGTTCTGCTAGACGTTGTCTTCCCTTTTACAAGGTGCTCAAAAACTTGAAGAAGTTTGAATGGACCCCAGATTGCCAGCAAGCTTTTGAGGAGCTCAAGCAATTTCTCAGCACACCACTATTGCTGAGTAGGCCGCAGATTGGTGAAGTCTTGTATTTGTACCTTGCAGTTACTTCCAAAGCCATTGGTTCGGTTTTAGTCAGAGAGGAAGGCAGTCAGGAGTTCCCTATTTATTGCACGAGTAAGGTGCTAAGGGGTGCCGAACTTAACTATCCCATTCTGGAGCAGTTGGCTTTGTCATTGGTTGTCACAACAATCAAATTTCGGCCCTATTTCCAGGCACATACTGTAGTGGTTAGGACAAATTCTAATCTCAAAAAAGTGCTTCAGAGGCTCGAAGAATTTGGAAGGCTCATAGAATGGGTAGCTCGTTTGGGGGAATTAGATGTTCGGTACGAGTTTTGCCAGTCAATGAAGGCTCAAGTTTTGGCGGATTTTATGACTGAATTGCATGCTACACCTCCCGAGCCGGACACCCGTTCTTGGAAATTATTTGTAGATTGTGCTTCCTTGTCAGGAGGGGCTGGTATCGAAGCAGTCCTCATTGGACCAGGAAGGATAAACATTAGAGGGATGGCTTACATAGCATTCTCGGCCTCCAACAATGTGACTGAATATGAGGCCCTCTGTTTTGGATTGCAGCTCGCCATTGAGGTCAAGCCCGATTCTCTGGCCATCTTTTCTGACTCGCAGTTGGTAGTAAGCCAATTACTTGGCAAGTTCGAGGCTAAGGAGAACACGATGGTTCGGTATAAAGAGCTAGTCGTCCAGCTGTTATTCTAGTTGGAGAAGATGGGGTGTGCATGGTCAATTGAATAGATACCTCGGGCAGAGAACCAGGGCGTAGATTCCTTAGCCAAAAAAGTTCCTGTCAGTACAGAATATCCTTGACGGACATGGCATGGGCAGTCATAACGACGCCAACATATGAGACATATAAAGTTTAGTTGAATGAGCCGATGGATGGTTGGCGTTTACCGATATATCAGTATCTTAGTTCGGGAGTGCTCCCAGATGATTAGGTTGAGGCTCGGAAAATAGTTCGGCAGTCAAGCCGGTATGCCATTCTGGATGATAAGTTGTACAGGCGATAATTCTCGCATCCCTAGACTTTATGTCTAGGCATAAAAGAGGGTGATTATATACTCCGAGAAATCCACAAAGGCATTAGTGGCATGCATGAAAGCGAACAAGCAATAGCTCAAAAAGCATTCATACAAGGGTACTATTGGCCCACGATGGAGAAGGATGCCAAATAACTTGTGCAAAAGTGTGATAAATGTCAACGGTTTGGCAACATATTACATCAGAAGTCTGCCCCATAAGTGCCTAATCATAGCCCATGGCCATTTGCTCAGTGGGGAATTGAAATCCTCGGCCCTTTTCCATTGGCCACTAGACAGAGAAAGTTTCTAGTGGTGGCGGTGGATCATTTTACTAAATGAGTAGAAGCAAAGCCCTTGGCTACAGTTACTCCAGCAAATGTCATAAAGTTTGTGTAGAAGGCCATAGTCACTAGGTTTGGAATCTCGCACACTATCATCTTTGATAACGGCAAATAGTTCAATTGTATTTCTTTTAAAAGTTACTATGCGGATTTGATCATTTAAGTGTGTTTTACCTCGGTATATCATCCCCAATAAAATGGTATGACTGAGGTCACAAACTGAACTATTTGAGCTGGTCTAAAGAAGAGGCTTGATGAGGCAAAGGGTCTTTGCGTCGATGAACTCAACAATGTTCTTTGGGCATACCACACTTCCCCAAGAGCAGTGACTAGCCTCACTCCTTTCTCTTTGACGTATGGATCGGAAGCTGTCATCCCATGTGAGATCGGCATTCTAAGCATTCGAACTTCATCATACAATACGGAGGAGAATGAAGCAAATCTCTTGTATCATCTTAATCGATTGGAGGAAATTAGAGAGCTTGCCCAGTTACAATCAGCAATATATAAGCAGAGGATGTCATCGTATCATGATCGGAACCTTAAAACCCGATTTTTTTTTGTTGGACAGCTCATTCTTTAGAAAGTTATCGCAACCCACATGGCCTCTAGGGTCAAAAAGCTAAACCCGAATTAGGAAGGTCCTTATACAGTACATGAAGTCAAAGGGAACGCCTACAGATTGAAGGACCCTTCGGGAAAGTTGCTCCCCCATTCTTGGAACATCTCCAATTTAAAGCGTTATTTTCAGTAAATAGTGCAGCTCGGCAGGTTTACCACAGCGTTTTTTATTTTCTTGTAAGCTCATTTCAGCAGGATAACCATGAGCATTCATAATTTTTGTAAGCTGGGTACAGCTAAATCGCTTTCCAAGCAAAGTTTATTATTAGTAAAAAGCTTGCTTCGGCAATATCGCGGCAGGCATTCAGTCAATTTTTGGCTTTCCAGGCATGCAGAATTATTTATGCAAGTTTATGCAATAACTCATCATGATTACTAAAGTCAGAATAAATCAATTTCATATTGAATACAAGTTACAATTCAAAATAGACAAAATCAGGCAGATCATTTTTTCATTTCGTTAGGGTAAACTTCATCCAACCAGGATCAGTCCATGTTCGGATGTCGGTCCTTCACTAACTGAATCAGTTTACCCTCGAATGCAATACAATTATCAGTCACCATATTTGTCGCTTGATACTCAAGCTCTGAACACCTCTGTTGTAGCTCGGCTTTCTCTTTATTAGTCGCCTCCTGCTCTTGGTGCGCTTTTTCTAAGACCAACTCAGTAGCCTGGCTCTTATCTTTCTCTCGGGTCAAGAGAGCTTCGGCCACTACGGCACTTTGCTTAGCCTCGGTTACTTCGCAGCCCTGGGTGAGCATTTTCTTCTTGGCCTCCAGTGCTCGCTTCTCCGTTGCCTCCAACTTAGCCTTCGCTTCACCAAGTTGATATCAGAGCCGGGTTGCCTTTTGGTCTGCCTCGTTCTGGAGGATGATAAGTTTGTTCATTTTGCCCATGGCAGCTCCCGCCAGCATGCTACCCTGAAAGCATAGTTGGTGAGCGAATGCCCCTACATGACCAAACATACCAGAGAACCAAGTCTAGTAACTTACCTCCACATCGTGCTTTTTTATGGCTTTACTTAGCTATTCGGCGCTAAGCTGCACCAGTGGTGTGGTTTGAGAGGGGACGCACGCCGTTAAATGAACAAAGGTAGTAAATTCTGGATTATCTTTTGACCAGAACTTCCCTCATCGCTGCCAAAATTAGCGCATGCTATCTGCCAGGGCCTTTAGCTCCACAACCCATTGTTGGGTTTTAAGCAGAATAATGCAAATTAAACGCAGCGGAAAAATAAAACCCGAAAACAGGATCCATGTATTTCGATTGATTCAAATGGAAGTGATAAGATTTACTAACCTTTTCTGTGTGGGAAGCTGAATTAAACACCTTTAAATCGAACTGAAGACGTTGCCTTTAACACGAACGTCCTCTACTGGTATCCACACGCACGATCAAAATGAACCAAAGTTGCAGGAGTGCTAGCTCCCTTTAGATACGAATGGATTTTTATGATTTTCTTCTTTCTCAAAGAAGAACAATGGTAGCTGTATTTTCTCTCTTCAGAAAATTAGCTAGAGTAAATCTTTCTTATTCTTAATAATAAGTTATGCTAGCTAGGGTATCCAATGTTGGTATCCTATGTTGGTATCCAATGTTGGTATCCAATGTTTTTAACCACCTTAAAACTCTCATTCCTTTTGAAAAACGAAAATTGAGTTTTGATAAGAGTTAATAACAAGAGATAATAGCCCAATAGCCCAATAAAATCCATATTGTTCATTTTGGTCTTGGTGTGTGACCCAATAGGTTTATATTATGTTGGCAGTGGGCCTTATCCCATAATAAGCCCACAAGTCATAATTGGTCTCTAGCAAGACATTATGACTACCCAAATAATATAAATATCGTTAGTCCGATTTTAACCTGTCAATAGAACATGTTATTATCCTTTTATCACACGATATCTTGTTTGAACATAAGTCATGGTCCATGTCAAACTTAAATTGTTCAAACATATAATTTCTCGATCACTAAGTAGACTGATAAAATCAAATGACATTGATCACACTATCAATTCATTTGAGCACGGCCATGCATTTTATAGTCCTACTCATCGAGGGGCCCAATAGATATCTCTCTCATAAGAGGGACAAATTCCATCTTGATTATTCACTTTCCTCCGCATAATTCTCATTATGTCCGATCATAAACTTTATAATTATCCGATTAAAGATAATGTTTGATTATGTCAAAACATAATGATCCTTATGTAGGAAACTATGATAACCTCAGGTCAAAGGATTCAATAACATATCTATTATAAGATCACTTATGACACTATCCCATGAATTGATCTTATAGTGGGTCTATCCAATACTTTGTTCTCTAGCAAGTACCTATAGATTTAATTTATATCAACATATATAATCATCCCATGATTATCAATGCAAATCTATACTAGTCTTAATTTATCTTTATGCCCTTTATTGATAAATGACTAGGGACAACATGAATAACATTGTTATTCATAAACATTACAATAATGTAACATGCCAATAATATCAATGTGAAGAAAACCATTATATAAATGAAAATTTATTGATTACATCAAGGTCCAAATGTTTGGCCTAGGGCATAACCACTAACACCCATGACTTCAGGTTAGGAGCATCTACTTTTTCTCTGCCCTCAGAAGGATGCTCGAAAGTGGTAGCACAAGTGTCAGCTGGCGGGGGAGAGGCGGGCAGTTCCATCGACAAAGGACTTTAGGGTGGAACATTTAAGTTCGGGAATGTCGTGGGTGAGCTCGGGTTGGGATGTGCCGAAGGGGTCGATTGACCTCCCGACGCGGAAGTGCTCCCTCTAGGTTTTTGCCTCTTGGCCCTTATCAGCTCGGCATTGCTAGGGTTAGAGCTCCTCTTCATGGCTACAAAAAAGAAAACAATAAGAAACCGATTAGAACCCAAGGAGTACAAGTAAGTTCAGTTTACCCTTTCTTGTTGAACTTGGTTTTAGTGGTGGCGAAGGTATGCCGCATTGGAGTTGCAGGTTTATGTCGACCTTCTCTTTAGCCAGCTCCCTCTACCGAGCTAGGGTTCGCTCCTCCTCATCACTCAGCAATAGCGGGCTGTTGTTCCTATTTATGAACTGACCCCAATGAGTTCGAAAAGGAAAATCCGACTCACTTTTTAGAACAAAGAATCGATCCTTCCACTTCTTTAGAGACTCGGGGTTCTCTGCAAATACCCCATAGCTAGGATGAAATTGTATGTAATTACAATCTTCCCTATTAGCTCGGAGCCCTACGTTATGAGTAGCTCAGAAGAGTTGGACAGTAAGGTCTATGTCATGCTCGGCAGACCATATTTGTAGCGCTGGCAGAGTGCGCCAGGCATTGGGATGTAACTGACTAATCGTCATGTCATAGAAGTTAAGAAATTCAAGCTCGAAGGCAGTCAAGGGGAGATTCACTCCAGCTTCAAAGTCTGTTTCATAGACAGTTATTGCCTTTCTATTGGGGAATTTAGCATTAGCCCTTAGGGAGGCACCAGCAGCACGCATTTGGTACTCGTAAGGAATACCAAGTCTTTCCCTCAGCGCACTCATGTTGCTGGATGTCAGGATGGAGCTTATACTGCCTACCCTGGGACGTCTTTGTGGTTCTTTTCTCCCTTCGTGTCTTCACTGGCTGGCGCTGAGCCCCTCTTCTACCCTCACCCTCTTAGTACAGCTCTCAGAAGCACTCATGTTCGCAGGAGATGAAAGAAAAAGGTACTAACCTGGAAATCTCAGAGGAATGGCTTCGAAGTAAATCTAGATGAAACTGGATCAGAGAACGCCCAAGGACGATCACTGGTGAAAGCAGCAAAATCTGATAAAGTAGAGGCATAAAGAGCAAATCTGGAATGGGAAGGCCGGAAAAAGGGAAATAAGAAGAGAGATAAATAGTAAAATTTGGGGTAGCATGCGTTAAAGAGAAGCAAAAACCCTAAAGCGAAATGCCATTTATAGGCAGGGTAAGCCAGTGATCAGAAGACATGTGGCACATGCTAAGGGGCTGTGTCAGATGTCATTGAAGTAGGCACAGGTATCAAAGCGCCACAATGATGGCATATTAAGGTCCTAGCAGTCACTTTGCATAAAACGAGGCACTGTCTTTTTCGTCTCTCATGCCTCACGCACTTGGCAGTTACCTTTTCGAATATTTAATTGGCCGCCCAAATGACATAAATGTCAAGTACCTGCGTGGGGACTTATGATAGCCGAGCAATCATCTAAAGAGTTCAGTTTTCACCATGCTTTTGAGTTCAGTTACCGAATTGTCCGAAAATCTCTCAACAAGGATATCTCGGCTCTCTACTTATCTATCTGATAGCTAAACACTTATCGCAGCTCGGCAAAAGGGCTATTCAGGAAATTCTCCACGTCAATAGCTCGGTTAATTAAGGTAGTTTGGCTCTTGTCATGAAGACAGCCATTACTCAATAAAGGCTCATCATGAAGACAACCATTACTCAATAAAGTCTCATCATGAAAACAACCGTTACTCAATAAAGTCCCATCAAGAGGGCAGTTGTTATGAATCAAGGAAAGGACTATAAAAGGAAGAAAGAAATGTACGTTTAGGTTTCTGAGATATCTTTTCACAACTTATTCACCTTATCAAAATTATTAACTTGATCATCGGAGTATCCCTTGCCAGAAACCCGTTGGTTTGCTTGTGTTCACAGGTGACTTAATCAAGGAAGTGCTCTATGAAAGATCCTTTGTCATCAAGATTTATTAGAGAATTTTCTTATGGTTAAAATTACCATAATTTATCAATAGAATATTCTCTTTAATAATGTGATGTGAGTTTTCTTAAATTTTAAATCATCATAGTAATTAAAAAGTTATTTATCATATTTTAATGCCGGACACTAATGGCCTTAAAATGATAGTTGAATGGATATTAGGTGTGATTAAAACCTTATAGAGTTAATGATTGATTTAGATGGAATTTGTCAACTCTTGGTAATGAGTTTAAGTTCTATGTCGTCATTAATTATAAGGGTTAATTATAAATTCGGCACTGAATTATAGGGTGTTTTTCAATGTTTGAACCGAATTTTGGAAACCTACAATGTCAGGCCTTATCTTTGGACCCTTTTCAATTGAGGGTTTTTTTTTTTTTTTTTTTTGCTTTTGGTGTGAAAATTGAAAGAATTTAGAAAGTTGGCGATAAAATAAAAGAATTTAGCAAAATAGGGTGTCAGAAAACCATAATCTAGATTGCCCTTTTTTGATAGTGTGGGCCCCGCCACATTCCTTTAGTTTTTTTGGGTCAAAACGGCAACCAAAGTTGCCGTTTATCAATTGGATGTGGGACTGAACTGTGAGAAAATGGCAACCTAGGTTGCTATTTTCTGACATTATTTTTTTTTTAATTTTTCAAGACTTGACTAAGTCAGTTTGGGTGGGATCATACTGTCAGAAAACGGGGTTGCCGTTTTCTGACATTATTTTTTTTTTAATTTTTCAAGACTTGATTAAGTCAGTTTGGTGGGATCCATACTGTCAAAAAAGGCAACCTATTATTTTTTTTTTTTAAGTTTTTCTGTAAAAGAAAAATATAGTACTCCAAGGCAGGAAGCAGCTTGGCCTAATCCCTTTTTGTGGAGAATGAGGTGAGGGCAATTGGGTCTTACACATGACGGCTATTTATGGGTTGAGAATTACATTTCAGTAGGTTTTTAATTAAAGTTGCTGCCTTCATTATCTCACATGCTCTCGGCAACACTCCACTATCCAGCTTCTTTCTTTGCTTCGTTTCAATTTTTTTACCCCCTTAGTTAAAATATGAAATGTATTATTAGTTAGATGGCTGATCTCTTGGCTCCAACTCATCTTTCTTCTTCTTCTTCTTCTTCATCTTTTATTTAATTAATTCATTTCTTATTTTATGTAATTTTTAGTGAATTTAATATTTATTTTGACATGTACGGTGAAATTAATATTTATTTTGAGTTCTTGTCATAATATGCTTTTAGTCCAACATTTAATTATTTTAAATATTAGATATTACTTTACGATAAATAACATTTAAAAGGTATTATAATCAGTTAAGAAAAAATGAAAATGTATATTAAATTATTAAAATGAGTAAATATTAATAAAACTAATGTTTATAATAAAATTAAGGGCATTTAAATAATTTACAATTTGAAGAGTATGAACACCTAGGCCAAAAATCTACTGAAATGTGATTCTCTGCCCACAATTTTGTGTAAGATCACCCAATTGCCCTCATCTCATTTTCCCCAAAAAGGGATTAGGCCTAGCAGCTTCCTGCCTTGGAGTACTATATTTTGCTTTTATAGAAAAACTAAAAATAATAATAATAATAATAATAATAATAATAATAATATCAGAAAACGGCAACTGTTTTCTGATAGTATGCGTCCCACCGAGTTGATTTAGTCAAGTCTTGAAAAATAAAAAAAAAATGTCAAAAAACAGCAACTTACATTAAAAGAAATTTGATTTTTTGTGACGGATTTTTTAATGACATAAAATTTCGTCACTAATTATAACTTACAACGACGAATTTTTTAAAACGTCACCATACTATTTATTATTGTGACGAAATTATCTTGCGTCATTTTATGTTTTAATTATCGTCACTAAAAGATTAATTTGGTGACGAAAAAATATATTTCGTCATGATTTATTTAGGAGAGATAATTTCCCACCATTTTTTTGGAGGGAAAAAATTTCAATGACAAAATAATAACTTATTGCAACGTATAAAATCGTCACAAAATATTTATTTTTCGTGACGAATTATTTTTGTCATAATTAAATAAATTAGTGATAATAAAATCGTTTCGTCACAAATAATATATCGATTTTTAAAAAAATTGCTAATTAATTTTTTTGAAAAATTTTAGTTTAAAAAATAATTTTATTTATGACAAATAAATGTGTCACAAAAAATGAATATACTGTAACGAGGTACAATTTCGTCACCTTTGATATGGAGGAAAAAATTTTAACCCTTTTTTTTTTTAGAGAAAAAAATATAACGAAAAAATGACTATTTACAACATATAAATTCATCATGAAATACTTATTTTTTTGTGACATGAATTATTTTTGCCACAATTTATTAATTAATGATGATAAAATTATTTCGTCACAATAATTTTATTTATAACAAATAAATATGTCACGAAAAATATATATATTATGACAAAATACAATTTCATTACCAGTATAATCAATTTATGACAATAATAATATCCTGTCACAATTGATTGTAATATTAATATACGATAAAAAAATTATGTCATAAAAAATAATTAAATTTATGACAAATAAATATGTCACACAAAAAATGAATATATTGTCACAAAATATAAGATACAATTAATTTGTGTGATCATAATATTTATCCCTAAATTATGTACAGGACTCGGTATCTCTATCTCCTCTTATCTCAATTTTTTTTCTCTCTACATTTGTAGCTGTCGATCTCCGATATCTCCCTTGCCTCCGTCGAGTGTTCACGCCGCTGCATCGCCTCCGTGAGGTCAACGCCCACCAGATTTCATCCAATTTCAGGTTTGATTTCTTTTCCCCTTTCTGTTATGATTCTTCCATTATACTTATCTTTGCCAGAATTGTTAAACTGGAGCCATCGAAGTCTATAAGTATTTTAACCATCGGTATTTAAATTTGTAGTTTCTATTTAGAACTGTGATTTGTTTGAATTTTATTTTCGGATTATGAGTTTTCCTTTTGATTTTGTATATTTGTTTGATTTTGTTTTATTAGAATTTACTCATGAATCAATCAGTTTGTCCTGTTTCTACATGTGTTTGTATCTCTGCCCATATTTATATTAGTGATTCTGATGTGGGTTTGAGCAAGGATATGTATATTAGTGATTCTGATGTGATTCTATTCACGGTCCACAGCAGCCGGCTAGCTACAATCTCATCTCTTTTCGATATTTCCTATCGGACTGTTTTATCTGTTTAAGTAAAAACAAATAAACAATATTGTATCTGAATATTTTCTATTTATGTAAATTGGGTAGAATTGAATCAATTCATTTGTATTTATTTTTTCTTCGGATGCCTATTATTTCCCCTCTCTAATTCTGATCCCTTCCTTAGCTTTGTTCTTCTTGTTGCTATTCTACTTCAATCCATTTTTTACAGAATATCTTTCTTGGCGAGATTCATTTACCATTGAGGTTTGCATGCTGATGATTATGCATCTGTAATTAACATTTGAAATCTCTATGGAAGAAATTCCCATTGATAACTAGACAAAAAACATTACAATTACTATTTTTTAGGTAACTGAAATAGGATGGTTTGGTTATATAAAAGGTTTTGACATCTTTTTTTTCTTCATTTGTTTTGCATATCCTATAGAATTATATATAGACGAAACATATCTACTTGGTAACTGATGTTTTATTGGGAATGGCTACTTATGCTTAAATTATATGGCATTTTTCTCCAGTAACTTGTGCAGATCCAAATTATTAAGTAATTTACTATTGATATGTGGTTATGTAGCCTGATTTCATGTAAATGAACATGTTAAATCTCTTTGGCTAAATATAGTTTCATTTTTAGACTCAAACATGTTTATTCATATTCCAGCTGCATTGCAGCTCTTTTAGGTGCTCAATTTACACTTACTGATCTGCCTGATAGACTGAGGCTACTAAAGAAGTACGTTGAATCCAACCTGAGACATGGAGATTTGCGGGGTTCTGCAGTGGTGAAAGAGCTCATATGGGGGGATGAGCTTGATAAGGACTTGATTGAACCTTTACCAGATTATGGTAAGCATGTTTTTTTTTATCTTTTCATAGCAAGCAACGCATTCTAGCAAGTAAATGCATGCTGCTAGTAATCAAATAAATTGCAGTGATCAAGCATAAGTAAGTGATACTTTCTTAAAGTTCAGAAAAGAAATCAGCATCTTGTGTTAATTGCTTTTGGTGGGTTACATTTGCAGTCGGTCTTATATATTTATGCTTTTCCATCAGTTTACTTTAGCAATTGATGCTACTGTCTTAATTATATTGTTGCCTTTTACTAAAAAGAATTCACCACTATAAAGTTCATCCAATAAGTAACTAACAAAAAGATTAGCTTGAAAAGGCTATATTTTTAGATCACATGAAGGAAGAAGAAAGAGGGGCAGACATGTTACTTGGAAGTTGGAAGTGTCACTGTTATGGCCTTCTCTAAAATTTATCTCACCATTCTACAGCTTGAATGGTCATCAACGTATCGCATAGGTTAAAATTATCTTATAATGGCAAGGTGATATAGTCAAACTGTAATAATTCAAATTGTTGCTATGCTAATTTTCATTTATTTTTTACTATGTAAATTATATGTACTTGTTTATTTATTTTTACTATGTTCAATAATATGAAAATAGTTGAAAATAGTTGCAGTTTTTTTACATTGGTTTTTATATTTTCTTGTTTTATTGTTCAAAACATTTGGAACATGTGATATTCTTGTGTCATACTATTATATTGTTCTTGTTCTAATATGTTGCATATGGTTGAGTTTTTTTTATCTAATATATGATTATATATTTTTTGTAGGAATAGGATGCAAATTTTGAAGTTTGAACAGAGTTTATTTCTGAATTACGGATTAGGATATTTTAATTTTTTGCATTAGGTAATATGTTTTTATTTAATTAACCACTTGTTTAAATAAATACTTTATATTATTAATTGATTGACAATTTTCTTTAGAAATTTAATTGATTGTATAACATTAAATTTAAAATATGTCATTTTTAGTGCAATGCATATATGACAAGTATATTTGTCATAATTTATCGATTTGTATAATATTCACAATTACGATATTAATATTGTCATAAAAAATATTTCTTAATAACAATAAAAAGTTGTCACTAAAACTATTTTTTTGTGATAATTATTTTTGTTCGTATTTATGTCACTAAAATGTAACGTAATATGACGATTTATATTCATCGTTAATATACATTAATTTAATGACGAAATCATTTTTCGTCACTTAAAGTATTAGATTTAGTGACGAAATTAAATATTTTATGACAAAAATTATATTTATTTGTGACGATAATTACGTAACCAATGCTTAATGATTTTAACAAGAAGCAGAGTTTCGTCATTGAAAATATTTAATTTCGTGACAAATTTTAAATTTGTCATAAAAAATACCAATCTTTAGTGATGATAAACAATATAATGTGACGAAATATAATTTTATTTATGACATAATTTTTGTCATGAAAAGTAAGAACTAAAGATGACGATAATCATTTTCGTCACAAAAAATGATACTTACAGTGACAAAAAAATAAATCGTCACGTAAATTTTTATTTTACGCACCTACCGTTACGTTCTCTATGGCGATAAAAAATTGTCACCTTATCTTTTCAGCAACGAAAAATGAATTTTTCATGATAATTTTTTGCGTCATAAAAAGTATAATTTCTTGTAGTGTTAGGTTGCCATTTTTTGACAGTATGGGTCCTACCTGAACTGACTTAGTCAAGTCTTGAAAAATTAAAAAAAAAATGTCAGAAAACGGCAACTTAGGTTGCCATTTTCTGATAGTTCGGTCCCACATCCAGTTGATAAACGGCAACTTTGGTTACTATTTTGGCCCAAAAAATTGAACTGGCAGAAAATGGCAACCTACGTTACTGTTTTCTGACACCCTATTTTGCTAAATTCTTTTACTGTAACACCAATTTTCTAAATTTTTTCAATTTTTACACCAAAAGAAAAAAAAAAACTCAATTAAGGGACTTCGTCAACAAATACATTAATTATTAACAGATTTGCTAACATAACATTAATATGGATATATCCCACCTATGCCCAATAGGATGCCAACACAGCCATCGTCTTCTGGTTTTGCTGCATGGCCTTATCTAATTGAGGGTCCTCCACATCTCTTCTCTTTTGTCTCCCTTTCCCACCTTCAGCTATCGTCATCCCATTCCCAAATCAAGGAAATTATTGTTACTGTTATTAATATTTTCATTTTTAATTTTGTTATTGGTGTCCACACCATATGCTTGAATCGAAACTCCAATCATGGTAATCCATTCAATTCCGCCACCAGTGCTACCCTCCTACCAGCCAGTAACGATCTCCTTCCAAACTTCGGTCAACAGACGTACCAGCGAAGCTACCCTTGCATGAAATTGACACGCTGGCAAGAAATTCTTTCACTCTAAATCCTAGAAGAAAAGTTACAAATAATAACAAAATAAGAGAAGCAGAACCAACCAAAATAATTTGCAGTCTACTAGGGAGATCAATTTTTATAGTTTGTTTAACAAACTTAATATGCTAAATTGTTAATAACATTCAAAAAAATTAAAAAAAGACTAAATTTTTCTCAAAAATTGCATTGGGAGCTGGTGGAGGCCAGAGTGGCTACTGATGCGGTGGAGCTGCGTCGGAGAGTCTGCCGAGTTGGCATGGTCGGATAGGCTAGTTACTGCTGTTCTGGTTGCTGGATCTGATGCAATGGCGAGAATGGGCCGACAACGGGAGGAGCTAATACTACGTCGGAGTGGCTGACGGTGGTTGTGGAGAGGCGGCCGTAGGTGGAACAGATGATGCATTCGCATGGGTAGAGGAAACGGGCTAGCGATTTTCTTTTATTATTATTATTATTATATTATTTAGAAAAATGTGTGATTGTGTAAAAAAAATGTTTGAAAAGGGTTTAAGTAAAAACCATTTAAAAACTCAGGAGGAGAGAAGAAAAGTAAAACCCATTTAAAAACTCAGGAGGAGAGAAGGAAAATGGGTCTGAAGTGAAAAGAGGAAGAAGAAGAAAAAGGAGGAGGAGATGACTGAGTTGGCATCCTATTTGGCATAGGTGCGACCCACATTAATGCTCAATCAGTAATTCGGTTAGTACTTAGCGGATTTGTTAAAGGAATCCCTTAATTAAAAGGGAACTCAAAGTTGAGGTCTGACATTGTAGACTTCTAAAGTTCGGTTCAAATATTGGAAAAGACCTTATAGTTCAGTTCCGAATTTGTAATTAACCCTAATTATAAACAACTGAATTAAGATCTTGGCCAATGCAATTGAATGAAAGAAAAAAAAAAGAGTTTCTTAAATCATTCATTTGGTTAACTATTGGAATTTGACAGTTAAACCATATCCTAGGATGACCCAAAGCTATAAGGACATAAAGAAATACTACATTATTCTTCTACAGGTTTTTAAGAGTATTTGTATACTCCATGCTATCCGGTCAGCAAGAAGTGTTGCTAGACGCCAATCTTGATTAATAAATTGGTTTGACCAATTTGCTACAGGCTTAGTATTGACTTTATGGGGTCACACACTAATGAGAGGTCAATTTCATTCATGGTCACTCAACTTATCACTTATCGCACAAAAGTAACCGACTTATTTTTTTCTGACTTAAATGTCACTGAACTTCTAACATTTTTGCAAAAAAGTCATGTACACCGGAATCCGGCGAAAACTCTTGCCGGATTGATGACATGGCATATGACACGTGGCGACGAATAGTAAATACATGACTTTTTTTAAAAATGGTAGAAGTTCAGTAACATTTAAGTTGGAAAAAAAAGAAAATTGGTTACTTTTGCGCGATAAATGATAAGTTTAGTGACCGTGAGTGAAATTGATTTAGATGTAACATTTGTTGGAAATATTGTTAAACGACATTTAGTTTCTGACATGACATGCCATGTCATCAATCCGGCGAGAGTCCTCGCCGGATTCCGGTCAACATGATTTTTTTGCAAAAATATTAAAAGTTCAGTGACATTTAAGTTAGAAAAAAAAGTCGGTTATTTTTGCGCGATAAATGATAAGTTGAGTGACCGTGAGTGAAATCATTAGTAGTGTTCTAAATTTTGCTAGGAGATTAATTATTTTATTATTTGATAATTGAATTGGAGAATTTAATTAATAAAAAAATGAAGTTTTAATTCAAATGGAATATTGTTATATTTTTTTGCTAGTATGGATAATATAATTAATATTAAGGACAAATTAAATTTTTCTATTTGGAATAGGAAAATTAAATAGCATTTCTTGGTTAATTTTTGGATATATATATATATATATATATAATGTGAGGATGGTAGCCAAGGTTATAAAAAAGATAGCTCATTGAAAATCAAAATTAAACCGAAAAAAGATTTTTACAAGAAAATTGTTTTTCTTGTTCTTTTACTTTTTGGGCTAAAATTTTTTAGTGAAAATTTTAGCACATAATTTTAATTCAATTTGTTCATGGATTTTATTAGTCAAGAAGTTAATAACAAAGTTCAGTTTCAGTGTGATACGCATAAAGTTTTCGTACTATTGTAAAAATTTTGAAACGAATTCTCGCATACAGATATATTTTAGATTCGATCTTTAACATAAATAATTAAATATTAGAGATAAATGTATCTGTACTTATATTGTTTTTGTCTTCTGTCGCGTGTTATGAATACCAAACTATCTTACATAAATCCCCTAACCGAAAGAGCTTTTCAAAATTTTCTTATCAAGGACATATACATTTAAGAACATCAGAAGTCAGTGAGACAGGTAAGAAGAATATCAAATAAACAAACACAAAACACAAGATAATTCTCTGGGCAAGCAATAAAGGAGCTTCGGGATACTAGCGCTTCTCATGTCCATTGAATTGAGATCAAGAAAACGTAGTGGTGAGACCAAACGGTTCAAAGGAAGATGTGGAGACTGCAGCTCTAGCAACAGTACATGATAGTAAATGAGAAGGCATCCATACGAAAATCAAAGCAGTGCATAGATAAGATAAAATAAAATAAAATGTCCATGGTAGAGTCATTTTGACAATGCAGGAACAACATTTCAATGTCAAATGTGGGCAACAAATGATCAAAAGAATTAATCGTCAAAGATTCTTCAAACATTTTTGAAAATTACTCTATGAGACATATGCTAAAATGTAGTGATAAGAACAAAACTGCTTGCCAGTTTAAGGTCTTCTTATTTTTCTGCAACATTTTGGAATGTATTGATTTGATTTTTTTTTCTTGCAATTTGTAGAAGATGATTTGTGGCTGAACTTTTTATCTCACTTGAAGGATAATCAACATATTTAAATTTCGTATTTGTGAGATCTGAATGTTTATATTGTGTTCCTTATTGAGTTTTAATATTTATATTTTTCATGTGATTTTATGATATGCAGTTTTTTAATTCTTGTGATAGTTGCCATTGCATGTTTTGAAAGAATTATATACTACCATACATATTGTTTTGATCATAATTGTCTTTGAGTTTGTAACATGTGGTAATTAGAATAATTAGGTATTTTACAGGTATTTAATCAATTCTAAAGAATCATATAATTTGATTTAAACAAACCAAGTATTTTGTATTTGTGGGTTAGAATTATTTTTTTTTAATTTTAATGCAATTATTGAATTAAATTACAGGAGTATCTCTCGCAACTGTTTAGTACTCCCTCCGTTTTTATATGTTTGACGTTTAAGGTTATTTGGTAAAACCAATAACCTAGTAAATAGGCTATGTATATGACTAATTTATCCTTATTAATCTCCTCCTTGAAAATAGTGTTCATTTAAGATAAGCAAATTAATTAAGGGCAAATATGGGACAAACCAACCACAAGTATATCAAAAGTTTCAAAAGTCATTCATAAAAGAATTTTTTAACAATTCTAAAACGTCAAACATAAAAAACCGGAGGGAGTAATTAGGATTAGTCAAAAAAAAAAAACATTTTTTCTGTATGGTTCTTGAATTTCCGTATTTACTTGAATTTCTTGTTTCTTTGGCAATTGCCAAGTCAAATAAGTTGAGCTTCTGCATATTTATTTCTAACTTGAGCTTGTCAGTAATCATTATAAGCTTTGAATAAGCATAACTTTTTTTTAATTTAATTCTGTTTTTTATCTAATTTTATTTTTAAAAATTAATGGTTTCTGTAATAATTTATTTATTACAGCTCCATTCTTAGTACTTAATCTTGGATTCATAGTTTACTAAGTTATACGTATGCGTGAAGTTGTATTAAGTTTCACTTAGGATTTTTATTGGCTTACTGGGAGCATGATATTGAATTTGTTATTTATTTATTTATTGTGATAAGCCAATTGGTTTTATTAAAATAAAGGCAAAGCCAATTCCACGGTACATTCAATCTACACTATAAAGTGTAGTAGCAGTGAAACACAAAAACCAATACACCAGCAAGGGGGTTGATTTCACTAACGGTCACTCAACTTATCACTTATTGCGCAAAAGTAACCGACTTTTTTTTTTCTTACTTAAATGTCAATGAACTTTTAATATTTTTGCAAAAAAGTCATGTTGACCGGAATCCGGTGAGAACTATCGCCGGATTGATGACATGGCATGACATATCAAAAATTACATGTTGTTTAACAATATATCCAACAAATGCTATATCTAAATCAATTTCACTCACGGTCACTAAATTTATCATTTATCGCGCAAAAGTAACCAATTTTTTTTTTCCAACTTAAATGTTAATGAACTTCTAATATTTTTGCAAAAAAGTCATATATTTACTATTCGTTGTCACGTGTCATATGACATGTCATCAATCCGACAAAAGTTCTCGCCGGATTCCAGTGAACATGACTTTTTTAAAAAAATGTTAGAAGTGCAGTGACATTTAAGATAGAAAAAAAAACCGGTTACTTTTGTGCGATAAGTGATAAATTGAGTGACTATTAGTGAAATTGACCCCACCAGCAGGTGACAAAGAACTAAACCAGAAGAACAAAACAAGAAAGCATAAGCCAGAATGAAATATCTAGCAAAAACCTGCAAAGACCTTACCCAAGGTCCACATAGCATTAGATATTCAACAAATTGCAGCTTCCAAAGATCAAAATCTGCAGATCAGAAAACCAATCAAAGTAACCAGGCAATGAAATCTAACTCTGTATGAACACCCTGCTTTGCTAAATAGTCAGCCACAGTTACATTCTCTTAGTCTGTGTTAGAAGGACACATTTGAATTTGTTGTTTCTGCAATATGATTTCTGTGGTTTTCTGTTTTGATGATGAATAGAGGTTTAGAAATACCTCAAAGGCAGTCTTCTCAACGTCCTCATCTGCTTAGGACATTTAGTTCAAATGCAATCATAACACCTTTTTGTTTAAAATATCATTTTGGAATTTTGAAGCTAATTTGATAGGTACGTTTAATCTGCTGTACAAGAGATGATTTGATCCTCTAATATATGTACTCTGTTTTCTGTATATGTTTAGCTTTCTAGTCTCATATATTTCATGTAGTTCTTACATTTCCTCCAATGTAAACTATTCTTGTATGCAGTTCTATTTGGTCTGAGTTTTATTTTATATTATTGGGTTTAATTGACCCTGCCTGTTGGCAGAATGACAGTTCCTTATATATTTGTTCTGTTAGTTGAATATCCTCTGTGAAAATTAAGTAGCTTATGAACTAAATATTTCATGCAAAATTTTTGGTCACATAGAGTTTCTCATTCTAGCCTATCTTTGTGCAAAATTGGCTCAACTTATCCTCAACCATAAACTATATGGCCCTACAAAGTCTTTACTCTATTATCCTACATTACTAAACATCCAATCATCATACTTTGGATTTTGGAATCCAATGATGACGATATAGAAACTTTCTTGAAAAGATAGTAATTGAGATATTTGCTTTTAGATTCAGATTTTTGTAAGCCCAACTCCAAAACTAATTTGTCATCAAGTTGAAGAAGGGAAAAGGAAGGAGACGAGAGAAGGTTAAGTGTAAGCTTTTAAGCTAGATTGCTTGGCTTGAGGTTTGTGTGTACTTGTTCTAATTGATTGCTTGGCTTGAGGTTTGTCTGTACTTATTCTAATTGATTGCTTATTATATTATGTAATTTTTGGTTATTTGAACATAAAGTGCTGTAATTTTTAAGTAACGTGTGTGTGTTTTTGATGTTAAGAATGCTTTGAGTTGATTTCATATTGACAATTTATATAAAGATGAAAGATAGGCAAGTTGGTTGAATGTGATTTATGTTGAGTGCATGTGTGAGTGTTTTTGAAGAATGATGAGAGTCTAATATAGCTTATCTGCTGTGGAATCTCAAGTGAATGAACAAACAACTAAGAGAATTTTTGCTAGCTCAACAATCCAATGTCCAGCCTCCATCAACATCCCTTCAAGGGAGTGACTAGTCTATTAGAAGCACAATTACATGTTAGCAATTCGGAACTCTTGCATGTTTAGTTATATATTAGATATTGATCTTAGACTATAAAAATAGAATATTTGAATCTAAATCATATATTAAATAAACCTCGAATCTTCTTATTTTTCATTTGTTGTTGTGGGATTTTGCATGTTGATAGGGAATTTTAGAAGACCTGCATGGTCGTTTGTTAGTGTGTTTTATTGGTTTTTTGGTGGGTTGCCTATTTCTGCAGCTTTTTTTTTTTTTTTTTTTTGCGGTGTGTACATGTTGTTACTTTCTTATTGTTTGATTTTCTTTGCTACCTTTGATTTTGTTTTTTTAGTCAGTTTTCATTTCGAGATGGGATTACATTTACTTCCACCACCATTAGTTATCTACTTAATTAACAAGATTGAGCTGTCACTTTCTTGGATCTTGGTTTTTGTTGTTGGCTCTTTGGTGGGTTGCTCTTCTTTTCGTATGCATGTGGCTGATTGTGTCAGATCATCTTGCATGCATTGCGGGATTTTGAGATGCTGATCACAAGTTATTACATACTTTCATGTATTCTATACTCCTAGTTTAGCAAAGACCATACTTGCATGTTACCTTTTTTTGACAAATGGATCTGTTTGATGCTAAGGAAGAGAATTTTTGTTGCTTTTTTATATATGTAGAGCTCAATGCTTTTAATTCATAGTAAAACTAATTTATGTTCTTCTTGTATCTTGCAGCCCCTCTCATATATGCTGACTTTTTGAAGTGTATAAAGTTACACTTGGTGGAATATGCTGAGGTTTTGAAGTGTATATAGTTACACTTAATGGAATTATTATTATTATTATTATTATTATTATTATTTGTGGTCTGTTCCTCAATCACTTGTAGATTCAATCAATTATTTATAGTAGATTTATGTATTTTCTGACATAATCAATTATGTTTCCTTTTACTTTTTGCAGTTTTTGGTATGGACAAAATACTTAAGTACTAAAATTGACTTGTAAGATTTGTTATCAAATTTTAGATATATGCATTATCATGTTTTGCTAGAGATTATTATTATTTTGAAAGGGGCTGTATAAACAATACATTAATTTTTTGGATGCTAACTCTATATTTGTAATGAATTACAAATTATATATGAAAGTATGATATTATTAATTGTGTATTCATTTATTATATATTTTTATATAACTTGTATAAATCATATTGACTTTTACAGGATATTAAAAATCCTGGGTAAAAAAATATGATCCCTGATTTAAGTCTGGTTACTTTTAATTTTTAGGGACTAGATGATAACTATATTTAAGGATCATATTTTTTGTTATAAATATAATTTTAAGGACCGGTTTTATGGTCATTATAAAATATGATCCCATGGTAATTACTTTTAGGGATCATATTTCTGGTCCTTGTGCTTTGAGCCTTAATATAATATATGGTCCCATGATGATTATTTTTAGGGATGAGATTTTCCATCCTTATTATGATTTTAGGGGCCGAAATTTTAATTTGGTCCTTAAAAGTTTATGGTATTTATTAAT
Organism: Excoecaria cochinchinensis; assembly: GCA_947683425.1. NCBI lineage: Eukaryota > Viridiplantae > Streptophyta > Magnoliopsida > Malpighiales > Euphorbiaceae > Excoecaria > Excoecaria cochinchinensis. Next base: position 1,285,936 of record CANTUQ010000058.1, read on the forward strand.
CTTTTAAGGACCAAATTTTTGGTCCTTAATAACTTGATTAGTCACTTGACCTACATTATCAAGGACGAAAAATCCTGTCTCTAGTACTTTTTAGGGGCTAGATTTTTTATTGGTGGTTAAAAGTTTTAAGACTGGTTAATACACCCTGTCCTTATTGGTCATTAGCGGCGGAGCCTATTAGGATGGGATAGGGATTGAATTTTCCCCGTCCTTATTGACTTTTAAGTGTCAGATTTTTTGTCCTTATAGGCCTTTTTTTTTTCTTGTATTGCATCCAAATATGAATGTGGAGTTTGAACTGAAGTCAGCAACGATCCATTTATTGCCCACCTTTTGTGGCTTAGAAAATGAGGATCCATATAAACACCTAAAGGAGTTTCATGTTGCTTGTTTTATTTTTAACCCACATGGTGTTACTTAAGAACAAATGAAGTTAAGGGCATTTTTGTTCTCATTGGTGGACACTGCTATGGATTGGCTTTATGACTGTCCATCAGGGCTAATCAATACATGGGATGATATGGTGAGAAAGTTTCTCGATAGATTTTTTTTAGCTTCCAAAGTTGATGTGATGCGTGTCCTTTAGGCTTGCACGAGAGGACCGTCTTATTTGGATTGCTATAACTTTTAGGGATGGTTAGGCGAAGGTCTCTCACCCTTTAAGGCCGATCGCTTTGCAATGGTTAAAGATTTTAACCCAATTCGTCCAATCTCGAGCCTTTAAAAGGTATGAGACAATATTTTAGGGTACTCTTATCCTATTGTTGGCAATTGACATTGAGATGCATCTTAGGCATCACAATATATGTATTTATGAAGTCACCATCCAATAGATCATTGAAAAATTTAGTCCAACCTTATGAGGCCAAACCAAGAGAAGAGTTCGGGACCTTACTCTCGTTCACACCCTTATTGTTGAAAATTTACATTCCAAATGGCATTTCAACAAGTTGTGTAATGCCCCAAATTCCTTAATTAGGAATACTAGTTATATCAAAGTGTTGTAGAGTGAATGATAATGGGAAAAGGAGTTAAAATGAGATTCGGTTGTAAGAAATACTAGAAAAGTCGGACTAAATTGAAGAAAGAAAAGTATGTAAGTGACTAAGTGGGATATGTGCTATAATTACATGTTAAGATGAATTAGAGTAAATAGGATTAATTAATTAGAAAGTGGAATCCAAGTGGCCATTTAAGGTAAAGCCACCAAAACCTATGACATGCATATAAGAGATGGGATTTAGGAGAAAGAAAAACATCTCATTTTTCCTAAGCTATAGAATTTGGGTTCTGGATTTTCCAAAGGGAAATTATTCACTTTTAAACCATAATTAGTTGAAAATTATGGACGAAAACTCAAGAAAGAAGTGTGAGTAGATAAATTGGTAAATAAGGCTGAGTAAAGTGGTAATAGAAGATTGAAGGAAAAGTTAGAAGAGATAAGTTGATATGGTTGAGGGGAATGAGTAGAGCTTCATAACATGTTTGGGATTTTTTTTCCTTGAATTTTACAAGTTGTTTGGTTTCAATTTTTATTTGTTGAATTGTGAATTTAATGTTGTTCTAAATGTGTTGAATTAAAATTTATATGCTTGGACTTAACTTATTAAAAGCTCTAGTGGAATTATTGAGTAATTGCCATGAAAATTTAAGCAAGTGGTAGTGTTCTTGGATTTTCTAGAAAGTTGTTACAAAATTGGGTATAACTTGGCCTACAGAACCTAGAATTAAGTGATTCAAATTACAATTGAAACACAGTACTATACTTCTTATGAAAAGATCAAAATCCAATTCTATCTCTAAGGTAACTAAACTGTGGATTGAAGACAAGGCGTCAATTTTGCCCTTATATAGATGCCTAGGAACAATTGTTAGTACATTTTAGTTCTTTCGAGTTCTATATGTGATAATGACTTGATTCTAAATCTAGTATAATTTAGACATCTGATAGAACAAATCTCTAAATGACCATTGTATTCAATTCAAACTCTAGCTTGACTGAAAATGAAGTGTAAAGTGAAAATAAGGTATTTGTTTTGCATTCTGTAACAATTAGTAGTATAACATCCATTACTCTGTACAACTTTAAATTAAGTGATTCTAGTTTCGTTTAAAACTTAACTGATAGTACTATAAATGCTAAGAAGAAAGATAAGCTTAATGCTACCTATAACAAGTACTAAAATGACTTACGAGATGGAGACCTGATGCTGCCAATAAGGCCAGTGTAAATTCATAATCGAGCACTTTATAGTGAACATGCCATAGAATCTTTTCTAGAAATCTGAACTTAGTGAAATAAAATTTTATGGAAACTAAACCTCTAAACCTACATTCTTGGTGTAGAACACATTATTTAATCTTATTGGCTTAAGGCCATATCCTAAATTTAATGATTATCAAACCTAAAATAAACTCCAGTGTGAATTCTAGTCTTAAGAGTTTTTTGCAGGAAAATACTCCACTCTTCTGATGTAAAGTTGAAATAAATGATCATGTAGATTTTTCAAGCATGGATACAAGAAGTTAATTTTGAAGAAACCCTCAGTATAGAAGAAAATAAAGTATTAATTTGTAAAATCAAATTGAGGCATTTCTTCTCATACATTCATACATTTAACAGTTTTGAAAGTTTTATAAGAATCTTTTGAAACCAGAAATCAATGTTTCAATAGAGAATGGCTTTTAAAAAATGAATTTTGAGAGTGTCAGATTTCTAGACATCATTCTAAAACATGCACTACATGACAAAATAATGGCTAGTGTGTATACATCGGGTCCTGAGACAGTCCATATCAGAGTTACCCGATGAAGATATCAATGCCTGTTTTCGGGCAGATTGATGAAAGTTATGAGTTTTTGCTCTTCGAATTTACAAGGATTGAGGATTTTTCTTGATGACAAGAGATTTTCTGGCATCAAGAGGAGTTTGTCTTTAAAAAATCTTATCTTTGCTCCACCGATGGGGTTCCTATTTATCAGGAGGGATGCCCGTCATTCGTTCCGAAGGACAGCCTCCCTCGCATGAGCAGCGCCTGTCGCTTGAGCGGTACGGGCTTGTCTCTCAAGAGAGCGTCCCGCTCAAGCGATGCCCGTCGCTCGCGTTAGGGGCTCATCTCTCGCGAGAGTGACGCCCGTCGCTCATGTGAGAGGCCTGTCTCTCGCTGCGAGTACCGACGGTTGCTAGCGTGCGGGAGACCGTCTCTCGCGCTGAGAGACCCTCGTCGCTCATGCGAGAGATGCCTACCTCTCGAGAGCGACGGCTGCCTCTCGGCAGCCGCCTCTCTTGGAGTGGTCCACCACTCAAAAGATCGAGAGTGACCCCATGACTGATGCCCGTCGGTACTCCACAGATGCCCATCGGTCGTTGATCTGCTGCAAGATTGGATGGGATTTTCCAGATTTTTCATACCTTTTCAAATATATTTCAAAGATTTTCCAATATTTTCCAAATATTTTCAAGATTTCCTATATCTTCAAAATCTCTTCAAATATTTTCAAATCTCTGATTTGATTTTGAGAATATTCTGCAAATCATTCAGATTTAATTCTGATTTCATAAATCTTTTTCAAATTTAAATTCCAAATTTGAATTTATTTGAATGATTTTTCTTAACCTATAAATAGGGGATTGAGACTCATTATTCGATGATGGCAATTTTTTAGGAAATAGAGAGTTTTCTCACAAAAAGTTCTTGTTCTTATTTTTCATCAAAATTTTCATCGAATATTCTTCAAATCACGGCGAATCTGAGGGAACAAGATTAATTCGTTTCTATCCGATCTAGCCATTTTTAGCATTCATAGTTGCTACCAAAACATCAAGAAGGAAAAATATAATTTTCTTTTCTTGATCTGTTTTCAAAAAGTACGATTTTGCAGTAAAAAATCTCCTGAAATTACACATTACAGATCAATTATTGTAGAATTCAAGGGACAGAAATCACGCGATATTCACCTTCGAAGGTAATATTTCGAGGGTAAACATTTTGGATCAACCACTTTTGCATTTTATCCTTTCTTATTGATTTTACGCATAAAATTCCATTTTACTCAAAATAAAACAAGTTTTTAGTTAATTTTCCTTATTTTTTTCGGATCTGGGACGACCGACGGGGCCGAGGCTCCACCGACGGCCGTCACTCATCTGAGCGATTGGTTATCGAGGAGTTTTGACTCCACCCGTCGGTCGGCCCAGGGACGGCTGTCGCTCGCGCGCCGTGGGCTGTCCCTGGGCCTACCTTCTTCTTCTTCTTCTTCTTCTTCTTCTTCTTCATCTTCTTTTCTTTCTTCTATCCTTTATTCCTTTTTTCTTTTCTTTATTTTCATGATAATTTTTCATGGATTCTTTGTCTTTATTTATTTTTCATGTTTAGTTTATTATTAGTTACCTCACTAACATGACTTTTGTTTTTGTGAGTTTTATTGTTTTTTATGGGATTTGGGGTATTAAAAGGGGAGGACTCCGCGATGATTTGAGGACATTAATCGGGTTTATTTCTCTATCCTATTTCCTCTTTTTTCAATTTTCATGTACCATTTATTGTAAATATTATTTTACTCCGCTAATATGAAAAATTGTTAAATATTTGTATTAATTAAGTTGGAGCTTTTCTAATAAACGGGACCAATGTCCTAATTTTTCCTATCAAAATAAAATTGCCACTTTAATGTTATCTTTTGTAAGTATGCATGTGAGGACCAATGTCCTCGTCCCTAATAAATGCCCCATTTTTTGTATGATTACATGTCATTTACAATGGGGGTTGTATTCCGCTCCCAGTTTTGTTATAATTTATTGGACTTTTTTTTCGTTTATCTTGTTTTAATCTTGCTTTTTATTTACAGCTTTCATTACGTGATCCAATTGCGCTCTAAATAATGCATTAAATATAATGAGAAAAGGAAGGAAATATTAAATTCAAAACTCAATTATAATTTAATCAAGGTATGAATAAATGGAAAGTCTTGAACCATCTCTGGTCTTAGGCACAACGAGGTTGGAGGACTATCTCAATGTCTTATTGGGGTAGGGTCTCCAAAATATCTCTTGTTGCCCAAAATAGGCCCAACTTGCATTGTCTTAGGATCCATGAGGTTAGAGTACCATTCCAATGTTCTATTGGGGTAGAGACTCCAAAATATCTCTGGCTTGCCCAAAATGGACGTAAATGCTGTCTTAGGCTCACTGAGGCTAGACGATCTTTCCTAATGTTCTATTGGGTGGCGACTCCAAAAAACCTCTTTGTTGCCCAAAGTAGACACACTTGTAATTTCTTTCAAGTTCCATGGACCTCTCTTGAATGCCCTAAAAGCAGGTTTTCGGGGCCCCCGGGGTTCGACACGTGTCACAATGATGACTCCACTGGGGACATAAGAGATTTCGTTTCGAAAGTACATTGGTTAAAGCTTATAGTTGAGTTTTAATTTAAAACTTTCGTACCTTTTCGAAATTACATTACATGTCATTAGAGCCTTAGATCTATTCTAGTTTGGTCCCTCTTTTAACCTCGGTGCATTCTCGAAGCATGACCCTGCGTTCACTCAATATAGGAAAGTGTTAAGGATAATCACCAGCCCAAGTCTCGTACCATTTGGTATATTAAATAGAGACCCGACCGGTCGTTACGCTCATGATGAGCTAGACCCGTTGGCAGGGACCATGCTTGGGTATACCTAAAGTATCATCACCCTGGCCAAAGCTCATGTAATGAAAGTAGATACTTCTCCTAGATGGTATGAACCTTAATACTATGCTTGTTATATGGATCACCTTGTATTGGTCAAACCCAGATGACTTGATTGGTCACCTAATCAAAGGCTTTCATGCCCTGATGGGCCCATGTCAATTCATTCGGACTGCTTAAGTACATAATAATCAAGACTATACGTATGCACATTAGTTAAGAGAGGTTATGCTGCCAATTTTCCACCGTGCACCATGCGCGTACGTCGGGTTTTCTGTTAACCCGTGGACTAAACCCACCTTAGCAAGAGACTATGACCTCATGTGAAGGAGTGATAAGGCTAGAGGGACCTATGTGCTTGCATGTGATTTGTGGATGCTGCATAGCACGATCATGCATCTTATGGCATTCATGTATCATCCTAACCTGGTGTATTTTGTAGGCATCATAGATCTACCCTGGTGGTCAAGAGGTCCCCAAGGGCAGCTACGTAGAAATTTGTTCTTTGAACTACCAAAAAGGGTAGAGTACTCGGACACACCTTCAGAAAGCAGTCACACTACCTCCTCTCAGTTCTCTTTGCACAGTGAAATGGCTAACTCACCGAGAGGGGCAGATGCCACTAGGGCCATGATAGCCGAAGAAGTGGGTAGACGGTTTGAGGAGTTCGAGAATTGAATGATGGCCATGATGGCAAGAACGGCCCAGCCTGCCGCACCACAGAACCCAACTCATCGTCCTATGAGACAAAATGAGCAGGAGGAGGTCAGAAAGGACCCATAAGAGGAGGTTCATCCATCACTAGTAGACTTAAGGGCCAATATGTTGGCAAGACAGAGAAGAGGGCCTGCCCATAGGTTGGATGATGTTTGGGAAGAGGATGAATATGAGGAACCAGCATCAGTAAGGGGAAAGGCACTTCAGACTGAAAAGGCCATCTGGAAGAAGATGGAGGAGAAATTCAAGGCAATATCTAGGATGTTAACTCGGGGACGAGGGATGAACCCTGAGGACAAGGAGTTGGAGGGATAAGATCTAATCCCTATGAACTTTAAAATGCCAGATGTTCTGAAGTTCGACGGAACTTCTGATCCCATCGCCCACATAAAGCAGTACTCGTTGGTAATGAAGGGTACTACTTTGACAAGGAGGTAGAAGATAGAGTACTTCTGCTTGAGCCTAACTAGCCCAGTAGTGGATTGGTACCATAGTTTAGATCGGAGAACTAAAGAGGATTGGGACCTGTTAGCGGAAGAATTCCTCCGGCAATATAACTGCAGTATGAGGATGGAGGTGACACTGAAGGATTTGGATTTGCTGCAACAGAAATTCGATGAGTCCTTTCATGAATATCTGACCCGATGGAGTTACCGAGTGATGGAAATGAAGAGAAAGCCAGATACTCAGGATCAGATCCGGATTTTTATCAAGAATGCTAGCTCGTATCTGAAGGATAGGCTGAAGATGAAGGGTCTGAAGGATAAGGAATCACTGAAGGATAATGCCATTGAGGCTGAGGGAGAGTACCTCACGAGAAGGGAAAATAATGAGGGTTATGCCAAGAAGGGTAGAAACAGTTAGAGGGCAAGTAGGCCAATAAGCCCCAGCAGTGGCACAAGAAAGACGGCTGAGGTTTCAGCTACAAATACTGCTCCAAGGCATTTCTCAAATATGGGGAGGTCTCTCTCATGGGTGCTTAGGAGGTTGATGAAGGAGGTGAAACTGCAGCCTTTACCACCCCGACCAGCTAGGACACAAGGGCAACCAGGGCACAGGGATGATGAGTACTGCGCATATCACCAGTACACCGAGCATCCGAACGATGATTGCAAGGCACTAAGGCATGCAATCCAGGATCTGATTGACTCTAAGCAGATCACAGATCCAGAGAAAAGAGGGATCGGGCATAATAATGTGGCCCCTCCAGTGTTTATGATCGGGTTGAGTTTGCACGAGTGGTTTGTGTTAGAAGATCTGTACGGCATCGATGCCAATATTGCTATCACGTGCCTTTATGAGGCAAGTGAAAAAAGGAGTCCCGTGGCAATGATCGATTGCTGGTCCACTGATGAAAGTGGAGATAAAAATCAAAATTCTGAGGTTGAAAGATTTCCCGACCCGTGGGGTTCAGATGAGGAAGAGGAGAAGAAAGGGAAGAGGAAGGTCGGAGCCATGACTCAAAGTGGAAGGGTAGTTTCGAAAGTTGAAAGGCCACAAGATCCCATGGTATGTCAAAAGGAAAAAGAGCCGGACGAGGATCTGATAATAAAGCTGCTGAAAAAGACGCCGGCTCAAATTTCTATCTGGGATTTGTTAAGACAGTCTCCCTCGCATAGGCATAAGTTAGTGGGGGCTTTATGCGAGACCACAGTAGCCATAACCATATCGCCTATGGAGTTGCTAAACGTGGTCAAAGGGGGTGCTAGAGAAAATGTAGTGTTTTCAAGTGCTAACTTGCAGGCAGAAGGCCGCAATCATAATCGCCCCCTGTACATAAGGGCTCAGATTAATTAAAAACACACAACCTGTGTCATGGTGAACGATGGTTCATCAATCAATGTATGCCCACTGGTAGCGATGGCAGCTTTCGGAGTAATAGAAGATATGTTGACTAACTCTGATCTAACGATCACGGCTTATGATAGTTCTAGGAGGCAGGCATCTGGGACATTCAAGACAGTGGTCAAGGCAAGGACAGTTGAAACTGAAGTGGAATTTGCGGTCCTCCCTATTCCTGCCAATTTCTCAGCCCTCTTAGGCAGGCCCTGGTTCCATAAGCTGGGAGGGGTGCCCTCCACTTTGCACCAGATGGTTTAGATTCCCCACAAGGGACAAGTGGTGACGATAAGAGCCGCGAGGGAAAATCAAGTCTCAGTGCTGGAAATTGCAAGACAACCCTTCAGCGAGCTTAATGACGCCATGATAGACGGGGAAGAACACATTGAAGGGAGCCCCCAAGTGTTGAATATGATGAAGAGAATGTCTTTCCTCCCTGGTGCAAGTTTGGGCAAGAACTCGTAGGGACTGCCGTCAGCCATTGCTACCAGAGGCCAGAAGGATAGGAGGCGCCTGAGATATAAAGGAGTTGTAGAGCTACCCTCCGCTCATGAGCCTCACCCGAGACTCACTCACTGCAAGCAAAGCCGGACGGAAGGGAAGGAAAGGGAGAGAGTTTCACTTACAATCCGGGGAAGAAAGGAAAGAGGTTCAGAAACCTCTTTTCGGACTGAGGGTGAAAGGAAAGAGGTTCAAAAACCTCTTTCCAGATAGTACAGTCTGTCTCTCTCTCTACTTTACCAAACGAATTAAAAATCCAGACAAAAGCTCCCAAAGGGATACCAGTGGTGAAGTAGAGAGAGACAGCCCTCGCTCCTCCATCCGGGAAGCACAGAGCGAAAATTGGATGCTCACGAACGTTTGAGCTATGCCTTTTTCTCTCCTGGGGCTGCTGAGGCTGAGGTTCACCCGTCGCACACAAAAGCGGAGGATGAGCCGTAATCCGTGGAAGCAGCCCAATAAAAGAGAGAAAAATCTAGCTCCCCTTTCGCTTTGCTCGTCCCCCAGAAGGATAGGAGGGGCCTGGGATATAAAGGAGTTGTGAAGAAGGGCATGAAGTCAGTAGATGAGATCCCCCATATCAAGGCAAGTTTTATTCCAGCAGCTTCAACATGTGCCTACACGGGAGAAGCAGAACCGCAGTGGGTCGAAGGAAGAATTGTGCCGGGTTTTGAGGTCTTCAATGATGTCTTTGATTGGGACACTGGATTGATCAAGCCAGTAAAGGGTTTTTAGGATGAGGAAATCACAACAAAGGAGACAGTTTGGGACCACAAAGCACCCGAGGAGATCATTACTGAGAAATTGATGACTACCCAAGTGAAAGGGAAAGCGAGGATGGAAGACGAAGCTGCAGAGAAACAGAGTGAAGCCATGCAGGGGGTTACTGCGGTGCTTCCAAAATGCCAATTTGATTCAGATTCGTCGGCTGCAACATCTGCATCGACAAAAAAAGAAGAAGAAGATAGTTTATATTTTCTTTTTGCACCTGAACTTTTCAATAATATTGATGACATTTCTAGTTCTATTAATAATATGAACAATTTTGCTTACTTGTGCTATGTTTCGGATGATTTCATTATGCATAATCATGATCATGATTCATTTATATTTGACATTAATTCAACTTATGCTACTCAATTTAATCTTGGAACTTTAGAAAACCCGAAAGAAATCTTGATAGCATCTAACATAACTCCTGAAGAGAGAGAAAAATTTGAGAGAATTTTAAGAAAACATGAAAAATTCTTTACCTGGACCTATGAAGATATGCTAGGAGTAGATCGTAAAATCGCGGAACACGCCATCCCAACATACCCAGACCATAAGCCAGTCAAGCAGAAGCTTAGGAGGCTTAGGCCGGAATGGGTAGAGAGAGTGAAAGAAGAAATTCATAAACAGATTGAGGCCAAGTTCCTGATTGAAGTACAATATCCAACCTGGTTGGCCAATGTTGTCCTAGTGGCTAAGAAGAACGGCAAGGTATGCGTGTGTGTGGACTATCGACGTGTGGACAAAGCTTATCCAAAAGATGACTTTTCGCTACCTCACATCGACATGTTAGTAGACAGTGCAGCTGCTTGTATGATGTACAGCTTGGTAGATGGTTATGTAGGCTACAATCAGATTCTTAACAGAATAGCCGATCGGATCAAAACAACCTTTATCACTGAATGGGGGACCTTTTCTTATAGGGTGATGCCATTCAGCTTGAAGAATGCAGGCGCAACGTATCAGAGAATGGCAATGAGGATCCTAGATGACTTGATCAACGAGGAGGTGGAAGTATACGTGGATGACATGATGATCAAGTCACCCACCAGAGAGGGTCACTTTAAGGCTTTGGATAAGTTCTTTCTGAGGATCAGTAAGTATAATCTGTGATTGAACCCCAAGAAATGCATTTTTGCTGTCACTTCAGGGAAATTATTAGGACATGTAGTCAGCTAAAGAGGGATTGAGATCAACCCGAACAAGGTCAAGGCCATCAGACAAATGCCGGTACCTCAGAAAGAAAAGGATGTTTGAAGTTTTTTGGGTAAATTGCAGTATATCAGCAGGTTTATGCCAAACTTACTTCAATTTGCGAGCTGATCTTCAAGTTGCTCAGAAAAGACCAACCTGTAGTATAAAATAAAGATTGCTAGAAAGCTTTCGATACTATTAGGGAATATCTGTTGAATCCCTCAGTTCTGAGACCACTGCAACCGGTCAAGCCACTTATTCTGTATTTAACTATAAAAGATAGCTTTGTAGGCACCATAATGGCTCAGGAGGATGAGTTCGGAGTGGAGTTTGTAGTCTATTACCTCAGTAAGAAGTTCCTTTCCTATGAGGTCAAGTATACAGAAGTAGAAAAGGTTTGCCTTTCGGTAATCTGGGCATCCAAGAAGTTGAGGCACTATTTCCACTCTTACAAGGTACAAGCAGTAGCAAAACAAAACCCTCTTAGATACCTACAGGAGGCTCCATCTTTGTTAGGGAAAATGGGGAGATGGTTGTTGTTATTACAAGAATTCAATGTTGAATACATCACCCGAAAGACCATTAAGGGGCACGCAGTAGCAGATTTTCTAGCGAAACACCCTATTTAAGGAGATTCATATGAGTTCAACTTCCCAAACGAAGACGTCGTAGCTATCACAGTACAGGGTTTGCAGTTACACTTCGACGGGGTTGTAAATAGCAAAGGAGCAGGAGTAGTAATTATTCTAACAACCCCGGATAATAAAAAACTCCCGCTGGCTAAGAAATTGAGATATAAGGCCACTAACAATGAAGTCGAGTACGAAGCTTGCACTTTCCGGTTAGAAGCCTTGATAGCCTTGGGGGCGAAGAGTGTAGAGGTATTTAGAGATTCATCGCTGGTAATCAATTAGATTCAAGGCAAATGGGCTGTTGAGGAAGAACAGCTGTGCCATATGTCAAGCACTTAAGAGATTTGAGCAATCAGTTTGAAGTATGCATCTTCCACTTTGTTCCGAGAGACGAAAATCAATTGGCCAATGAGCTTGCAACTTTAGTGTCGATATGGGATAACTCGAAGGGGATAGTTATAAAGCCAATGTTGATTTTTAGTTCTGAGAGAGCAAGTTTTGAGTCCAATCCTGTCATGGAAATGGAAGTTATGGACGGAAAGCCATGGTATCACGATATCAAGAATTACTTAGAGAACACAACGTTCCCAGAAGAGGCTACCGAAAAAGACCAGAGGTTGATCCGCAAGTTATCTACTCAGTTTATCTACGTAGATGGGGTGTTGTATAAATGACAAGTTGACGGTGTTCAATTAAGGTGTCTGGATGAGAAAGAGGCCGAAAGAGTAATAGAGGAAACTTATGTTGGAGTTTGTGGGGCCCACATGAATGGTTTGATACTGGCCAAGAAAATCATGAGACAGGGTTTCTACTAGCTTACCATGGATACAGATTATTCCAAGTATGTGAGACAATGTTAGTTGTGTTAGTAGTATGCAGATTTGAGGCACTTACCAGTTTTAGAATTACGCAGTTTGACGTCGCCTTGGCCGTTCGTAGCTTGGGGGATAGACATAATTGGAGAGATATGCCCTACGGCTTCTAACGGACATAGATTCATCATAGTTACCATTGACTATGTTACCAAGTGGGTAGAGGCAGAATCATTTAAGAAGGTCGACGCTAGGGATATGGCCAGGTTCCTTGAAAAAAATCAGATATACAGATACGATCTCCCACATCATGTTGTGTCTGATAATGGGGTTCAGTTCATGGCTGAGACTAAGAAACTACTTTAGAAATATGGCATCGAGCATCATAAATCCTCTCCATATCACCCACAAGTCAACGGGGCGGTGGAAGCTGCCAATAAGAATGTCAAGAAAATCCTAGCCAAAATGGTTCAGAACTATAAAGATTAGACAGAAAAGTTGCCTTTTACACTTTGGGGTTACAAAACTACCGTCAGGACTTCTACAGGAGCCACACCATATTTTTTGGTATATAGGACAGAAGCGGTGCTGCCAGTTGAAATAGAGCTCAAGTCATTGAGGGTAATTATGGAGGCCCAAATTCCGGAGGCTGAATGGGCACAATAGCGGTTGCAATACCTGAATATGCTAGATGAGAGCAGGTTGAGAGCCTATTATCACAATCAGATTTATCACAAAAGGCTTGCCAGGTCGTTCGAAAAGAAGGTCAAGAAACATCCGCTGAAGGAGGGAGATTTGGTCTTTAAACAAATGAGACCAGGGGTGCCGGATATACGGGGTAAGTTCAAGCCGACATGAGAAGGTCCTTTCATCCTTAAAAAGCTATTGTCGAAAGGAGCGCCAATCCTGGTAGATAGCGATGGCAATGAATTCATGGAGCCAATCAATATAGATAGACTCAAAAGGTTTCATGGCTAAACGCTAAAAATAAAAAGAAGAGAATAAAAGCCCTGCGGGTCAAAAACCGAAAAAAGGCAACCTTCCTAAAATTGGGCGCCTCATCAGGGTGAAAATAAAAAAAAAGGCACCTTGGGCAAAAATCAGAGGCTAAGAGAAAATATTCAATCAAGAAAACTTGGGAGGACTGATTGGTAATAGGAATTTGATGTTATCAAGATCTGTTCCAAGAATGAATGTTGTTCCAAAAATGAATGTAGTTTTGCATTTTGGATTAACGCTAAATAATGATCATGTATAGTGAAATCACACTGAAATGTATACAATTTTGCAAAAGGAAATAAAACTAAATTTATTCATTTACATTATTCTCTAGTTCTCTTTTAAAAAGAAACACATTGTTCAAAATGCGTGCAAATCTGAACTATGCTCTATTACTACTCTCGCTGACCAGATGCCTAAGTCGACGAGTCCTGTTATCAACTGTGGGGCTAAGTACCCATCTCTTAAATGCACTGGTAGAAGTGACAGAGCGATCCCCGAAGGAGGGTATGACAGTCTTTACCGGTAGCCCATCCCAGAGATCTTGATATCTGGAAGCAAAAGCTGAAGACAAAATGCCACTTCGAAAAGATAGAGGGAGTCTCACCACATCCTGGGTCATCCTGAGCTGTCGAGCACAACGAGCCGTGATATAAAAAGTGGCTTTACGAAGCCCGCACAGGGGAACACACCCCGAAGAGCCATCGACTATCGTGGCAGAAAGAGAAAGCCAAGCATTCATGAAACTGATATCCTTGTCTGTTACCTCGCCAAGTCTGGTAATGCCCTCGTCAAGAGTTATGAATGAATACAGTCGCTGATGGGAGAGGAAGTACCTCAAGGAATATTGGCTAATAACCTTGGGAGGAGGTTTTGACAACAGTATTAGCTTCTCTTGCAGCCATATCTGAAAAAAAAAACATATCAAGTATAAAAGCCGCTGGAGTGAGTTAGGTTCACCCCAGGCAAAAGTAAGGCATAGGGCTATGTGAAAATCCGAAAAGGACGCATTTCCCGCTAAGAAAAGCTAGTGTGAAAATCCACAAGGGACACACTTCCTTTCAAAATAATGATGTACCTAGAGCAATAAGGGGCTCCCAGAAAGGGCGGTAGAGGAATCAGCACGAACATAATCCAGACCTAAGATGGTCTCGGCGAGGATCAATGGGAAAGGGGATAGTCCATGATAAAAGTCATCCACAATCCCGAATAGACGAAAATCACCAGTCAGCTCCTTTGAAGTCACAGTCAAATACCTCATGAGACAAAATAGGAAAATGACACTCGTATGGTATGGGGGAATATCGGAGAAGTCCTCCAATGCCTCAATCAGTGGCCCTAAGGAAAAAGTAGAACCCTAAGGGACCAACCAGGCAGCATCAGAAGGAGGGATGCTCAAGGCCAATGCAATATCCCTAGTATGAATCAGACCACAACGTGGAATACAGGGTAAGGCACCGGGAGGATACCATGCCCCAATGATAGCAGCAAATTCTTCAGGCAAGGGGCATAGTTCCTGATAAGTAAATTTGAAGAAGTGAAAACGTGGATCCCAGAAGTGAGCCACAGCCAGAAGAAGTTTGTGATCTATCCTAACCCTTCTCAAAAATTTTAGGCCAAAAAGTGGGGAAAGGGAGGTGTTTTCCCAAGTTTGGGGGTTATCCAGAACTCGGTACATTTTAGTGAAGACAGAGGAAGACATTTTCTAAGTATTACGGCTAAAAATTAAAATTAACAAGGAAAAGTATGAAGAAAAGAGAGAAAAACCTAAAAAGGAAGCTCTGGATGAGGTTCGAAGTGTTGAGAGTGCACAAAGCCCAAGGAAAGGAGGATAATTTACAGCAAAACGCGAGCAACGGGTTGCCCGTCTGTCAGTGCTCCGACGGGGAGCCGGTCGGTCAACCTGGTTGACCCTTGGGAGATCTATTTTCCTACATATTTCATGCATGTCACACGCATAAAATAATTTTTGCATATTCCTATCATCCTTGCAATTTGACAGAGATGGGCACCGGACACGAAAATCGGATTAAGATATTCAGGGAGTAAAAAAAAGGGGGTTAATTAACTAATTAATTAATTAATTAATGAAGGGCGAAAACGAAGAAGTAAAGATAGAATTTTTAATGACCGAAGGGATTCCCGTCGCTCGGTATTCAGACGGGCAGCCCATCGGTCATGAAAAACTATAAAAGGAGCGCCCAGCGAAGCTCCTTCAGTTCTTCTTCTCTTCTTTCTTCCCTCCTCCTTCGCAAACCAACGCCCCAATTCGGTTTCTTTCCCATTTCTCACTCATTTTTTATTTGTTTTGTGCACCACTTGTGCCAAAATCATCCTTGTACCGTCACACACATTTAGGACCAACTTTTTTGCAATTTCATCATATTCTTTTTCAGTGCAGTTCGTCAACTACCAGGTTTGTTTGTCATCTTTTTCTACTCATTTCTATTTCTGTTTAAGTAATTTGCATGTAAAATGCATGACTAGGGTATATTGTCAAAATGTAGGACCAAACTCTGCCTTTTTAGTTTGGACGTTTTTGGACTGTATATGAAGCATAAACCACAAAAATAAGAATATTGATGAACAAATAATGAAAAGAGAACTATTCACTTGCGAACCTAATCTCATTTTGGAACCAATTTGGACTAAGTGAAGCGAATAAGAAAATAATGAAATTATTGCTTGGGGCCTGAGGCCTGTCCCATTAGTTTATTATTTTTTTATACAGGGAGTTGGGCATATCCTTGCCGAGATATGTAGACACAGGGTCCTGAGATAGTCCAGATCAGAGTTACCCGATGAAGAAACTAACGTCGATTTTCGGATAAGGGACGAAAGTTGTGGATGTTCGTCCTCCAGTTTTATAAGGATCGAAGGTTTTCTGGGTAAACGGGGGATTTCAGACAGTTGAAGAGAGTTCAACTTTGAGAATTGGCATTTGAACCTACAGACAGGCAGCCCGTCGGTGGAGTATAGCCCGTCGCTCATGCGAGAGGCCCGTCTCTCATGTCGAGCACCGGCCAAGGGAGCCCGTCGCTCGAATGAAAGACGCCCGTTGCTCGGGAATGGAGCCATAGCTTGACTGAGCGGCGCCCGTCGTTCGACAGCCCGTCGCTCAGCGACGCCCGCTCCTCGGGAGAGACGGCCGTCTCTCATCTCCGTGCCAGGTGTAGAGCCCGTCAGCCAAATGACCGCTGGGGCCCCTTGCGATCGACGCTCGTTGGTAATCCACGGGCAGCCCGTCAGTCGGTGATCTGGTTGTTTGAACCGCCGGATTCTCCAAATTTTGAAGGATTTTACAAAATATCTTTTAAATCTTTTTGAATTTCCCAAATCTTTTCAAATATTTTTAAATATTAGATTTGATTTTAGGAATATTCTGAAAATAGTTCAGTTTTGATTTGATTTCGGAAAATCTTCTTCAAATTTGAATTTAAAATTTAAATTTATTTGAAATTTCTTCATAAATCTATAAATAGGGGAAAGGGATTTAGTTTTTAGGGTTGAAAATTTTGCTGAAAAACTATTGATTAGAAAACTTTTTATTAGGAAATTAAAGTTTAGCATTTTTCCACAGAGAATTTCATTTTCAATTTCTACCAAAAAGAATTTTCTTTCAAAATTTCTTATTCTTTTATTTTATTTTATCCTCGAATTACGCTAATTCGAGGAAGCGAGATCCATTCATTTTCATCAATCTAGCTAATTCAGATATTCATTGCTATCCAAATTCCAAGAAAGAGAAAATAATTTCCTTCTTTTGGTTTATTTTTCAAAGTGAGATTTTTGCAACTAAAAATCTCTCCCGATCGCGTGATCACAATTCGATCCTTGTAGAACTCGAGGAGTCAAAATCTTGCAACGTTCATCGTCACGAGGTAAAAATCTGAGGGTAAACATTCTAGACCAATTACTTTGAATTCAATTATTTTTTGTAATTTCTTGCATAAAAATCCCTTTTATTCAAATTAAAACAAAAAAGAAAATTTATTTTTGGGTTACTATTCGAAAACAGAAGCGACTGACGGGCATAAGGACCACCGACGGCCGTTGCTCAAGTGAGCAATGGGATGTCGAAGGTCGCCCTTATGCCCGTCTGTCGCTCCCAGGGACGCCCGTCGGTCAAACATTTTGGGCCGTCCCTAGGCCTCTTTTCCATTTGACTCCTCTTCTTCTTTTCTTTTGTTTTAAATAGTTTTCTTATTCAATTTCTTCCATTTTTCCGCCTTATCATTTAATTTCATATTTATTTTTGTTCTTTAAATTTAGACTAACGTGTTCTTTATTTTGTGAGTTATTATTTTGAATTGTTGGGTGGATTTGGAGCCATTTGGTGTAGAAGCTACTGCAAAGACTTAAGGGTCTTCTCCCGGGTTCATTCTCTGGACTTTATTTTTTTTTCTATTATATTGTTATTGTGAATAATGTTTTTTTTATACTTTCCCACTGATGTAAAAATGGTTAAATGTTTTTTTATTAATTAAATTGGGATATTCCTTATAAATTGAGGACCAAAGTCCTATTTTTCTAACAAATAAAAATCGACGCCTCAAAACCATTTTGTAATAAATGTGAATGCAAGGACCAATGTCCTCACTCTTAATTTATGTCCCGATTTATGTATGAATCGCTTGCAATTTATAATGGGGGTTGTATCCCGCCCCTAGTTTTGTTGTAATTTATTTTTATGCACTTTATTTTAATTATACTTTATTTACTTATCGCTTTCCCTGAATGGACATTTGCGCTTTAATTTAACTGCATTAAATTGAATGAGAAATGGGATGGAACGATAAATTCAAAACTCAAATATAAACTTAATCAAGGTATTAATAAATGGGAAGTCCCGAACCTACTCTGGTCTTTGGGCTCAAAGAGGCGAGAGGGCCACCTCGGCATTCTGTTGGGGTGGAAACCTCTAAGACACCTCTTGTGACCCGTAAAAAGGCTTAAACTTGCACAGTCCTAGGTGCCATAAGGCAAGAGGGCCGTCCTAATGTTCTATTAGGGTGGAAACCTCCAAGACACCTCTGGTTTGCCCAAGCGCGAGGCGACAGGTCCATCCTATTATTAGGATTGAAGCATCCAAGACACCTCTAGGCTTGCTTATGATGGACATAGCAGCGCTGTCTTAGGCTCACTGAGGCTAGACGACCTTTTTCAATATTCTATTGGGTGGCGACTCCATGAAACCTCCTTGTTGCCCAAAATGGACGTACTTATAATCCCTTGCAAGTTTTCATGAACCTCTCCCGATCGTCCTAAAAGAGGGCAGTTCGGGGTGCCCCGGGGTTATCTCCAGCTCCTACCTGGGACGGGTTGGTAACCCGGGCTCACTTAATGCCGCAGAGATTTGGAGTCTATGGGCCATGGTTGCAGGGCATCGGCTTAATATTAGCCACGAGATCGTGGCTAATTTGGTCAGAGTGTCTAGGGGGGTAGCCCCTATAGTATATGTGGGAGGAGTAATTACTAGATTATTGCTGGAGCTAGGAGCTCGTCCAGACCGTCTTGGACCCGTACTGGAGGAGAGTATATATGTAGATGCATCATCGGCTCTTACCATGGGGATGATAGTTCAGTTGCCAGGCCAGGCCAAGGAGTATAGACTGTGCACGATCCATGAGACCAGAAGGGCTCTAGGCCTTCCTTCGCTTCAGCCGGCAGGGGAGCCCCAGATAGAGGAGCAGCCTCCTCAGCAGGTAGAGTTTCAGGAGGACCAGCCTCCCCAACAGCCTGAGTTTCAGGAGGGCCAGCCTCCCCAGCAGCCTGGGTTTCAAAGGGGACCGCCTCCATAGCAGCCGCCATTAGAGGAGGGACAGCTGCACACTCCCGTCGACATGGGGATTGAGTTCACCATGGACGAGTTATTTGCCACTCCCCCAACACAGAGGGTGCAGAGCCCTCCTCCATCTCTGGCAAAAGTATAGAGGTCGATGCCTCGGGATACAGCTAGATTTCACCCTTACAGCCGAGCAGGGCACCCGGGGGCATCTACCTCCACCGCACCACCTCCAGACTATCCGGTGGAGTCAGCACCAGTACCAGCACCACAACCAACCCAGCAAGACCTATAGGCGGCCATGATCTCAATTCTTGCTGCCATGGAGCGCAGGCAGGAGGAGAGAGACAGGGTCCTCCTTGAGTGGATTGGGCAGCAGGAGGAGAGTGACATGATCCTCCTTGAGCAGATTGGGCAATACAAGGAGCGTGATCGCACCATGTTAGAGAGGTTGGCCCAGCAGGAGAGGATCATCTAGGACCAGGCCATGCTCATTGAGGAGTTACGGCAGGATTTGATAGCTTCCCACAGTGCTGCAGTCGACAGGGTGAATACGGCTGTCCAGATGGTGGACAAGTCCGTTAGTTCCCTCGAATTCAGAGTAGGAGTGTTGGAGGGTGCCATCCTACCTATCGCCCAGTCTATTAGGGAATTCAGAGAGTAGGCAAAGTCTAGACTCACTGACGATGTCTAGGAGATTCCAGGAGCTGGGAGAGTAGTTTGAGACACTTTGGAGTTCATGGGAGTGTGCGCCCAGCTTTTCCTGGATGGCTACGCACAGGTATAGTTCCAGAAGGCAGATGTTGCGAAAGCACAGCCCGCGATGCACCGGTCGCAGCCCCTCATGTTCAGGCTAGGTTTAAACCCCCAGTGCCAGCACCGCCTAGCCGACCCTGCACGTCCAGGGCCCGGCCATCGGCGTCCACATCATGGAGCCAGCCAGTACATGTGTCGAATAATGAGGAGGACCCGGATGAGCCCTCAGACTAGCACCCTCTTTAGACTATTCAGGGAGCCCATTCTCATTGCATTTTGTTTTACTTGTATATTTTTTCTACATAATATGCTATCATTTAGTGGAACATCTATGTTTACATTTTTGCTAACTTATGCTTATATTCTGTTAAATCTATATTTCATGTTGTATATTCTGCCATGATTAACATCTTACCTACACTTTCCAAGCGTTTGATAACACGGTGAATGAAAAAGAAAAAAAACAAGATAATAATAATGCAAAAATTGTTTAAAAGATAACGAACAAATCAACTCGCAACGAACTGATCAAATCTTTTATAACGCAGGAACATGAGTTCACACTGACCCGAAGATGGTCAACGATGAAATAATTCAAATTCTACGCAAGTTGAGATGAGGCCAGTGAGACACCAGCAACAGAACAGGTTGTAAGTGGGTTATAGTCAGAGGGCATTACCACCCATGACATTTCACACCGTACAAGCCGAGATGAGGCCAGCGGAGGACATGCGATAGGACATATCACAACAGAGGATACAGTTACACAACACTTTACCTCATACCATGCAAGCCGACATGAGGCCAGCGGCATAAAACAACTTCCACGCAGATTGAGTTGAGGTTAGTGGGGCACACACGACAGAACAGATCGCAACAGGGTTGTGGTTAGAGAACACCGCATCCCACAGTCACCCTGCAAGCCGAGATGAGGCCAGCGGAATAGAACAGCTATCGTGCATGTTGAGATGGGACAGCGGGGCACACGCGATAGAGCAGATCGCAACAGGGTTGGGGTTAGAGGACACTGCATCCCACAGTCACCGTGCAAGCCGAGATGAGGCTAGCGGGACAAATCACAATGGGGTTGCAGTTGGATAACACTGCACCTCGCATTGTGCAAGCCAAGACGAGGCTAGCGGTATACCTGCAATAGAATAAATTGCAAATGGGTTGCAGTTGGATAACACTGCCTCCCGCGACTCTCAGTTACTGGGCAGGCCGAGATGAGGCTCACCGGATGGAGACGAGAAACCACTTGCTTCCACACAACATCAGGAAGGTAAGGACTACCTCAGGTATGCATTTCTTCCTTTGTCCTCTGAATTTTGGCTCATCTAGACACAAGTGTACAAGTTTTTCAAAAATTGGGGGCAACTGTAGACACTGGGCCCTGAGATAGTCCAGATCAGAGTTACCCGATGAAGAAACTAACGTCGATTTTTGGATAAGGGACGAAAGTTGTGGATGTTCATCCTCCAGTTTTATAAAGATCGAAGGTTTTCTGGGTAAACAAGGGATTTCGGACAATCGAAGAGAGTTCAACTTTGAGAATTGGCATTTGAACCTAGAGACAGGCAGCCCATCGGTGGAGTATAGCCCGTCGCTCACGCGAGAGGCCTGTCTTTCATGTCGAGCGCCGGCCGTTGCTCGGGGAAGGGAGCCCGTCGTTCAAATGAAAGACGCCCGTCGCTCGCCTGTGCGACACCCGTTGCTTGGGAATGGAGCCGTCGCTTGACTGAGCAGCGCCTGTCGCTCATTTGAGCGGTGCCTATCGTTCGACTGCGCGGCGCTCGCTCCTCGTGAGAGACAGCCATCTCTCAACTCCGTGCCACGTGTAGAGCCTGTCAGCCAAATGACCGCTGGCGCCCCTTACGACAGATGCCCGTCCAAAATCCACGGGCAGCCCGTCGGTCGGTGATCTGGTTGTTTGAACCGCCGGATTCTCCAAATTTTGAAGGATTTTAGAAAATATCTTTTAAATCTTTTTGAATTTCCCAAATCTTTTCAAATATTTTTAAATATTAGATTTGATTTTAGGAATATTCTAAAAATCGTTCGGTTTTTATTTTATTTCAAAAAATCCTCTTCAAATTTGAATTTAAAATTTAAATTTATTTGAAATTTCTTCCTAAATCTATAAATAGGGGAAAGGGATTCAGTTTTTAGGGTTGGAAATTTTGCAAAAAAACTATTGATTAGAAAACTTTTTATTAGAAAACTAAAGTTTAGCATTTTTCCACAAAGAATTTCATTTTCAATTTCTACCAAAAAGAATTTTCTTTCAAAATTTCTTATTCTTTTATTTTATTTTATCCTCGAATTACGCTAATCCGAGGAAGCGAGATCCATTCGTTTTCATCAATCTAGCTAATTTAGATATTCATTGCTGTCTAAATTCAAAGAAAGAGAAAATAATTTCCTTATCTTTGTTTATTTTTCAAAGTGAGATTTTTAAAACCAAAAATCTCTCCCGATTGCGATATCACAATCCGATCCTTGTAGAACTCGAGAAGTCAAAATTTTGCAACGTTCACCTTCACGAGGTAAAAATTCGAGGGTAAACATTCTGGATCTATTACTTTGAATTCAATTATTTTTGGTAATTTCTTGCATAAAAATCCCTTTTATTCAAATTAAAACAAAAATGAAAATTTAATTTTGGGTTACTATATGGAAACAGAGGCGACCGACGGGCATAAGGACCACCGACGGCCGTCGCTCGATGTCGAGGGTCGCCCTTACGCCCGTCTATCGCTCCCAGGGATGCCCGTCGGTCACACGTTTTGGGTCGTCCCTGGGCCCCTTTTCCATTTGACTCCTCTTCTTCTTTTCTTTTGTTTTAAATAGTTTTCTTATTCAATTTCTTCTGTTTTTCCTCCTTATCATTTAATTTCATATCTATTTTGGTTCTTTAAATTTACACTAACTTGTTCTTTATTTTGTGAGTTATTATTTTGAATTATTGGGTGGATTTGGAGCCATTTGGTGTAAAAGCTACTTCAAAAACTTAAGGGTCTTCTCCCGGGTTCATTCTCTGGACTTTATTTTTTTATTATATTGTTATTGTGAATAATGTTCTTTTTATATTTTCCTGCAGATGTAAAAATGGTTAAATATTTTTTATTAATTAAATTGGAATTTTCCTTATAAATTGAGGACCAAAGTCCTATTTTTTTATACAAATAAAAATTGACGCCTTAAAACCATTTTGTAATAAATGTGCGTGCGAGGACCAATGTCCTCACTCTTAATTTATATCCCGATTTATGTATGAATCACTTGCAATTTATAATGGGGGTTGTATCCCACCCTAGTTTTGTTGTAATTTATTTTTTACACATTTTATTTTAATTATACTTTATTTACTTATCGCTTTCCCTGAATGGACATTTGCGCTTTAATTTAACTGCATTAAATTGAATGAGAAATGGGATGGAACGATAAATTCAAAACTTAAATATAAACTTAATCAAGGTATGAATAAATGGGAAGTCCCAAACCTACTCTTGGGGTTAATTTCACTCATGGTCACTCAACTTATCACTTATCGCGCAAAAGTAACCGACTTTTTTTTTCTTACTTAAATGTCACTGAACTTTTAACATTATTGCACAAAAGTCATGTTGACCGGAATCCGGCGACGACACTTGCCGGATTGATGATTTTTTTGCAAAAATATTAAAAGTTCAGTAACATTTAAGTTGAAAAAAAAAGTTAATTAGTTTTGCGAGATAAATGATAAGTCTAGTGACAGTGAGTGAAATTAATTTAAATGTAGCATTTGTTGAATTTATCAATCCGGCAAGAGTCGTCGCTGGATTCCGGTCAACATGACTTTTGTGCAATAATGTTAAAAGTTCAGTGACATTTAAGTAAGAAAAAAAAAGTCGGTTACTTTTGCGCGATAAGTGATAAGTTGAGTGACCATGGTTGAAATCAACCCCTACTCTTGTCTTTGGGTTCAATTAGGCGAGAGGGCCACCTCGGCATTCTGTTGGGGTGGAAGCCTCCAAAACACCTCTTGTGACCCGTAAAAAGGCTTAAACTTGCATAGTCCTAGGCACCATGAGGCGAGAGGGCTGTCCTAATGTTCGGTACTCTCGTCTCAGGCGCTGCACATAGGGTGCTCTCCAGCTCTTATTTGGGCCAGGCAGGTAATCTGGGATCTATGAATGGAGTCAAGATTTAGAGCTTATGGACGATGGTAGTTGGCCGGTGCCTCAACATTAGCCACGAAATTGTGGATAACTTGGTAAGAGTTTCACGGGGAGCAGCCCCTATAGTGTGGGCCGGAGGAGTAGTTACCAGGCTGCTGCTACATTTGGGAGTTGACCCAGACAGTTTTGGGCCTCCACTGGATGAAAGTGTTTATATGGATGCATCAGCGGCTCTGACCACGGGGATGATTGCACAGGTGACTGATCGGCCAGAGGAGTACCGGTTGCTTTCCATGCCAGAGACCAGGCGTATGTTCGGTCTTCCTTCACTTCAGCCAGTAGAGGAGGAGCCCCAGATGGAGGAGTAACCTCCACAGTAGTCCGAGTCTCAGGGGCCACAGCCCGCACAGATGCCCCCATAGTAGCCTCAGCTGGAGGAGGAGCAGCCTCAGACTCCGTTCGATATGGGTATTGAGTTCAGTAGTGATGAGCTGATAGTCACCCCACTGGCTCAGAGGGTTCAGAGTCCTACTCCACCACCACCATCGTGAGTTTAGCATTTCGTACTCTGGGAGACCGAGAGGTTCCACCCTTATCGCAGGCCGGGACACCCGGGGGTATCTCCCTCCACAGTACCTCCCCTAGAGTACAAAGCAGAGCCAGCAAAACCTACTCTATCATAACATCTACAGCTGGCCCTGTTTGATGTCGTTACTGCTATGACTGCCCTTCTCACTGCCATGGAGCATCGATAGGAGTAGAGAGATCGAGCCCTCCTTGAGCACCTCGACCAATATAAGGAGAGAGACCGAGTTATTCTTGAGCATCTGGGCCAGTAGGAGAGGATTATAGAGGAATAGGGGAGGCTCATTGAGGACTTGAGGCATAGTTTGGGTGCCTCCCATGATGCGGCGGCTCAGAGGGTGGATGAGGCGGTCCAGGTGATTGATGAGTCCATCACTGCTTTCAGATTCCGGGTAGAGAGGTTGGAGGGTGCCATACTGCCCATATCTGCATCCATCAAGGAGTTCAAGGAGCAGACAGAGACTAGGGTCACGGACATCAGGGATGCAGCCAGAGACCAGACCGCGAGACTGTCGAGGGCCTTTATGGAGCTAGGTGGTGTGGTCAGAGACACGTTAGAGTTCATCGGGGTTTGTGCTCAGCCTTTCTTGGATGGGTACGCTCAGGTTCAGTTCCAGCAGGCTACCCCCGCGACGGACAGCCAGTATCCACACCAGTCGGCATCCCTCTACGTTTAGATCTAGGGGCCGGGCCTTCAGCACCTCGCAGTCGGCCTCCCACCTCCAAGGCCGGGCCGTCCGCATCTTCATCTTGTAGTTAGCCGATACAATTATCAGATGACGAGGAGGACCCGGAGGAGCCCTCAGACTATTTTCCCCTGTAGTGTATTCAGGGAGTTTATATCATTGTACTTATTTGTTGTACAAAATTTGCATTTTGTTAGTGAAACTTACATTTTGTTAAATTTAGGTTTCATCTTGTATATTTACATTATTGCTAATATCTTACTTGCACTTTCAAAATATTTGATAACACGATAAGTAAGAAAGACAAAAATAAAAGACAACATAAAAAATCTTTATGAAATTACGAATTAATCCACAATGAATTAATAAAGTCTTTTATAACCACCGGAACATGACGCCACGCCTACCCGAGGATGGTCAGTAGTTAAGCACTAGGCTAACCGGATGGTGGTTAGCAAATTAGACACTACGTCATTCATATAATGGTTAATATGTAGACCGGATGGGGGTCAGCAAATCAAAAATCATATCTTGCAGACCAGATGGGGGTCAGCAAATCAAAAATCATATCTTGCAGACTAGATAGGGGTTAGCAAGATCATGCCGTTCAGGCCCGGAAGTGGCCAGCAAGACAGAATACTCAATCACATGCCTTGCAGATCGGATGGGGGTTAGCAAGGACACCGTGCAAGACGAGACGAGGCCAGCGGTGCATATGCGATAGAACAAATCGCAACTAAGTTGTAGTTAGATAACACTACGTTTCACAACAATCAGATACCGTGCAAACCGAGATGAGGCCAGCGGGACATATGCGATAGAACAAATTGCAACTAAGTTGTAGTTAGATAACACTACCTCTCACAACAATCAGATACCGTGCAAGCCGAGACGAGGCCAACGGGACACATGCGATAGAACAAATTGCAACTGAGTTGTAGTTAGATAACACTACTGTAGACACCGGGTCTTGAGGCAATCCAGGCTAAGTTACCCGATGATGAGAATGACGCCTGTTCATATGCAATAAACAAATGGAAGTGATGGTTTCCACGAAAAAAATATTTTTCATTTTTACTTAAGAAAAAAATGGATTGAGTTTTGGGGGCCTGTTGGGTGAGGCCCATCTCACCCATGTGAGATGGAGCCTCACGTTTGTGAGGCCCATCTCACTTTGGTGAGATGCTGCCTCACCATGTGAGGCCCAGCTCACAGGAGAGGAGAGCTCTCACCTGCTTCACGTGTGTTCTTCCTCTTCAACATCTTTTCTCCATGTTTTTCGCGGATTTGGTTTGAAAATGGAGTTTTATGATGGATTTGGTAAGGAAGTGAGTTAATCTGTCAAATAACATTTAAAGATTTGAAAAAAGGAGGGGGGGGGGGGATTATTAGAGCGAGGATTAGAGAGGAACGAAAAAAATAAAAGGGAAAACACAGAGAGAAAAAAGCACAGAAGAAAAGGAAAAAAAACTTTGAGAGCAAGAAAATAATTCTTGTTTTCTCAATAGGCATTCTCAGGTTGTCTTTTAAGCTCAGGAAACCAATTCTTGAGTTGGAGGATTCTGGGTTTGTTTAGAGTGAAAAAAGGAGTTTAGCGTGAGAAAGTTCATCATCCTGTTTCTTTTTCTTTGACGTTCTTGCTGGAAGTTTTCAAATCTTGGTTTTAACTTCATTTTCAAGAAGCAACGAGGAAATTAGAAGCTTCATTTGCATATCAAAGATTAAATATCTGAGGGTAAATAACTACTAGCCAGCTCTGTTCCTTTATTTTTCTTTCTTCCTCTTTACTTCTTCTTCTTCGTTTTGTTGAACCAGTGAGTTTCTGTTTTTTGTATATAATGTATTTATTTCTTGTTTGATTCTTTTAACTTGTTGATCGTATGTTTGTTTGATGTTATGAATATATATGCATGTTAGTTGTATCATTATGCATGTTTTGATCGTATAATATTATTTTTGTTCCTCTGTCTTTAATCCTCTGTTCATCCCTATTTTGTATTTCATTTGATTGTTTTTTGCTGTTCGAGTCATATTATGGTTTTCTCTTCCTTTTCATTTCCAATCGAGCTATTTTCTGCTTTTTTTTTTCTTCATTTTTCGATCGTATCTTAATCTCCCGATCAGTCTGTTTTGCTTGTTGCCCCGATCGGATGGTTTATCAGTTTTTTTATCATTTTTTTCTCGATTCGGATTGCACGTTTCGTGCAATCTGTTCATGAGTCGTGAACGGCTGTCACGACCCATGAATGGATTTCCTCCATTCACGAGTCGTGAGTTTCATTCACGACTCGTGAATGGATGGCCTCCATTCACGAGTCGTGAATGGAATTCACGAGTCGTTAATGGGCATACCGACCCGCCATTCCCTTTGCTTTTCCACTTTACCTTTCCCTTATATTTCCATTTGCATTTCTATCAACTTTGGCCATTTTTTGTCCTTTAGCTTAGCATATCACGTCACTCTTTACATTTCCATTTCTATTTTCATCTTCTTTGGCCACTCTTTGTCTTTTAGCCATACTTCACGTTTTCTTCAAATTATTCATTGTTGGTTTTCATTATTTATTGCTTTTTTAGTTCTCTTTTAACTTACTATTTTATTCCATTTTACTTTTTAGCTTAATCATTTTTAATATTTCATATTAATATATTCTCAAAGTTTATTATTATAATCTCTTAGTATTGTTGCTATCTTTTATTATTATTATTATTATTATTATTATTATTATTATTATTATCTATCTCACATGTAAATTGCATGTATATTAAATTGACATGTCTAATTTAACCTATTTTATCTCATGCACATTTGTTAATTATTTTTGCATGTTCTCTTTCTTATTGTTATTTGATTAATTTATTAATCACTTTAATTAGTTATTTTATTAAGCTAATTTTAGTCAATTAATTTATTTATTTGTATTATGTCAATTATTTAATTTATTTTACTAACATTTCACTTCGTTTATTTGTTTCATGGCTTAAATGCTTGTATAATTGTGCGAGTTACACGCGTGCTCGGATCAGGGATTAGGAAATCGAAGACCACCAGACTTAGGGTTTGCATTTTAATAGTTGCATTATTTTTATTATATGTATTGTATGTAAAATGTATTTTTTAGTATTATCCGTATTACAGAAAATCATGTTTTTCAATAATTAATAATTTGTGAATTTTTCTTAATAAATTGGACCAATGTCCTATTTTAACCAATAAAATCTCGCTATTCAAAATGGAGAATTAGTTTTCATAAAATGGGATCACTCATCCCGGCTTTTTCCAATCAATATCCTAAAAATAATTCTCCAATTTTTATAAAAGGAACCAATGTTCCTAAAATTGAACGAATAACCCGATTTATGTATGTTGTATTTTTATCTTTCTTATGTGTTTATTTGTTTATTTATTTATTTACTTTATTTATTTATATTTATATTTTTATTTATCTCCAATTTTTATAAAAGGAACGAATAACCTGAACACCTTCTCTGGTTTAGACCAATAGAGGTTAGAGGCCTCTCCCAGTTTCTTGTAAATTGGGTGGCGACTCCAAAATACCTCAAAAGGTGCCTAAAGGCGTTGTGGGTATAGATGATCCTTTCCAATGTTCTATTGGAAAGGAGGCATCCAAAATGACTCATGATGCCCAAATTCATAAAAGACGCGAACCAATCCCTCGAGCCCCAAAAGGCAGGCTCAGCGAGGGCCTTGCTGGTTCTGGCGCGTGTCACAGTGGCGACTCCACTAGGGATGATCGAAACTTCGCTTCGAAAGTAACTTAAGTTAAAATTATAATTGAGTTATTAAGAATCAAAAATTCTATTTCTAATCAAAATTGCATTACATACATTAAAGCCTTAAAATATGTTAGTTGGTCCCTTATCTACCCCGGTGCGTTCTTAAAATACGACCCTACTTTCACTCATTGTAGGGAAGTGTTTAGGATAATCACCGGCCCAAGTCTCATAGCATCAATTGGTATATCAAATGGAGACCCGATTGGTCGCTATGCTCATGATGAGCTAGACCCGTTGGCAGAGACCATACTTGGGTAGACCTAAAATAACACTACCTTCAACCAAAGCACATGTAATGGTAATAGATACTCTCACTAGGTGAAATGTACCATAATATCGTGCTTGTTATTTGGGCTATCATATATTGAATAAATTAAATTAAATAAAATGGTCTTTCATCAAAGGCTTTCATGCCCCGGTGGGCCCATCTTAATTTGGTTGAATTATTTAAATACATAATGGCCAAACACCCATGCGAATGTGCATTAGACAAGAGTTGTTATGGTGCCGGTTTTTCACCGTGCATTATACGTGTCCAATGGCCCTATTAACCCTTAGATAAAGCCCACCTAGAAGAGAGACTGCACGACCTCGTGTGTGGGAGGAATAAGGTCAGAAGAATCTATTTGCTTGCATGTGTTTGTCTATGCTGCACCAGTACGACCATGCATTGCACTTCAAGTCATGCATCATCCTAACAGAGATGTGTTTTGCAGCCATCATAGATTCACCCGGGTGGTTTAGAGGTCCCAACGGTCGTTTGAAAAAGGTTTCACTTTTGGGATTATCAGAGTTGGTTTCAGATCAGAGTTCAAATTCCTTTTTAGAGGGTAGTGAGATTTTATCTTCTGAGTTATCAGTTGAAATAAGTATGTCTAATCCAGTGAGTGGTTCTGATACAGATAGGGCAATGATTATCGAAGAAGTAGGTAAGCGAATGGAGGAATTTGAGGCCAGGATGATGGCAATAATGGGCAACCTTGCCACTACTTTAGCCCCACTGGTGGGGCAACAGGCTGCTGCTCCAGCTAGAGAGCAAGAAGAACAAGGGGTTGCCAGAGAGGATCCCTCGACTGCGGTCGATCCACTGGCAGTTGAGCCAAGAGCGCTAGCACCTGTTGAGCAGAGGGAAGGCCCGAAATCTATGGTTGACTTATGGGAGGAGCAAGAGGAACAAACTATAGTTAAGGGCAAATCACCCAAGCTGGAAGATGTAATATGGAGGAAAATGGAGGAAAAATTTGAAGCTATGACAAGAATGTTGAAGGTAAGAGTGTAATATAACACCCCTTACCCGTACGTAGTAAACCACACCGTGAACCGGTGGTCCATAACGACGGTCAAGGGCATTACCGAAATAAACACGCAAAACTTATAAACCTTTAAGCTAAAATATGAGTTATAAAATTTCTTTCATTTTCAAAAACACATTATATTTAACTATAAATTCATTATACAATCGCACTGTAAAATATACTTCGTCAGAATTTACTATAGATAGACCATTTACATAACCAATATCATTTTTACAAAACTTATAATTCCAGAATTTCAAATCTTGCATACATTATCAAGACTATACAAATCCTACGCTAATATCTCTTCATAAGCTTGCATTGGCCTGGACTGCTGCGGAAAGACTCTCGAAAGACCCGATCAATAGTACCTACACGGATTAAAAGAAAATCCGTGCTAAGCATAAAGCTTAGTGGGAAACACATACACATAACAAGTAATACATCACACAAGTTATCATATCATGCATACAATTTTTTGTATATACTTCCATGCACATAGCTTTGCAGGAAATATCCAAAAAGAACATCCCGCTCAGAAGAGCAGTCCAGAAGGACACCCAGTTCAGAAGAAAGCCCAGCTCAGAAGAGCAGTCCAGAAGGACACCCAGTTCAGAAGAATGCCTTGCTCAGAAGAGCAGTCCAGAAGGACACCCAGTTCAGAAGAACGCCCAGCTCAGAAGAGCAGTCCAGAAGGACACCCAGTTCAGAAGAACGCCTAGCTCAGAAGAGCAGTCCAGAAGGACACCCAGTTCAGAAGAAGCAGTCCACAAGGACACCCAATTTAGAAGAACGCCATACTTAGAAGAGCAATTCAGAAGAACAACAACCTCGCTCAGAAGAGCAAACCTCGCATTTTGTTGGTCTATAACAGACTTGGCGCATTACCCGGTTCAAGAAGGACAGCTGCCTCAGGTATGTGTCTTTTCTCTTTTCTTTGAGGTTTAGCTCACCTAGGCACTACGTTCCCCAAAACTGGGGGCAACTGTAGATACCAGGTCCTGAGGCAGTCCAGACCGAAGTTACCCGATGATGAGAATGACGCCTGTTCATATGCAATAAACAAATGGAAGTGATGGTTTTCTCGAAAAAAATATTTTTCATTTTTACTTTAAAAAAAATTGATTGAGTTTTGGGGGCCTGTTGGGTGAGGCCCATCTCACTTTGGTGAGATGCTGCCTCACCACGTGAGGCCCAGCTCACAGGAGAGGAGAGCTCTCACCTGCCTCACGTGTGTTCTTCCTCTTCAACGTCTTTTCTCCATGTTTTCCACGGATTTGGTTTGAAAATGGAGTTTTATGATGGATTTGGTAAGGAAGTGAGCTAATCTGTCAAATAACATTTAAAGAGTTGAAGAAAGGAGAGGGAGGGGGGGTTATTAAAGAGAGGATTAGAGAGGAACGAAAAAAAGAAAAGGGAAAAAACAGAGAGAAAAAAGCACAGAAGAAAAGGAAAAAAAACTTTGAGAGCAAGAAAATAATT
Organism: Excoecaria cochinchinensis; assembly: GCA_947683425.1. Taxonomy (NCBI): domain Eukaryota; kingdom Viridiplantae; phylum Streptophyta; class Magnoliopsida; order Malpighiales; family Euphorbiaceae; genus Excoecaria; species Excoecaria cochinchinensis. The sequence continues at coordinate 1,317,635 of CANTUQ010000058.1, forward strand.
CTTGTTTTCTCAATAGGCATTCTCAGGTTGTCTTTTAAGCTCAGGAAACCAATTCTTGAGTTGGAGGATTCTAGGTTTGTTTTGAGTGAAAAAGGAAGGAGTTTAGCGTGAGAAAGTTCATCATCTTGTTTCTTTTTCTTTGACGTTCTTGCTGGAAGTTTTCAAATCTTGGTTTTAACTTCATTTTCAAGAAAAGCAACGAGGAAATCAGAAGCTTCATTTGCATATCAGAGATTAAATATCTGAGAGTAAATAACTACTAGCCAGCTCTGTTCCTTTATTTTTCTTTCTTCCTCTTTACTTCTTCTTCTTCGTTTTGTTGAACCAGTGAGTTTCTGTTCTTTGTATATATTGTATTTATTTCTTGTTTGATTCTTTCAACTTGTTGATCGTATGTTTGTTTGATGTTATGAATATATATGCATGTTAGTTGTATCATTATGCATGTTTTGATCGTATGATATTATTTTTGTTCCTCTGTCTTTAATCCTCTGTTCGTCCCTATTTTGTCTTTCATTTGATTGTTTTTTGCCGTTCGAGTCATATTTTGGTTTTCTCTTCCTTTTCATTTCCGATCAAGCTATTTTTTGCTTTTTTTTTCTTCATTTTCCAATCGGATCTTAATCTCCCGATCAGTCTGTTTTGCTTGTTGCCCCGATCGGATGGTTTATCAGTTTTTTATCATTTTTTTCTCGGTTCGGATTGCACGTTTCATGCAATCCGTTCACGAGTCGTGAACGGCTGTCACGACTCGTGAATGGATGGCCTCCATTCACGAGTCGTGAGTTCCATTCACGACTCGTGAATGGATTGCCCCCCATTCCTTTTGCTTTTCCACTTTACCTTTCCCTTATTTTTCCATTTGCATTTCTATCAACTTTGGCCATTTTTTGTCCTTTAGCTTTGCATATAATGTCACTCTTTACATTTCCATTTCTATTTTCATCTTCTTTGGCCACTCTTTGTCTTTTAGCCATACTTCACGTTTTCTTCAAATTATTCATTGTTGGTTTTCATTATTTATCGCTTTTTTAGTTCTCTTTTAACTTGCTATTTTATTCCATTTTACTTTTTAGCTTAATCATTCTTAATATTTCATATTAATATATTCTCAAAGTTTATTATTATAATCTCTTAGTATTGTTGCTATCTTTTATTATTATTATTATTATTATTATTATTATTATTATTATTATTATTATTATTATTTATTTTTTTATCTATCTCACATGTAAATTGCTTGTATATTAAATTGACATGTCTAATTTAACCTATTTTATCTCATGCATATTTGTTAATTATTTTTGCATGTTCTCTTTCTTATTGTTATTTGATTAATTTATTAATCACTTTAATTAGTTATTTTATTAAGCTAATTTTAGTCAATTAATTTATTTATTTGTATTATGTCAAGTATTTAATTTATTTTACTAACATTTCACTTCGTTTATTTGTTTTATGGCTTAAATGCTTGTATAATTGTGCGAATTACACGCGTGCTCGGATCAGGGATTAGGAAATCGAAGACCACCAGACTTAGTGTTTGCATTTTAAAAGTTGTATTATTTTTATTATATGTATTGTATGTAAAATGTATTTTTTATTATTATTCGTATTACAGAAAATCATGTTTTTCAATAATTAATAATTTGTGAATTTTTCTTAATAAATTGGACCAATGTCCTATTTTAACCAATAAAATCTCGCTATTCAAAATGGAGAATTAGTTTCATAAAATGGGATCACTCATCCCGGTTTTTTCCAATCAATATCCTAAAAATAATTCTCCAATTTTTATAAAAGGAACCAATGTTCCTAAAATTGAACGAATAACCCGATTTATGTATGTTGTATTTTTATCTTTCTTATGAATTTATTTTTTTATTTATTTACTTTGTTTATTTATATTTTTATTTGGGGGATTGTTCTGTCCCATTTTTATTCATTATTGGGGGATTGTTCTGTCCCATTTTTATTCATTATTGGGGGATTGTTCTGTCCCATTTTCTATTTTGTAATTTATTTATTTACCGCTTTATTTATCGCTTTTAATGTGAATGAATGCGCTTTAATTTATTGCATTATCGCGTGAGATGAGAGATGAAATTTGGATTTCTTAACAACTCATTTATAAAATTTAAGTCTTTAATAAGAGTGAAGTTCCGAACACCTTCTCTGGTTTAGACCAATAGAGATTAGAGACCTCTCCCAGTTTCTTGTAAATTGGGTGGCGACTCCAAAATACCTCAAAAGGTGCCTAAAGGCATTGTGGGTCTAGATGATCCTTTCCAATGTTCTATTGGAAAGGAGGCATCCAAAATGACTCATGATGCCCAAGATCATAAAAGACGCGAACCAATCTCTCGAGCCCTAAAAGGCGGGCTCAGCGAGGGCCTTGCTGGTTTCGATGCGCATCATAACTACCTCTCACAATAATCAGATACCATGCAAGCCGAAACGAGGCCAGTGGGACACATGCGATAGAACAAATCGCAACTGAGTTGTAGTTAGATAACACTACCTCTCACAACAATCAGATACCGGGCAAGCCGAGATGAGGCTAGCGAGACACACGTGATAGAACAAATCACAATTGAGCTGTAGTTAAAGAACACTACTTCTCACAACATTCAGACACCATGCAAGTCGAGACGAGGCCAGCGGGGTACATGCAATAGAATAAATTGCAATTAGGCTGTAGTTGGATAATATTGCATCTCACGAAAGTCAGATATCGTGCAGGCCGAGAGGAGGCCAGTAAAATGAAGGTGGCAAAATGAATCATCAAAGGGTTACAGTAAAATACACTATAGCTCGGCAGCGAAGGGTCACCAGCTTAAACACACCTCGGAAAGTAAGGGACTGCCTTAGGTACGCATCTCTTTCGTTCTTCTCTAAATTTTGGCTCATCTAAATACTAGTGTACTAGTTTTCCCAAAATTGGGGGTAACTATAGACACTGGGTCCTGAGGCAGTCTAGATCAAAGTTACCCGATGAAGATATCAATGCCTGTTTTCGAGCAAATGGATGAAAGTTGTGAGTTTTCGCTCTTCGAATTTACAAGGATTGAGGATTTTTCTTAATGACATGAGATTTTCGGGCGTCAGGAGGAGTCTGTCTTTAGAAAATCTTCTCTTTGCTCCACTGATGGGGTTCTCGTCTGTCGGGAGGGACGCCCGTCGTTCATTCCAAAGGACAGCCTCCCTCGCACGAGCAGCACCTGTCGCTCATGCGGGATGGGCTCGTCTCTCACGGGAGCGATGACCGTCGCTCGCGTTAGGGGCTCGTCTCTTGTGGGAGCGATGCCAGTCATTCACATGAGAGGCCCGTCTCTCGCGGCGAGCGCCAACCGTTGGTCGCGTGCGAAAGACCCTCTCTCGCGCTGAGAGACGTCTGTCGCTCATGCAAGAGATGCCTGCCTCTCATGAGCGATGGCTGTCTCTTGGCACCCGCCCTTATGGAGTGGTCCGCCGCTCAAAAGACCAAAAGTGCCCCTGTGACCGATGCCCGTACATACTCCACAGACGCCCATCGGTCATTGATCTGCTGCAAGATTGGACAGGATTTTACAGATTTTTCATATCTTTTCAAATATGTTTCAAAGATTTTCCAATATTTTCCAAATATTTTCAAGATTTCCTATACCTTCCAAATCTCTTCAAATATTTTCAAATCTCTAATTTGATTTTGAGAATATTCTGCAAATCATTCGCATTTAATTCTGATTTCAAAAATCTTTTTCAAATTTAAATTCCAAATTTGAATTTATTTGAATGATTTTCCTTAACATATAAATAGGGGATTGAGACTCATTATTCGAGGTTAGCAATTTTTTAGGAAATAGAGAGTTTTCTCACAAAAAGTTCTTGCTCTTATTTTTCATCAAATTTATCATCGCATATTCTTCAAATCAGGGTGAATCTGAGGGAACAAGGATCTAGCCAATTTTAGCATTCATAATTGCTACCAAAACATTAAGAAGGAAAAATATAATTTTCTTTTCTTGATCTATTTTCAAAAAGTACGATTTTGCAGTAAAAAATCTCTTGAAATTACACATTACGGATCAATCCTTGTAGAATTCAAGGGACAAAAACGATATTCACCTTCGAAGGTAATATTCCAAGGGTAAATATTCTGGATCAACCACTTTTTCATTTTATCCTTTCCTATTGATTTTACACACAAAATTCCATTTTCTTCAAAATAAAATAAGTTTTTAGTTAATTTTCCTCATTTTTTTTCAAATTTGGGATGACCGACGGGCCGAGGCGCCACTGATGGCTGTTGCTCATTCGACCGACGGGTCGTCGAGGAGTTCTAACTCCACCCATGGGTCGGCCCAGGGATGGCTGTCGCTCACGCGCCATGGGCCGTCCCTGGGCCTTCCTTCTTCATCTTCTTCTTTTCTTTCTTCTATCCATTATTCCTTTTTTCTTTTTTTTTTTATTTTCGTGATAATTTTTCATGGATTCTTTGTCTTTATTTATTTTTCATACTTAGTTTATTATTAGTTACCGCACTAACAAGACTTTTGTTTTTGTGAATTTTACCGCGATGATCTGAGGACATTAATTAGGTTTATTTCTCTATCCTATTTCCTCTTATTTCAATTTTCATGTACCATTTATTATAAATATTATTTTACTCCGCTAACATGAAAAATGGCTAAATATTTGTATTAATTAAGTTGGAGCTTTTCTAATAAACGGGACCAATGTCCTAATTTTTTCTATCAAAATAAAATTGTCACTTTAAAGTTATCTTTTGTAAGTATGCATGCGAGCACCAATGTCCTCATCCCTAATAAATGCCCCATTTTTTGTATGATTACATGTCATTTACAATGGGGGTTGTATTCCGCCCCCAGTTTTGTTATAATTTATTGAACTTTTTTTCGTTTATCTTATTTAATCTTGCTTTTTATTTATGGCTTTCATTACATGATCCAATTGCGCTTTAAATAATGCATTAAATATAATGAGAAAAGGAAGGAAATATTAAATTCAAAACTCAATTATAATTTAATTAAGGTACGAATAAATGGAAAGTCCCAAACCATCTCTGGTCTTAAGCTCAACGAGGTTAGAAGACCATCTCAATGTTTTGTTGGGGTGGGGTCTCCAAAATATCTCTTGTTGCCTAAAATCGGCCCAACTTGCATTGTCTTAGGCTCCATGAGGTTAGAGTACCATACCAATATTCTATTGGGGCGGGGACTCCAGAATATTTCTAGCTTGCCCAAAATGGACATAAATGTTGTCCTAGGCTCACTAAGGTTAGACGACCTTTTTCAATATTCTATTGGGTAGCGACTCCAAGAAACCTCCTTGTTGCCCAAAATAGACGCACTTGTAATTTCTTTCAAGTTCCATGAACCTCTCTTGAATACCCCAAAAGCGAGTTTTCGGAGGCCTCCAGGGTTCGGCTTGCATCTTTTACTTTGTAAAAAGATTGTGGTAGATATACATCTAGAATTGTATATGTGCTTTGACTCTTGCCCTTAAAAGAGTTAAGAGTGGAGAGAAAAACTCAAGAGTGATTCTTGATGAGTGGATATAGGCAAAGAAGCTGAACCGCTATAATTTCTGTGTGTCTGCTTTTCTACTCCCTTCTCTATAATTCTGTTTTGTAATTCTGAAAATTATATTTTCAAAATTATATTAAAATAATTTTGAAATATGCATAACAAATATTACATACACATTTTCAGAAAGAAAGCTGAAATTGAAAACAAACTTGCGAAAATGTTTTAAAAATATTGCATTGTATTTTACTGTCAGAAATCTATAGATTCATACATTTTTGTTCCATTAGAAAAAGAGGTAGAAAAGTTTTTAGACATTCAATTCGCCCCCTCTTGTGTGTTTTTGGAACCTAAATTTGGTATCAGAGAGGTTCTCATTTCCCTAAGGATTAACTACCTTGAGTGATTTTAAAGATGACAACTCGAGGGGATCCTCCAGTAGCAACTCCATTTAAAGAAGGACATTTTGTCAATCGACCTCTAATGTTTAACGGAGAACAATATCCTTTTTGGAAAGTGGTCACGAGACACTTTATTCAATCCCAAGATATGAATTGTTAAAAACTCATTGAATATGGCTACGAACCTCTAAGAAAAAGGTCTATTAAAGCTAGTGCTTCTGATACTGTCACTATTTTAAAGACTTTACTGATGAAGATAAAAAGCAAGTGCAGCTAATTTCTAAAGCAATGAGTATTCTATTTTGTTCTTTGCATACAAATAAGTTCAAAAGAGTTTCTGGATGCGACAAAATAAAAGATACGGAGGTACTCATTAAGTCCTATAGAAAACAACAAAAAGTCTCTCATCATAAAGAAGAAAACTCATCAAAATCTATTAGAGATGTTGTTTGCTATGAATGCAACAAACCTAGACACATCAAATCTAAGTGTCCTAATTTGAAAATAAAGGAGAAAAAATTCAAAAAGAAAGCTATGAAAGCTACATTGAGTAATTGTGAGGATTCAAGCGCAAGCGAACCAGAATCAGAAAATTTTGATGATGTTTGTTTGGTGGAAATTTCTGATTATGAGAAGCAGAATTCTTTTTTACTGATATGCAGCAGAATATTTCTACTGATAAAGGTCAAACAAACAATGACTTAGAAAAGTTTGAGCTATACAATTTTGATTCAAATTTAGATTTTAATGCAAATGCTGATGAATATGAAAGAATGCTTGATTGTTTTGAAAAAATGTATCATAAATATCATGTGCTTAAAAAGATGCATATTGAGATGAAAAAGAAATTTAATGCATTAAATCTAGAACATAAAAATGCTAAGAAAAAAAGAAGTTGATTTGAAAAATGAATTTTCTAACTTGGAAAAAAAAATACATATCTTTACATGAAAAGTGAAACATTAAAGGAAAATATATTTGTATCTGTTAACTAACATTGGCCCAGCTCACGTGTCTGTACGTCTAAATGAATGATAGAAATAATATATGAAAATTAAGATGGTTAACTAACGAATGGATTAATCTTTTTTAGTTTATGATTAAACTAATTAATGTAATAAAATTTATTTTTTAGTAAGTGTATTATAGGTTGAGCGCTCGTTGAATGTGAAAAGCATACTTCCAACGGCTGTTCAATCTATTGAATGCCCATTGGAGTGTTCTATATAAAATTTGTTTGATGAATCATATCCCAATGGCTGTTCATCACCATGAATGCTTGTTGTATTATGTTTATAGTCTATCAACGAGCATTTAACTCTTTAAATAGTCGTTGATAACTTTTGTGCCATATTTTTAATGTTAAAACCACTCAACTAGCATTGATAAAACCAAATGGCTATTGATATGCAGTTTTCAATTACCCTATGGACGTTTAAATTACTAAACGAGCATTGGACTGAAATTTTACAAAGCCAATAGCCATTGAGAAATTTCAACCCCAATCCTGAGATCGTCTTAAATCTTAGGGTTGATTTCATTCACGGTCACTCAATTTATCACTTATCGCGCAAAAGTAACCGACTTTTTTTTTTCTTACTTAAATGTCACTGAACTTTTAATATTTTTGCAAAAAAGTCATTTTGATCGGAATCCGGCGAGGACCCTTGCCGGATTGATGACATGGCATGCCATGTCAGAAACTACATATCGTTTAATAATATATACAATAAATGCTACATCTAAATCAATTTCACTCACGGCCACTAAAGTTATCATTTATCGCGCAAAAGTAACCAATTTTCGTTTTTTTCAACTTAAATGTTACTGAACTTCTAATATTTTTTCAAAAAAGTAATATATTTACTATTCGTTGTCACGTGTCATATGCCATGTCATCATCCGGTAAGGGTTCTCGCCGGATTCCGGTCAACATGACTTTTTTGCAAAAATGTTAGAAGTTCAGTGACATTTAAGTAAGAAAAAAAAAGTCAGTTACTTTTGTGCGATAAGTGATAAGTTGAGTGACCATGAGTGAAATTGACCCTAAATCTTATAATCGATTTCGTACAGAGATTTTAGATTCATCAATTTCCAGAATGCAACAGTATGATAAATATATAATCTCAAAATTAAATCATGTATTACCACATATATACAATTTAATTGATGATTAACACCATTTGTTAGTTAAAATCAACTTATGGCATAAACCCTAAAACCCTAAAATTGGAAAAACATTCGTAACTAAACAATTGTTCAATTCTTTTGACAATAACATGGCTCTAATACCATTGTTGGTTTTTAACTGAGCTCGTGTATAACATATAAAGCAAAAATTAAATGCTCAATTCGTGATCATGTCAAAAGAATATAAAAACCTAGCTAAAAGTTTAAAAACAATTACCAAGTAATCATTTAAACCCTAAATCAATTAGATCATTGTAAGGCATGTGAAGTTCTTAGATCAACTTCTGGTGTGGATACCTCGGAGGTGTATGCGATTGGACACTAGTGGTTTAGAGAGAATAGAAGAAAAATAGATTTTCTTTGGTGGTTTATAACTCTAAATCACAGAGAGTGAAAGTGAGTCACCTCATTATTACGGGTCAATTTCACTCATGGTCACTGAACTTATACTCAAATAACACTAATATAATGAAAAAAATTTTGTTCTCATAAAAATCATCAAACTTAAAACATATTTACAGAAAAATCACTTTAATCGTTTTCTGACGATTTTTTCGCCGAAAAGTTCAACCGGCTCGTACACTTAGCATCTCCATGCACACATGACTTGATACGTGGCATATCACATGGAAAAAATGACATATGAGCATGCCATGTGGCATGCCGCATGGATATTTTGACAAGTCAGTTTGCCATGTGGCATATTTACATGTCATTTTTTTTCCATAAGATATACCACGTGTCAAGTCATTTATGCATGAGGTGTTGAGTGCACGTGCCGGCTGACTTTTCGGCGAAAGAATTGTCAAAAAACGATTAAAGTGATTTTTCTGTAAATATGTTTTAAGTTCAATGATTTTTATGAGAACAAAAATTCTTTCATTATATTAGTGTTATTTGAGTATAAGTTCAGTGACCATGGGTGAAATTAACCCCATTATTACTTAAGAGAGGTATTTATAGTTCCTTTTAATCATATTAGGTTTAGGATTAGTAAAAGCCTTATAATTAGTTAATTAACATAGGCGAAGCTCACGTATTAGCCATCTTTGCAAACTCAGCACTTTCAATAGGTGTTCAACAATTCCAACACTTGTTGAAACATCCCAATGGTTATTGAACATCTTGAACGGTAGTTGATTATGCGTGTTTCCAAACACTACAAGAAGATGTAAAAATTACTTCGACAATTTTCCGATGGAACAAAATTCCATAGTTATTTACTGACGGAATACACTTTCAATAGGTAAAGTTGTAGGAAAAAAAGATATTTTGCATCGAAAAAAGAATTTGTAGTTTTCCATCATAAAAAATGGCAGTAAATTTAATTTTTGACTAAATTTAGCGATAGAATAGTGAATCCATAGTAAATATAGGTGCCAATATTTCTCGGCAAAAATTTCCAATGAAATTTTCTAATGGAAGAAATTTCCCATAGGAAAATTACCAATGGAAAGAACCATTTTGTTGGTAATTTTTCAAAGATTAAAATATTCCTTACGGTATTAGTATTCCATTGGGAAATTGAAGATTTCCCGACTGTATAGAAAATTTTGTAGGTAATTTTTCCTACAGAAAAAATTATTTCGTCGGGAAATATTGTGTTTCCCGACGAAATGCACAAATTCCATAAGTAAAAATTCAATGATTAATAATTCCCTACGGAGTTAATATTTTCATTGGAAAAATGAAATTTTCTGAAGACAGTATAGAAAATTCTGTGAGGAAGTTTTCCCTACAAAATAACATTTTTTGTAGTGAAATTTTTTATTTCTTGACGGAATGCACATTTCAATAGGGAATTTTTTGAAGTTGAAACATTTCTCTACGGTAATACTCATCGGTAAATATTTTATTTCCTGACGAAATTGGCAATTCCATAGGGAGTATTACCTATGGAATTGCCAATTCTTCTAAATCAGCTACTACACGTGCGCTCTTTGTCTTTCCCTTAATCTCAATTTTTCTCTCTCATTCTCTCTCTCCTAATCTAAGATTTCTTATATCTCCCTCACCTTTGTCCGCTGTTCTCACTGCCTCCTCAGCTACATCCATGGTTATCATCGCCTCATTGCCTCTATCATTCTCCTTCATCAGTTCGTGTTCTGTTTATTCAAACCGTTTTTTTCTGTTTGTTTTATGATCTGTTTGTGTTCTTATTCTTCTTATATTTGTTGTTTTAGTTTACTAATCAATATTATATCCAGTCATAACCCTAATTTGTTTTTGGTAAAACCTGTGAACCTGTTCTTGATTCGCCTTCGTCCACTATTATCTCTTACTCCTCGCCTCTGTCTAGTGATCTCGCCGGCTCCTCGCCTCCATCATTGCCCTTCATCAAGTTGGTTTTCTTTTTATTCAAACCCATTTTTTTTCCTGTTTGTTTTGTGATCTGTTTTATTGAAAGAATGGTACCACTTTAGCTATATTTGTTTGGAAAGATATGTTGTTAACTACTACTATTTGAGTAATTTACTTGGTTCTTAAAAGTAGAACTCTGAATTGCTGATCCAATATGGAAAATCAGGTTCATACATACATATCATTTCGTGTTGCTTGTTTGAATGGAAGTTTAAGGATTTTGAAAGAGTTATTTCTGTTATCAAAATTCTATTTTGATGCAATTTGTGAAAGGGTTGCATGATTGGATTTTACATATTCAACCTAAATCTCTAATAGAAGCTAGGTGTTTTTTTTTTTATGATTTAAGTTTATTATTATGTATTTATTTATGTATTTATTTTTATTTAGTTGATTTCTTACAAGATCTGTGATTGTGAATGATATTTATTTTAATTCTTTGATTTTATTATTAAATAGTTATTGCAATATTTTATGAGAAAAAAAAGTTGGATGGTTAATTTATGATATTTGTTTTAATCTCCATTTACTACAAAAAAACAGGTCAATTAGCGACGGAACATTAAGTCACTATTACTGAATATTTCATCCTTAATCAGAATTAGCAACGAAAAGACTAATTGTCGCAATTTGCTCCGTCGCAAGCATATTTGCGACTAAAATCAAAAACGTTCGCTTTATTTAGGGATGGAAAAACGTCGCTAAAACAAAAATAACCGTCGCTAATTAACCCCTAAAAATGGTCGTCAATAATATAAAATATTATTTGCGTAAAAATATTTACTAAATATTATTTAGTCGCTAATAAAAATTATTCTAATTGCGATAGAATATTTAGTCACTAAATTCATCGCAAAAAAAATAGTGATGAAGTGTAGCGGTGATTTTTTGTCACTAATAATTTTTTATTAACATCTTTAGTGACGGTTATGGGTTGTTGCTAATCCGTCGCTAAATGTTACATTTAATTTTTTTTAATTTATTTACACATCATTAAATAATAAATTAATTCATTATTTACACAACATTGAACAATGAACATGTGTATGTATATAAATGCAAATTATAATCTAATTTATGAATTTATAGTATAAAACATAGAATATATATAATTAAAATTTCTTGAAAAAGTAAATGAGTTTATCATCCTAAATAACAAACGGTACTAATTAATAATAATATCATAAAAAATAACATTACTAATAAATTTTAAATAAAACACTAAAGTAGTAGTGGCGATGTCACTTTAAGGTAGAATCGCCACTACCGACTGGAGAATCATCATGAGGTTGAAGACCTTATCTACCTAAAGGGGAAGCTTCATTATCTTGTGCGACTGATGCAACAGTAGTATTAGCCTGAGCAGTTGTTTGTTGAGTGCCCAAGTGAGGAAGCAATGAACAAATAGTCTGCTCGATAATCTCCTCGACATCTTCCTTTGTCAAACATGTCCCAGTAGAATGGGAGGCACTATTTGTACCAGTAGCACATGATGGACTTGAACCAGGAAGCACATATGAGCCGAGTCCATATATTTTTTTCCTTTTATTGCATCGTACAGCCTAAAAAAACAACTTGGTCTCATCCAAAGATGAATCATCTTGCGATCGCTCAGATCGGAGGTGCTCATACCTCTCCATGGCAATTCCAAACCAAATAATCCCGAACAAATCCCTTACGAAAGAGGTGATTCATAATAGTGTCCCCATTATGGAACTTTCAGTTCACACATTTTTAGCACGGACACCTAATATGATCACCACTCATTTCTTTAGGATGAGAAGTGGCGAATTTAACAAAATTATCTACTCCATATACAAATGAGGAATTAGTCCTTCCACTTGCATCCCGCCGATTATACATCCAACTACGATATAAGAATTCCATTTACTCTACATTTTTTTTATTTGAACAAAGTTAGAAAGAAAACAAAATAAGTTTGATAAAATATAGAGCATTGGTACTAACCAAATAATTTTATTATAATGAAAAGTTAAGTTATTTAATAGCTATCAATAATTCTGTTTCAATTAATTACATGAACAACCCCCTAATTGATTGCAGTTATGGTTTGCTAATTACTGTAATATGTATAAATGTGTAGTATTTAATTAAGTAGAATTGGAGTGAATCACTATTAACTATAGAAAAGCAAAAGCAAATCATTTTTGTGCTAAAGAGAAAGCATTAAAGGAAGCTATACTGAAATTTGAACTTTGACTAGTTAGATTATGGCCTATTTGCCTAAAATTATCAATTGTGTCATCCATAGTCATAGTCTGCTTAACATGCAATTTGGCTAATGAAGTGTATTAGATTGACACACGCAAATGGATATATTAAACTATATATATTAGTAGCTATAAACTTCAAAACCTTACCCTCTTCACAAATGACAAATTGCATCATACTTCAGTATGGCCAATATTTTCACAACACCAAAAAGAACATATAATTAGTTTTCAAGTCATATATAAATATCTTACATTTCTTTGTCGCCTAAAGAATTTCACTAAGGAGTGGATTCAAACTTGAAACTTTACCCAAATTTATTCGGTTAATTACTTAAAAAAACAATATTAGTTATTTATGTGATAAATATTTTGATTTGGTTCGCCAATAAAAATTTTCAATAATAACAAGCAATTGACACGTAATTACATTATTTGAATTCCAACATATATGACTCTATGAGTTCTTAAATGTGTGGAAATTGAAAGCTTTGTATGTCGCAAGCATGTGCTGTTTTTGTGTACTATGAATTGATATATTTCGAAGCTCTAAAACCTTATTTTGATGAACAATTGTTTGATAATTAAAGGTGGTTTTTTTGTTATTTTTAATATAAATTTTAGGGTTTTTGTTATGCATGGATAGAGAAACTGGTCCAACCAGCTATATTGGAAGCACTGCTAGATATAAAGTTACACATAATGGGTATCAAAGTACAACCAAAGTACTAAAAATCCATTGTTTGAATATGGTTTTTCAAATTGACTTGTTTTATTTCACATAGTATCAACCTCTATTATTTTTCTAAAGATTCACATTTTTCTTTTTAAGATGGAAAATGTAACAACTAAAAAAAGAATTAATAAGCTAAAGTGCAGTGACTAAATCCCACTCTACCCCTTTAAATGAAACACAAATATCAACAATTTGAAAGTTTTATTGCTCAAACAGTTGCTAATTCTAAGGGTTCATTTGTGTAATTTTTCTTCAATAAATGATACCTGAATTAATTGTTTCCTTTTATTCAAATAGTACCACCCTTAAATTTTTCAATTTGAAAAATTACACAAAAATTCAAGCTCACATAATGTTTCCAGTATAATAATTGCTACATCTAAGGTTCAACCTATCAATTGATGAAAAAAAGGTTTTGACAAATAAAAAAAAGTAGCAGCAAAAGAATTAATTTTTTTTGAATACCCAATACACAAACGAACATATGCAACATGCGTTAAAATATTTAAGCTACAAAGATGAGCGATCTAAAAGAACACACCTTGAAGAAGCAGAAGAGATTGAGTGAGGGAGATATAGACAGGGCAACAGTAGCCAAGCAATGGAGATACAGGCAGTGATATAAGCTTCTATCGATAGAGAGTGAGAGAGAGAGGCCGAGATGGGAAAAATGGATCTGATTTAGGGATTTTAATTGATTTAGGGTTTAGGAGTTTTATTTATTTTTATTTTTTCAAATAGCGACAACATTAGCGACTATACCATAACCGTCGCTAAATTTAATTAAATAATTTTTACGCATTTAGCGACAACAACTAATCATCGCTAAAATAGTCGCAAATAAAGATGCCAAGATTTGCCTCCACATTTAGCGACCAATAATGCAGTCGCTATGTAGTCGCTAAATTTCAACATCCATTAGCGACAAAAAATCCGTCGCAACATAAGTTTCGAAAATACAAAAATAAAATATTTTTAACGACAACCAATTCCGTCGCTAATTTAGTGGCAAAAAATGGCATCATCAATTGCCGCCAAAAATTAACGACGGTTTCTTCTTTTCCATCGCTAAACTCGCCACTTGGTTGGCTAAAGAGATTTTCACAGCTAACTTTGCAAGAACAAATTGCAATCGCTAATTTCCGTCACTAATTTGTGTTTTTTTGTAGTGATTATTAATCAGTATGGCTTGTGGACTTTTTTTTTTCATTAATTATGGCACAAATGGGGCTGTTGCATTGAGATATCAATGCCTTTATTAAATGATTGTAACGTGACTTTTTGGTAGGACCTCGTCCCATACATAAAAATTGACTATATTTATTTATAAGTTTTATATTATTCAGTTCATAAAATTTGATAATCTTCCTTAGTTTATTAGCCCATCTAAACTTAACATCATAATTTTGATAAGATTGACTTTTAGAATATGTTATTCCAAGTTAATAATTTGTTGCTATTCATGGGCTAGTACTTAATTTTGGTTTCTTATTTGCTTTCTTAAATTTCTATAGACTTTATTCTTTGGGACAATGTTCATTGAGTGGGCTAATGTTTCTTTTTAGCCTATTATTTATTTACTGTAAATTTTAATTGTGTCTACTTATTGCAGTTTAAGGATTTTAAAAAAATATACTTGATATATTGAATGAATATTCATTTCTCGTTCAATGTATTTTTTTTTTTATAAGCTGAATTAATTGACATGTGTACCATAGCAGCTCTATGAACAAGCTGAGAACGAAAGCATAGAAACAAAGAGGAGAAGCACATAACAAAGAAGTAAGAAACCTGCTAAACTAAACTTTCTAAGAACCCAGCATCAGGCCCCCTTTGCCAAAGTCAAAAGTCCCTGTTTAGTACCCAATAAAACCAAATAAAAAAGCAGCAGCTCCACTTGTAAAACAGAGTCAGTCATAAAAGGACCCAGAATAGATGTCAGTGGCCCCAATAGCTGCTTCACTCAATAGTGAATTCCAAGTGACATTAATTGACCTTTTCCCTATTACGATCCGCAATTAATCATAAACCTCCCCACTATGTCCACATTCAAAAGCTCGTCATTAGCATCCAGAAAGAACAGAGAGGAAATAGGGACGAGTAAACACATCAGGTCGCAGTAGTGTCCCCCACATCTCTAAACCAGATACTCCCCAGAAACTGATGAGACCAATCCAATTATCCTTGGAACAAATTCTCATCATAGCCAGGCTATGAATTCAGAGTCCCTAAAAGCTCCTGATTTAGCCAAATGATCTGCAAAAAAATTATTCTCCCTTCTCTTCTGAACTAAACTAATTTTCTTGATTTTAGATAAGAGATTTCCTATATTATTAAAAATGCTCCCCATATTCCAGGGTCTATCACATGCTGGATTATTCAACCAAGCCACCACTGTTGATGAGTCCAATTCAAAGATCACCTCAAAATTAGAATTTAACAGGAAGTCCATCGAGATCTGGAGAACTTTGAGAACTGCTAACAATTCAGCAAATATTGAACAAGATATACCAGTATTGAAAGAGAACATGCAAATTACCACCCCAGAAGAGTCTCTTAAAACACCTCCTACCCCAGATGGCCCCGAATTCCCGAAAGACGAGCCGTCCGTGTTCCATTTGATGGCTCCCAATGGGGGTGGAGACCAAACCAGCTTGGGCCTAGTCTGGACAACTGGATGCACCCTTTTAATACCATTAGCAGCAAGAATCAAATCTTGCCCCGATAGAAAATCCAGATCTTTATGGGATTTGATCCAGAAGGAGGACCGAGCAAGACAAAGATAAAAAATCTTATCTGAGTTCCAGCTCTTCCCATTGAAAACTACTGCATTCCTCTCCAACCAAATAGTCCATAGGCAAGCCAGAAAAATGATATTCCAGATTTTTTGTTGAATAAAACCTTGAGCAAGGCCTTGCCAATTTAAGACTAGAGATTTAAAATCACCGGGCAAACAAAAAACAAAACCCCACCAATTTATCACCCTGTACCAGAGTCTAGAGGATATGTTGCATCTGACAAAAATGTGATCTAAAGTCTCTTCCGACTCTGTACATAAAGGGCATAGAGCACAATTAATATCAATGATGCCTCTCTCAGCCAAAAATATCTTAGTACTGATTCTCCCCAATAAACACATCCAGAAGAAAACTTCTACCTTTGGGGGGGCCAGCTTTTTCCAAAGAAGGAAGGAAAAGAGACTAACCTGATTCACCTCCAAATTAGAAGAGTTCCACAGGAAATTGTAAGCAGATTTTACCGAGAATCTACCTTGTGGGTCATGCACCCATATTTTCCTGTCAGCTTGGCTATATAAGAGAGAAAAAGAATTTAGAATGATCATCTGGTCATCCAACAAATCCAATTCCCACACCATAAGGGCCCTCCTCCATTTAAAATGCCAATGCCATGACCCTATGGACTAGAAGCCATATTTACTAACCCTGGCATCTTTTTGAAGAGAGATCGAATATAGTCTAGCAAATTTTAACTTGAGGGGCACATCTGCGATCCATCGATTATGCCAAAAGAGACAAAGATCTCCATTACCTACATCAATAGCGACACTATGTGAAAGTAAAGGTGCAGATCTAACCTTGTCAATGTCCTTCCAGATGATGGAGGCTTTAGAGTTAGAGATTTGAGCCGGAATTAGATTCTTGTTAACCCCATACTTCAACTTAATGAGATTCTGCCAAAAAGCATTATTGTAGGGATTTAATCTCCAAAACCACATAAACATGAGACTATTATTTCTGATGGCAACCGACCCAACCCCTAGGCCTCCCAAGTTTCTGGGTGGGATTAAAGCACTCCATCGGATTCTATATAAAGCTTTCTTTTTCTCAGAACCGCACCAGAAAAAGTGTCTCATTATTGCATTCAAGGACTTTATGATGCCAAAAGGCATTTTGAATACAGACATAAAGTATATCGAGAGGCTCATCAAGGTAGCCTTAATGAGAGTGAGTTTACCCGCAAAGGATAAGTGTTTCCCTTTCCAGCCTGCTAGCTCGCGTTTAAAGTTTTGGATGAGAGGAAACCAGGTTGCTCTTCACTTAGGATTGGCTCCCAGGGGTAGGCCCAGATAAGAACATAGCAGTTGTTGGGTTTTGTACATAATAATTTTAGCACAATTTGTGATCCAATCAGGTTGCACATTCACGCCAATTAATGAGCTTTTGTGGAAATTAATTGATAGTCCAGAAATGAGAGCAAAGACCTTCAGGATTCTTTTGAAATTTATAATGTTTTCAATACATGGTTCCAAGAAGGTGATTGTATCATCTGCATATTGAATGTGGGATACAGTAAAAGACGCAGATGAGATAGGTAGGGGATTAATTCCTTTAAAAAGATTCACCTCCATCGCCCTTTTTATAAGAGTTGATAACCCTTCTGCTGCTAAGATAAAAAGAAATGGAGACAGTGGATCTCCTTGTCTTAAGCCTCGGGAAAGTTGAAATTCAGGTGTGGGGGATCCATTGACTAGAACGGAGACTCTAGCTGAATGAACACATTCCCGAATCCATAATCTCCATTTACCCCCAAAATTCATGTGTTGAAGAATTTCATCTAGATATTACCAATTCACTGAATCAAAAGCCTTATGGAAATCCGCTTTGAAAAGAATACCACTTCTATTGGTAGATTTTAATGAGTGGATAATTTCATTGGCGATTAACACCCCATCAAGAATTTGCCTACCCCGGATAAAAGCGCACTGTTCTTCAGACACAACCTCGGCTACCACTTTTTTAAGCCTGTTCGCTAATAGCTTGGCAATAATTTTATACAGGCTGCCTATGAGGCTGATGGGGTGAAAGTCTTTCAAAGATACAACCCCTTCAATCTTGGGAATTAGAGTGATAAAAGATGAGGACGCACCTGGTGGTAGATGGCCCTTTTCATAGAATTCTGTCACCATTCTGTATATATCATCACTAATAAATTCCCATGCAGCTTTGATAAATGAAAAATTAAAGCCATCTGGACCGGGAGCTTTGGACCTGTCACAAGACCAAACCGTGGCTTTGATTTCCTCAGGAGAGAAAGGAAGTTCCAGGAAATTCGCTGAATCCAGAGAGAGTTTCTTGAATAAGTGAGGAGGAAAGTAGGGTCTTCTAGCCCAATTATCACAGTATAATAACTTATAATAGTCAAAAACTTCTTTCTTTATCAACATAGGATTTGTGATTTCACCTTTCTCCGTAATGAGCTTGTTGATCCTGTTGCGATTCCCCCTAATAGAGCAAGAGAGGTGAAAAAATCTGGTATTTTGGTCCCCCTCCTTCATCCACTTGATTCTTGATTTTTGCCTCCACATGGATTCTCTGGCCTTCAGTTTACCCCAAAGCAATTCAATTAAAGAGTTCCTTTTTATGGTCAGAGCTTTCCTTATCACATTATGAATGTCCACGCACTCCATATCACAATCAATATTGTCGATATCTTTCACAAGTTTGTTG
Source organism: Excoecaria cochinchinensis (assembly GCA_947683425.1). Classification (NCBI taxonomy): domain Eukaryota; kingdom Viridiplantae; phylum Streptophyta; class Magnoliopsida; order Malpighiales; family Euphorbiaceae; genus Excoecaria; species Excoecaria cochinchinensis. The sequence goes on from CANTUQ010000058.1 coordinate 1,336,550, forward strand.
ATTGCAGATTCAACATTCCCAAAACATGAAGAATTCCAGTTCACAATTGCTTTCTTCAATAGTTTGAACTTGAAATGTATACTTCTATGCCGTTGCTTACCCAAACTTGCCCACCAGGAGCTGACCAAATTAATGAAATCTCTGTCTTCCAACCAGGCATCAAGGAACTTAAACGGTTTGGGACCCTAGTTAATAGATGGGCATGACAAAACAATTGGGGTATGATTAGAGATAGATTTAGGTAAGGTAGATTGTTGCATGTTTTGAAATCTCAGATGCCAAGAATTATTAACTAAAAAGCGATCAATTCGGCTTTTGCTAATAGAATTTCCCCAAGTGAATTTTTTGCCAATTAAAGGGAGATCAATAAGACCTGTTCTAAAGACAAAGCTTTGGAAATCTCTGTCTTTTCCATTCAAAATTCCGTTCCACCTGTCTTTATAGTCTAGAACTGCATTGAAATCCCCCCCAATAAGAGTAGGCACCTTCTCATCTAGCAACTTTTCAATCTGAATCCACAATTCTTCCTGCTCTGTGCATAGAATAGGCGCATATATCACAATAATCCAGCAAACTAATGCCTGACCGTGAAGAATTCCTTTCACTGCAACCCATCCCTGTCCAGAATTATGTGCTAATTATTGGAAAAAATCAGAGCACCACGTGACTATGATCCCGCCACTGTTGCCTTCTGCCTCTAAGGAAACCCAATCAAACTTCCTTTTACCCCATAACCTGCCAATTGACGATTCTTTTATCCCCTGCATCTTGGTCTCCAACAACATTACAAAATCAACATTATTTTTATTAACATAGGAAGCTACCAACCTCTTCTTGATATCTGAATTCAAACCTCTAATATTCCAGCATAAGAATTTCATCAGATAACAAAAATAGCTACAACGATCCAAGAAGGATAACTAATAACCAATTAAAATTCTGAGTTTGGAGATTTCCTTCTTGCCCACATCTCCCTCTCTTTCTCTTCGGCTTCAACTAAGGATTCAAGTAAGGCAGCTTTATTTTCTGGTTGAACAATGCCCAGCTGATCTGCTACTTCAAGAATTTTCATTGCTTCTCTTCTAGGGGAAACGGATGAAGAAGCATCTTCCTTGCAGATACGAGAATTAACATTACGAATGCAGCCATCTGAAATTGACTCCTCAGTTGATACTTCCAAGCAACTATTACTCTGCATGACCGCTGGTGCCACTGCTTTCTTTGATTTCTTTTTCCTGCCCTTTGTCTTCTTTAAGTTTGGGATTTGAAAAGATGATTTGTTTTGGTCAAGATAGAATACTGATCTGGTTTTCTTGATTTTTTTCCGATCCATTTTGTCTTCATTTGATATTTTGCCGTTGGACCCACCCTGGATCAAAAATTCATCTGGATTGGGCCTGTATAGAGGGTAATCCAAGTTAGAGGCAGGCTGATCCTTATAAATAATAAGATCCAACCCATTGATATACGGAGCTTCCACATTATCTTCCTTAGATGAATTTAAATAAGATCCAGCCGCCACTTCGACAACAGCATTTAATTCATTTTCCTCATGCCCTCCTGGGAAAGAGTGTGCCTTCAGAGATGAACTTGGAACTCGAGCCTGGGTTGAGTGTGACTTTTCATATTCTGGACTTGACGCCCAATGTTTCGGTGAAAGAGAAAGCCCATCTTCCTCTGTGGATGGTGACCGGAGATTAGAAACCTCCCCCAATTTTTCATGAGAACTACTATGCATCCTAAATGAAAGATTAGGACAGAAACTTGTTGGTTCTTCATAAATGTTAAAAGGGTAAATGACACCATCAATTCTAACTTTGAGTGTGTCATTAGTCAGAGAGGGTGTTGAAGTTGCAATGAGAAATCTAGCAACATCCAGAGAGCTTTTCCTCCTAGTGTTTGCATCCAAAGTGATAAAGTCTCCGTAAAGGGCTGCAATGGTGGAGAAAAAAGATGGGTCCCAGGCATTTAAGGGAAAGCCAACACACCTAACCCATATAAACCTTTTCTTACAAATATCACTAGGTTCCCAAGGTTTCACCATTTCAAACCAGTCTCCTAACCAGTTCAGACCTGATTCCAGCATTTGATTTCTTTCAGCCACTGAAGAAAAAGTGAGGAGGATTAGGTTGCCGCCCATAGGTCTGCATACACAAGAAAAATAGCCCTGAGAAATCAATATATCCTTAATATTAATGATATTTTGGGCATGGTGTAACCATCCTACTAAACTCCTATCAAGCCAGTTCTTGTCTTCTTCATCCACCCTATATTGGAAATTGACAGCCCCAGCTTTTGGATTCCTGTAAGTGTCTTTTCTCTTGCTTTTACTGCTAGAAAGACCCATCTCTGTGACTGTGACGTATGACCTATCATTCTATGACTAGGGCATTTTACCCATGCCATTTTGTCTTTAGCTTCACTTCTCCCATATTTCCTATATACAGGGCCAGAGTACCGAGCAATATTAACATGTATTTTCTGATTACCTATCCAAGCGCCATCAAGTCTTTTAATGACATGATCTATATTCCAGGTGGTGTTCAGTTTAACGAAGCCAAACTTAGTTCCTTTGGCACTTAACTTCCTAGGGATTAAGACTCGTTGCACCAACCCGAACCATGAAAAAGTTTTTCGGATTCCCATGCTAGGCCAACCTAAAGGGAGATTATCAACGAACAGGTTATAAGTAGAGGATTCAATTTTTGGGCGCTCAACCTGAGGACAGGGAGCACCACTGAATCAGCCATTGGTCCACCTTTTGGATCCTACAAGAGGAAACCGCGGTGGTTCATGGCCATGTCTCCCAGCCTGTAGCTCAGGAAAGTCACCGGAGTTAGGTAGAGGAGGGGTTAAAGCTAATTTTTTTTATATGAAAATCTAAGAGTGAATCATATTTATCAAAGATGATAAAGAATTGATTTTCAGGAAACGTTATATAATATTAGCAAATTATAATGAAAGAATAAGGGTACATAATGAATTCATTCAATAATTAGAATTGAGAAGCTACGTTGTTCTCTGGCAAAATAAATAAATAAATTAATAAAGAAAGAATCAAGAATACCCACACATTTTAAATTAGGCTGAAAAGGTAAAGAACAAAGTAGAAAGATAATGAAAAATAATGGAAAAAATTATGTTTATTTTTTCTCTTCTCCTTAAATTTTCACTTTATGCCTTAATTTTATTGGTGATAAACAACCATTTTTAAGAAATTTGAAAGGTGAAATGAAGACTTTGAATAGTACTATACTAATAAGACTTAAATATTTATAAAGTCTCTTATTTTTCTCTCCTTTTCATGCATTATTTTTAAAGTCTTAAATATTTATTTTTTTATTTGATGAAGGGCTTATTTGATAAAAATGATAAAGTAATAAATTTATTCAAATTTCATAAAATAAAAATAAAATAAAATTAAGAAAATATGCGCATTTTTACCCCTTTAACTTTTGGAGTTTGTTGTATTGCACTAATCAACTTTCACTTATAGTATATATTATTGAACATTCTCAACAAAACAAATGCAAGTAATTGATTAATTGAAACTAGCGATAAAATCCATAAAGAATTGACATTAGGCCATTGTAAAAGTGTAACTTGAGATGCATGCCTTTTCAGGAACATGCTTATAGTATTATACTAATCTGACCTCATGGTACCTTTGGTAGTTGTGCTTTATATATTAATTAGTTGAGCAATGTAATTGTAGTTAATTCTAACTATGAAATAACTTTTTTAAATAATAGTTTTACAATAATGAGTAATATTGATAGATTTTTGATGTATAGAAGATTAACACCCAATGGTTTCATTAATGTTGAGTTTGTTGAAAGAGTTAAAGGTTTTATTGACTATTCATGTTCTTAACCTGCATACGTGGATGGTCCAAAAATTAGATGTCCATATAAAAAGTACAAACACATTTGTTTTCTTCTTATTGATGAAGTGCATCTCAATTTGCTAAGAAAAGAGTTTGTACTAAATTATTTTGAATGGACATGACATGAGGAGCCATTAATTTGTAGTACGTCCAATGGTAATGAAGTTAACACATCATTAAATGTAGGTGAATTTGAAGGGGGATGAATTTATTACAAATAATATAGGTGCAACTGAAAATCCTTATACCCAAATAGTTGATAATTTTTACAATATTAAAAAACTTATATAGGGTCTTGATTTGCCAGTTGAGAAAATTTTTGCAAGTTGGGATGTATGTTGTTTTTGGGAGATGATGTGGAATTAAAAGATTGCAAATTTTGTAGTCAACCTAGGTTTAAACCAAGAAATGGTACTAGGAAGCAGAAATTAAGCGGATGTATTATTTCTCGTTAATTTTGAGACTTTAGAAACTGTATGCATTTGATGTTACTACAGCTCATATGAGATGGCATAATGAACATGAACAGACAGATGGAATAATGAGCCATCCATTGGATGGATTCGCATGGAAACATTTCTGTAATATCCACCCTGAGTTCGCTACTGAAAGTCAAAATGTTAGGTTGGGTTTGTACATAGATGGGTTCCAACCTTTTGGTCAATCGGGTCAACAATATTTATCATGGCAAATTATAATTACTCCTTATAATTCGCCTCCATAGATGTATATAAATAAGGCATACATGTTCTTGATGATGCTTGTGCCAGGGCCCAAGAATTCAAAGCATAAAATTAATGTATTCTTACAACCATTAATATCTTAATTGCAACATCTTTGAGAATTCAATGTGCTAGCATTTGATGTGTCCCTTAAATAGAATTTTATGATAAGAGCAGCTTGGATGTGGATGGTTAGTGACTTCCCTACCCATACTATGTTGTCTAAATGGAGCAAGGCTAGAAAATTGGCTTGCCCTAACTGTGGCAATGATTCTGATGTGTTTTATCTTCCTAATTGGTGCAAAACATCTTGGTTTGACAATCATAGGAAATTTCTTCCTCCAATCACCCATTTAGAAGCAATAAACAAAAGTTCATTTAGAATAGAGTGGCACAAGCACCTTCTCCCCCCTAATAGAGCTAGTAAAGAAATTTTATAGGAGATTGATGAATTAAAGTTGCTGAAAGTTATAGAACTTAAAGCTAAGGAAATGAATATAAGCATTAGTAAAAATTTTGGTTGGAAAAAATGAAAAATATTTTGGGATTTGCCATATTGAAAATTTAATTTGATATGCCATAATCTAGATGTGATGCATATTGAAGAAAAATATTTTTGACAATGTGTTCAGCACCATAATGAACATTGAAGGGGGAACAAAGGACAATGCAAAATCATGAGTTGATTTAAAACTATTTTGTAGAAGGAATGAATTAGATAAAGATCCTAGCACGAGTAAATATGCAAAAGCATGTTATACTTTGGACAAAAAACAAAAGAAAGTTTTATGTGAATGGTTAAAAAGTCTGGATGGTTATATTTTGAACTTAGCAAGGTGCATAGACATGAGGAAGTACAAATTATTTGGAATGAAAAGTCATGATTATCATGTTTTATGCAAAGGCTAAGACTAATCCCAATTGCATTTTGAGAGTTGTTGCCCATTGAGATGTGAAAAGCTATAACAGTGTTAAGTTTATTTTTTAAAACCTTAACATCATCTGAAATACAGTTGGCTAACATGGAAAGAATAGAATTAGAAATTCCAGTGTGCAAATTAAAGGGGATTTCCTTCAAGCTTATTTGACTGTATAAAGCATCTACCCTTACATTTAGCACAGGAGGCGAAACTTGCTGGTCCAGTTCAATATCGATGGATATATTCATTTGAGAGGTAATTACATATAATATTTAGATGTATAAACTTATAATTTGTTAGGATAAGTAATTTGAATCAAACTTGTCATGTAGGTATTTGTATCACTTGAAAAAAATGTTAAAAACAAAGCTAGAGTTGAAAGTTCAATATGTAATGCATATTTGGTTGAGGAAGCAAGTACATTTTTTTCATATTATTTTGAGCCGCAAGTGCACACAAGAGAAAGAAAAGTTCCTCGTAATGACGATGGGGTCAAACAAGTGATATTGATGGTAACTTATCTATTCTCACATATCCTAGCCGTTTATATGGATGCTTAACAAGAATAATATTAATAGAAAAAGAATTAAAGCCTGCCCATGGTGGACATTTGGCATAAAGATCCAAAAAGTGACCAATGAGAAGTTAACACCTAAAACTTAGGATATACATGAATTGAATGGCCATATTCAAGCCAATTTTTGCCGGCCACAAGAAAAGGGAAGGCAGTAATTTTATTCCTCCTTAAGCTCTCCAAAATTTTGCCCTCTTTAATGTTATTGCCTGTTGAGAAAAAAATCTTGGATTTTTAGTGCATGGATCAAGTTAGAAAGGTAAGAGTTAGGCTTCCTTTCTACTATCTTTTTCTCTTTTGCTTAAGAATTCTAATTGGGATGTAAATGGGTTTTGATGAGGGATTTTGATGACTTTGGCAATGGAGTAGGCAAGTGGATGCAAAGAAGTAGAGAAAGAAGATGAGAGAAAGCAATAGTGAAGCAAAAGGAGATCAAAATGAGGTTTGGGAACTCAACCTTGGGGTGTATACTTTGATAATAATTTGTGATGTATATATGTATATCTTGATTCTAGATGTTGAATTAAGTGTGGTTATAATGACTGAATTAATTGGAATGATGATTATATGTTTAAGAGGAAAATTTGTCCAATTTTTCTCTTGACCTTGGTTTGGTTTTTTGGAATATAAATCAATGTACAAATATCTAAATTAGATGATTCTAGTGGAATTTTAATCATAACTTTCATTCCTACAAATGTCTTAGAAATAGGCATGAGCTAATTTTAGTTGTAAGTGGCCCAAAATTTGTCAAAACAGAAGGGTATCTTCTCTGGCCAGGTTCATGGAACAATTTGTATTTCTAAAGCTATAACTCCTAGGATTTAACTCCAATTAATTTGAAATTTTACTAGCAGAAAGCTAAGATATATGGTAACAAAATTGTAGAGGACCACTTTTGCTAAATCTATTTTTTTTTACAGTTCGAATTTGCTACACAAAATGAGGGTCAGAATCTACCCTAGCAGAGTGGGGTAGAATGGGTTTTCACAGCGATAAGGGATTCTTGACCACCATGTAAAAGGATTCTACTACTTAGAAACCCATTTTCATCTCCCTACACGATGGGCATGAATATATGACTACCGTGTGACCTCAATTTTAAACCTAAATTGTACTTTTTTCTTCCCAAATTGAACCCGAACTTCACCGGAACTTTTCGAAACTTATCTGACACATGTCTAGGGCTATGTTATAAGTATGTGAATGGTTACTAATTGAAAATATAAGTGACCAAGGTTATGAACATGAATATCTAGTGAGGTATTTAAAGATATAACTAGTTGTAAATTTACCGAATAAGGCTAAAATGATTTAGCTAGTTATATTAATCATTTGTGGACATTATAATTTTGTTAGAACCTACTTATTGACATGTTAAACATGTGTATGCTATTATTGATATTGTGATATTATTAAAGGGTGTAATATAAAGTGTAGACTTATAGACTAATTCTATAATAATATACCATGTTAATGTTATATATGTATCTACCTAATATGATCATACATGATTAACATAGTTGAATATATATATTGGTACAAGAAGGGTTATTAATATGAGTTCTGAGTCAATGGGACTAAAGTACTTCTATTTGAAATATTGAAAAGAAACATAATTATATTATAAGAGAATTCATATAAGCACTTATATGAAATATTGACGAAATATAATAGGAAATGAGAAAAGGGTTTATCGTTATGTTCAGGCGGACATGTATGAATCGTGTTTAAGTGTATGGATATACATTGTATATTGCATTAATGTAAGTGATTATATGTATGTAACACATATATGTATATGTAAGAATGGTGTCTAAATTTGTGAGGGCACATAGAATAGCAATATAAACCTTTATATATATGTGATAAAGTCATATATGAATATAATGAGTTTATGTAATATGTGGTGTGAACCAAAGAGAAATATAAAGATGACATGAAAAGATATGTTGTCTAATGATTCAATATGAAGAACACTACAAATGAATTCTTATTTTGGGAATTTACAAGTGAGAATGATCATTATATGATCATAATAATGAATGCAAATATGATAATTATATCAGTAATATGAATACTATGTGAATGATTTATAAATATGAGTTTAAGCTTTCATTAACTGAGTCGTGGATAGATAGGCATGCCTGTAGGGTCCTCTGTTGGTGCAGCCTATGTGTTCTTGGATCCCGTTTGGGTCCCTCTGCATTTCTAGATCCCAGGTGGATCCCTATGTGTTTTGGATCCCGTTGGGATTCCTATGCGTAAATGTTATAAAAGTAAATGTACCCATAGGTACCTATGCGTTTCAACCCTTTATCCACCACCTTGGAAATGCAGGCAACAAGTAGACAAAAGAAGACTAAATGAGTAATATGGAATATATTAATAAATGAATATATCTATTTGTGTAAACTTTAAATACGTATTGTAATCACTATTTGTGTGACTTGGTAGTATCATAAAGTACAAATGAGTAATGAATATAATTACACTTATGGATCTTAAATTGTGTATTATGATAAATGTTTAAGTAATTCGTTATACATGAATGACTCCTTGCCGATTGTATAATTTATGATTTAAGAGTTATTATGGAAATATAGCTTGTGTTCCATATGTCAAAAATTGATTCATGAACAACTATACATGTATAAATGTATCTCTAATTTATTAAAATTGGTTTACGAATTAAGTACTCTAATTTGATAGTAAGACAAATGATGTGTGTATTGACTTTAATATGCGCAATTTATAAAGAATGAATTTGTAGATTGTATTTATAGCTATATGTCTCATAATAGGATAAGCATAAACATAAAATTGGTAATGTGAATATGTCTTAAGGGTAAACTCATGTACATTGAATATATTTATATATGTATATGTGTATGCTTGATTATATGAATCGGAAAGGTGAATTAAGATAAACATAGGAAACTAATTTAATTCCAATATGTTAAATAAGAGAGAGATATTAGGATGCATAAAGGTTTAAGTATGTGTGATATACATATTTAGCATGGTCAAATGTTTTGTTGTGATTTCTTTAAATATAATCATGGCAAGGAAGCTTGTGTTTATGTTTAATATTCGTATATATGATGATTAACTAGTATATAGATATGACTTTGGTAAATGCAAACATTTGTGTGTTTTATTGATGACCGTTGTGAATGGTCGTCCATATCATCTTGTTCCCCACTAAGCTATAAGTTTATCATGGGTGTTTCATCTGTGCAGGTATTGAAAATAGTTGCTTTGCTAAGGACATCTTGCATCTGTCAAGGCCAACGAGTCTGTAGGAGCTTTCTGAGTAGAATTTGTGTTATGTACAATAACGTGAATGTATTATTTTTAGTAAATAGTAATTTGAATATGTAATGTGATTTTTGTGCAAAGATCTTAACTTTTGAATTTATAAAGTCTCTTATGAGGAATGTATTATGTAAACTGAGATTGTGAAATCCGATTAGTGAGCAACGTGAAAATGGTTTTATCATGAAAGAAATTTTATTATTCGGATTTTGACATTTGTTTTTAAACCATGCGTGATTAGTTCTGTAAAAACTTTCACTTGTATTGGTAAATCGGTTTGGTTATTATAGGGTTTACTACATACGGGTAAGGGGTGTTACATTTATTAGTATCATAACACCCCTTACCTGTATATAGTAAACCGTATAATAACCTAACTGGTTTACCAGTACAAGTGAAGGTTGTTACAGAACTAATCACGCTTGGTTTAGAAACAAATGTTAAAATCCTAATAATAAAATTTCTTTCATTACCAAAACCATATCTATATACTAATTAATCATTATATATACGAATATTGAACATAAACACAAACTTCCCTACCATGATTACATTTGAAGAAATCACAACAAAACATTTGATCATGCTAAATATGTATTTCACACGTACTTAAACCTTTATGCACCCTAATATCTCTCTCTTATTTAACATATTGGAATTAAAGTTAGTTTCCTATGTTTATCTTAATTCACCCTTCCGATTCATATAATCAAGAATACACATATACATATATAAATATATTCAAATAACATGAGTTTACCCATAAGACATATTCACATTACCAATTTTATGTTTATACCTATCCTATTATGAGACATATAGTTATAAATACAATCTACAAAATGATTCTTTATAAATTGCTCACCTCAAAGTCAATACAAACATCATTTGTCTTACTATAAAATTAGAGTACTTACTTAATTCGTAAACCAATTTTAAAAAATTAGAGATACATTAACCCTGGTCCATTCCTAAAGCACAACCCTACGTTCACTTAATGTGGGAAAGTGATTAAAGATAATCACCAACCCAAGCCTCGTACCATTTGGTATATCAAATGATAACCCTATCGATCGCTATGCTCGTGATGAGATAGACCCATTGGCAAGGATCATGCTTGGGGTAGCCCTAAAGCTATATTACCAGACTAAATCCTATGTAATGGTATAGAAACTTCCCCTAGGGGACATGCGCCATAATACATTACTTGTAATGTGGGCCATTATGTATTGAGTAAATCCAAATAAATTAAATGTCTGTTAATTAAAGGCTTCCATTCCTTGGTGGGCACATTTCGGTTTACTTGGATTATTTAAATACGCAATGGCCAAAATTTGTTTGAAGCTAAAGAGGTTATGCTGTCGGCTTGCTGCCATGCACCACACGCATTTATTGGGTTCCCTGTTAACTCATGGACTAAGCCCGCCTAGGAAAGAGACTGCACGACCTCTTGTGTGGGAGTAATAAGGTTAGGAGAATTTTCTTTTCTCTTGCATGTGTTTGTTTGTGTTGTATACATGTTTCTCATGCTTGAAAAAAAATTAATTAATTTTGGAACACTAATAATAAATAAAACATATACATTTTGCTTGTGTAATTTTTTACCATGCAATCAATAATAAAATATGTACATTCTATGTGTAAAATTTTATATACACATCAACACACACCATGACATGTATATATTAGTGTGCATCATTGAACCATTTCTATGTACATTCATTCCTATGCTATGCCGTATTCTATGCACACACCTTCATTATGCAATGCACACATATATGCTATGAATTCATACAATATTCATTATGTTGTGTTCTCCCCCCTTTATGTTTTCTCATCTCTATGCTTTATCTAAACATATGCTAAAAACAAAATGTGAAATAATAAGATGTGTGAACCTCATGTCTTTATATGTGTGATCTAGCCATAAAGTAAATAAAATATATATGTACATCTCATTCTTTGCATATAATTTTCACATGCATCATCTAACCCCTCGATTTCTCAGCTATCATAGATCACGTACCTAGGTGGACTAGGGGTAATGGTGACTACTATGTTAGAGAAATTTGGCAGATGGGGCTAAAGCATTTCAGGACAGTTGAGGAAAGCCTAAAGAAAGCAAAGATGTCTAGTCCATCACAGTTTGCTGATACGCCTAACCTCCATAATCTAGACAAAAGGTTTGAAGACCTTGAGAGGAGGGTTATGTTGACAGTAACTGGACTTATAGCTGCATTGATCAAAAGAAATGATGACCTTGAAAGGAAAACCATTACTAGTCTTACGACTAACCTTGCCTCTATCTCTGGCGCTCAACCTCTAATACTGCATAATGTGATACCTCTAACTGGCTGGTGTCATTGGCAAGATGAAGAACCTAAAAATGATTGTGAACCCTTTGAGCATATGCCTATGGGTGTAGGAGGAGGTTGTCTAGCGGAGAGAATCTATTTCCCCTATTCAGAAAGTGGAAATTATGATAATCAGCCAAGATATGAGAATCTGAGGTCTAGTAACATTTAGAATAGTGGAAGCAGTAATGTTGCAGTGATGATAGCAACCAAGGTCCCTGGACAGTACTATTCAGATTTGGGTGAACCACTATCATATTATCTTGCTCGGTTCATTCAAGAGGGAAAATTATAGGTGCTACCACCGAGACTGGCAAAGAGCTTAGGTATATGAAGGCATAGAGCTTATCGGTACTGTGCTTATCACCAACACACTAGGCATAAAACGGATCACTTCCATACTCTAAGGAACTGCATCCAAGACCTAATTCAATCCAAGCAAGTTTCAGACCTTAGAAAGAAAAGGAAGAAATAAAGTTGCCATAAATGTCGTGCCACCACTAGTTTTTGTGACTGACTCAGGCTTGCTAGAATGGTATGTGCTCTAAGATGTATGGCATGTAAATATTTAGCCATCACCTGCTCCATTCTAATATGAAGTAATTGGAAAGTTACGAGATGAAAATATCACCACTAGCATCGTTTAGAGAGAGGAGAGCCTGAGGTGTTAGAAGACTGTCAGCAACTTGAGCACACAATAGAGGAAGAGGGGATAGAAGTTGTTCTTTTTTATGATGTCACATGTGTCCTTGAACTATGTAATAATAATGCATATATCTTTCTAGCTATGTTAATAATATAGGCTTTTCTTATGTATGCAATGACTTATTTTATTGCATCATACATGGTCATAATCATAACACGTGAGACATTAATTCAACAAGTATTGGTCTATTTAATCTCAAGGGAAAAACATCTTGATTGCATTCGTCATGACTTTGGAGTGAGTTAAATTTGAGAGAAAAGGAAGAAAAACAAAAAAAAAAGCCTTTGGCTAGGCCTAGAATGATACACTGAAAATTAACAAGGGCATTACTAGGACAATGCTGCTCCAATTTGACTAGATAAGGGTCAACATAAACAAAAAAAAATAGGTCAGTAAGTGAAACTTCACGAGCTATTCCTTTTTCCTCAACATCTAAGATAAACAAGTGCAGCCAATTGAAACTGAATTCCAATTATTAAGGGGCTGCTATTGAAGCCAAAACGAGAGAAGCATGGGTTTTTACAGCTAAATTCAAAAGGAAAGCTCACCATTTTGCTCAATTTATAGAAATAAAGTTTAGCTTAATCTTCTAGGAAATGGATAGAAGGCATCCTTCTTTCTTCTTAAACATCTAAGGCAACCATAATTGAACAATCCATAGCCCAATTCCAACCACTAAAAGCTACTTCAAAAATTGAGTTACCAAAGTCGATAAAGGCAAAGTGCAAACTTTCATAGTCAAATTTCAAAAGGGGAGCTCACTATCTCCCCCAGTTTGCAAAAAGGGGAGGCCTTTCGCTCTAGAGAAGCTACTGATAAAAGGGACCGTCATTCTGGCCAACAATGATGAAAACAAATTCCAAGGAGCTGAGTAATGCCAACGAACCAAAGAGGGTTTCATGTCAAAGGCAAATATATATATATATATATATGTGTGTGTGTGTGTGTGTGTGTGTGTAAAGACAAAAGAAAAAATAAATAAATAAATAAATAATGAAATGAAAAAAATAATATATAGCCCCATAAGTCGAAAATTAAAAAAGGCGGCCTTGCTAAAATTGGGCACCCTGCTAGGGTGAAAATCGAAAAAAGGTGCGCAAAAAATTAGGGGTTGAGAAAAAATATTCAATCAAGAAAACTCGAGAGGGCTGATTGATAATAGGAGTCAGATGTACACAAGATGTTACTTTCTGAGATTGAATGAAACCTATGCTTTTGCATTTCATGTCTACTTATGATTACTAGTGTTGCTATATGGTGCATGTAGATAGGAACACATGTATAAGCTAGGCTTAAACATACGATTAAATGGTTAAGAGAAACCTATGACATACATAGGGACACATGCTGGAGCAAGCTTCATTTTAAGGCAGTAATGACAACACTTCACGTGACAAATACTTCTTCTATTGTTGTCCTTATCCTGACATTTCCACCAAGACATTTAGGTTGACAGAAGTACACTAAGGGGAAGTAGAAATGCTTCTGGAGTGTTTAGAAGATTGTTCTTGATGAATGCCATAAATGGAATCTAGCATGGGTTGGCAGAAATGAGATTGTACCACTTGAACTGAATGAAGTAGAAATGCTTCTGGAGTGTTTTTGGGGAAAAAAAAGAAGAAGCCGTTAGAGATGAAAACCGTATAGTTAGGCTAGGGGACAGGTGAAAACCTAGAAATAGGTAGTCTATCATATAAAATTAAAATAAATAAAAAGCCGCTAGAGTGGGTTAGGTCTATTCTAGGTAAAAGTTAAGCATAGGATTATGTGAAAATCCCTAACGGGACGCATTTCCTACTAAGAAAAGTTAGCGTGAAAATCCATAAGGGACGCACTACCTTTAATAAATGACTATTGATACCTAGAATAATAAGGGGTTGTTAGCAAAGGAAATATCCGGATAACCTCCCCTCAAACAAACAATATGCAATTTAAGATACAAGGTAAAGTCTTGAGGGGCAAAAAGGGTGCATTCTCGATGGCCAGGGGGCATAACTCTCGACAAAATAGAGTAAAGACGAGGGGGGTAGACCCTAACGCCATATGGCTATTAGCAAAGGTGTGCATGCAAGTTAGGTATCCCTGAAGAAATATAGGGTCAGAGTTCCTAAGCTAATATGACACTTTCTAGGCTGTAGAGGGGCATCAAGTAGCATATACAGTCTATGGAGGACAAGATTATCTTTACCCAAAGCACAATAGCAATGGACTATTTCCCCTAGAGATAAAAAAGAACTCAAAAATAAGGTAAAACAGAAAAAACTAAAGAGAAAGCGCATGAAGAAACCTTGCCTGTAATCCACTTGAAAATGGAGTTCTAAATAAGGAATTTGCAGTACAGCAACCAAGTTGCACCCATGACTGGATTCGATAACCATTTAGGGCGTGATCTATATATTTTACATGTAATACACATTCCTGCTCATAGTTTCTTATAAGTACCTTGTACATATAATTCTTCAAAAATATATTTGATACGCATAAATTTTTATAGATGGCACGCTGTGACGCGCGCCAAACCTCGTGTCCTCCCGAGGGCCCGCTTTAGGGCGATCAGGAGAGGTTCATAAAACTTGTAAGGTATTTACAAGTGCATTTATTTTGGGCAACAATGAGGTTTCTTGGAGTCGCCACCCAATAGAACATTGGGGAGGGTCGTCGAGCCTAAGACGGCGCATACATATCCATCTTGGGCTAGCCAGAGAGATCTTGGAGGCCTCTGCCTCTACCCCCTGGAGCCTAGGATTGTAAGTTTCAGTCTTTTGGTGAGACTCAAGAGGTGTCTTAGAAGTCCTAGACCTCTCACCTCATTGAGCCCCAAAGACCAAAGTGAGTTCGGGACTTCTCATTTATTTGTACCTTGATCAATATTATGATTAAGTTTTAAATTTATTGTTTCATCAACTTCCCACACGATGCATTTAATTAAGGCGCAATCATTCACGTCAAAAGCAACAAATAAAGCACTATTAAAATAAACATCTTCAAAATAAATTACAATAAAACTAGGAGCAGAATACAATCCCCATTATAAAAACAATATATAGATCAAACAGAAATCGGGATATTCATTGGAGTGAGGACATTGGTCCTACCATGCATATTTGTTACAAACTGTTTTTAAGAAGTGTCAATTTTGTTGGTTAAAAGCAGGACATTGGTCCACAGCTTTCGAGAAAACCCTAAATTAATTACTACAAAATATTTGGCCCTTTTCACTTTAATGACATTGAAATGATCTTAATAATAACATGAATAAAAAGCAAAGGTGAAGAAAGAACCCGTATGGAGATTCTCAGATTGGCTCAACCATCATCATTTACAACTCCAATCCCAAATGGTCAGAAAATAACTCATAGGAATAAACATGTCAGTGTCAAAATTTGTGAATAAAGTAACAAAAAGAAAAATAATAGGAAACTTTAAAAGAAATGAGTTAAAAGGTAAAAAAAAGGTAAAAATGAAAACAATCAATATAAGTTAGTTAAATCATCTAAGTATTAATCCAGAATATTTACCCTCGGATCTTACCTTTTTGGGTGAATATCAGATGGTTTCGGTCCCCGCACGCTCCACAAGGATCAAATAAAAAAAATAGATCGAAGTAAGAAAATTTATATTTTCCCTTCTTGAAAATTTGATAGCGATCGAGTGTCTGAATTAGCTGTATTGAGGGAAACGAATGAATTTCGTTCCTCAAGTTGGCTTAATTCACAAGAGAAATTTGAGTAAATTAAATTAATTGGAAGAATTTTTATCAAAAATCAAATTCTAAAAATAAACTGAAATTTTATAGCTGTTTTGGTAAATTTCTCACAAAGAAATCTTTTCTAAAAAATTCCAATCTCTCAAAAAGTGTTTAATTTTCTCCACCAAAAATTTGTCAAATTTTCTAACCCCAAATAATGAATTTTACTTCTCAATTTATAGAAAATTTTTTGGAGATAAAATAAGATAAGATCAATTTAAAGTTTGAATTTTAAAAGGAGTTTAAAATTCAATTTTTAACCAAACTTATCCCCATTTGAAAGATTTTAGATAAAATTTTATCAAATCCGGCGATAACTGATCAGATCCACTACCGACGGGCATCCCTACAACTACCGACCGGTGTCCCTACTAAGGGCACGCATGGAAATCTGGATACAGACGGGCCGTAACGCGGGACTAGGGACGGGCGTCCCTACTCAGGCACGTGTCCGTCCCTAGCTACGGACAGACCGTAACGCGAGACTAGGGACGGGCGTCCCTACTCAGGCACGTGTCCATCCCTAGCTACAGACGGGCCGTCCCTACTACGCATAGAGACGGGGATCACCCCAAGTAGAGACGGGCGTCCCTACTTTAGACGGTCATCCCGTCTGTGGAGCAAAACTTCCAATTTCAAGCAAAATGTCCCAAACTCTTTCAAAACCTCATGCTATAGAGAAAAAGATTTAATCCTTATGAAACCGAAAGACGAAAACCTCCAAATTCCATCCATTTATCTGGAAACCAACGTGGATCTCTTCATCGGGTAACTCTGACCTGGACTGCCTCAAGACCTGGTGTCTACAGTTGCCCCAAATTTTGGAAAAACTAGTGCACTAGTGTCTAGATGAGCCAAAATTCAGAGAAGAAAGGAAAGAGACGCATACCTGAGGTAGTCCTTACCTTTTTGCTAGGGAAGTGGTAACGCGACGAGTTTGCTCCAGACTTACAAAAACGTGAGGATTACTCTCCTGAACTGCACCGAGTTTGCTCCAACTTACAAAGTGCGGATAGCGATGCGCCGAGTCTGCTCCAGACTTACAAAACGCAAGGGTTGCTCCCCTGAGTTGCACCGAGTCTGCTCCAACTTACAAAGTGCATATTGCTCTCCTAAGCTGCACCGAGTTTGCTCCAACTTACAAAGTGCAGATTGCTCTCTTGAGCTGCACCGAGTTTGCTCCAACTTACAAAGTGCGGTCCAGTCTATCGCGTGCGCCCCGCTGTCCTCGTCTAGGCATGCACGGTGGCTGATTTATCTTGCTAGTCCTGTTGCGATTTGTTGATTCTCACCTAATATTGAATGTGATCTTGAAGGACATAATGTTTGATCAGTTTATCCCTCCTTTTAACTGTTGGTCATTTTCAAATTGGTGTAACCATGTTCCTGTATTATAAGAGATTCTTGTTAATTCTCATACAAATTAACTTGACTGGTAGATTTATGAACATTTTATGTCTCTCTTTATTATTTATCATCCTATTTACTATATGATCAATTGTCTTTTTTCTTCTTTTTTCTCTCTTTTTTTAAGAAATTTAAATCATGAATAAATAACATGCAAATTTGACAGGTTAATCCATAAATGTTTTTCCACTAAAAGGTTAAGTTTTGTACAATATACAGATGTGATTATAACAAAAAGTATAAATACAAAGCTAGAAGAACTCCCTGAACAATCTACAATGGCGCATAATCTGAGAGCTCCTCTGGATCATCATCATCATCTGATAGTTGAATCGGCTGGCCTCGTGATGAAGAAGCAGAGCGTCCTGCATCTGGAGCAGATGGCTGCCTGGGAGGGGCTGATGGTCCGGCCTGCTGAGCAGCCGAGGCTCTGGCCTATCGCTGGTATCTGGGAAGTACAGCCACTGGTACTGATAATGGTTGCGCTCTCGCTGGGTCCTGCTGCTGGAACTGGACCTGAGCATATCCATCAAGGAAAGGCTGTGCGCATACCGTCATGAACTGCAGCTTATCAGTGACGACCCCCCCTAACTCTCTGAAAGCACCGGCCAGGCGGAGGGTCTGATCTGTAGAGGTAGTCCCCATACTCTTCAACCTATCCTCTGTATGCTCTCTAAACTCTCACATGGACTGGGCTATGGGAGGTATGGCACCCTCTAAGACCTGGATCCTGAATTTGAGAGCCTCAACTGACTCATCCACCATCTGTACAGATGCATCCATCCTCTTGGTTGCCTAATCCTGGGAGGCCCTCATCTCCTGCCTCAGATGAGTCTCTTCTGTTCCTATCTCAAATGGTCAATAAGCCTCCCCTGCTCCTGGATAATGCCCTGCTGCTGATCTAGCCGCTCTAAGATGACTCTATCTCGCTCCCCGAGCTAGCCGAGAAAGGCCCTGTCTCTCTCCTCTTGTCTGTGCTCAAAGGATGCGAACATAGAGGTCAAAATCGCAGAAAAATCTGGCTATGTCAGGTGAGTCGATGGTATGAATGGAGGGGGAGCTGACTCTAGTGCCGGCTCTGGAGGTGGAGCTGTAGAAGTAGATGCCCCTGGGTCCCCTGCTCTAGCATATGGACTGAACCTCTCAGGTGCTCGGGGAGCTGTCCGATGTACTCTCAATGGCGGAGGCGGAGTAGGACTCTGTATTCTCTGCCCTGGAGGAGTAGCAAATAGCTCATCCATGGTGAACTCAATCCCCATGTCAGAGGGTGTACCCGGGTGCTCCTCCTGGTGCTGCTGGGGCTCGGGAGGCTGGTGCTCCATCTGACGCTGCTCCTGAGGCAGCTCCATCTGAGGCTACTCCTCTACCGGCTCTAGTGAGGGCAGGCTAAATGCACGTCTAGTCTCGTGAATGGTGCGGAGTCTGTACGCCTCGGCCTGACCCGGTATCGGCAATATCATAGCCATCGTAATAGCTGCCGGAGCGTCCACATAAATGCTCTCATCCAAGGCAGGCCCCAGGATGTCTGGACGAATATCCAAACTCAGAAGTAGTCTAGTAATGACTCCGCCAACATACACTACAGGGGCTGCCCCCCTAGATACTCTCACCATATTAACCAGAATCTCATGGCTGATGTTGAGCCGCTGGCCTGCCACCATGGCCCATAAGCTCCAAATCTAAACGGCGTTGAGAGACCCTGGGTTACCAGCTCGTCCCAAATAGGAGTTGGATAAAACTCTGTGAACATATCGAAGGGCCTGTGATGAGAGTACCGTGCTCTTCGCCGTATCATGATCATACAGCACTCCCGGCAATGCAATAACCGCCCAATGGTGGTGTCTAACTGCTCTATGGGGCACTATAACATCCTGCCCGAATGGAAGCCCCATAGACTCTATAAATCGCTAACGGGTAATGCTGTAATGGTGGCGCTCAATCCAAAACTGGATAACACCCTCCTCTGTGTCGGACCTCTGGTACCCCCCGTACTGTAACGTAGCAAGAAACTGCCGAACTATCTCTGGGTGAGTCTGGAAAGCAGGCATCAAGAACTCAGTCCATCTTGCACCTGCTGTCAGAATATCGACCTCGTCAGCCATCCCGAGAGCCTCAAGGAACGGCCTAGAAATGAAACGGCTAGCTCAGAACTGCACCTGAGCCAGCGCTGCATACCTCTGTCTGGCCTCGGCACTCATCCAATCCAGGGCCTGAGGCTCAGGCTGATCGCGCGGAGCATATAGTCGCGGTGGCATCCTGTGTCCTTATATAGAATTTACGTACCGACGGGCTTTGCGTCTATACAGCTACAGACGGGCATGCCGTCTGTCTCTTTTAATTCCATTTTTTACCCCCATTAATTACCTAATTAATGCGCGTGATGCACAATGCAAAGACTGCCAGGTGGACAATTACAGACGGGATCACCGTCTGAGATAGAGATGGGATGGCCGTCGGTAGGTCAATCCTATAAAATTCACCCCTTTTCTTAGATTTCGTGCCTTTTCTCTCATTTTAGCTTCATAGCAGGTTCCTTTCCTCAATTTTTTTCCTTTTCCCTTATTTATTTCCCTTAGCGATTCCGTCCTTAGCCACAGAGAAATGAATTCCCCTTTTCTTTTCAAAATGCATCGTATTTTAGACGATGCTCAAACTTGGGAGAATAGCACTCTTGCTCCCCTTTCTGGACTGAAATTTCTATGTAGAATCAAAATAGACTACAACCTCCTTCTGGCCGCGACCCACTTCTGGGACCCTCGCTTTCACGTTTTTAGGTTCACCTACCAGGAGATATGCCCCCTGCTTGAGGAACTTGCTACCATTGTCGGGAGCTGGTACCCTCCCAGTGCTTTACCCTGTGTTCCTCACTGTGATTTGGATCTGCTCGGGATATTGCTCTGTCCTTAAGTATAGCTCCTTCTGACGCTGCTCATCTAGTCCCTCAGGGCCCTGTATTTGCCTTAGAACCTCTGATTGAAGCACTGGATGAATTCTCTAACCTTCCTTCATACAAAGCAAGTGTCATCTTTCTTTTCTGTCTGATGAAGTACTTGGTCGTGACTTCAGAGGAGCTACTTGGAGACCCTCGTCTGTTTGGAATTTTGAAGGATTTTCACCACGGGCTGAACCCTTTTCCGCTTATTCTGGCTGAGACTATCTTGGGTTTGGACTCTGTCTGTGTCGGGCCTACCACTTCATTCTCTGGGAGCCCTTTATTGCTCTAGGTACGTCATTGTTTTAAAGGTAGTGCGTCCCTTGTGGATTTTCGCACTAGCTTTTCTTAGCGGGAAATGCGTCCTTTCGGATTTTCACACAACCCAATGCCTAATTTTTGCCTGAAGTAAATCCAACTTACTCCAGCAGCTTTTCTTGCCTTTTATTTTATTTTCTTTGGCTTTTATTTTTCCTTGCTTCTTCCTTCAGATTTAGTTGCAAGAGAAATTGAAACTGTTGTCAGAGCCACCTCCTAGAGTCATTAGTCAGTACTCAGCGAAGCATTTTCTTCCTCGCCAGCATCTGTACCTACCTGGGACCCCTGACAAAGGCATTACCAGATTCAGTGAGATATCAGATGAGGATATTAGCTTCATGCATGCTTGGCTTCCATTATCCAGTGCAGTTATTGATGGGTCTTCAGGATGCATTCCCCTATGCGGGCTTTGTGAAGCAACCTTTTACATCACGGCCCGCTGCTCTCATCAACTTGGAATGACTCAGGATGTGGTGAGACTCCCTCTATCCTTTCGAGGTGGAGTCCTTTCTACGGCTTTTGCCTCCCGCTATCACGAGCTCTGGAGACAACTTCCACTGGGTAGATAGCTTGCGAATCATTCTCTGATCTTTCTCAGTAGCTTCCTCTGGAAACGTCACATTCTCCAGATAGTTCTTGATATCATAATACCATGGCTTCCCATCCGCTACTTCTATCTCAATGACTGATTTAGATTCGAAGCTAGGTCTCTCAGAGCTAGAAATTAAAACTGGCCTCATAACCACCCCTTCAGGATTGTCCCACATTAAGACTAAAGTGGCAAGCTCATCGGCTAACTGGTTTTCATCCCTTGGAACAAATCGGAATGTACACACTTCAAATTGACTGCTCAAGTCTCTTAAGTGCTCGATGTATGGCATTAGCCTCTCTTCTTTAATGGCCCATTCACCTCGAATTTGATTGATCACCAGGGAGGAATCACCAAACACTTCCACGTTTTTTGCTCCTAAGGCTATCAACGCCTCTAACCCGAAGGCACATGCTTCATATTCAGCTTCATTATTGGTAGCCTTGAACCTCAATTTCTTGGCCCAAGGGAGCTTCTCATCGTCCGGGGTTGTCAAAATGATCCCTACTCCTGCCCCCTTGTTGTTCACGGCTCCGTCAAAATGCAACTGCCAACCTTGAACTCTGATAGCTATCATATCCTCATCTAGAAAGTTAAAATCGTATGAGTCTCCTTGAATTGGGTGTTCTGCCAGGAATTCAGCCACTGCATGCCCTTTGATAGTTTTTTGGGTAATATACTCTACATCGAATTCTTGTAGCAATAATAACCACCTTCCCATTTTCCCAAGTAAAGATGGAGCTTCCTATAAGTACCTTAAAGGATTCTGCTTCGCTACTGCCTGTACTCTGTAGGCATGAAAGTAATGCCTTAATTTCTTAGAAGCCCAGATTACCGCAAGGCAAATCTTTTCTACTTCCGTATACTTAACCTCATAGGCTAGGAACTTCTTGCTAAGGTAGTAAACAGCAAACTCCACTCCAAATTCGTCCTCTTGGGCCATCATGGCACCTACAGAACTGTCCTCTATGGCCAGGTATAGAATCAGGGGTTTGATTGGCTGCGGCGGCCTCAACACCGGTGGATTCAGCATATACTCTCTGACAGTATCAAAAGCCTTTTGATAACTTTTATTCCATACTACTGGTTGGTCTTTTCTAAGTAGTTTGAAGATCGGTTCACAAATTGAAGTAAGCTTAGCAATAAACCTGCTGATGTATTGCAACCTACCCAGAAAGCTTCTCACATCCCTCTCCTTTTGTGGTATTGGCATTTCTCTGATGGCCTTAACCTTATCCGGGTCAATCTCAATACCCCTCTGGCTAACCACGTGTCCTAGGAGCTTCCCTAAGGTAACACCAAAGATACATTTCTTCAGATTTAACCGCAGATTATACTTGTCTATCCTTAAGAAGAACTTTTCCAGGGCTTCAAAATGACCTTCTCTAGTGGCTGACTTGATCATCATGTCATCCACGTATACCTCCACTTCTTTATGGATCAGGTCATTCAAGATTTTGTTACCATCCTCTGATAAGTGGCTCCTGCATTTTTCAGGCCAAAAGGCATTACTCGATAAGCATAAGTCCCCCACTCCGTGATGAATGCTGTCTTAATTCGGTCAATTATTTTATTGAGAATTTGATTGTAGCCCGCATAACCATCTCCAAAGCTATACATCTCGCAAGCAGCGGCGCTGTCTATCAGCACATCTATATGGGGCAATGGAAAGTCATCTTTTGGACAGGCCTTATTCAAGTCCCGATAATCTACGCATACCCTTACCTTGCCATTCTTTTTGGCTACGGGGACCACATTGGCCAACCAAGTTGGATACTGTATCTCAACCAAAAATTTGGCTTTGATTTGCTGGCAAATCTCCTCCGTCACTTTATCCGCCCATTCTGGCCTAAGCCTTCTCAGCTTCTGTTTAATGGGTTTGTGGTCAGGATATGTAGGAATAGCGTGCTCTGCGACTTCCCGATCAATTCCTGGCATATCTTCATAAGTCCAGGCAAAGAATTTTTCATATTTTTTTAAGATTCTCTCAAATTTTTCTCGCTTTTCAGGAGTTATATTTGATGCTATCAAAATTTCTTTTGGATTCTCTACGGTTCCAAGATTAAATGGAGTAGCATCAGTTGAATCAATATCAAATATGGATGGATGATCATGATCATGGATAGTGAAATCATCGGAAACATCACACAAGTAAGCAAAATCATTCAATTTATTAATAAGATTGAAATTGTCATTAACATCATTGAAAAGTTCTGGAGCAAAAAGAAAGTCTAAACTATTCTCTTTTCCAGCTCTACTGGCATATCTGCCGCGGTCGATGGTTCTGCATCACTTCGGCTCTTTGGAGGCTTCCCAATCAACTCCTGCATGGCTTCCTCTATCTTCGCTTTCCCCTTCAGCTGGGTGGCTACCATTTTCTCAGTTATTACCTCTTCAGGCATCTCACGGTCCCAAATTGTCCTACAAGTCATGATTTCTTCATCCCAAAAGCCCTCTGCTGGCTTGATCGATCCAATGTCCCAGTCATAGACATCATTGAAGACCTCGAACCCTGGCACAACCCTTCCATCCAGCCACTGCGGTTCATCTTCCCCTGTATAAGCACATGCTGCGGTTGCTGGCACAAAAGTCTTCCGGATATGAGGAATGTCCATTTTTGACTTCTCACCCCTTTCTACAACACCCGTGTATCCTAGACCCCTTCTATCCTTTTGTCCCTTGGTGGTAACAGCTGTTGGGATCTCCTGAGAATTCTTGCCCAGTCCTGCGCCAGGGAGGAACGACATCTTTTTCATCATATTCATTACCTGGGGGCTTTCTTCCTTCTACTCTTCCTTGCCTATCATGGTAATATGAAACCCACTAAATGGCTGCCTAGCAATCTCCAGTACTGAAACCTAATTCTCCCGTGCAGCCCTTATAGTCATAATCTGGCCTTCATGAGGTATCTTTACCATCTGGTGAAGTGTAGAGGGGACTGCACCCAACTTATGAAACCATGGTCTACCTAAAAGAGCTGAGAAATTGGCGGGTATAGGCAGTACCACAAACTCCACTTCTGACTCTACGGGCCCTATCTTCACTATTGCTGTGAATGTCCCCGAAGCATGCCTGCGCGAGTTGTCATATGCTGTGATGGTGAGATCAGATTTGTCTAACATATCCTCTGCTACCCCAAAAGCTGCCATTGCCACCTGTGGGCACACATTTATCGAAAAGCCATCATCTACCATTACACAAGCAGTGTGCTTTTGGTTAATCTGTGCCCTTATATACAAAGGGCGATTATGGTTGCGGCCTTCTGCCGGCAAATCAGCACTGGTGAAAACAACATTTTCTCCTGATCCTCCTTTCACCACATCCAGAAGTTCTGTAGGCGAGATAGTTGTTGCCACAGTTGCCTCGCACAAAGCCTCTACGACCTTCTGCCTATGCGATGATGACTGTCTTAAGAGATCCCATATGGAAATCTGAGCCGGCGTCTTTTTTAGTTGTTTAACAATTGGATCTTCTTCCAGCTCTTTTTCCATTCTGCCCTCAACCGACTCCTAGGGCTTCTCGACTTCTAGAGCTACCCTTCCACTCCGGGTCACAACTCCTATTTCTCTCTTCTTTGCTTCTTCTCCTTCCTCCTCCAAACCCCACAGGTCAGAAAATACTTCAGAATCATCATTTTTAGTTCCACTATCATCAGTGGACCAGCAATCAATCACTGCAGCGGGAAGCCCTTCTTCACTCCCCTCATTGAGGTTTGTGACAGCAGTGTGGGTATCATTGCCGTATAATTCATTTAACACAAACTTTTCAGGTAAACTGGACCCGATCATATTCACTGGCGGGGGCATACTGTTGTACCCAGCCCTCTTTTGACCCCCTCTCTTCTCCAAGTCTGTGATCTTCTTTGAATCAATTAGATATTGAATCGCGTGCCTCAACATCTTACAATTATCAGTTATATGCCCAGTGTGCTGATGATATGCACAATACTCGTCATCCTTATGTCCTGGCGTGCCTTGAGTTCTAGCAGGTTTGGGTGGCATAGGCTGTAGCTTACCCTCTTTCATCAGTCTTTTCAGTACCCATGATAAAGACCTTCCAAGATTGGAAAAATGCCTTGGGGTAGCATTAGCAGCTAATACCTCAGCAGTCTTCCGTGCGCCACTAGCGAAACCTGTTGGCCTACTTGCCCCCTGGCTACTGCTACCCCTTTTGGGATAGTTCTCATTAGCTACTCTCTTAACAAGGTACTCCCCCTCGGCCTCAATGGCGATGTCCTTCAGGGACTCCCAGTCCTTCAATCCTTTCATCCTCAATCCTTCTCTCAAATACGGGCTCGCATTTTTAATGAATAGTCGTATTTGATCCTGAGTATCCGATTTCCTCTTCATTTCCATCACTCGAGTCCTCCACCGGGTTAGATACTCATGGAAGGACTTGCCTCCCTTCTGCTGTAACAGCTTTAGGTCCTTCAAGGTCACTTCCATCCTTGTACTGCGATCATACTACCTCAAAAACTCCTCCGTCAATAAATCCCAATCCTCCTTGGTTCGGCGATCGAGCCCATGGTACCAATCTACTGCTGGGCCAGTCAAACTCAAGCAAAAGTACTCAATCTTCTACTTTTTTATCAAAGTGGTGCCCTTCATTACCAGCGAGTACTGCTTTATGTGTGCCATGGGGTCGGAAGTACCGTCAAACTTCGGAACATCTGGCATTTTAAAGTTCATTGGGACTAAATCCTCCCCTTCTAACTCCTTGTCTTCCGGGTTCATTCCTCGACCCTTTGTTAGCATTCTTGTCATTGCTTCAAATTTCTCCTCCATCTTCTTCCAGATGGCTTCTTCAGTTTGAGGGGCTTTCCCTTTCTCAGACATATGCTCCTCATATTCTTCATCTTCCCAATCGTCATCTAGCCTTGGGACTGGTCTTCCCCTTTGTACCCCTGAGGTAGTAGCTCTCAGTTTTACAGGTGGTATGCGAATTTCCTCTTGGGGATCCTCTCTGACCTCTCCCCTTTCATTATTTCTCATAAGAGGAGGTGGTGGGTTCTGCGGGGCCGCTTGCTGACCCAATGTGGCCATCATTGTCATCATACGGTTCTCAAACTCTTCAAGCCTTTGGCCCACTTCCTTTGCTATCATTGCCCTGGTGGTATCTGCCCCTCTGGGTGAGTTTGCCATTTCTTCGGGTAAAGAAAACTGAGCTGAAGTAGCGTAGCTGGTTTCAGAAGAAGTGTCCGGATACTCTACCCCTTCTGGTAACTCGAAGAATGGATTTCTGCGTAGTCGCCCCCTAGACCCTCTTGTCCACCTAGGCGAATCTATGATGGCTGGAAAAACACAAAGGGTCAGGATGATGCATGAACGTGCTAAGATGCATGATCATGCTATGCAACACTTAAAAATCACATGCAAGCACATAGGTCCTTCCAACCTTGTTGCTCCCGCTCACGAGGTCATAGTCTCTTTCCTAGGTGGGATTGATCCATGGGTTAACAGGGAACCCGATGGACGCGCATGGTGCACGGTGGAAAATCGGCAGCCTAACCTCTCCTAACTAATGCACAAGCGCATGGGTTATGACCATTATGTATTTAGGCGGCCCGAACAAGTTGACATGGGCCTATCGGGGCATGAAAGCCTTTGATTAGGTGACCAAATCAAATTATCTGGGCTTGTCCAATACATAACGATCCACATAACAAGCATAGTATTAAGGTTCATACCACCTAGGGGAAGTAGTTATTTCCATTGCATGAGCTTTAGTCAAAAGGTGGTGTTACTTTAGGGCTACCCAAGCATGGTCCCTGCCAACGGGTCTAGCTCATCACGAGCGTAACAACCGATTGGGTCACCATTTAATATACCATGATGGTACGAGGCTTGGGCTGGTGATTATCCTTAACACCTCCCTACATTGAGTGAACGTAGAGTCGTGCTTCGGGAATGCACCGGGGCTAAAAGAGGGACCAAACTAGCGTAGATCTAAGGCTCTAATGAGATGCAATGCAATTTTGAAAGAAGGTGAAATTTTTAAATTAAACTCAATTATAATTCTTAATCAAGGCACTTTCGAATCGAAGTCTCGAGTATGTCCCCAGCGAAGTCGCCACTGTGACGCGCGCCGAACCTTGTGTCCTCCCGAGGCCCTGCTTTAGGGCGATCAGGAGAGGTTCATAAAACTTGTAAGGTATTTACAAGTGCATCTATTTTGGGCAACAATGAGGTTTCTTGGAGTCACCACCCAATAGAACATTGGAGAGGGTCATCTAGCCTCGTCGAGCCTAAGACAGCGCATACATATCCATCTTGGGTTAGCCAGAGAGATCTTGGAGGCCTCTGCCTCTACCCCCTGGAGCCTAGGATTGTAAGTTTCAGTCTTTTAGTGAGACTCAAAAGGTGTCTTGGAAGTCTTAGACCTCTCGCCTCATTGAGCCCCAAAGACCAGAGTGAGTTCGGGACTTCTCATTTATTTGTACCTTGATCAATATTATGATTAAGTTTTAAATTTATTGTTTCATCAACTTTCCACACGATGCATTTAATTAAGGCGCAATCATTCACGTCAAAAGCAACAAATAAAGCACTATTAAAATAAACATCCTCAAAATAAATTACAATAAAACTAGGGGCAGAATACAATCCCCATTATAAAAACAATATATAGATCATACAGAAATCAGAATATTCATTAGAGTGAGGACATTGGTCCTACCATGCATATTTGTTACAAACTAATTTTAAGAAGTGTCAATTTTGTTGGTTAAAAACAGGACATTGGTCCACAGCTTTCGAGAAAACCCTAAATTAATTACTACAAAATATTTGGCCCTTTTCACATTAATGACATTGAAATGATCTTAATAATAACATGAATAAAAAGCAAGGGTGAAGAAAGAACCCGTATGGAGATCCTCAGATTGGCTCGACCATCATCATTTACAACTCCAATCCCAAATGGTCAGAAAATAACTCATAGGAATAAACATGTCAGTGTCAAAATTGGTGAATAAAGTAACAAAAAGAAAAATAATAGGAAACTTTAAAAGAAATGAGTTAAAAGGTAAAAAAAAAAGGTAAAAATGAAAACAATCAATATAAGTTAGTTAAATCATCTAAGTATTAATCTAGAATATTTACCCTCGGATCTTACCTTTTTGGGTGAATATCAGATGGTTTCAGTCCTTGCACGCTCCACAAGGATCAAATAAAAAAATAGATCGAAGTAAGAAAATTTATATTTTCCCTTCTTGAAAATTTGATAGCGATCGGGTGTCTGAATTAGCTGTATTGAAGGAAACGAATGAATTTCGTTACCTCAAGTTGGCTTAATTCACAAGAGAAATTTGAGTAAATCAAATTAATTGGAAGAATTTTTATCAAAAATCAAATTCTAAAAATAAACTGAAATTTTATAGCTGTTTTGGTAAATTGCTCACAAAGAAATCTTTTCTAAAAAATTCCAATCTCTCAAAAAGTGTTTAATTTTCTCCACCAAAAATTTGTCAAATTTTCTAACCCCAAATAATGAGTTTTACTTCTCAATTTATAGAAAATTTTTTGGAGATAAAATAAGATAAGATCAATTTAAAATTTGAATTTTAAAAGGAGTTTAAAATTCAATTTTTAACCAAACTTATCCCCATTTGAAATATTTTAGATAAAATTTTATCAAATCCAGTGATAACTGATCAGATCCACTATTAACGGGCATCCCTACTAAGGGCACGCGTGGAAATCTGGATACAGATGGGCCGTAACGCGGGACTAGGGACGGGCGTCCCTACTCAGGCACGTGTCCGTCCCTAGCTACAGACGGACCGTAACACGAGACTAGGGACGGGCGTCCCTACTCAAGCACGTGTCCGTCCCTAGCTACAGACGGGCCGTCCCTACTTCGCATAGAGATGGGGATCACCCCAAGTAGAGACAAGCGTCTCTACTTCAGACGGTCATCCCGTCTGTGGAGCAAAACTTCCATTTTCAAGCAAAATTTCCCAAACTCTTTCAAAACCTCATGCTATAGAGAAAAAGATTTTAATCCTTATGAAACCGAAAGACGAAAACCTCCGAATTCCATCCATTTATCTGGAAACCAACGTGGATCTCTTCATCGGGTAACTCTGACCTGGACTGCCTCAAGACCCGGTGTCTACACACGCACACAATGCTTTGCATATATGCTTTGTGTAATTTCGTGCACATACCTTACACGCATAATTTCATGTATGTGTTCCACGGACACACGTCTTTGCACACATCTCATATGCACATTCTTTACATGTATTCTGTACAAATCCTGTATACACACTCTTTGCATGTTTCCCACGTCCACAGATCTTTTTGCATGATAAATCTTTGCACACACTTTACCTGATATGCCTTATACATAATCCTTTGCGTGCATTTTATGTATATAATTTTGTATATACTTCACACACATAATTTCTTATGCACACACAACCTCTTATATATATTGTTGTGCACATAATTTTGCAGGAAAGGTCCAAATAGATCTCATGTGCAAAAGGAGGCCAAGGGACAACTTTAGCTCAACATTGGCGCTCATACATGCTAGACAAACAAATCAAGATAAAATCCCCATGTAATAAAATTCATACGAATCCATGTAAAATAGGGGACGTCTAGGAGAGCGAGTCTATCCGTGCGTATCATACTGGGGGTAATCAGGTAACATTTCTTATGTAAAGATCTTAAAAACTTAAAATTAAAACACTAAAAATTTCAACGCCTTGAAACACTTTGAAAAATTTAACATACACTCAAAATGTACAAATTCAAAATACATTCAACCTGTAAAAATTCAAAATACATTCAAAATGTGAAAATTCAACAAGAAAAACACATTCAAAATGTACAAATTCAAAGTACACCCAAACTGTAAAAATTCACCAAATCGAAATACACTCAAAATGTGAAAATTCCAAAAATTTACAAACCCAAAAACGCACCAAATATTTAAAAAAAATCGAAGGAGAAAATACAAATAACAAACTCAAATAAACAAAAACAAAACCCTTACCAGCATCAAAGCCTCTCGGGAGCTTCGAAGCCTCTCAATAGCTTCTAAGCCTCTCTAGAGCATCAAACACTCTTAAGAGCATTGAAGCCTCTTGGTGAGCATAATCAGATCAAGATGAAATCCACCACCAACTCATCACCCAATCAAGGAGCAAAGTGGAGACTGCATGTTTCGGTTCCCGATGTCCAGTAGGCACGCAACGCTGGATCGCTTTTCGACCATCTCAACTAAAGTTGAGATTGCATGTTTCAGTTCCCGATGTCTAGCAGGCATGTAATGCCGGATCAATCTTTCCTCCAGCTCAACCATCACAACAAGAAGACAGCAGCCACCTCACGTACATGTTTCTAACTCTCTACTCTAAACTTTGGATAACCTAGACACTAGTGTACTAGCTTCCTAAAGTTGGGGGTAACTATAGACACTAGGACCTAAGGCAGCTTCTGATCAGGGTTTACCCGATGAGAATAATGTTGCTTATAAATAGACAAGTAACGGAAGTGCTAGGCTCTCCCCCGAATTTTGCATTATTTATTAAAAAAATAAAAAAGTAAAATGTGTCTTTTTACGGCTTTAATCTATGTTTTCCAATGTTTGAAAATCTCTTGTTCGATTTTTATTCCTGTCCCCCTGTTGCCAGGGTAAAAATACATAATTTTAAAGGCTAAAAAGTGATTTAGTATTGAGTCACTCCCTTATAGGGGTGTACAAAACCAGACCCAACCTGACGAACCCGAATAAATTGAGCCAAACTAGCTATTCGGGTAGGGTTGTTCGGGGTGTTAGGGTCGGGTCGGATCTTCAGAAAAAAGGTGTTTCGGGTTCGGGTCAGGTTAAAATCTTCAAAATCCGAACCCGATCGAAGAAACTATATAAGCTTTTTTTTTGCCCTAGTTGCCCCCTTCTCTCCCCCCGCATCTCTCCCTTTTTCTTCCCCCAGCCAGATCTCTCCCTCAGCCGCTGTCTCTCCTTCTCTGTAATGATCCGGCTCCTCCTCCTCCATCGCCGCCACCACCGATTTTCGATTCCCTCTCTCTCTCTCTCTTTTTCTTCTTCTTCTTCTTCTTCTTCTTCTTCGTCTTCAATCGATCTTCTCTGTCTTTTTTTTCTTTTTCTTCGATCGATCTTTTCTCTCTCCTCTTCTTCCTCTTCTTCATTTGATCTACTTCCTTTTTCTCCTCATGGGTTGCAACTTCTTCATTTTCCTCCTCAGATCGATGGCTCCACCTTTCTTTCTCTAATTATTGTTCTAAAATTTTCCCTTTTTTATTATATTTAAGTAATAGACTAAGATCTGATTTGTATGTGTTTTTTGATGGATTTTTGTTTGATTTTTATGGATTTGTGTTTATTTGTGATAGATTTGTGTTTTATTTTGTTGAAAAATGTTGAAAAATCAGTGATAAAGGAAGAGAGAGCAGCAAAAAGGAGGAGAGAGAGATAAATAGGGTTAATCGGTTCGGGGCCCAAAAATTATAGGGTTAATCGGTTCGGCGCCTAAAAATTATCTGGTTAATCGGTTCGGGGTCCTACTAATATATAGGGTATGTTCAGTTTGGGATATAGAGTATATTTCAATTTTTGGGTTAGTTGGGTTCGGTTTGGGTTAACCTGAACCCGACCGATGCACACCCCTACTCCCTTGACTCAACAAAAAGAGGGCAAAATGGACATTTTGATTTGCCCACAAAAGGAAAAAAATATGCTCGGCTTGAGTCACCGAGTCAAGTGAGTGACTCACTTAATTTTTGTCATTTTTCGGCCATCTACAGCTGCTAATAGGAAAAAAATCTATTTGATCTCATCTGAGCATTTATTGCTCATTATTAGGGTATTTAAAAGGCAAAAAAAACATGAGTTTAAGGGGGCTCTCGCTCTCTCTCATGATTTATCTCTCTAAAAATCACATTCACACATCCTCTGTAATTTAAAGCAAAAACAGAGGAAGAAAAGAAAGAGCCATAAGCACAGGATCTTTGATCTTGAGCAACCAAACTGAAGGTAATATTCAGAGCCCCAAAGAAATTAATTATTTACTTTTAATTCTAGTTTTATAGTATGTATATTTCCTTAATTAGTTTATTCTTTGATTTCTTAATTACTTTGATTTGTTTGATCTAATCCTACTTTTTATTAGGGGTGTGCAAATGGTTGGTTCGATTCGGTTTTGGACTGAACCGGATGAATAGAAAACTGAACTTTGCTACGATTTTGGACTGAACCGAACGAATCAAAAATTGAACTTTACTAAATAAAAGAATCGAACCGCAAACCAAATTTTTTAGGACTAAAACCGAATACACCGAATTAATTTCGATCGGTTTGGTTCGGTTCAATATGTTCTTACTATTAAACATAAAATAAATAAAAGAAAAAAGAAAACGGAAGAAGAAGAACATAAAAATAAGAAACAAAAACTTAAAAATACAAGAAAAGAAGGGAGAAAGAAAATGCAGAGAGAGGGAGAGAAGGGGCGCACCCTCACCGTCGTCTGGCTTTGTCTTCAATATCCTTTCTAAATGAAACTTCACAAAGAGAGCAAAAGCAATCTTTTATGATGGCTGTTGTTAATGTTATAAATTGTGATTTTAACCCTCCTCTAATTATAGTATAACATAACATGAATATGCTAATAAACTTTTGTTTTCATAAGTATGACGATGAGTAATTATTCCATGATTAATGCATTGATACTCAAGATAGATATCTAATTAACTAAATGCAAACAACCTTGTAATGATTAATTTGCATTTAGTTAATTAGAAATTACATTTGGTTAATGCAAAATCATTAATTCTGGGTTTAAAGTTAAACACAATGCATGGCTATTGCAAAAGCAATAAACGGCCTTGTGTCCTGTGGTTGCTCATTTACAGCAAAACTCCACTGACGTCATTATTAGGCGCTTATATTTGTGGACCAAGTCCGTTTTCCAAGCTACTTAATATGATAATATGCTAATACTTGTTGAAGAGGGAAACAAGGAAGAATGTTTTGTTTATCTACAAAACTTAAAATAATCAATGTGGTTTTTACTTTTAAGTTGGAACAGAAATAGGTTGCCAATATATAGTGATGGATAGTGGTCACAGCACTAGCAAGAAAGTTGGATTAATAAGATAAGAAAGTTGAATTATTCACAGTAAGTGTTTAACTTAATTGATCATATAGATACTGAGAAATTGGAAATAGATTCTTGCAATTTACAGCGGAATTTAATATTTTATTTCTCTCTTGTTATTGGAATTGGAATCGTTCAACTGGAAGTTTAGATGTCGAAATTATTTTGCTATTTGACCAAATATGTTTTCTGGTGGATAAATCATAGGATAATTCATTTCATAGTTACGAGATGATTGATGCTTTATTATTTATTTTCTCATCATTTCTCATGACATCATTTCTCATCATTTTCAGTTCTTTTTATTTTTGTTGAGCATTTTGTTGCTTTCCAGCATATTTTCTCTATTTATGAAAGACAT
The DNA here is from genome assembly GCA_947683425.1 of Excoecaria cochinchinensis. Lineage (NCBI taxonomy): Eukaryota > Viridiplantae > Streptophyta > Magnoliopsida > Malpighiales > Euphorbiaceae > Excoecaria > Excoecaria cochinchinensis. The sequence goes on from CANTUQ010000058.1 coordinate 1,370,509, forward strand.
AAAAGCATAATTTTTCTTATGCTTTGGTGTGGATTTTTCTACTGCATCAGAGTTTTTGAGAAAGAAGGGGTCAGATTGGTAGTTGATAATATTTCATATGACTTCATGAAAGGAGCGACTGTTAACTACGTTGAGGAGCTGATTCGTTCTGCTTTTGTTGTAAATCATTCATCCTATCCACTGTGCATTTTCTTTTCAAAAGATCAAAAAAAAAAATCCTTTTTATGAATTTTTTGTTCTTTTCCTTTGCTTTGTTTATGATATTGAAATGCATTATTACATTTGTTATGCCTTAGGAATTCTGATATTCATATATTCTTATGTGCATGTGATTGTTGTTGTACTGAGATTTGTCAATTTTGCTAAAGTAACAATAATTTTTTTTTCTTTTTTTAGGATACACAAGAATCAATTATATTTTTGAAGGTCTATGCCACTGTCAAGTTTAAATTATCTTTCATATTTATTTTCAGGTTTTCTCCTTTTCTTTGATCTTATAAATTTATAAAATTCCTCTGTTGTCATAGTCTGCTGAATGCCGAGTAACATGAAGCATAAGCTATTGTGTTATATTTTAATGCTCTCAAGTCTCAACCTCTATCGTTCTGCTATGTTGCCCTTGTATCATTATTGACCATTTCTTCAGGTGTTAGTTTTATGCAACTTCTCTAGCCACCACATCCTCATTGTTTCACTGAACTTAGGAGTACTGAGCATTATAAGCTGCTAACATTCAAGCTTTTCATGAAGTGTGAAGTAGAGTAGCCTTTCTTTTATTTTCTTATTCTCTTGTCAGTTATGTACTGCGACATTTCAAGCTCTTAGCAGAAATAAGTTATTTTTTAAATTGTGGATTTACTTACTATATTTTGTTTTATTTTTTCAGTACCATTGAATACTTGAAGGACCATTTACAAGGCATACATAAAGTATGAAGCAGAGTAGCTTTTCTTTTGTTTTCTTATTCTCTTGTCAGTTTTGTACTGCTGGATTTACTTCTGATTAAATAAATACTTTATAGCTTATTGGCATTTTTCTTTACAAAGTTAATTGGTTGTATAACATTTAATTTAAAACGTGTCATTTTTTGTGCAACGCATATATGACAAGTATATTTGTCATAATTTGTCGACTTGTTAGTTCATAAATGATGATATAATGTTCACAATTACGATATTAATATTGTTATAAAAAATATTTCTTAATGACAATAAAAAGTTGTCACTAAAATTATTTTTTTGTGACAATTATTTTTGTCCGTATTTATATCACTAATTTATAAAATAATATGACGATTTATATTCATCATTAATATACATTAATTTAATGACGAAATCATTTTTCGTCACTTAAAGTATTAGATTTAATGATGACATTAAATATTTTATGACGAAAATTATATTTATTTGTGACAATAATTACGTAACCAATATTTAATAGTTTTAACTAGAAGTAGAGTTTCATCATTAAAAATATTTAATTTCGTGACGAATTTTAAATTTGTCATAAAAATGCCAATTTTTTGTGACGATAAACAATATAATGTGACGAAATATAATTTTGTTTTTGACATAATTTTTGTCATGAAAAGTAAGAACTAAAGATGACGATAATCATTTTCGTCATAAAACATGATATTTACGGTGACAAAAAATTAAATTGTCACGTAAACTTTTATGTTACGCGCCTACCGTTACGTTATCTGTGACGATAAAAATTTGTCACCTTAAATTTTCAGCGATGAAAATTGAATTTTTCATGACAATTTTTTGCGTCATAAAAAGTGTAATTTCTTGTAGTGCTGGATCATTCCTTTTCTTCTTGCTTTGAAGCTGTCTTTACATATTACAATTGATTGACTTGCTCAAGCTTATCGATCAAAGCCAAGCCAAGTCTTGGATCTAGATCTATTTACTAATCTAAAATAATTGGCCTATGACTTTGAAGATGCAGTATGAACAAAAAAGAAAGGATAAAAATGGAGGATTGGAGCTTCATTGGTATATATATATATATATATATATATATATATATATATATATATATCAAAGCCAAGTCTTGGATCCAGATCTGGTTTATTGATCTAAAAGAATTGGCCTACAACCTTGAAGATGCAGTACGAAGAAGAAAGAAAACATAAAAATGTAGGATTGGATCTAGATCTAGTTTACTGATATAAATGAATTGGCCTATGACCTTGATATATATATATATATATATATATATATATATATATATATATATATGATCAAAACGCTGAATTGAAGCATATATATATATATATATATATATATATATATATAAAGATCAAAACGCTAAGTTTTGGTAATTCGGTCGGTTCAATTTTTTCAATTTTACAATTTTAAGAACGAAATTTCGATTCAGAACCGAATTACCATAAGTTAAATTTCAGTTCAAAACCGAACGAACCGAAAATTGAAAAAATCGAACCAAATAAACTAAAATCCATTCAATTCGGTTCTACACAGCCATACTTCTTGTTAATTCCATGTGTTTGATTATTGTTTTCACTTATTAATATGTAAAAATCGAATAAAAACATGTAAGAATTGAATTAGTGAAATCTATGGAAAATCACTATTTATCATCTTCCTCCTTTCTCTGTTTCTTTATTTTTAAAATTTTTAGTTTCTTAATTCTTGTGTTTCATGCATTAAATCATGAATCCTTTATTTAATTAGATATGATTATTAGATGGTTTTATGCATTGATCATACATTAAACCTTGATTTTCAGCCTTAAAAATGGATTTGGCTTGCTCGTTGTCTTTTCCCACTTGAAAATGACATCGTTCCTAGCTGGGGAAGGCAAGTCGGAGCCGAGTCACGGCCTAAGGTGTGACTCATTGCTGACTCACGGCCTCACCCATGACTCGCTCCCTGACTGGCCTTCCTCTTCCTTTTGTGCATGACTTGCGCGCTCATTTCCTTTCTCGCGCATGCTGCTCTCCACTCACGTCGCCTTGCATGTTTTGCATGGCAATTTAATTGTTTTGGCCACTGTCACCTTTCTTGCATGCATTTTGTTTTGTTTTCTTATTTCATTGATTTAATTTTCTTCATTTTACATAAATTCGATTTTATTACTTCATTTTATTTATTTACCTTATGAATATATATTTTCTATGTCATAATAATTTATTTTACTTTTTATTTACATAAAATTGTTCATAATAAGATGTTAAATTTATTTAATTTGAGCATATTATTATTATTATTATTATTATTATTATTATTATTATTATTATTATTATTATTATTAATTTATTTTATTTTATTATATATTATTTAATTCATAATTTATTTAAATGCTTTAGCATGGGTGTGCCAATTTCTTGCTGCGTGAATTATGGACTGCATCATGCATTTTATCAATTTTTTGTTATTTTATTTCCATTAAATCAAATTAATTATTTATCTAATTTATTTGATTTAATTAACTATTCATCATTTCAATCCATTATTAACTGATGTTGTTTTCTGTCATGACCGCGATGTGACGGACACATTGCGCGTCCCCAAACCGGACAGAACAAAGCGGGAGAATAGTTTAGGATTTATTTTATTTATTGTTCATTTATTCGGACCTATATATCATAATTTTTATTGCTTTACTACCTTCACTATAAAACGATTTACAGCTTTCTAACATGCTTGAATGTGCCTTTACCTTGTCTAGCATGATAACTCATGTGAGAAGAGAAATGAAACGATTAATCTAGAAACTCATTTATATAACACTAACCAAAGGTATAAATAAGAGTGAGGTCCTGAACTTATCTCTGGTTTTTTCCTCATAAGATTAGAACTCATTTTTCAATGTTTTATTAGTTGGTGACTCCATCATACCTACCTTGTGATGCCCAACAGATGCTCTCGTAGGTTGATTACTAATAATGGAATAGGGGTACCCCGAGTCGCTGTGTCATGCCTTTTAGAGGCTCGAGACTCTTGGTGAATTGGGTTGAATCCCTGTCCATTGTGAAATGACCAACCTTTATAAGTTATATAAACCTTCATCTGGCCTCAGGTCCTAAAAGTGAACTTTCGAGAACGGATACTATTCGGGGGTTCAGCGCGCGTCACACCCCTGTGGAAAGATTTCAAAAGAAGTCTAAAACACAAAAAGGAAGACATGTCATTAGAGGATTTGACCAAATACTTACGTGTTGAAGAAGAGTTTTATAAGTAAGAGAAACCAAAAGAACCAAAAGTTTTGGATTCCAAGGTGCATATGGTGGAAGAGAAACATACTTCTAAGAAAAGGCTAAACTCAAATGGTGGGGGGCAAAAAGGAAAGAATAAATTAAAAGGGTATTATTTCTTTTGTGGAAAACCAGGCCGTGTCAAGAAAGAATGTCATTTCCTTAAGAAAATGAAAGATGAGGGATCATCAAGTGCACAAAATTATAATTTGTTAGTTATGATCTTTGAACTAATATGCTTGAGCAGGATTTGGATTATGGATTGATTTTAGTGCCACAAGACATGTTTGCAACAAAAAAAAAAAATCAAATCCTTGGCACCTGTACAAGAAGGCACATTACTGAACATAGGAAACTCATCCACAGCAAAAGTCACTGGAATTGGAAATGTGGATTTAAAGTTCACTTCTAGAAAGACTTTGACTGTAACTAATTTTTATTATCTACCAAAAGTTATAAAATATTTTGTATTTGGTAGTTTATTAAATAAATTTGGGTTTAAACTTGTCTTTGAGGTAGATGATTTTGGCTTGTCCAAAGGGACTATGTTTATTGGGAAGGGTTATCTTAGTAATGGTATTTTTAAGCTTAATGTAGCCATGTTTGACTTCAATAATAAGCATGTTTTTTCTACTCATATTGTTGAATCTAATTTCTTATGGCATTATAGGCTTGGGCATGTTAACTTCAATAGACTTCCTAATATAGTTAAGCTAGACCTAATTCCATACTTGAACAAAAATCATGAAAAATGCAATACATGCATGTTAACTAAAATTACTAAGAAACCATTTCCTAAAATCAAAAAGACTTCAAACATACAAGATTTAATTTATAGTGATGTGGATGATGTGCATATGTTTCCTACCATTGTTTGCAAAAATTACTATGTTACTTTCATTGATGATTTCTCCAGATTTTGTTATATTTTTCTGACAAAATCTAAAGATGAAGTAATGGGAAAGTTAAGAATTTTTTAATCTAAAATTGAGCTTCATTATGAGACCTTTGTTAACTATTTAATGATGGATCATGGATGAGAATACTACAATACAAAGTATTTTGAATCCATAGGGATAGTACATGAAACAACACCTTATACACCACAACAAAATGGTGTTGCTAAATATAAAAATTGGATTTTAATCGAAGTGGTCAATTCTATGCTTTTTTTACTTGAGTTTGAGTAAAGGTTATTAGTATGAAGCGATACTAATAGCTTGTTATATCTTAAATCGGGTTCCGAATGGAAGGAACAATATTACCCTATATGAACTCTAGTATAAAAGAAAATCAGATCTAAGTTATCTTACAGTTTAGGGTTGCTGAGCTATAGTAAGAGTCCTAGAACCTAAATAAAAGAAATTAAGTGAAAAAATGAATTGAATGTGTATTTTTAGGATAGTACACAATAGCAAAGCATACTGTTACTAAATCTAGATATTCTATCTTTGATAAAGATAGATTTACTTCAACTCTAACGATTAAAAATAGTACTCTAAAGGATAATAAGTCAAATGGTGACAAACACAATGATAAGAATTCATTGGGAAGCGATCATAATGAAGAAGAAGTCATATAACTTTGACGTAGCAAAATATCTAGGTAAGTTAAGACCTATGGTTCAGATTTCTGTAGGTTTCTAGTAGAAAAAAACTATAGAATCGGTTAGTAGACAAATTCCTTATTGCTTTAATACAAAAATGGACCCAAAAATATTTGTAGAAGCAATAAAGTCTCATGATGCACCTTTCAAGAAGGAAGTTATTAATGATGAGATGGATTCCATTATGGCAAACCAAACTTGGGAATTAGTTGATCTTCTATCTTATTCCAAAACAACTGGATGTAAATGGATCTTTAAAAAGAAAATGAATGTGGATAGAACCATAGAGAAATTCAAAGTTAGGTTAGTAAGAAAAGGTTTTACTCTAAAACATGGTATTGATTATTTTAATACATGTTCTCCAATAGCGAGAATTACTACCATTAGAGTGCTCATTACTATAGCTTCAATTCGAAAGTTGGTAATTCATCAAATGGATGTGAAAATAACATTTCTAAATGATTAATTGGATGAGGAAGTGTACATAGAGCAACTTGATGGGTTTATTGTACAAAGACAAGAGGGAAAGGTGTGTAAGTTGGCAAAGACTTTTTATGGACTTAAACAAGCACCTAAAAAATGGCATCAAAATTTTGATGAAGTTATACTTGCTAATGGTTCAGATATGTGTATTTATAGCAAGTTCAATGGTAATAAGTGTGTCATAATTTGTATCTATTTGGATGACATGTTGATCTTTGGGATTGACCTTAAACAATTGGCAAGCTTAGTAGATTCACTAGCAATCCTAGTGAAATGCTTTGGCATGGGATAACAAGAATCCTAAAGTATCTAAAGAAACCAAAGAATTATGGTCTTAAATATGTGGGTTATCCTTCAGTTCCAAAGGGATTCTCGGATGCTAGTTGGATAACTGATAAAGAAGATCATGCTTCAACTAGTGGCTAGCTATTTTTGCTTAAAGGTGGTGTAATTTCTTGGGGTTCTAGGAAACAAACTTGCATAACAAATTCCACCATGGCTGCTGAATTTATATAATTTGCTTTAGCTAACAAAAAGGCAGAATGGCTAAGGAATTTTCTTTATGAGGTTCATTTACAGCCAAAGCCAATAGCACCAGTTTATATCCATTGTGATAATGAAGCAACACTTGCAAGAGCTTATAGTCACATATACAATGGAAAGTCTAGGCATATTGGGCTTAGACATAGTTATATGCAAGACTTGATCTCAAATGATGTAATTTCAATTGATTTTGTTAGATCAAGTCAAAACTTTGCCGATCCTTTAACAAAAGGATTAGTAAGAGACCTGGTGTGTAAAACATCAAGAGGGATGGGTTTCAAGTCTATTAAACCTAATCACCGATAATGGTACCTCAACTCAACGCTTGATATAACGTCGTCTTAAGTTCAATGAGTCAAAGTACATTATTAGTATGATTGGAAACATTATCTCATGTTCAATTCATCCCAAGGTTGTTAAGTGCTTGGTATCCATTAAAGCAAAGGAGGTTGATTAATTCTTAATAGACCTACAGACAATTTATCATCATAATCCCATATTGCGAGGGCATTCTTGAAAGAGTTTACCTATGTGAGTGTGAAAAGGGGCTGCTTCTAGGAGCTAAAGGCTTAGCTCTTAAAACACTCATGAAAGATACGGACACATGACCTTTTAAGTGTCAAATATATAGGAGTCTAATAGTACAAGTTGTATGTATAATAGTTTGAGCAACTTGTCAAAAAGAAAGTTTGGTTCAAAGCTTAGTCTACTTTAACTTTTAGATTTGTTGTATTAAACTTACACTAAGTTGTGGTTGAAATTGAAAGATACCATGGTGTATGCGTATTACTTAAATGGAATTTTATACGATATGTTATCTTTCAAATATTGAAAATGGCGAGGGATTATTGGAAATTTTCATTATTTGAAACCAACACTCGTTGGAATTGGGTGTTGGTACTTGAAAGGGATAAATTCTTATCAAACTGTCACTCTAACTATCCATATCTTCGTGTACATGTGTATGAGTCCTACTCTGTTTCTATTACTTGTAAATGCTGCTATTGAGTCCTACTATATTTCTATTACTTGTAGATGCTGCTATATATATTCATTCTTACTCAATAATAAGAAAGTGTGGCATTATTCTCATATGGTATCAGAGCCCAATAGGTTTAAACACCAGTCTTAACATGTCTACCACCTCTGCTGATATCTCAACCTCCTCAACTTCAATGACGTCTATGTCTATGCCCACATTTTCTTCAAACCTCTCTCATCACCTCTCTATTAAACTAAATTCAACAAATTTTTTGTTATGGAAAACACAGCTCACTTTGGTTCTTAAGGGCTGTTGTTTATTTTCTCATGTTGAAAGTGGCGATGCCCCTTCTCTTAGTAGTGATGAATTTAAGCTTTGGGAGCAGCAAGATCATCAGATTTTGTCTTGGATTTTCTCCTCCATTTCGGAAAACATGCTGCCCCAAATTATTGGAGCTACAACAGCCAAACAAGCTTGGGACAAGCTTTATGCTGCTTACTCCGTTGGTTCTAGACCACAAGTTCGCAACTTTCGACAGCAGCTCTTGACTCTTAGTCGTGAGAATGATAGTATCACGACCTATATGCAGTGGGCTAAGCATTTATTCGATCAACTAGCCGCCTTACAACATCCTATGGCTAACGATGACTTCATTGATTGTGTTTTGGCAGGTTTAGGATCCAATTATAGGCCTTTTGTTTGTGCCTTGGAGGCACGTTTGGAGTCTATCAGCTTTGACAATCTCCTTGGGTTGTTACTCATTGAGGAGGCTCAGTTAGCTCGGGACAATCCAGTTGATGACTTTCCCCCTACTGCTCACTATACTAGCCGCAATTCCACCAATAATCGGGGTAGAGGACGAGGGAGGCAAAATCGCGGTGGTCGTTCCCCTTCTTTTTCTGGTAACATGTCTAACCAAACATCTACTTTCTCTTCTTCCTCTGCTCCATTGGATACAAGTTCTATTATATGCCATAACTGCAAGGGACAAGGTCACTTTTCTCGTATTTGCCCCTCACCCAAGCTTCCTAAAGACCACCGCAACCCACCTAAACCAGCCTCTTACCTTGCAACTGCCTCATCTTCTTCAAATCAACCGTGGGTTATGGATACTGGGGCTACACACCACCTCACCTCAAATTTGGGAAATCTTGCTCTCCATTCTAAGTATCAAGGGCCTGAAGAAGTCACCTTAGGTAATGGGTCCACTATTCCTATTCACGCTACTGGTTTCTTTAATTGTCACATTAATGGTAGCTCTCTTCGTTTTCGTGATGTTTTATTTGTACCTTCTGCTTCTCAAAATTTAGTTTTTGTTCGTTCCCTAACTGCTTATAACAATATTTCCGTTGAATTCTTTGCTGACCATTTTTTGATAAAGGATTTGGCAACGAAAGCAACACTGCTGCGAGGCCGGAGTAAGGATGGACTTTACTATCTTCCGCTTTCTCCTTCCCCACCTGTTCAAGCTCACCTCGCATCAGTGTCTAATTGGCATGCTCGTCTTGGACATGCTACTGTTCCTGTGGTCAAGAAATTATTAGCTTCTAATTCTATTGTTGCCTCTTTTGATGTACTTAAAAATGGTTTATGTCATGCTTGTTCTGTCAGCAAAATTCATAAATTGCCTTTTTCTCTATCTAGTTTTTTGGCTAAACAGCCACTTGAACTCATTTGTTCTGATGTATGGGGACTAGCAAAAATTAAATCTATTGATGGTTTCTCTTATTATGTTATTTTCTTTGATCACTTTAGCAAATATACTTGGATTTATTTTCTTAAACATAATTCTAAGGTGCTAAGCACATTTGTTAAATTTCGTTCGATGGTTGAAAAATTTTTTGGTCTTCCTATTAAGTCATTCCAGGCTGATTGGGGTGGGGAGTTTCGTGCTCTCACGAACTACCTCATTCAACATGGGATTACTCAACGCTCTTCTTGTCCTTACACCCCTGAACAGAATGGTTGTGCTGAACGTAAGCATCGCCATGTTGTTGAATCCGGCCTTGCTATGCTGAATCATGCTAAATTACCTGCTGCTTATTGGTCATATGCCTTTGATACTGCAGTTTACCTTATAAATCGTACACCATCTTCTACCATCTCCTTTGATGTTCCGTACAATAAATTGTTTGGTCATATGCCTGATTATAGTCAATTGCGAATTTTTGGTTGTCTCTGCTACCCGTGGCTTCGTCCTTATAGTTCTCATAAACTTGATTCACGTTCCACTAAATGCATTTTTCTGGGTTATAGCAAATTATACAAAGGTTATAAATGTTATAATCCTCTTACTCACAAACTATTTGTCTCACGCCATGTGCTCTTTTGTGAACAGGATTTTCCTTTTGAGGCTCTTCATCATCAAGCACTCAGTATCCATGACTCATCTCCACCTCTATTACCCACGCCATCTGTCACCTTTCCGTTACTTGCCCAGCATTCTTCCTTTGCTTCCCATCAGCCTGCGTGTCACCCCACAAACAATCTTGCACCGCCCATCAGTCCCACGCCACATGCTGCCCCACCTGTCTCGCATGCATCTCTTCAGTCCATACCACCAAATAACAATCCACCACCCATTAGTCTCACGCCAACTGTTGTCCCACTTGTCCAGCCAGCTTTACATCAGTACCCACCGTCCTCTTCCCAACCTGCTACTTGGCCTTGTTCCCTTGAACAACCAGTTGTGCCTTTAACAGTTGATTTACAGCAATATGGCCCCCTAGCTTCCTCCACTACTGCATTGAACCCAACACCTGCTCCTACTACTGAACCCAAAGCTGCTGCTCCTTCAATTTCTCGGATGACCACTCGATCTCAAACTGGTTCCTTGAAACCAAAAGCAAACTAGAGGATGATCCCACTACATATTTTCAGGCCTCTAAGCATGCTTGCTGGCGGTAAGCTATGGCGGCTGAGCATCATGCCTTGCTTTCTAATGACACTTGGGACTTGGTCCCACCTCCTCCTGGTGCTAATATTGTGGGTTGTAAGTGGGTATTCAAGACTAAGACACTGCCGGATGGGTCGGTTGAACGCCACAAAGCTAGACTTGTGGCCAAAGGCTTTCATCAACGCCCAGGATTGGATTTCACCGATACCTTCAGTCCCGTTGTAAAACCCACCACAATTAGGTTGATCCTCACGTTGGCAGTTTCCCTTGGCTAGAATGTCTTGCAGTTGGATGTATGCAATGCTTTTTTACATGGTGATCTTAATGAGGTGGTCTATATGGAACAGCCCAAAGGGTTTGAGGATCCTTCTCACCCTCACTTTGTTTGTCAGTTGAAAAAATCCTTGTACAGTTTGAAGCAGGCTCCAAGAATGTGGCATGAGAAGCTTACTACTGCCCTTCAGTCCTTTGGTTTTGTGGGTTCTAAAACAGATTGCTCTCTATATTATTTGGTCTCCGGTGCTGTTAAATTATATTGTCTCATTTATGTTGATGATCTTCTTCTCACTGGGAATGACTCTAAGCTTATGGACCAGTTACTGGCATTTCTTGAACAGAAATTTGCCATTCGAAATTTAGGCAAACTCTCTTATTTTTTGGGAATTGAAGCTGTTTGGTCTGATGACAGCGTGCTTCTAACTCAGTCCAAGTATACTAAAGCTATCCTAGAGAAGTCCAAGATGTCAGCTAGCAAACCCATTTCTTCTCCTGCTAATCCAGCGGACAAATTGGCTCTTGCCAATGGTGTTCCCTTCTCTGATCCCAGTTACTATCGCAGCATGGTGGGCAGTTTTCAATATCTCACGTTCACGAGACCCGACATTGCCTTTGCTGTTAATAAAGTGTCCCAGTTCATGCATGCTCCCACTGACAGTCATTAGAGTGCTGTTAAACGCATTTTAAGATATCTAAAGGGCACTCTTGATCATGGTTTATTCTTTTCTAAAATAAACATTTCTCAATTGCATTGCTTCTCTGATGAAGACTGGGGTGGTTGTCTGGATGACCGCAAATCCACCACTGGTTTTGCTGTGTTTCTTGGTTCCTGTCTCATTTCCTGGTCGTCTCGGAAGCAGCGGACGGTTTCTCATTCTTCCACTGAGGCTGAGTACCGATCCATTGCTTCTGCAACCTCTGAACTAAGCTGGCTTCTTATGCTCTTGTGTGAAATTGGTTTTCCTATGTCCAAACCCCCTATTCTCTGGTGTAATAACCTTAGTGCAGTATATCTCACTGCCAATCCAATCTTTCATCGACATAGCAAACATTTGGAGATTGATTTTTATTTTGTTCGTGATAAAGTGAAATCTAAGTCACTTGTTGTCCGTTATATCTCTACTGTGGATCAGACTGCTGATGTTCTTACCAAACCTTTAAATAAGGGGCGGTTTCAGCTTCTAAGGGACACGCTGAGAGTTCGGTCCCTCCCTCTTCAGCTTGCGGGGGAGTGAAAGGGATAAATTCTTATCAAACTGTCACTCTAACTGTCCATATCTTCGTGTACATGTGTATGAGTCCTACTCTATTTCTATTACTTGTAAATACTGCTATTGAGTCCTACTATGTTTCTATTACTTGTAGATGCTGCTGTATATATTCATTCTTACTCAATAATAAGAAAGTCATGCATTATTCTCATAGTACTGTGAGTTGGATTTTATAAAAACCAATGGCCATTCAATTTATTGAATGCCTGTTGGAAACATTGAACTAGATTTGGTTTAAGTTCAAAAGAGATGAATGCCTATTCACCAAATCCAACGTCCGTTGAAAAATTGTTTAAACAATTTGGTTTATGTCCAAAGACAGTGAACTGCCATTCATTAAATCCAATGGTCATTGGAAAAATATGAATGGTTTTTGAACTCATAGAACGGCAGTTGGAATTTCAACGTTAATTTTATAAGTTGAGTTCTAAAGACATTTAAACACCCGTTGAGTCTATGTTTGATGGCAATTATTTCTAAATAAACTCTGAATTTTAATTGTTTTGAACATCCAACTGCATCTGTAACACCCCCATACCCCCTGGAAAGATATCAGGGCGCCACGCGGACACATACATATACATATACATACACTAGCTGAAGCGATAGCATAATACACATCCATTTAAGAATAATAAAATAAATTACTACTACACTAGGGCCCAACATGCAATTCGTATTAACTACATATATACATTTGTCTTTATACATGTTCATATTACAATCTGTTTCCATTTGACTTTACATATACCTTTACACGTGATTCTTTTACTTTTATTACATAATGATATTACTCAAAACATCACCAACTCTATCTCTAACTTATACAAAAAGATAAAGCAAAACTTCCTAGTGGCCTTGACCTGCAGATGCCCGCTCACTGATCCGAACCTGTAAACCTACATGGAAATAAACATCCGTGCTAAGCGATAACGCTTAGTGGAGATGAAAATAATACAAAGGACTTCTTTACGAAGTCACAAATAAATCACACATCTCATATAATAATCAAATAGCTCATGCATATAGCTCTTATACGTGTATAGGTTGCATGCTCAAATATCAAATACTATAAACTCACATGTAGGTAACATCTACTCTTTTACTGATTCATGCACACTATATCTTGTACATCTCATTTATTCAAATATACATTATCATGTAACCATATATTTACACATACAACTGTCATGTATTTAAAGCATCACTCTCATGTACTATAACATTTATTCAGAACAATACTCTGAATCATCTCAAATTCACTACACAACATTAACAAGACAAGCCTGACTTCCTTTAATTGCGGATACAGGACGCTATATAATAAAAACATTTTCGATAGACCGAAGTCACAAAACATTTTCATCTATCTCTATTAATGACCATTCTCGGAGGTCGACGCGCTTCGCCCAAATGGGGCGGAACATGGGTAGCTGTACTCGATAATCCCTTTATAAGCATGCTTATCTATCCACTATAACGGTAATCAGGCTCAAAAATAACTCAATTACTATACACAGATACCAACTCATCAACTATAATTCAAATGCATTTATCAAATTCAGAGGCATTTAATTCGTGTATAACTTTTATTAATCATGTACATTTAATATTACTAATCATGCAAGAGGTTTAAAAGATAATTTTAAACCAAACACGGACCAAATGGTAGCATGCAAAACTCATATAAACCTATAACAACTCAAAACAGAAGCAGAAGATCAAAACAGGACAAACAGAGAAGAAGAGGCAGGAGCACGACTCGTGCTCCTTAAGCACGACTCGTGCTCACTCTCTCACACAACTGGAGCACTTCTCGTGCTCCCACATTTCTCTCTTGGTGAGCACGACTCGTGCTCACTCCTCCTTTTCCCTGGAGCATGTTACGTGCTCTCACTTTCCTCTCTCTGTGAGCACGACTTATGCTCTCTCTTCCTTTTCTCTCCAAGTCACACTACACAACACGACTAGGACAACACCCTAATTACTGAAGAAAGTGTCTCTGTCACGATCGCGACCACTATCGCGCTCGCGACAGAAGGCTCCGTCAGGAACCTTAACGAGACTGCTTTTCACCTCTAAATTGTATCATCTAAACCGAACACTAAACATAATTTTCAGGCAAAACTTTCTTCTTAAAAAATGTTTCCTAGGATGTCAACTTTCAAATGAGACAAACTTCAGGTCAATTGGACATCTACAACTCCAGATATAAGCTAAAAAACCTATACTGTTCAAATAATCCAACCCAAACAAGGACACTACGGTTTTAACAAATTTTCAGGGTCTTAGAGCAAGAATTTGCTCAAGGTCATTTATGAGACTTTTATAGGTATAGAAGTCTTAGTTCTCTTGGCTTAAGAATCACTCAATTCAAAGGTCTATAACTATACTTATGATAAAAATATCACACAGAGGTCAGATGACAAATAAGCAAAATTTGCCAAATCAAACTCTATCATCTACACACACACTCTCTTGATCAATTCACATACTTATAAGCATATATACACCTATCATAAGCACCACAATCAATCAAAATGATATTCGCACACGATCCCTACCTCTAGGAAGCTTGAACTCTATGCTCTATTGTAGACACCGGGTCCTGAGTCAGCCTAGATCGGAGTTACTCAATGATGATAAAGCGCCCTCGTAGGCCAAAATAGTTGAAAGTGGCGATTTTCTTGTCAAATTTTGCATTTTTGAATAAAAAATTAAAAATAACAAAAATATTTTAAAAATTAGTTTCAAAATATTTTTATCAATTTTAGTGTTTTTTAGACATATTTAAAAAATTAAAAAATTAAAAAAAAAATGTCGCGAGCGTCGGGCGCAGCGGGGCGCCTGCGGCAGCGCGCAGCGCAGCGCCCGCTGCGCTCTGACCGGGAAAAGGCGACGCGTAGCACTGCGCATCGCTAAAACCCACGTTGCGCGCCAATGCCCCCAGGATCGGCGAGAAATCTCGTCGATCCTGCCCAGATCCCCGCCGCAAGCGCCATTTTTCGCCGATTTTCATTTTTTTTATTTTTAGGGCCTAAAAATAATTTTTTCTTGTGTTTTTTTTAGATTTCATTCAAATTTAACAAATATTAGTCAAATTGGGTGGGAATTGATAGTCAAAAAATGACAAAAAATAATTAAAAATAAATAAAAATGTTAATTGCCCATATTGGACATTAGGGATTTGATTTTAAATTTTTGAGTGTTTTTTGTTGAAATTAGAGAGAGGAATCTTTGAAAAAATCTGTGAGGCAGCTGGAAAGAGGGGGAGAGTGGAGTTTTTACGGGAGAATGGATTTCATTTGGAGAGGAGGAAAATTGGTTTTTGGGAAAAGTAAGAAAATTCACTCAAAAAAACGCATCTTTTTCTAAGTCATTTGGGAGGAGATTCATGAACAAAGATAGTGGATTTTGCTGGAAAAAACAAAGAACTTATTGTTCTTGAAGTTCATCTCTTCTCAAAAAAAAAAATCAAAATCATTTTCTTCAATCTCTTTAATTCTCTTTTATTAAATCTAAAAATTTTCTTCTTAAATTCTATTCTAGTTTTTTTACATCAAAAATTTTTATTGAGCTTGAAAACTTTGAGAAAGGAAAATCGATTCCTTAACTTGAGTTTTTTCATCAAACATCAAATACAAAAAAAATCAAATCATTTTTAAATATTAGTGTTCTTGAGTTTTTGAGACATAAACTTAAGAATTTTCTTGAATATTTTTTTTGAGTTTATTTTTGGATCTTGACAAGAGATTAGATTGGGACTTCTTGCTTCAATATCATTTAAATCTGAGGATAAATATTCTAGGCTTGATCTCTTAGTCTTTTATTTTTCTTTTATTTTATTTTACTTATATTTAATTGTTAACCATGCAAATCTTTACATTTGTTTGGTTTTTATTTATTTTATGTGTTTTTATACATAGATCTAACATTTCTAATTTCATTCTTACCCTTGTTTCATTTAATCATTCCTTATCATTATTATTATTATTACTATTACTGTTAGTATTATTATTATTACTATTACCATTATCATTATTTATCATCACATATTATTATTATTATTATTATTATTATTATTATTATTATTATTATTATTATTATTATTATTATTGTTGCCGTTGTTGTTTTTATTACCGTTTATTTATTATTATCACCATCATTATTATTATTATCGCTTTATGTTTTAAATAGTGATATATTAATATGTTAATTTATTTTAACATATCATTTAGTTTATTTATCCCGTAATATGCATGTTTTATTTAATTTATGTATTGTTATAAATGTTTAATTGATTTTCTTACTTCGATTACTAACATTAAGTTTATTTGTGTTTGTTGTTGGTGTCAAATACTTGTGTTCCCCTATTTGAGCACCCGTACGAATGAAGAAGGAGATCCAAGGATTTGTTATTTTTCATTGTACTTGTCATTTTTCCTTTATTTGTTTTATTGAGTTATTTGGCATGTAATAATTAATTGAACCATTTATTTTATGCATGCTTAATCAAAAATCACACAAAAATATTTGTACAAATAAAATTGGGTTTTCTAATAAAATGGGACCAATGTCCTAGTTTTTCATCCAAAATAAATTGTCACTTTAAAATGATTTTTTTTAATTGTGCATGAGAGGACCAACGTTCTCAACATTAATAAATACCTCGTTTTATGTATGATTTATATTTTATTTACAATGGGGGTTGTACTCCGCCCCTAGTTTTGTTGTAATTTAATTTTGTCTTTATTTTTATTTTTATTTATCGTTTCATATGTGATTGATATGCGCTTTAAAAAATTACATTAATTGTGTGAGATGAAAAATAAAATTTTATAATTTAAAAACTCATTTATAATTAACCAAGGCACCAATAAGTGTGAAGTTCCGGACACCATCTCTGGTTTAGACCGATAAAAGGTTAAACTTTCCCAATTTCTTGTAAATTGGGTGGCGACTCCAAAATACCTCAAAAGTGCCTAAAGGTGTTATGGCGATGGATGGTCCTTTTCAATGTTCTATTGTGAAAGGAGATGACGAAAATATCTCATAACACCTAAGATCGGAAAAGACGCGAACCAATCCCTCGAATCCTAAAAGCGGGTTCGACGAGGGCCTTGCTGGTTCCGGCGCGCGTCACAGTGGCGACTCCACTGGGGAATGTTTGTGTCTTTGCTCTGAAAATGTCTTGGTTAAAATGTATAATTGGGTTTTTAAAACTAAAATTTCATCTCTCATCTAAATTGCATTGCATCCATTCTAGAGCCTTAGAATTATGCTAGTTTGGTCCCTCTTTTAACCTTGGTGCATTCCTGAAGCACAACCTTACGTTCACTCAATGTGGGGATGTGTTAAGGATAATCACCAGCTCAAGCCTCGTACCATCATGGTATATAAAATGGAGACCCGATCGGTCGTTATGCTCGTGATGAGCTAGACCCGTTGGCAGGGACCATGCTTGGGTAGCCCTAAAGTATTATCACCCTTGACCAAAGCTCATGTAATGGCAATAGATACTTCCCATAGGTTACATGTACCTTAATATAATGCTTATTATGTGGGCCCTTGTATATCAAACCAATTCAAACATACTAATCGGGCACTCATCAAAGGCTTTCATGCCCCGGTGGGCTCATTTTAGTCTGTTTGAAAGGTCCAAATATATAATGGCCAAAATCCATGTGCATGTGCTTTAAATTAAGAGTGTTACACTGTAGGTTTTCCACTGCGCACCATACGCGCCCATTGGGTTCCTTGTTGATCCATGGGTCAAGCCCACCTAGGAAAAGACTATTCGATCTCGTGTGCGGGAGTTATAAGGTTTGAAGGATTTATCTATTTGCTTGTATGTGGGTGTAAATGCTGCATAGCTCACGATCATGCATTGTACATATCATCCATGCATCATTTTAACAATTTGACCCTTTCAGCCATCATAGATTCATCCAAGTGGATTAGAGGTTCTGACGGCCAGCTAGTGAGAACAGACTCGCCCTTCGAATTGCTAGAACTAGTGCCTTTTTGGGATTCTGAGTCAGTCTCAACAAGTAGTGAATCATCTTCCATGGCAGAATTACCACAAGGGACTAGTGCCTTGACGGTGCAAGACCTAGATAAGAGGCTTGGGGAATTTGAAAGGAAAATGTTGGCCATGATGGAAAGTATCGCAGCTCAAATGGCACCAAATTCAAGACAACCACCTGTGGCCTCTACTGTTGGACAAGTCGAATCGCATATTAGGGAAGAGGCTCCTATGACAGTCGTTACCGTGCAACAACCAACCATTGAGCCCGCAGCAACACCTATTGAACAGAAAAGAACCCTTGACTTGAAGGATGATCTCATAGAGGAGGAAAGGGATGAGCAAGTAATTCCTCGAGCTGTCATGAATGAAGTCCCCAAGGGAAAGAAAGAAGCAATAAAGAAGATAGAAGGGGGGTTTGAGAAGTTTGAATCCCAGACAATGACCACTATGGAGAATTTGGCTGCCGTTGTGGTGCCACCTGCCGAAGAACAGCTTATTGCTCCTATTATGTTACAGAAAGAGCATGACCCAACTGAGGGATCACACCTACCACCAACTGGACCCGAAGGGGAGTCACCCGCTGCCATATTACTTGAGCGAAAAGGCGAGGGGCATGTTTTAGAAAATGGGCTTCTGGCAATGATGCGGGGCTTGAAGAGAAAGATAGATGTCCTCGAAGAGGAAATTTCAAAGTCTAAACTCGCAATTGCCCGGACTGCTCGGGAGAAAGTCTTTATAGACTTAAAGAAGGGAGGTCAACCGCATATGTGTGACATTTGTGCCAGCACACAAGGGACAGAGGAAGCATCAATGATTAGAATAGTTCAGGAGGGTTATTCTGATGTGGACGGATCTTTTCCTCAAGTTCGGGAGGGGGACTTACGCTCCTGGTTAGCCAACCCAGCCAGAAGTCGAGGGTATAGGAGATGTCGTCGACACGCTAGATATCTGAGGAGTGATGGCCAAACCTCGAAAGATCAAGAACAGGATTCTATTATCGGCAAGCGACTGGTAGTCCTGGAAGGAGGGGGCAATATCATTGGAGGTGATAATCAGGAAGGTTCAAGTCTTGGCAATAACAATGTGAGAGATATTGAAGCCACCCAGTTTTTAAATATTAGAGCTGCTCGAGATTGCTATACCATCTGGGATAAGTCTTTATCTGAGCACCTTTTTCATTTTATCGATAAGGGGAAGCTACAGCCGAAGCCTGCAAAACTCGCCAGAAGCCTAGGGCGCCCTAATCACCGAGGAGATCTGTATTGTGCCTACCATCAGCATACTAGGCATGAGACTGATAAGTGCCAAATTCTGAAAAAGCTTATTCAGGGTCTCATTGATGAGGAGTTAAGAAGTGGGGAGCATGGTTCTCGGGGATGATGATAGACTGTCGACTACAGTGTCCGTGTTGGCGAGAAAGGAGGATGCTAGCTATTTAGATGCCTCTTTTTATTTTTGAACTATCTAATGATGATGTTTTAACTCTACTTTTTATGAAATGAAATGAATGTTTTTGTGTTTTTATTTCTCTGTGTGATATTTCTCATGATTTCACTATGCATAATCATGGCATATTTATATTTGACATTGGTTCAACTAATGCTATTCCATTTGATCTCGAAACTTTGGAGAATCCAAAGAAAAATCTTGATAGCATCTGTTATGACTCTTGAAGAGAGATTAGAAATTTGAGAGAATAAAAAAAATAATAATAATAAAAAAGTCTTTGCCTGGACCTATAAAGACATGCTAGAAGATGATTATGAAGCCACCAAATAAGCTATACCAACATATCCTGATCATGGACCGGTGATGCAAAAACTCAAAAGACTCAAGTTAAAATAGGCAGAAATGGTTGAAAGGGGAGATCCACAAGCAGGAATGGGGGCAAGCTTCGTTCAAATCCCATTGATCTACACATACCTGCACCTTGTCACTCCATTTGGCTACTGAAAAGAACCAGAAGACTGATTCACAAGTTATCTACCCAGTTCACTAGTGTAAAGGATATGCAGTACGAGAGGTGAGCTGATGACATACAGTTGAGATGCTAGATGGAAAAGGCCAAGAAGATTATGAAGGAGACCCATGCAGGGGGTTACAATCGAAAATCCCTACAAATGTCACGCTTTATTCCTCGATGCATGGGGTGAAAGCACCACCTATTGAAGCACTCAAATCTTAAAGGGCAGTCATGGAAATAAGGCTACGGCAGCCAAACACGTCAAACAATAATAGGGCAGTCATAGAAATAATTTTGCAGCAGTTAAGCACGTCAGACTAAAACAGATTGTGAGATTACTATTACAATTAGACCCATCAGAAACACTTTACTTAATCATTCGGGAAGAAAGTCAGAAAGCACTTACTGAAAAGAGTGAGATTTGGTCTTTAAGCAAATAGGAACCAAGTGTTCTAGACGGATGAAGTAAACCCAAGCCAACGTATGAAGACCCATTTGTTCTTGAAAAGTTATTATCCAAGAGAGCAGCATTCCAACAGATAGTAAGGGAAGCAAGTTCAAAGTACCAGTCAGTATCAACAGACCCAAGAAGGTCCATGGCTAAAGACTAAAAATCAAAAAAAGAGAATAAATGCGCCGCGGGTCGAAAACCGAAAAAATGTGGCCTTGCCAAAATTGGGCGCCTCGTCAGGGTAAAAACCGAAAAAAGGCACTCTGAGCAAAAACTAGAGGCTTGAGAGAAAATATCCAATCAAGAAAACTCAAGAGGGCTGATTGGAAACAGGAGTTTTGATACTTTCAAGATCTACCCTGAGATTAGATGTAATTTTGCATTCTGAATCTGTGTTAAATGGTGATCATGCATGGGAAAATCATACTGAAATGTCCATAATTTTGTTTAAAATTATAAAGCAAAAGCAGTTTTAACTCATCATTTCCTAGTTCTTTTATAAAAAGAAAAATATCATTCATTACTGAATGTGTGAAACCTAACTGGCTATACTTTGCTTTCGCTCTCACCGACTAGATGCCTAAGCCGATGAGTTTTATTATTTATAGCAGGGATGAGTATATAAGTATCCTTCTTTTGCATGCACTTATGGAAGCGATGGTGTATTCTCTGATCCGCAGTATGGAAATTTTTTGAAAGCAACTGTGTCTAGGGGCTATGGTACTCAGAGGTGCAGGCCGAAGATACGATACTAGGGAGGCCCTGACAATAGCTCCAATTTTCCAAATAGTCACGCAAAAAAAAAAGGCCGTTAGAGATAAAAACCGTGACTGGCACTCTAAGCAAAAATTAGGCCAAAAGGCAGGGTAAAAACCTGGAAACAGGCAATCTGTCCTAAAAAAAAAGGAAGAAGAAGAAGCAAAAGCCGCTGGATTGGGTTGGGTCCATTCCAGGCAAAAAATAAGGCACAAGTCTATGTGAAAATCCGAAAGGACGCATTTCCCTCCAAGAAAAGCTAGTGTGAAAATCCACAAGGGACGCACTACCTTAAAATAATGACTACAGGTTTCAGAAGAGAACCTCATAATCCCCCAGAGGCATGAAATTCAAAAGCAATTCCAGAGGGCACTGATCCTACTACAAATTACGACCAAACCAGCTGTCGCCTCCAAAATCCACTTAGACAAATTCTAGTCCTACATTCCTGCATACATATGCACCTCACATGCATGCTCACCACTTTTTCTGCATATTTTGCTTTCTAAGTCTTGCAGAAAGAAAGAATCAATGCCAACGCCAACGAAAGGCAAGTGACTACATCAGTTCAACTATCAATCCAAACATCAATCAAAGACCTCTCAGGGGGCAACCAACCCAAGACCTCTCCGGGGGCAGATTATATCCAAAGACCTCTCAGGGGGCGATCAACCAATCAACCCAAGACCTCTCAAGGGGCACCACTTCGAATCCTAGAAGGGTCAGCACAATGGCGGCACTACCATTTTACGGAAGGTTAGCACGACCACGGCACTACCACTTCGAATCCTAGAAGGGTTAGCACGATGGCGGCACTACCATTCTACGGAAGGTTAGCACGACCCCGGCACTACCACTTCGAATCCTAGAAGGGTTAGCACGATGGCAGCACTACCATTCTACAGAAGGTTAGTACGACCACGGCACTACCACTTCGAATTCTAGAAGGGTTAGCACGATGGCAGCACTACCATTCTACAGAAGGTTAGCACGACCACGGCACTACCACTTCGAATCCTAGAAGGGTTAGCACGATGGCGGCACTACCATTCTACGGAAGGTTAGCACGACCACTCTAAGGAGGGTTAGCACAACCACGGCACTACCACTTCAAATCACAGAGCGGTTAGCACGATGGCGGGACTACCACTCTAAGGAGGGTTAGCACGACCACGGCACTACCACTTCAAATCACAAGGGGTTAGCACGATGACGGCACTACCACTCTACGGAGGGTTAGCACGATCACGGTACTACCGCTTCAACTAAAAACAACATGCCGACAACACGGCGATAACGACCACAACAATATCACCCGCTTCGGAAAGAAGGCTGCCTCAGGTACGTGTCTCTTTCCTTCTTCTCCTTGAGTTTAGGCTCACCTAGACACTAGTGTACTAGCTTCCCCTAAACTGGGGGCAACTGTAGACACTGGGTCCTGAGTCAGCCTAGATCGGAGTTACCCAATTGTGATAAAGCGCCCTCGTAGGCAAAAATAGTTGGAAGTGACGATTTTCTTGTCAAATTTTGCATTTTTGAATAAAAAATTAAAAATAACAAAAATATTTTAAAAAATTAGTTTTAAAAATATTTTTATCAATTTTAGTATTTTTTAGACATATTTAAAAAATAAAAAAATTTAAAAAATAAAATGTCGCGAGCGTCGGGGCGCCTGCTGCGCTCTGCGCGGGAAAAGGCGACGCGCAGCACTGCGTATCGCTAAAACCCGCGCTGCGCGCCAATGCCCCCAGGATCGGCGAGAACTCGCCGATCCTGCCCAGATCCCCGCCGCAAGCGCCATTTTCCGCCGATTTTCATTTTTTTTATTTTTAAGGCCTAAAAATAATTTTTTCTTGTGTTTTTTTCAGATTTCATTCAAATTTGACAAATATTAGTCAAATTGGGTGGGAATTGAAAGTCAAAAAATGATAAAAAATAATTAAAAATAAATAAAAATGTTAATTGTCTATATTGGACTTTAGGGATTTGATTTTGAATTTTTGAGTGTTTTTTGTTGAAATTAGAGAGAGAAATCTTTGAAAATATCTGTGAGGCAGCTGGAAAGAGGGGGAGAGTGGAGTTTTTACGGGAGAATGGATTTCATTTGGAGAGGAGGAAAATTGGTTTTTGGGAAAAGTAAGAAAATTCTCTTTAAAAAACACATCTTTTTCTAAGTCATTTGGGAGGAGATTCTTGAACAAAGATAGTGGATTTTGCTGGAAAAAACAAAGCACTCATTGTTCTTGAAGTTCATCTCTTCTCAAAAAAAAAAAAATCAAAATCATTTTCTTCAATCTCTTTAATTCTCTTTTATTAAATCTAAAAATTTTCTTCTTAAATTCTATTCTAGTTTTTTTACATCAAAAATTTTTATTGAGCTTGAAAACTTTGAGAAAGGAAAATCAATTCCTTAACTTGAGTTTTTTCATCAAACATCAAATACAAAAAAAATCAAATCATTTTTAAATATTAGTGTTCTTGAGTTTTTGAGACATAAACTTAAGAATTTTCTTGAATATTTTTTTTGAGTTTATTTTGGATCTTGACAAGAGATTAGATTGGGACTTTTTGCTTCAATATCATTTAAATCTGAGGGTAAATATTCTAAACTTGATCTCTTAGTCTTTTATTTTTCTTTTATTTTATTTTACTTATATTTAATTGTTAACCATGCAAATCTTTACATTTGTTTGGTTTTTATTTATTTTATGTGTTTTTATACATAGATCTAACATTTCTAATTTCATTCTTACCCTTGTTTCATTTAATCGTTCATTATCATTATTATTATTATTATTACTATTACTGTTAGTATTATTATTATTACTATTACTATTACCATTATCATTATTTATCATCACATATTATTATTATTATTATTATTATTATTATTATTATTATTGTTGTTGTTGTTGTTGTTGTTGTTGTTGTTGCCGTTGTTGTTTTTGTTGCCGTTTATTTATTATTATCACCATCATTATTATTATTATCGCTTTATGTTTTAAATAGTGACATATTAATATGTTAATTTATTTTAACATATCATTTAGTTTATTTATCCCGTAATATGCATGTTTTATTTAATTTATGTATTGTTATAAATGTATAATTGATTTTCTTACTTCGATTACTAACATTAAGTTTATTTGTGTTTGTTGTTAGTGTCAAATACTTGTGTTCTCCTGTTTAAGCACCCGTACGAATGAAGGAGGAGATCCAAAAATTTATTATTTTTCATTGTACTTGTCATTTTTCCTTTATTTGTTTTGTTGAGTTATTTGGCATGTAATAATTAATTGAACCATTTATTTTATGCACGCTTAATCAAAAATCACACAAAAATATTTCTACAAATAAAATTGGATTTTCTAATAAAATGGGACCAATGTCCTAGTTTTTCATCCAAAATAAATTGTCACTTTAAAATGATTTTCTTTAATTGTGCATGAGAGGACCAACGTTCTCAACATTAATAAATACCCCGTTTTATGTATGATTTATATTTTATTTACAATGGGGGTTGTATTCCGCCCCTAATTTTGTTGTAATTTAATTTTGTCTTTATTTTTATTTTTATTTATCGTTTCATATGTGATTGATATGCGCTTTAATAAATTGCATTAATTGTGTGAGATGAAAAATGAAATTTTATAATTTAAAAACTCATTTATAATTAACCAAGGCACCAATAAGTGTGAAGTTCCGGACACCATCTCTGGTTTAGACCGATAAGAGGTTAAACTTTCCCAATTTCTTGTAAATTGGGTGGCGACTCCAAAATACTTTAAAAGTGCCTAAAAGTGTTATGGCGATGGATGGTCCTTTTCAATGTTCTATTGTGAAAGGAGGTGCCGAAGATATCTCATAACACCTAAGATCGGAAAAGACGCGAACCAATCCCTCTAATCCTAAAAGCGAGTTCGACGAGGGCCTTGCTGGTTCCGGAACGCGTCACATCTATTCAGCTCCAACCTTTTCCTTTACTTTATCCAATCTCTTGTTCTTAGCTTTCACAAATCACACAAAAAACACTTGAGTTAAACCTCTTCTCACTTTAAATCAGAAACAGAAAGAAAAAGGAGGTCAGATCGGAAAACTAATCAAGCTTACCTTCTTTTACTCTTCAAACCAATCCAAAAGGTTCTCTCTCAAGAAAAAACCAAATGAAGAAGAAAAGAACAAAGGGAAGGGCAAGGGAAGGAGCACGGCAGAAAAGCAAGGGAAGAGGAAAAGAAAACTAAAGTCCAAAGCAATTCAACGTGGGAAAAGAGAAGCAGCTGGTCAATCCTCATCCAAACCAATTAATGTGCCAAAAACACAGCTGTGCAAATCCAAAAGCACAGCTGTGCTTTGCACTCCCTTATCCAACATTAACTATTCCTATTAAATGCCACTTTACCTCATCAATACATGTATATCTCTTAATCAAATACATGTATATCTCTTGCCACTTGTTCCACTCCTACGCTGCCATATGTCACTCTCCTACGATGCCACGTGTCCGATACACATCAAATAATCCAACTCAAATAGGCTTCACATGAAGCATTCTGTCGTGCTCGCGACAGGGCTCCCACACTCAACACTTGATTTCTTGAACCAAATTTCTGTAATTCTTCTAAGGCCACTTCAGGGTGTTACAAATCTCTCCCCCTTAAGAAATTTCATCCTTGAAATTTCCCCGCTAATTACTTACACAGGTACATCTTTAAACAAATCTCCAAATCGCTATCACTTAGACCATACAACTTCACACTTTCCTTAACACCCTGCTCTCTAATCCATATACTTCTTCTAAGCACCAGTCACTCGATGTATATCCTATCAGCTTTTCTCAATGAAGCGCATGCAATGATACTTTTTCACATACAAATGAGGGATGCGGATGAAATGGCCATGTAATAATTTATGTATGCAAAATGATGCGAAAATGCCATGTAAGCTACTGTAATGCACTTTTCTCATCCCCATGTTTCACTATGCTTATGTTCACACGATTCAAGGAGATAGCTGACTGGAATACAGAGTGTCAACTCCAACTCTTACTAACTATATATCACTCACTATATCCGACATCTCACTAATCTTTCCACTCGCATCTAACTCCATCTATACACTACACAAAATGACATCTGCATTAGGCCACATCTCTAGACAAACTCAGACATTTAACCTACACTCTACATCTTATAGACCAGAACCTCTAACCTATGCTCTAATACCACTAAATGCAACACCCCCATACCCCTTGGAAGGATATCGGGGCGCCACGTAGACACATACGTATACATATACATATATATATACATACACTAGCGGAAGCGATAGCATAATACACATCAATTTAAGAATAATAAAATAAATTACTACTACACTAGGGCCCAACATGCAATTCGTATTAACTACATATATACATTTGTCTTTATACATGTTCATATTACAATATGTTTCCATTTAACTTTACATATACCTTTACATGTGATTCTTTTACTTTTATTACATAATGATGTTACTCAAAACATCACCAACTCTATCTCTAACTTATACAAAAAGATAAAGCAAAACTTCCTAGTGGCCTTGACCTGTAGATGCCCGCTCACTGATCTGAACCTGTAAACCTACACGGAAATAAACATCCGTGCTAAGCGATAACGCTTAGTGGGGATGAAAATAATACAAAGGACTTCTTTACGAAGTCACAAATAAATCACACATCTCATATAATAATCAAATAGCTCATGCATATAGCTCTTATACGTGTATAGGTTGCATGCTCAAATATCAAATACTATAAACTCACATGTAGGTAACATCTACTCTTTCACTGATTCATGCACACTATATCTTGTACATCTTATTTATTCAAATATACATTATCATGTAACCATATATTTACACATACAACTGTCATGTATTTAAAGCATCTCTCTCATGTACTATAACATTTATTCAGAACAATACTCTGAATCATCTCAAATTCACTACACAACATTAACAAGACAAGCCTGACTTCCTTCAATTGCGGATACGGGACACTATATAATAAAAATATTTTCGATAGACCGAAGTCACAAAACATTTTCATCTATCTCTATTAATGACCATTCTCGAAGGTCGACCCGCTTCGCCCAAACGGGGAGGAACATGGGCAGCTGCACTCGATAATCCCTTTATAAGCATGCTTATCTATCCACTATAATGGTAATCAGGCTCAAAAATAACTCAATTACTATACACAGATACCAACTCATCAAGTATAATTTAAATGCATTTATCAAATTCAGAGGCATTTAATTCATGTATAACTTTTTTTAATCATGTACATTTAATATTACTAATCATGCAAGAGGTTTAAAAGATAATTTTAAACCAAACACGGACCAAATGGTAACATGCAAAACTCATATAAACCTATAACAACTCAAAACAGAAGCAGAAGATCAAAACAGGACAAACAGAGAAGAAGAGGCAGAAGCACGACTCGTGCTCCTTGAGCACGACTCGTGCTCACTCTCTCACATAACTGGAGCACATCTCGTGCTCCCACATTTCTCTCTTGGTGAGCACGACTCGTGCTCACTCCTCCTTTTCCCTGGAGCACGTTACGTGATCTCACTTTCCTCTCTCTGTGAGGACGACTCATGCTCCTTAGCACGACTCGTGCTCTCTCTTCCTTTTCTCTCCGAGTCACACTACACAACATGACTAGGACAACACCCCAATTGCTGAAGAAAGTGTCTCCGTGGCGATCGCGACCACTGTCGCGCTCGCGACAGAAGGCTCCGTCAGGAACCTTAAGGAGACTGCTTTTCACCTCTAACTTGTATCATCTAAACCGACTTCTAAACGTCATTTTCAGGCAACATTTTCTCTTAACAAATTTTTCCTAGGATGTCAACTTTCAAATGGGACAAATCTCAGGTCAATTGGACATCTACAACTCCAGATATAAGCTAAACAACCTATACTGTTCAAATAACCCGACCCAAACAGGGATACTACGGTTTTAACAAATTTTTAGGGTCTTAGAGCAAGAATTTTGTCAAGGTCATTTCTGATACTTTTATAGGTATAGAAGTCGTGGTTCTCTTGGCTTAATAATCACTCAATTTAGAGGTCTATAACTATACTTATGACAAAAACATCACACAGAGGTCAGATGACAAATAAGCAGAATTTGCCAAATTAAACTCTATCATCTACACACACACTCTCTTGATCAATTCACATACTTATAAGTATATACACACATATCATAAGTACCACAAGCAATAAAAATGATATTCGCACACAATCCCTACCTCTAGGAAGCTTGAACTCTATGCTCTATTCAACTCCAACCTTTTCCTTTACTTTATCCAATCTCTTGTTCTTAGCTTTCACAAATCACACAGAAAACACTTAAGTTAAACCTCTTCTCACTTTAAATCAGGAACAGAAAGAAAAAGGAGGTCAGATCGGAAAACTAATCAAGCTTACCTTCTTTTACTCTTTAAACTAATCCAAGAGGTTCTCTCTCAAGAACAAACCAAATGAAGAAGAAAAGAACAAAGGGAAGGGCAAGGGAAGGAGCATGGCAGAAAAGCAAGGGAAGAGGAAAAGAAAACTAAAGGCCAAAGCAATTCAACGTGGGAAAAAAGAAGCAGCTGGTCAATCCTCATCCAAACCAATTAATGTGCCAAAAGCACAGCTGTGTAAATCCAAAAGCACAGTTGTGCTTTCCAATCCCTTATCCAACATTAACTATTCCTATTAAATGCCACTTTACCTCATCAATACATGTATATCTCTTAATCAAATACATGTATATCTCTTGCCACTTGTCCCACTCCTACGCTGCCATATGTCACTCTCCTACGATGCCACGTGTCCGATACACATCAAATAATCCAACTCAAATAGGTTTCACGTGAAGCATTATGTCGCGCCCGCGACACTTATCGCGCTCGCGACAGGGCTCCCACACTCAACACTTGATTTTTTGAACCAAATTTTTGTAATTCTTCTAAGGCCACTTCAGACTGTTACAGCATCTAAATCATAGTTAGAGTTAGTTTACTGTAGAAAACTAAATTTAACTGCCATAAATTCCTAAAAAAACAATAAAAGGCTCCAAGATGGTTTTTTGTGTGTAAACAAAAACCATATATTTCATTGTATCCTAAAGGTTATTTGCTTGTAACTCTCTATATAAAAGGCCAATTATTCCTTTAGAAAAGTGCCCTTAGACACGCCTTGAAATTGTTGTTTTAATATTATTAAATTCCTTCTATCCCCAATAATTTTGGTTGGTCAACAACTTGTTGGGTTTATGTTGTGTGTAAACAAAAACCATATATTTCATTGTATCCTAAAGGTTATTTGCTTGTAACTCTCTATATAAAAGGCCAATTATTCCTTTAGAAAAGTTCCCTTAGACACGCCTTGAAATTGTTGTTTTAATATTATTAAATTCCTTCTATCCCCAATAATTTTGGTTGGTCAACAACTTGTTGGGTTTATGTGCAAGTTAGTAGTATAAGATATATTTGCAAACTCTAGTTTGCATGATTTAAACTCTTTAAATCATTTCTATCAATCTACATTAATATTATCATATATCTCTATACAAGTCATGAGAGGTTTCTAGTAAAGTATCATGACTATTCAAATGAAAGAAAAAAGTCTATGGTTTTGACTTTTCCCTTCCATGTCCAGTTACTATGTAACTCATCCTTTCACACACTTATATCTCATTCATAAATTGAATATGGACTTGTATCAATTCATTCACAAACTTATCATATTCTTGTATTTATGTCTTTATTTTATGAATTTCATTCACCTTGCATTTTACTTTGGCCAAAGATTCATGGACAAAGACTATAGGAATACTATGAGATAAAACTCCCCACAACATATGGGGTGGTAAATCCTCTATTGATCACTCAACTATCTCCAAATAGTTCATCTTATACCCAATCATCGAGTTATATATACCCCTTCATGGAGTAAAAGCATAAGAGTCAAGGTGTAGGACTTGCTACTTAGTGATCTAAAGTCCAAGGATAGCTGTATAATTGACCCGATGCGATACTTCACTGATATAGATGAGTATCCATATGAAGTCTTTCATGACAAGCCTTCAATGTAGTAGTTATTCTAACAAGCACTTACATGTTAACTTTGATCAACTCATGATAACAAATAATAGAAACTACTACTTAATCCAATCAAGTAGTATAACATATGCTAGTCTATCCGAATTAACAATGTCATGTCTTATTAATCCTCTAACTAGAGATAATTTAGGTATTAACACATTTGCATACAATAGTCATTTCATATTATGAACTTTTCATGATTGACTTTATATTGTGTTTATACGCCAAGGACTTCATAAATTAGTTTAAGTATAAAAAGAAAATGTATTTAAACACAAGCACTAATAAATGAAGAAATGCCTTTATTATATAAATAATATTGTTTATACATGGAAATCATCTCTATCATACATAAGTTCTAGGGCATATATATATTAAGACCCTCTTATAATAAATTAAAAAAAAAAAGAAAGAAAGAAAGAAAAAGTTGTAAAGTCAAATAGTAAAAAGGAAGGAAGAGAATGTAGCTTCCTTGGCAATTCATTCTTGGCAAAAAAACAAATTGGAGAGAGTAAAGTGAGTTTTTGGCTTAGGGTGAAAAACCTATTTACCAAGATCGAACAGTCATTTTGTCTTCGATTTTGATGATCTTTTGATATGTTGTTCTTCTCACCAAGCTCTACAATTTGAATAGTGTGGATCGTTGAAAGGCTTCCATTTTCAAGTCTTTCTTGTATACCCGTTTTTGTGTGATCTCTCCATCTTTTCTTGGATTTTTTTGTATGCCATCTTTGGATGATGATTTATTGGGTTTATTGTGCTGGGATTTAGTTGTATTGTTGATTGAGATTGCCTCTAATTAATAAGGACAAACTTTTGTAACCACGAATTTATTAGTAGAAGATATGGGTGGACTAAGTCCTATGGTTCTTCTCTTCACATTAAAGAGTTTTCCACATAAAAATTTTGGTATGATGTGCACTTTCAATCTTTGATTCAATTATATATATATATATATAATTGAATCAAAGAGTGAAAGTGCACATATATATATATATATATAATCATTGTATATAAAATTAAACCAAGAAATATAATTTAAGTTTCTATTTCAAATAATAAAAATGCAATTTAGTTTTAATATTAATTATATTCTTTATAATAGTATCGAATATAATAGCATTCCAGTTGAATTAAATATTTTATTTCTTTGATTAATTAAATTCTTAAATTTCACTATCCAATAATAAAATAATTAATCCTCTAGAAAACATCAAAATACGCATTAGTATGCGATTTCTTAAGTTTAATATTAAACAAGTAGAGCAAATTGGTCAAACCAATTTACTAATCAATGTTAGTGTCTAACTACACTTCTTGACAGCCGAGCAGTATGAAATATACAAATAATCTCAAGAATTTGTAGAAGAATAATGTAATGTTTTCTTCTATCCTTATAGCTCTAATTTGCATTAGAATATGGTATAACTGTAGAAACCTAGTAGGTGGCCAACTATGATTCCATGACTGCTTCTTTCATTATATTGTCCTGAAGTAGGTCTTAATTTAGTCATTTATAATTAATGACAACATAAAGGGTAAAGTCATGATCAAGAGTTGGTAGATTCCATCATAATTAATCATTAATTTTATAAGCATTTAATCATACCCAATATTCTTTGAACTATCACACTTGGGCAATAGGTTATTAGTTCAAAATAGACCCATTCAACTTCAGGCTTGGGCTAGATTTGGGCCAGTTCTGTAGTGGCCCAAATACTAGTCTAGAAGTATTAGTGCATATTTACAGTGTTTTTATGATGATCGGAGTGTAGAGTAGTGTATCGAGTGATGTTAATAGCAGTGAAATTTAGGGTTAAGTGTGCTCAAAGTATAGCAATCCCGAGATGGGTGATCTCGGGGTAGCTATACAGCGAACTCGGCTATCGTTTTTTAGAAAAAAAATTTATTCCTCAAAATCGATCAGTGGGCTGTCAGCAGTTTAGTGGTGAAATTTGAGCTGAAAACAGAGTCAAATGGGCCTTCGAAAGTCATTTTGAAGTTCGCTTTTGGCTCGGTTCAAATTGAACTAGGGTTTGACCGAGATTTGACTGAATTTTTAAAAAATAGTTATTGAACTCTAAAGGGAGTAGTGTGGGAAGTGTAAAGGTATAAAATAATTTTCTATAATTTATGACAGCTTTAGATATGAGTTTTATGACAGAACCGAAAGGGATTGAATCGAACCGATTTGAGTGAATCGGACCGCAAATGGACTCCGATTGAGCTAAAAATTTGTAAGGAGGATATTTTTGATGTTTTAAGAATGATGGCATTGGTTATAACTAAAAATAAGATGAGGAACACATAGATGCCTTGAAATAGTGAAAATGAACCAGAAAACTAAAATTTTAGTTCAAACCGGTTTGACCACTTCGGTTGGACCGGTTTGGTTCAATTATAGCATATATAAGAGAGGGGGAGGCCAGATTTCTCTAGAGAAATCCAGCCAAGAACCGCCTCTCTTCTTCGTTTCAAGGCCGAACCATTTCTTCCTCACTTTCCTCCATTTTTCTTCACTTCTTCTCTAATTTCTCCCCAACTCCTAGCCTCCCAAAAACAATTCAGCCCCTCTATAACATAAATACAGTGATTAGAGTTCATTTGGAGCTTTGGAAGTGGTAAAAATCAAGTGTGCAATGTTTAGGGTTAAATTTGAGGTAAGAGATTTAGGTGTTTTTAATTAGGTTTATTGGTCTTTATGGGGTTTTTAAGGGTGTAGAGTTCATTTATGATTTTAGATTGTAAAAAGAAAGCATGGTTTTGATGTTTTGTAGGTGTTTATATTCGGCCATGGTAGGAACTCAAAGAGATGAGGAGATTTTCAAGTTAAAAGGGAAAGCAAAGGAAGCCTAAAGGAGTATAGAGCAAGAATTTAAGGTTTGTTGTTACTCAATCCATCTATTTCCATTGATTTATGTTGAATTTTAGGTTATGTCTAAGTGTGGGTATGTGATAATGGAATGATTAATTAAATCTAAATTGATAATCATGTTTAGTGGACTTAAATAATGGTATAAACATGCTTAGAATAAATTAAACCACACTAGTATGAAATCTCATATGTAGGCCGAATGGTAACTTAAGGAATTCATAAAGTATACATGACTTTTATGGCATGTAAATAATGGTTGTAATGTATATAACATGTGTAATGTATGATGGAATGGTTAAAAGATTGAAAAGCAAACTTAATGAATTTGTATAAGCTTGGCCGAATGGATTATTAAGGGAATTAATGGGATATGTTGTGTAATATGGCTTGTAATTGGTGTTTATAACATGTATAACATGTAAAGCAGATGATTAAGTGGTTAAATGAAATTAAAGTGAACATAATGGAAATCTAACCCTTTGGCCGAATGGTATAAGTGGCATAATTAATGTGTATTTTGATATCTAATGATATATAATGGCATAAAATGACTAAATGATGATAAATGAGTGTGTATGCAAAATTATAAGTGAAAATGATGTGTATGCAGAAATGTATATGTTGACATAATGTGGAATTTATGTTAATTTTAATAATATATTGCCCTTAGTAGTTGTCTGGTAGTGAAATCTAGTCCAGGATATAATTGGCTAGCCATAGGGATTTCACACTGAGGTACGAGTCATGACGACTTGCTATTGAGAGGCCAATGATGGTCTGTCACAGTGTAAAGCGTATAAAAGTGATCAGTATAGTGCAGTGCAGTAAATAATGGTCCTATTGGGGTCATTTTACAGTGTAGTGGATCTGTGGGATCCACGTCCCGCATATTCGGTTAATAAATTTTCTATCGGGTTTATACTAGGGGCATTATGGTGAATATGTGATAAAATTGGTTAAAATAGTAATAAATGTGAAAATAAGTGAAAAGGGGACTAAATTGGAATAAATAAAAAGGTTAGGGGTAAGATGATAATTTTACATTAAGTAGGTAAAAAGTAGTAAAATTAGGTAAAAAGCGTAAAAGTGAGGGTAATTTGATAATTTTGCCAAAATATGAGGTTAAAATGGTAAATTAGTGTAAGAATGATAAATTAGGGACCTAAATATAATTTGGTGAATTTATAAGGTTAAAAGTGGAATTTAAGTGTAACAAGGGTAAATTGGTAATTAAAACTAAATATAAAAGGGTATAAGTGGAAAATAAGAATAAGTGAGGTTAAAAGTGTAAATAATGAATAATTAAGGGTATTATGATAATTAAGTGGGAAATGAGGACATAAATGGAATTAGTATAAAAGAAGGGACATGAATGGTATTATGACAAAAGTGGGGACATAAATGTAATTAATGGAAAAGTCAAGTATAAAATTGGAAACCAAAGAAAAAGATTAAGGACAAAAATGTAATTAATGAATAAATAAGTTTAGTAAAAGGATTAAAATGTAATTAGTGTATAATAAGGTTTCATGCTTAATTATGTGGTTAATTTAATGGATTAATTGAATAAATAAGAATAATATAGCTAATAGAATATAATAGTATAGTTATTTGAATAATTAGTTAGTAGTGAAAATTTATAGATTTGTAACCACCACTGGGCATATTAATGCTCAGCACGTAGTTTATTTTGACTGCGTGTAGGTACGTCATAGGTTGGAGCAAGCATACCTTAATCCGGTTGGAGCAAGCAGAAGAAGAAATCAAGTTATTTTGTATGTGTTATGGATTGGTATTGGCATTTATACACATATAAAGATTTGGGATTGATGTATGTCATAACTTATATGTATTTATGT
This sequence comes from Excoecaria cochinchinensis, assembly GCA_947683425.1. Lineage (NCBI taxonomy): Eukaryota > Viridiplantae > Streptophyta > Magnoliopsida > Malpighiales > Euphorbiaceae > Excoecaria > Excoecaria cochinchinensis. The sequence goes on from CANTUQ010000058.1 coordinate 1,405,866, forward strand.
ATGTGGATATTATGACTTTATGGATGGCTATTTGAGACTGTGTTTGGTATGGTTTGGATATTGTTATTGTTGTACCCTTACTGGGACTGTGGATTTTGAAATTTGCAGGTTTTGGTAATGAGAATTACAAGCTATTATACTGCCGAAATTTTTATCAAATGAATAGTAACCTTGGACAGTTATAGGTCAATCGGCAACTAAGGAATTAATTAAGCTTATTAAGTGGAATAAGTTAATAAATGATTAAGTGTGATTGATATTAAGTGTGGAAAAAAAAATTAGTCTCAAATCAGGTTAAGTTTAGGTCGACCTTAGAACAATCATGGTAATCGCATAGTATTTCTAAGTCGGTAGTGTACGTGTAGGGTATAAGGGTGTTACAAGTTCTAACCGATTCAACATAAGTGAAATGTGGGCCTAGCACAGGCTTGGTTCCCGATAAACATATTTAAATAAAAACGTTTAATTTTAATGTATAAACTGTTCTATTTTATTATATAAAATTATAAGAAATATTTAATATGCTATTAAATGTATATATTTTAATTTTTATTATGAAATTTTATTTTATTTTTTTTTACATTTTACATATTTAAATTATATAGTTAATATAAAAATATAACATTATATATGTTCGAGCTAACCAGGTCGGGCTAAGTTTGCAACTTATATGCAAAGTCCAACCCGATCTTAAAAAAGAGGGCTTTTCTTTGATTTGGGTTGGGCCGTGCTTGAAAAATAGTTGTCTGAACCTAAAAATTTTGCGTGCCGGACAAGTGTCCTAATCCATGGTCACGTCTAGTTCCAAATAGCTCAAGAAAGGGATGAATTGAGTTTTAAGATTTGTGACTCTTTTTGCTTAGAATTCTAACATCTAATTTGGGGTGTTATCTGACTAAGTGTATGACTTATAATATTTAATATTTAAGAAAGAAAATTAACTTATTTTATATTTATTATCAATTTATAGGAGGATGGTTATTCTGATAGGAGGTCAAATCCGACCGACTAATTTGAAACCTGAAATTTATACCAAGACTATATCTGAACCTACCCTAACTATTATTTGGGATCCGATTCAAATAATCCAAATATTTCGAGCTCCAACTTGAAAAGTCTTGATCAACCTAAATTAATTTTTTTTTAAAAAAAATGCACTACATTTTTTTTTTATAAAACCTTGTAAAAATACCAAAACCACCAAACTAATGGCAAAAAAATCAAATTACAAGAAGATAAAAACCCATTTCATATAAAATGGCAACAAAATGAATTTATTATAATAAAGAAATTTAGATGAAAAAAATATATAAAATACAACAAAATCAATAATGAAACACATAAAAAAAATGGCCATTTTATACAGAGGGTAACAAAATCAATCTAATTTAAGTAAGAAAATTAGATAGAAAAAGATTCAAGTTCTTTCTTTTATATATATATATATATATATATATATATAAATAAATAAAAATAAAAATAAAAAATAAAACTTCTTGCTTGGTTGATTGGCTAGAATTTTTCTGGAGATGACAGTGAAGGGGAGGGCCAGCAAGAAGGTGAGATGCCGGTGAACAAAGTGACAGCAGCAGTGAAGAAGAAAGATGAGAATAAGATTTTGCTTGAGAAGAAATTAACAGAGAGAGAAGAAATTAACATAGAGAGAAAATATATTTGGGAAACTTAAAAGTTAAAAAGTGGAAAAAATAAAATTAAAAAATAGTGAAAAGTCGAAAACTTAAATATTGAAAAAGGTTTAAACAAAATGCTTAGCATAGAACTTGAACTTGGGGCCTACACAAACATCCCCACCATCAAGCCATTAACTTTAATATGCAAAAATAGAAAACATAATAGATTTATATATCGATTAGGTTATGCAAATTTTCAATTGAATCCGATTTGAATCCGAAAAATGGTAAAGTTTTACATCTGACACAAACAAATTGAACAACCCTATTCGAATGTAAATTTGAAATTGAATTATTCGATTTGTTCTAGTTGGATCAGATTTTAAACACTCCTACGTGGTAAAATAAATATAATATAAATAAATATGTTTTTTTAAACACACACATATAATGAATCATACTAATGGACAAACAGTGTATATATAATTATAACATCAAATTAAATTACATTGGCTTCACATACCTTATAAATTTATCAAAAGGAAGAAAGAATTGAAATGAAACTAAAGCAACAATGACATTGATTGATATTTTAAAGTCGCCCATTTCTTCAATAGATATTATCCTTTCTTCAATCTCCCAAGTAGAAAACACAATGGGGTCAAATCAACTTAGTGTGGTCCAAGCCGGTCTGCATATAATGAAATCACATGGATTAAGAAAGATAATATGAAATCAACTTTTTTGGATTTATAAATAAGAAAAATAGAACCCAAATTAAAAATTGCATGGATCATAAAAGTAATCCCAACGTTTATGTTTTTTCAATTAATTAAAAATCTTTGATATCAACTTCCTAAAATGTGACTTTTAGCAATATGTCAATGCCATACTTTTATTTAAGAATGGATGAAAACTTAATGTAATATAGTTGAATGAAAAGGTATTTTGAATTTCTCAAAAAAAAAAAATATTTTGAGATTAACAATAAAAAATGTAAAAGAAACAAAGTGAAGAGTTGTGAGCAAAAAAGTCACGGTTATTTTTTTTAAAATGATCTCTTATGAATATATAAATAAAAATTGAGAAATATATTCAACCATTTCATAATTTGAGTCCATCTTTTCATTGTAATTATCTCAAAATATACTTATTATTTTTACATTACCATTAATATGTAGATTGTCTACTTTACTTTTATTTATTTTTATTTTATTGATTATAATTTAAATTTTTAATGTTAAGTTATTAAAAATATAGATAATTGTAAATAAATGATTGCTGGTTTGGGTGATAAAAAATTTGAATTTCTTTAAGTGAGATTCAAATTCAATCATTGTTTAGAAACTATATATGACTACTCCAATTATAAATTTCACGATATTCGACTCTGAATTAAGCAATTCTTAAATTTAAAAAAATCGAACAGAATACTTTTTTTCCTTTAATCATAATAATTATCATTTTTTAATCTATGAAAAAGAAAAAAGTGAGTAAAAACTATGAGATGGGGAAATATTAAATTACTCACCAAAAGTCTCCTTATCGTTACATTCAGTGTCGCATTTCTTCTCGCAGTGGGAGTCCCCCCCGCCTGACTTTTTACATTCAGTCTCGCAATCACCAAAGCAAGATTTGAACTTTGTATCGGCGTCCTTCCTAGCACCACAATCAGTGTCGCACTTCATCTCACAGGTATTCTCACCACTCCCATGGGCTTTGCATTCTTTAATGCAATCACTTAAGCATCCTGTGTACCTGCCCTCTGTCGACGAAGCAATGCTAGCTTCAGACAACTGCCTTGCTGTCGCTACAACAATGCATAGTACAAACAATGCTACAACCTTCTTTGCCATTTTCTCCTTTTTCTTTTTTGTTATTCTTTTTTTCCTAGATTATTATTATTATTATTAATTTTTTTTGACTCAGTATATATACTAATGAAATGAACGTTGGCTTGGCTATATTTATTCTAACAAATTATTAGGTAAAGCTTGTGGCTGACATTTCATCAATGAATTGTTATGGGTAAAAATAGCTTAGTTTGACGTTGTGCTTTTTACCATGCATGATGAGGAACACAGAAACTATTTATCGAAAAACAGGGTTGAGTTTAGTTTTAGATCATATAATTGCGGTCTATATATAGTGTAAAACAAGTTATTAATATTAGTAAAACTTTTCTTTTTGAATTTTTTAGTTACAAGAAAATATTCATTTTTAGCAAAAATAATTTTAGCATCACTTTATCATGGAAGTTATGTTGATGAATTTAGTCATAAGATAAATACTTGAAAAAGGGTTTTAAGGCATATTTTATCCGTCACATAATTTTTGTTCACTTTTTTATTTTGGTCAGTTCCAAAATATTATCCACTTTCTTTTTTTATATAATGGTTAACTTATAAATTATCTACTGTACCCTATTTAATTTTAGAGTTAATTACAAAATCAAGCCTGAATTATAAAATAGTTTTCAATTTCAAGTCCAACAAATGAAATATTGCAATGTCAATCCTAAATTTTAAATGCCCTTTCCATTTAGGGATTCCATTAGTTTTTTCGTTAAAACTAACTAAAATTGAAGGGTTAATTATAAAATCAGACTTGAACTATGGTAATTTTCAATTTCAAACAAAAAAAAATCATCTGGTTTGGAATCCCTAAAAAAATTCAATTTTCGTTAGTTGTTAATGGGGTGGTGGACGGAATCCCTTAATTGAAAGAAAACTCGAAGTTGAGAACCGACATTGCAAAATTTTATTTGTTGGGTCTGACATTAAAAAGTACTTTTTAGTTCATACTTAAATTCGTAATTAACCTTTAATTTTATCTTATTGCTTTGTAATTTAAATTTTTCATGCCATATTAATAACAATGATTTTTATTATATAAATAATATTTAATTCATTTTATATTTAGTATGGTTATAATATGAAAGTTATTAAAAAAATTTATCTATTAACTATAGTAATTACATTTTTTTAAACTGCGTAGAAATTGGAAGTAGACAAACATTATAGCACGAATGAAGTACGTAATAATTAACCCATGTGCAACAGGAAAATGCTTAATTATTTATCAGAGCCACACCCGTGAATTTATTTATACACATAACTAATCATAAATTAATAAATTAAATGATAATTTGCAAAGCATTTCAAACTTCATCATTAATTTATTATATAAAGAAACTCATTAATCTAGTTTAGCAATTTAAGAAAATAAAGTTTATACCACAATAAGCATATGTTTGGATGACTGACCTGAATTCAAAATTTTAAAAAAAATCACCTAACCCGACCCAAAATAATTTAGAATCGCAGTCTGAATAATTTGGAATTTTTAAGTCAGGTTATTCGAGCTCCGAACAATTTGAAATTATATTTCGTAATTTTTTATAAATATTAAATTAATTAATCATAAATTACATTACATTTCTGAAGGGAAATAAATATAAAGGTAATATTCAATATGGTATCTACCTTTTGTATCGCATAACTATTGCAGAAGTGATTAAAAAAGATCCTTTTTTGGTTAGTGGCCTGGCTAGTTATTCACTTGCATGATGACAACAATTTTCCCGGTCTAAATGCCCCTAGGAAATTTTTATAGAGTAGTTCGCTTTTCTTATGCGCAAAGCACTTTTTGGGACACGCGCACTACAAGAAATTGAAGATTTTCCGACGGAAATTCCCGACGGAAAGCCAGGATTTTCCGTTGGGAAATTCAATTGCCGACGGAATTGCATTCCATCGGCATTGAGAACGTTGGCAAAATTGCCGACGGAAATATTGTTCCGTCGGCAATTTTCCCGACAGAAATTAAATTCCGTCGGGAATTTCCAGGCAGAAATATTGTTCCGCCGGCAATTTTTCCGAAGGAATTTAAATTCCATCGGTAAATTCCCGCCGGAATTTAATATTCCGTCGGTAAATTCTGAAATTTTTTATTTTTTTTAAATTACCGACGGAATTTTCCTTCAGTAATTTAAAAAGCAAATAAAAAAAATTAAATAAAACAATTTCAGTGCAGCTGAAAATAAAAATTTAAACTAATGCTCAATTCTAATTAATTCTAGTACATGCTCAACTCCAGCGCAATTAATTATAGTCTAGTATAAATTTAACTAAAAGATTTAGTCAAAATTAAATACTACATATGCTAAATAACCCAATCTAAAATCATGTAGAATGACAAACTAAAATAATGTAGAATGTAAGTTGTTTAGATGAAAAATAAACCCAATCTATCTATCCTGTACGATCACTAAGTTAAGTTCTCAAAAATCTTAACAATAATAATAATAATAATAATAACAATAATTAACACAACTTCTTAATAAAAATACTAATAATAATAATAATAATAATAACAATAATGAACATAATTATTTAATAATGCTAATAATATATCTACTTAACATAAAAATTAAATAATTATTATTATTATTAACACTACTTAATAAAAATTAAAATAATCATAATAACAATTAGAGTAAATATTTAATAATACAAATAACAATACTAATTAGCATACCCAATTAACAATAATAATAATAATAATAATAATAATAATAATAATAATAATAATAATAATAATAATAATAATAATAATTAACACAAATACTAAATAAAAATTATAATATTCATAATAATAATTAAGATAAATATTTAATAATACTCATAATTATTAAATTTAACATACCCATTGCATAATAATAATAATAATAATAATAATAATAATAATAAAATTAATAATAATAAAATTAATAATTAATAAAATAATAGAAAAAAAAACTACTTACGCAAAACGCCGATCAACCCAGGAGGCTTCCACCGGAGACAGATCAGGCGACGGCCAGGCAGGGGGAGGCGGAGATCCAAGCGTCACCAGCCGCAGCTCGCCAACGAGGGATATCGGGGGCGGGGGGGAAGGGAAGATGGGGGAGGGGAGCGGGGGAGAAAGGGAAGGAGAGAGAAAAGGTGGGAGAGGGGAAACCGCCGCCTGGGGGAAGGGGAGGGGAGATCGGCGGCCGGTAAGGGGGGCAACGCCGGCAAGGGGGCGGGGAAGATTTCTGGGCAGAGGGAGGAGAGGAGAGACGAGAGAGGAGGGAGGATGGTAGATATTTTATTTTTAGCGACGGATATGAAATTCGTCGCTAAATTTTTTTTAGCGACGAAATTATAAATTCCGTCGTTGTTTTTAGCGACCAAACAAATATCCGTCGCTAAATATTGATTTTGATTTTTTTTTAACGACGGAGAACAAATTTTCGTCGCAAAAAAAAATTTTTGTTTGCTAATTTTGTCTGTATTTTTGGAAGGAAGAATTGGCGCCTTATTTAGCGACGGAAATTATTTTCTGTCGCTATTTAACAACAAAAATTATTTTTTGTCGCTATTTAGAGACAAAAATATTTTTCCGTCGCTAATGTCGCTATTTACCGACGGTTTTGAATCCGTCGTTAAATTTCCGTTGCTATTTTCGCAATTTCTTGTAGTGGCGATTAAGCCTTATTAAGCATCACCAAATCTGACTTCTATTTATCTATTTATAGTATCCTAAAAGTCAGACACCAGTCTCCAGTATAACTCAACTCTTTTTGAGATAGGATTAAATAATTCTTATCAAATAAAGATACTCAATCTTATCTTGATATGGAATTCTATTCATATCAGAGTCATAAGCGTATCCCAACTCTATCATCTCCAACTCGTATATGATGGAATGATTTTCAGTCATAATCTCTAGTTATATAAGCAGATAGATCATGTGACCAACATACCTATAGAGCATTAATATATAGCATCTAAAAAAATAAGATCATATTTTCCATGTATGCCTAATCCCAAATGGCCTTCTCACATTCACTGTTTAAACTCATGATCTCATAAAATATCTTTCGTGTTCACTATTATGTTTCTATTTATAGAAACTATAATACACATGTCGGTGAACCACGAATCCTTATGAATGTGATCCAAAGACTATCTTCAACTCTTAATATATGCCATCCATCATGATTCAACTTACTTTTCTAGCGAGATCTGCCAAACTGAATTTTTTTCATGACCTTTTGGAGACTAACTAAGCTAATCACATCGAACCATACTTCAGGAACAAGTTAAAGGTCCTAAAGGTGGAAATATAAATAGGCTCTCACAATAGAGAAAGTTGAGATCAGTAATATTAAATTTTCATCCCTTAGTCACCTAAACACACACGGTATAAAACATGTCGCATGTCTCATAATTTTGAATAAAATATATATAATATCATACAAAAGCGTAAGGTTGCAATGCACTGAAACATCCAACTTTAGTTCGCTTACTTAAAAACTACTTTTGGCTTTTAGACAGAACATGGTAGTTATATTTAACTTAACATAAGATTTCATTCAATCCTTATTTGGATCTTAGTCCAAAGCATACAACTTTATGTATGTCTTTATCTCGCACCTTAATAAGACTAACCTTATAATTTCTGCAAAATGGCACTTTTATTTTGAACAAACTCTCGAGCATTATTATATGTTCAAAATTTACCTCATCTTAGTTTTTGTCAACTCATTGACAAAACTAAGGTAAACACCCTTATGAGTGGGTTACTTCTCTGTCCGACATGCTCAATCTCATATAAATAACAATAAATGTTCATACATAAAACATTAACACTCATGTATTGCCAAGAATGAACTTGATTATTATTCATAAATAATAATGTTAAAAGATTACATAAAATAAAACAGTAGTTATCAAATTCTATGCAAACCTTGAGATCTAAGGTGCATCTTAAATACATCTCTCAATACAGGTTTAGTCAATGGATCTGCAATAATATCATGCATAGAAATGTACTGTAAGTCTATATCTCCTCTTGCAATAATATCTTTTGTGTATTGATAGTTAATGTTGATATGCTTAGTCCTACTATGAAATTTTGGATCTTTCGTGTAAACTATTGACGACTGATTGTCACTATAAACCCTTACCGGTTTCTCTGAGGTAATTACTCTTAAATGGTCCATAAACTGCTTTAGCCAAACTGCCTCTTGTACTGCAGTTGAGGAAACGACAAATTCAGCTTCCATTGTTGATAGGGCTACACAAGTTGGTTTCGTGCTACTCCATGAGATGGCATTCTTGCCAAGCAAGAATATGAAACCTAAAGTAGATTTCTTCTCATCCATATCTTCTGCCCAATCAGCATCAATGTATCCTCTTAATTGCAGATCCTTGCCTTAATAACAGAGAGAATAGTTTGTTGTGCCTTTGAGGTATCTAAGTATCTTTTTAACTGTTTTCTAATGTGTTTCGCCTGGGTTAGATTGATATCTACTTACCATGCCCATTGCATAACATATATCAGGTTTCCTACACAATAATGTATACATAAGACTACACACGGCACTGGCATATGAAACGTTCCTCGTATGTTCCATTTCTTCTAGCATGTGAGGACATATACTTTTGCTAAGAATTTGGTTCTTAGCAATATGGTTATTAATGCATTTATAGTTTTGCATATTAAATTGTTTAAGGACTATGTTGATATATGTCTCTTGAGAAAGAGACAACAACCTTCTCGAACGACCTCTTGAAATCTTAACTCCAAGGATATAATATGATTAACCCATATTTTTCATCTCAAAGTTTGACGATAACCAATCTTTGATTTCATTTACATACCCTTTGTCATTTCCAGCTATGAGTATGGCGTCTATATACAATGTCAAACTGATAAAATTGCTTTAAGAGCTTTTATTATAAATGCAATTGTCTTCATTAATCATGTTGAATCCATTCAACATGATTGTATCATGAAATCTCAAATATCATTATCTTAAAGACTGTTTAAGGCCATAAATTGATCTCATCAATTAGCAAATCTTATATTCGCTGCCTTTTTCGATGAAACTTATAAGTTGTTCCATATAGATTTCTTCACCCAATTTTTCATTGAGAAAAGCAGTTTTCATATCCGTTTGATTAGCTTTAAGTCCAAATTCTTCACTATAGCCATGATTAACCTTATGTACGTAAATCTTACAACAGGTGAGAAAGTCTCCTCATAGTTAATCCCTGCATGTTGTGTAAACCCTTGAGCAACTAATCAACCCTTGTATCTTTCGATACTTCCATTAGCCTTTCGCTTCACTTTGAGAATCCATTTATTTTCAATTGGTTTGTGTCTTTCCGGTAGATCAACCAATTCCCAAATATGGTTTGATCTCATGGATGCCATTTCTTCTTCCATTGTTGTAATCCATTTTTCCTTAGCTGGGCATAAAAGAGTCTCTTGAATAGATTTGGGCTCTTTCTTATTTTGTGGGGTAGCTAAAAGGTTTTATTCGATCCTTCGATTTCAAATCATTGACGCGGAACACTATCCTTATAGTTTTTCAAAGTTTTTAATCTTGATAAAAATATCTCATATATTCATCATAATTCAGAATGCTCCTACTGGAACCATGTTCCCAATAAAAATAAGGTCTCGAATATCCAAATCGTATGGAGGAGGAAGGTTTTGACTTTCTTCCTCTAACTCCCTTCCACTTGGATGGAGTGATCCTAATGGTTCCTCTTCCCGAGTTTTATAGAAAGTGAAATCTTGATTCGTTTCACCCAAATTTGGAAATTTATTTTCTAAGAATATGACGTCTCGTGATTCAAATTTTGTCACAATGTCATTCTCTTGCTCACCCACGAATATGTATCCTTTTGATACTTCAGACTATCTCGTAAAGATACTCTTCTTACCTCTAGGTCCCAATTTACCAAATTTATTTGAGGTATCATAGACGTAAGTAGTATAACCCCAAGGTCGTAAATGGCTTAGGTCTGGTTGTCGACTAGTCCACAAATCATAACATATGGAAGTGATAGATTTGGAGGGCACACGATTTAGAACATATGTGGCAGTCAATAAAGCATCTCCCCAATAGGAGATTGGCAAATTTACCTCTGTCATCATAGATCTAACCATATCATGGAGTGTCCTATTTCTCCTTTCTGCAACACCATTTTGTTGAGGAGCTCTGGGGATAGACAACTGATGCTCAATCTCTTTTCATAACATAAAAATTCAAATTCGATTGAAAGATTTTCCTGACTTCCATCAGTTCTTATGGTTTTAATCTTTTTGTCTAATTGTTTTTCAACTAAGTTCATATAAGTCTTGAAACAACTCAATGCTTCTGACTTGTGCGAAATCAAACAGACAAGACCATATCTAATATAGTCATCTATAAAATAGTAGGCCCCATGCCTTGCCCTCACATTCATTGGACTACATACATCAGAATGAACTAACTGCAATGGAAAATCGGCTCTAATTCATTTTCTAAATGGTTTTCTAACTAATTTTTATTTTAGGCAATGCTCACACATAGGCAATTCAACCTTGTTTAAATCACCTAATAAACCTATTTTGGCAAATTGACTCATTCAATCTTGCCTGATATGGTTTAATCTAGCATGCCATAATTTCACATTATTCTCATAACTATGTGAACTAGAAAAAATTAAAGAAAAACTAGTTTTATTCATAAAGTCAAGATCGACATCCATAACAATAAAATTGTTCAAAATGAAATTAGAACCATAATAAACATCATTCAAACATGAGCATACACTGTCATGATAAAATGTAAATCAAAACCAAGTTTCAATAAAGAAAGAAAAAAAAACTAAATTCTTACTAATATTTGGGGCATAAAGTACATTATATCGGAGCAAGATTCAACTTTCACAAAGACTAATCTATATGTGCCAATCTCTTGAACTGCCACTTTGGCGTTATTTCCCACATAGATCCATTTTGCTACATTTGAAATTCGCCGAAATTCAACAAAGGCGTCTCAGTTTTTTGTTACATGGTCCATTACTCCTAAATCTATCAGCCACAAAGGATGAAATTCAATTAGAAATACAGAACTATATACACAAATTTCACTCACTTTTGAGTCAAAATAGTGCATCTATTTGGGCAAAATACAGTCTCTTGCAAAGTATCCTTTTTTGTTGGCTATGAAACATTTCACTTTTGAAATGTTTGTCTTCTTTTTGCCTTTGGACCTTTTATAATTATGTTCCACCTTTTGCTTTTTATTCTTTCTAGTTCATTCCTTATCCTGACCTTTGAAGGTTTTCCTCTTGTTCTGGTTTGAACTCATTCCCGCAGAACGGGAGTATACCACATGCATTTCGATGTTGACCTTGATCGTTACCAGTCGGTCCTTTTCAAGCTCTAAATGACGAGTGACATCCTCAAATGTCTTAATACTTTCATATGAGTTAATTGCATCTTCATATGCTCTCAACTCTTGGGTAAGGGACGGATGACAGCTTGGACCTACAGCTCATCAGTCAACTTATGACCATACTCACTAAGCTCGCTTATCATATTTTCCATCTCTCTTAGATATTTCTGCATCGGATGATCAGGATTTTTTCTGATAGGTATCAAATTTAATTGTTAATGATCGGATCTTAGTTAGAGTTACACCTCCGAATTTCTCCCGCAAAGCGAAATACTTGCGAAATTGTTTAGTGATATTATCTTCCATCGCACTTAGCAAGATGATAGGAGCAGTGGAATTCTTCTTTTTCCATTCCACATAGGCATCTTGCTCTCGCCTATGTTGGGCTGTAGTGCTATCCCAGGTTCAACCATAACATAACTTAAGGATTCAAGAGCCTCTTACTCTTCTAGTTCATACTGGATCTTCATACTCCAAATTTCATAATTTTCACAGTTCAATTTCAAATTTTTGTTTAGCTCGTCGATAATTGATTTCAAAGTATTAGCCATTTGGATCATCTAATCTCTAATGGAATAAAGTTGCACATTATTGAAGGAGATAAAGCAATACATGCTATTTACTATGCATCTAAAATAATAATCTAGTCAAATTTTCTATTAGCCTCAAATTTGAAAATGCTACTTATAGTATCTAATTTCCCTCTAAGTTCTAATGTCTAACTTTACAGGTTAAAATTTCATGTATAGTACATTTGAATTATTGGATTATTAAGTTCTCAAATTTAAGAAGAGAATTTTATTGGTTTTGTTTCATTAAGTCTTTACTTAAGAAACATGCAATCATTTTACCCATAAAATATTGTAAGGCAATTAACAATTAAATAAACACATTTATTAAAAAAAGTTAAATGCCAATAAATATTTAAAAAATAAATGCATTTATTCAACCAATAAAAAAAAATCAATAATACATAAAATAAGACACTAATGTTAAATAACAATAAGAAACATGAATCCCATTTAATAAAAATAAATGCTAACTAAAATTGACACTTATGTCAACTTATTCTAGAAGTCTAGATTTTTACAAAATCTTTCTTTATACTAAGATTATTTTTTTGACCATCTTCATTAATTCTTTAGGTAACTTATAAGTTTGTTGATAAAGTTTTAGACAATACACACTACGTCCACTCCTTAATATTATCATAGGTTTAGTGTTGCTCCTCAACATTCCCTTTTTGGCAACTCTAACCAAAAAATGGATAATAGATTTTCCATAAAATCTATCTCCTATGAAGCAGGTAATTTCTAATAACTCCCTCAGTTTTGAATGATATTCTAAGGAATCAATCAACATTTTAATCAAGATTCTATCATCCCTTCCTATACTTAAATCACCAATCCAAATGCACTATTACATTTGTTCTTGCATATGCACTATATGATACACTATTGCATCGATATCATCAGCTTGAATCTTCCTTTGCATTATCATGTTGTTTACTGATTGCATTCTTGTATTTGTCAAAGCAACCCCATGCTCAGTTTCAGGAAGAATGGGTGTTCTTATCAATATTTCTAAAAAATATTACAGAAAATTTAAGTGGTTAATATAATCATATATAAACACACATGATTGAAACACATTTCAATAAATACGTAAGGATATAAACAATTTTCCAAAATATTTTTAAAAAATTATTCAAAAGCAAAAAACACATTTTCTACAATTTTACATCATATTTATTTTAAAAAAAACAAAAATTTATTTTTTGGTCATAAAAAAATTGAAAAAATGACCAAAAAATTAAAAATAATTTAAAAAGCTAATCTGCAAAAATCGGAGCTGATTTGTTTGCCGGAGGATGATGCACACTCTATCACAAGCAGATGGAAGGTGTTAAGACATGCTCATACACCTTTATGCTCCACCACCTGCACCTGCACCTGCACCTTCATCTTTTTTTATTTTTTATTATGTTCTTCCACGTGTCACAACCTCATTGTGCCACATGGTAACACGTCAGACCTTTTGTCATATCATGTGTCGAAATGTGGTTGGTCTACCTGGTGTCCACATGGCATCCAAGTGACATGTCATTGCCACATGGCATGATAGCTATCATCCACGTGGCACTGTCTTATTGGGCCATGTGTCATTATTGACACATGTCTTGACACGTGGCACGACCACTGTCGTCCATGTGTCATCCCCTATTGGGCCACGTGTTAGAATGACATATCACACTGACATGTGGCATGGCACGTGCATGCCATATGCCCTCTAGCACACGCCTAGCGTATGGTGGCAAGTGCATGGCACGCACTGCCTTCCCGATGGAATCCAATATTTCGATTGCAGCCAATGGGGGATTTTTGGGATCTGTGGTTCTAATAGTGAGGTCAAAAATATCAAAATCCAACTTCTAGTTTAGTATTTTTGAACACTCATGTTCTTCCCCTCAAATCGTAGTGTATATATACACAATTTTGGAATTAAAACATATATTCATATATATATATATATATATATATATATATATATATATATTATCAACACAAAAATAAATTTTATTGTGTGTCATGCATCATAGATCTCTTAAGTTTACAAATAAAATTTTGGACGATGCACACTACGTCCACTCCTTAATATCATTACAGATTTAGTATTGCTCCTCAACATTCCCCTTTTAGCAACTCTAACCAAAAAATGGATAATAGATTTTTCATAAAATCTATCTCTTATGAACCAGGTAGTTTCTAATAACTCCCTCAGTTCTGGATAATATTCTAAGGAATCAATCAACACTTTAATCAAGACTCTATAATCCCTTTCTATACTTAAACCACCACTCCAAATGCACTATTACATTTGTTCTTGCATATGCACTATATGATGCACTATTGCATCTATATCATCAGCTCGAATCTTCCTTTGCATTCTCATGTTATTCTCATGTTGCTTGCTGATTGCACTCTTCCATTTTTCAAAGTAACCCCATGCTGAGTTTTAGGAAGAATGGGTGTTCTTATAAATATTTTTAAAATATATTAAAGAAAATTTAAGTGGTTAATACAATCATGTATAAACACACATAATTGAAACACATTTCAATCAATAAGTAAAGACATAAACAATTTTCCAAAATATTTTTAAAAAAATATTCAAAGTCAGAAAATACATTTTCTACAATTTTACATCATATTTATTTAAAAAAAAACAAAATTTTATTTTCTGGTAATAAAAAATTTGAAAAAATGACCAAAAAATCAGAAATAATTTGAAAAACCGATCTACTAAAAATCGAAGCTGATTTGCTTGCCGAAGGACGACACACGCTCTGTCAGGCGTCAATTGAGGGTGTTAGGACATGCTTATACGCCTTTTCGCTCCACCACGTGCACCTTCACCTTTTTTTATTTTTTATTCTGTTCTTCCATATGTCACAACCTCATTGTGCCACATGGCGACACGTCAGACCTTTTGTCATAACATGTGTCGAAATGTGGTTGGTCCACCTGGTGTCCACATGGCATCCAAGTGACATGTCATTGCTACGTGGCATGATAGCTATCATCCAAGTGGCACCGTCCTATTGGGCCACGTGTCATTATTGACACATGTCCTGACACGTGGTACGACTACTGTCGTCCATGTGTCATCCCCTATTGGGCCACGTGTCAGAATGACGTATCACACTGACATGTGGCATGGCACGTGCAGGCCATATGCCCACTAGCACGCACCTAGCATATGATGGCAAGTGCATGCCATGCACCGCCTTCCGGATGGAATCCAATATTTCGATTTTAGCCAGTAGGGGATTTTCAAGATCTGTGATTCTAATGGTAAGGTCAAAAATATCAAAATCCAACTTCTAGTTTAGCATTTTTGGACACTCATGTTCTTCCCCTCAAATCGCAGTGTATATACACACACAATTTTGAAATTAAAACGTATACTCATATATATATTATCAACATAAAAATAAATTTTATTATGTTTCATACATCATAGATCTCTTAAATTTACAAATAAAATTTTGGATCATATTTAGCCACATATTAGAACGCAAAAAAGTAATGACGGCTCTGATACTAATGAAGGGAAATAAATATAAAGGTAACATTCAATATGGTACCTACCTCTAATAGTACAGAATTATTGCGGAGCGATTATAAAAATTCCCTTTTTGGTCACTGGCCTAACTAGTTATCCACTTGCTGGATAATTTTCACGGTCTAAATGCCTCTTGGAGATTTTTATTTAGAGTGTTTCACTTTTCTTTTGCGTAAAGCACTTTTTGTTACGCGTGATTAAGCCTCATTAAGCATCACCAAATCTGACTTCTAATTATCTATTTATAGTATCCTAAAAACCAGAAATTAGTCTCCAGTATAACCCAACTCTTTTTTATACATGATTAGATAATTCTTATCAGATAAAGATACCCAATCTTATCTTGATATGGAATTTTATCCATATCAAAGTCATGTGTATCTCAACTCTATTAATTTCAAAATTTAAATTAATTGGAAAATAACATCAATTTTACATCCCAAACATCAAAATTAATTAATAAAAATATCACCTATTTAATTTCATCCAAAATGAACAAAAATTAATATAATTTTTAAAAAATAATCAATCCAAATAATCACAAATAATATGATAATTAAATTAAAATGAGTGTTCCTTTTTAAAATTTTCATGCAATTATAAATTGATAAAAAAATTATATTCTAAAAATAAAAAAATGAATTAAAATGCAAAAAAAAATTGGGGCCCAAAATGCAAAATTTATATATTTTAAGGGTTAATTATAAAAATCTCTCCAACCTATGATACTGTTTTCATTTTAGATCCCAAATTAAAAAAAAAAACAACCAATTCGATCCCCAACCTTTTAAATTTTTCAAATCCAACCCTCTGTTAAGTTTTTTGTCTAACATTTGTCGCTAAATACAAAATATAGTGACATATCATAATCCCCCGCTAAAAATATTTAAAAATAAAAAATTCAAATTAAAAGATAAAATATATTAAAAATAAAAAATAAAAAATAAAAAATATTAAAAATTACACATTTCTTTATGAAACTCTTAGGCTTATAGACCATATGTAGTTAATATAGAACTAATCTAGTTGTGTTAGTCTTAGAATCAAAGAAAAGAGCTTGAAATAACAAAATTGAAAATATTATATCAATAAAAATATTTTAAAAATATAGATTTGATAGAAAATTAGATTTTTTTTGTTCCAATGTTTTTATTTTTTAATTTAAAAAAAATATTTTATTTTCTAATTTGAAAATTAAAAAAAAAAACTTTAATTTGTAAAAATATTTTAATATTTTTTAATTTAATCTTTTAATATTTCTAACGATGGATTTTGGAATTCATCACTAAATAACCTTATGGTAGATTTTGGACGAAAAATTTAACGAAATTGAACGGAATATTTAACGAAGGGTTGAATTTGAAATGTTATAAAAGGTTGGAAACTGATTTGGTTATTTTTTTTTTTGGAGACTAAAATGAAAATGGGATTATGAATTAGGGGTGTACACGGTTCTGGATCTTCCTGTACCGAACCGAAGTACCGAAAAAAAAGATTCAGAACCGAATTGTACCGTTGACTTTTTTGACTAGAACTGAACCGAATTGTACTGTTGACTTTTTTACTAGAACCGAACCGAATTGTACTGGAACCGAATCGAGAACCGTACCGAACTGTTCTGAACTGAATTAGACCGAAAGAACCGATATTTATTAATTATTATATATAATACTAGTAATTTATATATAAATATTATTTATAATTTCTATTATATAGTTATTATATAAATTTAACTTCATAATTATTTGTATTAAATATTTTAATGCATGAATTAATATAATAAATAGTTAATAAATTAAAATAAATATTTTGATTATTAATAAGATAAATTTAATTATCATATTTATATGAATGTGCAACTAAAATAATTTATATTTAATTTAATTTATGTTTAGTGTCACTCAACTACTACATAATTTTTTATTTTGTAATAATATTTATATACACACACAAATATAATTATTATATCAATGAAATTTTACTAATTAATGTAATTATATGAGTATATAATCACCTTACCAATTAATTTCATTTACTTTTATATCACTCAACTAGTATTTATCTATTTTTATACAATACTTATATAAGTAATTGAGCTGTAAGTTAATAATTTAATTATATATAATAATTATATATAATTATATTATTAATTTATATACTCAATTACTCATATAGGTATTATGCAAAAAAATATGAGTACTAGTTGAGTGATACTAAGAATAAATAAAGTTAATTAGTAAGGTGATTATATACTTATATAATTATATTAATTAGTAAAATTTAATTATATATAATTAAATTTTACTAATTAATATAACTATATAAGTATATAATCACCTTACTAATTAACTTTATTTATTCTTAGTATCACTCAACTAGTACTCATATTTTTTTGCATAATACCTATATGAGTAATTGAGTATATAAATTAATAATATAATTATATATAATTATTATATATAATGAAACTTACCAATTCAATTCATGTAATTATATAATCACCTTATCAATTAATTTCATTTGTTTTTAGTATCATTCAACTAATACTTATCTATTTTGGTACAATATTCATATGAGTAATTAAGTTGTAAATCAATAATTTAATTATATACAATTAAATTTTATTAATTCGTATTTAATTTAATTTAACTTTAATGTCACTCAACTACTACTTAATTTTTCTTTTTGTACAAATATTTATATAAACAATTATTTTACCAATTACTTTTATTTACTTTTAGTACTATTTTTACATTCACACTTATAGCTATTGACTATAATATTAATTAATAATATTTTAACTGTTAAGTAAAATTCAGTGAAATTGAGTATAATAACTGAGCCAAGATAATATATGTGGATAGATTCTAACCATATAATCAGTCGAGACTGTATATATAATTATCTTATCAATTAATTTCATTTATATTTAGTATCACTCAATTAGTACTTATCTATTTTTGGCACAATATCTATTTGAATAATTGATGATTTATTTTAATAATATAATTACATACAACTGAATAATTTATTATATAATCACTTTATCAATTAATTTCGGTGTCACTTAACGAATACTCATCTATTTTTATCACAATACCTATATGAATATGTAAATTAAAAATGAAATTATATATAATTATTTATAATAAAATTTTATTTTTTTTATTTTTAGCGTTACTCAACTAATACTTATTTGTATTTAGCACAATATTCATGTGAGTAATTGAAGATGTATTTTAATAATATAATTATATACAATTATTATATTAATAAAATTTTATTAATTAATATATAATATAATTATATGAGTAGATAATTATCTTATTAATTAAATTTTTTTAGAGTGAATTAAGAATAAAATTTGAAAAATTTTAGTAAAAATAATTTTTATTTTAAGTTTTGGAGGGAATTAAAATGTTTGGAGGGAATCTGACCGGTTTTATATTTCATTATATATATATATAAGAAAATAAAATAAAAAAAAACCTAAATCGTGTTTGCCTTTTCCTTCTCTGTCTCGAAATCATGTCCAGTCCCACAATTTTCCTTATCTTTCCAGTTAGTTCTAGCCTATACTTGTGTTTCTTCTTTCTCTTTGCCGCCACTGTCATCTCCGCCCCTTCCGATTATAGCTATCGTTTATCATTAGAGATGAATTACCATTTAATTTTATTGAATATGAGAGTTTTAGGAAATTTATTGAAACAATTTGTCCTAAATTTTAAATTCCATTTAGAGTGACTATTGCTAAAAGATATTCTCTTTTCATGAAGTAGAGGGATAAATTGAAAAATTTTCTTAAAATTGAATACAAAATTGTAGGTAGTTGTTAAGATATTTTAATTATATTTGTATTTATTATTGTGTATATTTATATTGTAAATTTTTAAAAATATTGAATTATCCGAAATAATATATTGTATTGTTTTGTTTTATTTTGTATCGAAAGAACCGAAAAATCGAACTGAATTGTACCGAAAATTATAAGAACCGTACTGAACTGTACCGAAGTTAATAAGAACCGAACTGTACCGAAATTTATAAGAACCGAAATTTCAATACAATACGGAGATTTTTAAAAGACCGAACTGGACCGAACCGTGTACACCCCTATTATGAATTGAAAAGATTTTTGTTATTAACCTTATTTTTAATCCGACTCACCTGAATAGCCAAATCTAAATTATATTTTTGGACTGATATTTTTAGTTTTTCAAGGCGGTTTGGCTTTTGTACACCCTTACAGTTTACCACTATTTCATAATGTACTATATGGAACTGTAATATATGTTTTCGAATTGTTTTATAGATACAGTATTTGAAAAAAATGTATGATGTACAATTGTTTTATATTATTTTTCTTGTTTGGTTTGATTGTACCGTAAAAGGACTTATTTATTAAAATACTCTCAACTTTCTGAGTATTTGTGTATTAATAATTACTTATAATAATAACCTAAGTTAAGTTCCATTTTTTTTATTAATCATAAATTATGCTTTATAAATAAAAATTAACTAATTTAATTTTAATATTCTTAAAATAAGTAAATCAATATCAAATTCAATTAAATAAAATTTGATATGATATACATATGTTTTTTCCCATCATCAATACTAGAGGTGTACACTAGTCCAGATCTTTTTTAACCAAACCGAAGTATTAAAAAAAATCTAAAATAAAATTGTACCGTTAACTTTATTTAAAACGAATTTGGATAGTTTTTGTCTTTTTTCTTGCCACTGGGATGATGAAACGAAAGCATTGATTGAATGGCTTAGTCTATCCAAGAGTTCACTCTTCTTTGAAGAAGCCGAGACAGAATGATTTCTATGTATATTCTTTACAATCAAACCATCTTGATCAACTTTCTTAGCCTAGTGGCTTCTCATCCTTCTTAGCCTTCTTTTTCATCTCCTCTTTCTCATCTAAGGCTTGAAAATGAAAATACAAGGTGAGAATGCAACATTTAAAAAACAAATATTCGATCTAAGCCTTTTCTGCTTTTGTCACATCTCAATGCTAGAAGCAAAAGAGAGAACATAAACCATTTGATCGACTTTACAAGATGCTCAAGATCTATAGTTGCTTGGCTTGGTTGTAATGCTTGCCTTAGGGTAGAAAGGCTAGGTTTTGAAAATAGTTACTCTAGCCTACGTCGAGTAAGAATTTGCTTCCTTTCCCTGGCAAGGTCAGAATTTACTACATCCGCTCACTTACCAACTTAAGAAGAACTAGCAGGGTGATATCCTTCCTTTGATGCTTGGCTATGGATTGATAAGAACCCGGATAAGACTGAAAAGTGAAAGCCAATTTTGAAAGGATAAGTCAGAGATAACCTAAGAACTACTTTCGTTGAAGGATTTAGCTTCTGAAAACCTTCTTGACCAACTTAGTCAGATTCTTTTCATCTAAATGACAAAGTTGCTACCTTGGAGGATTGATTATGCTATAAGCAGAGAGACCTTTAAGCACCTTTGGAAGATTAAGGCGCACCTCCTAACTCACTAATTCTCACAATAATTAGTCGAACAGGAAGACCTAACTAAGACTTGAACCATTCGAAACCTATCGAACTCAGCAAGATAAAGCTTTCTGAGTTCTATTTATAAGAACAAACTACAAGTGTGTTCTCTTACCTTATCAAATTAAGAAAGTAGAGGAATCTATTTCTGTCTTTATTCTATTATAATATATGAAAAAGTAGACTTCATTTTCACAATCTATATGCGTATGCTAAAAATGAAAGCCCTTACTTTTCTTTTTCTTGTTTTAACATAATTTGGGGCTATCGGTTCAGTTTTCTTCTCTCTCTTTACCTCTTATGACTTAACTTTAAAATTATTTATGCTCGGCCATGCCAACATGGGAACCCTAGCTTCCCTCCCTTTCTTTTGCCCTAACATGGCCTCTTTGTTTTGATTGATCTCCATTTTGTATTCATTCAACCTGAGGCAAAAGAGAAGTTTTACAAGGAAAGGTTCTTTCATGCAATGCATAACGGGCAAGCCTTTTATGGATTCTTCTCTCTATATTTAGTTACCATCGACCCAAGCTTATGCGAAGCAAGCCTACACCCTACACTAGCTCCAGACCAAAGTGATGAAAAGGCGAACGATCGTCTATCGTAATATAATATAAAAAGGTCCATATGGGAAAGCCTAGCCCTATTTTAACCCTATGATTCTAATTGGCTCGAGACAAGCGGAGGCCGTTCAGGATAAACTTCCTTCTACTAGGGGATTGCCAGTGAGCTTTTACCTCTTATAGCAAATATCTGGGAAATTATCTATATGGATTGTGATCACCTTCTTTACCAAGCACATAGAAGGTAGTCCTCTAAAAAGAAGGCTTGGCTTTACTCTTTTAACAAACTCGACCACGTTGGCTGATAGAAGGCTAAAAGGCCTTTTTTTTAAGACTGGAGCTGCTGGACTGGTTTGAGGGTAGTTAGAAGGGATAAAAGAAGCAATGAAGTCTGGAGCCAAATTCGATTGAAAGAACTGATATTTATTAATTATTATATATAATAGTAATTATTTATAGATAAATATTATTTATACTTTATATTTCACATCAATCATATAAATAACTATTTGTATTTTAATGCATGAAATTAAATAATAATTACTTATTAAATTAAAATGATATTTTAATTATTAATAAAATAAATTTCATTGTTATATCTTATAAATTATTTAGTAGATAGGTAACTATGTATTTATTAGTCATGATTCATTGTTTAAAAAAAAATATATAGTAAATCCATTAATCATCTAACTAAACAATTTATCACCTAATTACCTTATCAATTTAATTTCATTTATTTTTAATGTTACTCATCTACCACTCTATTTTGGCACCAATTCCTATATGAGTATGTAATTAAGCAATTTATCATATAATTACCTTAGCAATTTAGTTTCACTTACTGTTATTGTCACTCAACCACTATATTTTTGGTACCAATACCTATATGGGTATTTAAATCTTGTTGTACTGTGTCTTTGATTACTAAGCATTTACACTATTAAATTTATAATGTAATATGAAATTTATATAGTGTTAATTAATATAAATTAGTATTAATATTGTTAATTAGAGCTGGACAAAAAAAAAATTCAAAAATCGTCTAATCGATTTAAAAAATCGAGTCGAAACCAACTTTAGCAGTTAACTAGTCTGATTGGACGTTAATATGAACTTTAATTTTTAAAATCATGGTTGATAACCCAGCAAATATCATTTGCGCCAAGGCCCATCTAGTCGGCCCAATAGACTGGCAAGGCCCATGGCCCAACTGCAAAAAGTAGCAGGCACGAGCTCCTAGGCAGCGCACACGCCCGATCGGATGATGTGACCGCCAGTCCTATCGCCCATCTGACACAAGACAGCGCCCATGCTTTCCACCTGCTCCCTGTCAATTTGTCGAATACCTACTCTGACTGCCAGTAATCACTCCCTAGGCACTCAAGTACCCCTCAACCCTCTCATATAAATAGCCCAACCAACGATGGCTCCAGGTATTGAATCTCTAGCATTCTATCTCTCAAAGCATTTTCTCTCTCTAAGCTACTAACTTAAGCTTCGGAGTGCTCACGCTTGGTCCGATCGGGCACTCTTTCTTACAGGGTTTTTCTCATCCGATCGGTCCAATCTCCCCTCTCTAATAAAGACATTTCTAGCTTTATCATTTGGTGCTTTCGTTGAGAGGAATGGCGAACTCACGATCCAATGAGAACACAACCCCCATGGATATTGATCACAACGGTAACACCCGTGCCAGATCAGGCACCTCACGAAGGGAACCCATCAGGTCCCCAGCAAGGACCAACCTCCTTCCCGCCTTTGATGATGCCACTTTGAGGCAATCTGAGGATACCCCTATCCCCATTAGAGACATGCGTGTTATCCTCAGTGACTTTACTAAAAACATCGTCCAAATGTTCAAAAAGGGCAAAATGCCGGAGACTTCTGAAAGAGTTCATGAGGACTACCTCATGGACGAAGACTTCAGAAGAAGGAGAAACAGGGGAATCGTCATCAACGAGCCACGATCCCAGGAAAATTGAAGGGGTGCAGTCAAAACTTCGGGCAGATATGATAAAGGGAAGCAAATGATCTCCACAAGCAGGAACTCCCCCTACGCCAGCAGGTCAGTCACCCCCTCAATAGGGGATGATTTATCCTATATGTGCACCCTAAATCGCAGCCATTCGAGAAAGTACAAGAGCAAGTCCACCGCCACAACCATGAGTAAAGAAGACCAGTGGCTCAAGCAGAAGCTCAAACTACTTGCCTTTCTCACCTCCAAAAAAGGCAGTTTTGAAGGAAACATATGTGCGAACACTACCTCCTCGTTCTACAGGGAGATCACTAACTGCGAGCTGCCTCTTAAGTGGAGAGATGTGGTCATGGACAAGTACACTGGTAAGACTGATCCTGCCACTCACCTAGCGGAGTATCTAACTAAGCTGCAAGTATACAGCTATGATGAGAGGGTAGCCTGCAGGGTCTTTCCCACCACCCTGGGAGGCGATGCTTTAACGTGATTTCATGATCTGCCCCAGGGATCAGTCACCTCCTTCGGACAACTAAAGGAGTTGCTCACCACGAGATTTATCGTGCAAACGCACGCGCCTAAGACGGTGAATGACCTGTGTAACCTTTATCAAAGAAACGATAAAAGTCTATGAGACTACATCGATAGGTTTCAGGCCACAATGTCTGAAGTGAGAAGTGTCAGTATGGAAATGGCGACTAACGCCTTAGCTGGGGGCATCACTGACCGTCCGTTGTTCGAATCTCTAACAATAAGACCCCCATCCAGCTTCACCGATCTCATAGAGAGGGCTAGGCAGCACATCCAATTGGATGATACCCTCAGGTCCAACAGGGGAAGGAGGACCAACGTAATGGATCGCCTGCAGCACCCGGACGGTCGCTCGTTCAACAGAGCATCCGCTTCCGATCGGACAGCAAGAAGCCCAGACGGAGGAGCTGGCTCCAGAAGGTAGGGCAAGAGGAAGGAGTCAGGGCGAGATCGACTTAGGTGTTCAAACGATCGGCCTGAGAGAACCTTCATCACCCTCAATGCCACTCTGTCCACGGTGCTGATGTGGATAAAAGAAAAACACCGCCAAGTCAACTGGCCAAGGGGAGCAAGTACTGCGAGTTCTAAAGAGATGTTGGTCATTTGAAAGACGAGTGCACCTCGCTAAAAAAGGAAATCGAAAGGCTAATACGCCGAGGGTCCCTCAAAAAGTTTATAGGCCAGACCAGAGGGGATGATCCCTGTAGACAGCCGAAGCCTCGCAGGGACTATCCTGACTCAGATGATGATGAGCGCAGGAATTCGAGAAGCGCCGACCCGAGCAGGCCTTATGCCGGGGTAATAAACGTGATCACCGGAGGGTCATCTTACGGAGAGGATCTCTCAAGAAAAAGAAAGGGGAAAGGTGTCTATCTCTCCCACCAGGCGGAACAGCCTACCTCCATCACCATATCCAGCGAAGACGCACGAGACGTCATGTTTTCGCATGAGGACGCTCTCGTTGTAAGAGCCCGAATCAATAACTTCAATATCAGAAGAATTTTGGTGGACAATGGCAGTGCTGTAAACGTCCTCACTCTCCAGGCCTACCAAGCGATGGGACTCCCAACCGGGGAGCTGAAGCCGAACGCTACACCACTGATTGGGCTTAGCAATGCCACTATCCCGGTAGTGGGATCGATAGAGCTCTTCGTCGAACTAGGCCAAGAGGCAATCGCTCATGCATGCAAAGTAATTTTTATGGTTATTGACATGACGTTTGCCTATAATGCCATCTTTGGCAGGCCACTGCTTTTCCAAACCGGAGCTGTTATCTCCATCCGGTACATGGTGATGAAGATCCCAACCAGAGGGGGTGTCGCTATCTTGAGAGGCGACCAAAAGGCATCCCGAGAAGCTTACATCACCATGATAAAGCAGCAACGGGAGGTGATAGTTGTAGAGCCCGGCCTGGAGCAGTCAGAGCAATTAGAAAGGCCCAGGATGGACCCTGTCGAGGAGACAAAGACAAGGGCACTAGCCAAAGGAAAAAGTGTTCAAGTTGGGACCAGCATGGACAAGGAGACAGAAGAAGCCATCATGCAGGTCTTAACAATAAATCAAGCGACTTTCGCCTGGAGGCCAGAAGACATCCCTGGCATAGACCCCAAGGTGATCACCCACAAATTAAATGTAGACCCAAATCATCCTCCGGTCCGACAAAAGCTGAGGAGACATGCACCCGACCGGAGGAAGTTCATTTCGGAAGAGGTGGATAGGCTACTTAAGACCGGAACAATTCGAGAGGTAGACTATCCCGAATGGCTGGCCAATGTGGTCTTGGTAAAACCGAAGTCGGGGAAGCTACGGATGTGTGTAGATTTCACTGACCTTAATAAAGCATGTCCTAAGGACAGCTACCCCCTACCGAGCATAGATCAGTTGGTAGACGCCACAGCGGGTCATGCCATTTACTCTCTTCTTGACGCATACGCTGGCTACCACCAGATCTTGATGTGGCTTGTGGATCAGGAAAAGACCAGTTTTATCACAGACGACGGAACCTTTTGCTACCGGGTGATGCCGTTCGGTCTGAAAAATACTGGGGCCACCTATCAGCGTCTTATGAATAAAATCTTCAAAGACCAGATCGGGCAGAATATTGAAGTGTATGTAGACGACATGATTGTTAAGAGCCAAAACCCCGAAGAACACCCTGTCGATCTGGCAAAAGTTTTTGACACTTTGAATAAGTTCCAGATGAATCTCAACCCCGAGAAGTGCATCTTCGGAGTACCATCAGGAAAATTTTTAGGATTCCTGGTCTCCTAAAGAGGGATTGAGGCCAATCCGGAAAAAATAAAGGCTATCCTCAAGATGCAACCTCCCAGGAGCGTAAAGGACGTCCAGAAGCTAAACGGAAGGATAACAGCCTTGGGACGATTCATCTCCTCCTCAGCCAAGCGGTGCACTCCTTTTTCAAAAAACTAAGGAAGAGTGAAACTTTCGTTTTGGGGGAAGACTGCTAACAAGCTTTTGAAGAGCTAAAAGCATTCCTCACCAACCCACCACTGCTTAGCCGGCCAATACCAGGTGAAAATCTATACCTTTATTTGGCCACCTCTAGGGAAGCTGTTGCAGGTGCCCTGGTTCAAGAGGAAGGAACACAATAGCTGCCTGTGTACTACATCAGTGAAGTACTTAGAGATGCGGATTTAAGGAAGGGACCGGTTGAGCAGCTCATCATTGCCCTTATGATGTGTGCAAGAAAGCTGAGACCATACTTTGAGCCGGACACAATTGTCGTCCGATCGGGTCATCCGCTTAGAAGGATTCTTCAAACCCCCGATCTGGAGGGAAAAATGGTGGGATGGGCAATTAAGCTGCAGTCCTGGGATGTGAGATACGAACCCAGAAAGGCGATAAAGGCCCAAGCTTTGGCAGATTTTTTCGCTGAATTTGCCGGTGAGGAACCACAAAGTCAGCCCAAGCGACAAAATTGGGAAATAACGGTGGATGGCACAACAAATGACACTCGAGGAGGTGTAGGCATAGTAATAAGAGGCCCCCTGGGCATCACAATAAGGTATGCAATAAAGCCTAATTTTAAAGCTTCTAATAATGCAGCAGAATATGAGGCGCTCCTTCAAGAGCTGAGACCGCTCCAAGCAATCCGACCGGAGTCAGCGGTCATCAGGAGCGACTCCCAGCTGGTAACGAGTCAGGTCCTGGGCACCTTTGAGGTCAGAGAAGCCAGCATAATCCAGTGCTTAGCAAAGGTCAAGGCCGCCTTCAGAACACTTGAGGAAGCTGGGTCGGAATGGGTCCTCCAGAAGGTGTCAAGAGATCAAACATCAGAGGCCGATCGGCTAGCAAAGATGTTCGCCTCCGAGCAAAGTGTTATAGAGGAAAACATTGCCATCGTTGACCACACTTCCTCCTCCCTAGATGAGCCGGAGATGATGGAGATTGATCAAGGGGACGAAAACTGGATGAGCCTAATCAAGCAGTACCTTCAAACAGGTCAGTTGCCAGAGGACAAAAACGAAGCTCGGAAGGTATCATGAAAATCCCTTAATTATTCCATCATTAACGGTGATTTGTATAAGAAAGCTTTCAGCCACCCTTGGCTCAAATGCGTGATGAAGGAAGAGGGAGACTACATCCTCAGACAACTCCATGAAGGCATATGCGGCGCACACGAGGCGAGCAGAGATGTAGCGAGAAAAGCCCTCCAGACGGGGTACTACTGGCCTAGCATGCTCAAAGATGCTCAAGAAAAAGTGAGAAGATGCTCGCAATGTCAGGTACATGGGAGAGTCATAAGGCAGCACGGAGCAGACCAATAGCTGATCGGGATCGCTTGGCCATTCGATCAATGGGGCCTTGATATTCTGGTACCCTTTCCCCAAGGCAAAAAGCAGATGAAGTTCCTCATAGTAGTGGTTGACCACTTTTCCAAGTGGATTGAGGCTGAACCTGTAGCCACAATCACAGCCGAGAGTGTCAAGAACTTCACGTGGAAGAACATCATCTGCAGGTATGGCTTACCCAGTGTTTTTATTGTAGATAATGGCAAGCAGTTTGACATCTCCACTTTCAGAAATTTTTGCCAAGGCCTAAACATCAACCTGAGGTTCACATCAGTCGCTCATCCCCAGAGCAATGGAATGACCGAGGTCTCTAATCGGATCATCTTAGAGGGGTTGAAAAAGCAACTGGGCGAGGCAAAGGGCAACTGGACTGAGGAACTGCAGAGTGTCCTGTGGTCGTACAGAACTTCGCCAAGGACAGGCACTCATCAAATGCCATTCTCCCTTGTCTATGGCTCCGAAACAATGATACCGGTAGAGGTCGGCCTCCCATCTTACTGATTAGCGCTTTATTCCGAGCAGATGAACGCTCAAGAAAGACGCCAAGATCTAGATCTGATAGAAGAAAAGAGGGAGGATGCTTACACCAAGATTGCTGCTTATAAGCAAAGGGTTGCTAGGTACCACAATGCTAAGGTGAGGTCCAGAACCTTCAATGTCGGCGATCTGGTGCTCAGAAAAGCAGACTTAGGCTCGGGAAACGTTGGAGTGGGCAAGCTAATGCCAAATTGGGAAGGGCCCTACGAGGTCTCTAAAGTCTTAAGCCCAAGCACAAACAGGCTCCGAACTATAGAGGAGCAAGACATCCCTAGGAGCTGGAATGTCGAAGTACTTAAAAAGTACCACTTGTAGTGATGTATCCAAATTCGACAAATGTCTGATTAATAAAAAGGTTGTTCTTCTACCCTTGTCTAATTTATGCACGATATAACTTATATGCTAGGCTTGATGTCCATCCCGAGCCAAAAATGAGAAAGTTGGAACCCACTTCTTTGCAGAAACAAAACAACCGTTAGGGTCGATGCAATTCCCGACCCCAAGATACGAAATAAAGCGAACAACCGACAATTCGAATGTTAGGATCGACGAACATCTAGATCCGAAGATACGGGAACCACGAACTTCATGTCGAATCCATCCGTCAAGATCGGCTATACTCCAATCCGAAAATACGGAATGTGCTTCAATCGCACTGACTCACTCGCTAGATTCGACGAATATCCCGAATCCAAGATGCGAACACTGAGGTTAGACTAAGGCAGACGTTTCTCCCAAGACAAGTGTTGTGCAATGGTCACGAGCCAAAATGCAAAGTAAACACCAACTTGACAAACGAAACTATTCGCCTAATTCTAAGTCTAACTCAAGAGTAGTTCCAGATGGCCGACCGATCATGCATACTAAGACTTGGGAAATTATTCCAATTCAGGAAGTCTCTAAGATTTATTGATTTATTTCACTTTAGCGAATTATATGCACTTTAGCAAGCTATATTCAAACTTAGCAAATTTTTTGCAATTTTACAAATAATGTGAAGATCTGCAAATTGATGACTATGGAAGTTTGCGAACTACGCAAAAATCATGTTTTATTGACAAAATTGTGTACAATACAATTAGAGAAAATTAAGTACAATAATCACAACATACAAGAGGAAAATCTATAAGTACATCCACAACTTCTAACCTAAGTTTCTATATTTACGATTTCTACTTCACCAGGAGGCTCGGAGGGAGGTCCCTCGTTCGGCTCGGCAAGTCCCTCATTTGGCTCAGCTAAAGCCTGAGAGGGGTCGGAGGCAGGCTGAGAAGGCTCAGCCACCCCTTCGGAGACAGGATCGGCCAACGGAGGTGCCCCAGCTTCGGCTCTAAACGATGTGTCTTCTTGAACCCGGGGCGAAGTAACTTGCTCAGTAGCTCCCTCTCTAGGAGCATCTCCTTCACCGCCACTAGATGGCGGATCGGGCAAAGCCATAGGGTCCTCCATCCAGTTGAGATCATCATCAGGGAAGTGCCTCCCAGCCTCATAGATCAGCCGAGACAGCAGCTTCGCCTGAGCCTCGCCCATTTGATCGAGCAGCTGCTCCTCGCGAGAGGCGAGCTCCTCTTCAAGCTTCTTTCCCCAACTAGCCTCCCTATTTGCCAGAGTGGCGCGTAGCCGATCACACTCCGCGATAGCTTGGCCTCTCTCTTCTAGTGCCTTGGCTTTCTCAGCGCCTAACTGCTTGCACTCGCCGTCCAATCTGGCCGCCTCTTCCTCGAATTTGCGGCACTGAGCACTATCGACAGCTAGGCGTACTACCTCCCCCTTCAGTCGATCGGCCTCAGTGAGCCTCGCCTTCAGCTCTAGAGCGTGTCGGGAGGCCTCCCTCCTTCCGACCACCACCTCATCACGAAGGCCAGTGATCTCTTTCTGAAGATCTACCACCTCCAAGTGAAGGGCAGAGTTTTCTTACTGGACAATATCTCATTGAGTGGTCATCTCCCCCCTCACCTTGGAAGCCTCTTTCGACCTTGCCTCGAAAAAGCCAGCCAAGCCATGCAAGCATTGACCCCTCCGGATTATTTGCAAGAACAAAAATACAGCATCAGCGAAAGAATATTTTGCCACCTTTCAGGCAACGCGAATCAAGGCAGCCAAATTCTTACTTCTAGGGCCTGATGGTTGAACAAGATAAGCTCCCGCCAGAGTGAGCTAGGGTCCACCATGACTTTGAAGTCATCTTCCTGAAGAATGCCTCGGCAAAGACAACTGGCCACTGCTTTGTCACTTATCGACCAGTTGCCGCCAAAGTTCTCCTTCAAGAACTCTTTCAAAGCCATGGGATGTCTTTTTGATCGCCGAGTTGGCTCGCTCGGCACTACAGCCTTGCCCTTGGCCGCCGCTTTGGCAGCCCTCTTTTTGGCGGCCTCCTCGGCTTGTCTCCTGGCAGCCTCCTCGGCCCGTTTCCTTGAGACCTCATCCATCTGTGCTGATCTACCCGAGGCCGTCTCAAGCAGAGTCTCGATGTTGGGAGGGCAGACATCCCCAAACATCTCTTCCTCCTCTGTCTCATCGCCAAGAATCACCCTTCGACGGCGGAGGGGCTGATCCCCCACTTTGGGATGAGGCGCCAAAGGACCTGAGACAACTAGAGTTGGGCGAGCGGCTGTAGCAACTGCTGCTATAAGAGCGGCAGCAGAGATCGGAACTGCGGCGATGGGAGCAGCAGAAGAAGCGCCTTGCTGCAGTTTATGCACCTCGGAGGCAGGCAAGAGCTTCCGCCTTTTCCTCTCTTCTCTGGCTTTCCGCTCGGCCTCCCTCTTGGCGATGGCCCAACCGAGGATACACTGGGACATATCATTTTCACCAGCCATCGCAGCTGTAACAAGTGCAAATAAAGATAAGTTTTTGAAAACATAACAAATGAAATGCAATGCATGGGTAACAATCTATATTATCTCCTCTACTCCAATCCTAATGCTCACGTTCTACAGTTGCAGCGGCTTCGACAGTCGGAGCAACCCTAAGGATGGAGGGCCCTTGAAGTGCCTCCAGCAGCTGCTTGGACTCGAAAGGCCCCCCCTGTCGGGCTACGGCGTTCATCATTTTTTCAATATCGGCCTCATACATAGATTGGCCGAAAGCTTGGTCCTTCAAAACATGAGCCCCCGCCGATCGGCCCAAACTCACTCCGAAGCCGCCCTTTCTTCCCACCAAGAGATACCTTTTCCTGAAGCCCTTCATGGAGGTGGGAATGTTGATGAGCTTCTTTTTTGGTCGGCTCGTAAAGAAAAACTCCGACCTGTCGCTGCGGCACGAAACATAAAAGAAATGGGTGAAGAGGTCGAGGGTGGGGGCAGTCTCCTCCAATATACACAGGATCTTAAAGCACGCCACGGTCCTCCACCCATTCGGATGCAACTGATAAGGAGCGATGCCGTAGCCCTCCAATACAGTGATTTCGAACGCACCAAAGGGGAAGCGCATCCCAGCATCCAGGCTCCATAAGTGAAGAATGAACCACTCATTATTGTCTTCCCCAAATGGCCGCTCCGACACCGCCATAGAATTAGGGCAGGGCGCTACACAAACGTCGTCAGGGAAGCCATATTTGGCGGGGACCTCAGCTACCTCCTTGGCGGTCAGTCGGGAGCACAGCTCTACTGCTGGCTTGTCTTTATACACGTCCAAGAAACTCCTGTCTAATGCTTCGCCACTGCTAGAGACCATCTTTGGACAAAGAAAAAGGGGAAAATATGCAAATCCCTAACTCCTAAAAGGATGAATGCAGAGGAAAAATGAAAGACAAATAGAGGGTGAAAGCGAGGAGGAGGAGTTACTTACTTGGTAGAAAACACTTGGGAAATTTGAAGAGAAAGCAAAGGACGGTTCCTGAAATCTGGGATTCGAGAAAGCAATTTAGCAGAGCTTCGTCAGGGTTTGCAAAAAGTAAAGAAAGATCCTTCAGAAATTGCCCAATTTATAGGCCAAAGCTTCTGGAATATGCCAACTATCTCGCCACTAGAAGAATGCCACGTGTTAAAGGCATTATGGCGGTACGAAAAACGAAGTGTCACCCTCGGAGCACGCGCAGCATTAAATACAAACAGCTGTCCAGGAAGGCGTGTCTCTTGAGAAAAAATGCCTTATTCAAATTCAAAAATCCTGCCAACGAATGCCTTCGGATCGGGACAACTCAAAGCGGACTTCATCCGAACGGAACTTCAAAGGCAAATTCATGCCCGATCAGACCTGTTGAGGGGGGACAAGTGATAACCCAGCAAATATCATTTGCGCCAAGGCCCATCTAGTCGGCCCAATAGACTGGCAAGGCCCATGGCCCAACAGCAAAGAGTAGCAGGCACAAGCTCCTAGGCAGCGCACACGCTCGATCGGATGATGTGACCGCCAGTCCCATCGCCCATCTGACACAAGGCAGCGCCCATGCTTTCCACCTGCTCCTTGTCAATTTGTCGAATACCTACTCTGACTGCCAGTAATCACTCTCTAGGCACTCAAGTACCCCTCAACCCTCTCATATAAATAGCTCAGCCAACGATGGCTCCATGTATTGAATCTCTAGCATTCTATCTCTAAAAACATTTTCTCTCTTTAAGCTACTAACTTAGGTTTCGGAGTGCTCACGCCTGATCGGACCGGGCACTCTTTCTTGCAGGATTTTTCGCATCCGATCGGTCCAATCTCTCCTCTCCAAATAAAGACATTTCTAGATTTATCAATGGTTAATAGACTTAGATTTGGATTTAAGTATCTGGTTAACTGGTTAGTTAATGGTTAACCAGGTTTATATGTAATTTTATACATATATGGACATAAGAGTAATTTTTACATATAGCCATATTGTGCTATTATACTCTACTCTGCTCCCCTCTTGAAAATTCCTTATCTCATTCACCTAATTCCTCACTCTCACTCGCTTTCCAGCTTTCCTTGAGCCATGAACACCATTTCGTTGCACTTTTGCAGGTGTAATTGTTTCTCTTTTTTTTTTTCAATTTTTTTATCTTATTTGCTGCATTAAAGTAAAATAAATGCTTATTATCTTTGTAAATTTCTAATGCAAATCCTAATCATCTAATTATTAGGCTCAGCTGTATTTTTTTGTCAATTGATTGAACATATAACAGATGTAATATCCTCGTCAATTAATTTCTTATTATCCTTATTAATTTATGTTAAATTTGAATGACTTTTATTTTATATTTAAAACTTGGAGAATTTATATTTTAATTTGATGGATAGATAAAAATTTTTATATGAAGTTTAGAATAATCATAATTAAATATTTGTTTAATTTTTTTTAACGGTTAACCAATAATTAATGATTAACCAATTGCATTTAGTGGTTAATCGATTGTTAATGAATTATACATGAATTTTGATTTTAAAAAATCGATATTAATGGATTGCGTTTGAAAAATAGGTCATGGAATAGTTAACATTAGACTAGATTAACACTAAATAAGTAAAATTCTAATTTTTTTTTTCGTGAAGAACACAAATAGTAAGCAACAATAATTTTTATCAATTCAAATAACAACAGTAACATAAATATAGTATTCCTAATCTTTTAATTAAATTAGTCTTATTTTTAATATATGGTTTACCTCATATTTTTCACAAAATAATCTTTTCGTTATTGCCTTTGTTTTCATACTGTTTACCATAAAACTTTACTATCTAAAAAATTAAAAAATATATATCAATTAAAATAATTGATGTATTTTTTTCTTATTTTTAAATAATTAAAGTCTAAAAAGGGTAACGATTTTCTACGCGAATGCGCACCGTTCATTAACAAGTTAAAAAAATTTAAGATTGACTTCTTTGGTTTGTATTTTCATTTTGCATGAATAAAAAAATGAAGGTAACTTTTTAAAACCCGAAGAACAATTACCAGCTGTCCGTAGTTTAAAGCCCAATGGCATTTACCAGCTGTTAGTAAAGCCTTTATTTTTTCTACAAATTTGGGCCTTCTTTTATCTCACGGTCCATCATATCCACAACGACATGAACTTTTCATACTGTTCATCTTCCTTCAAAAAGAAGGCACACCCTGGAGTTTGTACGGCAGTATTGTGCCATAACCACTTAGAATCCTTTTATTTGGATCAAACATTAAACTTTCAATCAACATATTATGTAATACCCTTAAATAAGGGTGATCCGAATAGTGTGGATAAATAATCCGACATTTGGGCATATAAATTAAATTAAAAATTTATTTATAAGGGAGTATATAAAGCGCTAAAAGTTTATAATATTCTTGAATAAGATAAAAGTAACAATAATAAATACATTAGAATTTTCATGGAATAAAAGATATGTGTGAAAGAATTTAAAATCAATGGATTCAATTAGATGGAATTATTATAAGAGAATGATGTAAGAGTAATAAGGTGGGCTAAAGTGAATTAAAGAGAGGGACTAAAGGGAATTTTGGCATAAAAAAAACTCCAGCAAAACTACGTCATTTTGCCTCCTTTCTTTCTTTCTTTTCCTCTCTTATTTTCTTTTCTTCTCTTCTTCCCTATATCATTCCCGATTTTCCCTGGGGTTTCTAGCCATCCCGCTGTCGTCGTCCCCTCTCTAGCCGCTGCCGATGCTGACCTTTCTCTTTTTTCTTCCTTCTTTCTTTTCTTTTGGTCGGGTTTGCGTGGAGGGACAGCAGTTTGGCTGCATTTCCCTACTTGACGGCCCAGTCCGTCAACCTTTCTCCTACCGCCGTCCAATAGAGCTGCACTGCTCCTTTCTGCTGTGAACGGTAGCTGAAAGGTGAAGTTCTAGCTGCCTGAGCTTAAAAAAAAAAGAGGTGAGAAGAATGCGAAATTTGGGTTAGGATTTGAAAATCCATATTAGGAATTTGGTGTTCAAATCTTAGGATAAGTTAATTTCTCATTTCAAGTTAATATAAATCAATTTAATTTACATTATTATTGTATTTTATTGAGTTTATGGTTGAAATGGTGCATGTATGGTGAAGCAGAAGAGGAAAACGTGAAGAGTAAAGGGAAAGGAAAAGAAGTGGAGGCCTAAACTTATTTTTGTGGAGTTAATTGGAACAAATTGAAGTTGATTTTGCTGCCCATTGAGGTTCGCAACCACTAAATTTACTTTTCTTTAACTGTTTTTGTCTATTTTTGTTTATATTTAAAGTAGAAAAATGTTGGCGTAAAGTAAAATTGTTAGAAACAATTTTGGAATTGAATGATTTATGTGTGAATTAGCCTATTAACGTAATTTGATAGTAAAATAAAAGAGAATAATAATAATACAAGTATATGATGGTTTCTTTTTAGAATGTGAACTCTTTTAAATTGTAGGTTGATTTGTTTATTCCTCGATGAATTAATGTGTAAATATTGACAATTATGTATGATTGTATATGCGATGAGATTATGGAAATGAAAAAAAATGAGTATGTGTTATTTGTTTAATTTATAAGAATGAAATAATTAAGGCCAAATAAAGAAAGTGTAATATGGAAATAAGGATATGGTATGCATTGGTTTGATATGAAAGATAAAATGCAGAAGTTGAGAATTTAAAATTGATTTAATATGATTATAAATGTGTAAAATATTATGAATACCGCAATTGGAAATAAAGAAAGAAAGGAAAAATACTGATGCCTTTAGTAAACGATAAGAAACATGGGTAAGATATAATTGGCCGGCTATAGGAATAAAAACTTTATTCGGTGTGTTGGATGGATTATGAAAATTTAGTTTGGTATGTTGGATGAAAATTCGATTGGTGTGTTGGGTGGAGTATTAGGTTAATAGCGATTTGTACTGTAGGTTATTGAGAACCCGCAGAAAGGGATTGTAACACCCCGATACCCCCAAGAGGATATAGGAGCGCTACACACAAACTATTCAAATTATTATCTTATAAGATTATCTTAGCCATATCACATTAATCAAATTAATAAACGTACTATTATTATTTCTTTTTATGCCCTTATTATTAATATTGCTTGATTACTTAAACAATGAATATACTTTCCATAATAAGTCATACATATACATGTTTACATTATAGTCACATTGCACAATTACAATATCCTTTATATGTTCACTATACTGTTCATTATATATATATATATATATATATATATCAAAAACAAAAAGACTTCAAGCTTCAATCCTAGTGGCTTATAGATGGTGACTCAATGCTAGCACTTACAAAAACTCAAGAACCTACACGGAAAAACACCCGTGCTGTGCGAAAGCTTAGTGGGGAGGAAACAATGCAATAGACTTCTTACAAAGTCACAATAATCATAAAATCATATGCCAAAATCAATGTCACACAATAACATTCATTATAAATCATACACTCATATACTAGTTGATAACTTCAATATAGTACTTAGTTTTGATGGTGTTTTCATATGATTTTTTGGGTGTTTAGTTGTGTTTTTGTGTCTTGTTCTGTTTCCTTTAGGTTAATTTCACTAATCTTAGTTAAATAGGAATTTTGATGCATTATAGATAGTTTTTGATGGAATTTGATTTGTATTTGCAGGTGTGGTTCTAGGTACCTCACGGTCACAATGAAACTCATTGTGACCGTGACATAAAGAGAAGTTGAAGACAGAAGCAGACTTAGAGGGGTCACGGTCACAATGGATTTCATTGTGACCGTGACATAGCAAACGTTTGGACAGAATGCAAGTATTAAGCATGTCACGGTGGTAATCAATTTCATTGTCACCGTGACATAAAAATCATTAAGGCAGAATCAGAGCAGCACGTACCTCACGGTGACAATGAAATTCATTGTCACTGTAACATAAGTTTTTCTTGGACAGAAGCAAAAATTGAAGACCTCACGGTGACAATGAAATTCATTATCACCGTGACCCCTCTCCTGTGCGCAAAGGCAATTTTACGATCTCGATACCTCACGGTGACAATGAATTTCATTGTCACCTTGACCACTCTGAGACTATAAAAACGCACTTTTCTGTTTGGTTAGGG
Source organism: Excoecaria cochinchinensis (assembly GCA_947683425.1). Lineage (NCBI taxonomy): Eukaryota > Viridiplantae > Streptophyta > Magnoliopsida > Malpighiales > Euphorbiaceae > Excoecaria > Excoecaria cochinchinensis. The sequence goes on from CANTUQ010000058.1 coordinate 1,443,780, forward strand.
TTCCGAATTTTTTTAGTTAGTTTTTGATTTTAGTTTGGCGGCTGAGATTTTCTGAGTTATTCTTCTGTTCTAAACTTCAGTTTTCAATCTTGTTTTGAGTTTTCAATTCGATAATTGAGAGTAATTTTCATTAGATACATAGTTTAATTTCCAGAAATTGTTATTTTTAGTTTTCTAGAATTTTAGTTTATTTCTCCATTGAAGATCTAAAGAAGAAAACTGAAGAACGTGGGATTCAACCGGGATTTCTACCTCAATGAATTTCAAGGTTTATTCTTTCCTTTATTCTTTTGATTTTGTAATGGATCGTGAGTAGTCTTTTAGTTGTTTAGGGGATCTCTGAATCTCCTACCTATGATCTGAATAATGGATAATTTTTGAGTTTATATATGAATGAATGGTTTATTTCACTTTTACATATTGTCAATTTATGGGATTTATTTTCTCAGTTCAATTTTCCAGTTTTGATGAATGATTTATTTCATGTATCTCTTTTGGTTATTGAATTTGTTAATTGAATGCCATGAATATTTTATTCTCAGATTTTCTATCGTGTTTGCTGTATCATTTGGACTGCTCCGGAAGGGAATCTAGATGTGCATGTTTTCATGGTTCAAGATTGGAGTGATGAGTGAAATAATTAGGTTTTGGGTTGTTTGGCTCCGGAATGGGAAAGCAAACCGAACCTAGGATTTTAGACCCGTGATTAGGCTAGTTGTATGACTTGCTCCGGAATGGGACGTTATGCAATTAGAATAGCTTGCTCCGGAATGGGACGCTTGGGTTAAGAGGGTTATCCCGATTTCTTTCATATAAAATTCTTAGATTAATTTTGTTCATATTTGGGTATGGGGTGGATGAGTGAACCTGAACAACACTTTTCTATATTGAGATTTTTGCTTGTTATCATTTTTTTTCTTTGCTAGTTTTTACTGTCATCTTAATTTGTTTTTGCTTTGTTAACTCGTTATAGTTGATTAATTTATTTGTTCTAGTAGTCATAATTAAATCAATTCAACAACTGGGAATTCTTTAGCATACATCTAAGTGTCATAACTTGCATACTCAGTCCCTTGGGTATGATAACTCGGAGTCTTAAAAATACTCCATTATATTACTTGCCGACTCAGTACACTTGCTGAGGTCGCGTCAAGTTTTTGGCGCCGTTGCCGGGGACTGGCGTTATTTGTGAGTTTTGATTTTTATTTGTGTGTGTTTATATTTTTCTTATTTTAGTTTTTATTTTATTATTCTTTTCAGGTAGCTGTGGTGCATGAGCAGATTGAGACAGGAACCAATAGCACCATACGACCTTGAAATCGAGAGGACCTTGCATCAACGAAGGAGAGCCAACAGAAATAATAACATGGAAGATAATCCTCCGATTGGTGAGTTACCTCCCAAGAATGAACAAGTGCCGAGGGCACAAGATGAAAATGTGGGGAATTATAGAGAAGAGGTCCCGAGGCAGAGGACAATAAGGGATTATGCAGTACCAAGATGGAATGAGGATAATCGGATGATTGTGCTGCCAAGGGGAGTGTAGTTTGAGCTTAAACCAGCAACCATCAATATGGTACCAGAGGAATCAATTTACGAGTTCAAAAGTGGAAGATCCCGCACAGCACTTAGACATATTCTTAGAGGTCAGTGATACGGTTCAGATTCCTGGAGTGCCATCTGACTCGGTAAGATTAAAGTTGTTCCCTTTCACATTGATTAGAAAAGCACGTGAATGGTTGCAAATGCTACCTAGACAGTCGATTAGATCATGGGACCAGTTACAGGAGAGATTTTTGATGAGATTCTTCCCTCCGACAAAGACTGCGAACATTCGTAACAATATATTGGGTTTTAGTCAAATGAGTGAGGAGCCGTTTCATGAAGCCTGGGAAAGGTTTAGAAGGCTGTTGAGAAGCTGTCCACACCATGAAATAGCCATATACCACCTGATGACAACATTTTATTCTGGGGTTACACCACAGACAAGATCTTTATTGGATGCTTCATCAGGAGGGTCATTCATGAATAGACTACCAGAGGAAGCTTTTCATCTGTTAGATGAAATGGCGGCGAATGATGCTCAATGGTCTAATCCTAGATCAGTTTTGAAAAGACAAGGGATACACATTGTGGATGAGGTGTCGATGTTGAAGGCACAGATTGAGTCCATGAGGAAGGAGATGAGTAGTCTGAAAGTGCAGAATGTAGCTTATGTGGCTCAAGAGAGTGGATGGTATGAAAGTGGGCAATTTGGTCAAGAGAGTGGGGGTAATGGGAGATATAAATGCCATAGGAGATTACAGAAGGAATGACCCCTACAGCAACACATATAATCCGGGCTGGAGAAATCATCCAAACTTCTCTTGGAAGGATGGAAATCCAAATGCTTCATCCTCTCAACCACAGGTTAGACCTCCCTTTAACAAAGACACTCATCAGAACCAAGGGCAGCCGTATCCACAACCATATCCACCCCATCACAACCAAGGGCAACAATACCACCCACCGGGATACCAACCGAGGCCACCTGTGCAAGAAAAGAAGGCAAATCTGGAAGACATGTTGGTTACTTTTATAAACAGTCAACAACAGTTTGTAAATAGCCAGCAGCAGTTCATGGCTAATCAAGAGTCAAGGTAGAAATCTCAAGAGCAGTGGAACCAGAACCAAGATGCTTCCATGAGGAATTTAGAGACTCAAGTGGGACCGCTGGCAAATTCCATGTCTCAAAGACAACTGGGAACATTTCCTTCGAATGTGGACCGGAATCCGAAAGAGGAAGCTAAAGCAATCACACTGAGAAGTGGTAAGAAGTGGTACCGAGAGAAGACCAAGGTAAAAATTCTTCATCATCAGAAAAGGAGGAGCCGACACGGACGGTAAGTAACTCTAACTCTAGGGTAGAAGTTAATAAAATTGCTCTTAAAAGTGATAAGGGTAAAAGTTTAGTGAATCCGAGGGTAGAGGATCTTGATATAAATAGACTGCCATTTCCTGTTGTGGCTAGACAGGAAAAGAAAAATGAGCACATGGCTAGGTTTCTAGAGATGTTTAAGAAACTGCACATTAATTTACCATTTGCTGAAACTTTAGCTCATATGCCTAACTATGCTAAATTTATGAAAAAATTATGTTCTAATAAAAAGAAATTAGAAGGGCATGGAACTGTACAACTTACAGAAAATTGCAGTGCTATAATTATGAACAAGATTCCTGAGAAATTGGAAGATCCAGGTAGCTTTACTTTACCCTGTGCTATTGGTGAAGATTTTTATGGTAATGCCTTATGTGATTTGGGTGCCAGCATCAATTTGATGCCTTATTCTATTTGCAGGAAGATTAATCTTGGGGACCTCAGGGAGACAGGAATGAGACTCCAACTTGCAGATAGGTCAGTGAGGCGGCCCAAAGGAGTGATAGAAGATCTGTTAGTGAAGGTGGGGAAATTCATCTTCCCAGTGGATTTTGTGGTGATGGAGATGGAAGAGGATAGGAAGGTGCCACTGATAGTGGGGAGGCCGTTTTTAAACACAGCAAAGGCATTGATCGATGTTCATGGTCAAACGGTCACCCTACGGTTCAATAATGAGGAGTTGGTAGTGGATATGAACAAGGCTCAAAAGTATCCATCTGGGGATATGGAGGAGTCTATTTATTTTGTAGATGTAATAGACGAGTGTGTGGAAGAAGTGCAGGAAAGAGTGATTGGAACTGATCCAGAAAATTTGTGTTTGTTACATTCAGTGGAAGGAGAAGAAGTGGAAGAAGAGATGAGGGGAGAAGCAATAGAAGATGTGGAGATAGAAGATGGAAAGGATGAATCACAAAATGAAGAGTTTAACCCTAAAAAGGGGGATGTAAATTCTGAACTTAAACCCCTCCCCTCTCATTTGAAATATGTGTTTTTAGAGAAAGATTAGAAACCAGTAATCATATCTTCTTTGTTGTCAGGTGATGAAGAAAAGCTGTTGCTAGAGGTGCTGAAAAAGCACAAGGGAGCCATTGGATGGGAAACCTCAGATTTGAAGGGGATTGACCCAAGTTACTGCACACACATGATCCCAATGGAGGAGAAATGCAAGCCGGTAGCTCAGCCTCAGAGAAGACTCAACCCAGCCATGCAAGAGGTAGTAAAGAAGGAGGTACTCAAATTCCTTGATGCAGGTATAATCTACCCTATTTCTGATAGTAAATGGGTTAGCCCAGTGCAGTGTGTGCCTAAAAAAGGGGGGATGACAGTGGTAAAGAATGAATTGAATGAACTGATTCCAACTCGTACAGTTATGGGTTGGAGAGTCTGTATTGATTATAGAAGGTTGAATATTGCCACTAGAAAAGACCATTTTCCTTTGCCGTTTATTGATCAGATGCTAGAGAGGTTAGCAGGTAATAGGTTCTATTGTTTTTTAGATGGGAATTTGGGATATTTGCAGATTCCTATAGCCCCTGAGGATCAAGAGAAAACGACCTTTACCTGCCCATATGGCATATTTGCATATAGAAGAATGCCCTTTGGGTTATGTAATGTACCGGCTACATTTCAGCGGTGTATGATGGCTATTTTCCATGATTTTACAGAGAAATTTATGGAGGTATTCATGGATGATTTCACTATATATGGGGCTGATTTTATGAGCTGTCTAAAGCATCTTGATTTAGTATTAGGGAGGTGTGAAACGACTAACCTAGTTTTAAATTGGGAAAAATGCCATTTTATGGTGAGAGAGGGCATTGTGTTAGGGCATAAAATTTCAGAGAGAGGGATAGAAGTGGATAAGGCAAAAGTTGAAGTAATAGAGAAGTTACCGCCTCCGACGAGTGTTAAGGGCATAAGAAGTTTTTTAGGACATGCAGGGTTTTACCGGCGTTTTATTAAAGATTTTTCAAAATTGCTAAACCCTTGTCTAATTTACTCATGAAAGATGCTGTTTTTAATTTTGATAGTGAATGCTTGCTAGCTTTTGAAACGTTAAAGCAATGGCTTATTTCAGCTCCGGTGATTATATCTCTGGATTGGACTATGCCGTTTGAACTAATGTGTGATGCTAGTGATTATGCAGTGGAAGCGGTACTGGGACAGCGTCGGGATAAGATATTCTGTGCAATTTATTATGCTAGTCACACTTTGACAGGAGCACAGGTTAATTACACCACCACAGAGAAAGAACTTCTTGCAATTGTGTATGCGTTTGAGAAGTTCAGGCCATATTTGCTGGGTGCAAAAGTTGTGGTGTGGTCGGACCATGCAGCTTTGAGGCATTTGTTTGCCAAGAAGGAATCCAAACCAAGGCTGATTCGTTGGGTGCTGCTATTGCAAGAGTTCGATTTAGAAATTAAGGATAAGAAGGGTGCTGAAAACTTCGTGGCAGACCATTTGTCAAGAATGGAAAATGACCATGTTGAAAAGGGGGAAATTTTAGATTTATTTCCTGACGAACACATTTGTGCTTTATTTGCTTGTGACACTTCAGTTCCTTGGTTTGCTAACATAGCAAATTTTCTTGCAGGAGGTTTTATGCCTAAAGATTTTACTTGGCAGCAAAAGAAGAAACTGCGAGCAGATGCAAGACAATACATTTGGGATGACCCCTACCTTTTTCGATTATGTGCTGATCAAGTTTTAAGAAAGTGCATCTCAGATGAGGAGATGGGTGCAATCATCACAGCTTGTCACGGTGGAGAAGCTGGTGGACATCATGGGCCTAATAGAACGGTAATGAAAATTTTGTCTTCTGGTTTCTATTGGCCCACAATGTTTAGAGATGTTCAATTTATGTGAAAACTTATGATAGATGCCAGAGGGTAGGAAATATATCTAAGCGAGATGAGATGCCTCTGACAAACATGCTTGAGGTAGAACTATTTGATGTATGGAGAATAGATTTTATGGGACCTTTTCCGGTTTTGTACGGGTTTGAATATATTCTAGTGGCAGTGGATTATGTGAGTAAATGGGTCGAAGCTATAGCCACTAGAACTAGTGATGCTAAGATTGTTTTAGAATTTTTGAGGAGAAACATATTCACTTGGTATGGAGCCCCTAGAGCCATTATAAGCGATGGTGGTAAACATTTTGTGAACCACCAATTTAAGGCTTTATTAAAGAAATTTGGCGTTAGGCATAAGGTCACAACCCCTTATCATGCTCAGGCTAATAGTCAAGTTGAAGTGTCTAACAGGGAGTTAAAGGCCATCTTAGAAAAAATGGTCAATTCATCTAGAAAAGATTGGTACCTTAAGTTAGATGATGCTCTAAGGGCCTATACTACAGCATTGAAGTCACCGATAGGAATGTCCCCTTTTAGGTTGGTTTATGAGAAGTTCTATCACCTCCCAGTGGAATTAGAGCATAAAGCTTATTGGGCTACCAAATTTCTAAATTTTGATCTTGAGAATGCAGGCAAGTGTAGGTCTTTGCAGCTAAATGAGCTAGACGAGCATCGATTTTGGGCCTATGATCATGCCATGAGATACAAAGAAAATACCAAGAAGTGGCATGATCGAAAGCTGGTCAGAAAGGAAATTACACCTGGAATGCGAGTGCTTCTTTATGATAGTAGGCTGCGGTTGTTTCCTGGTAAGTTGAAATCGAGATGGAAGGGACCCTATGAAGTAGTGGTAGTTGATAAGTTTGGCGTGGTGACATTGAAGCACCCGCAGTTTGAGAATGAATTCAAGGTGAATGGACATCGTGTGAAGCCGTATTTTGAATCTACATTTGATAGTGCTTCCAAGATTGTCACTCTTGCAGATCCTTGACGGTTTTTAAAAAGTCCAGCTGCGGACTTGTCAAATGCAGAACTACTTCTTGTCTTTGTTTCTTTTTATCGTTTAATGGTATTTTTTTTTTCTTTAGGAAGTTAATCTTGTTTCGTTTTGTAAATTTTATGTTCAGAAGAGAAATTATGTTTTGTTGGAGAATTTTCAAAGTAGTAGTAGTTAGAAATTTTGAGAGATTGATGATATTTTGGCAAGTGTGCAGGTGGTCACGGTGACAAGGAATTCATTGTGACCGTGACCAACAGAAGTTACATTCTGGAATCTGGTTGGTGCACATGTCACGGTGACAATGAATTTCATTGTGACCGTGACCATCGGGTAAGTAACTTTCTGTTTTGAGGTGTGCACATGTCACGGTGACAATGAAATTCATTGTCACCGTGAGGTAGAGTAAGTTACATTCTGTTTTCAAACTGGGTTATGTCACGGTGACAATGAAACTCATTGTGACCGTGACATAATGCACATTCAATTCTGTTTTCAAATTGGGTTATGTCACGGTGACAATGAAACTCATTGTGACCGTTACATAAGGAGCATTCGATTCTGTTTCCAACATGGGTTATGTCACGGTGCCAATGAAACTCATTGTCACCGTGACCCCATGGCGGTTCAATTCTGGATTGCAATTTTTGGGTATGTCACGGTCACAATGAAACTTATTGTGACCGTGACCCCGCGAAAAGAACTTTTAAAATCTCAGTTTTCCATTTGTTATTTCTCACTTTCCCACACCTCATTCACTCTCACCGTGCACTATTTGATCTTCTGTGCATTCTTTGTGTTTCTTTTCTATCGTTTAGACCACTATTCCGGATAATCTACAACAAGTAAGTATTTTTCTCTTCCTTTTTAATTTTATTTCAGTTTATTTATTTTTATTTTTCTCCTCCCTTCATTCCCTGTTCCTCTTGATCTCCATGGCAGTGATTCTTGCGATCCCTGTGCCGATGCTTTTGTTTTTCTTCTTTGATAGTTTTCAACTCTTGCTGTGCATCCCTTCAATTCTTACTTCCCCGCTTTAAATTTTTATCTTTATTGTGAACGAGAATGGGTGGGAAGTAGCAGTTTAGGGTTTTATTTGCATTCAATGTCGGTTGATGATTTTGCTCGATTGTGGGATTGGTTTTGAATTTTAACTTTCTATAGTTATCTGTCCTGCTCTTTCACTTTGCTAATTGAGCAAATTGGGGGTTAGTTTTTGCCTATGGGTTATATTTCCAGGGAGTTGAAGAAGTGCACACCATGTGTTTGCTAATTTGTCTTAATGAACAATATTACAGTTTTTTTTGCGTGTTGAAACTATTTAGAATGCTGGGACTTATTTCCCATATCGTTTGCTTCTGCCTAATTGCTGTTATTGCACATTCTTAACCTCCTTGTGGGTTCACATTCATTGGTGAATTGCATATCGTTTTACGCTGATTGGGGAGCAGATATTGGGTTGATGCTATACGTTGGGGTTATTGCTTATTCACTATTTGCTTGTCTTGATGAGTAAATTTACAGCATTGTTGTTTACACTTATATTGATATTGATTGTGGACAAATGTTTTTTTTTTACAGTGGCTCCAAAACGGAAAAGCTCTGCTCTAGCTTTTAGCTCTGGCAGCCAACCCCCCAGCGCAGATTCCGTGGACATTTCTAAGGTTCCAGCCTGGGTTCCAAGTGCTAAAAAGGTTCTGTATGCTCGATTCACCAAGTGCTCGTTCATCCCAACGAGCTATTTGGATTTTGGACTACTGGAGAAACTTGGCATAAAAAATGAAGTCCAGCAGCTTATCGCCAACATTGGCTGGGAGCGGGTTTTCATGCTCAATGAGAAAGTCTATCCTACCTTGATAAGAGATTTTGTGTCCACTATCACTTGTAGACCAGGCCGAGACCTCATCACCGATCCAGGTTCTGTTTCATTTTTCTTGGACACTATAAAGTATAACCTCACTTTCCATGAATTTTTAGAATATTTTGGCTTTCCACACCTGGTGCCGGATTGTTATGATGATTACTCTAAAGAAGGTGCGTGGGCGATCATTCGTTACACTGTGACTGCCACACAGTATGTCTCAGGCAAAACGAAGGCGCATCATTTGCACAGCCATGTTCTGCGGATCCTCCATCAATTTTTTTCATTATCTTTGTTAAGCCATGCAGATTCAGCGGGCCAAGTAAACTTACCGGAAGCCCTGTTTCTCTCGTACATGATCCAGGGTGTCCGAATAAATGGCGCCACTCATTTCTGGCACAAATTGGAGGAGATGCAATGGAAACCGAAAAAGGTGACAAAAATCGCACTTGGTGGATTTATCACCGCCATAGCTAAGCACGTCCGCCACCCATTGAAAAAGTACAAATCATTGCCTTCCATTGCCACAATTGATCAGAAGATGCTTACAAATATGAAGGTCATAGTGAAGGATGTGACAATGGCTGATGGCTTTCGGTTGTCCACTTGTGATGAGTATTTGCACGGCATCGAGCGCGGTCTGGGAGGCTTGCCACGCGACAATGAGGAGGATCTTGAGGCACTAGCTCCCCCAGCCCCTGAGCACCAGCAGTTTTCTTCTGCGCATTATGACGCGATTATGGAGCGGATTGATACCATAGCTGTATCGGTGGACACCATCTCAATGTCTCAGGCAGACATTCAGTCCCAGATGGACCAGCTGATCCACGGATTTTCCGCCTGGTCTGCGCGGTTTGATGCCCATTTCCCACCGCCACCACCACCACCACCACCAGAACAGTGATCAGGAGACTTCTTATCTTTTGTTTTGATTTTTTTGTTTATTTTATTTTTATTTTTCTTTTTGATATGTAATATTCTTATTTGCTGGGGACACAAGTTTTTGTGTGGGGGGTAGGAGAAATTAACTTCATATATATATGTAATTAACAGCCGTTGATGTATGATGCATGTTTATTCCTGTTTTATTTTCTTTGTACTTTATTATTGTTGCCTAAATATCTTTATCTTAGCTTGGCTTAACCTCAGTTATTCCTGTTATGAATGTTTTGAACTTTAATTGGAGAATGGTCTATCTTAAAAAAATGATCTTGGCAAATGAGTAGTTGGAAGTTTTAGAAGCAAATTAAATCTCAATCAGTCATATATCTTGTGATTTCCAATCTTTTATGCACTAGAGGCTTGTTTAGAAAAATTTGAAAACTCCAATGCGTAAAAGCTTTTAAGTGAAAAAAATGTTAGGATAGTTAGAACCTTCCTCATCACCCTTCGAAACATGATAACAACTTAAACAAGTTGAGGACATGATTAAGGCAATTTGTTTCTTTGATAACCACTTTTAAATAGCTTTAGACCTACCTGTTTATGTTATGACCATTGCTAGCCCAGTTGAGCCAATTTCGTATGCTAAAAGCGTACTACGCAATTTTCTTGTTACACTCTTAATTTACCATTTAGCCTAAATGCCTTTGCCTACCCTTTTCTAAGAATTGGCCACTCTAGGATTGGGTTGGAATATCATTGAAAGTTGAATAAGGGTATCTATTGTTGAAATAGTGGAAGTGTGAGAAGAATTGTTGAATTTTGTGGGTATTATTTAGTATGGTGTTAAACTTTCCCTTATTAGAAAAAAAAATGGGCATAAGAAAATCTAGACTTTGGGTACCCTAGTTGAAAAAAGAAAATATATATATATATATATATATATATATAAGAAAAAAAAAGATCATGAAAAAAAAGAGAAAAAAAAAAGGGAGAAAAGAAAAGGAAAAGAAGTTGATTGATTATTGTTAATCTTGGAGTTAGTTGATTATAGAAAAATTCAAGTGTGGGGTACCCTTAATTAGAAGAAGACGTATTCATATTCATGGATATTTGGGTTTAAAAGAGAAATTCCTTAGGAAAGCTCATCACTTTGTTTTCTTGAGGTTTAATGCATATCATAATTGGGGAAGTTAGACGACATTGGAAATTATGGGTGAATTGAAGGTAGGACGTGGACAATCTTGTTCAGTTTTGGGTAGTTGAAATTTTAGGTAGAGTGGCTAATTCTTTGTTTGAATTCTTTAACTTTTCTTGTTAGCCAATACCGTAACCTAACATTACGACCCTGGAATAAGTCCTTTTGATCATGTTCTTGATTTGAGTTGTTTAAGTGGAGATGACCCTTGTGGTTCCGGTGCTAAAGGAGAGGCGTATTATTATCCTGAGTTTTAAGTGCGAAACCTATATGCAAATTCATTTGCATATTTAATTTCTTTGCTCAATTGCTGGAATGTATTGGTTATTTTGTTTTGAAAAAAGAAAATTGGTTTTGAGCCTAGCACACACACATGTGAAATTATTTGATATAAATTGATTTGAGGAATTGTAACTAAGACCCTTCTGCTTGGCGCTCAGACTATTGTTAAGTTTTCGTATTCTGAGTTAGAGTTTGAAATTTCAGGAATGTGGATAGTTCATTTACTCGAGGACGAGCAAAGTCTAAGTGTGGGGTATTTTGATAACTTCAATATAGTACTTAGTTTTGATGGTGTTTTCATATGATTTTTTGGGTGTTTAGTTGTGTTTTTGTGTCTTGTTCTGTTTTCTTTAGGTTAATTTCACTAATCTTAGTTAAATTGGAATTTTGATGCATTATAGATAGTTTTTGATGGAATTTGATTTGTATTTGCAGGTGTGGTTCTAGGTACCTCACGGTCACAATGAAACTCATTGTGACCGTGACATAAAGAGAAGTTGAAGACAGGAGCAGACTTAGAGGGGTCACGGTCACAATGGATTTTATTGTGGCCGTGACACAGCAAACGTTTGGACAGAATGCAAGTATTAAGCATGTCACGGTGGCAATCAATTTCATTATCACTGTGACATAAAAATCATTAAGGCAGAATCAGAGCAGCACGTACCTCACGGTGACAATGAAATTCATTATCACCATGACATAAGTTTTTCCTGGACAGAAGAAAAAATTGAAGACCTCACGGTGACAATGAAATTCATTGTCACCGTGACCCCTCTCCTGTGCACAAAGGCAATTTTACGATCTCGATACCTCACGGTGACAATGAATTTCATTGTCACCGTGACCACTCTGAGACTATAAAAACGCACTTTTCTGTTTGGTTAGGGTTCCGAATTTTTTTAGTTAGTTTTTGATTTTAGTTTGGCGGCTGAGATTTTCTGAGTTATTCTTTTGTTCTAAACTTCAGTTTTCAATCTTGTTTTGAGTTTTCAATTCGATAATTGAGAGTAATTTTCATTAGATACATAGTTTAATTTCCAGAGATTGTTATTTTTAGTTTTCCAGAATTTTAGTTTATTTCTCCATTGAAGATCTAAAGAAGAAAACTGAAGAACGTGGGATTCAACCGGGATTTCTACCTCAATGAATTTCAGGGTTTATTCTTTCCTTTATTCTTTTAATTTCGTAATGGATCGTGAGTAGTCTTTTAGTTGTTTAGGGGATCTCTGAATCTCCTACCTATGATCTGAATAATGGATAATTTTTGAGTTTATATATGAATGAATGGTTTATTTCACTTTTACATATTGTCAATTTATGAGATTTATTTTCTCAGTTCAATTTTCCAGTTTTAATGAATGATTTATTTCATGTATCTCTTTTTGTTATTGAATTTGTTAATTGAATGCCATGAATATTTTATTCTCAGATTTTCTATCGTGTTTGCTGTATCATTTGGACTGCTCCGGAAGGGAATCTAGATGTGCATGTTTTCATGGTTCAAGATTGGAGTGATGAGTGAAATAATTAGGTTTTGGGTTGTTTGGCTCCGGAATGGGAAAGCAAACCGAACCTAGGATTTTAGACCCGTGATTAGGCTAGTTGTATGACTTGCTCCGGAATGGGACGTTATGCAATTAGAATAGCTTGCTCCGGAATGGGACGCTTGGGTTAAGAGGGTTATCCCGATTTCTTTCATATAAAATTCTTAGATTAATTTTGTTTATATTTGGGTATGGGGTGGATGAGTGAACCTGAACAACACTTTTCTATATTGAGATTTTTGCTTGTTATCATTTTTTTTCTTTGCTAGTTTTTACTGTCATCTTAATTTGTTTTTGCTTTGTTAACTCGTTATAGTTGATTAATTTATTTGTTCTAGTAGTCATAATTAAATCAATTCAACAACTGGGAATTCTTTAGCATACATCTAAGTGTTATAACTTGCATACTCAGTACACTTGCTGAGGTCGCGTCACTAGCATTTCCAAGGATCACCAAGTCATTTATACAATGTTCAATAATCACTTGTCACAATTATACAATATTTCACTTTAATCACTTAAATTCTTATTAATAATGGATAACGGGAACAATCACTAGATACTGACGAGCAATATCGAATACTGGGAGGCGTAAGTCTCGAATCACTAGGATACCATAGCACCAACAATGGCATATGCTTGATGAACATGTAATAATTAACTATGACAAGTCAATGTTGTTAATGAGTAAAGAATACAACAAGTCAATTTACTTGTAGTTTTACTTGGGAAATACGAGATAATATTCATTCATACTTCATTAATTTATTATTACTCTTAACCCTATTCACTTATGTTTCTAAGTGGTAACCATTCATATATTCATTACATGTTGGACAAGCGTCAGGAACTTTCGGTGAAGTTTTGGGAAGGAAAAGTACAATTTAAGCTGAAAATTGAGGTCATATGGTGGTCAGACATTCTTACTTGCCATGTGGGGCGATGAAAATAGCTTTTTAAGTGGTAGAATGCTTTTAAAAGGCGGTGAGGAATTCCTTACCACCATGTAAGCCCATTCTGCCTCACAAAGCATAGGGTAGATTCCAGACAATTTTAGGTCCAAACTTGTACTGGATTTTTCACCTATCTAAAGACATTTCTAGGCAAAACTTCCTTCTTGAAATTTGTTCCCTTATGTATTAGATTTCCATAGGTAGCCAAATTAGGTCATTTAGACATTTACAGAAAGAGATATCTACAAAAAACTACAAATTGCTCTGGTTGATGGGGTAGCTACCAACACTGCACTATAACCCAGAAATGAGTGGTCTTAAAGGTGAAATCAAGTTCTAGCATCTCATAAGATTGGAATCATCCCAATTGGAGCTGTAGTGTATTTCTAGTTTATGCTATAATTGAAATCATCCCAATTGGAGCTCTCTAACTCTAGTTATAGGCAAAACAATCACTAGATGTCAAAAGGGACCTATACCAGAATTCACCCTACAAGCTCATCTTTACAATTTCCTTCCTTAATTACCACTTAATTTACATTTACAGGCATTTTACACAACACTACCATATTTCCAACCATCAAACTCAAGCACAACAATAACACAAACATGCAAACAAACACTCCCATACCTCTTGATGAAGCTTGATCTCCTTTTTCCTTGCTCAAACCTTGCCTTTCCCTTTATCTCTCACCTTATCCTCAGCTATCAACGCAAAACCATCAAAAAATCATACTCAATCTATTACACAAAGCTTATAAATACATGCAAAAAGAAATAGAGAAGAAGAAGATGGCTATATAAGCTCAAAACCATATCTTCCTTACCTTGCCAAGCTTCTCGTCTCTCACGTGATTAATCTCCAACCCAAGAGCAGAATTTTAAAACTTAACCAAATGGAAAATAACAAATTAAACTTGGTATTTATAGCTGAAGATGGCCGGCCAAAAGGAGTTCAACAAGGCAGATTTTTTTAACTCTTTTATATACATTCTTGTCTTACTTTAAAGGTGTTAATCTCCTATTGGTCTAATTCTTTAAGTCATTGGTTAATTTTCCTTTAGTCCTTACCTTTAATTCTTACTTCCACATGCATAAATTATCAATTCTTTCTTCATTTTAATCCTTGATTTAATGCATAAATAATAAATTATGTAATTACTCATGTGCCCTCTAATAAATTTAAAAATACCGATCATGTCCCAAATGCACAATTTGGGCTCAAATGCACTACAACTTACACATTAATATGCATAAAATGCTCCAATCCTCCTAAGGTATACTTTGGGGCCTTACAGGGATTGAAATGTAGTGCTAGGTATAGGCCACTTCAATCCATTAGGCTTGAAGAGCCTTCATCCCGTGTACCCCCTCGATGTGTTCCATCGGGTTACTATGGGTAACAAAATAAGGTTTTCCTTATTTATTTAAAATAATTTTTTAAACATTGAATAATAACAAGTTTAATTATATTTTATTAATATAATAAAGAATATGAAAAATAATATATTTAAAGGTATACTCGCATGTTTAATTACTGATGGCGGTGCATTGAATAATGTTTGATTCTGTTTTTGCCATTTGTTGTTCATATTTTTTTTATTAAACTTATCATATGAGTTATTTTTGAAAAGTAATTTTAGTGATTGCCACCAAACATTTTGCTTAGTGCATGGAATTTTATTTCTACGCGTAGGTACATAGGGTAATCGAACTGAAAAGCTAGCCGGGGATCTACCAAGAAATAAAGAGGAGCCCTTGTACTTCAGGATAGATACTTAGGTATAGAATTTTTAAATTTTGTCATTTTAGAATATTGTAAATTTTAGAAACCATTGGATGGCTTATCAAAAAGCTAGATTAGAATTTAAGTTGTAAATTTATATTGGTTAAAAGTTGAGAATATCTAAGGATGTTGTGTATATATATAGATGATGGATGTTATAACTCTTATTTATGGAAAGTGTATGAACTAAGAAGGATAAATTCACAACTATTGGTAAATTTTATACCTTTATATTGATGTTTTTGAGGATAACGGAAAATATTTAGCATACTTTGGATTTGAATGGAGTTGGGATGTGTAGGCACCGTGTCCCGGAGCGGTCCGGATC
Organism: Excoecaria cochinchinensis; assembly: GCA_947683425.1. NCBI lineage: Eukaryota > Viridiplantae > Streptophyta > Magnoliopsida > Malpighiales > Euphorbiaceae > Excoecaria > Excoecaria cochinchinensis. Next base: position 1,459,385 of record CANTUQ010000058.1, read on the forward strand.
AGAGATTACCCTATGATGAAATCAGTATCCGAGCCTTTACAAACGGTTTGGATTGGGAGGTTTCAGTCCCATACTCCACGAGAAATGAGTCTTTTCACCTTTTGTAGGCAGAGGGGGGAAGAACGGGAATTTTTGAGTCAAAAAGTATATTTTCCTCGACAGACGTCCAGCCCGTCTGTGGGAGGCCAGCCCGTCGCTTAGGGTCACAGACGGCCTATGGTTTTTCGACGCCCGTCGGACGGACCCGCTTCTTCCGGAGCACGCCAGCTGTTTTTCCGGACCACGCAACCTCTCCGACGCCCGTCGGTGGAAATGTCAGGGCCGTCACATGAATCCTTGTGTCAGAAGGATTCTTCCGACGCCCGTCTCCACATCCGATGCCCGTCGGTCGTGCCTGGCCTATAAAAGCTTTGAATTTCTTCCTAAAAAGGGTTCCAAAAATTTTCAAGAGGGGAAACTCTGCCGAATTTCAAGTGTATTTTCTCTCACTTCTAGCAAACACACACATCAAGAAACTTCTTTTAATTTGAGGATCAAACTGTTAGAAAGGAACTAAAGCTAATTAGTTTTCCTTGGCTTTTTGATTCCAAAGTCAATCTTTTTGAAGGGTTAAGAAGGAAACAATATATATTCCTCTTTTTGACCTTTCATTTCATTTCTCGTGGAACGTGCGGGACTCTAATCAACACTAAGAATCTGACTAAAACATTATCTGAGGGTAAATATTACGGACTTATTCTCCGTGTTATTTCATCTTTATTCTTTATTTTTGCTGTTCTTTTGGCTTTTTGCTTTCACTTTCCTTTATTTTGATTCTCTTCATCTCATTTTGTGATAAAAACCCATTTTTGCTTTGAAAAAAGAGTTTTTTACTGTTTATTTTCGGAGGCAGTGGTGACCGACGGGTCATCTATTTCACCGATGCCCGTCGGTTACTCCACTCACAGACGCCCTCTCTCTTGAGTGAGCAATGGGACATGTTGGTCACTTTGACTGACGCCCGTCGGTCACTCGGCAGAGGCCGTCGCTGGGTCCTATCTCCACTTTTCCAAATCTTTTCTATTTTTTCAAGTCTTTTTGACTTCATTTATGTTGAGCTTTCATATATTAACATCTTTTAACTTTCTGTGAGCACATATTGATTTTTCTTGGACTATCCTGAGCTCGAGGGGCGATCTACCATGTTCGGAGGATTCCGTCCGGTTTAGTTTTCTAACCTTCTTGGTTATTTCCTTTATTTGTTTATTCATTAATTATTTTATGCACATGAGTATGCCCTTTTTGTATCCCGTTAAATATAAAAATTGATTAATGTTTTATATTCAATAAAAAGAGGTTTTCATAAACGTAAGGACCCAATGTCCTATTTTTATCCAATAAAAATTCTCACAATAAAAATAGCCATTTTGATAATGATGCATGCGAGGACCAAAGTCCTCAAAATAAGTAATGCCCCGATTTGTGTATGTATCGTACATTTATAAAAGAGAGTTGTATTCCGCTCCTTGTATTATTGTAATTTATTGCTTTCATTACTTGCTCATTTACTGCTTTCCAAATATGAATAAATGCGCCTTTAATCAAATTGCATCATGTGGAGAGAGAGCGAATTAATGATAATTAAAATTTGATCATAAAATAATCGAGGTAGAAATAGATGGGAAGTCCCGAACCCATCTCTGGTCTTTGGGCTCAAAGAGGTGAGAGGTTTACCCTCCAAGACACCTCTTGTGTCACGAGATTTTGGCGTTAATCCTAGGCTCCTTAGGGCGAGAGGTCCACCCTCCAAGACCCCTTTGGTTGGCCTAAAATGGATACTAAGCGCAGTCTTAGGCTCTCCGAGGCGAGAGAAACTTTCCCAATGTTCTATTGGGTGGCGACTCCATGAAACCTCCTTGTTGCCCAACATAGACGCCCTTGCGATTTATTGCAAGTTGCCAACGGACCCTCAATTGCCCGATCGCCCTTAAGCGGGCGATTAGAGGGCCGGCCGAGGGACATCCGGCACGCGTCACAGTGGCGACTCCACTGGGGACTCATGGTTTGAGGCTTCAATTTGAAAATACCTCGTTTAACATTTATGATTAAAGTTTAATTCATAAATTCGCTTTCTCTCGTTTGCATTCGCATCCCATTAGAGCCGTAGAATATGCTAGTTTGGTCCCTCTATTAGCCCCGGTGCATTCCTGAAGCACGACCCTATTTTCACTCAATTTAGGGAAGTGTTAAGGATAATCACCAGCTCAAGCCTCGTACCTCAATGGTATATCAAAATGACGACCCGATCAGTCGTTATGCTCGTGATGAGCTAGACCTGTCGGCAGGGATTATGCTTGGGTAGCCCTAAAGTAACATCTCCCTTGTCCAAAGCTCATGTAATGGCCGTAGCTACTTTCTACAGGTGATATGAACCGTAATTCTATGCTTGCTGTATGGATCCTCATGTATTGGGTGAGTCCAGATGTCTTGCTTGGCAACTAGCCAAAGGCTTTCATGCCCTGGTAGGGCCATGTCGAAATTTTTGGAATGTCCAAATACATGATGATCATTATCCATTCGCTTGTACATTAGCATAGGAGTGTCATGCTGCCTGCTTTTCGCCGTACAACATGCGTGTCCATTGGGTCCCTTGTTGACCCTTGGGCTAATCCCACCTAGGAAAGAGACCGCACGACCACGTGTGTGGGAGAAATAAGGGTGGAAGCACCTACTTGCTTGCTTGTGTTTTGTGGGTGTTGCATATCACGACCACGCATTGCGTCTACATTCCATGCATCATATCTAACGCCTTGCCCCTGCAGCTATCATAGATCTGCCCAGGTGGACTAGATCACCTACCGGACGATTGATCCGAGTTCTTACATCTGAGCTGTCAGGTAGAGAGGGCCTTTCAGAGATCTTACCGGAAGTCAGCTGTACCGTGTCTGAGATGGTAAACTCACCTAGGGGAGATGATGCCACCAGGGCCATGATTGCAGAAGAAGTGGGCCGACGGTTTGAGGAATTTGAGGGCAGGATGATGAACATGCTAACTGCCTTGGCACAACAGAATGCTCCGCAGAATCTGCCATCTCCTCCTCCTGTGAGACAACATGAGCGAGAAGAAGAAAGAGCTGAGAGGCAAGAAGAGCCTGTTTGGCCGCCACCAATAGAGCTGAGGTCAGTAGCTTCGGGAGGACAGAGAAGAAGACTAGTGCTGAGGGTAGATGATGACAGGGATGATGAAGATGATAAAATGAGTTCTGTATCTGAGAGAGGGAAGGCACCCCAAACTGATGAGTTTATTCTGAAAAAGATGGAAGAGAGGTTTGAAGCCATGGCCCGTATGCTGAGTAGAGGTCAGGGAATGAACCCGGAGGATAAGGAACTGGAGGGAGAAGACCCGATTCCTTATAATTTCAAGATGCCTGACGTGCCAAAATTTGACGGTACCTCTGACCCGACTGCCCATGTGAAGCAATACTCTCTGGTCATGAAAGGGACCACTTTATCTAAAAGACAGAAGGTGGAGTACTTTTGCTTAAGTCTGACTGGCCCTGCCATCGATTGGTACCATAGCCTCGATCGTCGAACTAAGGAAGATTGGGATCTACTCACAGAGGAGTTCTTGAGGCAATACGATTGCAACACCAGGATGGAGGTGACTCTTAAAGATCTTGAATTGCTCCAGCAGAAGGCCGAGGAATCTTTTCACGACTATCTCACCCGCTGGCGGAATAGGGTAATGGAAATGCGACGAAAGCCAGACACCCAAGACCAGATCCGCCTGTTTATCAAAAACGCAAGCCCGTATTTGAAGGATGGTTTGAAGATGAAAGGGTTGAAGGATTGGAAATCTCTGAAAGACATAGCCATTGAGGCAGAGGGAGAGTTCTTGGCTCGGAAAGCTAACAATGATAATTTTGCAAAGAGAGCTAATACCGGTCTAGGTACTAGTAGGCCAACTGGTCCCAGTAGTAGCACCAGAAGAATAGTTGAGGTGTTTGCTACTGACGCAACTACCCCGAGGAAGTTTTTGAACTTAGGAAGACCACTGTCTTGGGTCTTTAGAAGGTTGATGAAAGAAGGGAAGTTGCAACCTCTGTCTCCTAGGCCTGCTTTGACGCAAGGGAAGCCAGGTCATAAGGACAATGAATACTGTGCATTTCATCAGCACACAGGCCATCTAACAGACAAGTGTAAAGCGCTGAGGCACTTTATTCAAGATCTGATTGATGACAAGCAGATTTCCGACCCGGAGAAGAGGGAAGACAAGAAGAAGCCTGGTTATAATACCGTGACACCACCAGTGTTTATGGTTAGATCCAGCTTGCCAGAGTGGTACGTGCTGCAGGATTTATATGGGAGCGAGAGTATTGCTGTAGTTTGTCCTAAGGATAGAGAGGAAAGAGCAGTAGTGGCAACCATTGATTGTTGGTCAAGCAGCGAGAGCGGTGAAGAGGCCGAAGAGGAAGGAGAGATGAACCCTGACTTGTGGAGATCTGATGAGGATGAAGAAGAGGTAGGGGCTGTGACAAGAAGTTGGAGAGTGGTCCCTGAGATTACGAGGGTACCGGAACCAGCCCAGCCATCAACGGAAAAAGAGCCAGAGGAGAACCAGATTGTTAAGCAGTTGAAAAAGACCGCAGCTCAAATATCCATCTAGGATCTTTTAAGACAGTCCCCTTCTCAAAGGCAGAAAGTGATAGAGGCTTTGACTGAGTCCACTGTTTCCACCACAATTTCCCCATTAGAACTTCTGGGTCTAGTTAAAGGAGGATCGGGCGAGAGATTGGTTTTTTCCGATGCCGACCTGCCAGTCTAGGGCCGCGATCATAATCGACCTCTGTACATCAAAGCACAGATTAACGACAAGCACACCGCTTGCATTATGGTAAATGATGGATCTTCTATCAATGTTTGCCCTCTGATAGCCCTTCAGGCTTTTGGATTGAGTGAGGATATGCTCCGAGAATCAGACTTGACGATTACAACTTATGATAATTCAAGAAGGCAAGCCTCGGGAACATTCAAAACCCTGGTCAAGACGGGACCTATTGAGGTAGAAGTAGAGTTTGTGGTTCTACCCATCCCAACTAATTTCTCAGCCCTGCTTGGGAGACCTTGGTTTCACAGATTAGGAGGAGTACCATCCACGCTGCACTAAGTGATAAAGTTCCCACATGAAGGGGAGGTGATAACTATTAAGGCGGCCAGAGAGAATCAGGTTTCAGCTCTGGAAATTACTAATCAGCCCTTCAACGGCTTCCATGTGTCAATGATAGGAGAAGAGCACGGGTCAGTGGATAACCCAGCTGTGGTTAACATGATGAAAAAGATGCACTATCTCCCTAGGGCTGGTTTGGGTAGAAACTCTCAAGGGCTGCAGACCGCAATCACCACTTGAGGTCAGAAGAACTGGAAGGGTCTGGGGTATAGAGGCGGTTTTGGCAAGAGGAAGACGGCGGATAAGATCCCTCACATTTCAGAAAGCTTTGTGCCCGCATCCTCAGTATGCGCTTATACTGGTGAGGAGGAGCCGCAGTGGGTGAATGGGAGGATTGTCCCCGGATTTGAGATCTTCAACTATGTATTCGACTGGGATGTCGGGGTTATCAAGACCGCTGAGAACTTCTGGGATGAAGAGGTCATGACTTAGTGCATTGCTTGGGACAGAGGCGAGCCCGAAGAGGTTGTCACTGAGAAGATGTTGTTTGCCAGGCTGAAAGGGAAAGAGAAGATGGCAGGAATAGAACTGAAGATGGGGGATTTAAAGATTTCCTCAGACACACCTGAAGGGCCTCTGCTGAATCAGGAAGCCAATGAGCAAGCTGCAACAACATCAACCTCTAGGGAGGCAGAAGAAGACTCTAGCTTAGATTGTCTTTTCATTCCGGAACTTTTTTATGATGTAAATGACAATTATAATATTATTAATAAGGCAAATGATTTCTCTTACTTGTGCGATGTTTCTAATAATTTCAACATGCATGAACATGATCATATTCTATCAATTTTTGATATTGATTCCACTGATACAATGCCTTTTAATCTTGGAACCTCGGAGAATCCGAAAGAAATTCTAATAGCATCAAATATAACTCCTGATGAGAGAGAAAAATTTGAGAGAATAATAAGAAAACATGAAAAAATCTTTGCCTGGACCTATGAGGACATGCCAGGGATCGACCGAGACGTAGCAGAGCATGCCATCCCGACTTATCCAGATTATAAACCCGTAAAGCAGAAGTTGAGACGGCTCAGGCCAGAATGGGCAGACAAGGTCAAGGAGGAGATTCGGCAACAGATTGAGGCCAAATTCCTTGTTGAAGTACAGTATCCTACATGGTTGGCAAACGTGGTCCCTGTAGCGAAGAAAAATGGGAAGGTTAGGGTACGTGTGGATTATCGAGATCTGAATAAGGCTTGCCCTAAAGATAATTTTCCACTACCCCACATTGATGTGTTGATAGACAGTGCCGCCAACTGCGCGATGTACAGCTTTGGAGACGGTTATGTGGGCTACAACCAGATCCTAAACAAGATAGCTGACCGGGTTAAGACCGCGTTCATCACAGAGTGGGGGACCTATGCTTATCGAGTCATGCCTTTTGGCCTAAAAAATGCAGGGGCCACATACCAGAGGATGGCGACCAAGATTCTAAGCGACCTAATCCACAAGGAGGTAGAGGTCTATATTGATAACATGATGGTCAAATCAGCCACTAGAGAGGGCCACTTTGAAGCTCTAGAGAAGTTCTTCACCAGGATTGATAAGTACAATCTGCGACTTAACCCCAAGAAGTGCATTTTCGGAGTGACTTCAGGAAAACTATTGGGACATGTCGTCAGCCAGAGGGGAATAGAAATTGACCCAGATAAGGTGAAGGCCATCAGATGGATGCCTATGCCGCAAAAGGAAAAGGATGTAAGGAGCTTTTTGGGCAAGTTGCAGTACGTCAGCCGATTCATTGCCAAGCTCACTTCGATATGCGAGCCTATTTTTAAACTGCTTAGAAAGGATCAGCCTGTGGTCTGGAACGAAGATTGCAAGAAAGCCTTTGACAGCATCAGGGAATATCTATTGAATCCGCCAGTGTTAAGGCTGCCGCAACCAGTTAAACTGCTTATCCTGTATCTGGTAGTGGAAGGCAGTTCTGTGGGCGCCATGATGGCTTAGGAGGATGAATTTGGAGTAGAATTCGCAGTTTATTACCTCAGCAAGAAGTTTCTGGCTCATGAGATTAAATATGCTGAAGTAGAGAAAATCTGCCTCGCAGTGATTTGGGCATCAAAGAAACTGAGACATTACTTCCATTCATACAAAGTTCAGGCAGCGGCCAAGCAGAATCCGTTGAGATATTTGCAAGAAGCGCCGTCTTTGCTTGGTAAGATGGGGAGGTGGCTGCTTTTGTTACAGGAGTTTGATGTTGAATACATCACCCGCAAAACTATTAAGGGGCGAGCCGTAGCTGAATTTCCTGCTGAGCATCCTATTCAAGGAGACACTCCCGAGTTCACCTTTCTGGATGAGAGCATAGTCGCGATCTCTATCCAAGGATGGCAGTTACACTTCGACGGGGCAGTGAATAATAGAGGGGCCGGAGTTGGAATTATTTTGACAACCCCAGATAATGAGAAACTCCCTCTAGCCAAGAAACTGAGGTACAAAGCAACCAATAATGAAGCCGAATATGAAGCATGCACTTTTGGGTTAGAGGCTCTAGCTGCTTTGGGGGCAAAGAATGTAGAAGTCTTTGGTGACTCATCCTTAGTGATTAACCAGATCCGAGGAGAGTGGGCTGTAAAGGAAGAGCGGCTGGTACCCTACATTGAATATTTGAAAGAGGTATGTGGGCAGTTTGAAACCTGCACTTTCCACTTTGTGCCAAGAGATGAGAATCGTCTAGCTGATGCATTGGCAACCCTAGTGTCGATATGGGATAATCCTGAAGGGGTAGCTATGAAGCCAGTGCTGATTTCGAGTTCTGAGAGGCCCAGCTTTGAGATCAAGCCAGTAATGGAAGTAGAAGTGGCGGATGGAAAATCATGGTACTTTGACATTATGAATTATTTAGAAAACAATAAGTTTCCAGAGGAAGCTACTGAGAAAGACCAGAGGATGATCCAGAAACTGTCTACTCAGTTCATATCCTTGGAAGGAGTGTTGTACAAAAGACAAGCAGACGGGATTCAACTCAGGTGCTTGAATGAAAAAGAAGCCCGCAAGGTGATGGAGGAGACCCATGCAGGCGTCTGTGGGGGTCACATGAACGGTTTGACCCTGGCAAAGAAGATTATGAGACAAGGCTTCTATTGGCTTACGATGGACAATGACTGCTCAAAGTATGTCAAGCAATGCCAGTTATGCCAACAGTATGCAGATTTGAGGCATCTACCAGTATCAGAGCTACACAACCTGACATCACCTTGGCCTTTCGTTGCTTGGGGGATAGATATTATTAGAGAGATTCGCCCTACGGCATCCAATGGACACAAATACATCATAGTCGCAATTGACTATTTTACCAAATGGGTAGAGGCAGAATCCTTCAAAAAGATTGACGCAAGGGATATGGCCAAGTTCATAGAGAGAAATCTGATCTGCAGATATGGCCTCCCTCACCACATAGTGTCTGACAACGGGGTGCAGTTCATGGGGGAAACCAGGAAGCTCCTTGAGAAATATGGTATCAAGCACCATAGATCCTCTCTCTACCGACCACAATCTAATGGGGCAGTAGAGGCCGCTAACAAAAATGTGAAGAGAATCCTATCCAAGATGGTCCAAACTTACAAAGACTGGGTAGAGAAGCTACCCTTTGCACTATGGGGATACAGAACAACGGTGAGGACATCTACGGGCGCTACGCCAGATTATCTGGTATACGGGACGGAAGCAGTGTTGCCAGTTGAGATAGAGCTCCGATCGCTGAGAGTAGTCTTGGAAGCCCAAATCCCGGAGGCCGAATGGGCACGACAGAGGTTACAGCACTTAAACTTATTGGATGAGAGTAGGCTGAAGGCTTATTATCACAATCAAATCTACCAGAAGAGGTTGGCCAGGACATTCGAAAAGAAGGTGAGAAAGCATCCGCTGAAAGAGGGGAACTTAGTGTTCAAGCAGATAAGACCAGGTATACCCGATATCAGAGGAAAATTCAGACCAACCTAGGAGGGGCCGTATATCCTTAAAAAGCTGTTGTCCAAAGGAGCTGCAATCTTGTCGGATAGCGATGGAAATGAATTCAAGGAGCCAATCAATGTCGACAGGCTCAAGAGGTTCCATGGCTAAAGACCAAAATAAAAAGAAGAGAATAAAATGCCCTGCAGGTCGAAAATCGAAAAAAGGCAGCCGTACTAAAATTGGGCGCCTCGACAGGGTGAAAACCGAAAAAAGGCATCCTGTGCAAAAATTAGAGGCACGAGAGAAAATGTCCAATCATGAAAACCCGAGAGGGCCGATTAGTAACAGGAGTTGATGCTGTTAAAATTTAGTTTCATGTATTAATAGGGCGTAGCGGTTGAGTAAACGTCAAAACTGATCATGTATGCTGAAATTACGTGGAAATGTACACAATTTCGTGAAATAGAATGAATATTATTCTTTTTATTTTCATCATTTTCTAGTTCTGCATTAAAAAGAAATGTAGCACTAAAAGAAATACATATGTAAGCTAAGCTAAGTCCTGCTGCTGCTCTCGCCGACCAGATGCTTGAGCCCTCGTGTCATGTTATCAGATGCTGGGCTAAGGATCCACTTCTTGTATTCGCTAGTTGAAGCCACAGAATGATTGCCGAACCTCGGAATAACAGTCTTCACTGGTAGCTTGCTCCACAGCTCATAATACCGAGAAGCAAACGCAACCGAAAGAGCTCCTCCCCGGAAAGACAAGGGAACCCTCACCACATCCTGGGTTATCCCGAGCTGATGCGTACATCGAGAAGTGATATAGAAGGTGGCTTGGCAGAGGCCACAGAGGGGAACACACCCCGATGGCCCATCAATGACCACATGAGATAGTGGGAGCCAGGCAGACATGAAACTGATGTCGTCATCTAACAGCTCGCCAAATCTGGTAATGCCTTCACCAACGGTGGCACATTCACACAGTCGTCGACGCGGAAGGAAATGGCTCGGTGAATACTGTGGAATAACTCGAAGAGGTGGCTCAGACAGCATCCTCAATTTCTCTTGCAGCCAGATCTGAAAAAAAAAAGAAAAGAAGAGCCGCTGGAGTAAGTAGGGTTTACTTCAGGCAAAAATAAGGCACAGGGTTGTGTGAAAATCCGAAAGGACGCACCTCCCGCTAAGAAAAGCTAGTGTGAAAATCCATAAGGGATGCACTACCTTTAAAATAATGACGTACCTAGAGCAATAAGAGGCTGCCGGTAAAGGTAATGGTGGATCCGGAACTCACAGCGTCTAAGCCCAGAATGGTCTCAGCCAGAATAAGTGGGAAGGGTGATGATCCCCGATGAAAGTCGCTCAGAGCTCCGAACAGGCGAGGATCACTTGTCACACCCCCTGGAATAACAGTGAGAAAGTTCACCATGCAAAACAGAAATATGATGCTTACCCGGTAAGTGGGGATGTCAGTGAACTGATCTAGAGCCTCGACCAGTGGCTCCAAAGCAAAGGAAGAGCCCGGAGAAATCAGCCGGACGGCCTCAGAAGAAGGTATGCCGAGAGCCATAGTTATGTCCCGAGTCTGGAGTAGGCCGCAACGGGGGATGGAGGACAGAATGCTAGGAGGGAACCAGGCTCCGAGAATGGCAGCTAACTCCTCAGGCAGGGGGCACAACTCATGGTAAGTGAACCGGAAGACGTGAAACCGGGGGTTCCAGAAGTGGGTCGCCGCCAGAAGAAGGTTCTGATCAACTTTGACCCGACGCAGATAGTTTAGCCCAGACAGAGAGGAAAGGGCGCTTTTTTTCCAAGTGTGTTTGTCATCTAGGATGCGGTGCATTCTTTGGACTAGAGAGGAAGACATTCTAAGAAGAATAAAGGGCTCAAGATGTGGGGAAAATGAAGAGACACAAAAGGAGCAAAATTTTTGGAAGAATTTATAGAAAGGCGTCACCGACGGCCTACCCGTCTCTCCCAAGAGACGGCCTGCCCGTTGGTAAAGATCCACCTGGCAGATGCATACGTCAGCATTGCATTAATCACGTGCATTCATTACGCATTAATTGGAATGACAGACGGTCAGCCCGTCGGTCGCTCCTACAGACGCCCAGCCCATCGGCCACGAAACTCTATATAAGGGCGAGTGACAGACAGACCAGCGGCGCTGTCACTTTCACTCCCTCTCTCAAAAATGGTTCTTTAGCGTTTTTTGTGCATTTTCAAGCCTTCTTTCTCATTTTTTTTGCGATTTCTTCATCTTTTCGCATTCTCCACTCACTGGATGCTCAGACATTCATATTTCTTCAGTTTTCTACACTTTTCGCGACTTCAAGTAAGTAAAATAACTATTTTTTTATTTTTTATTTATTTAATTTATTTCTTCATTCATTCTTCTTCCTTTAGCCTTAGAAATGGCTATAATGCTTTAGATGCCTTAAAAATTTAGGGAGAGTGCTGCCCGTTTTTATTTATTTTATTTATATATTTTGTAGTGCAATTAATCTGAACTTTTGCATGATCACATAGAAATAGAATTTTTCTATACATTTGTTGTCTTAGAAATAGGCTTTCTAGCATATATATTGTATTGTTGAGGCCTGAGGCCATTATTTTGTGTTGTTGGGGACACACTCTTGCCGGGGTGCGTCCCAATTATATTTATATATTGTTGTTGAGGCCTGAGGCCTGGTTTGATGCCTTTTCATGCAGGAGGTTGGGCACACCCTTGCCGGGGTGCTGCCCAAATTTTCATTTTTTATTCTAAAATTGAATATTTTTGTGTATAATGCATACCTTGGGATCTAGAAAGCCCATTTTTATTCGCTTTAAATATTTCCATGCCGATTGCATGTTTCCTCTATTTTGATATGTGCGAAGCATGCTGGGCAACATCCCTTGACAGGACGTTTGCCCCTTTTCATTTATTATCTATTTTTTACCTCGTATTCGGGCCGCTGTTGCCCGGGTGAGGCCTAAATGGGCTTTCACCTATAAAACAAGCCTAATAATGCCTGTTTTGTCAAATTTTCACCATCTAATATTTCTTTTGCAGGATGCCTCCTAGATGCAGAGCACCACAGGCCCAGCCCGAGGTCGTGGTTCCGGATTGGATGGATGATGAGTCAGCTCAGAGATATAGAGCGCTGGCTCAGGTGGAGATTCGGGCTAGCCGCTTCGTGTCCCGGCCGTTCCTAGAGGCCCTAGGGATGGCCCCGGAGGTCGATATGCTTGTTGAGGGCGCTAGATGGACGGAGTTCCTTGACCCTGCTTTCCAGACCTTCCCAGAGGCTACTCGCCAGGTCCTAGCCACCCTACGTTATGATGATTTTCAGAGATTAGATACGGAGCCAGGGGTGGTCCAGTTCTGGTTCGATGGCCAGCACTTCAGTATTACCAGGCAGAGGTTCGTGCAGGCCATGGGGCTTCCCAGAGAGGAGGGGGTCGAGATCCCACGGCGACCGGTGAGACGCGCCCACTGGGCAGCCATTGCCTTACCGAGAGTGCTGTATGATCATTATACAGCGATGAGCACCGTACTGGTGTCTCAGGCACTCTGGTACCTGCACAGAGTGCTATCCAATTCGTACCTTGGTCGAGCTGGTAATCCAGGGTCGCTTAATGCGGCCGAGATCTGGAGCCTCTGGGCTATAATGGCAGGCCAGCGCCTCAACGTTAGCCATGAGATCTTGGCTAACTTGGTCAGAGTTAGCAGAGGGCTGACACCAGTGGTGATAGTAGGAGGAGTCATCACTCGGTTGCTTTTGGGGTTAGGAGTTGCCCCAGATAGGCTGAGAGGACCCCTGGATGAGGGGATATATGTGGATGCCGTAGCGGCAGTGCAGATGGGGATGATCTCCCAAATATCAGGGCAGGCAGAGGCTTAAAAAGTGCTGTCCATTCACGAGACCAGACGGATGTTCTCCCTTCCACCTTTGGGTCCAGACCCGGAGCAGCTAGAGCCGGAGCCTCCGCAGCCAGAGCCGCAGCCTCCTCAGCATCCTCTACCCGAGCCGGAGCAGCAGCCTCCTCAGCCTCCCCAGCCTCAGCCTCAGACTGTACCACCGCCACCACAGCAGGAGCAGCCCAGGACCCTATCGGATTTCGACATGGAGTTCACTATGGACGAGCTCTTTGCGGCTTCACCAGCATCCAGAGCGCCGACGCCTGTTCCGTCACCGAGCATTAGGGTACAGAGGTCTACCCACGGGCCCCCCGAGAGGTATTACCCTTATTTCCGGGGTGACCCAGGGGCATCCACCTCCGCAGCCCCACCGCCAGAGCCAGCACAGCAGCAGCCAGCACAACCTGACTTATCCCAGCTCCTCACTTCCATGTTCACAGCCTTGGAGCGACGACAGGATGAGAGAGATAGAGCTATACACGAGAGGTTAGACTATCAGCAGGCTGCTATTCAGGAGCAGTCTCGAGGGATAGAGCGGTTGGTTCAGGAGCAGGCCGGTTATATCGAGCACACAGCGCGAGAGCAGGCTCAGATCATGGAAGCTTTCAGAGACGAGTAGGCGAGGCTGATAAAGCAGATCACCCAGGGCTAGAGGGAGCTTAGGCAGCAGCTCACTCATGAGATGAGGACGTCTCAGGACCAGGCGTCTCAGAGGGTTGATATGACCCTACAGATGATCGATGAGTCACTCGACTCCTTGAGATCCCGGGTCCAGGCGATAGAGGGGATCCTCCCACCCTTGTCTCAGACCATGAGGGAGTTCAAAGAGCAGACAGAGCAGCGCCTAGAGCAGATGAGGAGGGCCACCAGCGAGCAGACCATCCAGATGAGCCAGGCATTCAAGAAGCTAGGAGGCACAGTTTCAGAGACCTTAGGGTTTATGAGGACTTGTACCCAGCCCTTCTTGGATGGCTATGCTCAGATTAGATTCAGACGGGCCCATGATGCTGAGGCAGGACCCTCCATGGCTCAGCCTCCACCTCCGGCACAGCCAGCTCCACCTACACCTCCGCCAGGGACAGTGCACATATCAGATGATGAGGATCCTGATGAGCCCTCTGACTACACACCTCTCTGATGTTCAGGGAGTCATTTTTGTATTTTCACTTTGTATATACATTGTACAAAAACGGATATTTGTAGTGAAAAACTTTTTTTTTTCAGTTTTATGCATTTATTCAGTTATTTATGATTCATTCACATTACAGATGAATATATATTTTCACATTTGCTCAATAAGAAAAATGATGGAAAAATGATGAATGACAACTCAATAGAAAAGAATATAAATGAAACATGACATGGTAGATAAAGCAAAACCACGCCATTCATAGACATGTTAAAAGATAACAACTCAAACATGAATTAACAAAACCTTTTATCACACAGGTACAGAGAAACATCGATCAGAGCACAAGCATCGATTAGAAGTCCGAACAAGGGCGCCTAAGATTCATGTCTTCTTGGAACGAGGAACCCAGCGAGGTCTCCTCCTCTACAAAATCAAGATTACGGTCAGAGAGTACCTCACCTCACAGTTCACGCGGTAGCCAGAGAGTGCTACGCACCTTGCAGATCGGACGGGGGTTAGTAAGGGAACTTCAACAACCGAAGCTACAGTTAGAGAACACTGCTCTTCACACCGAGATTGTGGTTAGAGAACACCGCATCTCACAAACCAAAGCTGCAGTTAGAGAACACTGCTCTTCATATCAAAGTTGCAGTTAGAGAAACACAGCCCTTCACAGCGAATTTGTAGTCAGAGAGTGCTACATCTCTTCAACCCTGCGCAGGCCGAGACAAGGCCAGCAGAAGCAGAAGTTGCAGTTAGAGAAACGTTGCTCTTTATAGCAGATTTGTAGTCAGAGAGTGCTACATCTCCTCAACCCTGCGCAAGCCGAGACGAGGCCAACAGAAGCAGAAGTTGCGGTTAGAGAAACACTGCTCTTCATATCGAGATCGTGGCTAGAGAATGCCACACTCACTAGCACCTACGGGTCGAAACGAGACCAATAGGTATACCTTCACATCGCCGAACAGACTGAGATGAGGTCTACCCAGCAAAAGGCACGGAAGGTGAGAACCGCCATAGGTACGCTTTCTTCCTTTCTGTCCTTTCTCTGAGTTTTGGCTCATCTAGGTGCTTGTGCCCTAGTTTCCCTAAAACTGGGGGCAACTGTAGGCACCGTGTCCCGGAGCGGTCTGGATCAGAGATTACCCTATGATGAAATCAGTATCTGAGAATATGAAACATGTATTTATTCAGGCAAAACGTCAAACACTTGGTGGGCACAAAATTTTTTATTTTTTATTTATATAAAACAGCAGCTCTAATGTAATTGCTACCCCCAAATTTTTTCAGTTATCATCCAACAAGCCACCAATTAAACAATAAAACACAAATTCCACTCATTGATTATAGAAAGAAAGAACCCAGCAAAGAGGGAGTTGAAAATACCTAATACCCAAATCAACAGTAAAAGAATAAAAAGAGAAAAAAGAAGAAAACTCACTTGGATTGAAGGAATGCAGATCAGATGTGCAATAGATGTGCTTGAAATGTGATTTGACCAATATAGAATAAGTAAATTGAGCAACTTTAAAATATGGGGTAGAGAGAGACACGAGAGAGGGAGTTTCTGATGTTTAAAATGCCAAAATAAAACTGGAATTGGCTGATTTTTAAAACTGATTTTCTCGCTTTACATGGCGGTGAGAGATACCATACCGCAGTGTAATGTGCTTATGCCCAGTAAATTTATTTCGAAATGTTACACAGCGGTATGATTAACTCTCACCGCCGTGTAACAAGCCACTGGGACCATTTATTTTGAAATCACGACTTACACGACGGTAAGAGTATGCCTCACCGCCGTGTAAATTGCTTCTGGAATCAGGTATTTTTAAAGCCCGATTTACACGGCGGTATGATGAACTCTCACCGCCGTGTAAAATGAATTTTTAAGAGAGAAAAATTCCTGAAACAAGCAACAATTACACCAAGCACTCCACAACATTATACACTATCCCTAAAACCGATTTTTGACCACTAACTAAAAAGAAAATTTTCCTGAAACTGAAAATAACTGGAACTATATAAAAAAAAATCAAAACAAAAGAGAATAGAGTTAGAAATTATTTTAGTTCTGATTTTTGAGTCTTCAGCTCGACTTTGAACTTATCTCATTCGTTCTCGAAGGTAATGGTCACCGCTGCAAATTCAGCGCGGTTCTCAAAATATGGTTTTAATCGATGGCCATTTACCTTGAATTCCTCACTCCCAGGTTGCTTTCGAATTGTGATAGCTCCGAAATCAGTCACACTTACGACTTCAAATGGTCCCATCCATCGCGACTTCAGTTTTCCTGGAAATAACCTTAATCGACTATTATATAAGAGAACTTTCATACCTGGAGTGAATTCTTTCCTGACTAGTTTCTTATCGTGCCATTTCTTTGTATTTTCCTTATACCTCTCTGCTCATTGATATGACCAATAACGTATCTCTTCCAGCTCATTCATCTGGAGAAGTCTCTTCTCACCTGCACTCTTATCATCAAAATTAAGAAACTTGGTTGCCTAATAAGCCTTGTGTTCTAGTTCAACAGGGAGATGGCACGATTTACCATAGATAAGCTTAAACGGGGATAATCCTATAGGTGTTTTGAATGCAGTTCTATAAGCCCACAAAGCTTCATCCAACCTCAAATACCAATCCTTTCTAGATGAATTTATAGTTTTCTCTAGGATCAATTTGAGTTCTCTATTAGATACCTCAACTTGTCCATTAGCTTGAGCGTGATATGGGATGGTGATTTTGTGCCTCACACTAAATTTTTTCAACAGGGCAGTAAATTGGTAGTTAACGAAATGTTTACCACCATCGCTAATAATGGCTCTAGGGGCTCCATACCGAGTGAATATATTTTTCCTCAAAAAATCTAAAACAACCTTAGCATCACAAGTTCTAGTGGCTACAGCTTCTACCCACTTACTCACATAGTCGACGGCCACTAGAATATATTCAAATCCATATAAAACCGAAAAAGGACCCATAAAGTCTATCCCCCACACATCGAAAAGCTCTACCTCAAGCATATTAGTCAATGGCATCTCATCTCTCTTAGAGATATTGCCTACCTTTTGGCACCTATCACATGTTTTCACAAAAAATTGGACATCCTTAAACATAGTAGGCCAATAAAAACCAGAAGATAAAATTTTCGATACCATTCTATTTGGCCCATGGTGCCCACCTGCTTCCCCACTGTGACAAGCTGTGATAATCTCACCCGTCTCTTCATCTGAGACACACCTTCTCAGCACTTGATCAGCACACAAACGGAATAGGTACGGGTCATCCCAAATGTAATGTTTGGCATCAGCTTGCAACTTCTTCCTTTGCTGCCACGTGAAGTCCTTTGGCGTGAATCCTCCTGCAAGAAAATTAGCTATATTAGCAAACCAGGGAACAAAAAGCTTACTTGCAAATAGAGCGCAGATATGTTCATCAGGGAATAAATATGAAATCTCCCCTTTCTCAATGTGTTCATTCTCCAGTCTTGACAAGTGATCCGCTACAAAATTCTCCGCTCCCTTTTTATCTTTGATTTCCAAGTTAAATTCTTGCAATAGGAGCACCCATCTGATCAATCTCGGCTTAGATTCCTTTTTGGCAAACAAATGTCTCAAAGCCGCATGGTCCGACCACACCACGATTTTTGCACCCAATAAATACGGTCTGAACTTATCAAAAGCATACACGATTGTAAGAAGTTCCTTCTCAGTTGTGGTGTAGTTAACTTGAGCTCCTATCAAAATATGACTTGCATAGTAAACTGCACAAAATACCTTATCCCGCCGCTGTCCAAGCACTGCCCCAACTGCAAAGTCACTAGCGTCACACATTAATTCAAATGGAAAATTCCAATCCGGATATATAATCACCGGGTCTAAAATGAGCTTTTGCTTCAAAGTTTCAAAAGTTAGCATGCATTCACTATCAAACTTAAAAACAACATCTTTCATAAGCAAATTGGACAAAGGCTTAGCAATTTTCGAAAAATCTTTGATAAAACGGTGGTAAAATCCTGCATGTCCTAAGAAACTTCTAATGCCTTTCACACTAGTTGGGGGTGGTAACTTTTCTATTACCTCTACCTTGGCTTTGTCAACCTCTATCCCCTTCTCAGAAATTTTGTGCCCAAGCACAATGCCCTCTCTCACCATAAAATGGCACTTTTCCCAATTCAGTACTAAATTAGTTTCCTTACACCTCTTTAGCACCAAATTCAGATGCCTTAGACAGCTCTCAAAATCACTCCCATAAATGGTGAAGTCGTCCATAAATATCTCCATGAATTTTTCTATGAAGTCATGAAATATTGCCATCATGCACCGCTGAAACGTAGCCGGTGCATTGCACAACCCGAAGGGCATTCTCCTATATGCAAACGTGCCATAAGGACAGGTGAAGGTTGTTTTCTCTTGATGTTCAGGGGATATAGGGATTTGCAAATATCCAAAGTACCCATCTAAAAAGCAATAAAACCTATTTCCTGCTAACCTTTCTAACATTTGATCAATGAATGGCAATGGAAAATGCTCTTTTCTGGTGGCATTATTCAATCTTCTATAATCAATACAGACTCTCCAACCCGTAACTGTACGAGTTGGAATTAACTCATCTAGCTCATTCCTTACCACTGTCATTCCCCCTTTCTTGGGGACACATTGCACTAGACTAACCCATCTGCTGTCGGAAATAGGATAGATTATACCTGAATCAAGGAGCTTAAGTACCTCCTTATTTACCACTTCTTGCATGGCTGGGTTAAGTCTCCTTTGTGGCTGAGCTACTGGTTTGCATTCTTCCTCCATGAGGATCCGGTGGGTGCAGTAGCTTGGATTTATCCCCTTTAAGTCTGATGTTTCCCATCCAATAGCTTCCTTGTGTTTTTTTAGTACCTCCAGCAACATTTTCTCCTCATCACCTGACAACAAAGAAGAAATGATTACCGGTTTTTTTTCATTCTCCAGAAATACATATTTTAAATGAGAAGGAAGAGGTTTAAGTTCAGAATTTGACTCCGCCTTTTTTGGATCAGGTTCTTCTCGTTGTTCTTCCTCTACAACTGCTATCGCTTTTCTCTCCATCTCATCTTCCAATTTGTCATCATCCATGAATGCACTACAATTTTATCCAGTGGATCAGCTACCAACACATTTTCCTGAGTTTTCTCCACACATTTATCTACTGCATCCACAAAATAAATAGATTCCTCCATATCGTTTAATGGGTATTTTTGAGCTTTATTCATATCCACCACTAGCTTTTCATCATTGAATCGTAAGGTAACAGTTTGACCATGTACATCGATCAAAGCCTTTGCTATGTTCAAAAATGGCCTCCCCACTATAAGTGGTATCTTATGGTCTTCCTCCATCTCCATTACTACAAAATTAACTGGGAAAATGAATTTTCCCACTTTCACTAGCAAATCCTCTATCACCCCCTTAGGTCTCCTTACTGATCTATCTGCAAGTTGGAGCCTCATGCCCGTCTCCTTGAGCTCTCCAAGATTAAGTTTCCTGCAAATAGAATATGGCATCAGATTTATGCTAGCAACTAAATCACATAGAGCACTCCCATAAAAATTTTCACCAATTTCACATGGTAACGTAAAACTACCTGGATCCTCTAATTTTTCAGGAATCTTATTCATTATTAAAGCGCTACAATTTTCTGTAAGTTGCACGGTTCCATGCCCTTCTAATTTCTTTTTATTTGAGCATAATTCTTTCATAAATTTTTCATATTTGGGTATGTGAGCTAAGGCCTCTGCAAACGGTAGGTTAATGTGCAGTTTCTTAAATATTTCTAAAAATCTAGCCAATTGCTCATTTTTCTTTTCCTTTTTGGCCACAGCAGGAAATGGTAACCTATTAATATCAAGATCCTCTACTCTGGGATTTACCAGACTTTTACCTTTATCAACTGTAGGAGCATTTTCATCTACTTCCAACATAAAGTTAGAGTTACTTA
Source organism: Excoecaria cochinchinensis (assembly GCA_947683425.1). NCBI lineage: Eukaryota > Viridiplantae > Streptophyta > Magnoliopsida > Malpighiales > Euphorbiaceae > Excoecaria > Excoecaria cochinchinensis. The sequence continues at coordinate 1,479,500 of CANTUQ010000058.1, forward strand.
CCTCTCGTGTAGGCTTCCCCTTACCTAAAGATGGTGAAGATATTTTACCTTGGTTTTTGCTTTGTGTTACCTCCTTGCCACTCCTCAATGTAATTGCTTTTGCCTCTTCCTTGGGATTCCGATCTACATTTGAGGGAAAAGTTCCCGGTTGTCAATTAGACATCGAAGTTGCAAGTTGGCCCAATTGCGTTTCCAAGTTCCTCATGGACGCATCTTGATTCCGGTTCCACTGTTCTTGTGATTTCCACCTTGCTTCTTGATTTGCCATAAATTGTTGCTGGCTGTTCACAAACTATTGCTGACTATTCATGAAGCTAGCCAACATATCTTCCAAATTCGGCTTCTTTTCTTGTACAGGCGGCCTTGGTTGATAACCCGGTGGGTGATAAGCTTGAGAATGGGATTGGTTTGAGCCCTGTCCTTGGTGATATGGTGGATAGGGGTTTTGGTAATTAGTGGAGGATTGCGGCTGGTATGACTGGTTGTGGTTATGATGGCTGTTTTGGTTGAAAGGGGCTCTTGTTTGTGGTTGAGAAGATGAAGCATTCTGACTTCCATCCCTCCAAGAGAAATTCGGGTGGTTCCTCCAACCTGGATTATAGGTGTTACTGTAAGGGTCATTCTTGCGGTAATCTCCTACAGCATTTACATCTCCTATTGCTCCACCTTTTTGACTATATTGATCGCTTTCGTACTGTCCACTCTATTGAGAGACTGAGGACACATTTTGAACCTTCAATCCACTCATCTCCTTCTGCATTGATTCTATCTGTGCCTTCAGCATTGATACTTCGTCCACATTATATACTCCTTGCCTTTTCGGAATTGCTCTAGGAGCAGCCCATTGAGCATCATTTGCTGCCATCTCATCCAACATAAGAAAAGCTTCTTCTGGCAGCCTATTAAAAATCCTGATGATGCATCCAAAAGTGACCTTGTCTGTGGGGTAACTCAAGCATGGAATAAAGTCATCAATTGATGTACAGCTATCTCGTGGTGCGGACAGCTTCTCAATAATCTCCTAAATCTCTCCCAAGCCTCATGAAAAAGGCTCTTCATTCATCTGAGCAAAACCCATAATAATGTTACGAATTCTTGCGGTCTTGGTAGGTGGGAAAAATCTCATTAAGAATTTCTCTTGTAATTGCTCCCATGATCTTATTGATTGACTTGGTAACATCTGCAACCAATCCCTTGCTTTTCCAATCAAAGTAAATGGGAACAATTTCAACCTTACTGCGTCAGAAGTGACACCCAGTATCTGAACTGTGTCACTGACCTCCAAAAATATATCTAAACGCTGTGCAGGATCCTCCAATTCTGATCCTGAAAACTGGTTTCTCTGTACTATAGTAATGGTTGCTGGCTTGAGTTCAAATTGCATTCCTCTAGGCAATACAATTGTCCAATGGTCTTCATTCCATCTTGGCACAGCATAGTCCCTTATCATTCTCTGCCTAGGGACCTCTTATCCATAATTACCAGGCATCTCTTCTTGTGCTCGTGGCACTTGTTCGTTCTCGGGAGGAAATTCATCAATAGGGGGAGGATTGTTCTCCATGTTGTTATCTCTGTTGGCTCTCCTGCATTGATGCAAAGTCCTCTCAATTTCAGGGTCGTAGGGTGCTAATTTTTCTTACCTCAATCTGCTTATACACCGCAACTACCTGAAAAGAATAAGAAATAATAAAATCATAAAAATAAAAACACATACAAATAAGAATCAAAACTTACTAACAACGCCACTCCCCGGCAACGGCGCCAAAAACTTGACGCGACCTTAGCAAGTGTACTGAATCGGCAAGTAATACAATGGGATAATTTTTAAGACCCCGAGTTATCGTACCCAAGGGATTGAATTGTGCAAGCGTTGATAAATAAATGTATGCTAAAGAATTCCCAATTGTTGAGAGTGATAAGTTATGTAATGCAAAATTAAGACAAATAACTGAGGAAATAATTAATTCAACAACGTTAAAATAATCAATTTTAATAAAGATTTGATAAAATAATTAACAGATCTTGCTAAGGAATACCCATTCTCCCCATAATACCATGCAAATGCTTAATCATAATAATTTCATATGCAATTCAGTGAACAACCTAGCCTATATCCTAGCCTGCCTTTCGGATCCAGCTTCTCTAAAACATGTACCCACCATCCCGGATTCAGCACATAAATTAGTAATCAAAACAGGTCTTAAGTCCTGAGCTTAGATGGTCCTACCATCTCGGATTCAGACATCAAAAACTCAATTATCTCCCATCATTCTGAACCTATTAAAATAGAAGTCCACAGATTTAACTACCATCCCGGATTCATCAAATCAATGAAAATCGATAGAAATAGAATAGAGTATGTGTAAGTTCATAAAATGAATTACAATCAAAGATTATCACGGTAGATCAATCTCAAACTTGCATTAATTTCAATAACAAACAGATTAATACAGAGAAGATAAAACTGAAGCATCAATCCACACAAAGCATTCACATGGTTATTAGGGATTCAAGGCATCCCTTAACAAGAAAAGGAACTACTCACTCATGATCGAAATAGAAACTGAATTAAATAGAGGGAAGTTGATATTACCCATTTGAGATCTGAAAATGAAATTCTTACAATAATAAAAAATGACTTTCTTCAAACTGAATCAGCTAATAAGACTTCCAAAATGAATGATAAATTCTCCAATCACCAAATTCTCCAGATCAATCCCAACTGAATAATTAATTGTAAAAATATATGAAAAATCTAAACTTAGGTTGCAGAGAAAATAATATCTGACTTCCGTTCCAAAACCCCTCCCCCTTAATGTCTAACTTCAGCCCCTATATAACAGTTAAAGTCAAACGGTGGCATGACAATCTTTGATTTTGTGCAGATTTTATTCACATGCATGATTTTTGAGTTACACGGCGGTATGAGAAGCTCTCACCGCCGTGTAACTGCATACTGGATGACAGTTCTTTGAAATATTTTGGTTTACACGGCGGTATGGAAGGTCCTTACCGCCGTGTAAACGGCTTTCGGTCAGCCTCTTTGAATTTTTGCTCCCATGTACAGCGCCGTTAATCACGCTTCACACGGCGGTGAGAGAAGTCCTTACCGCCGTGTAGCCTCCATCGTAACTCAAAGTCCCGATGTACACGGCGGTAAGACAGCTCCTTACCGCCGTGTGATGTTCTTCTGCTGCCCTCTGATACTTTTGATCTTACACGGCGGTATGGAACTTTCTCACCGCCGTGTAAGCTACCTAAAACACCAAAAATAACATTAAAAACTCACTTTAGTGTACCAAATAAAATCTAATAATACTTCAACAAAAACACACTGAAATAGGGACTTCTAAACTTAAAAGTGAGCTAAAAATTCACATAAAAGAACAATATAAAATTGAACTTATCAATATACAAACCTGTACTAGACTCGATATGAGTTTTGTGGTAGGGATGTTGGGTAGATATCAAAGTATTCTTAGTACTGATCATTGGAAAGCTGAAAAGAAAGTGTTAAGATATCTTCAAGGAACAAATGATTATATGCTCACTTATACGTCGTCTGGCCATTTAAAAATTATTAGATATTCATATTCAGATTTTGTTGGGTGTGTTGATAGTGGCAAGCCAACGTTTAGCTATTTGTTCATATTAACTGAATGAGCAATCTCATGGAAAAGTGTCAAACAGTATATCATTGTTTCATCCACTATGGAAGTAGAATTTGTAGCTTGTTATGAGGCTACAATTCATGTGTTATGGCTACAAAACTTTATTTAAGGGCTCGAAATAATTAACACAGTAAGCAAGCCGTTGAAAATTTATTGTGATAATTTTGCAATAGTTTTCTCCTCTAAAAACAACAAATACTCTAGTGATGCAAAACGCATGTAATTAAAGTATTTTATTGTTAAAGAAGAGATTCAGAAATAAAGAGCATATGTAGAACATATTGGGACTAATATCATGGTTGCAGATCCTTTAACTAAGGGTTTACAACTAAAGACATTCAAAGACCATGTGATTAGGATGGGTCTTGGTTGTATTGTTGATTGATAATGATGTTTGATGATGATGTTTAAACACTCTCAAGCTCAATAATGATATGTTTTTGAATTTTATATTTCTTATTCATTATATTTATGTATACATAATTGTTTGCATAAGAAATTTGTATGTATTTTTATAACAAGTATGTGAACTATTTGTTGTTTATATACAACTTATGAACCTAACATAATAAGTTCTTAATGTAGTAGTATATGGAAGGGAGTACATGATTATACTGTTATGACTGCCATAACGCACATTATGTGGTTTGTTGTATTGAGGTGCTTATAATGTTAACGGTTCAAAAGATTTAATTTTCGGCCGGCCTTATGCTATACTATTAAATGTAATGATGAAATATTGCCTAAGTGGGAGAATGTAAAAAATATGGCCTGATGTTATGGCCCATATGTTCTGTAAGCCCATATTAAGTTTGGTTTAGGGTTTTCTTAATTTAATAGTATGTTAAATCTTGACCATTAATTTAGTACTTAATAGACGTATAAGATTTAATGTTAATAGGTATATAAACTAGCCATCTCTACATCCTAAATAAGTATGCAGACAAAATAAAATACAGAAAGTACGTATTTGGCTGTTTATCAAACTCTCTGCTACAGAAAGAAAGTTAAGGGATAAAAACTAATTTATAAAATTCATAATTGTTAAATCTCTCTTTACATCATGTTGAATTCCGCTCAAGATAAATGAAGATAAATGATTTACGCTTCATTTATGTAGTTATTATTATATTTAAGATTTTAATGGGTATGAATAGGGGTGATCAAGGACCGGTTAACCGGTCCATGAGTTCCTAAAAAAATCAGTCTATTAACTATCGGTTTTTAAAAATTACAAACCATTAATCAGTCCGTTATTACCGGTTAACCAGTTAATCGGATTCGAATTTTTGGATTGGTTAACCAATATCATTTCTGTTAACAACTATAATTATAAAATGCATTTATAAAAAAAATTAAAATGTTCATGTTACTTAAAAATAAAAATTAGAAACAAAATATAATTCAATACAATATTCAAATTATAAATATAAACTAAAAATAGTGTCATTATGCATGCACAGGATAGAAAAATATAATAAATGGAAAAATTGTAATTTATTAATTTTATTAAATATTAATTATCACTTGCAACAAAATTTTTTATTTTTAAAGCGAAATATATTTAATTAAAATTATAAGTGTTAAATACTACCTATAAGAATATTAAAACTAACATTCAACATATTAATTTAATATTATTTATCATATTAAATTTTAATAATTTAAATATAAAATATTTTAATTAAAAAGTTAAAATTATTAAATTAATTACAATTAGGAATTAATTATATACATTAAAAAGTTTGAAAAATAAAAAATTGTGTGTGTGGAAATAAAAATCTATCACAGAATAACTTTTCGTTGATATATTAATATTATATAACTTTTCAATATATTATGATTTTTATTATTGAAAATTTGATAAATCAATAAATAATAATAAATAATATATATGGACATATTGAATAATTAATAAATTAAATAAAAATTTGGTTATCGCTTCGGTTAACCGATTATATGAACTAAAACTATTAACTAGTCCATTAATATCGATTTTTTCAAAACACTAACTATTAATCAATATATTACAATTGGTTAATCAATCTATTGGTTCGATTTCGGACCGATTCACCGTATCAATCGGTTTTTTTTTTCTCACCTCTAGGTATGAATGTTTTATATATTGATATTTGAATATTAAGTACTTCTGTTGGCTTTTCCAAAATAACTATTATGGCAATTTGATGCCTAAACCACGTATGACGATTTTAAGTGATGCCTAAACCACATATGACGATTTTAAGTTCTGTAGCATTTCAAACGGCAATCAATTCAAATTTAACCTTTAAAACATGAAAATAATTAATGCTTTATAAACTGCATTGGTTTGTAAAGAGATGCCCAGATTATTATTATTATTTTTTTCCTTGGAGCCACCTTGAATTTTTTTTCATCGATTAATTGGAAGTGTAGGCGGCGGTTTCCGTCACCTCCATATCCGTTATTAAAACTTTTTTCACGCAGTGTATCCTGATGCAGACTTGCATTCAGCATATGTAATTTTAATATAATAGCACTATACCTGATAAGAGAGTTGCTAATAATTTAAAATATATTAATATGTGGCTGAGATCAATTTATATATAATGAACGATGCGTAGGTTCTGTAGGTTTGAGTATGTGAAGAGGGGAATTAACACGTATAATTGAAATTAGAATTTCTAGCCAATTCTACATATTAAAAATTCAAATATAAATAATCTGTTTTTCTGTGTCGAAATATATAATTATATTTCTAACTTTCTTAAGCAAGTTGGTGAAATCTTTTTTTTTTTATTAACAAAAAATACATTTACAACAATTTAAAAAATTATCAATACGCATAATAGTAGCTTATATATGGTAAAAACACAAGCAATAAGTGCATAAAATTTCGTAGTGCTAATTCAATTATACATATTAAAAATCCGATTAAAATAAAAAGTATTAAAAAGTGATTAAAGTTCATATATTATTATATTTGTCCATCTTCAATCCAACTAATTAACAATACATACGCTTATAATCTTATATAATAACTTATATAATTAAATTTTTCTAATTGATTTTAAAAATATTTATTAAACTTTTTTTTATTTAAATTAATTGAATTCTAGATATATAAGTTCTAAAAAATGATAAAGAAATTATATTGTAATTTTAATTAAATATCAATTAGAAAATGATCCTATTTCAAGTTTTTAATTAAATTTTTATAATTAATATTTCAAGTTTTTAATTAAATTTTTATAATTAATTTTAATTATTTATCTTATCAGTTTTTTTTTTTTAAAATCAATCAATCGTATCCATTTATATAATAATTATATATATCTATTTGATGTACATACCAACATCAATTGTATTTGAAATTTGTTATATCCTTTTGTAAGTTGAATTTTATAACAAAAATAGTATTTATCTACTTTGTAAATTCTTAGCCGACTGATTTTAATAATTTAATATTATTTGTTTACATTTAATAGAGTAATCAAATTTATTTGCAAATAAAGTTATTAAATTTATTCGTAAAAAAATTACAAGAATAACATAAATTATATATATATATATATATATATATATATATATATATATATATATATATATATATATATATATATATATATATTCAGTTGTATATTTGTAAGGAATTTCAAAGTCAAAATAAATGCATATGTAAAGCATTTTTTTAATGTTTATTTATTTTCGATCATATTTTGCAAATGAATAGTTGTATATATAATGTGCAACGCACATACAATGATTGAGTCTGCATACGCCCATAACTTCCAATATGGAAAGAGATCCATATCAATATGAAAATTGTCCAGATATGAAAGTGATACATATCGATAAGAAAATAATGCAGATATAGAAACTGTTCCATATCAAATCCCTTGATTAAGGAACATTCCTTATTTAGAAAAGGTAACTTCCTTTTTCATATTTATTTCCTTAAAAAATTAGCTTCCTATTTTAGAGCATGAGCCTCTATATAAATAGGCGTAGGAAGAATATAAATGTAAGAGAAAAAGTTCTCTATACCTAAACTCTGCCGAATTTTTCTCTCGCTCAATTTTGACTCCAAGGGGCATTTAGACCGTGGTATAGTTGCTGTTATCCCACACGTGGGTAAGAGCTAGGCCAGCGACGTAGAAGGGATCCTTGTGTACGCTTTTGTCAAAGTTTTTATGCTACAAGAGGTAGGTATCATATTTGATTATGTTACCTCCATGCATATGTGTATGTATTTTTTTTCCAACATCGGCTAAAATCATATCTAAAATTTTATTTGTAAAATTGACAGATCTAGGATGCATGTAACACAATATATTTATTTTTATGTTAAAAATATATATGTGTATATATTTTGGCTTGAAAATCGTGCACGTGTACATCGTATTTCAAGAGAATGAACATGGGTGTTCAAAATGCTAAACTAGAAGTTGGGATTTAAAAATTTAGACCTCACCATTGGAATCACAGGCCCCAAAAACCCTTACTGGTCGCAATCTGGAGATCTAACTTAGCGTGTGGCATGCACGCGCCACTACACGTTAGGCACACGTGCATGGGCGGTGGCGGACATGCGCGCAAACACGTGTACTTAGTGAAGAGTCATTGTGGACATATGGTTGACCGAGGTCAAGCCACGTGGTAGTGGCGTGTCAACAAGGTGGCACGCGGTCGCCAGGTGGACCTATAAGGGGATGACACATGGACGAACAAGGTCGTGCCACGTGTCAGGCCATGTTAGCACAGTGACGTGTTATTGTTGACACGTGGCCTAATAGGAATGCGCCACATGGATGACAGCTGTCATGCCACATGTCGATGATATGTCCCAAGGTGCCACGTGGGTGCTAGGTGGACTAATGATTTCCTGACGCGTGTTAAGTGTCACCACGTGGCACAATGCAGTGCTGACACGTGGCACTGAAGTAGGAGTCGCACGTTGTGGTGCGTTAGCGCGTCCAGTGCCTCTCTGTCGGCGCGTGCGGAGGTTTTTGACCATCAAATTAACTTCGATTTTTCACAAATCAAATTTCCAAAATTTTTTTTTATTTTTTGGTCATTTTTTCAAAATTTTTTAATGACCAGAAAATAAATTTTTATTTTTAAATTATCAAAAATATTATAAAAAAAATTATGGAAAATGCGTTTTCTGCTCTTGAATATTTTTGAAAAATATTTTTTAAAATTTTTTATGGTTATGCCCTTATTATTGATTGAAATATGTTTCAATCACATGTGTTTATACATGAGTGTATTAACCACATTTTATTTTTGTAATATGTTGCAGAAATGGTGATGATAAGGGTACCTATGGTTCCTCGCACCTCATTTGGAATTGCTTTAAGAAATGCAAAAGTGTGTTTAGTAAGCAAAATAAGAATGCGAAGGAAGATCCGAGCTAATGACATTGATGCAATAGTGCATCACATAGTGTTTATGCAAGAAGAAATGCAGGAGTGCATTTGGTTATGTGGTTTAAGTATGGGAAGGGATGATAGAGTTTTGTTCAAAGTATTGACTAACTCCTTTGAATATAATCCAAAACTTATGGAGTTATTGGAAACTACCTAGAACATTGGAGATAGAATTTATAAAAAATATATCATCCACTTTTTGGCTAGAGTTGCCAAAAGAGGAGTGTTGAGGAGCAACACTACATCTGTGATGAAATTGAGAAGTGGATATAGTATGCATTGGCTTCATCAATGAACTGAGTTACCTGATGAATTGATGAAAATGGTCAAAAAATCAGTCCCAATGTCAAGAAAGATTTCGTGAAAATCTAGACTTTTAGATTAGTTGACATGAGTGTCAATTTTATTTGGCATTTATTTTGATTAAATAGGATTTATGTTTCCTATTATTATTTGACACGAGTGTCTTATTTTGGATTATTGGTTTTCATCTATTGGTTGAATAAATGTGTTTATTTATTATGATGGCATTTAACTTTATAATAAATGTGTTTATTTAACTGTTAATTGCCTTGTATTATTTTATGAGTAAATTGATTGCATGTTTATTAAGTAGAGACTTAATAAAATGAAACCGATTATATTCCCCTCTTAAGTTTGAAAACTTAATAATCCAATAATTCAGATTTATTATGCATGAAATTTTAACCTATAAGGTTGGACATTAGGACTTAGAGGGTAATTGGATATTATTAGTAGCTTTTTTGAATTTGAGCCTTATAGAAAACTTTAGTAGGTTATTATTTCAGATGCATAGTGAATTGCATGTATTGCCTTTTATCTCTTTTTAAAAATGCAACATTGTTCCATTTAAGATCAGAGGATCTTAATGACTACTGCTTTCACTCAATTGTCATCGAACTTAATAAAGATATTAAGATGAATTGTGACACTTATGAAATCTGAAGTATGAGAATCCAGTATGTGCTTGAAGAGCAAGAGGCTCTTGAACCCTTAAGTTCGGTTATGGTTGAACCTGAGGATGGCACTACACCCTAGCATAGGTGAGACCGAGATACCTATGTGGCATGGAAAAAGAAAATTCCACTGCTCGTATCATCTTGCTCAGTGCGATGGATGATGACATCACTAAGTAGTTCCATAAGTATCAAAATGCAATGGATCTGTGGATCGCTTTGTAGGAAAGGTTCAGAGGTGTGACTCTGACTAAGTTTTGATCATTAATGATCAAATTTGATGCTTATCAAAAGAAGTCTGAACATACCGATGTGGAAACATTTATGAGAGATGAAAGGAATAAGTGAGCTTAGTGAGGTTAGTCATAAGTTAACTGACGAGTAAGAGGTTCAAGCTGTTATTCGCTCCTTACCCAAGAGTTGAGAGCATATGAAGATACAACTAACTCAAGGAGGACAAGCATTGAGACATTTATGGATGTCACTTGTCATTTAGAGCTTGAAAAGGAGTATTTGGCAAGGATTGAAGTCAATGCCATAGTGCATATGGCACAGTCCCATTTTGGTGGAATGAGTTCTAACTAGAACAACAAAAGAAACTTCAAAAGTAGGGGTAAGGAAAAGGCTCGAGAGCCTAAAAAGCAAAAGGTAAAACAGAATCACTATATGTGAAAGGCAAGAAGGAGGTAAACATTTCAAGAGTGAAATATTTTAATTGCCTACAAAAAGGACACTATGCAAGAGACTGGAATGTACCTCAACAGATACACTCTTCTGACTCAAGAGTGAGTGAAATTTGTGTATCCATCTCTGAATTTTATCCTTTGGGTGATAGATTCATGACCAATAGACCATGTAACAAGGGATCTAGATACATTTGTTAAGAGTTTTGTTTCTGTTCTTGCTTTCTTGGAATTTGTTTTCAATTTACATTTTGAGGATAAAAATATATGCTTATACTTAAATGATGATTATTATGATTTTGATTAAGTGCTGAACGATTTTATTGTTATGGATGTGCACCATGACTATTTGAAGAAAACTAGTTTTTCTTTAATTCATTCCTCTTCACATAGTTATGAGAATAATGCGAAAATATGGTATGCTAGAATTAAACCAAATCGGGTTAGACCGAAGGAGTTGGTTAGCTAATGTAGGTTTAATAGGCGATTCAAATAAGGTTGAATTGCTTACGTGCAAGCATTGCTTAAAAGGAAAAAATGTTAGAAAATCATTCGATAAAGGAACTAGAGCCACATTTCCATTGCAATTAATTTATTCTGACGTATGTGGTCAAATGTATGTGAGGGCAAGGCATGGGTCCTACTATTTCATCACGTTTATAGATGACTATACTAGGTATTGTCATGTCTATTTGATTTCTCACAAGTCAAAAGCATTGTGCTACTTCAAGACTTTTATAAACTTAGTTGAGAATCAATTACACAAAAGGATTAAAGCTTTAAGAACTGACAGAGGTCAGGAATATCTTTCAAATAAATTTAAAGCTTTATGTGATGAAAGAAGGATTGAACATCAGTTGCCCATTCCTAGAAATCTACAATAAAACGGTATTGCAAAAAGGAGAAATGAGATTCTTCTTGATATGGTTAGATCTATGATGGCAGAGGCAGATTTGCTAATCTCCCATTAGGGAGATGCTTTATTGACTGCTACATATGTTCTAAACCATATACCCTCAAAATCTATTACTTCCACACCTTAGGAGTTTTGCATTGGTCAACAAGCTGACCTAAGCCATTTATGACCTTGGGATTGTGCTGCTTACGATTATAATATCTCAATTTGGTAAATTAGGACCAAGAGGTAAAAAGAGTATCTATGTGAGATATTCTGAAGTATCAAAAGGATACATTTTCATGGGTGAGCAACAAAATGGCACAGTGAGAATTCGAATCACAAGACATCATATTCTTAGAGAATGAATTTCCAAAGTTAGACAAAATGAATTAAAATTTCACTTTCTATGAAACTCAGGAAGAGAAACCATCCGGATCACTCCATCCGAATGGGAGGGAATTAGAGAAAGAGGGTTAAGACCTTTCTTCTCTAAATGATATGAATGTTCGAGGGCCTGATTTGAGTGGGAATATTCTTAACTTTTGTGGGAATAAAGAATATGGTATTCCTAACTCTAGTGGGAGTAAGGAACATGGTCCCAGTGGGAGCATTCTGAATTACGATGTATATATGAGACATATTTGTTAAGATTCAGAACTGCAAAAATCTAAAAGGATAAGTGTTTCACACCGACGATTTGAGATCGAAGGCTTGAACATAGCCCTTTTGGTTACCCTATAAGATGAGGAAGAGCCTAAAAATATTCAAGAGGGTTTTTTATGCTCAGCTAAGGAAAAATAGATTAAAGCAATGGAAGAAGAAATGGCATCTATGAGATTAAACCATGTTTGGAAACTGGTTGATCTACCAAAAGGACACAAACTAATTGAAAATAAATGGATTCTCAAAGTGAAGTGAAAGTCTGATAGAAGTATTGAAAGATATAAAGTTTGATTAGTTACTAAAGGGTTTACACAACAGGAAGGGATTGCCCGTTGTAAGATTTATGCCCATAAGGTTAATTCTAGCCATAGTGGTAAGTTTAGACCTAGAGTTACATCAAATGGATATAAAGACTATTTTTCTCAATAGAAAATTAGATGGAACAACCTATAGGTTTCATCGAAAAAGGTAGCAAACATAAGGTTTGCCGATTGATGAGTTCAATTTATAGCCTTAAACAGTTTTCGAGCCAATGGTACTTAAGATTTCATCATATAATCATGTCAAATGTGTTCAACATGATTGATGAAGATCATTGTGTTTAATAGTAAAAGCTTTAAAAATAAATTTGTCATTTTGACTTTGTATGTAGATGACATACTCATAGCGAAAAATGACAAAGGGTACGTAAATAAAATCAAAGATTGGTTATTGTCCAACTTTGAGATAAAGGATATAGGTCAAGCATATTACATTCTTAAAGTTAAGATTTCAAGAGATCATTTGAGAAGGTTGTTGTCCTTTTCTTAATAGAAATATATCAACAAAGTCCTTGAATGATTTAATATGCAAAGCTGTAAATCCATAGATAACCCCATTGCCAAGAATCAATTTCTTAGCAAAGATATGTGTCGTAAGATGTCAGAAGAAATGGAACGTATAAGAACATTCCATATACCAATGCCGTGGGTAGTCTTATGTATGCAATGTTGTGTATAAGACATGATATGTACTGCAGAGGGCACGGTAAGAAGATATCAATATAATCTAGGCAAAGCATATTGGAAAGCAGTTAAGAGGATACTTAGCTACCTCAAACGTATAATGTATTATTTTCTTTGTTATTGAGGCAAGGGTCTGCAATTGAGAGAATACAGAGATATTGATTGGGCATGAGATGTGGATGAGAGGAAATCCATTTTAGGTTTCAGATTCTTCCTTAGCAAAAGTGCCATCTCATAGAATAGTAAGGAATAAACCTATGTAGCCCTATCAATAATGGAAGCTAAATTTGTCGTTTCCTAAATTGCAATGCGAGAGGCAGTTTGGTTAAAATGGTTTGTGAACCATTTAAGAGTAACTGCTTCAGAGGAACTAATGACAATTTATAGTGACAGTCAGTCATCGATAGCTTATAGTAGGGCTAAGCATATCGATATTAAGTATCAATACATAAGAGATATTATTGCACGAGGAGAAGTAAAATTACAGTGCGTTTCTACGTATGCAGACCAATTGAGTAAACCTATAATGAGATATCTATTTTGAGAGACACGTTAGATCTCAGGGTTTGCGTAGAATTTGATTGGTACTGTTATATTTTATATAATTCCTTAACGTTATTATTTATGAATAATAACCAAGTTCATTATTGGCAATACATGAGTGTGAATGTTTATGTGTAAACATTTACTGTTATTTGTATGAGATTGAGTATGTCAGATAGATAAGTAGCCCACTTACAAGGGTGTTTACCTTAGTTTTGTCAATGAGTTAGCAAAGACTAAGATGAGGCGTATTTTGAACATATGAGAATGCTCGAGAGCCTGTTTAAAATAAAAGTGTCGTCTTGTAAAAATTACAAGATTAGTCTTGTTAAGGTGAGAAATAAAGTCATACATAAGGTTGTATGCTTTGGATTGGGATCCAAATAAGGATTGTATTGAACGATGGTTAGTTATAGATATCTACCATGTTTTGTCTAAAATGCCAGAAGTAGTCCTTAAGTAAGTGTGACGCGCGCCGGACCCCGATGCCGCCCATTGACCGCCCGCTTGAGGGCGATCGGGGCATTTGTGGGTCCGTTGACAACTCGCAATGAAATGCGAGTGCGTCTATTTTGGGCAACAGGGAGGTTTCATTGAGTCGCCACCCAATAGAACATTGGGAAAGTTTCTCTCGCCTCCTCCATTTTGGGCCAACCAAAGGGGTCTTGGAGGGTAAACCTCTCTCCCAAAGGAGCCTAGGATTAACGTCTAAGTCTCGTGACACAAGAGGTGTCTTGGAGATCTTAGTTCTAACGAGTGATCGGATAGACCTCTCGCCTCTTTGAGCCCAAAGACCAGAGCTGGGTTTGGGACTTCTCATCTATTTCTACCTCGATCATTTTATGATTAAATTTTGAACTCATTAATTCGCTCTCTCTCCACACGATGCAATTTAATTAAAAGCACATTTTATTCACGTGTCAAAGCGATAGATAAATAAAAGAATATTAAATCAAAAAAATTACAATAACACTAGGAGCGGAATATAACTCCCATTTATAAATGTGCACTACATACATAAGACGGGAGATTATTTATTTTGAGGACTTTGGTCCTCGCATAATAACACTAGGAGCGGAATATAACTCCCATTTATAAATGTGCACTACATACATAAGACGGGAGATTATTTATTTTGAGGACTTTGGTCCTCGCATGCATTTATTACAAAAGTGATGTTTTTATTGTGGAAATTTTTCATTGGATGAAAAATAGGACATTGGGTCCTTAATTTTATGAAAATCTCCCTTTATTAAATATAAAACATTCATCAATTTTTATATTTAGCGAGATACAAAAAGGTATATTCATGTATATAAAATAATTAATAAATAAACAAATGAGTGAAATAACTAAAAAAGTTAGAAAACTAAACTGGACAGAATCCTCCGAGCATGGTAGATCACCCCTCGAGCTCAGAACAGTCCAAGAAAAGCACATATGCTCACAAAAGGTTAATGGGTGTTAACATACAAAAAGTGCAATGTAAATAAAGCTCTAAGATTTGAGAGAGATAGAAAAAGGAAAGGAAAAAGGGGTTTTGAAAATATGGAGACAGAACCCAGGGACGGCCACTGCAGAGTGACCGACGGGCGTCGGTCAAGGTGACCAACGTGTCCTGTCGCTCACTCGAGAGAGGGCATCTGTGGGAGTGGTGATCGACGGGCGTCGGTGAAACAGATGACCCGTCGGTCACCGCTGTCTCCGAAAACGACAGCGATACTATTTTTTCAAAGCCAAAACAGATGTTTACCACAAAAACGAGATGAAAAGGATCAAAATAAAGAAAGATAAAAGCAAAAAGGTCGAAAAAAACAAGAATAAGAATAAAGATGAAATAATACGAAGAATAAGTTCGGAATATTTACCCTCAGATAATGTTTTGGTTTGATTTTTTGTGTCGATTAAAGTCCTGCATGCTCCACGAGAAGACCAAATGAAAGGTCAAGAATGAGGAAAATAGATTATTTCCTTCTTGATCCTTCAAAAGACTGAATTTTGGAATCAAAACCTTAAGAAAACTAATTAGATTTAGCTCCTTTTTAATGGTTTGATTCTTAAACTAAAAGAGATTTCTTAAGATTTGTGTTTGTTGGAAGAGAGAGAAACAAGTGTTAATTTTGACAGAGTTTCCCCCTTTAAAAATTTCTCCAACCCCTTTTTAGGTGGGAAATGAAAGCTTTTATAGGCCAGGGGTGACCGACGGGCGTCGGTTCCACAGACGGGTGTCGGTTTAATCCTACTGACACAAGGATTCAACTGACGGCCTGCAAATCTTACCGACGGGCGTCGGAACAATCCTACTGACATAAGGATTCAACCGACGGGCATGCAAATCTTACAGACGGGCGTCGAAAAATCACATAGGCCGTCGGTGACCCGTAGCGAGCGACGGTCTTGCCTTTGATAGACGGGCAGACTGCCGGTGGAGAAAAATACACCTTTTGACCCAAAAAAAATCCTGTTTCCTCCCTCTTTCCTATGAAGTCTGAAAGAACACATTTCTCGTGAAGCAGGGGACCAAAACCTTCGAATCTCAACCGTTTGTACGGACTTGGATGTTGATTCCTCATCGGGTAATCTCTAATCCAGACCGCCTCGGGACACGGTGCTTACAGTTTCCCCCAATTTTGGGGAAAACTAGCGCACGAGTGCCTAGATGATCCAAAATTCAGAGAAAGGAACAAAAAAAGGAAGAAAAGCGTACCTGTAGCGATTCTTACTTTTCGTGTCCCTCGTCGGGTAGACTTCATCTTAGTCTGCTCAACGGATGGAAACGTCCCTACCGGTCTCGTCTCGACCTATAAGGCTTTGGTGAGATGCAGCGTTCTCTAGCTACGACCTCGGGGGGAAGAGCAGTGTTCTATAACTGCAGCTTCGATTTTTTCTGCTGGCCTCATCTCGGCTCACGCGGCATCGGGGAGATGTAGTACTCTCTGACTACAATCTCGAGGCGAAGAGCAGTGTTCTCTAACTGCAACTTCGACTTGCTGGAGTTCCCTTGCTAACCCTCATCCGATCTGCAAGGTGTGTAGTACTCTCTGACTACAACATGAACTGTGAGATGTAGCACTCTCTGGCTACAATCCCGGTGTGAAGAGCAGTGTTCTCTAACTGCAACTTCGGTTGGTGGAGTTCCCTTGCTAACCCCCATCCGATCTGCAAGGTGTGTAGTACTCTTTGACTACAACATGAACTGTGAGATGTAGCACTCTCTGGCTACAATCCCGATGTGAAGAGCAGTGTTCTCTAACTGCAACTTCGGTTGTTGGAGCTCCCTTGCTGACCCCCATTCGATCTGCAAGGTGCATAGTACTCTCTGACTGAGTGATTCGGGAGGACATGAAGTTCGATCTGTCTATCCTCAGATTGTGGTTGATGTCCGTATTTGGATCGGTGTCAAGCAATGTCCCTGTATGGCAAAGGATTTTGTTAATTCATGTATGAGTTATTCCCTTTCAATGTGCTCATAAATGATTTGGTTTTATTATTTATGATTCTTTTTGTCATCTCATTATCATTATTTTCATCATGTTTTGTATCATTGTATTGCTTTTTATCATTTTTCTCGGCATATGATCATTTTGACTTTTGATATGAATGGGTATAAGAGCATACAATCGTCCTTAATGCGAATAAAGCATAAATAAAGATAGAAATAAATAAATAAATATACAAAGCTGGAAATAAAAGTTTTCCACTAACATCAGCTTTTGTACAATGTATATACAACAGAGACAATAATGAACAAAATACAAAAAGAATGTCATCCAAACTCCCTGAATGACTATAATAGCGGGTAGTCCGTGAGCTCCTCATCCAGGTCCTCATCATCCGAGAGGTGAATCGGCTCAGGCTGAGGTGGAGGGGGAACTGGCTGAGTCGGAGGTGGATGCTGAGGCACAGATGGTCCGGCCCCAGAAGCGTAAGTCTGTCTGAACCTAACCTGAGCGTAGCCGTCCAGGAAGGGCTAGGTGCACGTCCTCATGAAGCTCAAGGTGTCAGAAACTGTCCCCCCTAACTGCTTGAAGGCCTGGCTCATCTGGCTGGTCTGCTCACTGGCGGCCTTCCTCATCCGCTCCAGTCTCTGCTTAGTGTGCTCCTTGAACTCTCTCATGGACTGGGACAGGGGAGGAACGATCCCCTCTATCGCCTGGACCCGAGACCTAAGAGAATCAAGTGACTCATCAATCATCTGCAAAGTCACATCAATCCTCTGAGATGCTTGATCCTGGGACATCCTCAGATCCTGACCAAGCTGCTCTCTGAGCTCTCTCTGTCCCTGTACAACCTGCTCCACAAGCCTAGCCTGTTCGTCCTTGATGCTCTCCATAAGCCGGGCCTGCTCCTGCACCATATGGTCAATGAGCTCGACCTGCTCCAGGGTCAGACGCTCAATGACTCTGGACTGCTCCTAGATAGCAGCCTGCTGTCTATCCAGTCTCTCATGGGTAGCCCTGTCCCTCTCCTTTAATCGATGCTTAAACGCTATGAACATGGAGGTCAGGAGCTACGAGATGTCTGGCTGCGGCTGCGATGGCTCCTTAGTCGGCTCTGATGGCTGAGCTGCAGAAGTGGATGCCCCCGGGTTGCTACCAAAGTAAGGATGAAACCTCTCGGAGGACCTGAGGGTGGACTGCTGTACTCTGGTGCTCGGTGAGGGAACAGGAGTCGGTGCCCTGGAGGCCGGTGGGGTGCTGAAAAGCTCGTCCATGTTGAACTCCACGTCGAAATCCGACGGAGTCCTGGGCTGCTCCTGCTGTGGTGACGGTAGCGCGGTCTGAGGCTGAGGTGGTGCCTAGTGCTGTGGGGACTGTGGAGGCTGAGGAGGTGGCTGCTGCTGCTCTTGCTTTGGCTCTGGTCCCAAAGGCGGAAGAGCAAAAGCTCGCCTAGTCTCGTGGATGGTGAGCAGCCTGAAGGCCTCATGCTGCCCCGGCAGCGGCAAGACCATGCCCATCTGAACTGCAGCTGATGCGTCAACATAGATCCCCTCGTCTAAGGGTCCTCTGAGCCTATCTGGGGCGACTCCTAAGCCCAAAACCTTCGACTATCACCACTATGGCCGACCCCCTGCCGACTCTAACCATAGCCCAGAGGCTTCAGATCTCGGCCGCGTTAAGCGACCCTGGATTACCAGCCAGACCAAGGTACGAGCTGGAAAGCACTATGCTCAGGTACCGGAGTGCCTGAGAGACCAGTACGGTACTCTTCGCTGTATCGTGATCATACAGCACTCCTGGCAAAGCAATAGCCGCCCAATGGGCGCGCCTCACCACTCTCTGCGGGGCTATAACTCCATCACCTATCGGGAACCCCATCGCCTCCGCGAACCGATGCCTCGTGATACTAAAATGGTGGCCATCAAACCAAAACTTCACTACGCCCTTCTCGGTGTTCGATCTCTGATACCCCCCATAGTGTAGAGTGGCTAACACCTGCCGTGTAGCCTCGGGGAATGTCTGAAACGTGGGAATCAGAAAGTCTGTCCATCCAGCACCCTCTATCAGTGCATCTACCTCGGCGGCCATCCCTAGGGCCTCTAGGAATGGCCTAGATATAAAACGGCTAGCCCGGAACTCGACCTGGACCAGCGCCCTGTATCTCTGGGCGGACTCATCATCCATCCAGCCCGAGACCTCTACCTCGGTGGCCTAGGGAACTCGTCGTCTCGGAGGCATCCTGTAAAAGAAAAGATTATATAAATTAATTTAACGGAGCGGGCGTTAATAGGCCGAATTTCCAAAACAAAAAGCACATTGGACCTCATCCGGGCGATAGCGGCCTAGGTATGAGGAGAAAAAGATAAAGAATTGAAAATGAAAATAAAATAAAATAATCGGGCAGCACCCTGGCAGGGATGTGCCCAACCTCCTGCATGGAAAAACACAGAACGGGCCTCAGGCCCCAACAAAACAATTGTATATATATATTCATAAGAAATGGGCAGCACCCCGGCAAGGGTGTGCCCCTATAGCAGCACATATATACCATACTTATATACATTTGCTAGCATGCATAGGAATTCCTATTCTAAGGGAACATGTTTATAGGCAATATCATGTAAAGGTTTGACTAATTAGCATGCCAAAATTATATAAAAACTAGCAGCATCTACCCTTAATTTCTAAGGCAAACTAAAGCAATCTACTAATTCTAAAAGCAAAAAGAAGAAGAAGAAGAAGAAAAGGAAATAAACCAAAAATTAAAAGAGGAAGTGATTGGTTACTTACCTGTAATTTGCAGAAAGTTGTAGAAATGAAGAAAAGTACTTCCTTGGATGACCGGTCGAGCGAAAAAGGCCAAAACGCAAGAAAAATGAAAAAGAAAAAAGAAAAAATAGTGCAGAAAATGGCAAAAAACCGAGAGGGAGAGGAAAAGAGAAAATGGCAAAACTGTTTGTCCGTCGGTCACAAGGCCATTATATAGATATCGTGACCGATGGGCTGGGCGCCGCTAGGGACGACCGACGGGCTGGTCGTCTGTCGCTCACTATTCCCCATTAAATGAAAAATTAATGCACGTGATGCAATGCTGACGTATGCAAACTGCCAGGTGGATGACTACCGACGGGCAGGCCGTCTCTCTTGGGGAGCGGGTATACCGTCTATGGCGCTTCCCTATATATTTTGTCAACTTTTCTGATTTCTTGTGTCTTCTCATTTTCTTAACACTTCTCTAGCTTTCATCCCCTGATTTTCACAAGATGTCATCTCCTCTCCTCCAGAAGATGTACCGCATCTTAGACGACAACCGCACTTGGGAAAATGACACTCTTTCTCCTCTTTCCGGCCTGAAACACCTGCGCAAGGCTAAGGTAGACCACAACCTTCTTCTGGCTGCAACCCATTTCTGGAATCCCTGGTTTCACGTCTTCAAGTTCACGTACCAGGAGTTATGCCCCCTACCTGAGGAGTTAGCTGCCATTATCGGTGCCTGGTATCCCCCTAACGCTCTGCCTTGCATCCCATGTTGCGGTTTACTCCAGACTCGAGATATTGCTCTGTCTTTAGGTATAGCCCCTTCTGAGGCTGTGCGATTGGTTCCCCCGGGTTCTACCTTCTCTTGGGAGCCGCTGGTCGAGGCTCTAGACAGATTCTCTGATGTCCCCACCTACCGGGTAAGCATCGTATTCTTATTTTGCATGATGAGTTTCTTGACTGTGGCTCCAGGGGGTTTGATCAGCTCGCTTGTTTGGGGCTTTGGACGATTTCCACCGTGGGCTATCTCCCCTTCCACTTATTCTGGCTGAGACCATTCTGGGCTTAGATGCTGTATGCTCCGGATCCACCCCCACGTTCACGGGAAGCCCCTTATTACTCCAAGTACGTCATTATTTTAAACGTAGTGCGTCCCTTATGGATTTTCGCACTAGCTTTTCTTGGTGGGAAGCGCGTCCTTTCGGATTTTCACATAACCCTATGCCTTATTTTTGCCTGAAGTAAATCCTACTTACTCCAGCGGCTTTTTTTTTTATCAGGTCTGGCTGCAAGAGAAGCTGAGAATATTGTCAGAGCCACCTCCACGAGTCATTGCGCAGTACTCCTCGAGACACTTCCTCCCGCGTCGATGACTGTATACATGCACCACTGCTAATGATGGCTTTGCCAGATTTAGCGAGCTGTCAGATGACGATACCAGTTTCATGTCTGCCTGGCTCCCTCTGTCCCATGTGATCATCGATGGACCATCGGGGTGTGTTGCCCTCTGTGGGCTCCGTCAGGCTACTTTCTATATCATAGCTCGGTGTGTTCGCCAGCTTGGGATGATCCAGGATGTAGTGAGGTGCCACTATCTTTTCGGGGAGGAGCTCTTTCTGATGCCTTTGCTTCTCGGTATCATGAACTGTGGAGCCGACTACCGGTGAAGACTGTCATTCCTCGGTTCGGAGCTCATTCTGTTGCTTCTACTAGCGAGTACAAGAGATGGGTCCTTAGCCCGGCATCTGACAACAGGACGCGAGGGCTTAAGCATCAGACTGGCGAGAGCAGCAGAAGGACCTAGCTTAGTTTACATATGTACACTTTTTGAGTATTACATTTCTTTTTAATGCAGAACTAGAAAATAACAGAAATGAGAAGAATAATTCTTATTTTATTTCACGAAATTGTGTGCATTTCCATAGAATTTCAGCATACATTATCAGTTTTGACATCAACTCAACTGTGTATGCCCTATTAATACATGAAACCAAATTTTAACAACATCGACTCCTGTTACCAACCGGTCCTCTCGAGTTTTCACGATTGGACAATTTCTCTCATGCCTCTAATTTTTTCACAGGATGCCTTTTTTTTCGGTTTTCACCCTGTCGAGGTGCCCAATTTTAGCAAAGCCGCCTTTTTTCGATTTTCGACCCGCAGGGCATTTTATTCTCTTCTTTTTATTTTTAGTCTTTAGCCGTGGAACCTTTTGAGTCTGTCGACATTGATCGGTTCCTTGAATTCGTTGCCATCGCTATCCGATAGAATTGCAGCTCCTTTAGACAACAGCTTCTTAAGGATGAACGGCCCTTCCCAGGTTGGTCTGAACTTCCCTCGGATATCTGGTGCCCTAGGTCTCATCTGTTTGAACACCAAGTCACCTTCTTTTAATGGATGCTTCTTAACCTTCTTCCCAAATGATCTGGCCAGCCTCTTCTGATAGATCTGATTATGATAGTAAGCTTTTAGCCTACTCTCATCCAATAAGTTCAAATGTTGTAACCTCTGTTGTGCCCATTCGGCCTCTGGAATCTGAGATTCCATGACTACTCTCAGCGATTTGAGCTCTACCTCAACTGGCAGCACTGCCTCTATCCCATAAACTAGAGAATACGGCGTAGCGCCCGTAGATGTCCTTACCGTCGTTCTGTAACCCCATAGTGCAAAAGGTAGCTTTTCTGCCCAATCCTTGTAGGTTTGGACCATCTTGGCTAGGATCTTCTTTACATTCTTATTGGCGGCCTCTACTGCCCCGTTAGCTTATGGTCGATAGGGAGAGGATTTATGGTGCTCGATTCCATACTTCTCAAGAAGCTTCCTAGTTTCCCCCATGAACTGCACCCCGTTATCAGACACTATGTTATGTGGGAGGCCGTATCTGCAGATTAGATTTCTTTCAATGAACTTGGCCATGTCTCTTGCGTCGATCTTCTTGAAGGATTCCGCCTCTACCCATTTTGTAAAATAGTCGATTGCGACTATTATGTATTTGTGCCCGTTGGATGCCGTAGGGTGGATCTCTCCAATAATATCTATTCCCCAAGCAGCGAATGGCCAAGGTGATGTTAGGCTGTGTAGCTCTGACACTGGCAAGTGCCTCAAATCTGCGTACTGCTGGCATAGCTGGCATTGCTTGACATATTTTGAGCAATCATTGTCCATCGTAACCCAATAGAAGCCTTGCCTTATGATCTTCTTCGCCAGGGTTAACCCATTCATATGAGCCCCACAGACGCCTGCATGGGTTTCTTCCATCACCCTTCGGGCTTCCTTTTCATCTAAGCACCTGAGCTGGATACCATCTGCCTGCCTTTTGTATAACACCCCGTCTAAGGATATGAACTGAGTGGATAGCCTTCGGATCATCATCTGATTTTTCTCGGTAGCTTCCTTTAGAAATCTCGCATTTTCCAAATTATTCATGATGTCAAAGTACCATGGTTTTCCATCTGCTACTTCTACTTCCATTATTGGTTTGATCTCGAAGTTGGACCTCTCAGAACTCGAAATCAGGATAGGCTTCATAGCTATCCCTTTAGGATTATCCCATATCAACACCAGAGTTGCCAGTGCATCAGCCAGACGGTTCTCCTCTCTCGGCACAAAGCGGAATGTACAGGTCTCGAACTGCCCACATAGCTCCTTTAGATATTCAACATAAGGTACCAGCCATTCTTCCTTTACAGCCCACTCACCCCAGATTTGGCTGATTAGCAAGGATGAGTCACCAAAAACCTCTACGTTCTTTGCCCCCAAGGCAGCTAAGGCTTATAACCCGAAGGTGCACGCTTCATATTCAGCTTCATTGTTGGTGACCCTGTACCTCAATTTCTTGGCCAACGGGAGCTTCTCATCATCTAGGGTCGTCAAAATGATTCTGACTCCTGCTCCCTTGTTATTTACAGCCCCATCAAAATATAACTGCCATCCTTGGACAGAAATTGTGGCTATGCTCTCATCAGGAAAATTGAATTCAGGTGCATCGCCCTGAATGGGATAATCAGCAAGAAACTCTGCTACTGCTCGCCCCTTGATAGTTTTGCGAGTGATGTATTCGACATCGAACTCTTGTAGCAATAGCAACCACCTTCCCATCTTACCAAGTAAAGACGGCGCTTCTTGCAAATACCTCAAAGGATTCTGCTTTGCCACTGCCTGAACTCCGTACGAATGGAAGTAGTGCCTAAGCTTCTTTGATGCCCAAATCATTGCCAGGCAGATCTTCTCTACTTCAGCATATTTTATCTCGTAGGCTAAGAACTTCTTGCTGAGATAGCAAACCGCGAATTCCACCCCGAACTCATCCTCCTGAGCCATCATGGCTCCCACGGAACCATCCTCCACTGCCAGATACAAGATAAGCAGCTTGATCGGTTGCGGTGGCCTCAACACTGGTGGATTCAGCAGATATTCCCTGATGCTATCAAAAGCTCTCTGGCAGTCTTCATTCCAAACCACAGGCTGATCCTTTCTGAGCAACTTGAAGATTGGCTCGCATATCGAAGTGAGCTTCGCAATGAATCGGCTGACATATTGTAGCTTACCTAGGAAGCTTCTCACCTCCTTCTCTTTCTGTGGCACGGGCATCTTTCTGATGGCCTTCACCTTGTTCGGGTCAATTTCAATTCCCCTCTGGCTGACGACATGCCCCAGTAGCTTTGCTGAAGTTACTCCGAAGATACACTTCTTGGGATTAAGTTGCAGGCTGCACTTATCAATCCTAGTGAAGAACTTCTCTAAAGCTTCGAAATGGCCCTCCCTGGTGGCTGACTTGACCATCATGTCGTCCACGTACACCTCCACTTCCTTGTGGATCAAGTCGCTTAGGATCTTCGTTGCCATTCTCTGGTACGTAGCCCCAGCATTCTTTAGGCCGAAAGGCATTACTCTGTAGGCGTAGGTCCCCCATTCCGTGATGAAAGTTGTTTTAATCCGGTCGACTATCTTGTTAAGGATTTGGTTGTAGCCTACATAACCATCCCCAAAACTGTACATCGCGCAGTTGGCGGCACTATCTATCAACACGTCAATGTGGGGTAGCGGAAAATCGTCTTTAGGGCAGGCCTTGTTCAGATCTCGATAATCCACTCATACCCTTACCTTTCCGTTCTTCTTGGCTACAGGGACTACATTTGCTAGCCATGTAGGATACTGCACTTCAACCAGGAATTTGGCTTCGATCTACTGCCAAATCTCCTCTTTAACCTTGTCTGCCCATTCTGGCCTAAGCCTCCTCAACTTCTGTTTTACAGGCTTACGGTCTGGATACGTCGGAATAGCATGCTCTGCGATGTTCTGATCAATTCCTGGCATGTCCTCGTAGGTCCGGGCAAAAACTTTTTCATATATTTTTATTATTCTCTCAAATTTTTCTCTCTCATCAGGAGTTATATTCGATGCTATTAAGATTTCCTTCGGATTTTCTGAGGTTCCAAGATCAAAAGGCGTGGTGTCAGTGGAATCAATATCAAAAATAGATGGGATATGATCATGTTCATGCATGTTGATATCATTTGAAATATCGCACAAATAAGCAAAATCATTCATCTTACTAATAATATTATTATTGTCATTTACATCATAAAAAATTTCCGGAATAAAAAGACAATCTAAGCTAGTATCTTCTTCAGCTTCCGTTGAGGTCGATGCTGCAGCAGCTTGTGCCTCGGCTTCCTGGCTTGGCAGAGGCCTTTCAGCTATCCCTGAGGAAATCTTCAAATCCCCAATCTTCAGTTCTGACTCTACCATTTTATCCTTCCCTTTGAGCCTGGCAGCTAACATCTTCTCGGTGACAACCTCTTCGGGCTCATCCCTACCCCAGGCAATGCATTGGGTCATAACTTCCTCATCCCAGAAGTCCTCAGCCATTTTAATAACTCCCACATCCCAGTCAAAAACATCACTGAAGATCTCAAATCCAGGGACAATCTTTCCATTCACCCACTGTGGCTCATCTTCACCAGTGTAAGCGCATACTGAGGATGCGGGCACAAAGCTTTCTAAAATGCGAGGGATCTTTCCTGTCGTCTTCTTCTTGCCAAGTCCGCCCTTGTATCCCAACCCTTCTGATCTTTCTGACCTCGAGTAGTGATTATGGATTGCGGCCCTTGTGAATTTCTACTAAGACCCGCCTCAGGGAGATAGTGCATCCTCTTCATCATATTAACCACTGGAGGGCTATCCAATGACCTCTGCTCTTCCCCTATCACCGATACATGAAAACCACTGAATGATTGATTAGCAATCTCTAGGGCCGATACCTGATTATCCCTGGCCGCCTTAATGGTTACCACCTCGCCTTCATGTGGGAATTTTATCATCTGGTGTAGCGTAGATGGCACTCCCCCTAGTTTATGAAACTAGGGCCTCCCACGCAATGCCGATAAGTTGGTCGGAATGGGCAAAACTACAAATTCTGTCTCCGTCTCAATAGGTCCAGCCTTGACCAAAGTCTTGAACGTCCCCGAAGCTTGCTTTCTAGAATTATCGTAAGCTGTAATAGTCAAATTTGACTCGCTAAGCATACCCTCATCCAAACCGAAAGCCTGAAGCGCCACTAGAGGGCAAACATTTATAGATGACCCGTCGTCTACCATAACGCAAGCAGTGTGCTTGCCATTGATTTGCGCCTTAATGTACAGCGGTCGGTTATGATTACGGCCTTCGACTGGCAAGTCGGCATCAGAATACACTAATCTCTCTCCTGATCCCCTTTTTATAAGGTCTAACAATTCTGATGGAGAGATTTTCATAGCCACAGTAGACTCAGTCAAAGCTTCTACCAACTTTTATCTATGAGAAGGGGACTGCCTCAGAAGATCCTATATAGATATTTGAGCCATGGTCTTCTTCAATTGTTTGACTATCTAATTCACTTCCAGCTCTTTCTCTGTTGATGCCTGTGTTGGTTCCGGTGACCTTTCTATCTCTAGGACTACTCTTCCACTTCTCGTTACAGCTCCTACTTCTTTTCCCTCTTCATCTGACTTCCACAGATCTAAAGATATTTCACCCTCCTCCTCATTTTCTTCACTGCTTTCGCTACTAGACCAATAATCAATTGTCGCTACAGACATCCTTTCCCCTTTGGCCTCAGGGCGAGTAACAGCAACATACTCATTCCCATACAAGTCCTACAGCACGTACCATTCTGGTAGGCTTGATCCAATTATGAAAACAGGTGGCGGCACAGCATTATAGCTAGGCATCTTTTTTTCCTCTCTCCGCTCGGGGTCAGTGATTTGTTTGTTGTCAATCAAATCCTGGATTGAGTGCCTCAGCGCTTTACAATTATCCGTTAAATGGCCCGTATGCTGATAAAAGGCATAGTGCTCATTATCTTTATGCCCCCACGTCCCTTGCATCATACCAGGCCTGGGAGGCAATGGCTGCAACTTCCCTTCTTTCATCAACCTTCTTAAAACCCAAGACAAGGGTCTTCCTAAGTTCGAAAACTTCCTTGGGGTAGTAGCGTCAGTAGCAGACACCTCAACCATTCTTCCGGTGCTACCGTTGGGACCGGCTGGCCTATTTGTCCCTTGACTAGTATTAGCTCTTTTGGCATAATTGTCATTGCTCGCCTTTCGGGCCAAGTATTCCCCTTTCGCTTCTATGGCTATGTCCTTCAAAGACTCCCAGTCTTTTAGACCCTTCATCTTCAAACCTTCTTTCAAGTACAGGCTCGCGTTCTTGATGAACAAACGGATCTGGTCTTGAGTGTCTGGCTTTCTCCTCATCTCCATTACTCTACTCTGCCAGCGGGTTAGGTAATCATGGAAGGATTCCCCGGCCTTTTGCTGAAGCAACTCTAAATCCTTGAGGGTCACCTCCATCCTTGTGTTGCAGTCGTACTGCCTTAAAAACTCCTCTGTGAGCATATCCCAATCCTCCTTGGTTCGGCGATCGAGGTTGTGGTACCAATCTATGGCGGGGCCAGTTAGTCTCAAGCAAAAGTACTCCACTTTCTGCCTCTTGGACAAGGTAGTCCCTTTTATGATCAAGGAATACTGCTTTACATGGGCGGTCGGGTCAGAAGTGCCGTCAAACTTGGGAACATTAGGCATCTTGAAATTGTATGGGATTGGGTCATCTCCCTCCAGCTCCTTATCTTCTGGGTTCATCCCTTGGCATCTACCCAACATGCAGGCCATAGCCTCAAACTTTTCTTCCATCTTCTTCCAGATGAACTCTTCGGTCTGGCGTGCCTTCCCCCTCTCAGATACAACGCTCATTTTGTCATCTTCATCCTCCCGGTCATTTTCTAACCTCAGCACTGGTCTCCTTCTCTGGACCCCGAAAGCCACTGATCTCAGATCTATAGGTGGTGGTCAAATCGGTTCCTCCTGTCTTTCTACTCTTTCCTCCTCCCGCTCATTTTGTCCCATGGGAGGAGGTGGAGGATTTTGTGGAGCAGCCTGCTGAGCCATTGCAGCTAACATATTCATCATACGGCCTTCAAACTCCTCAAACCTTCTACTCACTTCTTCAGCAATCAAAGCCTTGGTAGCATCATTTTCCCTTGGTGAGTTTGCCATCTCTGATACGATACCACTGGTTTCTAAATGGGTTTCTAGAAGACTCTCTCTTTCTTGCAGCTCAAACACATAAACTCTGATCAGTCGTCCGGTCGGTCCTCTCGTTCACCTGGGCAGATCTATGATGGCTGCATAGATAAGGTGTTAGAATGATACATGAAACGTGAATGAAATGCATGGCCGTGATATGCAAAATCCATAAGTCACAGGCAAGCAGATAGGTCCTTCCACCCTTATTGCTCCCACACACGTGGTCGTACAGTCTCTTTCCTAGGCGGGATTAATCCACGGGTCAGCGGGGAACCCAATGGACACCGATGGTGTGTGGCGAAAAACCGGCAGCATAACCTCTCCTAACTAATGCACAAGCGGTAGTCCGAATAAATTGACATAGGCCTATCGGGGCATGAAAGCCTTTGATTAGGTGACCAATCAAATTATCTGGGTTGTCCAATACATGATGATCCACATAGCAAGCATGATATTACGGTTCATATCACCTAGGGAGAGTATCTACGGCCATTATATGAGCTTTAGTCGAGGGAGATATTACTTTGAGGCTACCCAAGCATGATCCCTGCCGATGGGTCTAGCTCATCACAAGCATAACGACCGATTGGGTCATTATTTTATATACCAAAAGGTACGAAGCTTGGGCTGGTGATTATCCTTAATACTTCCCCACATTGAGTGAACGTAGGGTTGTGCTTCGGGAATGCACCGAGGTTAAGAAGGGACCAATCTAGCGTATTCTAAGGCTCTAATGGGATGTATATGGCAATGAGAGAAAGCAAATTTATGAATTAAACTTTAATCATAAATGTTAACCGAGGTATTTTCAAATCGAAGTCTCGAACCATACGATTCCCAGCGGAGTCGCCACTGTGACGCGCGCCGGACCCCGATACAGCCCATTGATCGCCCGCTTGAGGGCGATCGGGGCATTTGTGGGTCTGTTGGCAACTCCCAACGAATTGCGAGTGCATCTAGTTTGGGCAACAGGGAGGTTTCATGGAGTCGCCACCCAATAGAATATTGGGAAAGTTTCTCTCGCCTCGGAGAGCCTAAGACTGCGCTTATTATCCATTTTAGGCCAACCAAAGGGGTCTTGGAGGGTAAACCTCTCTCCCAAAGGAGCCTAGGATTAACGTCTAAGTCTCGTGACACAAGAGGTGTCTTGGAGGTCTTAGTTCTAATGAGTGATCGGATAGACATCTCGCCTCTTTGAGCCCAAAGACCAGTGCTGGGTTTGGGACTTCTCATCTATTTCTACCTCGATCATTTTATGATTAAATTTTGAACTCATTAATTTGCTTTCTCTCTATACGATGCAATTTAATTAAAAGCACATTTTATTCACGTGTCAAAGCGATAGATAAATAAAAGAATATTAAATCAAAAAAATTACAATAACACTAGGAGCGGAATACAACTCCCATTTATAAATGTGCACTACATACATAAGACGGGAGATTATTTATTTTGAGGACTTTGGTCCTCGCATGCATTTATTATAAAAGTGATGTTTTTATTGTGGAAATTTTTTATTGGATGAAAAATAGGTCATTGGGTCCTTAATTTTATGAAAATCTCCCTTTATTAAATATAAAACATTCATCAATTTTTATATTTAGTTAGATACAAAAAGGTATATTCATGTACATAAAATAATTAATAAATAAAAAAATGAGTGAAATAACTAAAAAAGTTAGAAAAATAAACCAAACGGAATCCTCCGAGCATGGTAGATCACCCCTCGAGCTCAGAACAGTCCAAGAAAATCACATATGCTCACAAAAGGTTAATGGGTGTTAACATACAAAAAGTGCAATGCAAATAAAGCTCTAAGATTTGAGAGAAATAGAAAAAGGAAAAGAAAAAGGGGTTTTGAAAATATGGAGACAGAACCCAGGGACGGCCACTGCCGAGTGACCGATGGGCATCGATCAAGGTGACCAACGTGTCCCGTCGCTCACTCGAGAGAGGGCGTCTGTGGGAGGGGTGACCGACGGGCGTCGGTGAAATAGATGACCCGTCGGTCACCACTATCTCCGAAAACGACAGCGATACTATTTTTTCAAAGCCAAAACAGATTTTTAGCACAAAAATGAGATGAAAAGGATCAAAATAAAGAAAGATAAAAGCACAAAGGGCGAAAAAAACAAGAATAAGAATAAAGATGAAATAATACGGAGAATAAGTCCGGAATATTTACCCTCAGATAATATTTTTGTTGGATTTTTGGTGTCGATTAAAGTCCCGCACGCTCCACAAGAAGACAAAATGAAAGGTCAAGAATGAGGAAAATAGATTATTTCCTTCTTAATCCTTTAAAAGACTGAATTTTGGAATCAAAACCTTAAGAAAACTAATTAGATTTAGCTCCTTTTTAATGGTTTGATTCTTAAACTAAAAGAGATTTCTTAAGATTTGTGTTTGTTGGAAGAGAGAGAAACAAGTGTTAATTTTGACAGAGTTTCCCCCTTTAAAAATTTCTCCAACCCCTTTCTAGGTGGGAAAGAAAGCTTTTATAGGCCAGGGGTGACCGACGGGCGTCGGTTCCACAGATGTGCATCAGTTCAATCCTACTGACACAAGGATTCAACCGACGGGCCTGCAAATCTTACCAACGGGCGTCGGAACAATCCTACTGACACAAGGATTCAACCGACGGGCCTGCAAATCTTATCGATGGGCGTCGGAAAGGTTGCATGCTCCGGAAAATCAGGTTGCGTGCTCCGAAAAATCAGGTCCCTCCGACGGGCGTCGAAAAATCACATAGGCCATCGGTGACCCGTAGCGAGCGACGGTCTTGCCTTTGACAGACGGGCAGACCGTCGGTAGAGAAAAATACACCTTTTGACCCAAAAAAAATCCTATTTCCTCCCTCTTTCCTATGAAGACTGAAAGAACACATTTCTCGTGAAGCAAGAGACCAAAACCTCCGAATCTCAACCGTTTGTACGGACTCGGACGTTGATTCCTCATTGGGTACTCTCTAATCCAGACCGCCTCGGGACACGGTGCTTACAGTAAGCGGACTAAAGTTGGATGTTTTGATGCATCACAAGCTTATGCTTCTGTATGGTGTTTCTTATGAGACATGCACTGCTTTAAGGGAAGGAATGAACACCATAACACATGTTTTATACTGTGTGTGCTTATATGACCAAGGGATTGGAATTTAATATTATTGATCTCAACTTTCTCTATTGTGAGACCCTATTTAAACTTCAACCCTTAGAACCCTTAACTTGTCCCTGAAGTATGGTTCAGTGTAGCCAACTTAATTACTCTCCAAAAAGCCATGGAATAATTTGGGCTTTGCGAATCTAGCTAGAAAAGCGAGCTGAATCATGATTGATGGCATATTAAGAGGGGAAGATAGCCTTTTTTATCACATTCAATTGTTTCGTGATTCACTGGCTAGCCTATTATAGTCTCTATAAGTAGAGACATTATAGTGAACATGAAATTTTTTTTAAGAGATAATGAGTTAAAACAATGAATGTGAGAAGGTAATTTAGGGTTAGGCATATGTGAAATGGAGATCTCATCTTTCGATACACTATATATATCCTTAACAGGTGTATAGCGCTAGTGCTCACGATGTATGCTGGTCACATGGTCTATCCGCCTGTATAACTGGAGATCTCAACTGAAAATCGTTCCGTCTTGTGCAAGTGGGAGATGATGGAGTCTGGATATGCCCATGACTCCTGATATTGAAAGAGATCCATATAAATTTGAAAATTTTCCAGATATGGAAGTGATCCATATTGAAAAGGAAATAATGCATATATGGAAACTGTTCCATATCAAGTCCCATGATTAAGGAACATTCCTTATTTAGAAAAGGTGACTTCCTTTTTCATATTTATTTCCTTAATAAATCAGTTTCCTATTTTAGAGCATGAGGCTCTCTATAAATATGCGCAGGAAGAATATGAATGTAAGAGAAAAAGTTCTCTATACAGAAACTGTGCCGAATTTTTCTCTCGCTTAATTTTGACTCCAAGGGGCATTTAGACCGTAGTATAGTTGTTGTTATCCCGCATGTGGTTAAGAGCCAGGCTAGTGATGCAAAAGGGATCCTTATGTACCCTTCTGCCATAGTTTCTGCATTACAAGAGGTGGGTATCATATTTGATTATGTTACCTCCATATATATGTGTATGTATTTTTTTCCCAACATACACAAAAGTTAGTATACACACACCAGCATTTTGTTTATTTATCCTCTTTGAATTTGTTAATCAAAGATTATAAAATCTCTTAATTGTAATATATATTGATAAATCTAAAAATAATAGAAATAGAGAGAGCATTTGGGAGATCAAACTCTTTTAGGAGATTGGACCCATTTGGGATATTGGATTGGAAGATTAGACTATAATCTTGAAAAAAAAAATAAGATGAGTGCTCCGATGAGTCCTAGGGAACTCCAAAGTTTAAGTTAATATAGAGACTGAGCATAATGTTCTCTTAGAGAGATAAAGTCAATTGACCAAAGGAGCTAGTTGCTTATAGGGCTTAACTTATGACCCTACTAAATAGACTTATGGTTTCTTAGGCTTCGGTTTAAGTCTTTTGGAAGATAAATAGGGTATGAGATAATGTGAGTATTATCATTGGTCCCCCCTTCCCTAAGGGTTTGATTACTTGAACGAGTAATCAAATCAGGTGATGTCCAATCTGTTAGCAGTGGATTTTAAACATTACTAGGTTCCATTTTCAATTTTGGAGCTTTAAAGCCCTATGTCTCCTTAAAAACTTTTCCTTCTTGTTATTTTCTTCATTTTTTTTCGTTTTTGCATTCTTATGCCTTCATTTTTATTGATTGGTTTGTGAAGAACAAGCAATGGAAGATCAAATGATCAGGTATTTATATGCCTTATTCTTAATTGACTAGTCTGTGAAGAACGGACGATGGAAGATCGAATGATCGAGCATTTTTATGCCTTCATCTTAATTAATCAGTCCTTGAAGAACATACGATGGAAGATTACACGATCGGGCATTCTTATGCCTTTATCTTTGTTGAATAATAGATGATGGAAGATCAAATGATCGAGCATTCTTATTCTTTCATCTTGATTGATCGGTCTTTGAAGATTGAATAATGGGGAATGTCCAATCCACTATGGAAAATGGATGGTGGAAGAGAGTTTGATTTGGCATTCTTGTGCCTCTATCTAAGGCCCTAAAATACACCCTAAGAGTTATACGACATGTTTAGGGTGAGTTAGAAAGTGAACATAAAAGATTAAGCAATTAAAGAGTAGTAAAGGACATTGAGGGCTTCGGTAATTTATTCAAATTGAAATACACATGTATAAATAAATATGAGACAAGGATTAATATGTAACTAAAGATGAGAATACACATAAATGTGGGATTAAAGTAGAAATTGGGAGGAAAAAAATATAATTTGCCAAGTCAAAAAGATTGACCAATAGAATTACAACATTTGTGCATCTATAAAAGTCATGAATTTGCACAATCTAAAGGGATATAAGGTCGGCCATCAATGGGACTGAAAGTGCAGATTTTTTCCCATCTCTTTCACTCAAAAAAATTACACTCTTAAGTTTCCAATAAAGGCTAAAGAGAAGGAAAAGTAGAGAAAAGCAAAGAAGAAGAAGAAAGGAAGCAAAGTAAGCAAGTTCATGGTAAGGATTGAAAAACCTTATTTATGTCTATTATGTGATGATTAATAAGCATTAAATATGATGATTGTCGGTGTATGAATTGATGAATTAATGATAGAGTTAGGATACGCCCATGACTCTAATTTTGATAAAGTTCCAATCTATATAGAATTGAGTAATTCAATCTGAATGAAATTATCAAATCTTATATCAGAAAGAGTCTGAGTTATACTAGAGATAGGCCTCTAGCTATTAGGAATTCTATAAATAGATGGGAGATCTTAGACTTTAGTAACGAGAAAATGAAATCGCCGCAAGGCTGCTCGTTCATATTCACACTCGTTTTCCTCTTAATCTTTCAGGGGCCTTTAGATTATAAATTAGTTGTTTTTATCCCGAATGTAGGTAAGAGCTAGACTACTAGCCAAAAACAAAGGGGATCCTTATGACACTTTCGCAATGATTTTCTGCGCTATAAGAGGTAGGTACCATTAATAATGTTACCTCCATGTACGTTTAATTTTCCTTTATTGGTATCAGAACTGTCATTTTTGCGTCCTGGCATGTGGCTTAAAATTGATCTAAAATTTTATGCTTAAAATTGGTATATATAGGATGTATGGAATGTAACAAAAATTTCTTTTTTGTATGAAAAATATATATGTGCATATATTGCGGCTCAAAAATTGTGTGTGTGTGCACTGAGACTCAAAGGGATGAATATGAGTGTTCTAAGCACTAAACTAAAAGTTGAAATTTTTAATTTTTAACCTTACCATTAGATTCATAGACCCCGAAAACCCTCCACTGATCGAAATTCGGACATGAAAAATCATCGGAAAGGCAGTGCATGCATGAAGTTAGGCGCATGTGCATGGGCGGTGGGCTACACGTGCACAAACACATGGCAATGATGTGTCACTTGTGTGCCACGTCACTGCCAGGTGGCCCAACCAGGGGGTGACACATGGATGACAGAGGTCATGCCACGTGTAGGTGATGATGTGTCCCCATCGACACGTGGCCCAATGAGATTATGACGCATGGATGGCAGATGTCATGCCATATGACGATGATGTGCAACCCTGATGCCACGTGAGCGTCAGGTAGACCAGTAGTTAGTTAACACGTGTCAAGACATTAGGTCTGACGTGTTGCCATGTGGCATATTATGGTTGTGACATGTGGCAGAATGAGGCACGCATGGTAGCGTGTGAAGCCTCCTCTAGCTGCGTATGGGAATGCGTGAAGCCTTTTTTGACCACCATTTTAGCTTCAATTTTTCACAAATAATTTTTTCAAAATGTTTCTGATTTTTTGGTCATTTTTTCAAAATTTTTTAATGACCATAAAATATATTTTTATTTTGATTTTTATAATTAAAATAATGTTATAAAAATTTATAGAAAATGTGTTTTCTGCTTTAAATAATTTTGAAAAATATTTTTGAAAATTTTTGTGTGTTTTTGTCCTTATTTATTAGCTGAAATGTGCTTCAATCTTGTGTATTTATACATGAGTGTATTAACCACGTAAATTTTTGTAATGTGTTTCAGAAATATTGATAAGGACACCTATGCTTCCTAAAACCCTGTGTGGTTTTACTTTAAGAAATGCAAGAGTTCATTTAGTAAGCAACATGAGAATGCGGAGGAAGATCCAAGTGCATCATATAGTGACTATGCAGGAATGCATTTGGATAAGTGGTTTAAGTCTGAGAAGGGATGATAGAGTATTGATCAAAGTGTTGCTTGACTCTTTTAAATATCATCCAGTACTTAGAAAGTTATTCTAAACTACTTGGTACACAGGAGATAGAGTTTATAGAAAATCTATCACCCATTTTTTGGCTAGAGTTGCCAAAAGAGGAGTGTTGAGGAGCAACATTCCATTTGTGATGGAATTGAGAAGTGGACGTAGTGTGAACTATCCATGGCTTCATCAGCGAACTTATGAGCTGCTTGATTATTTGATGAGGACGGTTAAAGAAATTGTCCCATTGTTTAGAAAGATTTTGAGAAGATCTGGACTTCTGGAATAGTTGACATGAGTGTCAATTAGACTTAGCGTTTATTTTTTATTTTTTTTATTAAATCAAAATTATGTTTCCTATTGTTATTTGACATGACTGTCTTACTTTTGGATTATTGGATTTTATTTATTGGTTGAATAAATGCATTTATTTATTATAATGGGATTTAACTTTATAATAAATGTGCTTATTTAAACTGTGAATTGCCTAGCAATGTTTTATCAGTAAAATAATTGCATGATTATTAAGTAGAGACTTAATAATAAAAAACCAATAAAATTCTCCTCTTAAGTTTGAAAACTTAATAATCCAATAATTCAGATTTTCTATACATGAAATCTTAACCTATAAAGTTGGACATTAGAACTTAGAGGGTAATTAGATAATACTAGTAGCGTTTTCAAATTTGAGTCAAATAGAAGACTTTACTAGGTTATTATTTCAGGTATATAGAAAATTGCATGCATTACCTTATCTCCTTTAATAACATGCAACTTTGTTCCATTTGAATCAAAGGATATAAATGGCTATTGCTTCCAAATCAATTACTGTTGAGCTAAATAAAGACTTGAAATTGAATGGCGAAAACTATGAAATCTGGAGTATGAAGATCCAATATGTGCTTGAGGAGCACAAGGCTCTTAATACCTTAAGTTTGGTTATGGCTGAATCTGAGGATGGTAATATGGCCCAACATAGGAAGGACCGAGATGCCTATGTAGCATAGAAGAAAAAGAATTCCATTGCTTGTATCATCTTACTGAGTGCAATGGAGGATGATATAACTAATGATATAACTAAGCAATTCCGCAAGTATCAAAATGCAATGGATTTATGGATGCTTTACAAGAGAAATTTGGAGGTGTGACTCTAACCAATCTTCGATCATTAACGATCAAATTTGATACTTATTGGAAAAAGCTTGATCATTCAATGTGAAAACATCTCAGAGAGATGGAGAACATGATGAGTGAGCTTAGTGAATAAGGTCATAAGTTGACCAACGAGCAGCAAGTCCAACCTGTTATTCATTCCTTACCTAAGAGTTAGGAGCGTATGAAGATGCAACTGACTCACATAGACAGTGTCAAGACATTTAAAGATGTCGCTCGTCACTTGGAGCTTGAAAAGGATAGACTGACAGCGATTAAGGTCAATGCCGAAGTGCATGTGGCACAGTGGAATGAGTTCAAACCATAACAAAAGGAAAAGCTTTAAAGGTCGGGATAAGAAACATGCCAAGAAAAATAAATGGCAAAAGAAGAAGCATAATTCCAAAAGGTCCAAAAGCAAGAAGAAGATAAACATTTCAGAAGTGAAATATTTTAATTGCCAACAGAAAGGACACTATGCAAGAGACTGCACTATGCCCAATAAGGTACACTATTCTGACTCAAGAGAAAGTGAAATTTATGTTTCTAGTTCTGTATTACTAACTGAAATTCATCCTTTATGGGTGATAGATTCAGGAGCAATGGACCACGTAATAAAGGATCGATAAGCCTTTCTTGAATTTCGGCGAATACCGAACGGAGGAAAATGGATATATGTAGGAAATGATGCCAAAGTGGCTGTTTGAGGGATTGACACGTGTAGATTAGTTTTACATAAATGCCGAACCTTGCTCCTATATGATGTGCTTTATGCCCCAGATATTCATAGGAATTTAATTTTTATTCTTGTGTTATTGAAACTTGATTTTGATTTGCATTTTAAGGATGACAGTGTACGCTTATGTTTGGATGATGTTTATTATGGTTCTGGTTTTATTTCAAACAATTTTATTGTTATGGATATTGATCTCGACTTTATGAATAAAACTAGTTTTTCTTTAATTTCTTCTACTTCATATAGCTATGAGGATTATGTGAAATTATGGCATGCTAGATTAAACCATATTGGGTAAGATCGAATGAGTGGGTTAGCCAAAGTAGGTTTACCAGGTGATTTGAATGAGATTAAATTACCTATATGTCAGCATTGTGTTAGCCTATTTTACATGCTAATTTTGCAAGCATACGGTGTACCGGTTATAATACAAAAGATGTTGATCCTACGAGGAATGTGCTAATTATTACACACTATTACTACTCAATTTTAATCTTGTTTACAATGATCATAAATTTGTTGAATGAAAGTGAAAATACTATGTCTAATTCTAATTAACCTAGTTATAGATAATCGGAACTGATAAAAGATTAATGATTATAAAATAATAAATAGAACTTGAATTAATTATTCTTGATTATGAATATATTCTTATCATGCAAGTCAAGTTGAATAAGATTCCAATTTACTCTTTCAACATAAATTAGAGTGCATAAAACATGCATTTATAATTCTAACTCACAATTTTCATTAATAAATTAAAGTGTTATTCATGCAAATTTCAGGAATAATAAACAGCCTATAACAACCATTTAATATTATGATTTCTCAAATAATACTTCAATGATGAAATTCTATTAGATTTAAGTAAGAATTTATCTTTCAATTAAATACTTACTTATAATGATCATGCATAAAAATACTAATAGAAAATTCTACAAGAAAGAATATTAAAATTGATATGAATAATAAAATATAGCATTAAATAATCAAGTTCATAAGTTCATCATTACATAATTACAAAGAAGAAGTAAAGATGAGAAATGAAGAAAGAGATCTTTCAACCCTTTTTCCTTCCACAAAAGATATCTTCTTCCTTGCAAGTAATCTTCTCTTCAAAACATAAAAAATTCGAACTTTAAACTTTAACTAAAAAATGTACTTTTAACTTACAGAATTCTTAATAAAAAATATTCAACTAAAACTATTCAACCTTTAAAATTACAGTTAAAACTAATATTTATAATGTTCTAAGAGATATGTCCCTTCAAGTGTCCCTTAGGAAAGTTACAAGACTTGGTAGAAAGTCATACTTCTTCAAGGCAAAATTTGAATTTAACTTCCAACGGTCCTCTCTGTTGCGCTCGCGACAAAATATGCCTTGCTCTTTGCTCCACTTTCCTCGCGCTGGCTTTCCACCGTGCCATGTCGCGACCTCGCGATAGGCGGCCTTGCTCGCGACAATGCCCGCTAGCTCCCTTTCTCCTTCTCTTTAGCTCCCTTCAATTGCGCGTCCTGTCGTGCTCATGACCACTCCCGTGCTCGCGACATATTACTTCTCTCCTTTGCTTTCTTTCTTCCTTTCTTCTTTCTCCTTGGCTTGGCGCTTCCTATCGCGCTCGCGATAGATTGATTCTTCCTTAGCTCATTTCTGCTCCTTTTCTCCAATCTTCTCCATTTTCTCCTACACACACAAAACTCAAACAAAAACATAAAACATACCTATTTCTAACACAATTAACTATACATAAACATTATTTTAAACCTAAAACATCGATTAAATATGAGCTATTTAGACTCATATCAAACCCCCACACTTAAACATTTGCTTGTCCCCAAGCAAAATATAACAAACACTTAAACAACACAAACACATAACACACAATAAGATGCACACAATTGTGGAGCTTACTTATATATTTAATAAACATTTGGAAATGACATGTATAAGCTTTTATCTCTTAACAAATTAGTCTAGATATGCAACATCTCAATCAATACCATTATCCATCATACTTGAACAATCGTGCACATTTTGAAAAACCGTAAAGTTACAAAGCACAAGAATGTTTGACCTCAAGATTTTGAATATCTTAACACATGTAAAGATTATTTCATACAAGACATTGCCTAAAGTAATTCTCACTCAAACACTATTTTTCTTAAGCACTCAATCACTCAATGTGTTTCAAGGTTAGTGTTTCTCTCATTCCTTAAATATGCCATTGCATACCATAAGCTTGTAAATAGTAAAAATCTCCATTACTAGTATAAAGTAGTACATGAAATCAAAGGGTCTTAAAAAGGGTTGTAACTTGGCTTAGGTAAAGGTAAGATAAATTTGGTATAAGTAGCTAATATTGTGTAGAGAATAAGTATAACTATACCACAAGAAATGTAAAAACTAAGTATAGCATGATATTCAAAGTTTCTATTCTAATTCCCTTCCTAATGTCCACCCTTATTCTCTAGTTTTATTTGCTTTTCTTTTCTTTTTTTATTTATTTTCTTTTCTTTTTCTTTGTTGTGGGTGCATTTTATGCTCCATCCCACTTATTTATTTTTTTCTTCTTTTTTTTTTTTTATAAAAACTAGATTTTTCTGATAATGGACTTTTGATACATAAATAAGGGAATTCACTTATACATCACTATAATCATGCTTATTCTAACAAATGTATCTCATGGTATAACAATCCTAATTCTCAACACAACAAGGGTAACAAAAATGAGTAGTTATTGTTTAGCAAAAGATTTGGTTAAATAATATGCTTAACAAAAAAAAAACAAGTTAAGGCTCAAAATGGCTACCTAAAGTCAAAAAGGTTAGTTTTTTAAAGCAAGCCAAAGTGGTTTAATCTAATTGCCCTTTTCATTTCTCATGCACATCCCATACTAAATGTAATCTCAAAATTTACTAAAGACAAGTTCTAGAGGATATGGCATACTAAGGCTCTCATACAAGAAAATTTTCAAAGTATAAGGCTCAAAAGCTCACATAGTTATAGGTCAAACTACCCTAAGCAATACATTGGCAAAATAATCCTTATATACATGTGAAAAGATACTCAACTTAAAAAGACCCTACACTAAAGTACTTTGCCAAGTCATGACCTTCACTATGTATAATTAATTGTCCAAATAAAAATGAAAATAACATTTTCCAAGATATGGCATATATAGACATAATTAAAAGAAATACCAGCTTACTCATGCATATATTCCCAAATATACATCAAATATATAAACTCCAAAATATAATGCACAAAACAACCTATACATAAAAACAATAACACATAACCCTACATACACATATGTATAAATCTAACTCAACACACCTAATATTAACAACCTAAAACTAGCAGCACATGCATAACACAGGCCACACTAAACACAATAACTAAACATAACAATAATGCCCCCACACTTAAAGGACACAATGTCCTCATTGTGTGAAAACAACAAACATGTAATATATACAAGCAAACACAAAACACTATAAAATGAAAACAAAAATCATATAAAAAATAAAAATTGTTTGGAGAAACTTAGCTCAATTCCCACTAGGGGAATCAGGTGGAGATGGAGAAAAATCTACATTTTGTTTTCTGAAATAGGAGAGAAGCTTGCGACTTAAGCTTTTATAGCCCTTGTGGACAGCCTTCATTGTTGTCTCTAGGGAGTCCATTCTTGTAGCCATACTTTGGTTGGCAGCTTCCATGCCATCCAATCTAGCAAGCACCTGCTGCCAACCAGCAGATTCACCTTCACTAGCACCAAATGTGGCAGCTTCCTCCTCATCATCATCTTCATCATCATCAGCAGAATCATCATGCGCTACAGCTACTGTGGACGACTCAAGGGCTTTCCCTTTTCCCTTGTCTAGGCGTGAACTGTCACCCTACAAACCTCTATTAAAAAACTTGGGCGGCCAACCGCCTTTTGTCAAAATATTAGCCCGCCGCAAGTACACAACATCAAGCATAGCAACATGTACACCCTCTTCTAACTGAAAATTGTGCAAATCTTCTAAACATCCTAATATAATTCCTGTCACCATGTGACACATCCTAACAGTTTTACTCTTTGCAGTAGAGGCATGATATAAACCATCAAATATGAAATCAATAGAACAAGGGGTTTTCCTAGACTGTAACATATCAAGCACAAACAAGTCTTTGGTCAGAACCTTAGAACTCTCAACTCTACCAAATAAGGCATGACATAAATATTTGTGAAAAAGCATTAAAACATCATCCTTAATTTGGCAATTTGTGAAATTTTTATTATTAAAGGAATCTAGACCAGACAAGCGTTTCTATACAGGCTTAAGATCAAATATATGTGCAT
Organism: Excoecaria cochinchinensis; assembly: GCA_947683425.1. Classification (NCBI taxonomy): domain Eukaryota; kingdom Viridiplantae; phylum Streptophyta; class Magnoliopsida; order Malpighiales; family Euphorbiaceae; genus Excoecaria; species Excoecaria cochinchinensis. The sequence continues at coordinate 1,521,724 of CANTUQ010000058.1, forward strand.
AAAATCTTTTTCCATTAAGAGGAAACCCAAACTAATCACGCAATTCAAGAAACCCAAAGAAATACTCTTGCCCTTGATGTCTAAACTTCATTCTATCTCTACCCTTATCAACATAATCAAGAGTAACAAAAAAATCAAGGGCCCAATCACGCTTAATTGGTAGATTTAAGTGCACAAATTTCCCCACTTCATATATTTTAAATATTTTTCAAATTGATCCGAAATGCCCAAATGATTTAACAGAGAAAAATCAACATGCCACTTTCCCACATAGGTTTTCTTGTCAAAATACACAAATTGTTCACCTTCTTCCTTAGAAAAAATAGGGAAAGACACTCAAACCTGTTTTGCAGGCGAATAGGATCTTGGTTTGCACTGGATCCTTCGGCAGCCTTCTTTCCCTTGTCTCCAATAGTTTTTGTTTCACGATCTTGATATTGAGTGAAATTTAAATAAAATTTGATAAAGAAACTCACAAAGAAAAAGAGATGAAGAACAAAAACTGGAAACTTAAGAACTATGAGAGAAGAAGAAGAAGATTTGAGAGAATTTTAAGAGAAAAACCAAAGAAAATTGAGAGACAACTCAAAAGTGAAGAGGAAAGCTGCAGTTAGGGCTTTAGGATATATACAGGGGAGTAAAAATCTAGGGTTGTAACAGTTCAAAATTCAAAAGATTTCAAATTCCGTGCTCTGTCGCGACCTCGCGACATTATCGCGCTCGCGACAGAGATGAATTTTCAAATCAACTGCTCGCCAACCCATCGCAATCACGCGATAAAAATTTTTCTCACCTCTCTGTCGTGCTCGCGACGCTGGTCGTGGTCGTGGCAGAATGGATTTGCCTAAACTAGCATTTTCCTGTTGCACGCTCCATGCTAGGCGCGATCGCAACAGCAACCTGTGAAAACATCTTCTCTCCACTGTAGCGCTCGCGACAGTGAGGAACTTTAAAGAACAAATTTTTTTCTTTTTCAAAATAGCACTATAAATTAAATAAGTTGAATTTCTCACTATCTAAGACACCCTGTAGAATAAAAAATAAACAATATTAGTAATATATTAATGCAAAAATCACACTAAAATCTAATGAACAACATACAAAATAACTTAAAATTACAATAAGTACAAAATAAAAAGAAATGTAAGTAACTTTCAAACCATTTGTAAAGAGATATAGGAAACCTCTCTACCATGAAAAGTTTCCTCTAAATAGACTTGCATCTTTGACCATTTGTTTTAAATAGTTCTCCTTTACTATTTTTAAGCTCCAAATAACCATGGTCAAAAACATGGTTGACCTCAAAGGGTCCACTCCATCTAGATCTCAATTTTCTAGGAAATAGTTTTAACCTAGAATTGTATAATAGGACCTTATCCCCAATCTTGAAACTTTTGTATCTAATATGAGCATCATGCCATTTTTTTGATCTTTCTTTGTATATCTTAGCATTTTCATAAGAAAGGAGTCTTAACTCATCAAGCTCATTAAGTTATAAACATCTTTTAACACTTGTATCTTTAATGTCATAATTTAAAGTTCTAATAGCCCAATATGCTCTACGCTCTAACTCAACAGGCAAATGATAAGCTTTTCCATATACTAACCTATATGGTGTCATCCCAATAGGTGCTTTAAATGCTGTGCGATATGCCCATAATGCATCATCTAGCTTATGTGCCCAATCCTTCCTAGAGCTAAAAACTGTTTTTTCTAAGATCCATTTTAGTTCCATATTAGATACCTCTACTTGACGACTAGTTTGTGGATGATATGGAGTAGCTACTCTATGATGCACACCATATTTATGTAATAAAGAATCAAAAGAGCAATTAATAAAATGCTTACTCTCATAACTTATGATGGCTCTTTACACTCCAAACCTTGAAAAGATCTTCTTTAAAAATTTGATCACCACCTTGGAATCATTAGCTGATGTTGCTGTGGCTTCAACCCATTTTGATACATAGTCAACACCAACTAAAATGTAATTTTGTCCAAAGGATGTAGGAAAAGGACCCATGAAGTCTATCCCCCACACATCAAATATCTCTACTTCCAAGATATTGTTTAAAGGCATTTCATCTCTCTTTCCAATGTTACCAGCTCTTTGACACTTATCACAATGAGCTACAAATACTCTTGCATCATGAAATAAAGTAGGCCAAAAGAAACCACATTCTAGCACACGAGAGGTAGTCTTAGTACTACCATTATGACCAGTTAAAATGATTGCATACGCACCCTCCCTAACATATCTACGGATAATACCATCCCCACTTATCTTAAATAAATAGGGTTCTTCCCAAAGATAATTTTTGACACCACTAAAGAATTTTTTCTTTTGTTGCCATGTTAAATCATTAGGTATAATTCTTGCAGCTAGAAAATTAGCAAAATCTGCAAACCAAGGACTATTTACTTGCTCAATAGACATAAGAGATTAATCCGAAAAGGATTCATAATTTCATTGTTATCTCCTATAGGTCCTTCCTCATTTTCTAACCTTGACAAGTGATCAGCCACTAAATTTTTAGACCCCTTCTTGTCTCTAATTTCAAGGTCAAACTCTTGCAATAAAAGAACCCAACGAATTAATCTAGGCTTATCATCTTGTTTAGCAAATAAATACCTTAATGCAGCATAATTTGTATAGATGATTACCTTAGATCCTAACAAGTAAGACCTAAACTTGTCACATGCATAGACAACCGCTAACATTTCTTTTCCAGTAGTTGTGTAATTAACTTGAGGTGATGACAATGTATGGCTAGCATAGTAAATCACATGCAAATTTTTACCTTGTCTTTGTCCTAACACACATCCAACAGTAAGGTCACTTACATCACACATAATTTCAAAAGGTAATTCCCAATTAGGAGAAGTAATTATAGGTGCACTTACAAGAGCATTCTTTAAAGTATCAAAAGCTTGCATACATGCATGAGAAAATTCAAAAGGTACATCCTTAACTAACAAATTAGTTAAAGGCTTAACAATTAAAGAAAAATCCTTTATAAACCTTCTATAAAAATTATCATGTCTCAAAAATGACCTTACGCCCTTAAGTGCAGTTGGTGTAGGTAATTTCTCTATTAATTCTGTTTTAGCTCTATCTACCTCAATCCCTTTACTTGAAATTTTATGGCCTAGAACAATTCCTTCTTCAACCATAAAATGACATTTCTCCCAATTTAGTACCAAATTAGTTTCCTCACATCTACTCAATACTCTATCTAAATTACTTAGACATAACTCAAATGAGTCCCCATACATAGAAAAATCATCCATGAACACTTCCATAATGTCTTCTATCATATCCCCAAAAATAGAAGTCATGCACCTTTGAAAAGTTGCTGGTGCATTGCATAATCCAAATGGCATTCTTCTATAGGCAAAAGTCCCATAAGGACAAGTAAAGGTGGTCTTTTCTTGGTCACTAGGATAGATAAATATTTGGAAATATCCTGAATAACCATCTAAAAAGCAATAATGAGAATGGCCAGCTATCCTTTCTTACATTTGGTCAATGAATGATAAAGGAAAATGATCCTTTCTAGTGGCCGAATTTAACTTCCTATAGTCAATACACACCCTCCAACCGGTGGTGGTTCTAGTAGGAATTAATTCCCCAATCTCATTTCTAACTACCGTCATACCCCCTTTCTTTGGTACACAATGAATAGGACTTATCCAAAAACTATCCGAAATTGGATAAATAATCCCAGCATCTAATAGCTTAATGGCTTCTTTTTTAACAACTTCTTTCATATTAAGATTAAGTCTTCTTTATCTATCAGCTTTTGGTTGACATTTATCTACCATGTTAATCCTATGCATTACTACATTAGGACTAATTTCTTTCAAATCAGAAATTTGCCAACTTATACTCTTTATCATCTTTCTAATAACCTCTAACAATGAAGACTCTTGTGCGCTAGTGAGTTTGTTAGAAATAATAATAGGTAAAGTATGATTTGGACCAAGAAATGCATACCTCAAATTACTAGGTAGCTCTTTCAATTCTACATTAGGAGGACTTATAATTGATGGTGGAAATAGAGCTTCATTTCTATTTAGAAGTTTAGGTCTTGAGCTCTCTTGCTCCACATCTTCATTGACTTCTTCTTCAAAATGAACCTCTTCTTGACCTGCATTGTCTAACACTTCCAAAACACAAGCATCAATGACATCTATTTTCATGCACACATTCTCATCCATGTGATATTTTAAGGACTTATCCATTTGATATTGCACACTATCTTCCCCACTCTTAAGATTAAAGTGCCCTCATAGACATCAACCAAAACCCTACCAGTTCTCATGAAAGGTCTTCCTAATATCAATGGACATTTTACATCATATGCAAAATCTAGAATAACAAAGTCAGTTTGTAGAATGAATTTATCAACTTTCACAAGCACATCTTCCACTATGCCATATGGTTTTTTAATAGATTGATCAGCCAATTGAAAAACCATAGAAGTAGGTTTAACATAGTCCAATCCTAATTTCTTAAAGATAGTCAAAGGCATAAGGTTTATACTAGCCCCCAAATCACATAAACATTTAGGAAAATCAACATCCCCTAAAGTGCAAGGAATAGTAAAACTACCATTATCCTTAAACTTAGTATGCAAATTATTTGAAATTATTGAACTACATGCTTCAGTGAATTCTATAGTGGATATATCCTCCCAACTTCTTTTCTTTGAAATCAAGTCTTTAAGGAATTTGGCATAGTTAGGAATTTGTGTAATGGCCTCAATAAAATTTAAATTTATGTGTAAGTGTTTTAATTTATCAATAAAAGATTGGAATTGCTTATCTTGGTGTTGCTGCTTCAAGCATTGTGGAAAAGGCAGACGAGGTTGAAAAACTTGTGGAGGTTGGCTTTTGGTCACCCCTTCTGTCGCGCCTGCAATAGGTGTCGCGCTCGTGACAGTAGGCGGACTCCCAGTCCTCACGCTCGCGAAAGGTAGTGCGCTCGCGATGTCTGCCTACCCCTCTTCTGTCGCGCTCGCGATGTCTGCCTGCCCCTCTTCTGTCGCGCTCGCGACAGAAGGTTCATCCTTCTGAATTTTTTTTTTGTTTTCCTGCACATTCTCATCCACATTAGTAGAAACAAATTCATTGTTATAGGATTTACCTGACCTCATTTTAATGGCTCTAAGATGTTTCCTTGGATTCTCCTCCGTATTACATGGTAGATTTCCTTACATTCTTAAAGGTAAAACCTTAGTTATTTGCCCTATTTGCACTTCCAAGTTATAGATGGATGAAACTTGATTTTTAGTGATTTGATCAAACTTTGTTTCTAGCCTCTTTTGGTTCTCTTCTTGTGAACTAAATTTTAGATTAATCCCCTCTAAGAACCTATCCATTTTTACCTCTAAAGCTCCAAACCTATCTTGAGGTGGTTGGAATCCTACACCCCTATTTTGGTTACTACTATTACCTCAAGAAAAATTAGGATGGTTTCTCCAATCAAGGTTATAGGTATTTGAGTATGGGTTACCTCTTCCTTGCCCTTGGATAAAACTAACTTGTTCCTCAGAATTACTTATTCCCAAATTGCACACCTCACTTATATGCCCTTGTTGGCCACAAATAGTGCATACCTTTTGTGAACTACCCCCCATTCCTAAGCTATTAACTTTTTGAGTTAAAGCTTCTATTTGGGCTTGTAAGGCTACAACAGAATCTATGGCATGAACCCCCCTAACATTATAATTAGATTCCCTTACTCTTTCGGTGGGCCACATACAATTGTTCATAGCCATTTCTTCTAGTAATTCAAAAGCAGCTTCTATTATTTTCCTCATCAAAGAGCCACCAGCTACAGCATCAATAGTACCCCTAGTTGTAGGGTTCACTCCATTATAAAAAGTTTGCATGAGCAACTCCCTTGGAAGATTATGGTGAGGACACATTCTCTGCAATTCTTTAAATCTCTCCCATGCTTCATACAAAAATTCATTGTCATTTTTCACAAAAGTTGTGATATCTTTTATAATTTTTGCAGTTTTGGCTAGAGGAAAGTACTTGGATAAAAATGCTTGGGCCAATTGGTCCCAAGTGGTTATTGATCCTCTAGTTAATGAATTCAACCAAGCCTTGGCTTTATCCTTCAAAGTGAAAGGAAAAAGTCTAAGCTTAATTGCATCATTAGATACTCTATTAATTTTAAAAGTATCATATATCTCTAGAAAATTTGCCAAATGAGCATTAGGATCCTCATTTGCCAAACCATAAAACTGAATGCTATTGTGAATCATTTGCAAAAGAGAAGGTTTAATTTCAAATTGGTTAGCATTTACCGTAGGCCTTACCACACCTTGTTGAGCACCACTCAATGCGGGTGTAGAAAAATCCATCAATCTTGGTGGATTTTCCTCTTCAGTCATGATTGGTCTCTTTTTCTTATTTTTCTTCTTGTGGGATTTTCGGTTACTTGACAAATATCTCTCTATTTCAGGATTCAAAGGTTCAAGCTCTTCTTGAAAACTTCTTGTACTAGGCATGACTTATCAAATCCTGTAAAAACAACACAAAACAAAAATAAATCAATTGAACAAACAAACAAACAAAATAAAATAAATATTGTAATCCAAAATCATAAATCAAGTTCCACAATGGCAATAAATAAAACATCATTCCTCGGCAACGGCACTAAAAACTTGTTAGCCTATTTTACATGCTAATTCCGTAAGCATACGGTGTACCGGTTATAGTACAAAAGATGTCGATCCCACGAGGAATGTGCTAATTATTATACACTATTACTACTCAATTTTAATCTTGTTTACAATGATCATAAATTTGTTGAATGAAAGTGGAAATACTATGTCTAATTCTAATTAACCTAGTTATAGATAATTGGAGAAGATAAAAGATTAATGTTTATAAAATAATAAATAGAACTTGAATTAATTATTCTTGATTACGAATATATTCTTATCATGCAAGCCAAGTTGAATAAGATTCCAATTTACTCTTTCAACATAAATTAGAGTGCCTAAAACATGCATTTATAATTCTAAGTCATAATTTTCATTAATAAATTAAAGTGTTATTCATGCAAATTTCAGGAATAATAAACAACCTATACAATCATTTAATATTATGATTTCTCAAATAATACTTCAATGATGAAATTCTATTAGATTTAAGTAAGAATTTATCTTTCAATTAAATACTTACTTATAATGATCATGCATAAAAATACTAATAGAAAATTTTATAAGAAAGAATAATAAAATTGATATAAATAATAAAATATAGCATTAAATAATCAATTTCTTAAGTTCATCATTAAATAATTACAAAGAAGAAGTAAAGATGAGAAATGAAGAAAGAGATCTTTCAACCCTTTTCCCTTCCATAAAGGATATCTTCTTCCTTGCAAGTAATCTTCTCTTCAAAACATAAAAAATTCTAACTTTAAAATTTAACTAAAAAATGTACTTTTAACTTACAGAATTCTTAATAAAAAATATTCAACTAAAACTATTCAACCTTTAAAATTACAGTTAAAACTAATATTTATAATGTTCTAAGAGATATTTCCCTTCAAGTGTCCCTTAGGAAGGTTGCAAGACTGGGTGGAAAGTCATACTTCTTCAAGGCAAAATTTGAATTTAACTTCCAACGGTCCTCTCTGTCGTGCTCGCGACAAAACACGCCTTGCACTTCGCTCCACTTTCCTTGCGCTGGCTTTCCTCTATGCCATGTCGCGACCTTGCGATAGGCGGCCTTGCTCTCGACAATGCCCGCTAGCTCCCTTTCTCCTTCTCTTAGGCTCCCTTCAATTGTGTGTCCTGTCGCGCTCGCGACGGATTACTTCTCTCCTTTGCTTTCTTTCTTCCTTTCTTCTTTCTCCTTGGCTTGGCACTTCTTATCGTGCTCGCGACGCTTGTCACGCTTGCGATAGATTGATTCTTCCTTGGCTCATTTCTGCTCCTTTTCTCTAATCTTCACCATTTTCTCCTACACATACAAAACTCAAACAAAAACATAAAACATACCTATTTCTAACACAATTAACTATACATAAATATTATTTTAAACCTAAAACATGGATTAAATATGAGCTATTTATACTCATATCACATTGCATAAAAGGAAAACTAGTTAGAAAACCGTTTAAAAAAGGAACTAGAGCCAAATTTTCATTGCAATTAGTTCATTCTGACATTTGTGGTCCAATGAATGTGAGGGCAAGGCATAGGGCTTACTATTTCATCACATTTATAGATGACTATACTAGGTATGGTCATGTCTATTTGATCTCTCATAAGTCAGAAGAATTGAGTTGCTTCAAAACTTATATAAATTTATTTGAGAATTAATTAGACAAAAAGATTAAAGCTTTAAGGACTGACCAAGGTCAGGAGTATCTTTCAGATGAATTTAAAGCTTAATGTGATGAAAAAGGGATTGAAAATTAGTTTTCCATTCCCAGAACTCCACAATAAAATGGTGTTGCGAAAATGAGAAATAGGACTCTCTTTAATATGGTTAGATCTATGATGGCAGAGATGAATTTACCAATCTCCTATTGGGGAGATGCTTTATTGACTACCACATATATTCTAAACTGAGTGTCCTCCAAATCTGTCACATCCACACCTTATGAGTTGTGGACTGGCGGACAACCTGACCTAAGCCATTTATGACCTTAAGTTGTGTTGCTTATGTCTATGATACCTCAAGTAAATTTGGTAAGTTAGGACTAAGAGGTAAAAAGAGTATATTTGTGAGATATTTTGAAGTGTCAAAAGGATACGTTTTCATGGGTGAGCAAGAAAATGGTACAGTGACAGAATTTGAATCACAAAATGTCGTATTCTTAAAGAATGATTTTCCAAAGTTTGGCAACTGGTTGATCTACCGAAAGGATGTAAACTGATTGGGATAAGTGGATTCTTAAGGTGAAGCAAAAGGCTGATGGAAGTATCAAAATATATAAAGCTCAGCTTGTCGCTAAAGGGTTTACACAAGAGGAAGAGATTGACTATGAGGAGACTTTCTCACCTGTTGTAAGATTTATATCCATAAGGTTAATTCTTACCATAGTGGCAAGTTTGGACCTAGAGCTACATCAAATGGATGTGAAGACTACTTTTCTCAATGAACAATTGAAAGAAGAAATCTACATTGAACAACCTATAGGTTTCATCGAAAAAGGCAGCGAATATAAGGTTTACCGATTGAGGAGATTAATCTATGGCCTTAAATAGTCTTCAAGACAATAGTATTTGAGATTTCATGATACAATCATGTCGAATGGGTTCAATCATTGTGTGTATAACAAAAGCTCTAAAAATTATTTTGTCAATTTAACATTGTATATAGACGACATACTAATAGCTAGAAATGACAAAGGGTACGTAAATCAAATCAAAGATTAGTTATTGTCCAACTATAAGATGAAAGACATGGTCATGTAGACTACATTCTTCAAGTTAAGATTTTAAGAGATCATTCGAGAAGGTTGTTGTCTCTTTCTCAAGAGACATATATCAACAAAGTCCTTGGACGATTTAATATGCAGAATTTCGAACCCGTTGACAACCCCATTGCTAAGAATCAGTTTCTTAGCAAAGAAATGTGTCCAAAGATGCCAGAAGAAATGGAACGAATGAGGAACATTCCATATGCTAGTATCGTGGGTAATCTTATGTTTACAATGTTGTGTACAAGACCCGATATATGTTATGCAATGGGCATGGTAAGCAGATATCAATCTAACCTAGGCGAAGCACATTAGAAAGCAATAAAGAGGATACTTAGATACCTCAAAGGTACAACATATTATTCTCTCTGTTATTAAGGCAAGGATATGCAACTGAGAGGATATACTGATGCTGATTGGGCAGGAGATGTGGATGACAGGAAATTCACTTTAGATTTCATATTCTTGCTTGGCAAGGGTGCCATCTCATGAAATAGCAAGAAATAAACCTGTGTAGCCTTAACAACAATGGAAGCAAAATTTGTCGCTTTTGCAGTTGCAGTACAAGAGGTAGTTTGGCTGAAATGGTTAATGCACCATTTAAAAGTAACTACCTCAGAGGAACTGGTGACAGTCTATAATGACAGTCAATTATCGATAGCTTACACGAAAGATCCAAAATTTCATAGTATGGGTAAGCACATTGACATTAAGTATCAATATACGAGAGAAGTTATTACACAATGAAATGTGAACTTACAGTACATTTTTACGCAAGATATGATTGCAGATCCGTTGACTAAACCTGTAACGAGAGATGTGTTTGAGAGGCACATAAGATCTCAGGGTTTGTGTAGAATTTAATGTGAACTATTTTATTTTTGTTATTCCTTAACATTATTATTTGTAAATAATAATAAAGTTCATTGTTGGCAATACATGAGTGTGATGTTTAATGTGTGAACATTTACTATTATTTGTTTGAGATTGAGCATGACGGATAGAGGAGTAGCCCACTCAAAAGGGTGTTTACCTTAGTTTTATCAATGAGTTGGCAAAGATTAAGATGACATGAATTTTGAACATATGAGATTGCTTGAGAGCCTATTTAAAATAAAAATGCCTTTTTACAAAAATTACATGATGACTCTTGTTATGGTGCGAGATAAAGACATATATAGGGTTGTATGATTTGGATTAAGGTCGAATAAGGATTGTATGGAATCTGATGGTTTTTTATAGGTAACTACCATGTTCTATCTAAAAAACCTTAAGTAATCCTTAAGTAAGCAGACTAAAGTTGGGTGCTTCGCTGCATCACAACCTTACGTTTTTGTACGGTGTTATATATATACATTTTTTAAATGTAAGACATGACTCCTTTAAGGGAAGGAAAGAACACCATAACACATGTTTTATACCGTGTATGCTTAAATGACCAAAGGGATGGGAATTTAATATTATTGATCTCAACTTTCTCTATTGTGAGACCCTATTTATATTTCCTCAAGACCCTTAACTCATACCTGAAGTATGGTTCAATGTGGCTAGCTTAGTTAGTATCCAAGAGGTCCGTAAAAAATTTAGGCCTGCGGATCTAACTAAAAAAACAAGTTAAACCATGATGGATGGCATACAATAAGAGGGAAAGATAGCCTTTTGGTCAAATCATATGAGTTCATGGTTCACTAACATGTCTATTATCGTTTCTATAAGTAGAAACATAATACTGAACATGAAAGATGTTTAATAAGATCATGAGTTGAAATAATGATTGTGAGAAGGCTATCTAGGGTTAGGTGGAAAAGATGATCTCATTTTTTGAGATGCTATATATCCTTAACCGATGTATAGCACTAGTGCTCTCGACTGGCGGATCTAACTAAAAAAGCAAGTTAAACCATGATGGATGGCATACAGTAAGAGTAAAAGATAGCCTTTTGATCAGAATCATATGAGTTTATGGTTCATTGACATGTCTATTATCGTTTCTATAAGTAGAAACATAATTGTGAACATGAAAGATGTTTAATAAGATCATGAGTTGAAACAATGATTGTGAGAAGGCTGTCTAGGGTTAGGTAGAAAAGAGGATCTCTTTTTTTGAGATGATATATATCCTTAACCGATGTATAGCACTAGTGCTCTCGAGGTATGCTAGTCACACAATCTATCAACCTGTATAATTGGAGATTATGAATGGAATTCTTTCCTTCATGTACGAGTAAGAGATGATAGAGTTGGGATGCGCCCATGACTCTAATTTGGATAAAGTTCCAATCCAGATAGAATTGAGTTATTCAATCTAGATGAGATTACCAAATCCTATTTTAGAAAGAGTCTGAGCTATACTAGAGATAAGTCTTTAGCTATTAGAATCTCTATAAATAAATGGGAGATCTTAGACTTTGGTAACGAGAAAACGTAATCGCCGCAAGGCTGCTCGTTCATACTCACACTCATTTTTCTCTTAATCTTTTAGGGGTTTTTAGATTGTCAATTAGCTGCTGTTATCCCGCATGTGGGTAAGAGTCAGACCAGTGACCAAAACTAAGGTGGTCCTTGTGATGCTTCCGTAACAATTTTTTATACTACAAGAGTTATGTACCATTAATAATTTTACCTCCATGTACATTTTATTTCCCTTCAAAGTATAATAACATGAGTGACTATATTGTGTATGTAAATAAAGTGTAAGGATGAAGATGTTGATGTGAATAATATAGGAGCAATAAGAAGTATTTTAGTGATAACTCCCTCTCTAAAAATCTAATTAAGATAAATCTAATTTATATGGAAGCTAGACTTATAAGGGAGTAACTTTCATGAAGAACTCATGATCTAATTTTGTTCATAACCTGCCCAAAAATTTGCTCAAACATAAAGTAATAATTATGTCTCAGAACAGGTGTAAGGTGACTAGGAACAGCCTATAGTATTTTGGCTATAACTCAAACTATGGGTTATGAAATTTAATGATTCAAATTGAGTATGAAATTTAAAACATAGATCTACAATTCTTATGAAGTACCATAATGCAATTCTATCTCTAAGGTGCCTAAAATGAAGCTTGAAGTCAGTGAATAAAATTTTTTATAAAGAACTCTTAACATGAATAAAATTTCTAGACTTATAATGGAAAAACATTCATAAAGAGTGCATGACCCAATTCTGTCCCAAACGTTGCCAGAAATGTTTCAAAGACAACAATAGTTTTGTCCCTAAGATACCAAGGAGCAATTAGTAACATTTTGGCCATAAATCCAATTTTGCATGTCCAAATTGATTGATTCTTAATCCTTTTGAAACATAAGACATAGAAAAATATTTGTTAAGAAGAGACTTTAGCCTAAAAATTGTGTTTACCTTTTCAAAAATGCAAATTAAACTGACCCCTATAAATTGTCCTGTTTTGTTGCAACTAGAACTAAGTCACATAGCTATCATAGAATCTGACAGCCGTGTGGCATGCCTGGACAACCGTATGGTATGGTTCTGTAACATTAAAATTGATCCCATATGACTATTATAAATTCGTGACAGCCGTGTGATCTCTATTTTTTACCCAAACATGATTTTTTCTTACCGAAATGACCCCGAACTTAATCCAAACTTTCCACAATCTCTATGATACTTGTCTAAAACTTAATCCAAACTTTCCACAATCTCTATGATACTTGTCTAACACAATTGTAAGGGTATATGAGGACTAAATATTGATGAACCATACAATATTATATAGACATAATAATTTGAATAAAGCACATGCAATGTAAATATATGTATATGTCCAAGTTATGTATACTTATATTGATTATAAGCATATGTTACACATATAGGAGTATATGCTTTGATTATATGATTATAATTGTGTACATAATTAACATATTAAACATTGGATGATAGAAACACATATGAATTTTACTATATGATAATTGTACATAAAAATGTATGTATTTGAAACAGTATATAGATATGATGATATACACATTAGTATATGTTTGAGTTATATGTGGTTACATTGATTATAGGTATATGTTTATAAAAATGTATTTATATAGATATATGATTATGTTTATATATATGTGTGTGTGTATTTGTGTGTGTGTGTGTACATATATGTGTGTGTGTGTGTACATATATATATGTGTGTGTTTGTGTGTATATATATACATATTCGGACATTCTTGAAAGGATAGAGATATTAAGTATATATATTTAAAAATAAAATCATGTTGTCTACAAATCTTTTCTTAATATTATAAGATTCACAATCACAAATTCCACCTTCATGTAAAATAACATATTCTCTTCCTTTAAAAATCTTTTTAATTCTTCTATTAAATAATCTATAGATTCTCTATTAACTAAATCTCATGGTCCTAATGTTTCTATAAAATTATCTACCCAACAACTCATAATTAATTAAATATAATTTGTGAAAAATTAAGAATCGAATCAATTAAAATCTATTTTGCATGAAAGTCTTGACAATCACAAAAGCCATCAAGATGTAAATCATAATGTTTTTAAACTTAATAATTCTTGTTTTAATAAAGCCCTTTCTTGATTTTCAGAAAAATTTAAAGCTGATAAAGCATCAATAAATCTTTGAACAAAATAACTCATGATTAAACTGAAACACCTGATTGATTTATATCTGTTGAAATATTACAAGATGGAGAAGAAGTAGAAGAAATACATGGACAGTTTTTAGTCAATACAAGTTGGAGATCTAGAGATTTATTACAATAGGAAGTAGAAATAACTAAAGGTTTCTTCTTTTCTCTAATCTTGAAATTTTTTGAAGAAAAGGCTCTGGCTCTCTTCTTTTGAGAAAACTTCTCTTAAATAGATGAAAAAATAACCCTGAATTATTGTTTTGATGAGCTGTCCTAATGAGTCATTCTGAGGACACCTGGTTGAGCATAGCTATAAGGTCTTCTACTATCAAGGCTAACGTAAGAAGGTTAATAATTTGATGCTTGCTAGCCACAAATTCTTAACTTTGATCTGGGAGAACTTGCCTTTTATCTTAATAAGAAAATTTATCATTATCAAATTTTTCTTTTTCTGCCTAAAGACTTGCCCTTTATTCTTGTAAAGAATCCCACAATTTAAATCTGCATTCCTTGTAGAGTATTAGAATAGTTGGTTCCGTTGGAACTTGATAATTCCAGGTGATAATCCATGGGATTTTAAACTCATTACAAAACTGAAGTAAAGAGTCCCTTTTTTATGAATAGTAAAGTTCTTTGTACTTTTAATATCCCTATTGGACTTGCATAGGAAAGATAACTTTTATAGGGCCTAAATAATCAAACCATCTTAGACACCAATTAGGGTAAAATCCTGAGAACTTGTGAGAGAAGTAGAAAAACCAAGAGTGATTATAGTTTCTTAAGAAAAATGCTTTGAACCATGCATCTTGATAATCATAGTAGTTGTACACCTTTTTGGCAGAATAACCTTTTAAAACCTTCAACAAATAGGGTTTTGATCCCCATTTTGCTAGTCTCATAATCTTGAAAATCTTAACCTTGCTGTAATTAATTTTTGTGAATCCTGATTATAATTATGTTCTACAACTACAGAGTCCGTATCAATAAGAATCATCTCATAATACTCTCTAGATTTATCTAAAAATTCTTTAAAGAAATGAAATCCTTTTGGAAAAATGTAATCAATAAGTTTGTAGAAGCTCTAATTATAAATCAAAATATGTTCTGCTGGTTCTAAAACTTTAATAAATTACCTGTGAGGATTAAGGTATAAGAAGACTAACATTTCTTGGGAGAAGAAGAAGAAGAAGAAACAAAGGCTAGAGAAGATACTATTCTTGAATATGTAAAAAGTCTAAGGGACGTTGAAGGCGGAGTTCTGGGAAAGAAAGTTTGTGGTTTAATAAGAGCTGATGAAGGTGGAAAATAGAGGAAAAGAGGGTTTAGGTCTAGGTTATAGGGCCAAAAATCTATTTGGAGATATATTGATCGCCTGATTAGTATTAATCAACTGATTATTATTCTGACGTCCTGAAGAAATAGTTGCTTTACTCAAAATCTTCTCATTATCTTTACTTATAATGGCCCAAAATCATATTTTTCGGGCCGCGAATAGTGACACAAGGCTGAATAGTACCTCTCAGAGTCAAAAAATATTTTATTAGACCATTGGATAAAACATGCTAGCGGGAGTCTGAATATAAAGTTTGGGGTCAAATGAAGGTTAAATAGGCATTAAAAAGGCAAAAATAAGTTAAAAATTCGATTTTGGGTGAATCTGGTGAGGGGTGAGGGACGGGCGTCCGTGGTGAGGGACGACAATTTGTCAATTCTGATGGGCAAAAATCAGCCCGATTTGACTAGTTTTGACCAAGTTTGATTGGACTATAACTTGAGGTACAGATATCAAAAAAATAATCCGAAAATATGGACATGCTCATATGAATGAGTAGAATCTAATGGTAATGAAAAAATTAATTTTACAGAGACACTGGAAATTCGATTATCAGATAGGTGAAGAATTATCGAAACGGAAAACAGTCTCTAATTGACCTGAAAATATGTGTTTTGCCTAATGAATATATTTTGAGAATTATGGAAGCATTTCTATGAGGATTTGAGCTTGGGAACTGAGAAAAATTAATTTGGGGCAAATAATGGCTAATTAATGAATTTGGGCTTAATTTGGGTTGGCCTATTTAAAAGGCAGTAGAATGGCCCATTAGAGGGCCTATAAAGAGAGCAAAATATCTGCTCTTTTTTTCCAGTTTTTTCCAGCAGCTCTCTCTCTCCCCCCTCTTTCACTCTTTGACCATAGCCTTCTCTTCTTCCTCTTTCTAACTATTTCTTCATTTTTCTCTGATCTTTTCCTTAAATCCAAGCTTTATAAATGGAAGTGAGCCCCTCAAAGTGATTGCTGTAGCCCTTAGCTCTCGCTTGTGGTGGATTTAAAGGATGAAATCAAGAGATTTAGATTTGGGCAAAAATTCAAGGTAAGAGAAATTATTATTTTTAATTTAATTCAAGGGCTCAAATGATTATATTAGGATATTTTTAGAGTTATTGTGTGGTTTGATTGAAATATTGAAGCAAATATTGCTTGAATTTTCTTATGAGGGAATTTGGCCACGACGAAATTTTTGGAGGATGAAGTTTTTTTTCCATGGAATAAGGCTAGGAGATGGAATTTTGAATGGAGTATTAAAGGATTGAAGGTTAGTAGATACAAAATCCATAATTTTCCATAAATTTGGTATGAATTTATTTTTATGTATGTTATGTGTGCGTGTATAATTGAAATCAATGTTATAAACATGTAATTGGAGGTTAAAAATAATGATTTAAGTGATTAAAATAGAAAGAGTAATTTTGTGTGTGAAAACCTAGGTATGGCCAAAATTAGTTTCAAGGTTTATTAATGTGTGTTTTTTTATGTTGGCATATAAGTTTATACATATGTTAATTAACATGTAATTTAATAGAATAATTGATAAATGGAATAAAATGAAATTTATGTGAAGTAAAGTCACATTGGCCGAATTGGTGTATGTATGGTTTATTAATATTTTTTAATAATTTAATAAAATTAATGCCATAAAATGAATGTATAGCTAAAATTGAGTGTATATTAGTTTATTTGAAATTTTTAGATTATGATCAAATTTAAATAAGATTGATCATGTATTATGAATTAAATGAAAATGATGGGATGCATTTGAGTTCAAGTGAGTTTATGGCATAATTGGAGTTAGAATAAAGTTATAAGTCTCATGAAATGGAAAATTGTGTAAAAGAAATGAAAAGTGACATTGATTTCTTATTGGTCAAATTGTTGATATATAAAACAATATTGTGAGTGTGATCTATGCATGAACAATAGAAATTAAGCTTAAAAATATGTTGACGGAACTTAAAATGAAAATTAATGTGATTAAAATGGAAGAAATTAATTTGGCATAAAACTTTTAGCATGGACCAAAAATGTATATATAGTATACTATGATTTTCTTTTACGTTTCATGCCATATAATCATGTAATTATGTTAATTAGCATAGGATTTAGTAGAATGAATGATAAGTGGAAGGAAAATAAAAATAGAAAGTAAGTGGATGCTATGGTCGAATGTATTAATATTGGGTCTTGGTGTGTAAAAATTTCTAATTTAATGATTATAGTGCTTAATAATAAAAGTAAACTATAGGGCAGTGATTTATATTTGGCTAAGTAAGTGTTAGCGATATGATTTAATTTGCTGTATTAAGTTATTATTGTAACAAGGAGAGTGATTTGGAAATAAATGTACATATGTGGTCATATGATTATAAGAATTGGTTATTGCCCTTAGTAGTTGTCTGGTAGCTTGTTTAGTTCAGGATATAAATGGCTAGTCATAGAGACTCTGTACTACAGTAGCGAGTCATGACGACTCGCAACAGTAGTCCAATGAAGTTTACTAAAACGATTTGAATGTTGGAATGTTAAATATAAATGTCTATGGTCTTTCAGGATCATTCTGTATTGTAGTGGACCTGTGGGGTCCGTATCCCGCATATCCAGTCTGCAGATTCTATCGATTAATACTAGGGGCAAAGAAAGGATATGAAGAATGTCATTGTAATGGCATAATTGTAAATACTCGTAAAAGAAGGGTAAACTATAAGTTAAAAGAATTTTAGGGACTAAAGTGTAATTTGATCATGTTAGTGTTAAAAGGAAAGTTATTAAGTAATTAAATTGAGAATATTGTAATTTAATTAGATTAAAAATAAATTTAAATGAAACTAATAAGTAATGAATGGTTGAGGAGATAAATAAAAATTATGATAAGAATAAGTGTTTTGTCGAGGAAGTAAGTGTAGCAGGTCATAAGATTTGTATAATTATGTTATGTGAATTTTTTTATATGGCTAGTTTATAAAGCATGCCAAATTTGTGTAATGAAATTGAAAATATATGTATGGAAATATTATACACATTTATATGTAAATTAGTATAGCATTGGATATGCAAGGAAATGACAATTTATTTGGCAAAGCATAAATTATGTATATATGCATGAAATAAAGTATAGAAAAAACGAAAAAAGTATTGTTAATGGATATATATTTAATTAGAATTATTTGAGTTAAATATAAATTTAATTTGCTTGAAATTGTGTAAGTTTGTATGCATGAATTAGAATAGTTAATGTATTTATACTTGTAAAAAGAGTATAATCATATTAGTGTTGAAAGATTTGACTAAATTGTTAAGTTGTGCAGGGATAGAATGAAATGAATAATTGGATAATGAATTAAAGGTAAAGAATATTAATATAGTGGCATAATGGTACCCATAGAAATAGAAAAGCAAAACAGTAATTTGATGGAAGTTAAGTGATTAAATGGTAATTTAATGATGATAATATAAATTGAAAGACTAAAATGTAAGTTGGTTGAAAACATGATTAGTAAGTGTAGTGTTAAGAATAAAATGAATTTAACAATTTTAATAAATATAGTAATAGTAATGTGGTGTGTTAGTAATGGTAGTGGTAATGGTATTTTAATTGGTAAAGAAAATGTAAGCGACAGTATAAAAGGTTATGATTACTAAATAGTAGTAATACAGATCATCTTAAATAATAATCTTTTGGTTAAAGCAACATCTAATTTTATAGAGATTATAAGCCATATATGTTGCATGAAATTAATAGTAGGACAATAGTAAGGTGATTGATGATCAGATAGTTAATTTACCAATTGGAAATGCTTATTGTTATATATGAATGGATGTTCTAAACATGAACATGTTTTTGCATGTGTGTGCGTGCATGAATTAAATTAGTGGAATATTATGGATTTGCATACACTACTGTGCATTTTCAATGCTCAGGGTGTAGTTTGTGTTTGACTGTGCGTAGGTATAGATCGGGTTTGAAGTGGAGCGAGCAAGCTAGTTAGTTTTGGAAGCTTGGCAAGCGAAGTATTGAGCAAAGTGTATTTTGTTTATGTCTTTGGCATGTATATGTGCAGCATAAGTAGATAAAGTGTAATTTTTGTAGGATATTATGTATAAGTATTATGAGTAATTGGTGAGTGTATATAGTAAATGTTATATGGTGTATACTATGGAGAAGACACTCGGAGTGATGTGGTTTGTAGTGTTGTGATTATTGGATGAATTGATTATATTGTTGTGGCCATGTTGGCCTGTGTATTGTTTGATCTTGCAGGAGGATAGTGTTAATGTATAGCCGTTATGCTATCGAATTTTTGTATCAAATGAATAAGATAATGGTACAGTTATAGGTCGATTGGCAATTAAGATAAATAAAGGATTAAGTAATTTTGCATGTCGGGTTTAAAGAAATAGTGAGTAGCAAATGAGGAAAAAAAATTTAACTGTCTTGACATTGTCTAATAGTTGTCGAAGTCAATCAGACATAGTAACCGTGGAGCCTAAGTTGTTTCGATTTTTATACGTACAGTGTAGTGTGATAAGGGTGTTACATTTTATTGGTATCAGAGCATAGGTTTAGGCGATTCTGAGATCGGAGTGGGGTTAAAGTGATTGGATTTAATGCATATACATGCCATGAATAGGTATTGATAATAGAAGTGAATAAAGGTAAGCGATGGGATATAAGGATAAGTTAAGTTTACTGGATCGTAAGGATCATAAGGTACAAACAATAATGGAGGGTGAAGGAGTTAGGATTACCCGAATTGGATACCCCACAAAGTGATTGTATAATTGTTATTTTGAATGTGATATGCAAGTGAATTTTGAGGGCGAAATTTTTATTAGTGAGAGAGAATTGTAATAGCTCAAAATCATAATTTTCGTGAATAGTAATTTTTCGGCCGGGATTAGTGACACCAAGGTGAATAATACCTCAATGAGTCAAAAAATATTTTATTAGACCATTAGATAGAGCATATCAGCAGAAGTCTGAATATAAAATTTGGGATAAAAAGGAGGTTAAATAGGTCTTGCCAAGGCAAAAATAAGTTAAAAATTCAATTTTGAGTGAAACTGGTGAGGGGCAGGCGTCCCTCAATGGGGTACGGGCGTCCCTAGTGAGGGACGGATGTTTGTCATATAATTGTCTAAATACTGGATTAGTAGTGATAAGTGAATTTCATAGAGTTTTTAGTGTGAATTGAGTGTGAAAATACCAGTGATTATGCCCTAAAATACAATAGAATAAAAAGGTTAAACGTGCACCAGGTGTGGAAGCCCTAGGAGGGGTGACTTCCCGGGAACCCGGAAGTGAAAATATTTTATTTGACCATAGGGTAATATAAGTTAAATGGAGTCTAGTAGTGTAATCTGGAGTGAAAATGAGGTAAAATAGGTTCCCAAAAGTCAAACAGAAGCAAAGTCTCTAGTTTGATTTAAATAGTGCCTCAGGGTTGACCAAAGTTTGATCGAATTTCTAAAAATAGTAAATGACCAATAAAAATTGTTTTGAAGGCACAGATAGAATCTAAATAATATTTATAAATTTTTGACAGTGAAAAATGAATTTTACGGTAACACTGAAAATTGTCGAATCGGACTGGTTTAAGTGAGCCGGATTAAAAATGGATTCCGATTGAGCTGAAATTTTACATGGAGGTTAATTTATATATTTTATGAATTATGGAACTGATTTGGGAGAAAATAATTTTGGAAAACGATAAAAAAATATTTTTGGGTTGGAAAATGGGCTTAAAAACCTAAATGGGCTTGGCATGGGTTGGCCTAACTCAATTGGATCAAGCCCAGTCCATTTACCCACTTATATAAAGCCCCCTTTACAGATTTCTCTAGAGAAATCTGTCATTTTCCAGCAACTCTCACCTTTTCCCTCTTGGCTGAATATTACTCTCCATCTTGTCCTTTATTTTTCTTCTTTCTTCTTCTAAATTCCCACCAAATCCAAGCCTCCTAAGTAAAATTTAGCTCTTCTATCATCTAATAGCAGCCTCTAGAGTCCAATTTAAGTGATAAAAGTGGCCTCTAGAGTCCAATTTAAGTGTTAGAAGTGGGAATTTTCAAAAGATCAAAGTTAGGGCATAAAATTGAGGTAAGAGAAATTGGTATTTTTAATTTAGTTCAAGGGTTCAAATGGGTAATTTAGAGTATGTAGAACATATTTATGAGATTACATTGCAAAGTGGAAGCATGATTTTGATTAAAACTCTTTGTGTATTTTCGGCCACCTTTTGGATTTCAAGGAGAGGAAGGTTCCTCAAGAGATAAAGGCAAGGAAAAAGAAGTTTGAGAAGGTTAGAGTGAAGTTTTGAGGTTTGTGGTTACATAACCCACCTATTTCCATTGTTTATGTATGAATTTAGGTTATGTCTATGTGTAAACTATGTGAAATATGCATGCTTAATTGAATTAAACCTTATAATCATGATTAGGGAGGTTAAAAATGATTATGTGAGTGTTTAAAATGAAAAGATAAAATTTTGAATGTGAACCCTAGACTTGGCCGAATATATACTTAAGGAATACCATGGAATACATTATTAATTTAAGCATATAAATGGTATATTTGTGATGTTTGGCATGAGATATAGTTAATTTAGTAGTTAAAGGAAGAAAAGATAAATTTTATGGATTGATAATGCTATGGCCGAATGGAGTATGTTTGGGTAAAATGATGTACTTTGATAATTTGTTAAATATAATGGCATTAAATAAATATATATGGAAAGTTGAGTGTATAGTAGCTTAATTGGAATTATTGAAATTGATTTGAATATAATTTAGTATGAGATTATACTATGTTTTAAATGAGAATTATGAATTATGTTATGATAACTCAAATTTATGGCAAGATTTGTGTTAAAATGGATAAATAAGTGAAATGGAATTGATTGTTTAGTGAAGTGAAGATTTGAAAGTAAAAATCTAGTGTTGGCCGAATTGTGTATATTTAAGATGTACATTGTATTACTTGGAAATTTGATTTTTTTATGAATGTTTTTGCCCTTAGTAGTAGTTTGGTGGTAAAATTTAGTTTAAGATATAGTTGGCTAGCCATAGGGACCTTATACCGTGGTCCGAGTCACGATGACTCACAATTGGTAGGCTAATGACGAATTACCTTTGTGTACAGTGTTAAAGTAATCAGTGTAGTACAGTAACAGTGATGAGTGGTTCCTTTGGGATCACTTTATAGTGTAGTAGATCTTTGTTGTCCATGTCTCGTGTATCCGGTTCGGAGATTTCTACTGGATCTATACTAGGGGCAACATAGTAAAAATGTAATTAAATTGATTAAATTAATGTGATATAAAGATTAAATGAAAAGGGACAAAATTGAAAGAAATAAAAAGTTTAGGGGTAAAACGGTAATTTATGGTATAATTGAGTTAATAAGTGTTATTAAAGAGAAAAGTGTAAATAAATGATTAATTGTGTAAAGAAACCACATTTTAGGGATTAAAGTGTAAATTGGCGTGAAAGTGGTAATTTGTAGGTCAAATAATGAATTAAATGGGAAATAAATATAAATAATGGCATTTTGGTAAATATTAGGAAATTTAGGGACATAGTTGTAATTTTGATAAAAGTATAAGGACCTAAATGTAATTTTTTAATAGTTTGGCAAATTAAGGGATTTAAATGTACTTATTGAATAATATGAGTATTAATTTGGTTAAGTGATTTAAATGAGTGGACTAGTGAGTAATTATAGTTTATAATGTATATTAATAACTCAAAGAATAATAAATAATAAATGAATTTAATTTAGTATATGTGAATATGTGTGTGTGATTTAATGTAGTGGATATCCTTGGATGTGTAACTACCATTAGACATATTTAATGCTCAGCACGTAGTTTGTATTGACTGCGTGTAGGTACGCCTTAGGAGTGGAGCAAGTATACCTCGGTTTTGGGAGAGTGTCAAAAAGGATTTAAATTAAAGGTTTATTTTGTATGTACTAAGTATTGGCATGTATAGGAATTATAGAATGTTTTAAAGATATATAATTGGCATGTATGTGAACTATCATTTTGGATGGATGATTTATATTTTAGATTGTTTATGGATGAGATGTGATGATATTATTGTTGTGCTCCTGAGTTGGGCTGTGGAATTGTTTGAATTGCAGGTTTGGGTAGCTTAGTTTATAGCCATTGTGCTGCCAAAATTTTGACCAAATGAATAGTAACTGTAGACAGTTATAAGTCAATTGGCAAAGTAAATATTAAGTTGCAATGTTATACTTGGTATTGGTAGTGGATGTTAAGACAAATGGTTAGAAAAAAAATTTACCCGCAGTTTCATTAAAAGTAATTAAGTCAGTATACGACAATCATGTTAATCGCACAGTAGCCGATCTAATAATCATAGTGTATATTTAGTATAAGGGTGTTACATGTCAACTCTGATGGGCAAAAATCAGCCCGATTTGACCAATTTTGATCAAATTTGACCAGACAATAACTTAAGCTACAGACCTCAGAAAAATAATCCAAAACCATGGACATGCTCATATGAATGAGTAGAATCTAATGGTAATGAAAAATTAATTTTATAGTGATGCTAGAAATTCTGATATTGGACAGGTACAGAATTACCAGAACGAAAAACGGTCTCTGATTGACCCAAAAATATTTGTGGAGCCTAATGAATATATTTCAAGAATTATGTTTGTGAGGATTTGAGCTTGGAAAGTGAGAAAAAATTAATTTGGGGCAAATAATGGCTAATTAATGGATTTGAGTTTAACTTTGGCTTGGCCCATTTGGAAGGCACCAGAATGGTGTCCATTGGAGGGCCTATAAGTAGAGCAAAATATTTGTTCTTTTTCTAGATTTTTCCAGCAGCTCTCTCTCTCCTCTCTTTTCTCTCTTTGACTATAGCCTTCTCCTTTTTCCTCTCTCTAATGATTTCTTCATTTTTCTTCGATCTTCTCCTTAAATCCAAGCTTTATAAATGGAAGTAAGCCCCTCAAAATGATTATTGCAGCCCCTAGCTCTCATTTGTGGTGGATTTAGTGGATGAAATCAAGAGATTTAGATTTGGGAAAAAATTCAAGGTAAGAGAAATTAGTGTTTTTAATTTAATTCAAGGACTCAAATGATTATATTAGGATGTTTTTAGAGTTATTATGTGTTTGATTGAAATATTGAAGCCAATATTGCTTGGATTTTCTTGTGAGGAAATTTAGCCAAGATGGAATTTTTGGAGGATGAAGGTTTTTCCATGGAATAAGGCTAGGAGATGGAATTTTGAATTGAGTATTAAAGGATTGAAAGTTAGTGGATACAAAATCCTTAATTTTCCATGAATTTTGTATGAATTTACATTTATGTATGTTATGTGTTTATGTGTATAATGCATGTATAATTGAAATTAATGTTGTAAACATGCAATTGGAGGTTAGAAATAACGATTTAAGTGATTAAAACAGAAAGAGTAATTTTGTGTGTGAAAACCTAGGTATGGCCGAAATTAGTTTCAAGGTTTATTAATGTGTATTTTTATGTTTAATGGCATATAAGGTTATACATATGTTAATTAACATATAATCTAATAGAATAATTGATAAATGGAATAAAATGAAATTTATGTGAAGTAAAGTTGCATTGGCCGAATTGTTGTATGTATGGTTTATTGATATATTTTGACAATTTAATGAAATTAATGCCATAAAATGAATGTATAGCTAAAATTGAGTGTATATTAGTTTATTTGAAATTTTTAGATTATTATCAAATTTAAATAAGATTGATCATGTATTATGAATTAAATGAAAATGATGGGATGCTTTTGAGTTCAAGTGAGTTTATGGTATAATTGGAGTTAGAATAAAGTTATAAGTGTCATGAAATGGAAAATTATGAAAAAGAAATGAAAAGTGATATTGATTTCTTATTGGTCAAATGGTTGGATATATAAAATAATATTGTGAGTGTGATCTATGCATGAACAATAGAAATTAAGCTTATAAATATGTAGACGACACTTAAAATGAAAATTAATGTGATTAATTTGGCATAAAACTTTTAGCATGGACCAAAAATGTATATAGAGTATATTATGATTTACTTTTATGTTTAATGCCATATAGTCATGTAATTATGCTAAGTAGCATAGGATTTAGTGGAATGAATGATAAATGAAAGGAAAATAAAAATAGAGAGTAAGTGGATGTTGTCGTCGAATGTATTAATATTGGGTTATTGGCGCGTAAAAATCGCTAATTTAATGATTATAGTGCTTAATAATAAAAGTAAAGTGTAGAAAAGTGATTTATATTTGGCTAAGTAAGTGCTAATGATATGATATAATTTGCTATATTAAGGTATTATTGTAACAAGGAGAGTGATTTGGAAATAAATGTATGTATGTGGTCATATGATTATAAGAATTGGTTATTGCCCTTAGTAGTGGTCTGGTATATAAATGGGTAGCCATAGAGACTCTATACCGCGGTAGCGAGCCATGACAACTCGCAACAGTAGGCCAATGAATGTCTACTAAAATGATTGGAATGTTGGAATGTTAAATGTAAATTTTCCAACGTCCTTCGGGATCATTTTGTATTATAGTGGACCTATGGGGTCCACATCCCGCATATCTAGTCCACAGATTCTACCGATTGATACTAGGGGCAAAGAAAGGAAATGGTTTTAAATGAATGAATAAATGAATGTATGAATGATAGTTTATGCATAAAAATGAAGGATCAGATAGTAATTCTATGATAATAATGTTAGTTAAAAGACTAAATTGTAATGAACCCTATTAAATAGTAAATTGCAGGTCAAACAGTAATTGAGTATATGAAGAATGTTATTGTAATGGCATAATTGTAAATAATCATAAAAGAAGGTTAAAACTGTAAATTAAATAAATTGTGGCGACTAAAGTGTAATTTGATCATGTTAGTGTAGAAAAGAAAGTTAATAAGTAATTAAATTGAGAATATGGTAATTTAATTGGATTAAAAATAAATTTAAATGAAATTAATAAGTAATGAATGGTTGAGGAGATAAATAAAAATTATGATAATAACAAGTGTTTTGTCAAGGAAGTAAGTGTAGCATGTCAAAAGATTTGTATAATTATGTTATGTGAATTGTTTTATATAGGTAGTTTATATAGCATGCCAAATTTGTGTAATGTAATTGAAAATATATGTATGGATATATTATACACATGTATATGTAAATTAGTATAGCATTGGGTATGCAAGGAAGTGATAATTTATTTGGCAAAGCGTAAATTATGTATATATGCATGAAATAAAGTATAAAAATAACGATAAAAGTATTGTTAATGGATAAATACTTAATTAGAATTATTTGAGTTACATATAAATTTAATGTGCATAAAATTGTGTAAGTATGTATACATGAATTAGAAGAGTTAATGTATTTATACTTGTAAAAAGAGTATAATCGTATTAGTGTTGAAAGCATTGACTAAATTGTTAAGTTGTGTAGGGATAGAATGAAATGAATAATTGGATAATGAATTAAAGGTAAAGAATAGTAATATAGTGGCATAATGGTATAGAAATGGAAAAGCAAAACTGTAATTTGATGGAAGTTAAGTGATTAAATGGTAATTTAAGGATGATAATATAAATTGAAAGAGTAAAATGTAAGTTGGTTGAAAACATGATTAGTAAGTGTAGTGTTAAGAATAAAATGAATTTAACAATGTTAATAAATATAGTAATAGTAATGTGGTGTGTTAGTAATGGTAATGGTATTTCATTTGGTAAAGAAAATGTAAGCGTCAGTATAAAAGGTTATGGTTAGTAAATAGTAGTAATACAAATCACCTTAAATAATAATCTTTTCGTTAAAGAAACATCTAATTGTAGAGAGATTATAAGCCATGTTTGTTGCATGAAATTAATAGTAAGAGAATAGTAAGGTAATTGATGATCAGAGAGTTAAGTTACCAATTGGAAATGCTTATGGTTATATATGAATGGATTTTTTAAACATGAACATGTTTATGCATGTGTGTGCATGCATGAATTAAATTAGTGGAATATTATGGATTTGTCTCAACCACTATGCATTTTTAATGCTCAGCGTGTAGCTTGTGTTTGACTGCGCGTAGGTATAGATCGGGTTTGAAGTGGAGCGAGCAAGCTAGTTAGTTTTGGAAGCTTGGCACGCGAAGTATTGAGCAAAGTGTATTTTGTTTATGTCTTTGGAATGTATATGTACAGCATAAGTGGATAAAATTGTTATTTTGGCAGGATATTGTGTATAAGTATTATTAGTAATTGGTGAGTGTATATAGTAAATATTATACGGTAAATACTACGGATAAGACACGCGGAGTGATGTGGTTTGTAGTGTTGTGATTATTGGATGATTATATTGTTGTCGCCATGTTGGCCTGTGTATTGTTTGATCTTGTAGGAGGTTAGTGTTAATGTATAGCTGTTATGCTATCGAATTTTTCTATCAAATGAATGAGATAACGGTATAGTTATAAGTCGATTGACAATTAAGATAACTAAAAGATTAAGTAGTTTTGCAAGTCGGGTTTAAGGAAATAGTGAGCAGCAAATGAGGAAAAAAAATTTACTTGTTTTGACATGGTCTAATAGTGGTCGAAGTCAATCGAACATAGTCACCGTGGAGCCTAAGTTGGTCCGATTTTTATACGTACAGTGTAGTGTGACAAGGGTGTTACATTACTTATTTTCCCTATAAAAACTCACAAGAAAGAAAATTAGATAAACTGTTATTTTGTCCTTTAATAAATTCTATTTCAAAATCAAAGTTACTGAGTAAAGCCTGCCATCTAGCAAAAATTAGTTTAGAAATTAAATGTTTGATATCATTTTCTAAAATATGTTTTGCTGAAAGGCAATCAATTCTTAATAAAAAAACCTTTTTATATATAAATCATCTTCAAATTTTGTAATGCACAAAACAATACTTAATATCTCCTTCTTAATGGTAGAATAGTTTTTCTGAGTAGGGTGGGTTCCAACATCCTGAATAAAAGTGAACTAAATCTTCCTTACTGTCTCTTCTCTACTTAAAAATGCCTCTATAACCTATATCACTAGCATCTGTTTCTACGATCAGGAAAGCTTTTGGATGAGGATTATTTAGACAAGGGAGACTTTTAATCTTTTCTTTAATTTCCCTAACTACCTTAGTATGATCTTCTGTCCAAGGTTTTGGTTTCTTCTTTAGCCTATTATACGAGGGCTGACATATTTTTCTTAAATCTTGGAAGAAGTCATGAACATAGTTCAAGCATCCTAAAAACCGTTGTAATTGTTTTTATCCTTAATTTCATTTGAAAACTTTTCTGTGAATTCTAAACTCTTGTTTATAGGTCTAATTGTTCCCTGATCTATATCATGTCTTAAAAATCTTACTTTAGTGTGGAGGAGTTTTATTTTTGTTGGAGAAATCACTAATCTGCTATTATGTATAATATTATAAAATTTTCGTAGATGACTAAATGTTTATTAATGGAGTATGAAAATATTAGAACATCATCAATATACACAATTGAAAATTCATTTCTAGGTCTTATTATATCGTTCATTATATTTTGAAATTTTGATGGACCATTTTTTAAACCGAATGGCATTACTTTTCATTCATAAAGTTCATAAGGCGTATTTGCCAAAATCCTAATTTCATATCAAACTTTGAAAATTTGCATCGTATAACCTTTTCAATAAATCTCTTTTATTAGGAATAGGGTATCTGATCCACTATAATACCTTATTTAGTATTTTATAATTTATTACTAATCTTGGAGCTCCTCTTTCTAATTCTGCTGCATTCATGACATAAAAGGCTGAGCAAGATCAAGGAAACTTTAAATCTCTAATTAATTTTTTATCTTTTAAATCCTGAATTTATTTTCTACATAATTTTTCTAATTCTTCTGACATGTGTATTACTTTTGAT
Source organism: Excoecaria cochinchinensis (assembly GCA_947683425.1). Taxonomy (NCBI): domain Eukaryota; kingdom Viridiplantae; phylum Streptophyta; class Magnoliopsida; order Malpighiales; family Euphorbiaceae; genus Excoecaria; species Excoecaria cochinchinensis. Next base: position 1,551,082 of record CANTUQ010000058.1, read on the forward strand.
TTTGTTGGCATTTTCTTTTCGTCAAAATTCTTTTCATGTGGTAATCTAATAATGTGTTGTTTCCTATTCCAAAAAGCATTAGGAACTAGGGCACAAACATCTTTTGAAAAAGTTTCTTCTATATATTTTATTTTATTTTTTATTTCTGAATTTTCTAACTGAAGTTTTATTCTTTTTCCATCTATTTCTCTAACTAAAAATTTTATATGATTTTGCTTATTTTTAATTAGATTAATTTATTGAATATTATTTTTTAATTGGTTAATATCTCTAGTGATCATTGGGAAAGCAAATTCAAATAGTATCTCGTTATCTAATATCCTAGTTATTATTCCATTATTACAGACCTGAAAAGGATAAAGCATGATAATGAAGGGTGTTCCTAAAATTACTCATAAGTTCAAGTTTTTTACTAAAATTAACTGAGTTTTTATAGCAATATCCTTTGTTGCAAATTTTTACTCTGGATAATTTGCAATTAATATATAATTTCAAACCATTTGCAGAGCTAAGTCTTTCGGAAGTCTTTTCATAATATTCTGTTGAGATTAATCCTTTCTAAATATAGTTTTGATCTGCTTCACTCTATTAAGGCTAAAGTAGAAAGATGAAAATCAACATTAATTACTATTTTTAATTTAACATACCATTTTTGATAATTTATTCTAGATATACTATGACTTATTAATCCTTATTTTCTTATTCTTTGATTACTAAAGAAGTCGAAGCTTTATCCTTATTTTTGTTAGTAAATAAATTACTTAAGCTACTCTTAAGATTTTCTTCTTCTAAGAATTGAACTTTTTCTTTTAATATATTCATTTTTTGTTTTAAAATTTTTGCTTCTTCTTGTAAATCCTGAATTGAAAATTCCTTTTTAACCTGTTTAAATATTTCACAAATTTCACTAAAATCGTAAGGTTTATAATCTCTAATTTCTCTGTGTCCTATTAAATCTTTTAATTTTAATAATTATTTTCTTTTAATTTCTAGATCATCTATTTTATCTAACAAAAATTATTGTTCATTATTTAACATGTTAATATTATTACACCAACATATTCCTATACATTCACATGATTCAAAATCACTATTAGTGTTATTTTCTTCATTAATTATATTTAAATCATATTTTGAAAAATATGAAATTTCATTTTCGCTTTCTGAAGAAGTTTCATTGATTACTATTTTCATAATCTTTTCCTTTAATTGGTTTGATGCTTCTAAACTATTTACCCTTTTCTTAACTCTACAGTTTTTAGAATAGTGTCCTGGTCTTACTCATATTCTACATTTGATTTATATAATTTCTTTTTAGGATTAAATTTTCTCTTAATTTTACCATTTTTCTTTGCTTTCACATAAGGAGCACTAATACGTTCATATCCATATTGTTGACAAAAATCTCCTAATTCTTTCTTTCCTGCTAAATTATCCCATTTTAATTTTGCTTTAAATTTTATATCTGAGCATATAGATAATCCTTCATTATTTATGTAATTAATTATTTATCCATAGGTTAAATCTTGATAAGGAATTATACCATAAAATCCAGATTTTAATTTACTCCTAATTCTTTCTGCAAATAATTTTGGTAATCCTGCTATAAATCTTTCTTTCCAATAAGCATTTTGACAGTCTGTCCTAGACATTACTTTGGTTAAAAATAAATCTTTATACCATCTAAAGTCTTGCAAATTTAGTACAAGTTAGGTTTTGCAGAATTTCTGAATTTCTATCCTGATACTGACTAGGGTCTCCTATAAAGTTTTTCATATTAGCAAAAATTAGAGTATTAACACTATCATCTATCGAATTCAGTTTGCATATTGTTTTCTTGTTTTATTATAACCTTTTTAGATGCTAATATATGTTGTTATTGTTCATTAGTAACATAATAATCCCACTAACCTTTTAACTGACTTGTAAATCCTGTTATTAAAGCTTGAGCTACTTGAAAATCATTATTATTCTTTGCTCTGTAGGCACTAGCTGCTATAGACATCTCTTGTAATATATTTAATATCCTATATTCTGATTGTCCATCTAAATTTCATTCATAAACAGATTGCCCATCATAACATGCTTGAAAATTAAATTCTCTTTCTTTGTATTGAATATTAGGTGGAGTAGGTTGAGGGTAATAATTTATACTTTTAGGCAATGGTGTATATTTATTAAAACGTAATTTATTTATATTAAAAGTTTCTTTTGGACTTTAACTAAATTGTGTTTCTAATTCATCTATAGGATCCTTTTCTGTTTCAGAATTTTCATTAATTACATCTATATGTTTATCTTTCTGCTTATTATCTTTAATGATTCTAGTGTCTTTGACATTGAGACGCCCTAATCTTTCTTCTATTTTCTTTAGTATTGGATCTTCTTTATTTAGATTAATCGCTGGTCCCGAAAATTCAAAAGGTTTAAATAAAGGTTTTTATTTTACCGTAATTAGCTTTTGAGAGTCTGGTTTGTAAGGTTTTTGAACCATATTTTCTATTCTATTTAGCTGATTTCCTATTGTATCTAGTATTTAATTAGAAAAATTATTTTGTAATATTACATGTTATATGTTTTTGTCCATTAAATTTTCCTTCTTTATTTCTACTAAAGGTTCTCCTACAAATTCTTGATTATTATGTTTAATTATTATGTTATCTAATGATGGATGTATAGAAACTATTCTTCCATCACTAGTTAAGTACCATAATTTTCCTACCTTATTTAACATGCTCAATTCCTTTTCAAAAGGATAGTCCATATTATTCTTATTACAATAGTCTTCAAACCATAAAAATAATAGAATATTTATTTCTTATTTTTCAATGTCTTTGTACCATAAACTTCTAAATTCTTCTAATTTCTTTTGCGAAAAATTATTAAAATACCATTCTTTTTTCTTTCTATTTTAATCTGCTTTTAAATCTGCCCTTAAAAATTCTTTATTGATTAAAAACTTCATTATCTTATTATTAATTTAATTGAGAAAAAGCTTCCATTTGGGACCTAGTAGGACTAATAAATGATTCATTTTCTTCTATATATATTGGTCTTGGGATATTTTCTCTAAAATTTATTCCCCTTGTTTCTTAATTTTTGGCTGAAGCAGACCTTGGTACACTACAAGAAAAATAGTGAATTATTATGAAAGATTACGACTAAAAATCACTATATTCTGTAGGGAATGAAATTGCCGACGAAAATTACCTACGGACAAAGTCGTCGTTCATATGATCGTAGTTTACTTTTAATGATGGAATTATTTTTCCGTAGTAAAAATTACCTATCGAAATACTTTTCGTAGGTAAAATTAACTATGAAATATTTTTTTCATAATTAATTTTACCTACGAGAATTAGTTACAGAATAAGAATTCTATAGGTAATCTTTCCTACGGAGTTGTATTTCCATAGCAAAATTTTACTACGGAAATACATTTCTATAGGAAAATTAGTTAAGGAATGAAAATTTCATAGGTAAGTTTCCCTATGGAATTAGAGTTCCATAGTTAAATTTTACTACAAAATTATATTTTCGTAGGCAAATTAGTTGTGGAAGAAAAATTCCGTAGGTAAGTCTGCTAGCAGTTTGGAGTTTATATATTTATAATTACCTATGAAAACCATATTTCTGTTGGGAAATTAGTTACATAATGCAAATTTCATAGGTAAGTTTTCCTACGGAATTGTATTTTTGTAGTTAAATTTTACTATGGAGTTATGTTTCCGTAGGGAAATTATTTATGAAAGGAAAATTCCGTAGATAAGTTTGCTAGCAGGATGGAGTTTTCGTATTTATAATTACCTGCGAAAAATGTGTTTCCATAGGGAACTTAATTATAGAATGGAAATTTTGTAGGTAAGTTTGCCTACAGAATTTGAGTTTCGTAGTTAAATTTGACTACAGAATTATATTTCTGTACGGAAATTAGTTACGGAAGAAAAATTTCGTAGGCAAGTTTGGTTAACATTTTTTTTTCATTTTAATTACTAAATTGAAATTTAATGAAAATATAGTATAAAAATTATAATGGACAAAAATAATGTAATTAAAAACATATTAATTATAGAAAGTAATTCTGATAAAAACAAAATAGTAATGTCAATTTGAGTAATTATAAATACTAAATAATATAAAAATCTCTAAGCAGTAGAAGAAGGGCAACGATCAGGCTGTTGCGATGAACTGCTATCTCTTGCCTTCATCTGATCTATATCATGAAGCAGTTGAGCTATGCAGTCGATTGACTCTTGCAATTGTGATGCCAACATCTATACTATATTCCGAAGTTCAAGTACTTCAATAGTGGTTGCTGCCCGTCTACTAGATCAAGCTGTGGTGGACGTGGAGGATTGTGAATAGCAAGAGTTCCCAAAATAACCCAAGCCAAAAATCCATCCTTGGCGGTCCTTACCTCTAACCACGTCATAAAATGTCTGAGTCTCGTCAACTTGTTTAGAATTCTGTGTAAGTCATTGAATTGTCTCTTGTACTTGCTCCTGTCATAAAATAAATTCTTTATATTAATTAGAGCATAATTTTAGGGTTATATCATAAATCAAAATATTAGTGAAGTATGTTTTTAACATACATGTACTTCTCTAGATCGGGTGTTGACGAATGTTAAAAAATTACAATTTAGTCACCATTTTTGTTGCCAAGATATAAATTACAATTATGCCAGTAAAGAATATTTTTATCCCCAAGTAACTTGGCCAATGGTTGAACTTCTTTTTTTTCGCTATGTACTATGTGATAGAGGTAGTTGGTATACTTTCAATGCAAAAGAGATATAGTCAATCAATCATTGATTCATCTTAATGGCAAGTGGCTATATAATGGCAATTTTACTTGACTTCTTAAAGTTCAAAACATACATGACCACCTCAAAAAATCACAAAAGTACCCTCAGTAAATAGACAATACTTTTACAAAATGAACGAGTGGAAATAAGATGGTATACTTCAGCTTCCTTGAAGTTACTTCAGCAATCTAGCAAATTGTTATTATAATTCACAGTCAAATCAAACTATAGTTAACTTAAAATATGACTTATATAAAAGTTTAAGATCTTATAAAGCATTGCTTTATAGATCATCACATGGAATGGTGAAATATAATTTCACAAAAAGATGTAATATTAGTAATAGAAGAATTCCCTTTATTATTGTGAAGTGAACTAAAGTGGTCACCTAAAAAATAAAAGATCAGGAATCACTTATTGAACTTGATATAGAGCACGCTATGTCTATTCAAATTCCAGTAAGTCGTTGTCAAACACATATTAGGAGAATAAATTCAGCAATAATAGATGAAGGCAATCTATTAATTGTTATCATTAACCACATGCAAATCACACTATGATCATTTTTAAAGTTGACTAACACAAAGTCTAAGAGAATCCTGAAGCATTTCCTTAAATTTGTTAACTACAAATGAGCACATGGAATAATGCTTAAATTCAGCATTATGCATAAAGATACAAAGCACTGAGTTACCTCAAGCAAAGCCCGAATAGCCAACTTCACTGTTTCTTGACTAAAAGTTTCTTTATAGTTCTTTTCTAAAAATTCTCTAATAGAATTTGAGTTTCTCCCAGTAGCATTAGCTTTCCATGCAGAAAATGCTCCTAAAGGATCTGTCTGATAAAGAGATGGGATACCTGTATAAGAATCGAAACCAACAATCAAAGTTGATAGTCCAAATGGTCTCACACCACCACTTTGTGTATACTTCTATTGTAATCCAGCAATGTAACGTGTTATATATTCCACTGTCACAGGATCCTCAATAGTGAGCTAATTGCTATGACATTCAATGCATCTGCCCTATTGACCAAAACACATGCATCTGCTTTCAATCCAACACATACTAGTGCTATGTAATCATCTAAAGAAATAATTTTCCTCACCGATCTGAAAATAAAACAAACTAAAAGGATTTTGAATGCTAACTTTTAAGAATGCATATTAACTATTATGTAAAATGTGCACAGACATGCTGATAGGATATGAAAGTGACGGCATAATATCATGACACAAGAAATTTAGGGTCAACTCAAGCACTGACAGAGGTTTAACTAACAAAAAAGACAATGCTACATGGTTGAAATTATGAACATACACGAGTATATGAGAAATCGCATACAAAAGGGCCAAAAATTTAACAGAATTGCTGATGGAATATTGAAACACTTTTTCCTACATTTAACAAAACTACTCCATGTTAAAAAAGGTAATTAAGAATTCAATAAAGCAAGAAAGGTTATTCTTAATTTTATTTTTCCACAAGTTTCACTTAAAAATCAAAAGATTTTATCAAATTTCTTAAATTAATTCTAAATCTTAAGGCAAAGTGCATCCTTTTAGATCTTCAAAAGGCATTGAGATATATTAAAATTGAGATATATTAAAAAAAATGCATCAAACAAATCACATTAATAATCTAAAAAAAATCAAAACAAAAAATCACAACTAATATTCATTAACAATGTAAAAAAATACAAACAAAAATCACAACCAATATGCATTAATAATCTACAAAAAAATCACAGACAAAATCAAATGCAAAGTTGAGGATACAAACCTATCTTCAATGATGGCGGCAGCAAATGAGAGGAGGCGCCGGAAAGGAGGTGGCGCAGCAAAGACGCGAAGGGAGGCGAGGCAAGTAGGAGATGGGAGGAGGTGGTGTGAGGCAGTGCTACGAGGAGGCGATGCAACGGTGCTGCGAGGAGGCGACGCGAGACGGAGATCTAAGAGAGAAGGAGATTCAAGGATGCGGTGCTGCGAAGATGCGATGTAAGGCTGGAGTGCGAGGCGAGGCATGATAGGCTGCAAGGCGACGCGGCGGTGAGGCGAGGCGAGGTGAAGCGAAGAGGAGCCCCGGCAATGCAAGGCACCTTAGATCCGGGCTGTTGGGGGCGCCTTCCACTATGAGGTTCTATTTTGTGTTTTTTCAAATTTGGAAAGATGTGGAAGAGGTGTTTTAGGTTATATTTACCTATAAAAAATACTCATCCCTTAGGTAAACAAAAAACACCTATGGAATATATATTCTATAGGAAATGTGTAATTTTGGGGTTATATTTACCAACGAAAATAACTCATTCCGTAGGTAAATAAAAAATACCTACGGAATATATATTCCATAGGAAAAGGATAGGGTTATATTTACCTATGGAACCTGTAACACCTTTTACCCATACGTAGTAGATTACACCGTAAAAGGGTGTGTTACCATGACTGGTGAAGGATGCCACACAACTATACACAGTAGGCATAATAACAAATAATGAAAAATCGAAATTGCAAAGTTCGAAATTTAACCTTGTGCATACTTATCTCGTAAGTTTCGTTTCACATTAATCATATTACATACAAATCATTATTATTGAAACCGATTCTATTTACATACAATTAACAAATATAAAATCTATTTACGGAACTTCTACAGACTCATTGGCCTCAACTGACGTGGATTGTTCTTGTTGACACCTCTATCTCTGAAATCTGCATGGATGAAACACCTGTACTAAGCATAAAATACTTAGTGGGAAAAGCATGAGATATGTGGCCACTCACAGTGGTCATCTATGTATAGCACATATACATGAAGTATACTTATATCAAAAAGGTTAACATATATAATTTTGATAAACATACTTATCAAATATCACATGCCGGAAACATATTCATTAAGTAATATTACAAATATCATGTTTTGTTTATTATTAAATTCATTTATTTTAATTAAATACTACTTATTAATTATACCACTGAATACACACATCACTTGTAGCAATACGCTTAGACAATATACACACGCAGAAGTTTTATTCATATGAGACCTAAAACTATATTATATATTTATCCTGTGCCCTTTAAAATTAACTCTTATTTTACACATATATTCAAGCATAACATGTACAACTTTACCAAATCATTCTTTAAACATTTACAAATCCCAATATTTCTTATATGATATGCTTTACCTTAAGTTAATATTCTATATTTACTTATCATTTTCACTTAGAGACGACATAAGAATGTTCATATATATTCGACGTATACGGGTTTCTTATAAAACATACTCACATTAGACATCATAAGTATAAATCTTGAATTACTGAAACTCTTATCATATTATGCATTCCAAGTTCACACATATAAGCACCTTCATTACATACAAATGAATACATTCAAATAAGTCTCATATCAATTATTTGATTATTACAAATACAGATATTAAACACTTTCAATAATTTCTTATAATAACTTCATATATGCAACTCTATTCATAATCCTTAAACATATAAAAAGTATACATTACATGCATACACATCCTTGAACAGTCAAAAGTCCTACACACTTACTCATTAGAATAAGCATATAGTAATAGGCCCTTAAAGTTTGCACACATAAATACTTTCAATTATGCAATTATAATATACGTTACTTGTTTTTTATTCTTTTATTCTCTTATCGCCTGCATCTAAAAAGTAGTTTTTAACGGGTAAAAATGCATAGGTACCTAAAGGTACAGTTCAATTACGTATAGGGATCCAATTCAGGATCCAAAACACATAGGGATCCAATAGGATCCAGAAACACATAGGGACCAAACCGCGGTTCGAACAGATAGTCTGTAGCAATAGACCCTATAGGCATGCCAATTTATCCACCATTTGATTAATGCAGGCTAATACTCATAATCGGGTCACATTATTATACTTTTTGTATCATTACTGAATTCATCACATGACCATACACGTAACATGATCATATAATAATCATATACATTTAAACCTCTTGTCATATAGTCAACTTGGAATATTCTTTATAACTACCTTGACATTCCATGTCATCTTATATATGCTCAATACATATATTCATTTATGTTATTTAACAATATTAAACAAATATCTTAATCATTCCAAACAATTGCAGGCTCTATTTGATAAGAAATTTAGCATTTAATACTTAATTATTTAAATAATATTCTCATTAATACATTATATTTTCAATGATGGTTACATGTATTTATGATGATAGTCGTGCTTAATATTACTCAAATCATAATTATTGTCACTTAACCAAACTCATTAAATATTAATTCAATACCAATACCCACTTACATAAATCTAACTTATCAAGTTAGCAAGTTATAACATAATTAAATTACATATAAATGTTCAATATGGCATACCAAATCATTAACATCTAAATATACCTTTAAATCCTTCATTAATTATTAATAATCATAACTCTATTAGATCATATTCCAATTATTAACCACTCTTTTATCAATTACATAACCCTAAACATGCTTCGGATAAGTCCCGAAAAGTTTCGGTGAAGTTCAAGTTCTATTCGGGAAGAAAAAATGTATCATATAGTCAAAACGGCCACACCTAAGGGATAGGCATTCAACACCTGAGGGATGGGCATCCCTCACTTGGCTTTATCATCCCTCACCAAAATGATAGGCATTCGACACCTGAGGGATAGGCTAACCCCAAAATAGCTCTTGAACCAACTCTGTTTCACCAAAATATATTGCAACCTCAACTTACACATCCAAAATCAAATAGCAAACATCATTTTCAGCTAAAATTGTCCATAATAATTAATCCTCAGGATGTTAAATTTATAGTGATACAAATTTCAAGTAATTTGGAGGTGTATCCAATGAGTTATACCCAAAAATGTTCATACTGCTCCAAAAACATACCTGAAGAATTTAGCTACTGTAATGGGCGATTTTGAGGCTCTTAGATTCAGAAATAAATTATGGCTATTTCTACAACATATTTAGGAACAGATGTTCCAGCTCTAACACAACTATAATAATGCAATTTTAATTTCTAAAACTCGACTTATGACTAAAATAGTCACTAAAGGTCAATCTGAACCTCTGGACAGAATTTACCATTCATAACTTATCAAGCTCTAATCCAACCAATTCAACACATCCAGCCACCAAATTTAATTCACAACATCACAACACATATATTTACATTATGGAAAATACAATTCATCAAGTACACAATTAAAACATATAAACTCCCAAACCTATTTTCCTTAGCTCGTATAAGCTCCATTGGCACTTTGCTCAATAATCTTCTCTTTCCCTTTTAAAGTAGCAGCCTTCACCACCACAACCAATTTCCAATTTCTAGAATTTGAATTATAAATCAAATCCCAATTTGAGATTTTAGAGTAAAATATGAAGAGAACCAAATCAAATCTTTACCTTTTACTAGCAAAACCAAACAATTCAATAAATTATGTTGAAACCACTTAAGCAATTATGTATGGCTACCTTGGTAAGATGAAAATGAGATGAGGATGAAGTGAAAATACACAATTTGAACTTGGAATGGCCGGCCAAGGTGAGGTGAGGAATAAACTCCACCTCACAAAACTATATATATATATATGCATGCAAAAGCATGCATGGCAACACCAAATAATGACATTTGGACTCCACTAAAACTAATTAAGCTAATTAATCCTTAATCAACTTAATTAATCCATCTTTCATTAATTAATCCTTTATTTAATTTAATCATGCAAAATTCCATTTTAGCCACTTAGCTAATTTAATTCATGCAATATAATCCTTTTGAACTTTTCAATCAAATCAATTGAGTCCTTAGCACATGAATTAAATCAATTAAATAACTTAGACCACTTTTGTACCCTAAAGTTATACAATACGACTAGGGTACAAGTCAAAGCCTCACAGAACCTACTCATTTCGTAGGTAAATAAAAATTATACTTACAGTATGTATATTCGTAGGCAATGGTTAATTTAATTGTTATATTTGCCTACGAAATATACTCATTTCGTAGGTAAATAAAAAATATACCTACGGAATACATATTTCGTAGGTATATTTTAATTTTAAGATTATATTTACCTATGGAGTATTTAATTCCATAAGTAAATTTTACTAAGAAAAAGTATCTTACGTAGTAAAAAAGAAATATTTACCTATGAAAATTTTTTTCCATCGGTATTTGTTTTTTCCTTTACATTCACATATGATTTTAATAAATTACATCGCAAATTTAGCTAGGAAAAAAATAAACATCGATAAAATTAGTCGGCAAATTCTCCAGGGATGGCTTGGCGTCAATTTTAACTACGATTTGAAATTTTCGTCAGTATATTTTGGCATTAAAATTTCCCTTCCTTTTTAACAACAAAAAACTTTGTATTCTTTTTTCGTAGTGAAATTTCATTTTAGCCACAAATTTACTTACGAAAATCGAATATCGTCATTATTTACCTACGGAATTTTGATCCGTAGTTAAATTATTGTAGTAATTTCACAATTGTCTTGTGGTGGTATAGTATTTGTTGTAGTAGAAGGCCTATTATTTGAATATGCTGAACACCTGCCAAGCTAAGGTGCATTAGAAAAATCTATATCTACAAATCCATCAGTATGTTGTATTATCTTAGAAGTCTGATTATTTAAATCTAATGGCTTTGGTTCATTTACTTCCTGTAGATACCACCTACCTAATCTGGTTATTTCATCCCATCTTAATCTTTTAAGGGTTTGAATATTGGAATGCATTTTGTTACCTTCAAAGATTATTGTTTCATCTCTGTTTAGCGTATTTCTAGATTTGGGATTAATTGAAGAAGTCATGACTTTGTAATAAACCCTATAAATTACTACAACTGCCTTAACATCTTCTTTTACATTTAAATTTTTTGTCTTAATTGTTAAAGTCAACGTATCCTGTCACACCCCGTTTGCCCCCTAGTAGAATGAGCCATGTATGTGCATGTGCATTGTGTGAGTTTTGGCATGTGTTAAGGGAATTTTTGGTAAAAATGCATGTTTTAAGAGCATTGTTAGCATGTGGGTGCATGTGTGGTGTTAGGGTGTGAATTAGTTGGGTTGCACTTGGGTGTGTTTACTCATATGTTTGTAGGGTGTGTTTGTGGGGCTGTGCTAGAGTGTGTGTGTTCACACATTCGTAGGGTATGCTTTAGTTGGGAGATTTTTGTGTGTATGTGATGCATGTGTTTTGGGTGTGAGTGATCAAATCCCACCAATAGGGAAGTGACACTTGTCTAGGGTTGGGGAAAAGAAAAAGAAAAAGGCAAGAGAAGAGAGGGATGGGCGTGGCTGCCTTCATTCCCGTTTTCCCTTCCCCTCATTCTCTTCTTCTTCCTTTTCTCTTCCTCTAAGAACCCTAGCTTGGAATCAAGGCTTATTTGGTGGGGATTGATCATCCTTTAGCATTTTAGAGGTAAATCTATTACATTTGCTCTTCTTTTCTTCAATTGGTTCATCATCTTCTTCATATTTTCTGAGTTTGGGTTTTAATCTAGAGTTACTTTGTTGTGGGTTTTGTTGGGTTGTGCTTAGTTGAGCCTCCTCGTGAACCGAAGGGTAAAGAGAAGGCGGGACCTAGTGGATCTAAGCATTAGGAGCAAAGGATTTCAAGGTTTGGGAAATTTATTATTTTGTATGTAAATGTGTTTATGCATGTGTTCTTGGTGATTTTCGGAATTGGGTTGTGATATGTTCTTGATAAGGCATGTATGTTATGGGTTTTTGTTTGGGTAAAGTAATTTTGCATGAGTATGGGATTATTGTAGTGATTTTGAGGATTGATGTGGTTTTTGCTGCAAATTATGGGTATTGGAAATTATTGGTATTGTGAGTTTGAATTGATGTTTGGTGTGAAATTAATTGTTGATAAATGTTATATTGTGGTTATTGATGTTGATGGGTGGCTGGATCTGAGGTAAGAGACCATTTGAGTGTGATTTGTGTGTTGTGGGTGTGTTTTGAAAGAGGAAGAAATTTGCAGAATTCTGCAGATTTTGCAGATCTCGACTCTGTTGCGATCACGACAGAGACCGGTGATCTTAGCCTGTGTTGTCGCGAGCTCACAATAGCAAAAGTTGATGTGCTCTCTGTCGCGATCGCGACAGAGCACAATGCTGGCCTGTGCTGTCGTGAGCACGCGATCTATCGCGAGCCTGCAATGGCGAAATATTAGTCTCTGTCGCGATCGCGACAGAGTCCGGCTTTTTCCTCCTCCTCGCGATCTCGAAGCCCGTCGCGCGCGCACTGCGAAGAGACTATGGTCTCTGTCGCGAGCGTGACAGTCTTATTATGCTGAATGAGTTTCCTTTAGCGTGTGCGTGTGGTTTTGAACTCCAGTTTCCTTTGGTGACCATAAGCCTTATATCTGTTAACTTATGAAATATATGAATGCGAATCCATGATATGAATATGTCTATATGTATGCAAATATGTACATATGTAATTTGGAATATTATTGAATGAATTGAATGGATTATGCATAACCTGCTAGAGTCAGTTTAGTGGATAGTTAAGCATGCCTAATAGAGTCTTTAGCTGCAGCCTCTGTTCAGTTTGGACCCCGATCAGGTCCCGTTTGGTTCCTCGCGAACCCTCAAATGTGTTTGGATCTTGTTTAAGGTCCCTTAATAAAATGTTTTGTAAATGAAAAAGTAATTGGTTTTCGATTCGTACCCATAAGGTACTGTCCGTAATCGGCTCGTACCCGTAAAGTACTGTCCGTTCACTCGTTATCCACTACCTCGAGTCAACAGGTGCTTAAATGCTTTGAATTGTTTTGATTATTATGAGAATGAATTATCCGAATATGATTATGAATGTGATAATGTGAAGACAGTTATGTTATATCAAGTGTATGACCCTATATGTTCGTATGTTTCTACTCTTATATATTGTGTATTTCTGACTATGCCATCTGTATGTGTTTTGCTTGATGACCATTGTGAATGGCCGTCCATTTGATTTGTGTGTTTCCCCACTAAGCGTTTATCGCTTAGCACGGTGTGTTTACCCGTGCAGGTGCGGAAGGAGTTGCCTTGGGAGAGTCGTCGCAGCCGGGCCAACACAACTAGGTTTTAGTTTAGGGCTTAATTTTTGTATTCCAATGATTCTTTTGTATAGAACTCTCTTATGATATTTTGTAATAGCTTTCGCATATGTACAAGTATATTTTGGATATGTAATTATCTTTTGTAACTGTTGGTTGATCAAACAGTAATGTAATGTTTTCCGTTATATTAATGTATGATCAGCTACTTTCATGAATGGCTTTGTAAAGTTTTTATTTACCCTGTATTTAAGTATGTATGTTTGTGAATGAATGTATATGTGTATCCTATAGCTGTGTGGTGACACCTTTACCCATACGGCATCTCACTCCTTATCGGATGGGATCGCCTACGTATAGGTAGGGGGAGTTACATATCCATTAAATATCTATCATACAAATTAAAAGTAAATCCTGGGTAATAGTTAAAATATACTAGTCCATTAGCAAGATTTTTTTCTGCATTTGCTAATAAAGAATTTGAGAAATCTAAGTGTCTAGCATCTCTTAAGCACATTAAAATTGGAATATCTAATCCTAGCCTGAATAATGGTTTAATAGCAACTTGAATAGCGCCTATATGTAAAAATCTATATTTATTCCTTTTGTGTTTACTAATTGCCTTTTTTGAAAACAACTAAATACCAGAATGTGCCTGATTAATAGGTAATATTTTTTCGGTGGTTTTTATAGAATAATCTGTCATAAATTCAAAAGTTCCTATAGAATATATTGTCTTAATTCTCTGTCTAGGAATGGTCCACTTAAATAAATCTTATTCTATTTTTTCTGTATTAATTTCTAAAGAATTCATATTTAAAGGATGATTATAATCATTATCTTGATCAGTGTTAGAACTAGACCCAAGTTCTCTATCAGAGAGAATTCTAGACAGCCTATTCATCATGGTTATCTTAATTGAGCCTATCTAAAAATAGTAATAGTAAAGATTGAACCTGAGAGTATTTATGGGACCACTTTTCACCTATCCACGATTTCTTTTAGCAGACAAACACGTGCCTTTAGGGCTAACCAATTTTCCTACACTCATGCTCTATACTGCCTGCAACTATTTCTAGAGTAAACTTAATTAAAATAACCCTTCTAACCAAATAAAATAAAATCATCCCCTTATCCCCTAGACTCTGATTCCAAAACGGACAAGATCGGACATTCTTAAAAGGATAAAGATATTAAGTATATATATTTAAAAATAAAATCATGTTGTCTACAAATATTTTCTTAATATTCTCAAATTCCATCTTTATGTAAAATAATAGATTCGTCCTTTAAAAATCTTAAAAATCTTTGTAATTCTTCTATTAAATAATCTATAGATTCTTTGTTAACTAAATCTAATGGCCTTAGTTCATTTACTTCCTATGGAATACACACACACACACACATCTATATGTGTGTGTGTGTATTTGAAATGTTAAAGATTTGGAAGATGGAGAAGGATCATATTAAAGGAAATGTGAACTGAGTTATGTACATGTATAACCTAATGTTGTATTAGTTCTATGAATATTTAACATAAGGATTGCTTTAGTCTGAGTTATGGATAAATAGGCATGCCTATAGGGATTCTACATTTGTTCTGTGACAATGATTAGTGTCTTCATTTTGATACTTTGGTATCTTCAGTTCTGAAATACGAATTAGAGATATATGTCTCTTTAGTAACGCCTTTCGAGGTATCTTCAGTGGATACCAGTATGTGGTATCTTTCAGTTCCCTTTATCCATACCTTAGCCTGCTAGAGTCTTGGATCTGGATAAATAAGCATGCCTAGAAGGGGTTCTGTAGTTACTTCTGTAACACTACATTATCTTCCGTTATTGAAACTTAAGTCTTTTCTATTAATTCTAATATGTGTATTCTGATTGGTGCTTCAGTACCATCAGTATATTATGGATGTTTGAGGCTTATGCCTCATTTATTTATACCTTTTAGGTATCTTTCATTGATACCATATATAGGTATGTTTCATATTCGTTGTCCACACCAGCAGGAAATAACAGGCAAATCTGTGTATGAATTGCTTCTATTCTGGCCTAATAACTCTGTCTTCTGATTTAATGATTGGTTTTAATGTCTACACTAAATTCCAAATTTGTGCTTATCCATTTTGTATTTTTGATAAGCGTGTATGAGGTATACATATAAATGAATTTGACATGTTATATGATTTCTACATCTGATACTCAAAGGTATTGTTAGTTGTAATAACTATAACGAAATGTATAATGTGAAATGATAGGATTATGGTTTTAGATTTTGTCATAGAGCTTTAATACGATGAAAGCACCGCATATAAGTATTAAGATATGTGAATCAAATAATGAAGCTAGCACGTATTATTTTACTTAGTATATTAACAAATACATGTAATATATGCACAAGGTTGAGAAAAGTAAAATGAAAGTAACTAATAATAAGATACAGTAGGTAATGAGTCAAGAATTGATAAAGCAACTAAGATTGGCACTTGGATAGGAAGTTTAAAAGCTTAATATGATACCTGGAACTAGAATTTTGTATAAATGTCAGTAAACTTATGGTATACTACATAAAATTATCTCTAAAAGTTAACATGATAAAGAATTAATAGGTAGAACTACGTGGTTCTAATTCCCACTCTTGGGATATCTAGAAAGTTTGGAATACATATTCCAAGCCCGAACCAAATCCCATTGAACTAATAAGTGCTCAAGTGTTAAAAATAACCTAATGTATGAAATCTGACATAAAGTTACATGTACCGAAATTACATATATATTTAGTTATGATTAGTTTATAAAGATAAATAAGTATGAATACAAGGTATGCATAAATAAAAGTAATATTACTTAAGCACAAGATATAAAATATAAATACATGCTGGATGGTAGCTAATACGAGTTGGTGTTTATAATTGAGTTATATCTTGCAAAATGGGTTATAAAGTATATACATTAACACGAATAATTTAAGAATGTGAACTTCCAATATAAAATGAAAAACAAATAGCGTGGTTTATAGCAATCAAAATATATCTTATGTCTTTTTCTTTATTATCCTTAAGATTTAAACTGCTAGTTCTAAAAATAAATATTTGTTTATTTATATATGTTGTAAAGAACTCCACTAAGTATAAACTTAGCTTGTGGATTTCCTTTCCATAACATAGGTATGAG
The DNA here is from genome assembly GCA_947683425.1 of Excoecaria cochinchinensis. Taxonomy (NCBI): domain Eukaryota; kingdom Viridiplantae; phylum Streptophyta; class Magnoliopsida; order Malpighiales; family Euphorbiaceae; genus Excoecaria; species Excoecaria cochinchinensis. The sequence continues at coordinate 1,568,173 of CANTUQ010000058.1, forward strand.
ATCGACGTCTAGCTCGAAGTGAAGGTCAGGAAGGGATGATAAGATTCCTAAAGGAGTAGACAATCAATGTAACTTGTTAATTTATGGTATACAAATTGTAAAACATGTATTAAGCTATAATACAAGTAGTCAAGTATATAAGTTTTGTATATCATATGTAATCACTACAAGAAAAATGGCCTTTAACGAAGGGAAATCCGGTCGTTAAAAGTCGAAATTCGGTCGTTAAAAACTAATAACGACCGGAAAATCCGGTCGGTAAAAGCCCCTTCGTTAAAGGTATAGACGACCGGATTTTGAATCCGGTCGTTAATACCTTTCACGACCGGAACGTTTCCGGTCGTTGAATACTGATTTTTAACGACCGGATTTTCCCTTCGTTGATTGTATTTACTTTCAACGAAGGGAATTCCGGTCGTTGAAGATACTTTTTAACGACCGAATTTTCCCTTCGTTGACTGTGTGTGCTTTCAACGAAAGAAATTCCGGTCGTTAAAGATTCCTTTTAGCGACCGGATTTTCCCATTGTGTTCACTTTTAACAAACATAATTTCGGTCGTTAAATATTTCTTTTAGCGATCGGATTTTTCCTTCGCTAAAAGTGTTCACCGCTAACAATTACTAATATACTCTGCCTTCTGATTTATCATAATACACCAGACATGAATACCGAAAAGGTATTTTAAAATATAAACTATTTTATAATATTACATGTAGGTACATATCATTCACATATATTTTATACAAAAATACAATAAACTATTTTCATATATTAAAAAAGAAAAATTACAAAGTATAGTCAAATTTACAAATTAAATAGCATTCTATTTGTCACAACTCCAAACAAAATAAAAACTATCAATGACATGTAAGTTCAAGAAAACAACTCTCTATACTAATTTCTATTCAAAAGATTTTTGAAAAAAATATGAAAAATAAACCTCCTAACTTCGCTGTCCAAAATTTGGAAGACCTGCAAAATGTATAACAAAAGCTAAAATTAATATTCACAATCACAAACAAAAATATCAGATAAAAATATAAATAATAAAAAGTATGGGCAAATAATGGCTTCCATAATATTCTACCTGTATACACATTATAGTTTTTCCAAATTGAAAGATTTTTACAAAACAAAAGAAAACTAGTAGACCTTCCATAACTAATGTCGCACAAAGGACCATGGTAGCTAACATAGAAAATGAGCAGAGTTTAACAAAGAATCAATCCAAACTAAAATGTGAACATATACATCAACAAAAAGAGCAGCAAGAATCTAATGAAATTTACTACCAAATGCATAACAATGACGAAAACAAGAACTAGATCAAAAATCAATTGCAATTTGCAATTACAAAACTAGTCAAGAATAGCAACATAAATCAGATTAGAATGAACTTTTCAGCTTCTCTTAATTTAAAAATATCAGATGAAATTATATTCTGCTGCAGATATGCATCATTAAGCAACAAAGAATAGCAAATATCCAAACAGAGCAGGTTATTTGTTTGCTCATAAAACGGAAAAGCTTCTACATTCTACCAAGGGATCAAAAGAAACCAATATATGTTCTTTAATTCTTCCAAACCAAATTAGAGAAGACTGTTGGAGCCTACACCAAGGCATATCACATTCTAATTTCTAGTATAATATTCACAAAACTCACAATATTATTATTTGTAGCTACTCCAATTAACAATTTAAATCAAAAAAATAATAATAATGTAAAGAGAATGTCATACTTCATGATAAAGCCATCTATCAAGTCCCATTTTTACGTAAGATTCAAATTGTTAGACACAATTCCTCATTTCTCTATACAAGTTCCAGCTAATTCAACAGCAGACTCTATTTTGGCTGGATATTGTATTATGTTTTCCCCCATTTTTTCTTTATATAGTGCAGAAAAACAAAGTGACTAACCTCATCTACTGGGAAATAAATATTTTTCTGACTCTTCAGCTGAAAATAGAGAAACCCAGCATAGGCAACGAGCATTACACAACTACTAAACCTTGATAGAGCCAACTCAGACTTCCCAAAATGCAATTCTGTTCGAGTAGAGTGGAGGACAGCAGGGAATATCAAGCCCATTACTGCCATCAACAGCAAATGGGAATTCACTGTAGCAGTTCCCTAAGACCTCCAACTGCCAAATGAAGAAATATTCAGTTAACAGTAGAAAAAGAAAAGGAAAAGAAAAAACTTCAAAAATCAGCAAAGAAAAGAATTCAAATTCACAAATGGACTGGTGCCAAATCTGTCAAAATTTTTAAGCTGTTTTCTTCAAAACTTCTATAGTAAATCAAAATTAAAAGATAATGAAAGTGATGAACAGAGAAGGTGCTTTCAAGGCGACATTTCCTTAAATTGCTAATGTACCTGTAGGTCCAATATAGAAAGCCAGCTGCCTACATTAAGAAAGTAAACAAATGCTGAATTAGGTACTCATCAATATATAACGAAATATTTTAATAACACAAAGCATGTAGTGAAGATGCTTTCCCATATTTTGTTTTTTATCCTCATAAGTTTAGACTGCCAAAGCAAACTAGATTGTTAAATCATTCTACTCTTCGGGGAATTTTCTACTTCATATACTAGTTATACATTCTGAAATATACCTTTCCCAAAGTATCAAATGACAAGCATAGGAATTTAGTCGACACATGATATGCTACGCGTTTCTACCACTTCTTTGAGATAAATGTAAATATATGTATGGATGTATGTATATTTAGATGTTACGAATTAGTTTTAAATTCATATGGTGTCAAAGCTTACTTACTTTTGTTTCTCGCAAGCAAGTACGATTGTGTTCCAAAGCTGGCACCTACAACAACAATTTTGCATTTCCATTAGAATATTCAAAATACTTCATAACATCAAAAAGAGGACCTTATTGGCAAATGAAACTCTCTGCATACCCAGCAGGCCTACTTTGAAGGTTTAGAGGAACTAGCTTAATTTGATCCTGTAATCCCTAAAACATAGAAAATTAATTCATAATTAAAAAACAAAAGTCTAAAATTAAAGAAAAAATAATGGAAAGAATTAGGTTAAGTTACCTTACAGTTCCTTGTGATCCACACTCGCTGCGCAAATGGACATAAGAGGGCAAAATACAGCCTTCAAGGTTCCATCGAAGAGTGTAGGTTGCTCAGAAGTGGCATCCAACGGTGAGGGCAATATCTCTGGAATGCTTTTATCCAAACTTAATTTAAAAAATTCAAAAAGAAAGAAATAAATGAATGATTTTAGAGAGATACAAAGAATGAGAAAATATATAGAGATTCTTACGCAGTAGCAGCCATTGATCAATGCTTATGCTTGTTTGTTTAACATTCAGAATTACTATGTTCATTTATATACAGTTTATGAGACTGAAAGTGCACATGCACTTCATTATTTTAATTCTTTTTCACTATTCAATTTGCCTTTTCTAAATTCAAGTAATGGTCATGATTCAATAGAAAAATGGTTAGAAAGCAGGAAAAAAATAAAACAAAACAACCTCAGACTTCAATCATAGGATAGGATCCTCTATTTGCCTACCTAATAACAATCCTAGAATGCTATAAATTGAAATAATCACTACTAAAAATGAGAACAGGAAATCTGAATAAAGATTAAATATTAATAAAAAAAATAGGAACCCAGAAAAGCAAGACGTACAGTGGAACAGATGCTTCGCAAGGGTGTCATTTGGCGTGTACTCTGCAACCAGAAGCCTTTCTTCGCCATTGCAGCAGTATCCAATTAAATTAGCTAGCCTTTTGTGCCTCAACTTGCCAACACCCCACACCTCATCCTTCAATAAGTTATTTACCAGAGAGATGAACACTAATGAAAATCCATAAAAAGAAAACCTAACAAACGGAGAAATGTTTTATCTTAAGAAAAAAAAACGAAGAAAAATCCCAAAGTAGATGATTACAGCGAACTGTTTAGGATCGGGCCAAGCAACCCTAGAAAATATCTTGACAGCGATCTAAGTGCGATCCAAGTGATTTACCTGTTGAGGCAAGACGGCGGCGATTCTGGAGTGGCGACGCCCACTGTGAGGAATGAGTGGCGACCGAAGAGCCTGGAGCGATGAGCGGCGGCGAGAGCAGCAGCAGCAGCGGGGAAGGTTAAAGCGCGAGGGAGGCGGATCAAACCCAACACGAGAGAGAAAGAGGGGGAGAAAGGTGACCGGCGAGGCTGGAGTGGCGAGCGGCAGTGGCAGAGGGGGAGGCTAGAGAGCGAAGGAGGCAGAACAGATCTGTTGCGAGAGAGAGAGAGAGAGAGGGGGGGAGAAGGAAAGGAGAGGGAGGAAGAGAGATAAAATTTTGGAGGTAAATGGTTTGGCAGTACCGCCTTTTGTCAAGGCAATAACGACCGGAATTTGAGCTTTTCAACGAAGGGAATTAAACCACTCGTTAAATAATAATGAAATTTGAATTTTAACGACCGAATTAAATTCCGTTCGTTGTTTGTATTTTTTTACGACCGGATTTTTATCCCTTCGTTAAATTTTGGTCGTTAAAATTCAGTTTTCTTGTAGTGAATCCTAAGTTAAGTTTAATTAAGTATGTATAATTTTGTAATGACCCGCATTGTACCCTTGAAGGATTTGTGGTGTTAATTGTATAATAAGGGTACAAGCATAATTGTGCAAGTATGAATTTGTGGGTTAATATAGATGTAATTGAATAGAAATATAAGTTAATGAAAGAAAGAATTGAATTGAGGGATAAAAAGGGAGTTTGCCAAAGGATTTAGTGGAAATTAATAGAGAAGTGGACATGTGGCTAGAAGTGAACAAGTGGCAAGAGGTGAGTTTGACACCTAGACACCACTACATGCAATATATAGGTGAGTGGAGAGGCAAAATCTGCCCCATTCTTGCATGTGGTCCGGCTGTCCCCTTTTCCTCTCTCCTTGTTCTTCATTCTGCATTTCAATTTTCTTCTTGCTTTCCTTTTTCTTTGTTGGATTTTCCTGAAGTTGTATTGGATTGATTTAAAGAGGATTAAGTGATAAAAGGGAAAGCTTTGGATAAGAGAAAAGACAAAGGCAAGGAAAAGATTTGAGTTGGAAAAGAGAAGTGGTTCAAGTTGCTTTTGAGGTTTGGGATTTTCTTGAGTTTTAATAGAAGTATGCATGTTTAGGTTGGGGGGAAAATTATGGGCCTTGAAAGAGTTCAACAGCTCTTTTAATTGTGAAATTTTACATGGGTTGATAGTGATGAGTTGTATGATGCTTCATTGATAACTTGAAGTTCTATAGAGTTTTGATTACTTACATATTGGCTATATGATTGTTACAAGTTATGTATGAGGAAGTTAATTGCATGTAATTGTTTGTTTTGGAAGGCCATTTTGGCTGGAATTTGTGTGCAGTTGATAATAAAAGTCATGCATGAGAACATAGGAGAGTATGTGGAAAATAGGTGCTACAGATTTCTGAAGTTGGAAGTTTGAGTATTGAATTTTGGTTCTGTCGTGAGCGCGACAAAGTGCTCCATAGGCAGGGTTTGTTGTGCTGGGTTTCGTCGTGAGCGCGAGCTTCATCACGGGCACGACATAAATCAATTAGGCTATCTATCGTGGGTGCAACATCTGCCGCGAGCGCAATGGCAAGGGAAGTTGGGTTCTTCCGCCAGCGCGACATTGTTCAGAGTTATGAATGCAAGTTATTTGTCCTTATTTGTGTATAGTATTACATTGGATTATGAATAACCATGCATAATAAAGTATAATATGATAATATGAATGAATATATGAATTCTACGCTTGATGATTTGACATGTTAAGTGAGTAACTAGAATCTAAGATATTGTACATATTATGTGAGCATGTTAAATTTATATTGCTTGACATGGATGATAAATAAATGTATATGTATGCTCATGGTTTGCTTAGTTAATACATGAATTGAGTTTGATGTATAATGATATGAATAGATACTTGAGTAAATGTAAAGTATATGGTATAGTGTATAGAGTTTATATGTATAAGCCTGAATTAGACATAGTAGTGGATAGATGGGCATGCCTATAAAGGGTTAGAGTTGCAGCTGCCAAAGTGGCACTGATTGTGTCTAGAGTTTGATACCTTTTGGTATTCATATGTTTGAGATTAGGTTCTCCGGATATTTTGGTGCTGCCAGTCAGTATCCAGAGTCCGTATCCACCATCGATGTGATTCAAGCTATTCTATTAAGTGTTTATGACTACACAAGAGTTGCAATGACATGCATACCTGTATTGATTATGTAATTGAAGTAGTGATATGTTATCACTTATAGTTTGCATTGTGTACTAAATCTAGAGATTTTGCGCATGTTTCGATGAATGTAAATAATAAAGTATATTGAAATATTAATTGTACATGTATATGAATATATGTGAGATATAAGGATAAGCTGTAGAGAAGTGGTATATGATAATTGTTAGAATTAGAGGTCATGTGCATAAAGAGTTATATGTCAATGATATAGTTATGCTGAATGTATGTTCGTTTTGGGATACTTGCTAAATGTATGTTATATTGTTATAAGCATGACTATTGTGATAAACCCATTATCGTATGATGTTTGTGACTTCGTAAGAAGTCTATTGCTTTTGTGCATCCCCAATGAGCCTTTCGCTCAACACAAGTGTTTTCTTGTGTAGGTTTACAGGTTCAATTTTAGAGAGTGTTCATCTGCTGGCCACTAGGAGCTTGTGTGGAGTTCATTCAGTATGTGACGGAGTTTGTTTTTGCAGTGGATAACATAGTGATAATGTAAAGAGAATTTTTATATAAGATGAGTAAATGTTTTATAAGATATATGTTCTTGTGTTACAAGGATATTGATATTTTGTAACATGAATGTAAGTTTAAAATTTGTTCATGTATATAAGACTAGTTTTTAATTTTATATTATTCCACTTATAAGTTAATAATGGTGTTTAATTGAATCGTATCATATGTGTATGCGTAATTCGTATGTGTTTACGTGCATAGTGACTCCGATATCCTCCTAGGGGGTATTGGGGCATTACAAGTTTGGCCTATAAAGGTAAGCATATAAGTAGAGTAAAATAGTGTATGAGTCTTAATTTTGAAGTCAAGAGTTAATGACATGTGGTCTCTAGATGAGTTCATATATAATTAGTTATAACTCTTTAGTAGCACTCCTATTTCCCTCCTAGGGTATATATCTATTTCCGATCTGCCATAAAGAACATATGGTTGAAGAACATTCGATCCGCTATGGAGAATGGATAGTGGAAGAAAGTTAGATTAGACATTCTTATGCCTTTACCTTTTTCAATCTACTATGAAAAATAGAAGATAGAAGAACGTCAATTTGTTATAGAGAATGGCCAGTGAAAGAAAGTTTGATTAGGCATTTTTATGCCTTTATCTCTTTTCGATCCACCCTGAAGAACGGACGGTGGAAGAATGTCCGATCTACAGTGGAAAATGAATGGTTGAAGAATCTTGGATTAGGCATTCTTATGCCTTTACTTTTTTCATTAGTCTGTGAAGAATGGATGATGGATAAATGTCAGATTCGCCATGGAGAATGGACGAAGGAAGAACATTTTATTAGGCATTCTTATACCTTTATCTTTTTTTGATCCACCATGAAGAACAGATTGTGTAAGAACATCAGATCCGCCGTGGAGAACAGAAGGTGGAAGAAAGTTTTATTAGGCATTATTATGCTTTTATCTTTTTTCGATTCGCCGTGAAGAACGAAAGGCGGAAGAACCTTCAATTAGGCATTCTAATGACTTTATCTCTACGTATCAACCAATAAAGAATAGATGGTAGGGAACATTTGATCTCCCGTGGAGAATGGATTTATTAGGCATTCTTATACCTTTATCTTTTTTCCATATACTGTGAAGAATGGATGATGGAAGAACCTTCGATTAGGCATTCTTATGCTTTTATCTCTATGCATCAGTCTATAAAGAACGGATGATGGGGGGAATGTCTGATTCGGCATGGAGAATGGATAATGGATGAACATTTAATTAATCATTCTTATGCCTTTATCTTTTTTTGATTCGCATTTAAGAACGAACAATAGTAAAACGTTCGATTTGACACGGAGAACGAACGATAAAAGAAAGTTTGATTAGGCATTTTTAGGCCTTTATTTCTTTTCGATCCGCAGAGAAGAATTGACAATGGAATAACCTTCGATTAAACATTCTTACGCCTTCATCTCTATCTTTCTATGATCCGCCGTAAAGACCAGACGGTGGAAGAATGGTTACCGGGCATTTTATGCCTTAAGTTGTTCCCTCTGAATATAAGAGTCTTTTCTTTTCTTTCTCTCTTTTGTAACTCGGTTGATTGTTTTGAAGAACGATATGAATAGAAGAACGGCACCGACTCTCAATAAAGGCACCAAATGATACATTCGAAAATAATAAAAATAGAGAAAGCCTTTGGGAGTACAGACTCTTTTGGGAGATCAGACTTCTTTTGGGAGATCAGAATCCTATTGGGAGATCGAATAGGAAGATTGGCTATAATCCTAAAAAATAAATAAGGTAAGTGCCCCAAGAAGTTTCAGGAACTAGCACTCCAAAACTTAAGTTAGTCTAGAGATTGAGCATAATGCTCTCTTAGAGAGAGAGTATATAGAGAGTAAAGACAAAAAGACTAAAGAAAAACATAATCTTGGAGGTCTTATGAGCCTTCTATATATAAGCATTTAGTGTATTTGACTATGGTTAGGCATGGGAGTTAATTAACCATAGAGGTCAGTTGCTTGTGGGGCCTGACTTATGGCTCTATTCGATGGGTTTATGGTCTCTTGCACTTGGACTCAAGTCCCTTGAAACATAAATGGGGTGTGAGATAATAATATATATATATATATATATATATATATATATATATATATATATATATATATATATATATATATATATATATATATATATATATATATATATATATATATATATATATATATATATATATATATATATATATAATGGGTGAAAACTTTTTTTTTTTACTTAAATAACCTTCCATTTTTTAAATGTTATACTAAACTACCTTTTTATTATTTTTATTAATATTCTAGTATGCGGACTTATATCTACTCTAGGTATATCAATTCCTATCCACCTCCATTTTTTTTGTTTTTGTATTTTTCATATTATTATATTATTATTAACCATAAGAATTTGGATCCCAGTTCTAAAGCAAAACCATAAGAATTTGGATAAAATTATAATACTTGGAATATGATTAATATTAATATCTGAGAATTCAATTCCTTTTAGAATTAGAATTTTAACATTATTCATAGAGAAAAAATTTATTGATTAATATTATTTTAGTTTTATTTTTATTGATTTGTTTGAGTAGGTATATGTACTTATTTTATATATTTTTCATTACACTTTCTTATTGTTTCTTAATTTTCTAATTCTTTTGTTATTTTTTTTCTTGGCATATTTGACCCAACAAGTAATCGTTGATCTTTCATTCTCTGTTTTGTATTTTAAATTGAACTACTATTTTGGAACAAGGTAAAATTATCAAAATTATTATTCCTATTTTTTGATTTTTCTCAACTAAACGTGAATCTATGTTTGTACCAATGTTATATGTCGATGGGTGCATCATATTTACTAGGCGTATTCATGGACCGGTTAACCAATCCATGAGCCAAAAAAAACCGGTCAATTAATATCGATTTTTTCAAAATACAAACAATTAACCAGTCCATTACAATCAATTAACTAGTCCATGATTTCGGTTTTCAAATCAGTTAAACACACTAAAAAAAACAACGATTTAGCGACTAAAAAAATGTAGTTGCTAATTTGTGACTAAATTGCGACTAAATTAGAATTCAGTCACGAAATCATATTTTTTTGATATGAAGTGCAATTTAGCGACTGAATGTGAAATTAGTCGCTAAAAATTGGCGCTAAAAAATCGCGCCTTTTTTTGCGACTAACTTAGCGACAGAAAATTTAGTCGCTAAATATTAGCGACTAAATATTAGTCGCTAAACAGAACTAAAAATATTGCGACGAAATAGCGACCGAAAATGCAGTCGCTATATATCTCATATTATATATATATATATATATATATATATATATATATATATAATTAAAAAACCCCAAACATTTCTGTCTCTCTCACCCTTCCCTCTCGGTCTCTCTCGGTCACTCGCCACCGCCTCTCCCTCCCACGCTGCCCCCTCGCTGCTTTCTCTCTCTTCCCCACGCGCCACTCTCCACCTCTTCCTCGCGCGTTGTCTCTCTTGGTCGCGCCCCCTACCGTGGCTTAGATCCCGCCGTTCGTCGTCATTGATGAGGAGATCGCAGTTGTCGAACCGTCGCATTCTTTGGTCCTCTCACTCGATCCACCTTCTCCCCCTACGCATCCCAACCGCTGCCCCCTGCAGATCTCCCACGTCCTCAGACTCTTTCAAAAAGGTTAGGGATTTTGAAGTGTACTAAAATTCATTTTGTTTTTTTTTTTAAGAGATGGGTTTATGGTTAATGAGATTGGAGTGGAGATATTGTCATTTACGTTGCCTGCTGCCCTGGGTCTTGCTGCTGATCCTGTTGTCTCGCTGGTCGATACAGCTTTCGTTGGCCATATAGGTAATTCTGTTAGTTATAATTGTCGTTTTAAACTCCTAGAGTACATAAAATTAGTTTAATTAGATTTGTGGTTTTTTGTTAATGATAGGACCTGTTAAACTGTCGTTTTTATATGCCATTGGCAAGTATAACAGCATTTGCCTTTGTTTCTGTCTCTATATTATTATTTTTGTGCACATATATTTAGCCTTCAGGCCATCCTTGTTGTTAATTATTGATGGTTTTCTCTTTGCAGTTTGTTTTTATATCATTATGTTAAATTTGATACTCTTTTGAGTTGTCTGGAAAATGAAGCAGATAGATTCAAATGTATCTTATATCTAGCTTATTTATGTGGCTTCTGTGTCTCTATTGCTCATTGCATATGTTCTCATAAAGATGTTTTGATTCTATCTTTTGTTTCTTTTGAAGTGTGTTATTGTTTTTTTGGTGGTGCTTACTGCTTTCAAGGTTTCGGATGCATGGAACAAGTGCTTCTTTATGTGGAGTCCTCTGAATTTTTGGTATTCTCTAGGTATACTGCATTCATCATTCTATATCCTGTGGGACTTGCTCCTGGTGAAAGTGAGTACAACATTTGTCTTACTTTTGTTACTTGTCCTTTCTTACAAATTTTTTACTCATTGGTCACCATTATGTAGTGTGGCTCATGTATCAAGCACTTCCATTTGTAAAGAAGAATAACCTCTATGGTGATTTCTTTGCTGCTCTACCAATCAGCTATTATAACTTTCTCAGGGTAAGTCTTTAGCTTCCTATGGGATCTGATTGCTCTTGACATTTGCAATTGTTATCAATCATGTCCTTGTCTATTTTCCTTTTTCACTAATGTCCAATTGATGGTTTGTTAATCTGCAAATATCAAGAGCAATCAGATCGCATAAAATAAAAATTTGTACTATCAAAAATAAAATGAAATAAATTTTAGCTATAAATTATAAATTATAAGTGAAGAGAGCTACTCAATCTCTGTCTTTTGTTTTGTCATCTACTATCTTGTTAGGTTTTTATTTTTGTAATGGGACTGCTAATATTTCTGATTTGTGTATTCTACAGGTCCCGGGTCAAAGAGTATCTTCCCATTATTGGACTTGCTGATTTTAATAAATTGAGTGCAAAGCTTATTTTAGGTGCTGATATGTAGGTAATCAGTGGTCTCTTTTACTATGTAATGCACATGTTTATTATTGGCAACTTATCATGTTTATCATTGGCTCAATACTTGGTTGGATACTTATTAGATGTACCAGAGCTTCTCAACATATCTGAGACTTTTTAGCAACTTATTAGATAGCATTACCTATTATTACTGTTAAATTTGATTTATTGCTTTAATTTTATTTTATTTGCTATTTGTTGTTAATTTTAATTATATTTTTCTCATAATTTATAAATTAGGTGGTTCGTGAAATAATTAAAGATTCAAGATGGTGGCGTTCCGAGAATGTTTCGAGATTTTATAATATTTTTTTTGTTGTAATTTGTAAATATTTTATAATTGTGGACATGAGTGTATTATTTAATATGGTTTTAATTATATGTAAATTAATTTTTAATTTTATTTTATTAAAGAAATTTGGGTATTTTGAGTCAATGATATTATATTTTTTAAATTAATAGTATTGTTAATAATATTGTATAATTATTATTTACATAAATTAAATTTTGTATCTAATAATATTAATAAAAAATAAAAAACAAAATAATAATAAAAAATTGAATTCAAATTAATAAAAAAAATTTAATATTTTTAGCAACGGAATAGCGATGAATTTTCCGTCGCTAATAATTTTTTAAACACTCATGGCTACTATTTAAGGATTTATTTAGCGACGGATATTTTAATTTTAGCGACGGAAAATTCAGTCGCTATTTTTAGCGACGGTTGCATGTTTAGTCGCAAATTCCTTGCGACGGCTCCAATAGCGACGGTTAGTCGTGGCGTCGCTAAAAGTAATTAGCGACTAAAAATGCAATTTTAGCGACGGAAATTAGCTGTTTTTTTGTAGTGACACTACAATTATAAGATGCATTCATAAATAAAATTAAAATGTCCAAGGTACTTAAAATTTAAAATTTTTTCACTATAATATAACATTATTGTTGTTAAAATAAAAGCATTTGGTAGACATAAGCAACTTTGTTTTGAAAAATTAAGATTTAATAAGTAAATAAATTAACCGGTTCATGATCATCCTAATTAAATGAATGGTTACACCTACTAATTGCCAATTAAAAAAAAAAACTTAAAAACTTCAAAATAATTAGGATAATGAAAAAAAAAAGTGTAGCAAAAATACTTTAAAATACAAAATTATTAAATTAAATCCATCCAATGTTAACAATTATTTTCCTTTATTTTTTTTTTTAACTTGACACACATTATTTTCACATATATTAAAAAATTTAGTTTTTTTTTTAAAAAAAAATTATTGAAAATTTTAGTTAATATATTAATATTATATAACTTTTTGAATATATTTTGATTTTCATTATTGAAAAATTAATAAATCAAGAAATAATAAGAAATACTAAATATGGACATATTGAACAGTTAATAAATTAACTAAAATATTTTTTAAAAAAACTAAAATGAAATTGAAATATATTTTAAAGTAAATGAAAATTAAAAAAATAAATAATTAAATATGAAAGTAATGCCAATAAAGCACGAAATCTTAGGGAATATATAATGTAAATTTATGTATATTTATTTTTAATGTAATTTTGTTTAGTATTTATTAAGAAGATAATATAAAAACTCATGTATGTTTATTTTATTTAAATGGTTTTATTTTGTTTAATATACATTAGATTTTCGATCTATTCGGTTATGTTTCAAATTGAACCGAATTGACTATTTGTACGCATTTAATTGGTTAATTTAATATATTTTTATAATATTATATTTTTAAATTAATAGTATTGTTAATAATATTGCATAATTATTATTTATATAAATTAAATTTTTGATGTAATAATAATAATAATAATAATAATAATAATAATAAAAAATGGAATTTTATAATAAAAAATTAATAATTTTGCGACGGAATAGCGACGGAATATTTTGTCGCTAATATTTCTTCAATATTTACCACGACTAATTTAGGAGTTATTTAGCGACGGATTTTTTATTTTTTAGCGACGAAATTTTCTGTCGCTATTTTTAGCGACTGTTTATGTGTTGGTCGCAATTTTTTTGCGACGGCCGTAATAGCGACTGTTAGTCGTTTTGTCGCTAAAAGTAATTAGCGACTAAATTGATTAAATTAGCGACGGAAATGTCCGTCGCTAATTTCCTGTTTTTTTGTAGTGAGGGGTGTTTATGTATCGGTTATCGGTTAACCGGTCCATAAGCCCAAAAAAATCAGTCCATTAATATTAATTTTTTTAAAATATTAATCATTAACTATAAAAATTGATTCGATTAACCTATTTTTCAGTTCGGTTTCTCGGTTAACCAGATCCAACGATTTTTTTTAACACTTCTAATATTTACATTGAATCCTTACTGATTTTTAGTTTTTAATGCTTATATTATATTTTTGGGTTTTGTAAGAAACGATGATAAAAAAAAATATATAAATAAATAAATAAGAAAAACTAATAATAGAGTAAATAATAGAGTAAAACTAATAATAGTGAATTGGATCTTGTTCTGGAGAATGAAAATGGTTGGATTGTTGTAATTATCTTATATATTTATTTGCATGGTTGGGAGGCTAATTCTAAATGTGTTTAAACCGAATTATATTCGACTTTTTTTTTAATACTCAACTTATTTATATTTTTCATTAATTTTAATTTAATTTTTGTTCTTAATATTTTGTGTTAAGTCTGAGATTTACATGGTGATTATGTTTTACTTTTTATCAGTGAAGAAAAGTATAACAATAACAATTGAAAATATATTAAACTAATAAAAAAATCGATTATGATGACATCAATAATAATATGTATTTAACAATTAGATACATGTTAAATTTTCAGATTAGTAGCTACGATGGAAATTAGATATAAATATATGTTAGAATGATTATGCTTTTTAAAAGAGAAATGATTGTATATGTATTTATTGGTTGAGGATAATCCGACATAAACTGAATTCGTTATAATTTGAAACTTTTAAATAATAGTAATTAGATTAAAAAAAAAACATAATTGTGTTTAATTTATCCAAACATCACATTTTGTCTAATTTCATTCATTTGATATTGATATAATATTTTTTTAAATTCTAATTCTAATACATGTACTTATCAACATTGAATAAGATATTGCATAATAATTGATAATGATTAATTAAGTATTTACTAGATATTTAGCTAAAGTGATATTGAATAAAAATAGAATTAATTTTTGGATATAAAATTTAGACCTATTTATTTATTTATCAATAATTCAATCTCATTTAGAATTATGAAAAGTATTATTCATAAATGAGAGATTTTTAACAATATATATATATATATATATATATATATATATATATATATATATATATATATATATATATATATATATATATATATATATATATATATATTAATTTTGTTATGCATAAATATTCTTGAAAATTTATAATTTTTTTAAGTTACCAAAACATTGAGAAAATATATTATTGAAATGACAAATTTATGTATTCTTTAAAATTATGTAAATAACCTTGATTTTTGTGTTTATTTATTTATTGGAATAATCTATTTTTAGATGGGACCTACTTCTTTCTTGTTGGCTTTTGTAAAAAATTTACAACAATTTAATTTTATTTCTATTTTCTTTTATACTTTTTAAAATAAATTAATCTTGGTTTTTTTTGTTGTAGAATTCTTTAGTTATTAAAACAACTTAAAAGATTTTATGATAAGTGTTGGGATAAACTATTCAATTGCAATGTGAGCTAGGATATAACACATTATACAAATAAAGAGAAGATTGTATATATCTCTTGTAGCGAAGAAAATTAAAGTAGAGGAAGCTGAAGCGAAAGCAAGGATCTAGTTTACATCACTAGCAAGGATCTAGTTTACATCACAGGCAAGGCTCTTACTCATTGGCAACTGATGTAAAATAACAATAACTATTCCACAGCCTAAAAGCCCCTTAGAGATTTGGAATATAAGAGGGAGAACATATAATTTCTAAATTCTATTCTGTTGTGTGTTCAGCCTTAGCCTCTTTTTGAATCTGATTCTTCATCCTTTATTTATAGTATTCTTCTACTAGATGCCAATCTCTAGTATAGCTTAAACTGTTTTGAGATAGGATGAGATAAGTCTGTTAAGATAAGATAATTATGTTCAGATAAAGATACTTATATTTTTATCTGATTATTCAAATCCAGTTAGATTTAGCATCTTATCTAAATTAGATTTGATATGTAACTCTACCCATATTTGGAGTCATTGATATATCCAAACTCTATCATCTTCTACTCACACATTATGGAAAAATTTCAAGTCTTAATCTCCAGTCATATAGGCAGATAGACTATGCGACCTGCATATCTCGAAAGCACTAGCACTATACACCGGTTAAGGATATATAACATCTTGAAAATAAGATCCTCTTTTTCCACATATGCCTAACTCTAGATAGCCTTCTCATATTCACTGTTTCAACTCATAATCTCATAAAAAAAACTTTCGTGTTTATTATAATATCTCTACTTATATAAACTATAATAGGCATACTGATGAATCACAAACTATTGAATGTGATTAAAATGCTATCTTTCACTCTTACTATATACCATCCATCATGATCCAGCATACTTTTCTAGCTAAATCCACTAGGTCGAATCTTTCTCATGCCCTCTTGGAGACTAACTAAGCTAACCACACTAAACCATACTTCATGGACAAGTTAATGGTCCTAAGGGTCAAAATTCAAATAGGATCTCACACTAGGAAAAGTTAAGATCGATTACATTAAATTCCCATCTCTTGGTCAACTTAAGCACACATGGTATGAAACATGTGTTATGGTGTCATTTTCTTCTCTTAAAGGAAAATATGTCTCATAAAATATATAACACCATACAGAAGCGTAAGATTGCGATATACCGAAGCATCCAACTTTAGTCCGCTTACTTAAGAACTACTTATTGCTTTTAGACAGAACATGGTAGTTACATTTAACTTACCATGGGATTACACTTAATCCTGTTTTGGATCTTAAACCAAAGTATACAACTTCATGTATATTTTTATCTCACACCTTAACAAGACTAATCTTGTAATTTCTGTAAGATGGCACTTTTATTTTGAAGAAGCTTTCGAGCTTTATTACATGTTCAAAATTTGCCTCATCTTAATCTTTGTCAATTTATTGACAAAACTAAGGTAAAGACCCATATGAGTAGGTTACTTCTTTGTCCGACATACTTAATCTCATAATAAATAGTAATAAATGTTCATATATTAAACATTCACACTCATATATTACCAACAATGAACTTGATTATTATTCATAAATAATAGTGTTAAGGGATTACATAAAATAAAACAATACAAGTCAAATCCTATGCAAGACCTGAGTTATAATGTGTCTCTCAAAAACATATATTATTATAGGTTTTGTCAATGGATCTGCAATCATATCATGTGTGGAAACATATTGTAAGTTCACTTTTTCTCGTGCAACAACATCTTTGGTGTATTAATATTTAATGCCGATATGCTTAGTCTTACTATGAAATTTGGGATCTTTAATATAAGTTATTAATTACTGATTGTCACTATAGATTGTAACTGGTTCCTATCAGGCAATTACTCTTAAATGGTCCATAAATCATTTTAGGCAAATTGCCTATTGTACTGCAGCTGAGGAAGCGATAAATTCAGCTTCCATTATTGATAGGGCTACACAAGTTTGCTTCTTGGTACTCCATGAGATGGCACTCTTGCCAAGAAACCTGAAGTGGATTTTCTGTCATCCGTATCTCTTACCCAATCATCATATGTGTATCCTCTCAATTATAGATCATTGCCTTGATAACAGAGAGAATAGTTTATGGTACCTTTGAGGTATCTAAGTATCCTTTTAACTACTTTCTAATGTGCTTTGCCTAGGTTATATTGACATCTACTTATGATGCCCACCGCATGGCATTTATTTGGTCTTATACACAACATTGTATACATTAAACTATAAGGAAAATTTCATTTCTTTTGGCATCTTAGTACACATACTTTTACTAAAAAACTAATTTCTAGTAATAGGGTTATCTATAGGTTTGCAGTTTTGCATATTAAATCATTCAAGAACTTTGTTGGTATACGTTCTTGTGAAAGAGACAACAACCTTCTCGAATAATCTCTTAAAATCTCAACTCTGAGGATATAATCTGCTTGACCCATATCTTTCATATCAAAGCTGGACGATAACTAATGTTTGATTCCATTTACGTACTCTTTGTTATTTCCAGCTATGAGTATGTCATCTACATATAATGTCAAAATAACAAATTTACTTTTAGAGTTTTTGCAACAAACACAATGGTCTTCATCAATCATATTGAACCCATTCGACCACTACAAGAAAATCTAAAATTAGTGACGAAATGGTTACCGCTGCTATTTAGCGACGAAATTAAAGGTCCGTCGCTAAATAAAATAAATTTTGTCGCTAAATAGCGACGAAAAATAAATTCCGTCGCTAAATTAGTGAGGAATTTATTCTTAGTCGCTAAAAATGGCGCAAATAATTTCCTTCACAATTAAGGACAGAAATTAGTGACGGATTTTAAAATCTGTTGCTAAATATAGCGATGGAAAACGATTTCGTTGCTAAAAAAATTATTAATTTAAATTAGCGACGGAATTAAATTTCCGTCACTCTAATTGGCGATGAAAATTTCGTAAAATAAAAAAATTTATTCTAAAATTAAGTTAGCGACGGAATAAATATTTTAGCGACGAAAATTTTTATTATTCTTTTGCTAAAAATATTATTCCTTCGCTAAAAATAGCAACGGAAAAAATATCCCGTCGCTAAAATCAATATAAATATCAATTTTTTTCTCTCTCCTCTCTTTGCCTCGCCATCTCCCCCGCTACCTTTGCCCCCCTCCTGGCCCCGAACTGAACTCTCCCTCCCCCCCCCCCCCCCGGCACCGATCTCCCCTCCCCTTTCCCTCCGGCGCCGATTTCTCCTTCCCCCCTTCCCCTTTCCTTCCTTTTCTCCCCCGATCTCCCCTCCCCTGTTTTTGTTTCCACCCCCGCCCCTGATCTCCCTCTCCGGTGAGCTTCCGTCGGTTGCCGCGTGGATCTTCGCCTCTCCTTGCCGTTCCGACGCTTGTGGTCGCTCTACCTCTTTACTGTGCCTGTGGTGTCCTCCTGCGGTGGTGTTCTGTGTGAGGTAAGTTATTTGTTTTATTTTTTAAAATTATAAATTTAATTATTATTATTATTATTATTAAATAGTTATGTTAAAATGAATTGTTTATTATTATTATTATCAAATAGTTATGTTAAAATTTAGTTAATAATAATAATAATAATAATAATAATAATATTAATATTAATAATAATAATAATAATAATAATAATAATAATATTATTATTATTATTATTATTATTATTATTATTATTATTATTATTAAATAGTTATGTTAAAATTAATTGTTTATTATTATTATTATTATTAAATAGTTATGTTAAAATTAATTGTTTATTATTATTATTATTATTATTATTATTATTATTATTATTAAATAGTTATTTTAAAATTAATTGTTTATTATTATTGTTATTATTATTATCAAATAGTTATGTTAACATTTAGTTATTATTATTATTATTTTTATTATTAAATAGTTATGTTAATTATTATTATTATTATTATTATTATTAAATAGTTGTCTTAATTATTATTATTAAATAGTTATGTTAAAATTATTTGTTTATTATTATTATCAAACAGGTATATTAACATTTAATTATTATTATTGTTATTATTAAATAGTTATGTTGAATTTAATTGTTTATTAATATTATTATTATTATTATTATTATTATTAATAAATAATAACATGAATAAATTATTATTATTATTATGATGATTATTATTATTATTATTATTATTATTATTATTATTATTATTTAATAAATATAATAATAATTATTATTATTATTATTATTATTTATTAGATAATAATACAAATAATTTTTTGAAATTATATTATTGTTATTATTATTATTATTATTCTGAATTTATTATTATTATTATTATTATATGAAAATTTTTGTTTTTATTTTGATTTAGCAAATTAAATGGCATTACTAAATTTAAAATGGTCACCATTTGTCTCAAATAATTTGGTATTGGATTTTATTCAATAAATTAGTATTGGATTGAATGTAAATTACTAAATTAGTTTTTACCCATTTATGTATTATGTTAGGACTTTATTATAGCCTTACATTGTATCTTATATGTTATTTTTTAATTTGTAAGTAGATATAGTTAATTCTAACTACGTAGTCACTTTGTCAGGTTTTTCTTTGCAATAATTATGAGTAACGTTGATAGATCTTGGATGTATAAAAGAAAAGCACCCTGTGGTTATATTAATCCTGAATTTATGGAAGGGGTTCAGTTGTTTATAGAATATGCAAATTCTCAACCTACATACATGGACGGGCAAAAAATAAGATGTCCATGTAAAAAGTGCAAACACATTAGTTACCTTTCTATTGATGCAGTGTATTTCCATTTGCTAAGAAAATGATTTGTTCTAAATTATTTTAAGTGGACACGACATAGGGAACCATCAATTTGTATCACCTCGATGGATTATGTGGGTAACGTATTAGTAAATGTGGGTGAAGTTGAAGGAGGGGGTGAATTTATGTCATATGATGTAGGTGTTGCTGATAATCCATACGTCCAAATGGTTTATGATGCAGGTGGCCCTGATTTTAGGGAAAATATACCTCATGCCGAAGAACCCAACGCAAATGCGAAAAAATTCTATGATTTACTAAATTCAGCTGATCAAGAATTATGGCTAGGCTATGATAACATGACTCAGTTATCTTCGGTTGTTCGAATATTAAACATAAAATCTGAAGGTCATACTTCTGATCGAAGTTTTGATAAAATTCTTGCTTGGTACAATGAGTCATTGCATCCTGAACATAAAATGGTTGATAATTTATACAATATGAAGAAACTAATTAGAGGTCTAGGTTTGCCTATTGAGAAAATTGACTATTGCAGGTTGCGATGTATGCTGTTTTGGAGAGAGAATGTGGATTTACAAGATTATAAATTTTGTGGTCAACCTAGGTACAAATCAAGAAATTATACTAAGAAGCAGAAATTGGTACCTTGGAAACGTATGTATTATTTTTCGCTGACCCCAGGACTTCAAAAACTATATGCATCTGAAGTTACTGCACCTCACATGAGATGGCATGATGAACATGGAAACACAGATGGAATAATGAGCCATCCATCCGATGCAGTCGCATGGAAACATTTTAATAACATCCATCCTGATTTTGCTGCTGAAGCTCAAAAAGTTTGGCTGTGTTTGAGCACTGATGGGTTTCAACATTTTTGTCAGTCAGGCTAACAATATTCGTCATGGCCAATCATAATTACTCCTTATAATTTGCCTCCATGGATGTGTATGAATGAGGCATATATGTTCTTGACGGTGATTATTCCAGGGTGTAGGAATCCAAAGCATAAAATTAATGTATATTTACAGCCCTTGATATATGAATTGTAATAACTTTGGGATATCGGTGTTGAAACATATGATGCATCTCTTAAACAAATTTTTTTGTTGAAAGCTGCATTAATGTGGACAGTCAGTGACTTTTCTGCCTATACTATGTTATCTGGTTGGAGCACGGCTGGGAAATTAGCTTGTCCTTACTATGGCGATGATTCAGATGCATTTTATCTTTAACATGGGTGCAAAACTTCTTAGTTTGACAACAACAGGAAATTCCTTCCACATTATCATCCATTCCGATGCAACAAGAACAAGTTTATTAAGAATAGAGTAGTACAAGCTAGTCCTCCTGTTATCAAAAGTAGTGAGAAAATTTTGCAAGAGATTGATGAATTGGGTTTGCTTAAAGTTACAGAACTTGATGCTGAAGAAGTTAATGGAATAATCAACAAAAACTTTGGTTGGAGGAAAAGAAGCATTTTTTGGGATTTGGCATATTGGAAGTCTAATTTGTTACGGCATAATCCAGATGTGATGCACATAAAAAAATATTTTTGATAATGTGTTCAACACAATTATGAATATAGAAGGGAAGACAGAGGACAATGCAAAATCACGGGCAGATTTAAAGTTATTATGTAGAAGGACTGAGTTAGAAAAAGATTATAGAACCGAAAAATATCCCAAAGCATGCTACGCTTTGGACAAAAAACAAAATGAAGTCTTGTGTGAGTGGTTAAAAGGACTAAAGTTTTTGGATGGTTATATATCAAACTTGGCAAGATGCATCGACATGAGAAAGTACAAATTATTCGGTATGAAAATTCATGATTGTCACGTTTTAGCATTTCGAGAGTTATTGCCGACTAAAGTGTGGGAAGCTATAATAGAGCTAAGTTTGTTTTTCAAAACTTTAACATCATGTGAGATAAATTCGGCAGACATGGCAAGATTGGAAATAGAAATTTCAATAATCCTGTGCAAACTAGAATCAATTTTTCCTCCAAGCTTCTTTGACTCTATGGAGCATCTGCCCATGCATTTAGCACATGAGGCAAAACTTACTGGTCGTATTCAATATCAATGGATGTATCCATTTGAGCGGTAAGTAGCTATAATAAGCAATTGCAATTTTATTAAAATTTGTTATGGTAATTAATGTGAATCAAAAATGTCATGTAGGTATTTGTTTCACTTGAAAAAAAATGTAAAAAATAAAGCTAGAGTTGAAAGTTCAATATGTAATGCGTATTTGGTCGAGGAAGCAAGTACATTTTGTTCGTATTATTTTGAACCGAATGTACACACAAGATAGTAGAAACCGTAATGATGATGGCGGTGAAACAAGTACTCAGGATGGAAACTTATCCATATTTACGTATCCTGGGCAGTTACATAGACGTTCAACAAGGAGAATGCTAACAAAGGAAGAATTAACGGCTGCCCATAGTTATATTTTATTGAATTGCGAAGAAGTTCAACCTTTTGTGCGGCAAGTTTAATATATACATAAAATTGCTAATTTAGTTTACTATGTGAAGGGTGTAATAAAACGTTGTATATGGTCATTATAGATTATTTGAGGAATAGATACAAGAGCTAATGCTTGAAAAAAATTAAAATGAGGTGAACAAGGAAGTCGAAAAGCACTTTCATCGTTGGTTCAAGACATATGTAAGTTGTGACTTCCAATATATAAATTTATTTATATAATTATGAAATATTCATTTAAATGATGTTAGAATATTTCAATATGTAGGCATCAACAAATTCAATTGAGAACAAGTTCATCATGGATCTTACGAAAGGATCTTTGCGATATGTTAAATCGTATTCGGTATATTTCATGAATGGATACAAATTTCATACACAAAGTCATGGTCATAACAAGGCAACGGTAAACAGTGGGGCTTGCATTCAAAGGGAGTTGATGGATTGTTATGGGCAAATTATTGACATACTTGAATTGGAGTACCCCGCATCTCCAATAAAATGCTATGTATTATTTAAGTACGAATGGTTTGATCCAACTATTAACGTTGGAACAAAAATACATAGCAGATACAATTTAGTTGATATCAACCAGCGTAGAAGATTTAGTAACTTTGAACCTTTTGTATTGGCAATGCAAGTGATCCATGTGTATTATCTCTCTTATCCATGCTTAAAATGAGACAAACCAGAATGGTTGGCAGCTTGCAAAGTAAAACTCAGAGGCATTTTTGAAAGGAAAGTTGCCGGACAAAGTGAACGCTCTGAAAATAATGATGCATTTCAAGAGGAACAATCGGAAGTTCATGAAATAAATGCAACTCTAAATTATGACGATAATAAAACGTTGAACTATGTAGACAATGAATATGTTGACATTTCCTGTGAGGATGATGAGGAAACTTTGGTTGGTGAGGGATCCGATGACGAGCCTGAATTTGATTCTTGTTCATCGGAAAATGAGGATGATTGTGATTGCGATTTACAGCTCAGTGATGATAGCGAATAAGTTGTTTACCTAATTTTATATCATGTGAGAACAATTATTATTGCACTAACTTATTTTTTTATTTGTTATGTTTATTATACAATTGATAATTTTTTATTATTTGACAATATGCAATTTTTTTATAATGTCAAGTTCAAAAAATGTATAAGAGAAAGAAGAGTAATATGATTTCTCCACGGATCAGGGTGCATGATGGGGGTGACAGTATTGGCGAGGGATCAGCCCCATCGCCTGGGTTCAATGCTAGCACTCAGGCTGAGGCATCACCGACCATCCCTACTACTACCCCATCTACCACTCCTTCTACTGAATCTACTCCTATGGCCAACACTGAAGCTATGCCATCTCAGCTATTAGGAACAGAAGTAGCGGAACAGCCTATGCCTGGCTCAGTTGGAGTTGATGGAAGAATCTATATCACCATTATAGCTGGGGAGTAAGTGATTAATATTTCAATTTGTATTGATTTTAATGATAGTTATTACTTTTACTGACTTTATTAAGATTATTGTATATTAGTTTGAATCCTTCAGGAAAGTGCTCACGCTCAATGACAACCACGTTCAAGAGCAGAATAGATTATAATGGTTATGTCTGGAAGGTGTCATAAGAAGCAAAGAATTTTTATTTTGAAGAATTTAAGGTAATAAATTATAATAACATTAATTATATAACAAATTATAGTTTATAGTTACTTATAATATGTTTTTTGTTCATTCTCATAAGAAATAATTTTGCTGGGACTCAAAGTTTGACGACATCATGTATCGTGCATGGGAGACTCGTGCTCGAGCATGTTACAGAGACTTAGTGTGCGGTTTACACACTGATCATGTACGACCTCGTATAACCAAATATATATGGGCACACTGGCAACAGTATTGGATGACACCCAAGGCACTTTCCATTTCAGAGCGAAATTCTAATAATAGACAGAACCTGAGGGAGTCAGTTCATGCTTGCATACTGGAGGATTAATGTCCCATCAAGAACATGCAGTTAGAGTTGTAAGTATTACAAAATATTCCTATTATTACTGTAATTAATGTTATTACTGTTTAAGATTTCTCTCATTACCATAGAGGTGGATGGGAATGACAAAATTGTGTGAGGAGTTTGCATTGTTGTTGGATGCAAGTATAAGAATAAAATTGAAGTGCTTTTCTGTCTTTGTATACAGGAGGTATGGTTAAAATTTAGGGGAAACTTTGTCGAAATTTTAGTAAAACCTTGTATAAATAGTCAATAAATTATAGTTCAATTATAATTCTTTATTTGTTTGTAGGAAGCATCGATAGGTAGACCGCCTAAGCTAGGTGAGGGCTTTTTACACACCCACACCAAAAATCATGATGGTCAAACATTCATCAATTCTCGAGCTAGGCATTGACACGTATGTTAAAATTATTATATTTTACTAATATTTAATATTAGTTATTATTAATCGATAATTAATATAAAGCATTTGTTTTACGACAAGAATAAGTGTAAGAGACAATTCAGCAACGTTCACAGAATTTTGATAATGTTGATGCGAATCAGAATTATTATGACATGGCTGGTGGTAGAGACCAGCAAGGACAGGTATTTGGCTTAGGTTCTTTGGCAAATATATCGATGGAATTGACATTTTCATTGGGAAATATCCCAATGGAATTGCCATTTTTTTCGAGATATTTACCGACGCAATTACCATGTCCATCGATATAAATACCGATGGAATTACCATTTTTGTCGATATTTTTCCCGACGGAAATTAAATTTTCGTCGCTATTTTTGCCGACGAAAATTAAATTTTCATTGGGAATTTTGCCTACGATTGATATGCCGACGAAAATTTATTCCGTCAGCAATTTGGTTTCTCGACAAAAATTCCTTATTTTCCATCGGGAAAACCTTTTTTTCTTGCAGTGGACATGAATGTATCTTAAAATCTTAAATAACGTTGTCATGAAGACTATTTAAGGCTATAGATTGATCTCATGAATTGGCAAAACTTATGTTCGCTGCCTTTTTCAATAAAATCTATAGTTTGTTCCATATAGATTTTCTCATCCAATCCTCAATTGAGAAAAGAAGTCTTCACATCCATTTAATGTAGCTATAGGTTCGAGCTTGCCACTATGGCCCGAATCAACGTTATAGACGTAAATCTTTCAACAGGTGAGAAAGTCTCCTCATAGTTAATCCCTTCCTATTGTGTAAACCCCTTAGCGACTAGCTAAGTCTTGTATCTTTCGATACTTCCATCAGCCTTTCGCTTTACTTTGAGAATCCACCCATTCCTAATTTGTTTATATTTTTTAGTATATTAACCAGTTACTAAACATGATTTAGTCTCATGGATACCATTTCTTCTTCCATTACTTTAATCCATTTTTCCTTAGCTGGGCATGAGAGAGCCATTAAAACATTTTTGTGCTCTTTTTCATCTTTTGGGGTTCTAAAAGGGCTTCGTTCAAGCCGTTGATCTCAAATCATTGACACGGAATACTTATCCTTTTAGAATTTTTTAGTTCCAATTCTTAATAAACATATCTAATATATTCATCATAATTCAGAATGCTCCGCTAGGATCAAGCCGCAGACTGCTACCAGGTTTGGAATACTCCTACTGAAATAAGGGTTTCGACCATCAGATCATTAGGTGGAGGAAGGTTACAATCTTCTTCCTCTAACTCCCTCTCACTCGGATCGAGTGATTGTGATGCGCGCCAAACCTAGAAAAGGCCCTCATAGGCGAGACCAGCTTTTAGGGCTCGAGGGATTGGTTCACGTCTTTTGATCTTGGGAAACATGAGACATTTTGGAATTCCTTACCCAATAGAACATTGGAAAGTTCATCTACTCCCATGAAGCCTTTAGGCACCTTTGAGGTATTTTGGAGTCGCCACCCAATTTACAAGAAATTGGGAAAGGTCATCTAACCTCTACGGTCTAAACCAGAGAAGGTGTTCGAAACTTCACTCTTATTTATGCCGTGGTTAAATATAAGGGAGTTTTTAGATTATAAAATTTCATCTCTCTCCTCACGCGATTCAATGCATTTTATTTAAGGCGCACTTCAAGCATTGAGAAAACGGTAAAAGAAAGCTGTAAATAAAGTGATAAATAAAGCGGTAAACACACAAAGCCACGCTATTTACAAAAGAGAAATTGGGACAAATACAATCCCCCAAATGAAAAGAAAAGCTGAATAAGATTAAAAATGAAAATCGGGACAGAATACAATCTCCAAGTGAAAGAAAATAAAATCGTCCCAAAAATAATTAATTACAAGGGCCCACAAAATATATGAACATGAATTTAAAACAAACAAAACAAAGTCACACATAGAAAATGACATACATAAATCGGGATATTTATTCGGTTTAGGAACATTGGTTCCCTCATGCTTATTGGAAAAGGGATCGAAGAGTTATTTTGACCATTGGGTTGAAAACCGGGATGAGTGATTCCATTTTTAGAAAATTTTAACTCTTCATTTTAATTCGTGATATTTTTCATTCCTTGGCTAAAACCGGGGACATTGGTCCCAATTTATTAGTAAAAATCCCAATTCAGTTATAAAAATATTTTTGTGATTTTTTATCTTACACGCGTATAAGATAGAATATTTTATTTACAAATAAAACACATTCACATAAATAGGGATAGGAAATGTCTCACCCAAGTGATATAAACTCCTACGTAGCGCGAGAAATTTGGTCACGATAAATGCTCAAACAAGAATGACATTTTAGCCCCTCAGAATTAAATGATATGGAAGCGATGTCCCGATCTATTCTCTTGTCAAGATCCGAAAATAAAATTAAAAAAATATTCAAGAAAATCTTGAGTTTATGTCTCAAATAACTCAAGAACACTAAAATTCACAAATGATTTGATTTTTTTTGTATTTGATGTTTGATAAGAAAACTCAAGTTAAGGAAATTAATTTTCCTTTCTCAAAGTTTTCAAGTTCAATAAAAAATTTTAGATATAAGAAAAACTACAATGGAATTAAAGAAGAAAATTTTTAGATTTAAGAAAAGAAAATTAAGAAGATTAAAGAAAATTATTTTAAATTTTGAGAAAAAGAAAAGTTGAACTCCAAGAACAAGAAATTGCTTGTTTTTCCACCAAAATACACTCTCTTTCTTCAAGAACACCTCCCCCAAAATGCTTTAGAAAAGATCCATTCACTTAGAGAATTTTTCTTACCAAAAAATCAATATTTTCCTTTTTTTTTTCGCCTCTTCCAAAAATTAATCAATCCTCTGTCAAAACCCCATTCTCTTCTCCATTTAGTCCACTTCCAGCTTTTTTCCATTTCCCTCTTCCCCAATTTCAATAAAAAACACTCAAAAAATCAAAATAAAATCCTAAAAGTCAAATATTTATAATTAATATTTTTATTTATTTTTAATTATTTTTTGTTATTTTTTGACTTTTAACACCCACCCAATTTGACTAATATTTGTCAAATTTCAACAAAATCTGAAAAAATCATAAGAAAAAATCATTTATTACCCTAAAAATGTGAAAAAATTGATTTTCGACGGAAACTGGGTGGAGCTGGTGAGATTTCTCGCAGCTGGCGGGGGGGGGGGGGGGGGGGGAGGGGGAAAACCTGTGCAGTCTCGCCGATCGGGCGAGATGCCGCGCGCGCATGCGCTCGCGGAGCAGCGCTGCGCGTCCGCGGGGCATGAGGACGCACGGCTGCACGGCCACCGATTTTTTTTTTTATTTTTTTCAGAAAATATAATAAAATAAAATGCAAAATATGGATGAGAAATAAAGATACAAATAAAAATAAAAATAAAAATAAAAATAAGAATAAGTATAAACATTTTAAAAGAATTTTGAGACAAATAGAAGAATTTGACAAAGAGATGATTAGTTCTTATTTTCTCGCTTATGAATTAGCCTTTATTTTCATCATTAGGTAATCCTGATCTTGGACCATCTCAGGACCCGGTGTCTACAGTGATCCTGATAGTTCATCTTCCTTAGTTTCATAAAAAGTGAAATCTTGATTCACTTTACCCAACTTTGGAAATTCACTCTCTTGCTCACCCACAAAAACATATTCTTTTGATACTTCATAATATCTCACAAAGATACTCTTTTTACCTCTTGGTCCCAATTTACCAAATTTACTAGAGGTGTCATGGATGTAAGCAGCAAAACCCCGAGGTCATAAATGTCTTATGTTAGGTTATCAACCCGTCCATAACTCATAAGGTGTGGATGTGATAGACTTGCAGGGCACACGGTTTAGAACATATGTGGTAGTCAATCAAGTGTATTTGCCTTCTTCATTATAGATCTAATATAAACTAGGAGAGTCTTTTTTCTCCTTTTCGCAACACTTTTCTTGTGGAGTTCAGAGAATGGACAATTGATGCTCAATCCCCTTTTCATCATATAAAACTTTAAAATCATTTGAAATATATTCCTAACCTCGATAAATTCTTAAAGCTTTAATCTTCCTATGTAATTTTTCTCAACTAAGTTCTTATAATTCTTAAAGCAAATCAATGCTTTTGACTTGTGAGAAATTAAATAATTCTTGAAGCAAATCAATGTTTTTGACTTGTGAGAAATCAAATAGACATGACCATGCTGAGTATATTCATCTATAAATGTGATGAAGTAATATGCATCATGTCTTGCTCTCACATTCATTGGACCACATACGTCAAAATGAATTAACTTTAATGGAAATTCGGCTCCAGTTTCATTTTCGAAAGGTTTTTTTAACTAGTTTTCCTTTCAGGAAATGCTCACAAATAGGCAATTCAACCTTATTTAAGTCACCTCACAAATCCATTTTGGCTAACCAAGTCATTTGGTCTTGCCCGATGTGGTTTAATCTAGCATGCCACAATTTCACATTATTCTCATAACCACATGAATGAGAAGAAATTAAAGAAAAAACTAGTTTTATTCATATAGTCATGATCAATATCAATAATAATGAAATCGTTCGTCATAAAATCAGAACTACAATAAAAATCATCCAACCACAAGCATGCACCATTATCCTTGAAAAATAAACTAAAACCAAGTTTCATTAAAGTAAGAACATAAATTTAATTCCTATGAATATCTAGGCCAAAAAGTACATCATGTAAGAGTAGGTTCGGTCGTCATGCCAGACTAATTTACACGTGCAAATCCCTTAAACAGCCTCTTTGGGATTATTTTCTACATAAATCCATTTAGTTTCCTTTGGAATTCACTGGAATTCGACAAAGACATCTCGATTCTTTGTTACGTGGTTCATTGCTCTTGAATCTATCACCCACAAAAGATGAATTTCAATAAGAAATACAGAACTAGATACACAAATTTCACTCACTCTTAGATTAATATAGTATACCTTTTTAAGCACAGTACAGTCTCTCATATATTGTCCTTTCTATTGGCAATTGAAATATTTCACTCTTGAAATGTTCATCTTCTTCTGGCCTTTAGACCTCTTATTATTCTGTTCCATTTTTTGCTTTTTAGGCTTTCGAGCTTGTTTCTTATCCTGACTTTTAAATCTTCTTCTCTTGTTCTAATTAGAACTCATTCTACCAGAACATGGACTGTGCCATATACACTTCGGCATTGACCTTAATCGTTGGCAAATGATCCTCTTCAAGCTCCAAATGACGAGTGACATCCTTAAATGTCTTTATATTATCCATATGAGCTAGTTTCATCTTCATATGCTCCTAACTCTTGGGTAATGAATGGATAACTACTTGGACCTACTGCTCTTCAGTCAACTTATAACCAGTCTCACTAAGCTCTCTTATCATATTTTCCATCTCTCTTAGATATTTTTGCTAATCAGACTTCTTTTGATAATTATCAAATTTGATTTTTAATGATCAGAGCTTAGTTAGAGACACACCTCTAAACTTTTCCCGCAAAGTGATCCACAGATCCATTGCATTTTGATACTTGCAGAACTGCTTAGTGATATCATCATCCACTGTACTTAGTAAGATGATTTGAGTAGTGAAATTTTTCTTTTTCTATGCCATATAGGCATCTCGGTCCCACAGGCATTTGAACAAAGAAAAACTATGAGAGAATTAAGGTGTTGTGGAAGGAGCTCTCCTAGCAATGTCAATGAAGAAAAGAAATAATGAGGGAAACAATTTACCTTGTTCTCACTACAAGAAGACAAATCATCCACAATACAAGTGTTGGTGGAGACCAGATATCAAATGCAACAAATGTGGTCAAATGGGTCATATAGAGAAAATATGCAAAAATAAATAAGAAAATGAAGCAAAATTTGTAGTGAATGAAGAACAATGTTGGGCTGTCGTGCCATCCTCAAGTTCAGCCATAACCGAACTTGAGAGTTTTAGAGCCTCTTGCTTTTCAAGCACATATTGGATCTTCATACTCTAGATTTTATAATTTTCACCGTTAAGCTTTAGAACTTTGTCCGACTTAGAGAAAAATGACTTGAAAGTAGTAGCCATTTGGATCCTCTGATCTCTAATGGAATAAGGCCGCACATTAAGATTAGACAATACATATAATTTGCTATGCATCTGAAATATAACCTGGTAAAATTTTCTATTAGGCTTAAATTCAAAAAAGGCTACTTATATTATGCAATTACCCTCTAAGTCCTAATGTCTAACTTTACAGTTAAAATTTCATGCATAGTAAATCTAAATTATTGGATATAAAATTCTCAAACTTAAAAGGAAAATTTTATTGGTATGATTCATTAAGTCTCAACTTAATAATCATACAATCATAAAATATTGTAAGGCAATTAACAATTAAATAAACACATTTATCATAAAGTTAAAAGCCATCACAAATTCATAATAAATGTTACAAATATTTATTCAATCATTAAAAAAATCCAATAATTTAATATTAAGACAATAATATCTAAAATATGAAATATAACTCTTATCTAAGAAAAATGCTAACTAAAATTGACACTTATGTCAACTATATATACTAGAAGTCTAGATTCCACAAAATCTTTTTTTTTGTTTCAGGGATTGTTTCTTTGACCATCTTCATTAACTTTCTAGGCAACTCATAAGTTTATGGATGAAGCCATGGACAATGCATTCTGCGTATATTCCTCAATACCATCATAGACTTAATGTTGCTCTTCAACACTTCCCTCCTGGCAACCCTGAATAAAAACTATATAATAGATTTTCTATAAGAACTATCTCCCATGAGCCATAAATCCAAATGCACTCTTGCATTTGTTCTTGCATATGTACTATATGATTGCATCAATGTCATCAACTCGGATTCTTTTATGCATTTTTATGTTGCAAACTTCTTGCACTCTTGAATCAGTCATCACTTTGAATTAGACTTTATCTTCCTTCCCCAAATTCAAACCACCAATTCAAATTCATTCTTGCATTTGTTCTTGCATATGTACTATATGATTGCATCAATGTCATCACCTCCGATCCTTCTATGCATTTTTATGTTGTAAACTTCTTGCACTCTTGCATCAGTCAAAGCAACCTCATGTGGAATTTATAGAAGAATAGGTGTCCTTACCATCAATCCCATTTTTTCAACACATTACAAAAAATTAAGAGGTTAATACACTCATATATAAACACATATTATTGAAACATATTTTAATCAAAAAGTAAGGACAAAACCATATAAAACATTTTTTAAATATTTTTTTATTTTTTTAAGACACGTTCATCACCCACACACTTTACCACGTGCTGCTGAAGAATTTTTGCCATATGGCGATAAGCTATAGGGCCACGTGTCCCAACATGTGTCGTCATGTCAAACCTTTATCATGATATGTGGTAAGTTCTAATTGGCCCACTTGGTGCTTACGCAGCATCCAGGTGGCTTGTCATTACCACGTGGCATGACCGCAATCATCCACGTGTCCTCTCTCCACTTGGCCACGAGTTTATAAATGAAGTTAAATTACATGAAAATGTGGGATTATAGGAAATTTTGTGGTAAATTCATAATTACACAAAGTGAAAAAAATTGGACCAATAAGAGAGAACCATATGTGTATCAAGAATGTGCAACAAAATACATGAATTTTGAAAAAATGTTGGCCGGCCATTCTTAAGGCCAAATATAGAATTTTGCATCCCATTTCTCACCAAAATTCACATGCTCAAATACATGTATAAAGGTTTAAGGAAGAGGAGCAAAAATCAAGTGTAGTTCAAGCATACAAAAGTATATTGATGAGTGAATTTAGCTCATCTTCCATCTTTCTCATATTCTAGATTTAAAGGGATGGAATTATGAGATAAAATTGGGATTGATATGTGTGTATATTGTGTTTTAGTGGAAGAAATCAACAAGAACAAAGGCAAAGAGAAGGAAAGGACTTAAAGAAGGCAAGTTAGCTATTTTGTAAGGTATGGAAAACTCTTTTTATTCATGTGTATGAAAAAATTGCATGAGATGAATTGATGTATGAATTATTAAGGATGAGAAATTGTTTTTTGTGAGTTGAATTGAAGTTAATATGCATGGTTTTTACTTGAAAAGTTTATAGTTGATTTCTTGCGAATTTTGCAATGGTGGCAAGTGGTAAATTTTATGTATAGTTATTATTATTTTGGCTATAACTCGACTTACAGACCATGAAATTGAGTGAATTAAATTGAATATTAAAGTTAAGACATAGTCCTACAATTCTTATCATAGACTATAATCCAGTTATGTAGCTAGTGTACTCGAAATAAGAGTTGAAATCAGTGAAGCAATTATGTTCCTACACTAGAGCAGTTTGTAATGATTTGGATATAACTCTCCCTGTAGAACTTTGAATGGGATGAATATAATTTATTTACTAGACTCATAAATGAAGAACTTATGGCCTAATTTTGTCCCAAACTTACCCATAAATTTTCTCCAGATAGAAGCAATTCTGTCTCTGAACAGGTATCTAGGAATAGTTCATAATGTTTTGGCCATAAATTCCATTTTACAAGTCCAAATTTCTTGATTCTTGATAGTTTGGAAATTTAAGACATGGGGGAACATTTATTAAGAAGACACTTTAGTTTAAATATTGCATCTACAGTGTTAAAAATATAGATCAAACTGACTCATGAAAAATGCCTTGTATATTTAAAGTAAATGCTTGAACATATTTGATACATAAGTATTTATTGATTATAAGCACATGCTTATGTTTATATGTGTACATATATTGGTTATATTATTATGATTATGTACATAATTAGCATATTAAATATGTGGAAGATTGAAAAGATGATATTAAAAGAAATGTGATTACATTTGCATGCTTATTTGACTTAATTGTGGATAGATAGACATGCCTATAAAGTTATAGTACAGCTGCTACAATTTGACACCTATGGTATCCATAGTCAAGACTAAATTGTCTCTATAGTTTGGTACCTTCAAGTATCTATATGCGGTACCTACGAGTATCCATAGGAGGTACCATGGGTATCTATATGTGATACCTTCGGGTATCTACAACATTCGTTATCCACACTCACAGAAAAGTGCAAGCTAATTATAGAAAATAATTGAATTTCTATAAATAAAAGAAATGATAGGAAAACATAGATTAATTATATTGTATGTTTCTTGTATATGGATATATGGACTATATATGTGTTTGTATAATGTTTGAATGTTACACTTGAACCTGTTTACTATTATTACTCTTACTTTTATTATACATTGGTATACTTTTATATTTGTATTTGTGTGCTTGGCGGATGACTACTGTGAGTGGTTATCCAAATTAAGTCTTTTCTCACTAACACATGTTTATCCGTGTAGGTCAAAAATGATAGGATTTTTGCATAGAGACAATCTGCAGGGTCCAAGGCCAATTAAAAAAGAGAAGTGTGTAGTGTTTTAAGGTCTATATTTCTTTTTTGGTCGTAAAGCTCATGTTTATGTAATAATTATTTTTTTAATATAAAATAGTTTGTAAATTAACTGGATATGTATATGTAACTCTAACTTTTGATCATTAATATGATGTAAAGTTAAATTTGTAATATGTATATATATATGGATGTGTAGTTGTGACAATAAAGGATATGAAATGTATATGCATGATGAATTTTGTGATACTTCACCGAAGCCAACAATCATAAATAAATGCGTTATTATGACATTGATACAAATACGATGAATGTATGTTTTTATGTATAGGGTGTTATAGGTTCGGATAAGAGGGTGTTACGTGTCGACATCGGGTCCCGAGGTATTCCAAGATCAGGATTATCCAATAATGAGAATAAAGACCGATTTATCGGCAAAAAAGTGAGGATCGATCGTTTCCTTGTCAACATTATTTTTTTAGAAAATAAATAAAAAATATATATTTTAAAAATTAAAAATAAAAAAGAAGGTTGAAATTGATAGTCATTTGCCAAAAAAAAAAGTTTAAAAAAAAATCGGCAACCCGCAGGCGTGGAGCACGCACGCCCCACATGTGCGGAGCGCACGAGGCATGGTCGAAGGCGCACCCAGCGCCTCTGCTCGCCTAGCCAACAACCCTTTTGCCGAAAATCACCTTTTTTGCCTTTTTTTGGGTTTTTAACCCATTTTTTAAGTGTTTTTTATTTTTAAAATATTTTCCTAATTAAATTAGGGTTTTCTCTTGATGATGGGTATAAATAGAATATTTTGGAGAGAGAAAGGGGGATTTTTTGGGGCAGAATTTGGAGAGGCTTTTCTTGAGAGAAAAACCCCATTTTTTAGAGGAAAAATTTATTTTCTTCATCTTTTCTTCATATTTCTTGATTTTTTCTTAGATCTAAAAAATGATTGGTGAGTTTGGATTAACTTGAGGAAGGAAAATTAATTTCCTTAGGTTGGGTTTTCTCATCAAATTTCAAAAAATCAATTTTTTGAGTTTTGTGTTCTTGAATTTTTTTGAGATAAAAACTTAAGATTTGTGAATCTTTTTGAGTTTGTTTTTTTAAATCTTGACAGGGAGAAAATAGATTTAGATATCTTGCTTCCAAATCATCAAATCCGAGGGTAAAGATTCTTGGATCTATTATTATTATTTAATTTCATTTTATTTTTTGCTTGCATTTATGAACATGTGTTTTTGAGATTTGTTCTGTTAATATGATTTTTCAATTTTTATCTCATTTTTGGTATGAAAATGGATAAATGTGTATGATTTAGGTGTGAAAAATTAGATTTATTGATTTTCTCTTTTTTGGTATGATTTTTGTGGTAATCATTTTTTATGTTTGAATATTATTTTTGTTGCATATTTATTTGTTCCTCACCCACCTTGTTTACTTATTTTATTTTATTTTTCATTGTCATTTACGATTGTTCTTATTGTTATTATTAATATTCTTATTATTGTCATTTATCATTGCTATTACTATTATTTTTTTTATCATCGCCATCTATTATTATTATTATTATTATTATTATTATTATTATTATTATTATTTCATTGTTATCATTATTGTTATTGTTATTTTTATCGTTGTTATTGTCATTATTATTATATTTTTGCGTGACTCACTTTTAATTCCTTTTGCATGTGTGTGATTTGTACGTTAAATTAACACGTCTAATTTAACCCATTTTATTTCCTGCATGTATATTAAACGTCTTTTGTATATGTCTAGAATTATTGCTAACATTTTCTATTGTTGTTTTTCTTGTGTGGGGTTAAAATGTGATCTTATTTGCGTGAGTGCTTTCATGAGCAAGTTGAAGTGTCAAGATGCGTAGGAGACTACACCGCTTGGGTGAGACCTTACGAACCCTTTATTCATGTGATTGTGTTTGTTTGTAAATAAAATATTTTTATATGCATGTAAGATAAAAAAGTCACAAAAATATTTTTATGACTAAACCAAAATTTTTATTAATAAAATACAACCAATGTCCTCGATTTTAGCCAAGAAATGCAAAATATCACGAATTAAAATGAAAAGTCAAATTTTCTAAAAATTGGATCACGCATCCCGGTTTTCAAGCCAATAGCCAAATAACTCATCGATCCCTCTTTAAGTGAGCATGAAGGAACCAATGTTTCTAAACCGAATAAATATCTCGATTTATGCATGTCTCCTCTTTTGATTAATTTTGTTTAATAGTTTAGATTTATATTATATATTTTGTGGGCTCTTGTAATTAATTATTTTTGAGATAATTTTATTTAGCTTTCCTTTTCATTTAGGGATTGTATTTGTCCAACTTCTTATCTTGTAATGATGTGGTTTTGCGTATTTATTGCTTTATTTACCGCTTTTTTTACAGCTTTCATTTACCGCTTTCTTGATGCTTGAATTGCGCGTTTAAATAAATTTCATTAATCATGTGAGATGAGAGATGAAATTTTCTAATCTAAAAACTCATTTATAATTAACCAAGGCATAAATAAGAGTGGAGTTCCAAACCACTCTCTGGTTTAGACCATAGAGGTTAAATGACCTTTCCCAATTTCTTGTAAATTTGGTGGCGACTCCAAAATAACTCAAAGGTGCCTAAAAGTTTCATGAGGTTAGATGAACTTCCCTAATGTTCTATTGGGTGGGGATTCCAAACTGTCTTATGTTACCCAAGATCAAATTATGCGAACTAATCTCTCAAGCCCTAAAAGCGGGCTTTAAGAGGGTTTTTCTGGTTCGATGCGTGTCACAGTAGCAACTCCACTGGCAAACTTTGTGACTTTGCTCTGAAAGTGTCTTGGTTAAAATGTATAATTGAGTTTTTAAAACTTAAAATTCCATCTCTTTCTGAGAATTGCCTCGCATCATGCTAGAGCCTTAGAATTATGTTAGTTTGTACCCTTATTTTACCCCGGTGCATTCCCGAAGCATGACCCTATGTTCACTCAATGTGGAGAAGTGTTAAAGATAATCACCAGCCCAAGCCTAGTACCTTTTGGTATGTCAAATGGAGACCCGATCGGTCGTTATGCTCGTGTTGATCTAGACCCATTGGCAGGGACCATGCATGGGTAGCCCTAAAGTAACATCACCTTGACCAAAGCTCATGTAATGGCAATAGATACTTCCCCTGGGTGAAATGAACCGTAATACAATGCTTGTTATGTGGGCCGTCATGTATCGAAAAAAATCAAACGAATTAAGCGGGCCTCTGTCAAAGGCTTTCATGCCCCGATGGGCCCACCTTAGTTTGGTTCAAGTATTCAAATACGTAATGGCCAAAGCTCATACGTATGCATATTCTGAGAGACGTTATGCAGTCGGCTTTTCGCCATGCATTGTGTGCATTCATAGGGTCCCTTGTTGACCCATGGATTAAGCCCACTTAGGGAGAGACCAATTGACCTCGTGTGCGGGAGTTAAAAGGTTTGAAGGGTCTACTTTCTTATATGTGGTTGTAAAATGCTGCACGGCTCACGATCATGCATCATATATATCACTCATACATCATTCTGACAAGGTGAACTACGCAACCATCATAGATTCATCCGGTTGATCTAGGGATTCCAGTGGACGAATGATCGAAAATACATTATTTGAGCTGCCAGAGTTAGCGCCTATATCGGGTTCATATTGGGACGAAAGTTCATAATTTTCATTAAAACAATCTCTAGGTACAGTAATAGCAGACTTACCATAAGAAACGGATGCTTTGATAGCCCAGCATCTAGACAAAAGACTTGAGGACTTTGAAAGGAAGATACTAGCCATGATGGGATATATCGCTGCTCAAATGGCACCAAATGCCGGACAACCGCCTGTCACTTCTACTGTGGAGCAAGTTGAACCGTCTATTATCGGAGATGCTCCTATAGCAACTGCTACCATACAACAACAAGTTCTTAAGCCCAGAGCAGCGGCACCAGCTAAGTAGAGAAGAATTCCTCACCCAAAAGATAATTTCATGGTGGAGGAAGAGGATGAGCTAATAATTCCTCAGGCTACAAGAAATAAAGTTCCCAAAATAGAGGATGATGTAGTGAGAAAAATGGAAGAAAAGATCGAATTGATTACGCATTTGCTGTCAGCAGGGAAAAAGATCAGCCCTAAAAATATAGATTTGGGTGATGAAGAGCTACTGCCCCAGAGATTTAAGATGCCAGACCTACCAAAATTTAACGGTACTTCGGACCCTTCTACGCACATTAAGCAATATACAATGATCATGAAGGGTACAGGGTTGACAAAGAGACAGAAGGTATAGTATTTTTGCCTTAGTTTGATGGGTCCAACAGTTGACTGATACCACGGGTTGGACAAAAGGTCTAGAGAAGATTGGTATTTGTTGACATAAGAATTTCTTAAGCAATACGATTGCAGCACTATAATGGAGGTCACCCTAAAAGACCTAGAGCTGCTTTAACAGAAGCTAAGGGAATCTTTCTATGAACACCTGACACAATGGAGGAATAGAGTTATGGAAATGAAGAAAAAACCTAATACCCCTGACCAAATAAGGTTGTTCAATAGGAATGCTAGCCAATACCTAAGAGAGACACTAAAGATAAAGGGGCTAAAGGATTGGGAGTCCCTGAAAGACATAGCCACAGAAGCTGAAGGGGAATACCTGCAAGGAAGGCCAATGATAACAATTATTCCTGAAGAAATCATGGTAATCAGGGGGCAGGAGGGTCAGCAGGGCCGAAAAATGAGAATCAAACTGAGAATATGGTAGATAGAGCGACTACCGAAACAAGCCAAAGGGGTTTTCAAACCTAGGCAGACCGTTGTCTTAGGTGCTTAAGAGGCTGATGAAAGAAGGAAAGTTGTAGCCAATGCCAGCTAGACCCGCCAGAAGCCAAGGGCATCTAGAGCATCGAGAGGATCTGCACTGTGCCTACCATCAGCATACAGGGCATGACACTGAAGAATGTCGAACTCTGAGGAGCCATATTCAGGACCTCATTGATAGCAAACAGATTAGCGATCCAGAGCGCCACAAGAAGTACGGGAGGAAACCTTTTAGTAGATGTGTTTTTTTATATTTGAACTTTTTCAATCTTGATGTATGCAGTACTGTTTATGTTAATTATATTAATGACTTTTTGTTTATGTTTCTCATGATTTCATTATGCATGATCATAACCACAAGTTATTTACATTTGATAATAACTTAACGAATACTGCCTCATTTAATCTCGAGATCATGTTGGCATCTGATACCACTCCTAAAGTGAGATAAATTTGAGAAAATAAAAAAAAAGAGTATAAAAAAGTCTTTGCTTGGACCTATGAAGACATGCCGGGAGATAATCGTGAAGTCACCGAACACGCTAGGCCGATATATCCCAATCATGCACCAATTTATCAGAAATTCAGAAGACTTCGGCCAGGATGGGAAAAAAAGGTTAAAAGAAGAGATCCATAAGCAAGAACGAGGCCAAAATTCTTATCGAAGCTCAAAATCCGATTTGGTTGGTCAATATTGCCCCCAACTGTTAAGAAGAGAAATAAGTGTATGCGTAAGCTATAAGGATTTGAATGAAGCTTATCCACAAAAAAAAACAAAAAAATAGAAAAAAAAAACAACATAAAAATGAATGAAAAAAAGAGAGAAAAGGGAAGGAAAAGAATCGATATGTGGATATGGCCAAGTTCATTAAGAAGAATTTGACACGGTCTTCCGCATCATGTTGTGTCCAAAAACGGGGGGCAGTTTATGGCTAAAACTAGGAAGTGGCTTCAAAAATATGGTATCGAGCATCACAAGTCCTCTCCGTATCACCCTCAAGCCAATGGGGCGGTAGAGGCTGCTAACAAGAATGTCAAGAGGATCTTGGCCAAGATGGTTCAAAACTACAGAGATTGGGCAGAGAAATGGCCTTTTGAACTTTAGGGCTAGAGAAACACCATTAGAGCCTCTACAGGAGCGACACCTTATTCCTTAGTATATGGCACAGAGGCAGTACTACCGGTTGAGATAGAACTCAAATCTTTAAAGGTAGTCATGGAAGCCCAGATTCCAGAAGCCGACCGGGCGTAGCAATGGTTGTAGCAGTTGAACATGTTAGACGGCGATAGGTTGCAGGCTTATTATCACGGCCAGATCCATCAGAGAAGACTTGCTCGATCATTCGGGAAGAAAGTCAAAAAGCATCTACTGAAAGAGGGAGATTTAGTCTTTAAGCAAGTGAGTCCGAGTGTTCCAGGCATATAAGTTAAATTCAGGCCAACATGGGGAGGCTCATTTGTTCTTGAGAAGTTGTTGCCTAAGGGAGCAGCAATTCCGACAGACAATGATGGAAATGAGTTCGAAGAACCAGTCAGCATCGACAGGCTCAAGAGGTTCCATGGCTAAAGACCAAGATCAAAAGAAAAGAATAAAAGCCCCGCGAAACGAAAACTGAAAAAAGGAGGCCTTGCTAAAATTTGGCGCCCCGTCAAGGTGAAAACAGAAAAAAGGTGCCTTAGGCAAAAATTAAGGGCAGAGAGAAAATGTTCAATCCTGAAAACTCGAGAGAGCTGATTGATAACAGGAGTTCGATGTCTTCAGGATCCATCTCGAGTTTAGATAGGGTCGTGTATTTTTTAGATTAATGCCAAATAACAATCATGTGTGTTGAAATCGGACTGGAATATATGCATTTACGCAGTAATATGTTAATATAAGCATAGCATTTTATCTCGCATACTCAAAATGGTTTAAGTTCCAGCATAAAAAGTGACGCATTGCTCATTCTTTGCATCTGCATAATTTACTATGCATGGCCTCCTTCCTATATCATCTTGACACTTCAGCAACCGAGCTAGTCACCGGCACATTCATGAGGAAATTCAAAATCTATACAGCCACAATTCAAAAAGCGAAAGGATTTTAACCTCTCCAAAAAAAATAAAAATAAAAATAAAAATAAAAATAAAAAAAAAATTAAAAAAAAGGTCGTTTTGGATGAAAACCGTGTCTGGCTCTCTAAGCAAAAGTTAGGCCAAAGGGTATGGTGAAAACCTGGAAACAGGCAGTCTGTCCTACAAAAAATAAATAAATAAAGCCGCTGCAGTAGGTTGGGTCCATTCCAAACAAAAGTTAGGCGAAGGGTTATGTAAAAATCCCTAAAAGGGATGCATTTTTCGCAAAAAAAAAGCTAGTGTGAAAATTCACAAGGGACACCCTACCTTTAAAACAATGACTTTCGACGCCTGGAGCAATAAGGCGGCATTACTTCAGATGATCTCCCTTTGGGCAGATGGTGTATAATGCAAAGCACGAGCCAGAATCATGGGGGCAAAGATGCTATGCATCTCATAACAAAAAGGCTTATGATCATTGACCGGGGGGGGGGGGGGGGGCAAAAGATGCACACCAGGCAGATCTCTCTAGAAAGATCTTGGGTCAGAGTTCCTAACCCAAGATGATACTCTTCTAGATCCTTTGGGGCA
Source organism: Excoecaria cochinchinensis (assembly GCA_947683425.1). Classification (NCBI taxonomy): domain Eukaryota; kingdom Viridiplantae; phylum Streptophyta; class Magnoliopsida; order Malpighiales; family Euphorbiaceae; genus Excoecaria; species Excoecaria cochinchinensis. The sequence goes on from CANTUQ010000058.1 coordinate 1,610,316, forward strand.
TCAAATAGTATAAATAATATTCTCAATGGACCCTTAACCACCTGAGACATGGTCTATCAATTTTTGCATGCATCTCATTTCATACAATTCCATAACAAACATCTACATATGGCATTTTACACATGCATGCACAATTCCTTGTATATATGCTTGTGCATACAGCATTGCAGGAAGAGTCCAAATGAAGACCACACGCATGAAAGTGAGTCAATGAAGGCTTCGGCTCAACATTAGCACTCACCTGTACTGGACAACCAAGACAAGATAAAGTCTACTCAGGTTCAAACCTCTAAGTCCTCTGAGGAGACAAATTTCCAAGTCCTGTGAGGAGGCAATTTTTCGAGTCTGCTAAGTAGGCAAACCTCAAAGTCCTCTGAGGAGGCCAATTTCCAAGTCTCGCACTTTGTAAGTCTAGAGCAGACTCGGTACAGTTCAAGAGAACACTTCTCGTGTTTTGTAAGTCTGAAGCAGACTCGAAGCATCACCATCAAAGGATGGCTCCCGCACTTTATAAGTCTGGAGCAGACTCGGTGCAGTCCAGGAGGATATTTCCCCCATTTTGTAAGTCTGTAGCAGACTCGGCACATCACCATCTGAGGATGGCCCCCGCACTTTGCAAGTCTAGAGCAGACTCGGTACAGTCCAAGAGGACATTTCCCGCATTTTGTAAGTCTGGAGCAAACTCGGCGTATCGCCATTTGAGGATGGCACTTGCATATTGTAAGTCTAGAGCAGACTTGGTGCAGAAGAACAACCCGGCACCTTGTAAGTTTTGAGCGAACTCGGTCCCTGACCATTTAAGGATGATACTCGCACTTCGCAAGTCTTGAGAAGACACGGCACAACCCAGAAGGATGATGATCACTCCACAGTCAAGATGGTGACTTAAAGAGATGATTTCCTTCTCATAGCAGCAGGAAGGTCGCTGCCTCAGGTACGCACTTTTTTCCTTTTTCTAAATTTTGGCTCACCTAGGCACCTCCATGCTAGTTTTCCCAAAATTGGGGACAATTGTAGACACCGAGTCCCGAGACAGTCCATGATCAGGATTATCCAATGATGAGAATAAAGACCGATTCATCGGCAAAAAAGTGAGGATCGATCGTTTTCTTATCAACATTATTTTTTTTAGAAAATAAATAAAAAATGTATATTTTAAAAATTAAAAATAGAAAAGTAAGCTTAAAATTGATAGTCTTTTGCCAAAAAAAAGTTTTAAAAAAAAATTGGCGACGCGCGGCCGCTGCCACGCGCAACGTGCGCGACCCGCATGCTCAGAGCGTGTACGACCCGCGTGCGCGAAGCATGCGAGGCACGCCCACGCCTCAACGTGCGAGGTATGGCCGTGCCTTAGCGCGCAAGCCGCGCCCAGTGCCCCTGCTCGCCTGGCCAGCGGCCCTTTTGCCGCAATTTCCGCCGAAAATCACCGTTTTGGACTTTTTTTAGGGTTTTTAACCCATTTTTTAAGTGTTTTTTTTATTTTTAAACAATTTTCCTAATTAAATTAGGATTTTCTCTTGATAATAGGTATAAATAGAATATTTTGGAGAGAGAAAGGGGGATTTTTTGGGGGAGAATTTGGAGAGGGTTTTCTTGAGAGAAAAATCCCATTTTTTAGAGGAAAAATTTCTTTTCTTCATCTTTCTTGATTTTTTCTTAGATCTAAAAAATGTTTTGTGAGTTTGGATTAACTCAAGGAAGGAAAATTAATTTCCTTAATTTGGGTTTTCTCATCAAACCTCAAAAAATCAATTTTTTGAGTTCTTGTGTTCTTGAAATTTTTTTAGAAAAAAACTTAAGATTTGTGAATCTTTTTGAGTTTGTTTTTTTAAATCTTGACAAGGAAAAAATAGAGTGAGACATCTTGCTTCCAAATCATCAAATATAAGGGTAAAGATTCTTGGATCTATTATTATTATTATCTAATTTTATTATTTTTCTTGCATTTTATGAACATGTGTTTTTTATATTTGTTCTCTTAATATGATTTTTCAATTTTATCTTATTTTTTGTATGAAAATGGGTAAATGTGTATGATTTGGGTGTGAAAAATTAGATTTATTGATTTTCTCTTTTTTGGTATGATTTTTGTGGTAATCATTTTTATGTTTGAATATTATTTTTGTTACATATTTATTTGTTCCTCACCCACCTTGTTTACTTATTTTATTTTATTTTTCATTGTTATTTATGGTTGTTGTTATTGTTATTATTAAGATTCTTATTATTGTCATTTATCATTGCTATTACTATTTTTTTATTATTGTCATCTACTATTATTATTATTATTATTATTATTATTATTATTATTATTATTATTATTATTATTATTATTATTATTATTATTATTATTATTATTATTATTATTATTATTTTTCATTGTTATCATTATTGTTATTGTTATTTTTATCATTGTTATTGTCATTATTATTATGTTTTTACGTGACTCAGTTTTAATTCCCTTTGCATGTGTGTGATTTGTACTTTAAATTAACACGTCTAATTTAACCCATTTTATTTGTTGCATGTATATTAAACGTCTTTTGTATTTGTTTCGAATTATTACTAACAATTTCTATTATTGTTTTTCTTGTGTGGGGTTAAAATGTGATTTTGTTTGAGTGAGCGCTTTCGTAACCAAGTTGAAGTGTCACAACGCGTAGGAGACTACACCGCTTGGGTGAGACCTTACCAACCCTTTATTCATGTGATTGTGTTTATTTGTAAATAAAGTATTTTTATACGCGTGTAAGATAAAAAAAATCACAAAAATATTTTTATGACTAAACCGAAATTTTTATTAATAAAATAGGACCAATGTCCTTGATTTTGGCCAACAAATGCAAAATATCATGAATTAAAACGAAGAGTCAAATTTTCTAAAAATTGGATCACGCATCCCAATTTTCAAGCCAATAGCCAAATAACTCTTCGATCTCTCTTTAAGTGAGCATGAAAGAACCAATGTTTATAAACCGAATAAATATCCCGATTTATGCATGTCTCCTTTTTTGATTAATTTTGTTTAATAGTTTAGATTTATATTATATATCATGTGGGCTCTTACAATTAATTATTTTTGGGGTAATTTTATTTAGCTTTCCTTTTCATTTAGGGATTGTATTTGTCCAAATTCTTATCTTGTAATGATGTGGTTTTGCATGTTTATTGCTTTATTTACCGCTTTCTTTACAACTTTAATTTACCGCTTTATTGATGCTTGAATTGCGCGTTTAAATAAATTGCATTAATCGTGTGAGATGAGAGATGGAATTTTCTAATCTAAAAACTCATTTATAATTAACCAAGGTATAAATAAGAGTGGAATTCCGAACCACTCTCTAACTTAGACTATAGAGGTTAGATGACCTTTTTCAATTTCTTGTAAATTGGGTAGCGACTCCAAAATATCTCAAAAGTGCCTAAAAGTTTCATGAGACTAGATGAACTTCCCCGATGTTCTATTGGGTGGGGATTCCAAAATGTCTCATGTTATCCAAGATCAAATAATGCGAACCAATCTCTCGAGCCCTAAAAGCGGGTTTTAAGAGGGCCTTCCTGGTTCGCCGCGCGTCACATTACGGCTATAGCATGTAATATATTTTCTTTCTTTTTAATTTTGTGGTAAAATTCAGATATTGTTTAAAATTTAATTTAATTTTATATTTTTATCATAGATAAATAATTCGATAATTTTAGACATAAAATTATTACCACAAATAATATCTATCCATACCTAACAAAAATAAACTATATACGTCAATAATATATTACATATTTGGATATGATAATAAGAAAAAATTTGAAATAAAAAACAACAAATACGTGCAAATGTACAAAAACTAGTAAATATATATATATATATATATATATATATATATATATATATATATATATATATATATATATATATATATATATATATATATATATATATATATATATTACATATTTGGATATGATAATTAGAAAAAAAATTGAAATAAAAAACAATAAATACGTGCAAATGTACAAAAACTAGTAAATATAAACAAATATCTATATATATATATATATTACATATTTGGATATGATAATAAGAAAAAAAAAATTGAAATAAAAAACAACAAATACGTGCAAATGTACAAAAACTAGTAAATATATATATATATATATATATATATATATATATATATATATATATATATATATATATATATATATATATATATTGATGACAGTTCAAAATTCCTGATCTGACAGCTTGAAATAGTCACCTGAAAACAAAGAATTTCGGCGGGTTTTTGATTAAGGATACTCCGACGATCAAGTCAGGAAGATTGACAATAATTATGGTATTGTAATTGGAAAGAATCAAGAAGAAAAACATACTTGGATTCCTCCTTTTATAGAGTTAGGAATCAGTGTTGGAGTATAAATCTTTTTCCACGTGGGATAGGTATTCCCAATAGAGCCGAAGCTTAAAGCTAGAGTTGGGAGTCGTAACTGGAGCAGAACTCAAACTCTAAATAGATAAGAATAGGGCCGAAGCTTGATGGATGATATAACTAGTGACAAGGCTAATTGCTCCATAATGGGATAATTGAGTTTGGCACCTTGCTCGTATAATAGATCGAGAACTGTTGACTACCTTCCTCTCTGACCAAAACCGAACCAATAGCCCCGGACCAAACTGCAAGATACAGATACAAAACTTCACCCAACTGAGGCCTACTTAGCAATAGCGGTGTGCTAAGAAATTGCTTATGCTCCTTGAAAGCCTGATAGCATTTCGGGGTCCATTCAAACTTCTTCAAGTTTTTTAGTGCTCTGTAAAATAAAAGACAGCATTTAGCCGAACAAGAGATAAACCTACCCAGGGCTGTTACCTTGCTATTAAGTTTCTACACTTCTTTAATGGACTTCGGCGGTTCCATCTCCAAAATGGCTTGAATTTTGACCGGATTAGCCTCTATACCCCTCTTCGAAATTATGAACCCCAGAACTTCCTAGACTATACTCCAAAAGCACATTTCTCTGGGTTAAGCATCAAATTGAACTTCCTAAGAGTCGAGAAAGTTTCTATGAGTTCGGTAGGTAGATCACTGGATGCCTTGCTCTTGACTATCATGTCATCCATATACACCTCTATATTCCTCCCGTGCTGATTAGCAAACAGCTTGTTCATTAACCTTTGATATGTAGCCCCTGCATTTTTCAACCCAAATGGCATAACTCGATAGCAGTAAGTAACTTGGTGAGTAATGAATGCCGTTTTCTCCTCATCTTTCGAGTTCATTGGAATCTGGTGGTAACCAGACGAGGCATCCAGAAAAGCATATTCTTTGAACCCTGCTATTGAATCAACTAGGAGGTTGATGTTCGGCAATGGATAGATGTCTTTGGGGCAAGCCTTATTCGAATCCGTGAAATATACACACATTCTCCATTTTTCATTAGCTTTCTTTGCTAGAACAACATTGGACAACCAGTTCAGATATAAGACCTCCCAAATAAATCCATTCTCAAGCATGATATCTATTTCTTTTGACATTGCTATCTACCTTTCTGGAGCATGGTTTCATTTTTTCTGTTTGACGGGCTTAGAGTCCGGTCTGATATTCAGTGAGTAATATATGACATCAGTAGATATCCCTTTAATATCCGAGAGCTGCCAAGCGAACACATCGGCAACTGCAATAAGTGTTGACACTTCCTCCCCTTTCTTGTTCGCCCCAATCTTTACTGCCTTGCCCGGTGCTATCTCAACTTCCAGTAATGAATCTAATGGCTCCTCTTTTCAAGCATCACTAGTTGAAACATCCAAGAAGTCCAACAGAAGGGCCTGATTTGCCTCTTTCAACACCGTAACATATGTTTCCCAATCCACCTTCTGATTTCCTCACATCACCGTGATATGAGTCTAAATAGCTCATATTTAATCCATATTTTAGGTTTAAAAAAATATTTATGTATAGTTAATTGTGTTAGAAATAGGTATGTTTTATGTTTTTGTTTGAGTTTTGTGTGTGTAGGAGAAATTGGAGAAAATGGAGAAGATTGGAGAAAAAGAACAAAAATGAGCCAAAGAAAGAATCAATCTGTCGCGAGCACGACAGGGAGCGCCAAGCTAAGAAGAAGAGAAGAAAGAAAGAAAGAAAACAAAGGAGAAAAGTGTTCTGTCGCGAGCGCAACAGGCAGCGCAATTGAAGGGAGCGAAAGAGAAGGAGCCAAGGAGCCATGGGGCAGTATCATGAGCAAGGCCGCCATCACGAGGTCGCAACAAGGTGCGGTGGGAAGCCAGCGCGAGGAAAGTAGAACGAAGAGCAAGGCGTGTTTTATCGCGAGCGAGACAGTCGTTGCGATCGCGACAAAGAGGACCATTGGAAGTTTAATTCAAATTTTGCCTTGAAGAAAGATGACTTTCCACCAAGCTTTACAACCTTCCTAAGGGACACTTGAAGGAACATATCTCTTGGAACTTTATAAATAGTAGTTTTAACTATAATTTTAGTTGTTGAACAGTTTTTAATTGAATATTTTATTAAGAATTCTGTAAGTGAGAAAGTACATTTTTTTTAGTTTAAGTTTTAAGTTAGAATTTTATGTTTTGAAGAAAAGATTACTTGCAAGGAAGAAGATATCCTTTGTAGAAGGAAAAAGGGTTAAAAGATCTCTTTCTTATTTCTCATCTTTACTTCTTCTTTGTAATTATTTCATGATGAACATATGAACTTGATTATTTAATGCTATATTTTATTATTCATATCAATTTAATTATTCTTTCTTCTAGAATTTTATATTAGTATTTTTATGCATGATCATTATAAGTAAGTGTTTAATTGAAAGAATAAATTCTTACTTACATCTAATAGAATTTCATTATTGAAGTATTATTTCAGAAATCATAATATTAAAATGATTGCTATAGGTTGTTTATTATTCCTAAAATTTGCATGAATAACACTTTAATTCATTAATGGAAATTGTGAGTTAGAATTATAAATGCATATTTTAGGCACTCTAATTTATGTTGAAAGAGTAAATTGCAATCTTATTCAACTTGGCTTGCATGATAAGAATATATTCATAATCAAGAGTAATTAATTCAATTTCTATTTATTATTTTATATCATTAATCTTTTATCTTTTCCGATTATCTATAGTTAGGTTAATTAGAATTAGACATAGTTTTTCCACTTTCATTCAACAAATTAATGATCATTGTAAACAAGATAAAAATTGAGTAGTAATAGTGTGTAATAATTAGCACATTCCTCGTGGGATCGATATCTTTTGTACTATTTCGGTACACCATATGCTTACGGAATTGGCACTTAAAAAAAAAGCCAACAAGTTTTTGGCACCGTTGCCGCGGAATGATGTTATTTTTGTTGCCATTGTGAAACTTGATTTATGATTTTGGATTACAATATTTATTTTATTTTATTTATTTAATTGTTTAATTGACTTATTTTTGTTTTGTGTTGTTTTTACAGGATTTGATAAGTTCATGTCTAGTACTAGAAGTTCTCAAGAAGAGCTTGAACCTTTGAATCCTGAAGTAGAGAGATATTTGTCAAGTAACAGAAAATCAAATAAAAAGAAGAATAAAAATAAGAGACCAATAATGGTTGAAGAGAAAAATCCACCAAGGTTGATGGATTTTGCTACACCCGCATTGAGTGGAGCTCAACAAGGTGTGGTAAGGCCTACGGTAAATGCTAACCAATTTGAGATTAAACCTTCTCTTTTGCAAATGATTCAAAATAGCATTCAGTTTTATGGTTTGGCAAATGAGGATCCTAATGCTCATTTGGCAAATTTTCTAGAGATATGTGATACTTTTAAGATTAATGGAGTTTCTAATGATGCAATTAAGCTTAGACTTTTTCCTTTCACTTTGAAGGATAAAGCCAAGGCTTGGTTGAATTCATTAACTAGAGGATCAATAATCACTTGGGACCAATTGGCCCAAGCATTCTTATCAAAATATTTTCCTCTAGCCAAAACTGCAAAAATTATAAAAGATATCACAACTTTTGTGCAAAATGACAATGAATCTTTATATGAAGCATGGGAAAGATTTAAAGAATTGCAGAGAATGTGTCCTCACCATAACCTTCTAAGAGAGCTATTGATGCAAACCTTCTACAATGGAGTGAATCCTACCACAAGAGGTACCATTGATAATACAGCTGGTGGCTCTTTGTTGAGGAAAACAATAGAAGCTGCCTTTAAATTGCTTGAGGAGATAGCTATGAACAATTGTATGTGGCCCACCGAAAGAGTAAGGGAATCTAATTCTAATGCTAGGGGGTTCATGCCATAGATTCTGTTGTAGCCTTACAAGCCCAAATAGAAGCTTTAACTAAAAAAGTTAGTAGCTTAGGAATGGGGGGTAGTTCACAAAATGTATGCACTATTTGTGGCCAACAAGGTCATACAAGTGAGGCATGTAATTTGGGAATAAATAATTTGAAGAGCAAGTTAGTTTTGTCCAAGGGCAAGGAAGAGGTAACCCATACTCAAACACACATAACCCTGGTTGGAGAAACCATCCTAATTTTTCTTGGGGTAATAGTAGTAACCAAAATAGAAGAGTAGGATTTTAACCACCTCAAGATAGGTTTGGAGCTTTAGAGGTAAAAATGGATAGGTTCTTAGAGGGGATTAATCTAAAATTTAGTTCACAAGAATAGAACCAAAAGAGGCTAGAAACAAAATATGACTAAATCACTAAAAATCAAGCCTCATCCATCCATAACTTGGAAGTGCAAATAGGGCAAATAGCTAAGGCTTTACCTTCAAGAATGCAAGGAAATTTACCAAGTAATACGGAGGAGAATCCAAGAGAACATCTTAAAGCCATCAAATTGAGGTCAGGTAAATCCTATAACAATGAATTTGTTTCTACTAATGTGGGTGAGAATGTGCAGGAAAAACAGAAAAATTTGCAGAAGGAAGAACCTTCTATCACGAGCGCGATAGAAGAGGGGCAGGCAGACATCGTGAGCGCACTACCTTTCAAGAGCGCGAGGACTGGCAATCCGCCTACTGTCGTGATCGCGACACCTATTGCGGGCCCAACAGAAGGGATGACCAAAAGCCAAACTCCACAAGTTTTTCAACCTCGTCCACCTTTTCCACAACGCTTGAAGTAGCAACACCAAGATAAGGAATTCCAATCTTTTATTGATAAATTGAAATACTTGCACATAAATTTAAATTTTATTGAGGCCATTAAACACAAATTCCTAACTATGCAAAATTCCTTAAAGACTTGATTTCAAAGAAAAGAAGTAGGGAGGATTTTATCCAATATAGAATTGACTGAGGCATGTAGTTCAATAATTTCAAATAATTTGCCTACTAAGCTTAAGGATAATGGTAGTTTTACTATTCCTTGCACTTTAAGGGATATTGATTTTCCTAAATGTTTATGTGATTTGGGGGCTAGTATAAACCTTATGCCTTTAACTATCTTTAAGAAATTAGGATTGAACTATGTTAAACCTACTTCTATGGTTTTGCAATTAGCTGATCAATCTATTAAAAAACCATATGGCATAGTGGAAGATGTGCTTATGAAAGTTGATAAATTCATTCTACCAGCTGACTTTGTTATTTTAGACTTTGCATATGATGTGAAATGTCCATTGATATTTGGAAGACTTTTCATGAGAACTGGTAGGGCTTTGGTTGATGTCTATGAGGGCACTTTAATCTTAAGAGTGGGGGAAGATAGTGTGCAATATCAAATGGATAAGTCCTTAAAATATCCCATGGATGAGAATGTGTGCATGAAAATAGATGTCATTGATGCTTGTGTTTTGGAAGTATTAGACAATGCAGGTCAAGAAGAGGTTGATTTTGAAGAGGAAGTTAATGAAGATGTGGAGCAAGAGAGCTCAAGACCTGAACTTCTAAATAAAAATGAAGCTCCTTTACCACTATCCATTGTAAGTCCTCCTAATATTGAATTGAAAGAGCTACCTAGTCATTTGAGGTATGCATTTCTTGGTCCCAATCATACTTTACCTATTATTATTTCTAACAAACTCACAAGTGCACAAAAGTCTTCATTGTTAGAGGTTGTTAGAAAGAGGATAAAGAGTATAGGTTGGCAAATTTCTGATTTAAAAGGAATTAGTCCTAATGTAGTAATGCATAGGATTAATATGGTAGATGAATGTCAACCAAAAGCTGATAGACAAAGAAGACTAAATCCTAATATGAAAGAAGTTGTTAAGAAAGAAGTTATTAAACTATTAGATGCTGGGATTATTTATCCAATTTCGGATAGTTCTTGGGTAAGTCCTATTCATTATGTACCTAAGAAAGGGGGTATGACTGTAGTTAGAAATGAGATTGGGGAATTGATTCCTACTAGAACCACCACCAGTTGGAGGGTGTGTATTGACTATAGGAAATTAAATTCAACCACTAGAAAGGATCAATTTCCTTTACCATTCATTGACCAAATGTTAGAAAGGATAGCTGGCCATTCTCATTATTGCTTTTTAGATGGTTATTTAGGATATTTTCAAATATTTATCTATCCTAGTGACCAAGAAAAGACCACATTTACTTGTCCATATGGGACTTTTTCCTATAGAAGAATGCCATTTGGGTTATGCAATACACTAGCTACTTTTCAAAGGTGCATGACTTCTATTTTTGGGGATATGATAGAAGACATTATTGAAGTGTTCATGGATGATTTTTTTGTGTATGGGGACTCATTTGAGCTATGTTTAAATAATTTAGATAGAGTATTGGCTAGATGTGAGGAAACTAATTTGGTACTGAATTGGGAGAAATGTCATTTTATGGTTGAAGAAGAAATTGTTCTAGGCCATAAAATTTCAAGTAAAGGGATTGAGGTAGATAGAGCCAAAATAGAATTGATAGAGAAATTACCTCCAACTACACTTAAGGGTGTAAGGTCATTTTTGGGACATGTTGGTTTTTATAGAAGGTTTATAAAGGATTTTTCCTTAATTGCTAAACCTTTAACTAATTTGTTAGTTAAGGATGTACCTTTTGAATTTTCCATTGCATGTATGCAAGCTTTTGATACCTTAAAGAATGCTCTTGTAAGTGCACCTATAATTACTTCTCCTAATTGGGAATTACCTTTTGAAATTATGTGTGATGCAAATGATCTTGCTGTTGGATGTGTGTTAGGACAAAGTCAAGGTAAAAATTTGCATGTGATTTACTATGCTAGCCATACATTGTCATCACCTCAAGTTAATTACACAACTACTGAAAAAGAAATGTTAGCGGTTGTCTATGCATGTGATAAGTTTAGGTCTTACTTGTTAGGATCTAAAGTAATCATCTATACGGATCATGCTGCATTAAGGTACTTATTTGCTAAAAAAGATGCTAAGCCTAGATTAATTTGTGGGTTCTTTTATTGCAAGAGTTTAACCTTGAGATTAGGGACAAAAAGGGGTCTGAAAATTTAGTAGCTGATCACTTGTTAAGGTTAGAAAATGATGAAGGACCTATAGGAGATAACAATGAAATAAATGAATCCTTTCCGGATGAATCTCTTATGTCTATTGAGCAATTAAATGGTCCTTGGTTTGCAGATTTTGCTAACTTTCTTGCTGCAGGAATTATACCTAATGATTTGACATGGCAACAAAAGAAAAAAATTCTTTAGTGATGTCAAAAATTATCTTTTGGAAGAACCCTATTTATTTAAGATAAGTGGGGATTGTATTATTCGTAGGTGTGTTAGTGAGGGTGAGTATGCAAACATTTTAACACATTGTCATTCATCTTTATATTTTGGTCATAATGGTGGTACTAAGACTGCCTCTCATGTGCTAGAATGTGGTTTCTTTTGGCCTACTTTATTTCATGATGCTAGAGTATTTGTAGATCATTGTGAAAAGTGTCATAGAGCTGGTAACATTGGGAAGAGAGATGAAATGCCTTTGAACAATATCTTGAAAGTAGAGATATTTTATGTGTGGGGAATAGACTTCATGGGTCTTTTTCCTACATCATTTGGACAAAATTATATTTTGGTTTGTGTTGACTATGTATCAAAATGGGTTGAAGCCACAGCAACATCAACTAATGATTCCAATGTGGTGCTCAAATTCTTAAAGAAGATCTTTTCAAGGTTTGGAGTTCCAAGAGCCATCATAAGTGATGGAGGTAAGCATTTTATTAATCGCTCTTTTGATTCTTTATTGCATAAATATGGTGTGTATCATAGGGTAGCTACTCCATATCATCCACAAACTAGTGGTTAAGTAGAGGTATCTAATAAAGAATTAAAATGGATCTTAGAAAAAACTGTTTCTAGCTCTAGGAAGGATTGGGCACACAAGTTAGATGATGCATTATGGGTATATCGCACAGCATTTAAAGCACCTATTGGGATGATACCATATAGGTTAGTTTATGGAAAATCTTATCATTTGCCTGTTGAGTTAGAGCATAGAGCATATTGGGCTATTAGAGCTTTGAATTATGACATTAAAGATGCAAGTGTTAAAAGGTGTTTACAACTTAATGAGCTTGATGAGTTAAGACTAATTTCTTATGAAAATGCTAAGATTTACAAAGAAAGATCAAAAAAATGGCATGATACTCATATTAGATACAAAAGTTTCAAGATTGGGGATAAGGTCCTATTATATAATTCTAGATTGAAACTATTTCCTAAAAAATTGAGATTTAGGTGGAGTGGAGGTAAACCAAGTTTTTGATCATGGGTATTTGGAACTAAAAAATAATAATGGTGAACTATTTAAAACAAATGGTCAAAAATGCAAGGTCTATTTAGAGGAAACTTTTCATGGTAGAGAAGTTTCCTATATCTCTTTAAAAATGGTTTGAAAGTTACTTACATTTCTTTTTATTTTACTTATTGTGATTTTAAGATGTTTTGTATGTTGTTAATTAGATTTTAGTGTGATTTTTTTTCTTTAATATATTACTAATATTGTTTGTTTTTTATTCTACAGGGTGTTTTAGATAGTAAGGAATTCAACTTATTCAATTATAGTGTTGTTTTGAAAAAGAGAAAATTTTTGTTCTTTGAAAATTCCTTACTGTCGTGAGAGCGACGGTTGTCGCAAGCGCGATGGTTGAGGGAACTTGTTTTTGCAAGTTACTGTCACGGTTGCGCCTGGCAGGGAGTGCACGATAGAAAAATGCAAGTTTGGGCATATCCATTCTGTTGCGAGCGCGACCAGCATCACGAGCATGACAAGGAGCGCCAAGCCAAGAAGAAGAGAAGAAAGAAAGAAAGAAAGAAAGAAAGAAAGTGGTCGCGAGCGCGACAGGCAGCGCAATTGAAGGGAGCGAAAGAGAAGGAGCCAAGGAGCTAGCGGGCAGAGTCATGAGCAAGGCCGCCATTGCGAGGTCGCGACAAGGCGCGATGGGAAGCCAGCGCGAGGAAAGTGGAGCGAAGAGCAAGGAGTGTTTTGTCGCGAGCGCAACAGTCTTCGCGATCGCGACAGAGAGGGCCGTTGGAAATTTAATTCAAATTTTTCCTTGAAGAAAGATTACTTTCCACCAACCTTTTCAACCTTCCTAAGGGACACTTGAAGGAATATATCTCTTGGAACTTTATAAATAGTAGTTTTAATTGTAATTTTAGTTGTTGAACAGTTTTTAATTGAATATTTTATTAAGAATTCTGTAAGTGAGAAAGTACATTTTTTTTAGTTTAAGTTTTAAGTTAGAATTTTATGTTTTGAAGAGAAGATTACTTGCAAAAAAGAAGATATCTTTTGTGGAAGGGAAAAGGGTTGAAAGATCTCTTTCTTATTTCTCATCTTTACTTCTTCTTTGTAATTATTTCATGATGAACATATGAACTTGATTATTTAATGATATGTTTTATTATTCATATCAATTTAATTATTCTTTCTTGTAGAATTTTCTATTAGTATTTTTATGCATGATCATTATAAGTAAGTATTTAATTGAAAGAATAAATTCTTACTTACATCTAATAGAATTTCATCATTGAAGTATTATTTAAGAAATCATAATATTAAAATGATTGCTATAGGTTGTTTATTATTCCTAAAATTTGCATGAATAACACTTTAATTCATTAATGGAAATTGTGAGTTAGAATTATAAATGCATATTTTAGGCACTCTAATTTATGTTGAAAGAGTAAATTGGAATCTTATTCAACTTGACTTGCATGACAAGAATATATTCATAATCAAGAGTAATTAATTCAAGTTCTATTTATTATTTTATATCATTAATCTTTTATCTTCTCCGATTATCTATAATTAGGTTAATTAGAATTAGACATAGTTATTCCACTTTCATTCAACAAATTAATGATCATTGTAAACAAGATAAAAATTGAGTAGTAATAGTGTGTAATAATTAGCACATTCCTCGTGGGATCGACATCTTTTATACTATTTTGGTACACCGTATGCTTGCGGAATTGGCACTTAAAAAAAAGCCAACACACTGCAATGCCTTTAGAAGCAAGAACTTTAAGCAACAGCTTTCGCATAAAGATGTATGCATCCACCCTAGCTAGCAATGGCCATCCGAAAATGGCATTATAGGCCAATGGGATATCCACGACCATGAAATAGCTAGTATAAGTTCGAACTATCTCATCATCTCTGAGTTGTATAAATAATTTCACTATTCCTTCTACCTTGACCGGCTGACCAGATATCCCGATAAGTGGGGCGGTAACTGGTTCGAGATGTTATTCGACATTTTCAATGCCTTATATGCCTGCAGAGTGATGAGGTTAACCGTACTACCCGTATCTACTAGAATCCGCTGGACCAAATAGTTCTGAATTAGGGCCTCCACTACCAAAGAATCTGTATGCGGTTGTTTAACATGTTTGCCATCCACATTCGAGAACCTTACTTTATAGTTCGTTATAGGGGGACTAGAATTCAAGGAGAACACTTCCTTAGCATTCCTCTTGCCGTTTCTGATGCACTATCAATTTTTTTTTCCTCACGGCGCAAAACGGTGCTGTTTTGCGCCTGGGGTTGGGAAGGGGAGTGGACCCCGCACGTCAGAAAACGGCAAGCTTAGTTGTCGTTTTCTGGCGTGGTCAAATTTCTATTGTTTAAAGCTGCAGCGCACAGATTTTTACTGTGCGCTGCAGCCCAACAAACTCGTGCTTCACAGGTCTGCAAATTTTTTTAAATATTTTTTTTTATATAAATTTTGCCTTTAAAAGGCAATATGTCCCGGTAGTTCTTCATTTACCATTTCTTTCCACATAAATATACCTTCATCTTCATCTCTCTCATTTTATTTCCATTCTCAATCTCTTGCCATTCTCAATAATATCTTGTTGTGGTTTTCGTAGTTAATAAAAATGTATTGTTATGCAAATAAAGTGCAAATAAATATTGTTATTTAAATTTGTATGTGTAGCTAACATTTTTTTTTACCGTACTGAATTTGCAGGTACTATTAAATTTGCTTTATAATTACGATCTATAATTTAAGAGGTAAGTTATTAGTATTTATTTTATTTATGAAAAATAAATTTTGTTTGAACTAAATTAAGATAATTGTTGAGCATATGTTTTTTCCCAATTAATTTAGAAAAATTATAAATATCAATATTTGTGGAGTGATTAATTGTCCGAATTTAGTTATATTTATTTAACTTTATAGTGTAATTTTCTGATGTATATGAATATGTGAAAAAATAGAGGTATGTGATATTACCTATTATAATTTTAAATAATGAATTCAAATGAACTTTTAGAAGTGAATTATTTAAAAAGTTAATGTAGTGCATGGAAAGAGCAATCAGTTGAAAAAGTTAAAATATTTATGTAGTCCGTGAATTTAATATTATATTGCACACTTGAGAGGAAAAAATAATTTTTGAGGACTAAAGAACGAAATAAAATTTTAATTTGGAAAATTAGTGAAATAATTAGCACTAAATATTATCGTCGAAAATATTTGTTAATGAAATAATAAATTTTAAAAGTAGTTGCATAAAAGGCTTTAATTTACGAACGTTTTTAAAATTTGTGTAAAGTTACATTAAATATAGGAGTAAAAAAATGTCCATTCCAGCAATATTTTAATTCATACTGGAGGACAATCAATGTGGGGTGTAGCCGATTATCAGTATGATACTTCGATCTCCTCAGGACAATCGAGAAGATTGAAGCTCAGAAACAAATCGACATTTGCGGAACTTGTTCATAAAATATCAGTTAAATTGGATTTAGCAGTGGATGTCATGGTTAGTAGAGTAATATATAAGTATCTTATAAACAGTCAGGTGTCGTTGTAGACACCTGTTTCTGAGTCAGTTTAGATCGAAGTTACCCAATGATGATAATTGCTTCATGCGCAGGGCTTCCGCTCCGACGCCCGTCCCTATATAGCGACGGGCATTCCTACTTCTGGCCGTCGCTAAAGGGTCTGATACCCCCTAATATTGCAAATCATCAAACAAAGAAGTCGATCATCATTTTACTTTCATCGAATCCGAAACTCTGAGCGTAAACATTTTGGGCTTATTGTTTCTTTTATTATTTTTGTTCATGTTTAATTTATTCATGTATATTTTTATTAACTTCATTTATTTATTTATTTTATTTATCTCAGATTTGTTCTATTTAACTTGTTTATATATGATTTTATTCTTATTTGTGTATATTATTATTATTTTTATTATTTTCATTTATTTATTCATTTATTCCATTGCTTTTATATTTGTTTTAATTTAATATGTTAATACATTATTTTTCATATAAATATTGATTTTCTTATCATTTCTAACATGTAAATATTGTTTTCTTTTAATTCTTAACATATAATTAATTTATTTCATTTTAACTCATCATTATTTCTAACATGTAATTAATAAATTCATTTTAATAGATAATTTTACCATGTAAATGTTTTATATTAATTGTAATTACATTAATTAATCATGTTGTTCATTTAATTGTTTTCATCATTCTTTAATTCATTTATTTTATTATTCTTTCCTTTATTATTTTATATATTCATTGATTTGATTATCTTCATCATTATTGTTGTCATGTTCATATTTTTACATATTAATTCATTAACATGTTATATTTTATTCCAATCATTTCATTTAATCCATTTGTCATTAATAACATATTTTTCTAGTTCATTTTAAATTGGTAACATTTTAATTCATGTATGATTTTGATATCATTTCATTTTATCTCATTTTATTTTATCTTATCATTTAATTTATATTTAATTGATTTTAATTGATTAAATTACTAACATTATTTTATTTGTGTTTTATTTTATTTCACATCTCATTTTTTGCTTGGGCATTTTTGCGAGCACACGGGGGGAATCCAGAAGACTCGTTTGGTTTGTTTATTTATTTATTTGTTTATAATATTTACTTGTTTGTCTTTATATTTACTTTTGCCATGTATTTTTTTGTATAAAATTGTTTATTTAGATCCGCTAGAAAGAAAATCACAAAGGTTTTTTTATTAATTAAATTGGTATTTTTCCTAAATAAAAATGGGACCAATGTCCTAGTTTTTCTCCCAAACAAAACCATCACACCAAAATTATTTCATAATAAATATGCATGCGAGGACCAATGTCCTCACCATTAATGAATATCCCGATTTATGCATGATTTGTATTTTATTTACATTGGGGGTTGTATTTCGCCCCTAGTTTTGTTGTATTTACTTTCATGTTTTTTTTTTTTTATTTATTGCTTTCCTTGAATGATCAAACTTGCGCTCTAATTATTGCATCAAAATGTATGAGAAAAGGGATGAAAACTTAAATTCAAAACTTAATTATAAAATAACCAAGGTATGAATAAATGAGAAGTCCCGAACTATCTCTGGTCTTTGGGCTCAACGAGGCGAGAGGCCCATTTCGATGTTTCATTAGAATGGGATCTCCAAGACACCTCTTGTGTCCCACCAAAAGACTTAATTTACAATCCTAGGCTCCATAGGGTTAGAGGGTCATTCCCAATGTTCTATTGGGGTGATCACCTCCAAGACCCCTTTGGCTTGCCCAAAATGGATATATGCGCCGTCTTAGGCTCACTGAGGCGAGATGAAATTTCCCAATGTTTTATTGGGTGGCGACTCTAAGAAACCTCCTTGTTGCCCAAAATAGACGCACTTGTAAATACCTTACAAGTTTTCATGAATCTCTCCCGATCGCCCTAAAAGCGGGCCTTCGGGGCATCCTACGGGGTTCGGCGCGCGTCACAGTGGCAACTCCACTGGGAACAGTACTCGAGACTTCGCTTCGAAAGTACCTTGGTTAAAATTTACAATTGATTTTTAATTTAAACATTTCATCCTCTGTCAAAACTGTATTGCATCGCATTAGAGCCTTAGATTTATGCTAGTTTGGTCCCTCTATTAGCCCCGGTGCGTTCCCAAAGCATGACTCTACGTTCACTCAATGTATGAAAGTGTTAAGGATAATCACTAGCCCAAGCCTCATACCATCAAGGTATATCAAATGGTGACCCGATCGGTCGTTACGCTCGTGATGAGCTAGACCCGCTGGCAGGGACCATGCTTGGGTAACCCCAAAATATCATCACCCATGACCAAAGCTCATGTAATGGCAATAGATACTACCCCTAGGTGACATGTACCTTAATACAATGCTTGCTATGTGGGCCCGTATATATTGAACAAATTCAACCAAATTAAATGGGCTTTTATCAAAGGCTTTAATGCCCCGATGGGCCCATCTTAATTTAGTTGAAATGTTTAAATACATAAAGGCCAAAATCCATATGTATGCGCATTAGATAAGAGATAATATGTTGCCGGCTTTCCACCGAGCACCATATGTGTCCATTGGGTTCCCCGCTAACCCATGGATCAAGCCCACCTAGGAAAAAGACCACATTACCTCGTGTGTGGGAGTAATAAGGTTGAAAGGATCTACTTGCTTGCATGTGATTGTAAATGTTGCATAACTCATATCATGCATTGTATATGTCGTTCATGTATCATTCTAAATTACAATTTAAATTTTTCAGCCATCATAGATTCATCTAAGTGGACTAGAGGTTCCGACGGTCGGTTAGTAAGGACAAATCTGCTCTTTGAGTTGCCGGAACTAGTGTCTGACTGGGATTCTGAGTCATTCTCATCAATCAGTGAATCCTCTCTTGAATCATCAATGGCAGAAGAAGCTGGAGCTTTGACCACTCAGGACCTAGCTAGGAGGCTAGAGGATTTTGAATGGAGAGTGTTAGACATGATGGGTGCAATGTCTGAAAGGATTGCCCATCCACCTGCTGCCCCACAGCCACCTGCTGCTCTACAACCACAGGCAGCCCCTCCTCAGGGGCAAGTCGAACCACCTGCTGGTAGGGAGGCTCCCTTTGTTGGAGTTGCTGCTCACCAACCCAACAATGATCACAGAGCTGCCGCACCAATCGAGCCAAGAGAGGAAAGGATTCATAACCCTAACGATGATTTCCTGATGGAGAAAGAAGAAGAAGAGCCAATAGTCCACCATGTTGTGAGGCCCAGGGCACCCAGAGGGGAAGACGAAGCCTTAAGGGGGATGAGGCAACAGATTAAGGCAATTACGCGCATGCTGTCAGTTGGAAAGGGGGTCAACCTAGAAGACAGAGATCTGGGGGATGAAGAGCTGCTGCCCCAAAGATTCAAGATGCCCGAGCTGCCGAAATTTGATGGCACCTCTGACCATCGGCCCATATCAAGTATTACACCCTAGTCATGAAAGGCACAGGGCTGAGCAAGAAACAGAAGGTGGAATATTTCTACCTTAGTCTGGTGGGCCCGGTAATTGACTAGTACTATGGGCTAGACAGGAGGTCCA
Source organism: Excoecaria cochinchinensis (assembly GCA_947683425.1). Classification (NCBI taxonomy): domain Eukaryota; kingdom Viridiplantae; phylum Streptophyta; class Magnoliopsida; order Malpighiales; family Euphorbiaceae; genus Excoecaria; species Excoecaria cochinchinensis. The sequence goes on from CANTUQ010000058.1 coordinate 1,630,140, forward strand.
AGGAGGACTGGGACCTTTTAATAGAAGAGTTTATGAAGCAGTACGACTGCAGCACAAGAATGGAGGTCACCCTGAAAGACCTTGAGCTCTTACAGCAAAAGAGCGATGAATCATTCCATGAGTACCTCACCAGATGGAGGAACAGGGTCATGGAGATGAAACGGAAGCCTGACACCGCAGACCAAATCAGGTTATTTATCAGGAACTCCTACCCTTACTTAAGGGATTTGCTCATCTTTAAGGGGCTCCGGGACTGGGAGTCGCTCAAGGATATTGCTGTGGAGGCTGAGGCGGCTTACCTAGCAAAGAAAGCAAGCCATAATAACTTTGCTGGGAAAGGCTTTGGGAACCAGTCTGGATTCAAGCCAGGAGGTGCCGGGGGCAGCAACAGCAGAAACGGTAAGACGGTAGAGGTCTCAGCTACTGGAGTTGGGCAGGGTCAGAGATACTACTCCAACTTAGGCCACTCTCTATCCTATGTGCTGGAGAGACTAATGAAAGAAGGCAAGTTGCAGCCATTGCCACCCAGACCAGCCTTGAATCAGGGACAGCCGGGACATAAAGGTGATCAGTACTGCGCTTACCACCAGCACACCAGCCATTTGACTGACCATTGCTGTATTCTAAGAAACATGATCCAGGATCTCATTGACACCAATCAGATCACAGATCCTGAGAAGAGAGAGAAAAAGAAGAAAGCAGGTTATAATGCAGTCCCTCCACCATGAACATGATCGTGTCTTGTAGTCCACTAGTGATATTACTTTTAGATGCTGGAATCTGTTTATTTCTAGAACTTTTTATGTTACAAATTTTGGTTTGTAATAAAGATAACAACTTTTGCTTATTTGTATGATATTTCTATTGATTTCATTTCGCATGATCATAACACATTTATTTTGACATTAATTCAAATAATATGGCTGCACTTCATCTCGAAACTTTGGGAAATCCCAAAGAAAATCTTGATAGCATCTAATATAACTCCTGAAGAGAGGAAATTCTTGAGAGAAAAATAACGAAAAATAAAAAAAGGAGGGGGGCCTTTGCCTGGACTTGAGATGATATGACACTTAACCAAGATATTTTGGGGGTGATGCTGCTTCAATATGCCAACATCATAATGAACGAAGCTTCCAAAAGCCAATCCTCATCCCCAAAATCCCAGATGCACATAGCATAACCAAGCAAAACAAAATTTCGATCAGCCTGTTAGGGCCAAGCCTTGGAATTCCTTTCCTCACGATCTTTTGAGATATGTACCCCAAAGCCAATCAAGACCAATCTTTAATCATATAAGACCAGCAGTGATGCTTGTGACTTAGGAGGACAGCTCATTCACAAAAAAAAAAAAAAACCATAGTCCTATCCTAAGCCATAGTTTGGCCTTAAACCATCTGAGGCCAATTCCATTCAAACCATTAAAGGTTGCTTAAGAAATTGAGCCACCTAAAGCCAACAAAAGGAAGATACAGACTTTCACATCTAAAATCCAAGCAAAGAAATTCACTATTTCAACTGGCTTGCACAATGCCCAAGAATAAAACTTTGGTGCTAAAAAAAATCATCGTCAGAAAGAGCAACTTCCCCAATTAATGAAGACGAATGCAAGTTCAATCAATACCGACGGACTGAAGAAGGTTCATGGCAAAAAAAAAAGTTGAGAGAAAATCTTCAATCATGAAAACCCGAGAGGGCTGATTGATAACAGGAGTTTGATGCTTTCAAGATCTATCCCGAGGTTAGCTGAGGTCTTGTATTTTTTGAAACTAATGACAAATAATGATCATGCTTAATGAAATCAAATTAAAACACATGCATTTTTGCAATGATGTGATCAGAGCAGTTCACTTTGTGTGACCAAAGTCGCCTATTGTCCACCACTCAAGCGCTTCAGCCGATTCATCTTGCTATCAAATGTGAAGAATCAAGCTCATGCAACCATGTCCTAAGACTTCTAAAAGATTCTTGCCAACAACTTCAGCAATCTTCAAAAAAAAAAAAAGAGCCGTTAGAGTAAAAACTGTAACTGGCGCTCTAAGCAAAAATTAGGCAAAAAGATAGGGTGAAAACCTGAAAACAGGCAGTCTGTCCTTCAAAAAAAAAAGCCGCTAGATTGGGTTGGGTCCATTCTAGGCAAAAAAATAATAATAATAAGGCATAGGGTTATGTGAAAACCCGCAAAGGACGCATCTCCCACTAAGAAAAGCTAGTGTGAAAATCCACAAGGGACGCACTACCTTCAAATAATGACTACAGGTACCAGATGAGAATCTCGCAATCCCAAAAGGGCATGAAATTCAAAAGCAGCTCAAAAGGCATCAATCATATCACAAATTGCAGCTAGCCCGGCTATCATCTTCAAGTACACATAGATGAATTCTTACCCTGCATGACTCATGCATTTCACTTGCATGCTCACTATTTTTCCTACATATTTTAGTTCCCCTATTTTGCAGAAGGGGAGATTTGATGCGGACACCGACTGTGACTCGCGCCGATGGTACCCAGCAAGGGCCCTCGCTTTGAATCCGCCATTGGGATTTGAGGAATTGGTTTACGTCTTTTGATCATGGGCGCCAAGAGACACCATCGGTGTGTTCCTCCCAATAGGACATTGGGGACAACAACCTAGTCTAATGACACCTAAAGGCACATTTGAGGCATTTGGAGTCGCCACCCAATTTGCAAGAAATTGGGAAAAAGTCTCACCTCTAACGGTCTAAACCAGAGATATGGTGTCCGGAACTTCCCTCTTATTTATGCTTTGGTTAATTATAAATGGGTTTTTAACTTCTTAAAATTATATCTCTCATCTCACACGATTAATGCATTTAAATTAAATCGCGCATATCAATCATTCGAAAGTAATAAAATAAGAGCGATAAATGAAAGCGGTAAACACCCAAGCACACAATTACAAGAGGAATAGGGGCGGAATACAACCCCAATGAAAGGGAAATTAAAGACATAAGTGGGATGGAATACAATCCCCAAAAATAAATAAAGTTGCCCTAAAGTTAATTACAAGGGCCCAAAATGAAAGAACATAAATTTAAAACACTCAACCAAAAATGAAATAAAAAGACATACATAAATCGGGACATTATTTTAGGAACATTGGTTCCTTCGCACTCATTGAAGGTTTGGGGACATTGGTCCCCTCGCATTTACTTAAAGAGTGTTCGAAGAGCCATTTTGGTTATTTGATGAAAACAGGGATGAGTGATCTCATTTTTGGAGAAAATTGACTCTTCGTTTTAATTGTGATATTTTTATTGTTAAGCTAAAACAAGGGACATTGGTCCCAATTTTATTAGTGAAAAAACTCAATTTAATTGTAAAAGTATTTTTGTGACTTTTTATCTCACGCGTGCATAAATAAAATAATTATTTACAAATAATCACAACATGAAGAGAGGGATTGGAAAGATCTCACCCCAAACCGATATGACCCTCCACGTGTCGCGACCCATCCGGGGGAGTCGCGGGGCGCTCACGTAGCCCGACTCAAATTAAATCTCATACAAAAATAATATCGAAAAACATTAGTGAATAACTCTAGACGAATTAATGAAATAAATGCAAATTATAATGATAAGGACATTAATGGCGGCAGAATATTAATAGTAAACATGAACACTAATATAATAACAAGTAATAACAATCATGACAACAAACAGTGACAATCACAATAGCAAAATCATGGCAGCAATAATAATAATAATAATAATAATAATGATAATAATTATAAATGTAAAACAGCATGTTAAATAATAACAATAATAATAATAATAATAATAATAATAATAATAATAATAATAGTAATAATAATAATAATAATAATAATAATAATAATAATAATAATAATAATAAAACTAATAGAATCATTAATAACAAATAAAAATCTAACAATACTAAAATAAATGATAGTAGTAGCACTAATAATGATGATAATGTAAAATAAACAAACACAACATAACAATGATGAATAAATAAATAAAACGATGATAACAATAATAATAAAATTAACAATAAGAATAATAATATAATATAACAATGAACAGTAGCACACATAAAATAAATAAGCACAAAATAATGGTTGATAACACAATAATAGTAGTAATAATAATAATAATGATAATAATAGTGAATGAACATAAAAATCAAATTGAAGCAAACAAATAATATATTATTAGTGATATTAACACATTAAAATGCTAAAGTAAATAATGGACATGATAATAATAGCAAGAAATAATATTAACAACAATAAATAATATACAAAAAATAAATGAGAACGAGTCCAAGAATGTTTACCCTCAGAATTTTTTTAGATCGGAAATAGGATGTCTCAATCCGTTCCCCTTGTCGATTTTTTGTGATAAATATTTGAAGAAAATGTAGAAATTAATATTTCCAAATAAATTAAGAGAATATTTTAGTAAAAATATTTTCTTTTGGTGGATGTTTGAGCAACAAAAATTAATTTTCCAAACTCAAATCACCTAAGAAATAGATTATACTTTTTGAAGAAAAATAAGTAGATTAAAATTTGAGAAAAAGAAAAATGAACTTAAGAGTTTTTTGAAGAAGAAAAAACTAGTTTGCTGGAGATGAAGAAGCTGTTCTTATTTTTTGAGAGAGACCAAAGGATCTTTTTTTTTATTAAAATCGCCGTTTTTTGAAAAATGGAGGAGGAATCCCCATTTGATTTTCAGCCTTGTCCCAAAATAGAGAAAGTCTAAAGAGACTTTTAATTTTCTATTGATAGAAAATAACACAAAACGGTGAAAAAAGGGGGAAAATCAGACTGAAAAACAGTCTGAAAAACGTAGAAAATCGGCAAAAATCCAGTGAAAAACCAGTGGACCGCGTGGTGGCCAAGTGGCCACCACGCGGCCACTTTTGGCCAAAAACCAAAAGTGGCCGCGTGATGGCAAAGGCCATCACGGGGCCACAAATGTGGTAAATGGCCACTTTGGCCATTTACCACATTTTACAACACGAGTTTAATTTTTTATTTTAAAAAAAAAAACTTTTAAATTCTTTTCTTAAATCTTTTTTCCAATTAATTTAACTAACTAGTTTAATTAATTTAACTCAACCAAATTAATTAACTAATTTAATTTTCCTTTTTTTCCCCTCTTTTTTTTTTAAATATCAAAAATAACACTTCTTAATAACATTAATTTAATTAATTTTTTTTATAATATATTTTTATATATTTATTTGTTTATTTTTTATTTAAAAATAACGAGGGTTTCGACAAGGTAAACATCATTTTTGACACCTCTGCCTATAAGACAGTATCATTCTCATCATCGGGTAATTCTGATCTTGGACCGCCTCGGGACCCGGTGTCTACAGTTGTCCCCAATTTTGGGGAACTTAGAACTTAGGTGCCTAAGTAAGCCAAAATTCAGAAAAGAAGGGAAGAGATACGTACCTGAGGTGGTTGCTTTCCCAAGCTGGATGGCACTATTGCAGTTTTTGGTGTGTTGGCTATTGCTGTAGCGGTAATGTCGTGATCGTGCAAACCCTCCGTGGAGTGGTAGTACCGTCATCGCGCAAATTGTTCTGAATTGGTAGTACCGTTGTCGTGCAAACCTTCCGTAAAATAGTAGTACCGGCAGCGTGCAAACCTTTTAAGCAGTAGTACCGAGATCGTGCAAACCCTCCGTGGAGCAATAATACCTTCCTCGTGCAAACTATTTTGAAGTGGTAATACTGTTGTCGTGCAAAACTTCCGTAGAATAGTAGTACCGGCAGCGTGCAAACCTTTTGAAGCAGTAGTACCGAGATCGTGCAAACCCTCCGTGGAGCAGTAGTACCGTCCTCGTGCAAACCGTTCTGAAGTGGTAGTACCGTTGTCGTGCAAACCTTCCATAGAATAGTAGTGCCGCCATCGTGCAAACCCTTTTGAAGCAGTAGTACCGTTGTCGTGCAAACCTTCCGTAGAATAGTAGTACCGGCAGCGTGCAAACCTTTTGAAGCAGTAGTACCGAGATCGTGCAAACCCTCCGTGGAGCAGTAGTACCTTCCTCGTGCAAACTGTTTTGAAGTGGTTGTACCGTTGTTGTGCAAACCTTCCGTAGAATAGTAATACCGGCAGCGTACAAACCTTTTGAAGCAGTAGTACCAAGATCGTGCAAACCCTCCGTGGAGCAGTAGTACCATCCTCATGCAAACCGTTCTGAAGTGGTAGTACCGTTGTCGTGCAAACCTTCCATAGAATAGTAGTGCCGCCATCGTGCAAACCCTTTTGAGATTCGAAGTGGTGCCGTCTGTAAGCCCTTTGGTTAATTGTTTGTTTGACCTGGATCGGTGTTTTGATTGATGTTGGATTAATGATTGAGCTGATGTTGGATTGATGTCGTCGCTCGCTTTTGTGGGTGTTAGCGTCGAGTCTCTCTTTCTGCAAAATTTAGAAGACAAATATACAGGTATAAACAGTGAGCATGCACGTGAGATGCATGTGTCATGCAGCAATGCAGGATAAGAGTTCATCCGAGTGGAATCGGGGACGTCAGCTGGTTTGGTTGTCCGACGTGGTTGGCTTGACGCCCTCTGAAATTGCTTTCGAATTTTTATGCCTCTGGGGGATTATGAGGTTCTCCTCTGATACCTGTAGTCATTTTTTTTTTAAGGTAGTGCGTCCCTCGTGGATTTTCACACTAGCTTTTCTTAGCGGGAGATGCGTCCTTGTCGGATTTTCACATAACCACGTGCCTTATTTTTTGCCTGGAATGGACCCAATCCAATCCAGCGGCTTTTATTTATTTTATTATTATTTTATAGGACAGACTGCCTGTCGCCAGGTTTTCACCCTGCCCTTTGACCTAACTTTTGTTTAGAGCGCCAGTCATGGTTTTCATGTCTAACGGCCTCTTTTTTTTTTTTTAGATAGAAGTTGGAGTTGTTGTGAAAGATTTTTAGGGTGTGATCGGCATGTGCTTATGTCTCAGATTATGGTTGTATGAACTTGGTTCTTTATCGAGAAGGTGCTGTAGGATTTGCTTTACAGGGGGCAGTAAGATGAGTTGACTGAAGTGCCTGAGTGGCGAGAATGGTAGAGGGTAGATAGTAACGATGTGCTGGTTTTATATCTGACTCAAACCCCTTTGAGTGTGCAAGATGAACTGCTCTGGTCATACCAATACATCTTTGCATAAATGCATATATTTCAATCTGATTTCATATCACATGATCACTATTTGGCATTAACTCGAAAAATATGAGACATCATCTAATCTCGGGATAGATCTTGAAAGCATCAAACTCCTGTTATCAATCAGCCCTCGCGGGTTTTCTTGATTGAATATTTTCTCTCTCTCTTTTTTAATTCTTTATTTAGCCTTTGCCATGGACCCTCTTTCAGTCCGTCGGCGTAGATTGAATTTGCTTTCATCTTTGTTAGCCGGGGAGACTGCTGCTTCTGAGAGCGGTTCCTCTTAATATCAAAGTCTTTGTCTTAGCCCTTGTGCAGACTAGTTGAGGTGATGGGTTCCTTATTTGGGGCTTGAATATGAAGTTTCACGTTTGGCCTTTATTGGCTTTGGCGGTTCGAACCCTGGAATGGCCTTTCAATGGTTGGGATAGGGTGACAGGTTGTGCTTGGATGATCTGGGATACTTTTATCGGTTTTGGTGGTTTAAACCCTGGAATGGCCTTTCAACGGCTGGAATTGGATGGATGGTTTGTGAATTAGCCTTTTAGGTCCTTTTTAGTGGCAGAAGAAGAATGGAAATGTGCAAGCATGTGTAGATCAATGGGATTGGAACAAAACTTGCCCCCAAATAGCATTCCCTTGCCCCCTGATCAATTCTCTCTTTTCTTCTCTCTTTTTTTTTATTTATTAAATTTTTTTTCTTTTTTTTTTCTTTTAAATTTTTTTTTTTGTTTTTTTTTTGTTTTTTTTTTTGTTTTTTTTTACCCCAATTTTCTTTGAGCAAGCTTTGTTCGAATCCTGAAGTTTACACATGCGTGCACTTTTCATCTCAACCACTGGGACCATTGTTGTTCAATTTGGTCGGACATTAAATTTTGGTAAGAAATTTGGCTATGAGGGTTTTGGATGGTTAAGGGTCAGTCATAATAGGTTTCGAAGGTGCACATTTCAAGTGGTCATGAAGAAAAGGGTCATACGGTTTGGTTCTGGTAGAACATATATTTCTCGTGGAGGTCCTGAGTTTTATTTATCTAACTCCTGGTGTAGCTCTTGAAGTTTGATTTTATTCGGCGGCACCATATGCAACCCAAATGTTGGGGGTGTAAAGGAATGGTTTCTAAAATTTGGTTTGTGGAAGTGGCATGGTCTCAAGAATACCCTTGTCAATTTTCAGCATGCCATACTAGGTCCAGGCAAAGGCTCTTTTTTTCTTTTTATTCTCTCAAATTTTATCTCACTTCAGGAGTCATAACAGATTCTATCAAGATTTTGATTGGATTCCCCAAAGTTTCGAGATTAGATGGAGTCATATTAATTGGGTTAATGTCAAAATGAATGGATACATCGTGATCTTGAGAAATGAAATCATAAAAATACCATACAAATAAACAAAAATTGCCCATCATATTGAAATAACCAAATTGTCATAAAGAGTTCGGAAAATAAAAGGAAACAAAGCATTAAAAGCATAGTCTTCTTCTTACAGCTCTGGCGAAACATGCCACTCAGGTGGGTTAGGCCCGATCACATCTCTGGTGGAGGGACAGCATTGTAGCCCGTCTTCTTCTTCTTCTCCCTCTTCTCAGGGTGCGTGATCTGCTTGGAGTCGATGAGGTCCTGGATCCTATTTCTTAAAGTTCGGCAGTAGTCTGTCAGGTGCCCCATGTGCTGATGGAAGGCACAGTACTGGTCATCCCTGTGTCCTGGCTGTCCTTGAGTCATAGCTGGCCTAGGTGTTAGTGTTCGCAACTTTCCCTCTTTCATTAGCCTTTCTAACACCCAAGATAGGGGTCGACCCAAGTCAGAGTAGCGCCTCTGCATCGTCTCAACCATTGGCGCTTTCCCTATCCTTTTCGTGATTTTGTTACCATAATGACCAATCCCTAGGCTCGTGGTGCCAATGGCAGTCTTATTGGGAGGTGCCTGGGTAGTCACAATCTTGGACTTTCTAATCTCTTCCTCGAGGGTATCCATCTTTCTCTTCAAGCCTCGTACCACTGCCAGAAGCCCATTTTCTGAAGCATGCCCTTTGCCTTCTCGCTCAAGTGACATGGCAACGGGTGACTCCCCTTCCATCTCCTTTATTGCACCTTCCTTTCCTTTGGGGACCTCATTCGTGATAGCTTGAGGAGTTACTTGCTCATTCTCTTTCTCCCCCACGAGATCATCCTTCATGTCAAGGGTCTTCTTCTGCTCAACAGGTGTTGTTGCTCTGGGCTCAATATCTGGCTATTGTACAATAGTGACTGCTATAGGGGCCTCTTCCCTAATAGGCCACTCGACCTGTCCAACAGTAGGGGTTGCAGGTGGTTGCCTTGCATTTAGCGCCATTTGAGCAGTGATGCTTTCCATCATGGCTAACATTTTCCTTTCAAATTCCCCAAGTCTCTTATCTAGGTCTTGCACTCTTAAAGCACTAGTCTCCCGTGGTAGTTCTGCCATCGAAGATGATCCACTAGTCGTTAAGAGTGACTCAAAATCCCAAACAGGTACTAATTCTAGCAATCCAAAGGGCGAGCCTGTTGTCACTAGTCGGTCGTCAGAACCTCTGGTCCACTTGGATGAATCTATGATGGCTGAAAAGTTCAAATGGTTAGAATGATGCATGGATGACATATACAATGCATGATCGTGCCATGCAAATGGCCTTGATGAGTGCGAGATCAATGGACTACCATAATACGATGGGATGGATGGAGGAAATTACGTGCAAGATGGTATTTACATGTGAAGAATAATGTGCAGACGAAAAGGTATATGCACGTATAGCATGAGAGGAAATTTATTATTATTTATATATACATGTATTTATTTTATTGACATGCATGAATGACATGCGATGCATGAGCATGTCGTGCAGTATTCACAACCAAATGCAAACAAATAGATCCTTCCCACCTTATCACTCCCACACACGAGGTCGTGCGGTCTCTTTCCTAGGTGGGCTTCATCCGAGGGTTAACAGGGAACCCGTCGAACACGTATGGTGCACGGTGAAAAACCGGCAGCACAACAGTCTTAATCTAATGCGCATTCATATGGGTTTTGGCCATTACGTATTTGGGCAATTCAATATCATTAAGATGGGCCTATCGGGGCATGAAAGCCTTTGATAAAAGACCACTTAATTTGGTTAATTTTGTCTAATACATGATGACCCATATCACAAGCATTGTATTAAGGAACATGCTACCTAGGAGAAGTTTCTACTAGCCATTACATGGGCCTTGGTCAAGGTGATGAAATTTTAAGGCTACCCAAGCATGGTCCCTGCCAACGGGTCTAGCTTATCACGAGCATGATGACCGATCGGGTCTCCATTTGATATACCAAAAGGTACAAGGCTTGGGCTGGTGATTATACTTAACACTTCCCTACAATGAGTGAAAGTAGGGTCGTGCTTCGGGAATGCACCGAGGTAGATAGGGGACCAACTAACATATTTTAAGGCTCTAAGATGTAATGCGAATTTTCGAAAAGAGATATAATTTTAAGTTTTAAAAACCCAATTATACATTTTAACCAAAGCACTTTCGAAGCAAAGTCTCAAATACAAAGTCCCCAGTGGAGTCGCCACTGTGACGCACACCGATGGTACCCAGCAAGGGCCCTCGCTTTGAATGCGCCATTGGGATTCGAGGAATTGGTTTGCGTCTTTTGATCATGGGCACCAAGAGACATCATCGGTGTGTTCCTCCCAATAGGACATTGGGGAGAACAACCTAGTCTAATGACACCTAAAGGCACCTTTGAGGCATTTGGAGTCGCCACCCAATTTGCAAGAAATTGGGAAAAAGTCTCACCTCTAACGGTCTAAACCAGAGATATGGTGTCCGGAACTTCCCTCTTATTTATGCTTTGGTTAATTATAAATGGGTTTTTAACTTCTTAAAATTATATCTCTCATCTCACACGATTAATGCATTTAAATTAAATCGCGCATATCAATCATTCGAAAGCAATAAAATAAGAGCGATAAATGAAAGCGGTAAACACCCAAGCACACAATTACAAGAGGAATAGGGGCGGAATACAACCCCAATGAAAGGGAAATTAAAGACATAAGTGGGACGGAATACAATCCCCAAAAATAAATAAAGTTACCCCAAAGTTAATTACAAGGGCCCAGAATGAAAGAACATAAATTTAAAACACTCACCCAAAAACGAAATAAAAAGACATACATAAATTGGGACATTATTTTAGGAACATTGGTTCCTTCTCACTCATTGAAGGTTTGGGGACATTGGTCCCCTCGCATTTACTTAAAGAGTGTTGGAAGAGCCATTTTGGTTATTTGATGAAAACAGGGATGAGTGATCCCATTTTTGGAGAAAATTGACTCTTCGTTTTAATTGTGATATTTTTATTGTTAAGCTAAAACAAGGGACATTGGTCCCAATTTTATTAGTGAAAAAACTCAATTTAATTGTAAAAGTATTTTTGTGACTTTTTATCTCACACGTTCATAAATAAAATAATTATTTACAAATAATCACAACATGAAGAGAGGGATTGGAAAGATCTCACCCCAAACCGATATGACCCTCCACGTGTCGCGACCCATCCGGGGGAGTCGCGGGGCGCTCACGTAGCTCGACTCAAATTAAATCTCATACAAAAATAATATCGGAAAACATTAGTGAATAACTCTAGACGAATTAATGAAATAAATGCAAATTATAATGATAAGGACATTAATGGCTGCAGAATATTAATAGTAAACATGAACACTAATATAATAACAAGTAATAACAATCATGACAACAAACAGTGGCAATCACAATAGCAAAATCATTGCAGCGCTTGTTCCTCCACCTCCTACCTCGTCGACGTCACCAGATCTAGCTGTAGGCAGTTGGTTGGACTGTGCCCCACTCGATCTTGAATCACCGCTAAGTACATCATGGTAGAAATTAGAAAATGATGGTTCTTGTCCTTCATTTCCATGTAAGTTAGGTTCTTCATGTCTACCAAATATACTTTGGAAAAAATCGGAGTAATGCTCGGCAAGTGACGATTGAGGATCATCCGTGAATGCTGGAGCACGGTACTCACTATGTGTTTGATTGAAATCTGAAGACATGTGTATCCGTGTCTATTGATAACTTGAACCACCTACATCAGCATGATCATAACTCGTTGACCCAACTTCGTAGGATGTAACTTTTAGGCTTGGAATTGGCGTCATGCATTGTTCAAGCGGATATTGAATGTCATGAAAAGGCCATGACATGGGTGGTGGAATCTACGCAACATTTGGGTCGTAATATCTATCAGGAACAACCGCACGCTTATCAGTCATCTCTCGTCGACGTTGTTGTGTCCGAAAGTCTTGAAACTGCGTTTCTATCTGGGGTATAATGATTGGATTTGGTCCCGACTGCCTTGGATAATCAGTAAATAATCTATCTTCATGACCAGTTGCACCAAGTAAGCTTCCCATTACCCCTCGATTTGTTGAGGCATCACCTTCACCGTGTATTAATCTTTCGACACCATCCGCCTAAAATAATTGAATTTTTAACTAAATCCTAAAACATATGTCGTACACTTATATGAAAAAATTCTTTATCATAATGACAGGCAAACATGAACGAAATACTTACAGCAGCTGAACGGGACGCTCCATTGGGGGTGATCCAATGTCTCGTTCGTTGTACATACCATTGCATGTACTCAAATCGATTGGTTAAATATTGTCTCGGCCCTTGGCCAGTCAAAACTCGGTTATGACGATTATTCCACTCATTAATGAATGCAGAAAATTCTGCAACACAATTTAACTGATTTTGTCTACGCAAGTCTATCGAATGTAAGTTATCTTGTACCATTGGTGGAGATGGAATTGGTTGGTTAAAACCAAACTGTCTCATTACTCTATCTGGATGGTGCCACTCAATTATATGGAAACATATGAGTGGGACAACAGACATCCAGCAGCACTGACCACTTCTGCAATACTTTGGGAGCAACTGTATTATATTGATATACGGCTCCCATTCAAACTGCAATACATATAGAAAGAAATAATTAATTCATAAATAATAGTTAGCTTTAAACAATATGTACTATGCATGCTATTTCAATATGAACCTGTTCTGTAGACTGCGTATCCAAAATTTTTCGATATGTATTTGTATCCATCCTATGAATGTGGATGTTATGCATGCCCAATTGTTGTACCCACCTAATATGACATATAGTTCATAAACCGGTTAATTACAATAAATTATAATTACATGTAAATTAATTTATTTTTAAAAATGCTACTGATACCTGTATCCATAAGGCATGCTTTGATTTATCGTGTATGGATGTATATGATCCGGCCGAAATTGGGGAAGCCTTTTCCACGCCCACATCTGTAGGAGTTGAAGATATCCAGAAACTCCTTTCGCATCGGGACGCGTGGCCCTTCAAAGATCTCTATACAGCCACGCTAGACAAGCTGACCCCCAAATGTATTTTCCAACGTTTTCCAAATCCACTAACAGAGGGAGGAACAATAAGTGCACCAATGATGAATTTTGTGATGCAAATAACATTCCACCAAAACATCTCAATATCCACGCGCGCGCATGCTGTCGTATGACTTTGGGTGTTGCATGTCCAAACAATTCACTAAAGGTAGCATCCAACCAAGTCAATTTTACTTTTTCTCCACGCATATCATTCTCAGCAGGAACTGCTCCTAGTAGATCATCACAAATTGCTTGCCAATCCATATTTGTTCTTCCGGTCACAGGTTCACCATCGATTGGTAAACCTGTCAAAATTCCTACATCTTGCAGGGTAATTGTCGTCTCACCACATCTCAAATGAAATGTGTGCATTTCAGGTCTCCACCGCTCAACAAGCGATGTGATTAAATGCCAGTCTAAATACATCACACCTACATTAACTACTCCCATCAAACCAGCTACCCTTATATAAGGTAAAATTCTTTGGTCAATAGATGTATAGTGCTCATCTACACTACACCTTCTTGTCCTCAACAAATCCCTCTCAACCTTCAATATAAATAATACAAACCAAATCATAAGGTAAACAAAAATAAATAAATCAAAACTTATTCTTAATTATAAATTTATAACTAAATAATTGTTAAATTATTCCATATTGCGTCAGATCGGTGTCTCCCTTGAAGTGTAAGTAATTTCTTATTAATAGGACCCGGATTAATTCTTGCAGCTCCCATATGTCGATCCATGTCAGAACCTGTGTCAATTTTTCCATCGTATATGTTAAATGAGTTTAAATGAGTTATTAAGTTTTATTCATTTGATTTTCTTTTGTTTGTTCACACTAATTTCAATTTTTGTTATTATACATTATTATATATTTACACGACTTCAATATTTTATTATACAACTTTGAAAGATAGATTATACTTTAAATTGTAAATTATTACGCAATAAAAATAAAAAAAATGACATCATTGTTTAAAATAATGAACATTGCTAATTTATATAGAACACTTACAACAGGAAGAAAATTACAAATTTAACAACAGATACATTTTTATTATTTCATTTTACGTTCTAATGGATATAATATTTAGGCCATCTATTATACTTATACCACCAACAATAAGTTCTTTGGGACACGGGCATTGTATCCCTAACTTTAAAAAAAAAAATTCATTAATTCCGTACACATATCTTTTAAAAATATGAGAACTAGTTCCTCATATTTTGTCACACGAGTCATATTCCAAATTTTCATAATTGGTACCAAAAAAATTATTGGCACTGTCATCCAAATTGCCTCAACCTTCTTCGCCTCCGTCATAGAATATCCATGCATAATAATATTTTGTAATTTTTTTTATTTTTTTGGATGAAATGCTCGCACATTGTCATTCCATGTTTGATTCGGCTGTTGTACAATTCATCCCATTTTGTCTTCACTATTGGCTTTTCCAAATCACTCATCATTGCTTTAGGTGCTAAATATGTGTGTACCATCTATAATATGAAATTCATATCAATAAATGCTATATAAAAGTTATATTTTACGTTTTTATATTTTACATTTTCAAATAAATTTTACGCAATATAGTGTCAGAAAAAGTATAAATCGATTAAATAAACCTACATTACAAATTTATTAAACATTTCATAAATAAATTTTATTTAGTAAATTAAAACAAATAACAAAAACTTACCTTGAAAATGTTGATCAAAATACTATTTTTCAATAAATACCTCCTGCAATGTAAAAATGAAAATCAAGTTAGTCATTTTCACTCTATTAACATAACAATATATTTGATTTTAATTCTATTAACATAATAATGTATTTACTTCATCCTTGAACAAAATTATTACATAATAACTAATTTATGAAATAATTAAAATGAGAATATGTAAATAATATATACAAATGTTAAAGTGAAATGAAGAATGAAATGAAATAAGAGAGAAATGAAACTTACTTTGCATTTGAGAATTGGTAGCAAAAAAAAACGGAGGATTGCATTTGGCCTTTTGTAGCCAAAAAAAAAAATTTCTTCTAACACAGACCTGTGCCTTCTGCAAGGCACGGGTCTGGTAAGGCTGCAACACACAGTAATTCTCGTGCGCTGCAGCCTTTGACCCGTAATTTAAAAAAAAATAATTTGTCAGAAAACGGCAACCAAGGTTGCCGTTTTCTGACACAGATGGCTCCACCCCGAATTCTTCTCTAATGGCGCCAAAACAGGATCGTTTTTGACCGTTAGAAAACGGCAACCTTGGTTGCCATTTTCTGACGCTCGGGCCCCACTGCCCTGTTTCCCGCACCAGGCGCAAAATGGACAGCAAAAAATAAAAAGGTGCCAGAAAACAGCAACCTTGGTTGCCGTTTTCTGGCAACTCAGAGTCCCATCTTGGTGGAACCCTCCATGTCAGAAAACTTCAACCTAAGTTGCCGTTTTCTGGCACCCCAATTTTCTAAATTCTTTTACTATAACACCAATTCTCCAATTATTTTCAAAAATCACCCTAAATTAAAAAAAAAAAAAAGAAAAAAAAACCTTTTGAAATTCGGGTCCAATTGACCCACAAAGGAGAAGAATTTATGAGGTGAGAGTGGTGGATTTCCATTTGGAGATTGAAGTGATGGTATTGGATCAAAACTGAAATGGTTTCAATCCAAGAAATGTATAGGATATATTTGCCAAAATGGATCCTAAATCTTGAGTGCATGTGCTTTAGAACTTGTTTGGATGAGATATCGATTGATAATGCTGTGGTATAATTAATATGGTATGGTATTGTAAATTTTGTTAATATGTTTGAAAAAAATGGTATGTTTTAATAAATTTTTGGCATGATAAAAATAGCAAAAAAAAATAAAGAGATATAAAATTTAGGGTTATATTAGAATATGTAAGAGAAATTATTTAAATTAAACAAATGTGGTAAGGAAAAAAATATAGAAAATCATGAAAAATCACCAATTTAATTTTAAAAATTTCAGCATAATTAAACAATCAAATAATCATACCGTACCATATCCATGAAATTCCCAAACAACCACCTGACTAATGCCATATTATTTTTCCATACAACCACCGGACTAATATCATATCATATCATATCATACCTTCCTTAAATTAACATGATCCAAATAGGGACTTTGTGTTCAAAAAATAAAGTATAGGAGTCTACATGTATATAAAAGAAAAAATTTGTAGACTTCTTACCAAAAATAAATAATTAAATATATAAGTAGACAGATCTAAGTGACAAAAACTATCAAAATTTCATTGCTCATAAAAATAAGTAGCACATGCCCATTCTTATCGGTACTAACAGTAACAGGCCTCTGGCCGCTTTAAACTCAAAGTTTCCTAAACTATACAATGAAATTGCAGCATCTCACCATAGGTATTATTTGGACCAACTTCTAGGGAATAGATGTGGCAGATTAATACATTAACTTGTAATTAAATATTCCCACCACCATTGCATCTAAATCTTAGTGCTTTAACATCTTAGAATGGGCTATAACAATATTAAAATTTGACTCTTCTTGTGCCCCCAACCACAGAAATAAAGGTTCAAATACCTATATAACAACAATTGACAAGGACAGCTAAATTAATAATAATAATAAAAAAAATTAACTGGTACTAGTTTTTGCTAAATTAATTACACAAGTTCTAAGAGGCAGATATTCTCTTCCAAGCTGCTAATAATGTATAAATTAATTTAAACTAACTCAAGCTTTATTTATTGACAAGTGGATTATTAGAGAGAGGTGGAGCTGAGGTTGGAGTCCAAAATTGTGCACTTTTAACCTTTGAAACGCTGGCCAATACGCCTAATGGTGTCACATCTCCAACTATTGTCACCTTCTTTGCTGCAAAATCAATGCTGAACGACCTTACACCTGATCATATATAACGTCAAATTAACATATATTTTTTTTCCTTATATACGATGAATTTTAAAATTGAAGTGTTAATTCGGTTGTATTGGTGCACGGTATGTTTGAGGACGCCCGATCTCATTCAATCCAACGGTGGGTACACATGCACATACTGTACACCGGCACGCCAAATCACGCCCCTTTAATTTGAGATCTTAAAAATTTTTTAATCTTAATACTGGAAAAAAACTATATATATATATATATATTATCTTTATATGTTGAGTAGTAATTGGATACATATATTTGAATCGTCCAATAATTCGATTTAAATGTGTGAGTACCGTATTATACCTTTGGTTTGTGTTATTCTTTTTTAGAAGAAATAAATTGTAAAATAAAACCATTTTTAATTTTGTTTGAAATGGGAATAATCAATCTTCAAATCAATTTTGTTTTACTTTTTGTCCAATATGAAGCTAATAAAACTGCTCATTGTTTAGCTCAAAAATCACATTCGTCTTATTTCCCCTAACACTGCAGCTCAGATCAGCTTCATTAGTGGCAACCCCATATTTCTTTTTAACGAAATTCTTAGTTCATCCTTAATATATATATATATATATATATATATATATATATATATATTGCATTACAATCTTTTATTTTTTTCATTTTATTTAAAAAAAATGAAAAAAAGGTAGAGAAAAGCCATACCTTCCATTCTGGATAAATGTTTCCTCACTTTTCCTTCACACCCTCTGCAGTGCAAAGACACTCTCAATACAACAACCTGCACCAAATACCCAGTTTAATTACATGTTAATTGATCATGTAGACTATAATTAATTAATTACAAAAGTTCTAGAAAGAGAAGAGAAAGTAATTAGGAACCTGATTGGAAGGAGAGTGAGAAGTAGAAGAATGCAATTGATTAGTGGATTTAGAAGGAACCAAAGCCAAAACTGGATCATAATGATCAGAAAAACCATCAGAATTGAAATCCTTATGATCACTCAGTAGACATCTAGAAGATCCAGGTGGGGTTATAAAATCAGTGGCCTTAATATTCTTAACAAGAACACCATCAGTTATTAGAAGCTTAGAAGAGGTTTTTTTGTCTTTACCACCACCATCATCACTTGGTAGCAGTTTAGAAGAGGTTTTTTTGTCTTTTTTATCACTAAGTTTTCTAAAGCCTTTTTTGGAGTTTTGAAGTAAAGGGTAAGGTTGGGGATTGATAGGCGTTGACTGAGAAGTACAAGGAGCAAATGGCAGAGCTCTTGGGGTTCTTTTGTGGTCTCTAATGATAGGGTTGTGGCGGTCAATGGCTCTGCCGCCGAGTTGTACGGCGGAGGATGAAGAAGAAGAAGAAGGTTGGTCCATACTCATGCATATGGCTGTTGAAGCTTGAGAAGCACATAACATGTCTATTCTTTTCATTCTAATTAAAATGTTTTTATGATAAGAAAGTGAGACGTTAGTGGTACAGAATTTCTGAATCTTTCATACCATAGAGAGAGAGAGAGCGAGAGAGAGAGAAGAACTTCTCTGACAAGGTTGGTACCTCTGCTTTTATGCTTTGCTTCTTCTAATTGGGCATTTGAAAGTGTGAGTGAATGATATTATTCTAACACATTGTATAAAATGTAAAAATTGTATTCCTAAAGTTTTAGATACATTTCAATTAAATCTACCAATCTATAATTCCATTAAAACTAATGAAAAAATTAATTTTTTATTTAAAAAATAAAATTTTCAATTTTTATTCAATATTTAATATCATTTAAAATTAAAAAATAATTTTTTCATCATTTTTAATAATTAAATTGAGTAAATTTCTTTAAGTTTTGCCTACTAAAAAAAATCATAATTAGTAAACAGTTAATTCAAACGTTAAATTGGAACATAAGTAATAGTTTCAAAATATAAAACTATATTTATAATATATTTAAATATTTTGTACAAACTCATTTATTCTATTTTAGTAATTTGAATTTCGTATAACATAATTTTTAAAAAATAATATAATATTTTAAAATATATTATTTTCTTATATTTAAGATTTAAATTCAATAGTGTCAATTGTAAAATTATTTTTAATTCAATTCGTTAGGTTGGACAAAACAAATTAAAGTTGTTTTTAAAAATAAAAATTATTTGATTACATAAAAAAACGATTTAAAATGAAAATTTATTATTTATTTTTAATTAATTTAAATTATGTTAAAAGAGTATTATTAATAAAAATTATTTTAGTATATATTTATATAAAAATAGTAAAATTGAAAAAAAATAATCAAATTGAATTATTAATAATAAGAGAAGCTTAATATTAATTTTTAGTTATTTTAAATATTAAAAAAAATAAGAAAAAGCAAATTTTAAATAAAAAGTTTGTACTTCCACTTAGGGGTGAGCATGGTCGGTTAACCGGTGCATGAGCCCCAGTCCATTAACCAGTCCATTAATATCGGTTTTTTGCAATTGCAGTTCATTAACCAGTCCATTGCCATCGGTTAACCAGTCCATCGGTTTCGGATTTTCGGATAGGTTACCCAATATTTTTCGGTTAACCACTATAATTATAAATATATTCATAATTAAAATTAAAATGTTCAAGATACTTAAAAATTAAAATTTTTTCACTATAATATAATATTATTGTTGTTAAAATAAAAATATTTGGTGGATATAAGCGAATTTGTTTTTAAAAATTAATATTTAATAAGTAAATATATTAACCGGTCCATAATCACTTTTAATTAAATAAATTGTTATACTTACTAATAGCCAATTAAAAAAACTTAAAAACTTTAAAATAATTAGTATAATAAAAAAAAAAGTATACATTCACCTTTAATTAGGATAAATTGTTATAAATTATTAAAAATTTAATAAATTAACTAAAAATTCGGTTTCGGTTCGGTTAACCAGTCACATGAGTCAAAAACCATTAACCAGTCCATTAATATCGGTTTTTTCAAAACACTAACAATTAACCAGTCCATTACAATCGGTTAACCAGTCCATTGGTTCAGTTTCGGATTTTTTTTTCGGTTAACCAAGTCCATCGGTTTTTTTCTCACCCCTACTTCCACTAGTTTTAATAAAACTATTAACGGAAGAGCACATTTGAAATGCTCATAAAATGTTGGGAGCGGAGGGGGATTTATTCATAGAAGAAGGGGACAATTGCCCCCTTAATTTTTTTTTTGTTAAAAATTTTAATTAAAATTGATGAAAATAAATTATTTTCTACTTTTTTAGAACCTCTTTTAAATTTTTGCCCCTTTTATAAAAATATATTAAAATTTTGTCCATTTTAGTATTAATTTCTGGATCCATCTCTAATTAAGAATTAAATTATAATTTTAAATGATAAAATTTTTTAATTTTTAATAGTAAATTGTATTTTTTTTTAGTTATTCAAAAAAAAATCCTCCAAGTTTCCACCGTTACCTTTCATCATGTCATATGTATTCGGTAATGATTGCCATGTCATCTTCAATCTCAATTATTGGTTGACATGATTATTTAATTTAGGAACTAATTGACATGATTCAACATGCAATTCGTCTTTCATTAGTTTCATCAAATAAATTACAATATCTGTCAAGAAGTTTATATAATTTAAATATTCCAAACATAAATTATTATTATTATTATTATTATTATTATTATTATTATTATTATTATTGTTGTTGTTGTTGTTGTTGAAATTTAGGATAATGTGCATATATGTGTGAGTGTGAGTTGAGTAACTGAAGGAAAAATATATACCAACATGACACATGCATATATGAAGGTAACATAAACGGGTTATATGCTACCTACCTCTTGTAGCGTAGATACTTTGGCGAAAGCGATTACAAGGATCCCTTCTGGCGTCACTGGTCTGACTGATATCCACAAGCGGGATAACAACAACTCTTTCACAATCTAAAAACCACTTGGAGAGCTAAAAACCGGCGAGAGTAAAAACCGACAGAGTTTCGGTATCTAGAGAATTTTCTCTTCCTTTTTCCTCAAA
The DNA here is from genome assembly GCA_947683425.1 of Excoecaria cochinchinensis. Classification (NCBI taxonomy): domain Eukaryota; kingdom Viridiplantae; phylum Streptophyta; class Magnoliopsida; order Malpighiales; family Euphorbiaceae; genus Excoecaria; species Excoecaria cochinchinensis. The sequence continues at coordinate 1,651,703 of CANTUQ010000058.1, forward strand.
GGAAAATGGCCTATTTATAGGCATTCATCTCCCAAAGGAGATGAATGCACCGTGAATAGGCAATTAACTCCCATTAGGGGAGTTATCCCTTTTAATTACAATTTAAGGGAAAGTTATGGAGGAAGAGGAAAATCAAGGGACATAAACCTTTGATTTTCTCCAATTATGGAACTCTTTCCATTTTAGTAGGATTTCCGGACTAATAAATATATTTCGGGTTCACCCGAGAAGTCATGGGCGCATCCCGACTCCAACATCTCCCAGTCGCACATGACTGAACGATTTTCAGTCGAGTTCTCCAGTTATACAGGCAGATAGACTGTGTGACCAGTATACATCAAGAGCACTAATGCTATACACCTGTTAGGGATATATAGCGTCTCGAAAAGACGAGATCCTCTTATACACGTATGCCAAACCCTAGATCGCCTTCTCACATTCATTATTTTAACTCATGATCTCATAAAATAATTTTCGTGTTCACTATTATGTCTCTACTCATAGAAACCACAATAGGCATGCCGGTGAACCACGAAACAATTGAATGTGATCAAAACGCTATCTTCCCCTCTTACTATATGCCATCCATCAAGATTCAGCTTGCTTTTCTAGCCAGGTCCGCCAGACCGAAATTATTCCACGGCCTCTTGGAAACTAACTAAGCTAGCCACACTGAATCATACTTCAGGGATAAGTTAAGTGTTCTAAGCGTCGAAATATTGTAGGGTCTCACAATAGGGAAAGTTGAGATCAATAATATTGACTTCCCATCCCTTGGTCACATAAGCACACATGGTATAAAATATGTGTTATGGTGTTCATTCCTTCCCTTAAAAGAGCGCATGTCTTACATTTAAAATATATATATAACACCATACAGAAGCGTAAAGTTGCGATGCACCGAAGCATCCAACTTTAGTCCACTTACTTAAGGACTACTTCTGGCCTTTTTAGACAGAACATGGTAATTACATATAACTTACCATCGGACTTCATATAATACTTATTTGGATCTCAATCCAAAGCATACAATCTTTTATTTTGAACAGGCTCTTGAGCAATCTCATATATTCAAAATTCACCTCATTTTAGTCTTTGCCAACTCATTGATAAAACTAAGGTAAACACCCTTGTGAGTGGGCTACTTTTCTGTCTGACATACTCAATCACAAATAAATAACAGTAAATGTTTACACATAAACATTCACACTCATGTATTGCCAATAATGAACTTTAGTAATTATTCGCAAATAATAATGTTGAGGGATTGTATAAAATATAACAATATCAATCAAATTCTACGCAAACCTCAAGATCTAATGTGTTCCTCAAAACACATCTCTCATTACAGGTTTACTCAATGGATCTGCATGCGTAGAAACGTACTGTAAGTTCACTTCTTCTTGTGCAACAATATTTCTCGTATATTGATATTTAATGTTAATATGCTTAGCACTACTATAATCTATAAACGACTGACTATCACTGTAGACTGCCACCGGTACCTTTGAGGTAGTTACTTTTAAATGGCTCACAAACCATTTCAGCCAAACTGTCTCTTTACAGCTGAGAAAATGACAAATTCAGCTTCCATTGTTGATAGGGCTACACAGGTTTGTTTCTTGCTACTCCATGAGACGGCACCCTTGCCAAGCAAGAGTAAAAAACCTAAAGTGAATTTGCTCTAATCCATATCTCCTGCCCAAACAACATCTCTGTATTCTCTTAATTGCAGACCCATGTCTCAAAAATAGAGAGAATAATCAGCTATACTTTTGAGGTATATAAGTATCCTTTAAACTGCTTTCCAATGTGCTTCGCCTAGGTTAAATTGATATCTGCTTACTATGCCCACTGCATAGCATATATCGTATCTTGTATGCAATATTGCTGATGTGTGCCTAAAGTTGCATGTTTTAGTCTGTTTTTCATCACTTTATTGTACTTTATTTTGGCTTAAATTAGTACTTTTCACTTGTTTTATGATTTTTGTCATTTTAGCGACAAAGTGATGGAAATGAAGCAATTGAAGCCAAGTGGAGTGAATTTAGAGCAGCCATGGAAATACAAGGAATTTAGAAGCTGTAACACCCCCTACGTCCCCGTTGGAAAGTACTACCGACGCTCACTCATATACATGCACACATACACTATGCGGAAGCATACCTTCATACATAATCATACATGCATAAATACGGGATAATTAAAAACTTACCTTGCGGCAAAAGTTGGTCATTGCATTAACTCACACACACGCAGGCACTAAGCGAAAGCATAAGGCAAACGATAAAACCGAGGAACAACTTTAAACACAAATATAATAACATTTACATAGCCTAAATATTACTTCCAGATCCTTACATATATAATTACATATACAAAAGGCTACAGAAATACAAATCCAAAATACAGAAGCTGAGCAAAATACAAAACTTCTAACTCCTATGTGGCCGACCTTGCAGATGCGCGACTCGAACTAAATATCTAGGGTTTTACTCCTATATCACCTAGAGAAAACGTGAACAGTAACATCTTCTCTATTCCTTCTTCTTCTGTGTTTTTCTCAAGGCTGTAAAAGGGAGTTTATTTTCTCAATTTAATTTTTTTTGTTATTATTTCAATTATGTGTGGCTAAATACTCTTATTTCAGTTAGAGATTAATTCAAAGCCAGGTTTTAATTCACCGTGAGATTGTTATTCTTGATTATTGTTCTTAATTTCATATAATGTTCATGTTATCTACTGAAGTTTAGAGAAACCATATCTCGATTATTATTTATTTTATGTTCAATGAGGCGCCGTTGTTCATCTAAATAGATAATATATTGCTAGTTAAATTTGCTAAATCCGTAATTGTTTAGTAGAGTTAACAACAAGTGGCAATCATTGTAGCTTCCTCACAAGGGCTGTTGCACTGAGTAGATGCATGATTTGGTCTAAATCGATCTCGTGTGAGGTTGGTTGGCTTAGGTCAGGTCTTTCTATTTCATTAATGCTGTCAATAAATTAAATCCTTGCGCGTGTTTTGGATTATTTATTGATTAGGAATTAATTATAGTCTTACTTGTTTAATTCAATAATACGGAGATATTAGGTTGAGAGCGCGAAGCCGACGGCTATAACTGACCCATTATTTGATTTTTAGATTCACTCTTTCGTTAATGATCGGTTGAATTAAACCTGTGCTGCAAATATCTTTAACTGGAATTTATCGCATATTGAATTTTCTTTTATTCAATTTATTGCTTGTTTATTTATTTCTTCAATTTCAGTATTTGATCGTTTTTGTTTCATAAAAATCCCCCCTTTTATATTTTTATTGTTAAAAATCTGGTTATTTAGAATTATTTCAGTGCTAGTTTCTGTGGATTCGACCCTTTCTTACCCTATTTGCAATTTATTTGGTAGGTTAATTGAGGTATTTATTTTTGGTGGCTTCGACACCCATCAATTGCATACATAAGATTACCCACAGCACTGTCATATGGAACGTTCCTCATATATTCCATCTCCTTCGGCATCTTAGGACATATCTTTTTGCTGAGAAATTGATTCTTAGCAACAAGGGTATCAATGGGCTTGCAATTTTTGCATATTAAATCATTCAATGTCTTTGTTGATATATTTCTCTTAAGAAAAGAACAACAACCTTCTCGAATGATCTCTTGAAATCTTAACTTCAAGAATATAATATGCTAGACCCATATCAAAGTTGGACAATAACCATTCTTTGATTTCATTTACGTACCTTTTGTTATTTTCAGCTATTAGTATGTCGTCTATATACAATGTTAAAATGACAAAATTACTTTTAGAGCTTTTGTTATAAACACAATGGTCATGATCAATCATGTTGAACCCATTTGACATGATTGTCTCATAAAATCTTAAATACCATTGTCTTAAAGACTGCTTGAGGCCATAGATTGAACTCATCAATCAGCAAACCTTATGTTCGCTGCCTTTATCAATGAAACCTACAGGTTGATCCATGTAAATTTCTTCATATAGTTCTCCATTGAGAAAATCAGTCTTTATATCCATTTAATGTAGCTCTAGGTCTAATCTTGCCACTATGGCCAGAATTAGCCTTATGGATGTAAATCTTACAATAGGTGAGAAAGACTCCTCATAGTCAATCTCTTTCTATTGTGTGAACCCCTTGGCGACTAGTCGAGTCTTGTATCTTTTGATACTTTTTCCAGCCTATCGCTTTACTTTGAAAATCCATTTATTCCCAATTGGTGTCCTTTTAGTAAATCAACCAGTTCTCAAACATGATTTGAATTCATGGATGCCATTTATTCTTCCATTACTTTAGTCCACTTTCCTTAGATGGGCATGAAAGAGCCTCTCGAATGTTTTTAGGCTTTTCCTCATCTTGTGGGCAACTAAAAGGACTCTGTTCGAGCCTCTTTTCCTTTTAGATTTTCGCAATTCTGAATCTTGATAAACATGTCTCATATATTCATCGTAATTTAAAATACTCCCACTGGAACCATATTCCCTTACTCCCACTGGAGTCAAGAATACTCCCATTTAAATCAGGATCTCGAACATCCGGATCATTTGGAGGACGAAAGCCTTGGCCTTTTTCCTCTAATTTTCTCCCACTCGGATTGAATGATCCTGATATTTTTTTCCTGAGATTAATAAAAAGTGAAATCTTAATTCATTTCGCCTAACTTGAAAAATTTATTCTCTAAGAATATGATGACTCGTGATCTGAATTCTGTCACAGTGCCATTTTCTTGCTCACCCATGAAAATGTATCATTTTAATATTTCAGAATATCTCACATAGATACTCTTTTTACCTCTTGGTCCCAATTAACCAATTTTACATGAGGTATCATGGGCGTAAGCTGCACAACCCTAAGGTCGTAAATGGCTTAAGTCAGCTTGTCGACCAGTTCACAACTCATAAGTTATAGATGTGATAGAGATAGAAAGCACTTGGTTTAAGAACATATGTGGCAGTCCTTAAACTATCTCCCCGATAGGAGTTTGGCAAATCTGCATCATAGATCTAACCATATTTAGAAGAGTCCTATTTCTCCTTTTCGCAACACCATTTTATTGTGAATTTCTAGAATGAACAACTGATGTTCAATCCCTTTTTCATCACATAAAGTTTTAGATTCATATGAAAGATTTTCCTGACCTCGATCAGTTCTCAAAGCTTTAATCCTTATGTCTAATTGATTCTCAACTAAGTTCATAAAAGTCTTGAAGCAACACAATACTTCTGGCTAGTGAGTAGTCAAATTGAAATGACCATACCTAATATAGTCATCTATAAAAGGTGATGAAATAGTAGGCCCTATGCCTTGCCCTCACATTCATTTGACCACATTCATCAGAATGAACTAACTGCAATAGAAATTTGCCTCTAGTTCCTTTATCGAATGATTTTCTAATTATTTTCCTTTTTAGGCAATTCATGCATATAAGCAATTCAACCTCATTTGAATTGTCTGTTAAACCTACGTGGCTAACCGACTCCTTCGGTCTAACCCGATTTGGTTTAATTCTAGAATGCTATATTTTCACATTGTTCTCATAACTATGTAAAGAGGAAGTAATTAAAGAAAAAACTTATTTTCTTCAAATAGTCACGGTGTACATCCATAACAATGAAATCATTCAGCATTTAACCAGAACCATCATAATCACCATTTAAGTATAAGCATATATTGTTATTCTCAAAACATAAATTGAAAACAAATTTCAATAAAGCAAGAACAGAAACAGAACTCTTAACAAAGGTATCTTGATCCCTTATTACATGATCCTTTGCTCTTGAATCCATCACTCACAAAGAATGAAATTCTGAGCTGGATACACAAATTTCACTCACTCTTAAGTCAAAATATTGTATCTGTTTGGGCACAGTGCAAGCTCTTGCATAGTGACATTTTCGTTGGCAATTAAAATATTTCACTCTTGAAACGTTTACCGTCCTTTTGCCTTTGGACCTCTTAAAATTCTGTTCTTTCTTTGCTTTTTAGGGCTATTGAGCCTCTTTTCTTATCCTAATTTTGAAGCTTCTTATCTTATTCTAGTTAGAACTCATTTCACCATAATAATACTGTGCCATATGCACAATGACATTGACCTTAATCAATGCTAAATAGTCCTTTTTAAGCTTCAAATGACAAGCGACATCCTTAAATGTCTCAATGCTTGTCCGTTTGAGGTAGTTGCATCTTTATATGCTCCTAACTTTTGGGTAAGGAATGGATAACAGTTAGAACATGTTTCTCATCAGTCAACTTATGACCAACCTCACTAAGCTTACTAATCATTTTCATCTCTCATAAATGTTTTCGCATCGAACAATCAGACTTCTTCTGATAAGTATCAAATTTGATCACTAATGATAAAAAAACTTAGTTAGAGACACACCTCTAAACTTTTCTCGCAAAGCGATTCACGGATCCATTGCATTTTGATACTTGCTGAACCACTTAGTGATATCATCTATTGCACTTATCAAGATGACACGAGCAGTTAAATTCTTCTTTTTCTATGCCACATAGGCATTACGGTCTCGCCTATACTGTGATGTAGTGCCATTCTTAGGTTCAGCCATAACCGAACTTAAGGGTCCAAGAGCCTCTTGCTCTTCAAGCACACACTGGATTTTCATACTCCAGATTTCACAATCGTCACCATTCATCTTAATATCTTTATTAAGTTTTTGCAATAATTGAATTGGAAGTAGTATTCATTAAGATCCTCTGATCTCAAATGGAACCAAAAAAAATGCACAATTTAAAAGGAGATAAGGCAATACATGCTAATTACTATGCAATTGAAATAATAACCTAGTAAAGTTTTCTATCAGGTTTCAATTCGAAAAGGCTATTAAAAGTATCCGATTACCCTCTAATTCCTAATGTCCAACCTTAAAAGTCAAAATTTCATGCATAGTAAATCTGAATTATTGAATTATTAAGTTCTCAAACTTAAGAGGGGAATTCTATTGGTTTTGAATTTATTAAGTCTCTACTTAATAAACATGCATTTATTTTACTCATAAAATAATGTAGGGCAATTAACAGTTAAATAAACACATTTATTATAAAGTCAAATGCCATAATAATAAATAAACGCATTCATTCAACTAATAAATAAAATCCAATAATTCAAAATATGACACTCATGTCAAATAACAATAGGAAACATAAATCCTATTTAACAAAATTAAACGCTAGATAAAATTGACACTCATGTCAACTAATCTATAAGTGTAGATTTTCGCAAAATCTTTCTAGACATTGGAACTGATTCTTTGACCATTTTCATTAATTCATCGGGTAACTCATAAGTTCGTTGATGAAGCCATAGACGATGCACATTACGTCCACTTCAAAAATTTATCACATATGTGGTGTTACTCCTCCACACTCCTCTTTTGGCAACTCTAGCCAAAAAGTGGATGATAGATTTTCTATAGGTTCTATCTCCAATATACCATGTAGTTTCCAATAACTCCCTGAGTTCTGGATAATACACAAAGGAGTCAGTCAACGCTTTGATCAGAACTCTATCATCCTTTTCCATACTTAAACCACCTAACCAAATGCACTCTTGCATTTCTTCATGCATAAACATTATGTGATGTACTATTCCATCAATATCATCAACTCGGATCTTCCTTCGCATTCTTATGTTGCTTACCAAACGCACTTTTGCATTTCTTAAAGCAATCTCAAATGGAGTGCGAGGAATAATCGGAGTCCTTATCATCACCATTTCTGTAACACATCACAGAAATAAAAAAAATAGTTAATACACTCATGTATAAACATATATGATTGAAGCTCATTTCAACCAACAATAAGGATAGATCCACAAAAATTTTCAAAAAAATATTTTTTAAAATAATTTAAAGGCAGAAAACACATTTTTCATAATTTTTATAATATTTTTCATAATTTAAAAATAAGAATTTATTTTCTGGTCATCAAAAAATTTTGGACAAATGACAAAAAAATCAGAAATATTTTGAAAAAAGGTTTCGCAAAAAAATCGGAGCTGATTTGGTGGTCGGAGGAGGCTGCACGCGCTCACACGTGCCGCTAGGGGGAAGAATGACGCGCTTACGCGCGCCTCCCATCTGCCCTGCCACGTGGCACAACCCTACGGTGCCACGTGTCAGAACGTGGTTGGTCCACCTGTCTGCCACGTGGCAGAAGGTGGACATGTCATCGGCCACGTGGCACGACACCTGTCCGCCACGTGGCAATCACCCATTGGTCCACATGGCGACAGTGACATGTCACTATGCTGACATGGCACGATCCCATTCGTGCACGTGTCACCCCCGGAGTGGTCCACGTGGCGCCTACGTGGCAGCTAGTGGGGCCTGTCTACCACATGGAGTGACCTGGGTCAGCCACGTGGCCAAATCCCATTGGGCCACGTGTCCACAGTGACACATCACTATGGACCCGTGTTGCGCGCATGTGGGCCACCGCCCATGCGCACGCGCCCTTCATCTGGTGGCGTGTTCAAACCACGCGCCGCCTTGCCGGCGGATTCAGCGCTCCAAAATTTTTTCGGTGGGGGGTGTTTAGGGTCTGTGATTTCAATGGTGTGGTCAAAAATTACAAATCTCAATTTTAAGTCTAGCGTTTTGAATACCCATATTCATCCCCTCAATTTACAGTACACATACATGTATTTTTAGACCCGAAAAATATATACAAATATATATTTTAACACGAAATAAATATATATCGGGTTCATGCATCCTAGATCTACCAATTTTACATATAAAATTTTAGATCCAGTTTTAGCCACATGCTAGGACGCCAAAAATATTGGCTTTGATACCAATGAAGGAAAAATATATACCAACATGCCACATGCATATATGGAGGTAACATAAACGGGTTATATGCTACCTACCTCTTGTAGCGCAGATCCTTTGGCGGAAGCGATTACAAGGATCTCTTTTGGCATTACTAGTTTGGATGATATCTACAAGCGGGATGACAGCAACTCTTTCACAGTCTAAAAACCACTTAGAGAGCTAAAAACCACTTAGAGAGCTAAAAACCGATAGAGTTTCGATATCTAGAGAATTTTCTCTTCCTTTTTCCTCAAAGGAAAAGGGCCTATTTATAGGCATTCATCTCCCAAAGGAGATGAATGCACCATGAATAGGCAATTAACTCCCATTAGGGGAGTTATCCCTTTTAATTACAATTTAAGGGAAAGTTATGGAGGAAGAGGAAAATCAAGGGACATAAACCTTTGATTTTCTCCAATTATGGAACTCTTTCCATTTTAGTAGGATTCCCGGACTGATAAATATATTTCGGGTCCACCCGAAAAGTCATGGGCGCATCCCGACTCCAACAGTAACTATTGAAAAACTATATAAAAATACTTAATGTTAATAAAAATATTTAAAGACACACTTTATCTATATTAAATGATGTTTTCTACATTTAAAATTAGTCAAAGTAATATATTATTTACTTGAACTTAATAATATGTACACATTATTTCTATGTTGAGAAAAGTGTAACTGTTGATTCCTTTGAATTCTTTTCATGCCCAATTTTATTTTTTTATAAAATTTAGGTAACAATAGATACAGTTTTGTCAAAATCATACGAATTTAATAAAAAAATGCATTTGACAAACAAATTCATGGGTATTATATATGTCACTACAAAAATAATTAAAATTAGTGACTGCACTATTTCTGTCGCTAATTAGCGACTGATTAGCGACCGTTTTAAGAATTGGTCGCTAAATTTCATTTTACATTTTTTGCGACTAATTTAACAACTGAAAAAAGAAACAGTCGCTAAATTTTGGTGGCAATTTATCGTGTCTTTTTTACGACTAATTTAGCGACTAAAAAATTCGTCGCTAATTTTTGTGATTAATTTATCGACTAAAAACTCCGTTGCTAAAATAGCGACGAAAATTTTAGTAGCTAAATTTGGAGACAATTTTAGTGACTTTATTTGCGATGGATTTAGCAACTAAACTTGTTTTCGCTAAACACACTTAAATTAGCGGCAGAATAGCAACCGATATTTCTGTTGCTAAAAAATTTTTAAATTTTTTAAATATAAATAAAATAAATAAATAAATATATGTATGTATGTATCTGTAGGGACCAGGAAAAGAATAAGAAAAGGGGAAGGGAAAGAAAGAAAAAAAAAAAAAAAGGAGAGGGGAAGGAACCTGAGACTAGGGAGAAAGAGAGAGAGAGAGGGGGGGGGGGGGGGGGGGGGCGTGGCCGGTGATCTCCGGCGACCCAGCACCGGCGATAGCCAACGCTGTCCCCTCACGGTGCTATCGTCGTCGCAGCCCCCTTCAGCTACAGTTTCTCGCCGCTCTGGCCCTTCTACGTGAGAGAGAAGCCGAAGACTTCTCCCTATTTTTCGGCAACATCCGACATCGGATGATGGCACGGATGGCACTGGTGGACTCCTGAAGATGAGGTGCTCCTGTGGATGCCCTCTGATCGTCCCCACTCGACGGCGATGGAAGATTGGAGAGTGGCAGCCACGAGCTACCAACGCCGATTCCGGCCAAATGGCATGGTGATTGGGCGCGTGACCACCTCCAACGGACTCGCGATTGTCCTAGCTACCTTCAGGCGGTGGTAGCGCTCTTCCGGCGAAGCTCCGGTGACCGGCGATGGGTTAACCACAATGAAGGGTATGCGGAGAAATTTGACTCCGAAATGTAAGTTTTCTACTAAATTTGCATTACTTCATTATCCCTTGATGGACCATTCTTGTGGTGAAGATTTGAGTTGTCTGCATTTCAAATGTTATATTGTGTTAATGATTTTTACTTTAAAGTTTGTGTAAGACTTCAGTGACTAGATTAATGCTTAGTAACTCACAACATATGTTTCTTTTCAAGAAATTTGAGAAGATGTAAAACTATATGACATTAGAAGCAAAAGTGTTAAGCTAAGAAAGTAGAGAGACTGGATTAAAACTAACAGGACTAGTAATTGTATTTTAAGGTTTAACAGCCAATAGGCTAGAATTTGTCATAGATATGATTGCAGCTTTTTTGGCTTCATCATAACACCAAGAGTTTCAAGAAGCTGATTGAGTCTCTAATATTTGTGATAGAGGTGTGGTTTAAACGTAAAAGAAAAGATTGGAAAAAATAGAGATTCTTTATATTTGATGATTTAGTGTAGCAGAGTTTTGGTTGTCTTAATTGGTAAGCAGTTCTGTAGACACACTAGAGTTTAATTCACCAAAATGGTTAAAAGAGCATGGAAGTTTGATTAGTACTTAATGGTCAAAGAAGACATGTACATCAATTAAGACAATCTTGATTGCTATGTTGTATATCATTAATACAAGGTTTTAACTTATATATATATATATATATATATATATATATATATATATATATATATATATATATATATATAGTTTGGATTTTTATCTAGTCATGTGGGTTTAACACTAGCATATTTTGCACGAGCACCAATGAAGTCTGAAAAATACTTTTCTTTTTAGGGGCTGAAAAATGCACAAAAAAATGAAAGTTTATGGAGTTTAATAAAACTAACTCAAGCTTCAGAGGATAAAACATGCATTTTCCTTAGTATGTTAATCGATAATGCACTATTTCATGTTGTTTCGCTCACAAATGTTATTCTGTTTTTCCCATAAAATGAAGGCTCAAAGGAACTAAAAATAAAGGTTTGAGAGTTCAATTTGAAAAAAAAAAAGTTTAGCTGAGAGGCTAAATTGACCAATTTTGACCAGTTTAAAGACCAAAAGAATACATTGTTCCCCTATCATCATTTATTAAGTTAATTTAACAAATTATATTATATTATAACGCATAATAGCGAACTGTGTATTTTTTTGATGAAAATAAAATTTAAAAGCATTGGTATCTTGTGAGTTTGTTGTCTGTAAAAATATGTTGGAACTGTTCATTTCCAATTTCCTAGGAGCAGATTGTTAGTGGTTATGCCATACGCCAAATATTTGGATCTTGATGTAATCATTATATTTTTATTTATATAATGATTTTCTTCACATTATTATTATTGGCATGTCACATTATTGTAATGTTTATAAATAACCATGTTATTCATGTCATCCCTAGTCATTTATCACTAAAGGGTATAAAAATAAATTAAGACTAGTATAGATTTGATTGATAATCATGAGATTATTATATATGGTGATATAAATAACATCTGTAGGTACTTGTTAGAGAACAAGGTACTGGATAGACCCATTATAAGATCACTACATGAGATGGTGTCATAAGTGATTTTATAATAGATATGTTATTGAATCGTTTAACCTGAGGTTATCACGGTTTCCTACATAAGGAACATTATGTTTTGACATAATCAAACATTATCTTTAATCGGATAATTATAAAGTTTATGATTGGACATGATGAGAATTATGCAGAGAAAAGTGAACAATTAAGATGGAATTTGTCCCTCTTTTATGAGAGATATCTATTGGACCCCTCTATAAATAAAACTGTAAAATGTATGGCCGTGCTCGAATAAATTGATAGTGTGATCAATGTCATTTGAATTTATCAGCCTATTTTGTGATCGAAAAATTACATGTTTGAACAATATAAGTTTGACATGGACAATGACTTATGTTCAAATAAAATATCATGTGATAAAACGATAATAACATACTCTGTTGTCAAGTTAAAATCGGACTAACGATATTTATATTATTTGGGTAGTCATAATGTCTTGCTAGAGACTAGTTATGACTTGTAGGCCTATTATGAAATTGGGTCTACTGCCAACTTGATATAAATCTATTGGGTCACACACCAAAACCCAACACAGATAACTAGGAGTTTTTGGGTTGAATTACGTAGGTGGTTCATGCTACTCAGTATTCTTATCGCGTTTATCATTGGCTCAATACTTGGTTGGATACTTATTAGATGTACCAGAGCTCCTCAACATCTTTAGGGACTTTTATTGGGATGCTGTTCTGCAGGTGGGGTTTAATTTTCTTTTTATCCAACTTAAGTTGTAAAAACTTGCAAATTTCAAGCATAATTTTGTTTTCTAATCTCTTGGGAAACTGAGCATGATTTTGATTCTGAGTAGTACAAAAGTTTGTAGTTGATAATTCGGACGTTTATATTGTTAAATTTGATTTATTGCTTTAATTTTATTTTATTTGCTATTTGTTGTTAACTTTAATTTTAGTTTTTCTCATAATTGATAAATTAGATAGTTCGTGAAGCAATTAAAGATTCAAAATGGTGGCGTTCCGTGAATATTTCAAGATTTTATAATATATTTTTTTGTTGTAATTTTTAAATATTTTATGATTGTGGACATGAGTGTTTGTATTATTTAATATGATTTTAATTATATGTAAATTAATTTTTAATTTTATTTTATTAAAAAAATTTGGTTATTTTGAGTCTATGATATTATATTTTTTAAATTAAAAGTATTGTTAATAATATTGTATAATTATTATTTACATAAATTAAATTTTGGATCTAATAATAATAAATTAAATTCAAAATAATAATAATAAATTAATATTTTTAGCGATGGATTTTCCGTCGCTAATATTTTTTAATATTTATGGCAACTAATTTAAGGGGTTATTTAGCGACGAAAATTTTATTTTTAGCGACGGTTGTATATTTTAGTCGCAAATTGCTTGCGACGGAGCAAATAGCGACGGATTAGTCATGGCATCGCTAAGGGTAATTAGCGACGGAAAATTTCGTCACTAATTTGCTGTTTTTTTGTAGTGTGCTTTTGTCAACTCTAAAAGATAATGTATGCACATTAGCAAAATTAGATAGGTAATTGTTTATTTTTGCCAATTCAGCCGTGTAAAATGTATAGTTCATACCTGATAACAGTCTGGAACTCCTAACAATAGTTCGGATCCTTGGTACTGTACTCAAGCTATCAGGAATATCCCTTGCTCCCAAAGGTCAATTGAAAAGAGTAATTATCCAACAGGTTTTTAATATGAAACACTCTGACGATCAAGTTAGAAAAAATAAAAAGCAATTCTCAAAAGAAAAAATAGGTTGTAGAGAAATTAAAAAGTACATACCTGAGGAACCCTTGTCCTATTTATAATATAAGGTCTGACTGCTTATTAATATCCGAGATCATAGATAGTTATGTAACCGTTGTAACAGTTGAGTTATGGTTGTGTAACGCTTGTAATATTTCTTGTAACTGCCTGTCTCTTTTTTAAGGGGTCAAATTATGGAGTTCGGCTATCTGAGCTTCTACATAAGAGACCGAACTCCTAAATAAGTAGCTCGTTACCTGTATAGTTAAATTGTGTAAATAAATAGTTTTTCCAAATTTATCCCTAACTTTTATTACCAATGCATTAAACTAAATTCTGAGTTAAATATGGAGTAGGGCTGCATACTGTACTTACCAGCAAGGTTTAGTAACTTAATTCTACTAAAAATTAACTATTAGCCCTATTTGTAGCACATGAGAGCAATCAATTTTTCTAGTGTACAATTACAAGATTCTTCTTCTTCTTCTTTCTTTCCCACTCTTTGGCCACCACTTGAGTCTAAACGTTGCTATTTTTTTAGTGTCATTTGGCAACTAAATTTTACTTTATTTATAAGCATAAACCAATGGTGATTACTTAAAACTTCCAAGTAGAAAAAGAAAAACAAAGAAAGCAAAGCTGTTTTATTATTATTTTTATTATTAACCAGGAGAACAGAACCCTCCTAAAAGCTAAGCTTTATGTAGACGACCTTTTGCAATAGCTTTTAATGAATGAAAGTAATGCAAATCGGGTACCTTTAATCTCTTCCTTTTTTTTTAACCACCTACCTTTTGTAATTATTATTATTATTATTATTATTATTATTATTATTATTACAAGATAAAAAAATTAAAATATAAATTATTTGGAGATGTGATAACATGCATTTGTATTTGATTTAATCACGCGTGAGCCACCGTTTACGCAGTTTAAGTGCGCTCGCAAACCGGTTACTACTCGAGCATTTGATGGTATTTCTTATCTTTCTGGTAAATATTTTATAGTAGTATACATCCCTAATTCTTCCTTAATTCTTTCCAATTAAATTCCTTGATTGCAAAATATATATATATATATATATATATATATATATACAAGGTGCTAAAATGATAACATGGAAATTGGAGCCCACTTCATCAACTCCTAGCATGGCATTAACATGGAGGTAGAGGCATTTTTCCATATAATGCGTTAGCTTGATTATAATTATGTTTAAACATCAAACAAAACAAACTTAATTTAGTAATTAAAATTAATGCACCAGCTGTTTATCTGATGCGTATGGCCTACTGATTTAATGCTTAATTAATAAAAATATACTTTCACATGCATGAACTTGCCTGTACCAAATTCAATTTTCACTCAGACAAATTTAAGCTTGGTGTTGGATGTGACAGTGCAACGGTAAGATACTCAACAACAGCTATCTCTGCTAAAATTTTTGGTTGATGAAAAAGAAAAAAAAAATTATGATGTTTAACAAGAAAAACAAGTGTGTGTGTATATATATATATATATATATATATATATATATATATATATATATATATATATATATAGTACTTAATTACGATTATGAATGTCAGTAAAAATAATCAAACTCGAAAAGTCGTACACTTAACTGAGTGCCAGTCACCAAGTCAGCTCTTCACAATTTTATTAAAACCAGTTTAATTGGATTGATTCTTACATAATATCAAAGTGACCGAACTTTGTCATTTCCCTGTAAAGTTTCTGCTTTGCCATTGAGAGACCATACTATTTAAGCAAAACACATTTCCATTTTAGACGCTTTTTATTTATTGAGTTTTTAAACTTTTACTAAGTCACGTCGGGTCTTTAAATTTTTAATTTCAGTCACATTAAATCAAGAATTATCAAATTTAATAAAATAATAATATAATTTTAGTATTAATTGAGTTTCTAAATTTATTTTTATT
This sequence comes from Excoecaria cochinchinensis, assembly GCA_947683425.1. Taxonomy (NCBI): domain Eukaryota; kingdom Viridiplantae; phylum Streptophyta; class Magnoliopsida; order Malpighiales; family Euphorbiaceae; genus Excoecaria; species Excoecaria cochinchinensis. Next base: position 1,667,702 of record CANTUQ010000058.1, read on the forward strand.
TTATTAAATCCTTATTTAGATTTAATATGTATTAAAATAAAAATTCAAAAATACGATGTAATTAAATAAAAATTTAAGAATCTAATAAAAAAAAAATTCAGAGACCAAATGATCCATTTTTCCAATTATTTATAACTAAATAGCTTTATAACATAATTAATTCAAACAAAAGGATGAGTAGCAATCATGTAGAAAGACAGGATGAAGAAAATAACTTGCAGATAGCACAACCACAATCATAAAGCATGAAATTATTAAGATTCCAAAAGAACATATGCTGCCAGATAGTAAAAAGATATTATGGAATTTTTGTTTTCTTTTTCTTTTCTATATTTAGAGGAGACAATTCAGCGTACGCTATGTTGCGTCGCACGTTATGCACCATCCAATTAAATAACCAACACATTTATTAATTATATTTATCATTCGATCGGACGGTCTGTAGTGCATAAATACACTATGCATGTAGTGCGTGGGTACACTCTATACTCATTGCATACCAATTAATAGTCATATTGTAGATGGATGAGACACAATGTCACTTTCCTTCTCTCCCATTACTTGAGAATTTCTCTCTTTCACTACCTGAAGAATCAGATGCTTCTAAATTGCTTTATTTCTTTCTTTAACCTCTGTTTCCTTTTATCTATCTCCACATTCCCAAATTCCACACGATTTTTTATTATTATTATTTTTTAAAATGCACAAAATATCCACGGTGAGACGCATAATGTAAAGAATAGAGGCGTCAAATTTAATGCACAGCGTTATGAATTTCAGTAGCCCATTAAACCACTTATGATGAATTAATCCGAACATGTTTATTTGTGATCCGGTATAAGTGATAATTATCTATCAAATACTCCCTCCGTCCCACTTTAAAAGACTATTATTCTTTTTTCACGGTAATTAAGAAAATAATTGAAATACATCAATTTCATAAAAAAATAATATAAAATGACAAGAATGTCATTATTTATTAAATTGGGAAAATAAAAAGTAAGTGATATATATTTAATAAATTATATAATAAATAATGATAAATATGTAAATTTATTTCTTAAATTGCGAAAAAAATATTTAGAGTGGGACAAATAAAAAAGGAAAAACAGCATTTTAAAGTGGGACGGAGGGAGTACTTCAATAAGAGAATATCATTGGAGATATCACATTCCTACTACTACACAATATGCGCTATACTCCACAATATGAGCTACATTAAAACGTAAATATATTTCGAGCCAATTTAGAAAAATTTATGAAAATAATTTTTTCAATTGAAAAAAATTGTATTCTAAAAAACTGTATTTTAAGAAATAGGTAACTGTTTGTTAAATAAAGTTCAAAATAACTTATAAAATTAAAAACAGTTATTAACTATTTGATGAATGATATGATTAAAAATATTTTTTTACAATAAAAAAATAAAAAATGACATATATAAATTTTAATATATTATATTCAAAATCTCACTAAAAAATAATAATAATTTTCACTTATTTGTATTTTTTTTATTTCACTAAACTATTAAGATCATCTATTTTCACATATAATTAAATAAAAATAAATATAACATAAAAAATTAAAAATATATATATATTATTTTCATAATTTATCATTTATATTATTTTGGGTTATAAGAAAAGAGAAGAGAAAAAAAAATTGAGTCATTTTTAATGTTAGATAATTTTGAATGGTAAAATAAGAGAAAAGAACAAAAGAATTTTTTTTTATATTAGATATAATTGTCATTATAAAATAAAATAAGGGATATTTTTGTTTAAAAAAAAATACTAAATTTGTTGCGCTTAAAATCCGAAAATCAGTTTTTCTGAAAAATTTCAATTTTTAATTTTTTTTAATAAATTTTTTTTTCATTTTTCATAAAATTAATTTTTTTAAAATCAATATTTATCAAACACTTATTTTTATCTAGTAATCAACTTTTTATAAAATAATCAACTTTTTAGTCTTTCAAAAGTAATATCAAAATAGCCTTACTATAGTGTATCAACCTTTTCATTGGTCTATTGCCTCTGCCAATCAATGATTTCTCCTGACATTGTACGAAGGGAGATTAAAAAATTTAGGTGGGGCAATTATAAAATAAAAAATCTATAGAGGGTCAAAATTTAAATTAATCGTAACTTTAGATTAAAACACATGAATATTTTTTTAAAGGAAATGAAAGGTTTGGAGGCCGGGGTCCTCCCAGTTAGATACAGCATAGTTCTTAAAGATGTAGGCCCATTTGTTGAAATGAAAATAATTTAGGGCTGCCTTTCAATTTTTTTCTCTATATAATTTTGTTATCAAAATTTAACGATGATGATGATTGATATACTTAGCAGTGTATTTTGTATTCTAAAAAATATATAGTACACATATAGAGAGAGAAGAAAAGAAGGTGAACCATTTAGCAATTCGTTTTGGGTAGCATCACATAAGCATGGCATTTGATGTTTACTTTGCAACAATGTTTTTAAAACCGGACCGAACGTCGACTCGACCTGTTAACTGGGTCAGGAGTCAACTGATTCGATCGGGTTGATTCGGAATTTTTATTTTTTTTTAATATAATTATTAATAAAAAATTTAAAATATAATATATAAAAACTATATTTAAACAATCTATTAATTATTAAATATTAATATATTAATATTTTTTATTTACTTTACTACCTTTTTAGTAATAATAGTAAAAAATTAACCACAACTGAATTTTTTGTTAAATATTTGAATTTATAAGAAAAATATAATTTTAAATTTATAATTTTTTTAATTTTAATTTTAATTGTAAAATTTATTTTTATGATGTTAACTATTTTTATAATTATCATGTTTATATTAATTTTTTTTTTTCAATATTCCGTTACATTTAAATTATTTAGTTATTAAATATCTAAAAAAATATATAAAAAAAATAGTTAAAACAATTTAAAATAATGTTCAATTTTATCAAGTTTAATATTAATATAAATTAATTTTATCATCAAATATAAATTTTTAATCCAACAATATTCAACAACTATTAATCCGAATTATAAAAATATATTTTATAAAAATATAATTTAGAATTTATTTGATTTTTTCCGATTCAACTATAATTTTCCGGTTCAACCCGGTTTTTTCGGTTAAATCCCATTTTTTTACTGTTCAATTCGATTTTTTATCTGTTCTGATTTTTACATTATATCGAACCAATTTTCTATCCGGTTTCCGGTTCAACCGGCCGACCCGATTTTCAAAACAATGCTTTGGACCCACGAAGAGAAAAAGATGTGTCAATGGTTGTGCTTTTTAATGGCTGAATTCACATATGGCCGTAATTGTCCCAATAGGGGACCATATTTTTACACCAAATTGAAGGGGATTTCCTTATATATGCGTGTGTATAGTTTAATGCAATAAACAGAACTTAAGATAAAATAATACATTTTTCTGATGTCATTCACGAGCAGAGCATGTTCATGAAAATAAAATATACAAGTAAAACTAAGACCTTGTCAGAAAAAAAAAAAAAAAATACAAGAAGATAATGGTCCTCACAAGTCGCAAACGAATTTTAAAAGAAAAATATTTACTTGGGCTGATACATGGCCCCAGATATAGACTAGGCTAATCACATATAGACACATCGGTTAAAATGACACATAAGATTTTTTTATATTTATGGTTTTATAAATCGGGGAAAAAAAATACTAACCACAGTTAAATCACTTATCCATCCATTTTATACCTAATGGCTCCTCTCCAATGTTATTAAAATTGGATTGGACCAGCCGGTCAGATCAATTTAATCGGAAATTGGCAGTTGGTCAATTTGAATCACAAACAAAAATCGAATAAGTTAAAAATCGAATGAAATCCGCGAGCCACTGAACCGAATAAAATCCAATTTTTAGCCCTAAACAACAAAACGTTGTCATTTTGTTTTTTTTTTTTTAAATATAAACCCAATTCAATTGGGATTAAGGCATATTTTTCATTTCAGTTCTTAATAGCTTCACCTAAACTCGAGAGAAAGAGAGACAGCCACACCGCACCTCCTTCATTGACGGCAACTGCCTCTCCTAGCTGCACCGCTACCACCTCTCCTTGCTAGCATCTACTGCTGCTTGCCCATTCCAGTTAATCTTTATTTAGTGCTTATCTATTATTTATTTAGCATCTACCTACTATTATTTTTAGTTCCTCTTGAACATATATATTGAAAAAAATACTATAAATTTAAAATGTAAAGTCTGATTTAGTTAATAATGATTTTATTTGTTTTAGTTCATAATTGAAATCATCTCTTTGCACACATTACATGAAACTAGAGAGGGGTTAAATTATTTAAAACCTGTAGCATTAACAACAAATTAAAAGAAAATTAAATAAACAACGAAGACATGTAATTTGTGAAAAATTAATGTAAAAGTTGATAAATAAAATATTAGTGTCTAAAGTGCTCAGCCTTTAACAATAAAATATTATTTATTTTAATTATTGGGTAGTGGGTAGCAATTTTTAGATTAGACAGAACTAGAGAGAGATTGAAAATTAAAAGACAGTAGTAGCACCAAAGGGTAAGAAGATATTAATTTGCTTGGAAGTTACTTGTTTTAACTCATGTCAGGACATTTTTATTTTTTGCTTGTGATATTCTTATAGGAAACAATGGCAGAATTAAATCCACCATCTTCTGGAACACCAGCTTCTAAAACTCCTTCAGAATGTTCAATTAGACAAAAAAGGGATGTAGCATGGAAATATGTCACGGGGGGAACAAATGCACAGGGAAGGAAGATATATATGTGTGTGTTTTGTCAAAAAGTTGTTGCTAGTGGATGGATTAATAAGATAAAGCAACACCTTGCTGGGAGTAAAGAGAACATTGATCCATGCAAAAAAGTTCATTCAGATGTTCGATATGAAATCAAAAGCTTATTGAATGCTAACTTACAAAAAGCTAAGGATAAAAAATGATTAATTGAGGACTTAACACTGGTTGAAGGTGATAATAGCTAATCTCTTGATACTGTCATGAAGGGAAAGAGGAAAGTTATTTCTAGTATTCAATTATATTTTCAAAAAGGTGTAAGTGATCCTTCCCAACCTTCTATTAAGGCATGTATGCAAAGTACAGAAAAATGGAAAGACATTGACTTGACAATTGCTTTATGATTTTATGATGCTTGCATTTCCTCTATTGCTGTTAATTTGCTTGATATTGATAGAATAGTTAGCATGGTTCATGGATATAAGCATCCTTCATTTCATGCTTTGCGTGTGAATTTATTGAGCGATGTTAAGATGCATGTAAAGTTGATTGTTGACTCTATTAAAAATAGTTGGGCTAGTATTAGTTACACTGCAATGGGCGATGGGTGGACAAATAATAGACATAAGCATTTAATCAAATTCTTAGTTTATTGTCCAAAGGAGATTTCTTTTATCAACTCTGTTGATGATTCTGATATTTAGACAAATGCAGAAAATTTTTGTTATCTTTTTAGTGAAATTATGGAATGGGTTGGTACTTGCAATATTGTTCATATAGTAATAACTAATAGAGCTAATTATAAAGCTGCTGGTTTTAAACTTATGGAGAAATATCCTTTTATTTATTAGTCACCATGTGCAGCACATTGTGTTAATTTGATATTGAAAGATGTCAGAGATATGCCCATGGTGCAGAATCTTTCTATTTTTGCTTTTAAAGTTACTATTTTCGTGTATAATAATATAAGTTAACTTTGAATTGGCTAAGAAAGAGACATGATTTGCGAGAAATTATTTGCTTTAGTGCAACTCATTTTGCAACTACCTTTATTGCTTTGCAAAGTTTTTATGAACATGAGAATGATTTGCAAAGAAGTGAAACAAATTGTGTTGAATGAGAATTTTCAAATTAATGGTTTGGTGATTATGAGGGTTATAACACCAATAATATGCTTTTTGCGACTTTGTGATACTAATGAAAAGCCATCTTTGGGTTATATTTATAAGGGCATGTGATAAGTCCGGATTATTGTTTTGTTTTATTTTGTTTTTGTGTGTTTTTGAGTCTTTTGCTTTATATTTTTGCTCATTTAAGTTAGAAATTATTGATTCTATCTTTAAACTAAAAATTATGGAGTTTATTGTATTTTAGCAGAAATTTATCATGTCACAGGGCTGGCAGGATGTTCCTGATAGTCATGAGATCGAGCAGATACAAATTTACAGATGTTCAAAGTTTTCCACATGGCTAGCAAGAAATTCTTGACAGCCTTATCATTTGCTTAGAATTTGAGTTTCAGTCCAGAAGCGTTTTACATGCCAGGCAGAAAATGTCACACGGCTGGGAGGGAATTTCTAACAGCCGTGTGACCTGAAAATGTACAAATTCAACGGATGGCTCACGACTGTCAGGAATTCATTTACCCAGTATAAATTTCTACATTTCAGTTTTGAGCTAGATCTGGAACAATTTTCATTCTTAAATAGTTTTTATTCGTTTTTTCTTTGTAATTAATTTTTCTTTAGAGTTTTCTTCAAAAGTTTATTAAATTTTGTTAGGACTATAGTTTATTTAGCTATAGAATTTATTTTTGTTTATAGAATCCTAGGATTTTCTTTGGATTTACATTTGAAGAAGATTTGGGAGCTTGAAGATCTCAAGATTCTGAAGATCTTCATGAATATCTCGATTCATTCTCCATTTATTTTCTTGTTTTCACAGATGAATACTAAGTAGTTTCCTTTTTGCTAAGGGATCTTTAAATCCCCATACTCTTTGTATAAACCTTGTTCTTCATATATTAAAATATATTATGTAGTTCTATTTCTCTTGAATATCTCTACATCTGAATGATTATTCTGATTTTACTTTGATTTTATCCCGAATGATAATTGAAGTAGATCTGAATGATTGTTAGTGTATATGCTCTGTTTTTATAGTTCTTCATCTAGATTTCTTAATGATTTCAGAATGGAGTTTTCGATTTCTAGTTTTGAGTTTTATATGGTTCAGATATGTTGGAAAATAGATTTCTAAATGGATGATTTTGGAATGGAGGTTTGTCTGAAATCTAGGATTTGTTAACCCATGTATACGTTAGTCATTACATTTGTCCGGAATAGGAGGTTTACTAATTTGAGAAGTCTATCTGGAATGGAAACATGGGTTTAATTGGGTTTTTCACTACTTGATTATATTATTTTAGATGGAGTTTAATGCATGAGGGCATAGGGAGGATGAGTAATCCTTTAGCAAGCTTTATCTCATTTGGAATTTTGTATAGTTTTTCTTGATCCATTTTACATTTATTTATTGTTGTTGCATTTTCCATTTTCATTTAAGATCATTAGCTGTTTAGTTAATTCTTCATTTTAATGTTACATCTCATCTAGTTTAATTATCAAAACTTCAAACAAATTGGAAATTTTTTAGCATAATTAATCTTTACATTAAAAATCTTGAAATTGCAATCTCTTGGGTGCGATGTTTTGTGGGTCTTAAACTTTTACCCCTGTATTACTTGTCAATTCAGTGCACTTGCTAAATGTTGGTCAAGTTTTTGGAGCCGTTGCCGAGGATTGGCATTATAGATAGATTTTGTGTGTTGATTTTAAGCACTTTTATTTTCTTATTTTTCTTTTTCTATTCTTTTCAGATGTCAATAGTGCATCAGAATATTGCAAATTAAACAATTAGCACTTTTTAACCCTAAAATCAGGAGGATACTACATCAAAGGAGGAGACAACAGCTGATGAATAAGGATTCACCTAAAGAAGTGCCTATTGAGAATGAACAACTGCATAGGGTGCAAGTAAATCAGAATCAATGAGATGGTTTTAGACCAAAAATAATAAGAGATTATGCTACTCTACGATGTAATGAAGAGTAAAGAACTAATTTGCTACCTTATGCTAATCACTTTGAGTTAAAGCCATCAACTATCACAATGGTGTAGCAAAATTAGTTTTTAAGCACGGAAATAGAGGATTTTGCACAACACTTAGACATTTTCTTGGAGATAAGCGACACAGTTCAGATTTTTAGTAGGACCATGGATGCTATAAAATTAAAGCTATTCCCATTCACCTTGATAGTGAAAGCAAAAGATTTGGTTCAAATGTTGTTGCCAAGTTAATCTATTAGATCATGGGATCAACTTCAAGAAAAATTTCTGGTGAGATTCTTTCCACCAACTAAGATGGCTAACATTCAGAACAACGTCTACAATTTTTAGCAATTATATGAATGGCCCTTTTATGAGGCATGGGAGAGATTTAGGACGTTGTTGAAGAGCTGTCCATATTATGAGATAGCCATGCACCAATTGATGTCCACATTTTATGCGGGTGTAAATTTAACTACAAGATCACTCTTAGATGCAGCCTTGGGAGGAAGTTTCATGAACAAAGTACTGGATGAGGCATTTCTACTCTTAGCTGAGATGGCAACCAATAATGCATGCTGGGTTGTTACAAGATCCATGCACAAGAAGTAGGGTGTGTATAGTGTGGATGAAGTTTCCATGTTAAAAGCATAAATGGAATTTCTAAAGAAAGAATTATGTGGTTTGAAGGTTCAAAATGTTTCATCCTTTTCTCAAGGGTGTGAGTCTTATAAGGGAGGCTACAATGCTAATGACAATAAAGTTGGTGATTCCTACAACTAAGGGATAGTAGATGTGAATGCTATACGTAATTTTTGGAGAAATGACCCCTATAGCAACAACTATAATCTTGATTGGAGAAATCATCTAAATTTCTTGTGGAGGGATGGTAATCAGGGGTCATCATCCTCCTCTAATGCAAACAAGCCTCCAATTTTATATTCTTAACCTTTATCTCATAATATCAACCAACACTAAGGATATCATCCTTAAACCCAAACACACTACCAAGCTCCCTACCCATCTTTCAACTTAAATTAGCCTTATTAACCTCTTGGTTATCAAACCAAGACCATAAATTCCTCAACAAGAAAAGAAACTGGATCTTGAGGAAATGTTTGCTAGTTTTATGCCCACTTAATCCATCTTCATAGCAAGTTAAGATACCAAGTGGAAATCCCAAGATGTTTAGATGAGGAGTCACGATGTTTCCATTAGGAATTTGGAGACTCAAGTTGGGCAACTTGCCAACTCTATCTCTAATAGATCTTATGGAGCAGTCCCCTCAAATATGGATAGAAATCCAAAGGAGGAAGCCAAGGCGATTACTAAAGCACCAAAGGTAAATCATCATCTTCAAAAGATATGAAACCTACACCTGAGGTAATGATTTCTAATCACAATTTGGTTGATGATGTGCCTAAGGCTGTGGAAAAAAGTAAAAAGGATGTAAATGATATGAATGAGTCTATTTCACCTTATTCGTCTCTTGCTAGGAAAGAAAGGAAGAATGAGTAATTTGTAAAATTTTTAGATCTATTTAAGAAATTGCATGTGAATTTACCATTTGCTGAAACTTTGCTCTATATGCCTAAATATGCCAAATTTTTAAAAGAATTGTGTTCTAATACGAATAAATTAAAAGGCTTTGGGACCGTTCAACTTTCTGAGAATTGTAATGTTATTTTGTTAAACAAAATTCCTGGCAAACTTAAGGATCGGGGTAGTTTTACTCTACCTTGTGAACTTGGAGGGAATTTTATAGGTCACAGCATTATATGATTTAGGAGCTAACATTAATTTAATACCTTATTCTTTATGCAGGAAGTTGAAACTTAAAGAGGTCAAAGAAACAAGAATGACATTGCAACTTGCAGATCGATCTGTTAAACAACCAAGAGCAATCATCGTAGATTTTTTGGTCAAAGTTGGAAGTTTCATATTCCCAATTGATTTTATAGTCATGGATATAGAGGAAGATCGCAAAGTGTCATTGATAGTAGGAAGGCCATTATTGAACACAACAAGAGCTTTGATAGATGTGCATGGTCAGAAAGTTACCCTATGCTTTAATGATAAGGAAATGGGTTGTGACGTCAACAGAGTGATGAAGCATTCGTCATGTGATTTTGAGGAGTCAATCTATTTTGTTGACTATATCCAAGAGTGTATGAAGGAGAACTAAGAGAAAATTATCTTAGATGATACTTTGAAGAGGTGCTTGATGCAATCGGTAGGACAAGATCATGAAAATGATGAGTATGAGAGGTTAGTGGAAGAGCTAGAAAAGAAGCATGGTGATAAGGATGTTAAGAAGGATGACACTTCTCCTCCTAAGGAGGAGAAATCTCTTGAACTTAAACCTTTGCCCTTAAATTTGAAATATGTAATTTTGGAAGAAAAAGCTAAACTCGTGATTATTTCTATTGATTTGATAGGTGTAACGCACGCCGGACCCAACCTGTTCCCGGAGACCTGCTTTTAGGGCCCGAGAGGGTTTGCGTCTTTTGATCTTGGGCAATCATGAGATATTTTGGACAACTCCTTCCAATAAAATACTGGAAAGATCATCTAATCTCATGAAGTCTTTGGTACATTTGAGATATTTTGGAGTCGCCACCAAATTTACAAGAAATTAGGAAAGTTCGTCTAATCTCGGGGGTCTAAACTAGAGAAAGATTCAGAACTTTACTCTTATTAATGCTTGGTTAATTATAACTGGATTTTTGATTGTTAAATTTCTATCTCTCTTCTCACACGGTCATGCATAAAAAATATAGCGCAAATCAAGCACAAGAGAAAGCAGTAAAGAAAGCGGCAAAATAAAGCAAGCCACAAAAAAATAAAGGAAAGATAAAATTGGGATAAAAGACAATCCCCCAAATAAAAAGGTATTAAAATTTGGGACAAAAGTACAATCCCCCAAAATAAAATCAAGCAAAACATAAATAAACAAACAAATAAATAAATCAAATGAATAAACATTTATAAATCGGGATATTTATTTAAGATAGGAACATTGGTTCTTTCATGTTAACTTTACAAAATCGAAGAGTTATTTTTGGTATACTTTGGGAAAATCGGGATGAGTGATCACATTTTAAGAAAATTAACTATTCTTTTAAAAGTGAGTTTTTTTAGGTTGAAATTACGACATTGATCCCATTTTTTTAGAAAAAGACCCAATTTATTAATAAAATATTTTTAAGAAATTTTTAATTAATGTGCATATAAATAAATAAATTTGTTACATATTACATAATAAAAACAAATAAAAGGAAATAATGAAAAATAAATAAAATGCTAAAAAAGACAAATTCCACCGAAATGGTGTTTTCAAATCTCTATGGGCTCCCAATTGGCATTGGAAAAGCTTACACATAAAAATAAGTATTGAAATAAAAAACACAAATAAAATTGATATTAGTAATAAAAGATGAATTAAACATATAACATATGAAAATGAATTAAAATAAATATGATAACATGCATTATGAGTGACAAACTAATTAAATGACATAATAAAAATAAGTAACTTAACATATTAACAATTCAACATGCATGAAAATACAAATAATATTAACAAGAATAAACAATAATAATAAAAGAAATAATAATAATAATAGATAATAATAATAAGAGTAACAATAAGAGTAATAATAATAATAACAATAATAATAATAATAATCACAATAATAATAATAGCAAAATAATAATAATAATAATAATAATAATAATAATAATAATAATAATAATAATAATAATAACAACAACAATAAAAAAGATGAACAATCAAGCAAGCAAAAATAAAAAAAAAAATAAAAAAAAACATGTTAAAGCATGTTAAATAATAATAATAATAATAATAATAATAATAATATAATATGAACAATCAAATGAGAACACAAGAATAAGAAATAAAAATGACATAATAAAAATAAGTAACTTAACATATTAATAATTCAAAATGCATGAAAACATAAATAATAATAACAAGATTAAACAAGAATAATAATAATAATAATAATAATAATAATAATAATAATAATAATAATAATAATAATAATAATAATAATAATAATAAGAGTAATAATAATCATAATAATAATAATAACAATAATAATCACAATAATAATAATAGCAAAATAATAATAATAATAATAATAATAATAATAATAATAATAAACGATAACAATAAAAAAATTAACAATCAAGCAAGCAAAAATAAAAAAAATAAACAAAACATGTTACAGTATGTTAAATAATAATAATAATAATAATAATAATAATAATAATAATAATAATAATAATAATAATAATAATAATTGTTGGAGTCGGGATGCGCCCATGACTTCTCGGGTTGATCCGGAATATATTTACTAGTCCGGAAATCCTACTAAAGTGGAAAGAGTACCATAATTAGAGAAAATCAAAGGTTTATGTCCCTTGATTTTCCTCTTCCTCATAACCTCCCCTTTAATTATAATTAAAGGGAGTAACTCCCCTAATGGGAGTTAGTGCTCCTATTTATGGGGCATTCATCTCTTTTGGGAGAGGTATGCCTATAAATAGGAGGCTCTTCCTTTGAGGAAGTAAGTGAGATATCTTCCATATACCGAAACTCTGTCGGTTTCACCCCTCGCCGGTTTTGTACTCCAAGTGGCTTTTAAACCGTGATCTAGTTGCCGTTATCCCGTTCGTGAAAATTAGCCAGACCAGTGACGCCAGAAGGGATCCTTGTAATCACTTTCGATAAAGTATCTGCGCTACAAGAGGTAGGTAGCATATAACCCGTTTATGTTACCTCCATATATGCATGTGGCATGTTGGTATATAAATCCTTCATTGGTATCAGAACCAATTTTTTGGCGTCCTGGCATGTGGCTAAAATTGGATCTAAAATTTTATGTATAAAATTGGTAGATCTAGGATGCTTGAACCCGATATATATTTATTTTGTGTTTAAATATATATTTGTATATATTTTTCGAGTCTAAAAATTCGTGTATGTGTACCGTAAATTGAGGGGATGAATATGGGTATTCAAAACGCTAGACTTAAAATTGAGATTTGTAATTTTTGACCATACCATTGAGATCACAGACCCCAAAAACCCCCCACCGAAAAAAATTCGGAGACCAGAATCCGTCGGAAAGGCGGTGCGTGGATTGCACGTGCCACCAGATGAAGAGCGCGTGCGCGTGGGTGGTGGCCCACATGCGCGCAACATGGGTCCATAGCTGTGGACACGTGGCCCAATGGGATTCCGCCATGTGGCTGACCCAGGTCACGCCACGTGGCATATAGGGTCCACCAACTGCCACGTGGACCACTCCGGGGGTGACATGTGGACGAATGGGATCGTGCCACGTGTCGTGCCATGTCAACACCGCCACGTGGCCCAATGGACCGATGCCACGTGGCTGCCGTGTGTCATGCCACATGGACGCTGATGTGTCCACCTCTGCCATGTGGCAGACAGGTGGACCAACCACAACGTGACACGTGGCACAGTAGGGTTGTGCCACATAGCGGGGCAGAAGGGGTGCGCGCGTGGGCGTGTGTGTGTGTGCGCGCGTGTGAGCACGTGCAGACTCCTCTGACCACCAAATCAGCTCCGATTTTTTGCGAAACCATTTTTCAAAATTTTTCTGATTTTTTGGTCATTTTTTCAGAATTTTTTGATGACCGGAAAATAAATTCTTTTTTTTAAATTATTAAAAATATTTTAAAAATTATGGAAAATGTGTTTTCTGCCTTTAAATTATTTTGAAAAATATTTTTTGAAAATTTTTGTGGATCTGTCCTTATTGTTGGTTGAAATGAGTTTCAATCATATATATTTATACATGAGTGTATTAACTATCTTTTTATTTCTGTGATGTGTTACAGAAATGGTGATGATAAGGACTCCGATTGTTCCTCGCACTCTGTTTGAGATTGCTTTAAGAAATGCAAAAGTGCATTTAATAAGCAACATAAGAATGCGAAAGAAGATCCGAGCTGATGACATTGATGCAATAGTGCATCACATAATGTTTATGCATGAAGAAATGCAGGAGTGCATTTGGTTAGGTGGTTTAAGTATGGGAAAGGATGATAGAGTTCTGATCAAAGCGTTGACTGACTCCTTTGTGTATCATCCAGAACTCAGGGAGTTATTGGAAACTACCTGGTATATTGGAGATAGAATTTATAGAAAATCTATCATCCACTTTTTGGCTAGAGTTGCCAAAAGAGGAGTGTTGAGGAGCAACACCACATCTGTAATGAATTGATGAAGATGGTCAAAGAATTAGTCCCAGTGTCAAGAAAGATTTTGTGAAAATCTAGACTTTTAAATTAGTTGACATGAGTGTCAATCTTGGTTAGCGTTTGATTTTATTAAAAGAGGATTTATGTTTCCTATTGTTATTTTGACATGAGTGTCATATTTTGGATTATTAGATTTTTTATATTGGTTGAATGAATGAGTTTATTTATTATGATAGCATTTAACTTTATAATAAATGTGTTTATTTAACTGTTAATTGCCTTGCATTATTTTATGAGTAAAATGATTGCATGTTTATTAAGTGGAGGCTTAATAAATTTAAACCAATATTATCCCCTTCTTAAGTTTGAGAACTTAATAATCCAATAATTTAGATTTATTATGCATGAAATTTTAACTTGTAAGGTTGGACATTAGGACCTAGAGGGTAATTGGATACTATTAGTAGCCTTTTCGAATTGAAGCCTGATAGAAAACTTTACTGGGTTATTATTTCAGATGCATAGTAAATAGCATGTATTGCCTTATCTCCTTTAAAATTGTGCATTTTTGTTGCATTTGAGATCAGAGGATCCTAATGGATACTGCTTCCAAATCAATTATCGTAGAACTTCATACAAGTATTAAGATGAATGGTGATAATTGTGAATTCTGGAGTATGAAAATCCAGTGTGTGCTTGAAGAGCAAGAGGCTATTAGACCCTTAAGTTCGGTTATGGCTGAACCTGAAAATGGCACTACATCATAGTATAGGCGAGACCGTAATGACTATGTGGCATAGAAAAAGAAGAATTTCACTGCTCGTGTCATCTTGCTAAGTGCAATAGATGATCTCACTAAGTAGTTCAGTAAAGTATCAAAAGGCAATGGATCCGTGAATTGCTTTCCGAGAAAAGTTTAGAGGTGTGTCTCTAACTAAATTTTTTGATCATTAGTGATCAAATTTGATACTTATCAGAAGAAGTCTGATTGTTCGATGCGAAAACATCTATGAGAGATGAAAATGATTAGTAAGCTTAGTGAGATTGGTCATAAGTTGACTGATGAACAATAGGTCCTAACTGTTATCCGTTCCTTACCTAAAAGTTAGGAGCATATAAAGATGCAACTAACTCAAACGGACAAGCATTGAGACATTTGAGGATGTCGCTTTTCATTTAAAGCTTGAATAGGACTATTTAGCACTAATTAAGGTCAATGTCATTGTGCATATGGCACAGTATTATTTTGGTGAAATGAGTCTAATTAGAACAAGATAAGAAGCTTCAAAAGTAGGATAAGGAAAAAGGCTCAATAGCCTTAAAAAGCAAAGAAAGAACAGAATTTTAAGAGGTCCAAAGGCAAGAAGATGGTAAATGTTTCAAGAGTGAAATATTTTAATTGCCAACGGAAAGGTCACTATGCAAGAGGTTGCACTGTGCTCAAACAGATACAATATTTTGACTTAAGAGTGAATGAAATTTGTGTATCCAACTCAGAATTTTATTCTTTGTGAGTGATAGATTCAAGAGCAAAGGATCATGTAATAAGGGATCAAGATACCTTTGTTAAGAGTTCAGTTTCTGTTCTTACTTTATTGAAATTTGTTTTCAATTTATGCTTTGAGGATAACGGTATATGCTTATACTTAAATGATGATTATGATGGTTCTGGTTAAATGCTGAATGATTTCATTGTTATGGATGTGTACCATGACTATTTGAGGAAAATAATTAGAAAATCATTCGATAAAGGAACTAGAGCCAAATTTCTATTGCAGTTAGTTCATTCTGATGAATGTGGTCAAATGAATGTGAGGTCAAGGCATGGGGCCTACTATTTTATCACTTTTTATAGATGACTATACTAGGTATGGTCATTTCAATTTGATTGCTCACTAGCCAGAAGTATTGTGTTGCTTCAAGATTTTTATGAACTTAGTTGAGAATCAATTAAACATAAGGATTATGTGATGAAAAAGGGATTGAACATAAGTTGTTCATTCTAGAAATTCACAACAAAATGGTGTTATGAAAAGGAGAAATAGGACTCTCCTAGATATGGTTAGATCTATGATGGCAGAGGCAGATTTGCCAATCTCCTATCGGTGAGATAATTTAATGATTGCCACATATGTTCTTAAACCAAGTGCCTTCTATCTCTGTCACATCTATAACTTATGAGTTGTGAACTGGTCGACAACCTGACTTAAGCCATTTACGACCTTAGAGTTGTGCTGCTTACGTCCATGATACCTCATGTAAAATTGGTTAATTGGGACCAAGAGATAAAAAGAGTATCTATGTGAGATATTCTGAAGTATCAAAAGGATACATTTTCATGGGTGAGCAAGAAAATGGCACTGTGACAGAATTCAGATCACAAGTCATTATATTCTTAGAGAATAAATTTCCAAAGTTGGGCAAAGTGAATTAGGATTTCACTTTATATTAATCTCAGGAAAAGGAATTTTTAGGATCACTCCATCCGAGTGGGAGGAAATTAGAGGAAAAAGGCCAAGGCTTTCGTCCTCCAAATGATCCGGATGTTCGAGATCCTGATTTAAATGGGAGTATTTTTGACTCCAGTAAATGGGAGTATTCTTGACTCCGGTGGGAGTAAAAACTATGGTATTCCTAACTCTGGTATTCCTAACTCCAGTGGGAGTAAGGGAACATGGTTCCAGTGGGAGCATTTTGAATTACGATTAATATATGAGACATGTTTATCAAGATTCAGAACTGCAAAAATCTAAGAGAAAAAAGTGTTCCACGCCGACGATTTGAGATCGAAGGCTCGAACAAAGCTCTTTTAGTTACCCCACAAGACAAGGAAAAGCCTAAAAATATTCAAGAGGCTCTTCTATGCCCATATAAGGAAAATGGATTAAAGCAATGGAAGAAAAGGCATCAGTGAGATCAAACCGAGTTTGAGAAATTGTTGATCTGTCAAAAGGACACAAATTGAGAATAAATGTATTCTCAAAGTAAAGCGAAAGACTGATAGAGGTATCGAAAGATATAAGACTCGGCTAGTCGCTAAGGGGTTTATACAATAGGAAGAGATTGACTATGAGTAGACCTTCTCATCTGTTGTAAGATTTACGTCCACACGGTTAATTCACAATATAGTGGCGAGTTTGAACCTAAAATTTCATCAAATGGATGGAAAAACCGCTTTTCTCAATGGAGAAATGGATGGAACAACCTATAGGTTTCATCAGAACAGGCAGCAAACATAAGGTTTGCTGATTGATGAGTTCAATCTATTGCCTTAAGCAGTCTGCTACATAATGATACATGAGACTTCATCATACGATCATGTCGAATGTGTTCAACATAATTGGTAAGGACCATTGTGTCTATAAGAAAAGCTCTAAAAATAATTTTGTCATTTTAACATTGTATGTAGACGACATACTGTTAGCAGGAAATGACAAAAGGTGCGTGAATAAAGTCAAAGAATGGTTATTGTCCAACTTTGATATGGGTCTAGCATATTATATTCTTGAAGTTAAGATTTCAAGAGATCATTCGAGAAGGTTGTTGTTCTTTTCTTAAGAGAAATATATCAACAAAGACATTGAATGATTTAATATGCAAAAACTGCAAGCCCATTGATACCTCTGTTGCTAAGAATCAGTTTCTCAGCAAAAAGATATGTCCTAAGATGCCAAAAGATATGGAACGTATGAGGAATGTTCCATATGCCAGTACTGTGGGTAATCTTATGAATGCAATATTGCATACAAGATATGATATATGCTATGCAGTGGGCATAGTAAGCAGATATCAATTTAACCTAGGCGAAGCACATTGGAAAGCAGTTGAAAGGATACTTAACTACCTCAAAAGTACAGCTGATTATTCTCTGTATTTTTGAGACAAGGGTCTGCG
This sequence comes from Excoecaria cochinchinensis, assembly GCA_947683425.1. NCBI lineage: Eukaryota > Viridiplantae > Streptophyta > Magnoliopsida > Malpighiales > Euphorbiaceae > Excoecaria > Excoecaria cochinchinensis. The sequence continues at coordinate 1,685,723 of CANTUQ010000058.1, forward strand.
ATTAAGAGAATGCAGAGATATTGTTTGGGTAGGAGATGTGGATTAGAGCAAATCCACTTTAGGTTTTTTATTCTTGCTTGGCAAGGGTGCCATCTCATGGAGTAGCAAGAAACAAACCTGTGTAGCCCTATCAACAATGGAAGCTAAATTTGTCGCTTCCTCAGCTGTAGTACAAGAGATAGTTTGGCTAAAATGGTTTATAAGCCATTTAAGAGTAACTGCCTCGGAGGTATTAGTGACAGTCAGTCGTTGATAGCTTATAGTAAAGCTAAGCATATCGACATTTAAGTATCAATATACGAGAAATATTGTTGCACGAGGAGAAGTGAACTTACAGTACGTTTCTACGCATGCAGATCCGTTGAGTAAACCTATAATAAGGGATGTGTTTTGAGGAACACATTAGATCTTGAGGTTTGCTTAGAATTTAATTGGTACTGTTATACTTTAATATAATCCCTTAACATTATTATTTGCGAATAATAACGAAAGTTCATTGTTGGCAATACATGAATGTGAATGTTTATGTGTAAACATTTACTGTTATTTATTTGTGATTGAGCATGTCAGACAGAAAAGTAGCCCACTCACAAGGGTGTTTACCTTAGTTTTGTCAATAAGTTGGCAAAGACTAAGATGAGGCAAATTTTGAACATATGAAATTGCTCGAGAGCCTGTTCAAAATAAAAGTGCCGTCTTTCAGAAATTATAAGATGAGTCTTATTAAGGTGTGAGATAAAGACATACATAAAGTTGTATGCTTTGGATTGAGATCCAAATAAGGATTGTATGGAATCCGATGGTAAATTATATGCAACTACCATGCTCTGTCTTAAAAGCCAGAAGTAGTCCTTAAGTAAGCGGACTAAAGTTGGATGATTCGGTGCATCACAACCTTACGCTTCTGTATGGTGTTATATATACATTTTAAATGTAAGACATGCGCTCCTTTAAGGGAAGGAATAAACACCATAACACATGTTTTATACCATGTGTGCTTATGTGACCAAGGGATGGAAAGTCAATATTATTAATCTCAACTTTTCCTATTGTGAGACCCTACTATTTTTTCGACCCTTAGAACCCTTAACTTATCCCTGAAGTATGATTCAGTGTGGCTAGCTTAGTTAGTTTCCAAGAGGTCATGGAATAATTTCGGTCTGGCGGACCTGACTAGAAAAGCGAGCTGAATCTTGATGGATGGCATATAGTAAGAGGGGAAGGTAGCCTTTTGATCACATTCAATTATTTCGTGGTTCACCGGCATGCCTATTGTGGTTTCTATGAGTAGAGACATAATAGTGAACACGAAAATTATTTTATGAGATCATGAGTTAAAACAATGAATGTGAGAAGGCGGTCTAGGGTTTTGGCATACGTGTACAAGAGGATCTCGTCTTTTCGAGACGCTATATATCCCTAACAGGTGTATAACACTAGTGCTCTCGATGTATGCCGGTCACACGGTCTATCTGCCTGTATAACTAGAGAACCCGACTGAAAATCGTTCAATCATGTGTGAGTGGGAGATGTTGGAGTCGGGATGCGCCCATGACTTCTCGGGTTAATCCGGAATATATTTACCAGTTCGGAAATCCTACTAAAGTGGAAAGAGTTCCATAATTAGAGAAAATCAAAGGTTTATGTCCCTTGATTTTACTCTTTCTCATAACATCCCCTTTAATTATAATTAAAGGGAGTAACTCCCCTAATGGGAGTTAGTGCTCCTATTTATGGGGCATTCATCTCTTTTGGGAGAGGTATGCCTATAAATAGGAGGCTCTTCCTTTGAGGAAGTAAGTGAGATATCTTCCATATATCGAAACTCTGTTGGTCTCACCCCTCGCCGGTTTTGTACTCCAAGTGGCTTTTAGACTGTGATCTAGTTGCCGTTATCCTGCTCGTGGATATCAGCCAGACCAGTGACGCCAGAAGGGATCCTTGTAATCGCTTTCGCCAAAGTATCTGAGCTACAAGAGGTAGGTAGCATATAACCCGTTTATGTTACCTCCATATATGCATGTGGCATGTTGGTATATAAATCCTTCAATAATAATAATAATAATAATAATAATAATAATAATAATAATAATAATAATAATAATCAAATAAAAACAAAAGAATAAGAAATAAAAAATATTGAATCTATGACTACATCACATAAAATATAAAAATAATAGATCTAAGAGAATTTACATGGTTACTAATTAATTATAAACAAAAAATATAATAGTGATAGAAAATGCAAAATTAAACCCAAAATGCTTACCCTCAAAATTTGATTTGATGAATGAAGGTAAATGATCAAATTTCTTATCTTGATTTGCAAAAATAATATTAGAAAAATATGGAGGATAAATTTTATCTCAAGATCAAAGAATTATTTTTCTTGTCTCAAGAAGAAAATTGTTAAAAAAAAGAATAATATTCCTAAGAACAAAAATTCTTATTTTTATCTCAAGAATTAACTTGGAAAAACAAATTGGAATATTTGGAGAGTTTTTCTTGAAGAAGAAGAAAATATTTTTCCTTAAGAAAATTCCCCCCTTAATTCTCTCTCTAAAAATTATTTTATATCTCCCAAAAATCATATTTTTATTGAAAAAATTAAAACAATTTAATTCCCATTAACACAATAAAACTTAATAATTTGAAAGTTTAGAAGATAAAAGGTTTTAAAGATTAAATTCTACAAAAAAAAGGAAGAAAAACATGAATTTTGGGCCAAAAACGCACATGGGTGCTGCTGGGGGCGTCGGGCACGTGGTAGGAGCGAGCGACGCCCAGCGCGTCGCTCGCGCGAGCCGCGTGTCACCCAACGAGCGGGTGTGCGCGCACCGTGCTGGGTGTTGGCGACGAGCGCCGACGCATGATTTTCGGCCAATTGTTTTTAAAAAAATTTTGCTAAAACACTATAATTTCAAAACTTACTTTTTTTTAATCTTAAAATATTTTTAAAACACATTTTATTTACTTTTAATAAATCAATTTTGACAAGTTAACCATCACTTCCAACTTTCATTTATTTGTCTATAAACAGGCACACTTAATTTCATCATTGGGTAATCCTGATCTGGGCTGTCTCGGTACCCGGTGTCTACAGTTACCTCCAGTTTTAGGGAAACTAGTGCATAGGTGCCTAGGTGAGCCAAAATTTAGAAAAAGGAAAGAAGCGTGTACCTGAGACAGCCGTCTTTTCCAGACTGGACAATGTTATTGAGGTGGTTATTGCCAGCTTGTCGGTATGTTATTCTTTGCTAAAGCGAGTTACCGTGCTCATGGAAATTCTCGTTGAAGTGGTGTTTACTGTCAGTGTGTAAATCTTTGTTCAAGTGGTAGTGCCATGGTCGTGCTAATCTTCCGAGGAATGGTAGTGCCGCCATCGTGCTAACCCTTGTGAGATTTAAAGTAGTGGTGTCGTGATCGTGCTAACCCTCCGTTCCGTAGAATGGTAGTGCCGCCATCGTGCTAACCCTTCTGAAGTGGCAGTGCTGTGGTCGTGTTAACCTTCCATAGAATGGTAGTACCGCCATCGTGCTAACCCTTCTAAGATTTGAAGCGGTAGTGCCGTGATCGTGCTAACACTTTGTGGAGTTATAGTGCCGTCATCGTGCCAACCCTTCTGAAGTAGTAGTGCTGTGGTCGTGCTAACCTTCCGTAAAATGGTATTACCGTTATCGTGCTAACCCTTATGAGATTTGAAGTGGTAGTGCCGTGATCGTGCTAACCTTCCGTAGAATGATATTTTTGCCATCGTGCTAACCCTTCTGAAGTGGTAGTGCCGTGGTCGTGCTAACCTTCCGTAGAATGGTAGTGCCGCCATTGTGCTAACCCTTCTGAGATTTGAAGCGGTAGTGTCGTGATCGTGCTAACCCTCCGTGGAGTGGTAGTGCCATCATCGTGCTAACCCTTCTGAAGTGGTAGTGCCATAGTCGTGCTAACCTTCCATAGAATGGTAGTGCCGCTATCATGCTAACCCTTTTGAGATTTGAAGTGGTAGAACCGTGATCGTGCTAACACTCCGTGGAGTTATAGTGCCATCATCATGCTAACCCTTCTGAAGTGGTAGTACCGTGGTCGTGCTAACCTTACGTAGAATGGTAGTGCCGCCATCGTGCTAACCCTTTTGAGATGTGAAGTGGTAGTGCCGTGATCATACTAACCCTTCGTGGAGTGGTAGTGCCGTCATCGTGCTAACCCTTCTGAAGTGGTAGTGCTAACCTTTCGTAGAATAGTAGTGCCGCCATCATGCTAACCCTTCTGAGATTTGAAGTGGTAGCCTCTATGAGCCCTTTGGTTGATTGCCTCTTGAGAGGTCTTTGGTTGATTGTTGGATTGGTGTTTTGACTGATGTTGTCACTTGCCTTTCATCGGTGTCTGCATCGAATCTCTCTCTCTGCAAAACTGGAAAACCAAATATGCAGGAAAAATAGTGAGCATGCACGTGAAATGCATGGGTCATATAGAAATGCAGGATAAGAATTCATCTAAGTTGACTTAGAGATGATAGCCGATCTGGCTGCAATTTGCGATAGGATCGATGCCTTTTGAAGTTGCTTTTGAATTTCATGCCTTTGGGATTGTAAGGTTCTCATCTGATACCTGTAGTCCTTTGTTTGAAGGTAGTGCGTCCCTTGTGGATTTTCACACTGGCTTTTCTTAGTGGGAAATGCATCTTTTGTGGATTTTCACATAACCCTTACTTTATTTTTGCCTGAAATGAACCCAACTCAATCCAGCTGCTTTTTTTTTTTTACAAGAGAGGTTAAAGTGATTGCCAAATATCTTTCAAGGGTGATCATCATGTACTTGCCTTAGACCATAGTCGTATGAGCTTGATTCCTACTCATGAAGGCGCTATAGCATTGGCTTCAGTTGACAGAAGAATGAATCAGCTGAAGGGCCCGAGTAGTGAGAAAAGCAGAGGGCAGATAGTAACAATGTGCTACCTTTGTGTCGGAACTAGACAACTTTGAGTATGCAAAATGAATTGCTCTGACCACATCAATATTGTATAAATGCATATGTTTCAATTTGACTTCATGACACATGATCATTATTTGGCATTAACTCAAAGAATATAAGACCTCATCTAATCTTGGGATAAATCTTGAAATCATCAAACTCCTGTTATCAACCAGCCCTCTCGGGTTTTCATGGTTGAAAATTTTCTCTCTGCCCTTAATTTTTGCCCAGGATGCCCTTTTTTCTCTTTTCTTTTTTCTTTTTTCTTTTTTTTTTTTTCTGAAGCAAATTCTAGATGCAATATTGGGGACGAGACTCAACTCAAATGTATAAATGCACTCGTGGCTCCCCGCTTGAAGCTTAAGAAACACCATATGCCTCTTCCTACGTACCGAACCTTATTAGAAGGTCATCTCCGCTAATTAAATAAGACTGAACTAAAAATCAAAAGGTCTTACTTCGGTTGTAGCATTAGGCTTAGGTAGATATCAAAGGAGGATCAGGTTGCTAGAGAAAAATGGTCATAATATTTACTCGACTGATGGGAGGACCATTCTCAGCTCAATTGCATACTATAAAGGTATTCTTGAATTTGGGTTTGATAATACTTTAGCTCATCAAGCCCAGAATAATAATTAAGATAAAAAGATAACCACAGAAACTCTTTCTTTGTTAGGTAAGCCCCCTCAGCCTCTATAGCAATGTCCTTAAGCGACTCCCAGTCTCTGAGTCCCTTAAAGCTGAGAAAGTCCCTCAAGCAAGGGCAACAGTTCCTGATAAATAGCCTGATTTGGTCAGCAGTGTCAGGCTTTCTCTTCATCTCTATGACCCTATTTCTCCATCTTGTAAGGTATTCATGGAATGACTCATCATTCTTTTGCTGTAAAAGCTCGAGGTCCTTTAAGGTGACCTCCATTCTGGTGATGCAGTCATACTGCTTCATAAACTCCTCAGTTAAAAGGTCCCAATCTTCCTTGGACCTCCTGTTTAACCCATGGTACTAGTTGATAAGTTGCAATTATACTAATATTTTAGATTAATTCTTGGCATAATTATGTGTTTTATTTATTTAATTTTAATTTTAATTAGTTAGTTTTTGTAATTTTATTAGTTTATAATGTTTTTGTAACTTTTAATAAGATTTGGGATGTTTTTAGGTGTTTTATTTTAATCCGGAGCTAAATTGGAGGTTCAGGGTTGATTTTAGAAGCAATTGGTGAAAGAGGGCAAAATTTGATAAAGCACAGCCGTGCTTTTCAATAGCACAGCTGTGCTTTCGAAGGGATCGCGCATCAGCGTGAGCAGCCGGCGACACAACTGTGCTTCCTCGCAAAGCACAGCTGTGTCACGCAGTAGGAGGCACGCGCACACGGAGCAGCGACGCGCATTTTCTCGCCCAACAGCACAGCTGTGCTTATGCGAGGAGTATAGCTGTGCTGTGCCTTTTCCCACCAGTTATCACGCACACGATGCAACCCTAAAAGCACTACTTACTAACGGATACAGTTGTGCTTTATGAAAGCATAGCTGTGCTTTTCTTCTAATTATAATATCAAAGCGCCGTTCATCTTAAGGGGAGTGAGACTTAGTTTCATTTTTCTTTTAGTTTCCAGCATTATTTTCATTTTATTTTAGGTTTTAATTTTTATTTTAATATGCTGTTTTAGTTTAGATTTAATTTTGAATTGCAATTTTATTCTTAAATAATTTAAATCAATTTAGCTTAGATTTATATTTTGGGGATTCAAGTGGATTCCAAGGTTGAAGAACAAGAGCTTCAAGATCTATTTTCTCTCTCATCAAGGGTGTATTCTAAACTTTAATTTTCCATATTTTATGTTTATATTCTTGATGTTAGAGTAATTATTCATGCTTAGGAGTTCTTGAATCATATTTGTATTTTAGATATTTGGATTTAATGAATATTTTCATGATTTCTTTTATTTCTCTCGTTATATTTTCTGCATTTATAATGATCATTGGGTTTGGTTATGATTCAGTCCGGAATGATGATTGATTTCAAATCTGATTTTTGTTGTAATTTGTTTATGCTCAGTTTTCTATCATCTTTGGTGTATCTTTTAGATGAATCCGTTTGGGAATCTAGAAGTACAGAATTTTATGATTTAAAATTAGAGTGAGGAGTGAAATATTTGAGTTTTAGGTTATTTGACTCCATATTGGGAAAATAAACCGAACTTAGGATTTTAGACCCGTGCATAGGCTAGTTATGTGGCTGACTCCGGTTTGGGATGTCATATAATTAGAGTGGCTGACTCCGTTTGGGAAGCTTAGGTTTAGTTGGGTTGTCCAAAATTTCATGTTTATATTATTTTACCAATTTCCAATGACATTTATGAGGATAGAATTTCCTAAGTATTTAATTTCATCCTTGAGTAATTTCTTGATGAACAATTTTATTTTTAATTGTTAATTTATTTTTCTTGCTTAGCTTAGTTTTCTCCACCAAACAAACCGGGGATATCTCAAATTCACTCATCTATAGATATTTAACGAGACAATCCTTTTTGCCTTGGGTACGATAACTCAGGGTCCTAACTATACCCCACTTTATTACTTGTCGATTCGGTACACTTGCCGAGCACCGATCACCAGTCCATAGTCGGACCCACCAGACTAAGGTAGAAATATTCCACCTTCTATTTCTTGGTCAACCCCGTGCCTTTCATCACCAGGGTATACTGCTTAATATGTGCAGATGGATTCGAAGTACCATCGAACTTCAGCAGCTCAGGCATCTTGAACCTTTGGGGCAACAACTCTTCATCCCCCAGATCTCTATCTTCGAGGTTGATCCCCTTTTCGACTGATAGCATGCGGATGATTGCTTCAATCTGTTGCCTTATCCCTCTCATCACCTCATCCTCTACCCTGAGTGCTCTACCTCTCACAACTTGAGGCGCTATTGCCTCCTGATCTCTTTCCTCCATTATAAAGTTCTCCTTGGGATTAGGGATCCTTGCACTTCTTGGCTCAATTGGCACTACCGCTCCATGGTCATTGATGGGTTGGTGGACAACATTATCAACAAGAGGAGCCTCCTCGCGAGCAGGCAGTTCACCTTGCCCCCCAGCATGGACTATCAGTGGTTGTGGAGTAGCAGGTGGTTGTGTAGCAGGAGGATGAGCAACCCTATCGGCCATAGTGCCCATCATTTCTAACATTCTCCGCTCAAAATTCTCTAGTCTCCTAGCAAGGTCTTGAGTGGTTAAAGCTCCGGTCTCCTCTACCATTGATGATTCCATGGATGATTCCTTGGTCGTTGAGAGTGACTCAAAATTCCAATCAGACATTAATTCTGTCAACTAAGGGGTAGATCTGTCCTCACCAGTCGACTGTCAGAACCTGTAGTTCACTTAGGTGAATCTATGCTGGCTAAAAGATTTGAACTGTTAGAATGATGCATGAATGATATATACAATGCATGATCGTGTTGATGCAGCATAGATAATCACATACAAGCAGGTAAATCCTTCCAACCTTGTTGCTCCCACATAGGGGGTCATACAGTTTCTTTCCTAGGTGGACTTGACCCACTGGTCAGCGGGGAAACCAATGGGTGCATATGGTGCATGGTGGCCATTATGTATTTGGACTTTTCAAACAGACTAAAAATGGGCCCGCCAGGGCATGAAAGCCTTTGATGAGTGTCCAGTTAATATGTTTGAATTTTTTCAATATATAAGGGCCCACGTAGCAAGCACATTATTAGGGTGCATATCACCTTGTGGAGCTTTCTGTTGGCATTACATGAGCTTTGGTCAAGGGTGGTGTTACTTTAAGTCTATCCAAGCATAGTCCCTGCCAATGGGTCTAGCTCATCGTAAGTATAATGACCGATTAGGTCTCCATTTCATATACAATAAGGTACGAGGCTTGGGCTGGTGATTATCCTTAACACTTTCCCACATTGAGTGAACGTAGGGTCGTGCTTCGGGAACGCACCAGGGTTAAGAAAGGGACCAAACTAGCATAATTCTAAGGCTCTAGCATGGACGCAATGCAATTTTTTTTAAAAAAGAGATTGAATTTTAATTTATAATAAACCCAATTATATTATTAACCAAGACAGTTTCGGAGAAAAGTCTCAAGGTCCCCAGTGGAGTTACCACTGTGACGCGCACCTGACCCGACCTATTCCCGGAGACATGCTTTTAGGGCCCAAGAGAGTTTGCGTTTTTTGATCTTGGGCAATCATGAGATATTTTGGACACCTCTTTCCAATAGAACACTTGAAAGATTATCTAATCCCATGAAGCCTTTAGGCACCTTTGAGATATTTTGGAGTCGCCACCAAATTTACAAGAAATTGGGAAAGTTCGTATAACCTCGGGGGTCTAAACTAGAGAAAGATTCGGAACTTTACTCTTATTAATGCCTTGGTTAATTATAACTGTTTTAATTTTTAAATTTCTATCTCTCTTCTCACACGGTCATGCATAAAAAATAAAGTGCAAATCAAGCACTAGAGAAAGTAGTAACTAACCTTATTTCTCCCACACAGGGGGTCATACAGTCTCTTTCCTAGGTGGGCTTGACCCATGGGTCAGCGAGGAACCCAATGGGCGCATATGGTGCGTGGTGGGAAAACAGCAGCATAACACTCTTAATTTAAAGCACATGCGTATGAGTTTTGGCCATTATGTATTTAGACTTTTCAAACATCCACCGGGGCATGAAAGCCTTTGATGAGTTAATATGTTTGAATTTGTTCAATATATAAGGGCCCACGTAGCAAGCACATTGTTAGGGTGCATATCACCTAGTGGAGGTTTTTGTTACCATTACATGAGCTTTGGTCAAGAGTGGTGTTACGTTAAGTCTACCCAAGCATAGTCCCTTCCAATAGGTCTAGCTCATCGTGAGCATAATGATCGATTGGGTCTCCATTTGATATATCATAAAGTACGAGGCTTGGGCTAGTGATTATCCTTAACACTTTCCCACATTGAGTGAACGTAGGGTCGTGCTTCAGGAGCGCACCTGGGTTAAGAAATGGACCAAACTAGCATAATTCTAAGGATTTAACATGGATGTAATGCAATTTTTTTTTAAAAAGAGATAGAATTTTAATTAATAAAAAATCTAATTATATTATTAACCAAGACAGTTTTGGAGCAAAGTTTCAAGGTCCATAGTGGAGTCGCCACTGTGACGCATGCCGGACCTGACCTATTCTCGGAGACTCGCTTTTAGGGCTTGAGAGGGTTTGCGCCTTTTGATCTTGGGAAATCATGAGATATTTTGGACACCTCCTTCCAATAGAACACTGGAAAGATCATCTAATCCCATGAAACCTTTAGGCACTTTTGAGGTATTTTGGAGTCGCTACCCAATTTACAAGAAATTGGAAAAGTTCGTCTAACCTCGAGGATCTAAACCAAAGAAAGATTTAAAACTTTACTCTTATTAATGCCTTGGTTTATTATAACCGGGTTTTTAATTTTTAAATTTCTATCTCTCTTCTCACACGGTTATGCATAAAAAATAAAGCGCAAAACAAGTACGAGAGAAAGCAGTAAAGAAAGTGGTAAAATAAATCAAGCCACATAAAATAAAGAAAAGATAAAATTGGGACAAAATACAATTCTCCAAATAAAAAGGTATTAAAATTTGGGACAAAAGTACAATCCCCCAAAATAAAATCAAGCAAAACATAAATAAATAAATAAATAAATCAAATGAATAAACATTCATAAATCGGGATATTTATTTAAGATAGGAACATTGGTTCCTTCATGTTAACTTTAGAAAATCGAAGTCATTTTTGGTATACTTTGGGGAAATCTGGATGAGTGATCCCATTTTAAGAAAATTAATTCTTCTTTTAAAAGTTAGTTTTTATGGGTTGAAATTAGGACATTGGTCCCATTTTGTTAGAAAAAGACCCGATTTATTAATAAAATATTTTTAAGCGATTTTTAATTTACGTGCATAAAAATAAATAAATTTATTACATATTACATAATAAAAACAAATAAAAGAAAATAATAAAAAATAAATAAAATGCTAAAAAAGACAAATTTCACCAAAATAGTATCTTCAAATCTCTATGGGCTTCCACTTGGTATTGAAAAACCTCACACATAAAAAACATATAACATATGAAAATGAATTAAAATAAATATGATAACATGCATTATGAGTGACAAACTAATTAAATGACATAATAAAAATAAGTAACTTAACATATTAACAATTCAACATGCATGAAAACATAAATAATGTTAACAAGAATAAACAATAATAATAAAAGAAATAATAATAATAATAATAGATAATAATAATAAGAGTAATAATAATAATAACAATAATAATAATAATAATCACAATAATAATAAGAGTAGCAACAAGAGTAATAATAATCATAATAATAATAATAACAATAATAACAATAATAATCACAATAATAATCATAGCAAAATAATAATAATAATAATAATAATAATAATAATAATAATAATAATAATAATAAAGATGAACAATCAAGCAAGTAAAAATAAAAAGAAATAAACAAAACATGTTAAAACATGTTAAACAACAACAACAACAACAACAACAATAATAATAATAATAATAATAATAATAATAATAATATGAGAACACAAGAATAAGAAATAAAAAATATTGAATCTATGACTACATCACATAAAATACAAAAATAATAGATTTAAGAGAATTTACATGGTTGCTAATTAACTATAAACAAAAAATATAATAGTGATAGAAAATGAAAAATTAAATCCAAAATACTTACCCTTAAAATTTGATTTGATGAATAAAGGTAAATGATCAAATTCCTTGACTTGATTTGCAAAAAATAATATTAGAAAAATATGGAGGACAAATTTTATCTCAAGATCAAAGAATTATTTTCCTTGTCTCAAGAAGAAAATTGTTAAAAAAAAAGAAGAAAATTTGTAAGAATGAAAATTGTTCTTTTTGTCTCAAGAATTAACTTGGAAAAACAAATTGGAATATTTGGAGAATTTTTCTTGAAAAAGAAGAAGAAGAAGAAGAAAATATTTTTCCTTAAGAAAATTTCCCCTCTAATTCTCTCTCTAAAAATTCTTTTATATCTCCCAAAAATCAGATTTTTATTGAAAAAATTTAAACAATTTAATTCCTATTAATACAAAAAAACTGAATAATTTGAAATGTTAGAAGATAAAAGGTTTTAAAAATTAAATTCTACAAAAAAATGGAAGAAAAACATGAAATTTGGGCAAAAAATGCACATGGGGTTGCTGGGGGCGTCGGGCGCATAGCAGGGGCGAGCAACGCCCGTCGGCACACGCGATGCGCATGCAAACACTGCGGGTGACGCCCAGCGTGTTGCTCGCGTGCACTGCATTCGACGCCCAGCATCGCTTGTGCGCCGCGTGTCACCCAGCGCGCCCTATGCTGCACGCTAGGCACTGCCGACGCCCGATTTTCGGCCGATTTTTTTTAACATTTTTCTAAAACACTATAATTTCAAAACTCACTTTTTTTTATCTTAAAATAATTTTTTAAAATATTTTTAAAACACATTTTATTTACTTTTAATAAATCAATTTTGACAAGAAAACCATCACTTCTAACTTTCATTTTTTTGCCTATAAATAGGCACATTTAATTTCATTATTGGGTAATCCTGATCTGAACTGTCTTGGGACCCAGTGTTTACAATAGGTTTAGAGGAAGAGATGTTAATTTCGATGTTAAAAAGGCACCATAAAGCCATTTGATAGGAGACTTTAGATTTGAAGGGGATTACCCTTAGTGTATGTATGCATCAAATTCCTATAGAGGAGAATTTCAAGTTAGTGGTGCAACCCCAAAGACGATTGAACCCAGCAATGCAAGAAGTAGTGAAGAATGAGGTGCTCTATCTACTCGATGCGGGTATAATCTACCCTATCTCTGATAGCTAGTGGATTAGTCCGGTGCAATGTGTTCCTAGAAAGGGTGGCATGACGGTGGTAAAAAATGAAAACAATGTATTAATCTCGACTGGAACAATCAAGGGTTGGAGAGTGTGCATAGATTATAGGAGGCTGAATAATGCCACTAAGAAGGACCATTTTCCCTTACCTTTCATTGACCAAATGTTAGAGAGGTTAGCTGGAAATATGTTTTATTGCTTTTTGGATGGATATTCGAGTTACCTCCACATACCCATAGTATCTGAGGACCAAGAGAAAACTCCCTTCACTTGTCTTTAGGGAACATTTACCTATAGGAGGATGCCTTTTGGATTATGTAATGTGCCAACCACATTTCAAAGATGTATGATGGCCATTTTTCATGATTTTATTAAAAAGTTCATGAAAATTTTCATGGATGATTTTACATTGTATGGGTCAAAATTTGAAACCTGATTAGCTAATTTTGCCTTAGTTTTAAAAAGGTGTGAGAAAACCAATCTAGTGCTTAATTGGAAAAAATGTCATTTTATGATAAAAAAGGGCATTCTTCTTGGACATAAATTTTTTGAAAGGGGAATCGAGTTGACAAGGCAAAGATAGATGTCATTAAAAAACATCCACCCGCATCTAGTATGAAAGGGTTAGAAGCTTCCTAGGTCATGTAGGATTTTATCGCCGTTTTATCAAAGATTTTTCTAAGATTGCTACGCCATTGTCCAATTTATTAATGAAAGATACTACATTTAATTTTTCTAATGAGTGTTTGTAGGCATTTAACTTATTAAAGCAAAAGCTAATCTCTACTCCGATAATTGTCACCGAATTGGAGTTTACCTTTTGAAATCATATGTGATGCAAGTGATTATGCAGTAGGAGCTGTATTTGGACAGTGGAAGGACAAGGTGTTTCATTCCATTTATTATACAAGCCACACACTTATGGGAGCCCAATTGAACTACACCATAACTGAAAAGGAACTTTTGGCCATAATATATGCTTTTCATAAAGTCAGACCTTATCTCCTTGGAGCAAAGGTGATCGTTTGGATAGATCATTCAACTCTTCGACATCTCTTTGCCAAGAAAGACTCTAAATCATATTTGATCATATGGGTTTTGTTGTTGTAAGAATTTGATTTAGAGATCAAGGATAAGGAAGGAGCTGAAAACTTTATAGCTGGTCATTTTTCTTGAATGGAACATGACTTCATTGAAAAGGGAGAAATTTTTGATCTTTTTTCGGATGAACGAATTTTTACTATTTATCAATTGAAATGTCTATTGCTTGGTTTGCTAATTTTGCTAGTTATCTTACAGGTGGATATATGCCTAAGGATTTAAATTACCAGCAAAAGAAGAAGTTCATTTGCGATACCAAAGATTACATTTGGGAAGATCTATACCTCTTTAAGATGTGTCCGGATTAAATTCTTAAGCATTGCATTCCAAATGAGGAAGAAGGGCGTAGACACCGGGTCCTGAGATAGCCCAGATCAGAGTTACCCAATGATGATAAGACGCCTATTTACGGGCGAAAAGGTTGAAAGTGGTAATTTTCTTGTCAAGATTGCTTTTTAGAACCAAAAAAATAAAAATAATTTTAAAAATAAAAATGAGATTTGAAAAATGGAGTTTGAAAATTATAGTATTTTTTAGCTAAATTTGAAAATAAAAAAAAAAAATTGGATGTCGGCCGCATCGTCGCGCAGCGGCAGCCTGCAGGCACAGCGTCACCCGCTCGCACGAGCGGCGCACGGGGCGTCGCTCCGCGTTGCTGCGAGCGTGTGTGTGCTACGCCCGTCGCGCACACCAACGGGCATCGGTCGCCCCTAGTCTGCCAAAATCGCCAATTTCGCAATTTTTTCCGATTTTTCTTGATTTTTCACCATATTTTTCGGGATTTTTAGTGTTATTTCCCTTTTTTGAACCCAAATTAAGGGAGTTTCAATAGATATTCAATCTTCTTCCTTAATTAATGATTTTTTCCACTTTTATTCATTTAAATAGAAAAAGATGAAAGAGAAAAGGGGGATTTGATTTTTTAGGGTTTTTTTCTTCATCTCTTTTTCAACAAAATTCTCTCTACATTTTTTTAGGTTTTCTCCTCAAAATAAAAAGACTTTAAAGTTAAAAAGTTTAATTTCTTTATGATTAATAATTTTTCTTAAGGCAAAAGGAAATGATTCTTTGTTCTTGAGATTCTTATTTATTTTTTTTGATCAATTATTTTTCTTTAGACAAAGAAATCCATTCTTTGTTCTTGAGATTTTTCACTTTTCTTTCATTATTTTTTTATTTCTTCTTCAAATAAAAATTATTTTTTTAATCATTAATCATTCTTTAGAAAAAGAAAATCATTTTTTGTTCTTAAAATTTTTTATTTTATTTCAGTTTTTGTAATTTATTTCTTGGAATAAAATTCCAATTTCTATTATTTTCAATTCTAATTTGCAAAACGAAGCAAGGAAATCAATCACCTTTTTCCCTCCATCGAATCCGAATTATGAGGATAAATATTTTAGGCTCGATCTTTTTTTTTTTATTTTCATTTATTTATTTATTAATTGTTTATATATTTGTTTTATTTAATATATTTATTATTATTATTATTATTATTATTATTATTATTATTATTATTATTATTCCTTTAAGTGTTATTATTATTATTATTATTATTAACTCATTAACATATTTTATTTATTTCAATCATATCGTTTAATTCGTTTGTCATTCATAATGCATTTTTTTTCATTTATTTTAATTTATTAACATTTTAATTCATTTGTCATATTTCATGTCATCTTATTTTATTTTAGTTTATTATTTATCATTTTATTTGTTTAATTGATTAACTTTCTTGATTTAATAACTAATATTCATTTTCTTGTATTTGCTTTTTGACTCCAATATCCATTTTCCCTTTTTGGGCATTCTCGCGAGCAAACGGGAAAATCCAGGAGGCTTGTTTGGTTTGAACATTTATTTGCATTATTTGTATTATTTTCTTTATTTGGCTTGTTCATTTACTTTATCATGTAATTTTTAATAAAATTATTTATTTTATGCACGTTTAAAAAAGAAAATCACAAAAATATTTATATTAATTAATTTGGTATTTTTCTAATAAAATGGGACCAATGTCCTATTTTTTTATACCCAAATAAACCATCACCTTTAACACTTTTTCTTTTAAGTATGCATGTGATGACCAATGTCCTCATCTTTAATAAATATCCCGTTTTATGTATGATTTACATGTCATTTACAATGGGGGTTGTATTCCGCCTCTAGTTTTATTGTAATCTATCGTACTTTTTATTTACTTTATTTTAATCTTGCTTTTATTTACCGCTTTCATTATATGATCGGCTTGTGTTTTAATTAATGCATTAAATTGTATGAGAAAAGGAATGAAATCTTATAGTTAAAACTCAATCATAATTTTATCCAAGGTATGAATAAATGGAAAGTCCTGAACCTTCTTTTGTATTAGGCTCAATGAGGTTAGAGAACCATCTCAATGTTCTATTGGGGTGGGGTCCCCAAAATATCTCTTGTTGCCCAAAATAGGCCCAATTTGTATGGTCTTAGGCTCCGCGAGATTAGATGATCTTGCCAGTGTTTTATTGGAAAGAGGTATCCAAAATATCTCTAGTTTGTCCAAAATAGACGTATATGCATCGTCTTAGGTTTCACAAGATTAGACTATCCTCCCAATGTTCTATTGGAAGGAGGTGTCTAAAATATCTCTGATTGCCCAAAATAGACACACATGCGCTGTCTTGAGCTCAGTGAGGTTAAACGACCTTTCCCAATGTTCTATTGGGTGGCGACTCCAAAACACCTTCTTGTTGCCCAAAATAGACGCACTTGTAAATCCCTTATAAGTTCCATGAACCTCTCCCGAATGCCTTAAAGGCGGGTCGTTCGGGGCACCCCGGGGTTCTGCGCCCATCACAAAGGGGAGATTATGAAAAGTTGTCATGTTGGTGAAGCTAGAGGTCACCATGGACCTAATAGAATAGTAGAAAAAATTATGCAATCAGGTTTTTCTTGGCCTACTTTATTTAATGATGTCAAGTCTTTTGTGCTTATATGTGATAGATTCCAGCAGGTGGATAACATTTCTAAAAAGGATGAAATGCCGCATAATAACATGCTTGAGGTTGAGTTATTTAATGTTTGGGGAATAAACTTCATGAGGCCATTCCCATTTTTTTTTGATTTGAGTATATTTTAGTACCTGTAGACTATATAAGTAAATGGGTAGAGGCAATAACTACTAGAACTTGTGATTCCCGAGTTGTGCTAGAATTTCTAAGGAGGAATATTTTCACTAGATTCGGAGCACTAAGAGCTATAATTAGTGATGGTGGCAAATATTTTATTAACCATCAATTTAAGACTTTACTCCAAAAATTTGGTATCAAATATAAGACAACCATACCTTATCATGCACAGGCTAATGGTCAAGTTGAAATGTCTAATAGAGAGCTTAAGGCCATTCTTGAGAAAACCATTAATTCATCTAGAAATTATTGGTTAAAAAACGAGATGATGCTTTATAGGCTTATAGGACAGCTTTTAAAACTCCAAATGGTATGTCTCTATTTAGGCTAGTTTTTGGGAAAGCTTGCCATTTGCCTGTTAAACTTGAGCACAAGGCATATTAGGCCACTAAATTTCTTAACCTTGACATGAGGAGTGCAGGAGAAAAATGTCTATTATAGGTCAATGAGCTAGAAGAGATCAGATTTTAGTCATATCAACAAGCTGAGAGCTGTGAAGAAAAGACCAAGAAATGGTACGACAAAAACCTGGTAAAAAAAGAGTTTGCCCTGGGAATAAAGGTTTTGCTTTATAATTGTCGTTTATGATTATTCTCAAGAAAACTGAAGTCGAGATGGAAAATGCCTTACGAAGTCGTGGACACAATAAATTTTGGGGTGGCAACCATTCAACATCTGACCGAGGGTCAAGAATTTAAGGTGAATGGTCATCGACTGAAACCGTACTTCGAGAATAAATTTGAGATTGCAGTTGCGATCTTGACCTTGATTGATAGGAAATATATCTCTGAAAGTCAAGCTAAGACTTTTCAAAATTAGAACTATTTCTTACTCTTTTTATCTTATTTAGTGTGTTTTCAAGTTTAGTTAGCTTAGTTTAATTTCTTTTGTTGTTCTTTGTTTTGAATTAGTGGCTAATTTGGTGTTTCAAATTTGCTTACTTGTGTGGAGATAGAGTACATTTATTTAGAGTTGTGCTAGAGTTGGTGGAAATTTGCTTGTCACAAATTCTAAAAATTTTTATGTGACACAGCTGATAAGATTACCCTGACAACCGTGTGGATGTCCATTTTTTAGTCCAGTAGCTTTCTACACGATTATTAGTATTGTTACATGGCTGGTAGAATTACCCTGACAGCCATGTGAAGTTGCACATTTCAGTCTAGAAGCAAATTACACGGCTGTTAGGATTTTGACACGGCTGGCATAATATCCTTGACAGTCGTGCGATTGATCATTTTTCAATATAGAGGCCATTTACACGGCTATTAGGGTTTGTCATATGGCTGGCAGCCCCGACTTGCCAGTCGTGTGGCCTCATCTGGATGTTAAAATAATCGTTATTTTCATCATTAGTGCATAACTGTTCATCTTCTTAGGCAATTTCTCTGCAAAATTTTTTTGTCCCTTTTGAGGATTGCTATGTGTCTGTGCTTTAATCAATTAAACACTCCATCATTTCATCTTCATCTCAATTAAGTGTTCGTTATCTCTCTGCTTTTCCATTTTTCTTCTCTATTTTCCTAAAATACATATTTACTATGCTAAACTTGCTCGGTCAAGTTTGATGGATACTTTGTCTTGATTTTACAATTTTGTAATTGCTGTTAATCTAAAACATAATACTTAGTTTATGGTATTTGCATGCTTAAATTTTCCACATAATCTAAAAAACACATACTGTATTCCAGTTGTTCGTAAAAATGGCTAAACTAGCTTTTATCTTGATTTTTGAATTTTAATGCAATTTTTGTTGCAATTTTGTTGCCATTTTTCATTCACATTTACTTGCACTTTGGCTTTGGTTAATATCTCAATTAAATTTTTAAATGGTTGCCTTTTCTCCAATTCTAGCCAATGTGTCCATGAATTGTGATTGTCTATACTTCATCTAAGGCCATTTATACTTGATTTGTTCCATTTTTGTAGTTTATCCCATTTATGTTTGATTGGTTCCATGTTTGTGGTCATCTCAGAATTTTATGCTTCAATGGTTCCTTGTCTGATGACATTATATTTTTAGCTGCTTGCAAATGGTTATAACATTTTTTTTTTAACTTTGAGCTTTCATTGCCAACATGGTTTCTCTTTAGCCATTGTAGCTCTTTACTTGGGATTTTGGTTTTGAACTTTAATATTGTTTTTAGCTTTTTATGGAAAATTGTTGTTATCCTGCTTGTAGTGCGTAGCTTATGCTAGTTTATTCTTTCCTACAGTGGCACTGAAAAGAAGTAGACTTAATCAAGTTTCATCATCGTGTGCTGTTGGCTCATCCAATCCAATATGAAACACTTCACCATCAAGTCCAGCTCAGATTGCTATTCCCTCATGGGTGAGCAAGGTCAATAGTAATGCTTACAAGAATTTTTTAAGAGCCGAATATCTTCCCTCAGCATATATCAATTTTGCACTTTCGGACAAGTTAGGGATTCGAGATGAGGTTTAGGATTTGATAGCCATTTGTAATGGCCCATAATAGACCTTGGTAGTAATATGCTATGTACAATATATTGCAAGGTGAATTGTAAAATATTTGGATTTAATTGAGCAATAAAAATAATAAATGTACAAATAATTATAGTCAAATAATTAGATAAATATATATGTGTGGGTATAAATAATTAAATAAATATTAAAATAAGATATAATAAAATTAAGGAATGAGGAAAACAAAAGAGAGGAGATAGAATTGAGAAAATAAGGAAATGGAAAGAAAAGAAAAGAGAACAGAAAACGAGAAGGAGGCCGAGCGAGAGAAAAAGAGAACGAGAGAGAGAACACGGCGGAGGGCAGCGCTGGAGATGCTCTCTGCAGCGCTGGCTCGCCCAGCTAACTTCTTCTCCCTCCATTCACGCTTTCTGTCCGTTTTGAGAAAGAGGAAGCCAAAGCTTCTCCCTTCCATTTCGGGCACCTCTTGTGATTGGTGGAGACACGCAAGGCGACAGAGGATTCCTGGTAATGAAGCGAGTCTCCCACTATCCATGGATCATCCTCACGTACTGGCAAACAGGAGATCGTCGTTGTGTATACCGAAACCTTCTGACCGATTTTTGAACCAAACGATAAGTCATTCCGATGCGTGATCACCAGTGAAAGGTTCCTGACGTCTCAGACTTTATTTCGATGGTGGTGGTGTCTCTCCAACGATGGGAAACCGGCAGACTGAATTGAATATGAAATTATTGAGCTAGAAAATGGTATGTGTATTACTGGTTTTCATTTTCCATATAACCTTTAAAATAATTAAACTTTGATATGAAATTTTATGTGTTTTAGGTTTTGTGTTTTACTGTGCAATTGGTTTAATAGTTGAGTTTAGCTAATTAATTGTAGCCAAATTGTTAATACGATATCTTAAATTGTGGTTAATTGGTTAATTGAGTTTAAAGAATTTATATTCTTAATTTGAACACATTAGGCTTAATGGTAAGTGTGACGCGCGCCGGATCCCGATGCGCCGCCCTTTCGGACCGCCCGCACGTGGGCGATCGGGGCATTTGCGGGTCCGTTGGCAGCTTGCGATGAATCGCAAGTGCGTCTATGTTGAGCAACACGGAGGTTTCATGGAGTCGCCACCCAATAGAACATTGGGAAAGTTTCTCTCACCTCGGAGAGCCTAAGACTGCGCTTTTTATCCATATTGAGCCATGAGGCCTAGGATTAGTGCTAAAGCCTCGTGACTCAAGAAGTATCTTGAAGGATGACCTCTAACCTCTTGAGCCCAAAGACCAGAGCTGTGTCCGGGATTTCTCATCTATTTCTACCTCAATTATTTTATGATCAAATTTTAATATCATTAATTCGCTCTCTCTCCACACTATGCAGTTGATTAAAAGGCGCATTTATTCACATTCGAAAAGCAGTAAATGAGCAAAATAAATATTGAAAGCGATAAATTACAATAATACAAAGAGCGGAATACAACTCCCTTTTGTAAATGTGCGGATCATACATAAATCGGGGGATTGCTTATTCTGAGGACTTTGGTCCTCGCATGCATCGTTATTAAAATTGAATGTATTCATTGTGATTATTTTATTGGATGAAAATAGGGCATTGGACCCTTGCTTTTGTGTAAACTTCATTTTATTAAGTACATAAAAAAACATTGAATCATTTTTGTATATTAACGAAGTATGAAAAGAGTATATCCATATACATGAAGTAATCAATGAATAAACAGATAAATAAAGTACTGGAGAGAGTTAGGAAGACCAAATCGGATGAAGTTCCCCAAAAATGGTAGCCAGCCGCTCAAGCTCAAAACCACCCAAGAGGATCAATGTACACTCATAAAATGTCAAAAGAGGTTAATATACATACAATTAACATATAAGAGGTCAAAACTTAGAAAGGATAATAAAAAGGGTTTGAAAAGATGGGGATAGGACCCACCGGCGGCCTTCTTTGGTTGACCGACGGGCGTCGGTTAGGGTATGCGATATGCCCGTTTGTCACTCAAAGGAGGGCGTCTGTGGGTGGGTGACCGACGGGCGTCGGTGATAAAGATGACCCGTCGTTCACCTCTGTCTCCAAAAAACAGAATGGGGAGCAACTTTTTAAAAGTTAAGAAAAGTAATTTTATCCCAAAATGAAATAAAAGGGGGCAAAACAAGATAAAGTAATGACAGATACTCAAAAATTCCACAAAACAAAATAAATATGGGATGAAATGGAGAAGGGATCCGGAATATTTACCCTCAGATAATCGATTCAGGTAAGATTGTTGTGTTGGTTAAAGCCCCGCGAGTTCCACGAGAAGCGAAAATGAAAGATTAAAGAGAGAAAATGAGATATTTCTTCTTCAATCACTCAGAAAATCGATTTTGGAGTCAAAATCCAAAGAAGACTAATTAGCTTTTAGTTTCTTTGATTGATTTGATCCTTGATTCAATTGATTTGCTTGGAAGAAGTGTTTTGTTGGAAGAGAGAGAAAATTCGCTTGAAATTGGGCAGAGTTTCCTCCTTTGAAAATTTTTCCAACCCTTTTCAAATGAAAATCCGGACCTTAAATAGCCAGACACGACCGACGGGCGTCGGTGTATGGGGGCGGGTGTCGGAAGAATCCTACTGACACAAGGACACTTCCGACGGCCCTGCCACATCCACCGACGGGCGTCGGAACGGTTGCGTGCTCCGGGAAACCAGGCGGTTTCTGACAGAGGCGGTGATTTTCCGACGGGCGTCGGAAAATACCACAAGCCGTCGGTGACTCGAGGCGACGGGCTGCCTCCACAGACGGGTTGGCCGTCTGTGGAGGACAAAAATGCTTTTTTGACTTGAAAAACCTCCGTTTTCTCCCCCTCTGCCTAGGAATTGTAGAAAACCTCATTTCTCATGGAACGCTGGACTGAAACCTCCAAATTCAGCCTCTCGTACAGGCTCGAACATTGATTTCATCACAGGGTAACCTCTGATCCGGACCGCTCCGGGACACGGTGCTTACAGTTGCCCCCAGTTTTGGGGAAACTAGTGCACAAGCGCCTAGATAAGCCAAAACTCAGAGAAAGGTTGGAAAGGAAGCGTACCTGCGACGGCTTCTCACCCTCCGTGCCTTTTTGCAGGGTAGACCTCGTCTCGATCCGTTCGGCGATGCGAAAATACTCCCATCGGTCTCGTCTCATCCTGTAGGTGTTGGAGGGATGCAGCATGCTTTGGCTACGATCCCAGTTTGGTGAAGAGCAGTGTTTCTTCAACCACATCTTCGATCCGAAGTTCCCTTGCTAACCCCCACCCGATCTGCAAGGTGCGTAGCACTTTCTGGCCGTCGCGTGAACTGTGAGATGTAGCACTCTCTGGCTATAGTCTCGGTGTGAAGAGCAGTGTTTCTCTAACGGCATCTTCGATCTGAAGTTCCCTTGCTAACCCCCATCCGATCTGCAAGGTGCGTAGCACTCTCTGGCCGTCGCATGAACTGTGAGGTGTAGCACTCTCTGGCTACAGTCTCGGTGTGAAGAGCAGTGTTTCTCTAACCGCAGCTTCGATCTGAAGTTCCCTTGCTAACCCCCATCCGATCTGCAAGGTGCGTAGCACTTTCTGGCCGTCGCATGAACTGTGAGATGTAGCACTCTCTGGCTACAATCTCGGTGTGAAGAGCAGTATTTCTCTAACCGCAGCTTCGATCTGAAGTTCCCTTGCTAACCCCCATCCGATCTACAAGGTGCGTAGCACTTTCTGGCCGTCGCGTGAACTGTGAGATGTAGCACTCTCTGGCTACAGTCTCGGTGTGAAGAGCAGTGTTTCTCTAACTGCAGCTTCGATCTGTGAGATGGGAAGACCCCGGCGGGTTCCCTGTTCCAAAAGAGATCCCCCTTTTTTTTTGATCAATGCCTATGTTCAGGTCGGTATTTCTTTGTACCTGTGTGATAAAATATTTTGTTAGTTCATGTTTGAGTGGTCCTCTTTTAACCTGTCTATAGATGGCGTGATCTTGCTTTATTTGCTATGCCATGTTTCCTTTTCCATTCTCATTTTTCATTTGAGCTGTTATTGATTACTCATTTTGTGGTTTTATTATTTTTGTTACTTGTTGTTTCATTGACACATAAGTAAATATGAGAACATACACTTTCTGTGATATAATTAATCAATTAACAAAATGCAATAATGAAACAAGAGTTTTCACTAGAAATGTCATTTTTGTACAGTGCATGTATGAAATAAAAATGTACAATAGATACAAAGATAACTCCCTGAAGATCAGAGAGGTGTGTAGTCTGAGGGCTCATCGGGATCCTCGTCATCCGATATATGCACGGTCCCTAGCGGAGGTGGACGTGCCGGAGGTGGTGGCGGAGCCGTGGAGGGTCCTGCCTCGTGATCATGGGCCCGCCTAAAACGGACCTGAGCGTAGCCATACAGGAAGGGCTGGGTGCAGGTACTCATAAACCCTAAGGTCTCAGAAACCTTGTCTCCCAGCTTCCTGAAGGCTTGGCTCAACTGAATGGTCTGCTCGCTGGCGGCCCTTCTCCTCTGCTCCAGGCTCTGCTCCGTTTGCTCCCTAAACTCCCTCATGGTCTGAGAAAGAGGGGGGAGGATCCCCTCCATCGCCTGGATGCGGGATCTCAGAGAGCCAAGTGACTCATCAATCATCTGTAGGGTCATATCGACCCTCCGAGACGCCTGGTCCTGTGACGTCCTCAAATCATGAGCGAGATGCTGCCTCAACTCCCTCTGTCCCTGAGCAATCTGCTCAACCAGCCTCATCTGCTCCCCTCTAAAAGCCTCCAGGACCCGAGTCTGCTCGTCTCTAAAGGCATCCATGGCCCGAGCCTACTCGTCTCTAAAGGCATCCATGGCCCGAGCCTGCTCCCTCGTCGTATGCTCAATGTAGCCCGCCTGCTCCCGAGATAAGCGCTCCACCGACTGAGGCTGCTCCTGAATGGCAGCCTGCTGGCGATCCAACCTCTCGTGAATGGCCCTATCCCTCTCATCCTGTCGCCGCTCAAAGGCCATAAACATGGAGGAGAGGAGCTGAAAGTAGTCCGGCTGAGCTGGCTGCTGTGGTGCTGGCTCTGGTGGTGGTGCCGAAGAAGTGGATGCCCCTGGATCGCCTCGGGAGTACGGATGGTATCTCTCGGAGGGCTCGCGGGCAGGCCTCTGTACCTTGGCACTCGGCGATGGGGCTGGAGTCGGGGCTCTAGATGCCGGTGAAGAGGCGAAGAGATCGTCCATTGTGATCTCAAAATCAAAGTCCGAGGGGGTCCTAGGTGGCTCCTGCTGCTGAGGTGGAGGCACCGTCTGTGGCTGAGCAGGCTGAGGAGGCTGGCGCTCTGGCTGAGGCTCTGGCTGTGGAGGCTGAGGCTCTGGCTGTGGCGGCTGCTCCTCCTGGTGCTCTGGGTGATCAGGATCTGGCCCCAAGGGTGGAAGGCTGAACAACTGCCGGGTCTCATGGATAGTCAATACCCTATAGGCCTCTGCCTGGCCAGATATCGGGGAGATCATCCCCATCTGAACTGCTGCCGCAGCGTCGACATGGATCCCCTCAGGCAAGGGTCCTCTCAACCTCTCGGGGTTAAACCCCAATCTCAACAATAATCGAGTGATGACTCCTCCCACCATCACCACCGGTGTCGACCCTCTGCTGACTCTGGTCAGGTTGGCCAAGATCTCGTGGCTAATATTGAGACGCTGGCCTGCCACCATAGCCCAGAGGCTCCAGATCTCGGCCGCGTTAAGCGACCCTGGATTACCAGCTCGACCGAGGTACGAGCTGGAAAGCACTCTGTGCAAATACCGGAGTGCCTGAGACACCAGTACGGTGCTCTTCGCTGTATCATGATCGTACAACACTCCTGGTATGGCAATGGCCGTCCAATGGGCGCGTCTCACCGCTCGCCGTGGGATCTCGACCCCCTCCTCCGTAAGGTGCCCCATGGCCTGAGCAAACCTCTGCCTAGTGATGCTAACATGGTCGCCATCGAACCAAAACTGTACCACCCCCGGGTCGGTATCTGCACTTTGAAAGCCGGTGTAGCGGAGAGTGGCCAAAACCTGGCGGGTAGCCTCTAGAAATGTCTGGAAGGCGGGCTCAAGGAACTCTGTCCAACCAGCGCCCTCGATAAGTAAATCAAACTCTGGGGCCAACCCAAGGGCCTCTAGGAAAGGGCGAGATACGAAACGGCTGGCCCGAAACTCTACCTGAGCCAACGCTCGGTACCTCTGAGCGGACTCATCATCCATCCAAGCCGGAGCTACAAGCTCGGGCTGGGCCTGTGGTGCTCTACGTCTGGGAGGCATCCTGCGAAAGGGAAGAGATTAGATACCGTGAATTTGGCAAAACAAATATTTTAAACTCATTTCTAAGGTGAAGGCCATTTTAGGCCTCACCAGGGCGATAGCGGCCCAAAACAATATAGAGAATTGATAAAATAATAATAAAAAAATAAAGAAAGAGCAAAGGTTTTGTCTATGGAAATAGCCTAATACGCCTTGCACACATCATGGCAAAAATAACGTGCAATCAGCATGGAAATAATTAAAGTGAATAAGAATGGGCTTTTTAAGCCCCAAGGCACGCATTATACATGAAAAATACTCAATTCTAGAATAAATAATAAAAATTTGGGCAGCACCCCGGCAGGGGTATGCCCAACCTCCTGCACGAAAAGGCAAAACATAGGCCTCAGGCCTCAAGAATAACACGCATGTAAATGGGGCGCACCCCGGCAAGAGTGTGCCCCCCAACACACAAGACAACGGCCTCAGGCCACAAAAACAATATATATACAGGATAGTGCGCTAAAGGCTGCCCATTTCTAAAGCACCAAAGTTATAGAAAAAAAATCTATTTCTATGTGATCATGCAAAAATTCAAAATTAATTGCACTAAAATGATATATACAAATGGGCAGCATTCTCCCTAAATTCTAGAATCATCTAAAACTTCTTAAAGTTAAAAGAAGAAGAGATGTAGGAATAAATTGAATAAAAATAAAAAAAAGTGATTATTTACTTACTTGTAATTCTGAGAAGTGTAGGAACTGGAGAAATATAAATATCCGAGCACCGGGTGAGTATAGAATGCGAAAATATGAAGAAATCGCGAAAAGATAAGAAGAAAAGCCTCAAAAAAACGCTAAAAAACGTTAAGAAACCGCTTGAGAGAGGAAGAAGAAAGAGACAGCAACGTTTGCACCGTCTGTCACTCGCCCTTATATAGAATTTTGTGACCGACGGGCAGGGCGTCTGTACAAGCGATCGACGGGCTGGCCGTCTGTCACGCAATAAATGCGGTTTAATGCGCGTGATAAATGCAATGATGACGCATGCATCTGCCCGGTGGACTTCCGACGGGCATGCCGTCCCTATGGAGAGACGGGCAGGCCGTCTCTGTAGAGGGGTGGGTAGGCCGTCGGTGACCCTTCCCTATAAAATCCTACAAAATTTTTGCTCTTCTTGTCTCTTCATTTTCCAACACCTTGGGCCTTTCATCTTTCTCGAAAATGTCTTCTCCTCTAGCCCAAAGGATGTACCGTATCTTAGACGACAAACACACTTGGGGAGAAGGCGCCCTCTCCTCTCTGGCTGGGCTGAAATATCTGTGCCGGGTGAGAATCGACCAGAACCTCCTCCTGGCGGCGACCCATTTCTGGAACCCCCGATTTCACGTCTTCCAGTTCACCTATCAGGAACTGTGTCCTCTGCCTGAAGAATTGGCTTCCATCCTGGGAGCCTGGTTTCCTCCTGGCGCTCTGCCTTGCATCCCCCGCTGCGGCTTGTTCCAGACCCGGGATATAGCCATAGCTCTGGGCATACCTTCTTCCGAGGCCATCCGGCTGATTCCTCCAGGCTCTTCCTTTTCTTTGGGGCCGCTGATCAAGGCTCTGGATAGGTTCACTGACATCCCCACCTATCGGGTAAGTATCACGTTCTTATTCTTCATGGTGAACTTCCTTACTGTTGTTCCAGGAGGTTTGACAGGTGACTTTCGTCTGTTCGGAATCTTGAGCGACTTTCATCTGGGCCTGTCACCCCTACCACTTGTCCTGGCTGAAACCATCCTACGTTTGGACGCTGTGAGCTCTGGGTCCACTACAACCTTTACCGGCAGCCCCTTATTACTCCAGGTACGTCATTATTTTAAAGGTAGTGCGTCCCTTATGGATTTTCACACTAGCTTTTCTTAGCGGGAGGTGCGTCCTTTCGGATTTTCACACAACCCTGTGTCTTATTTTTGCCTGAAGTAAACCCTACTTACTCCAGCGGCTTTTTTTTTTTTTTTCCAGATCTGGCTGCAAGAGAAACTGAAGATGTTGTCTGAGCCACCCCCTCGAGTCACTCCGCAGTACTCGCCGAGCCATTTTCTGCCTCGTCGACGATTGTATGGGTGTGTCACGGCTGGTGAAGGCATTACCAGGTTCGGCGAGCTGTCAGATGACGATATCGGTTTTACTTCCGCTTGGCTCCCGCTGTCTCATGCAGTCATCGACGGGTCATCGGGTTGTGTTCCCCTCTGCGGCCTCCGCCAGGCCACCTTCTGCATCACCTCTCGATGCTCACGGCAGCTCGGGATGACCCAGGATATAGTGAGGGTTCCCCTGTCCTTCCGAGGAGGAGATCTCTCGGCCGCGTTTGCTTCTCGGTATCATGAGCTGTGGGGTAGACTACCCATGAAGACCGTTATCCCGAGGTTTGGCAATCATTATGCGTCTTCGACTAGCGAGTACAAGAGGTGGATCCTTAGTCCATCGTCTGATAACAGGACTCGAGGCCTCAAACATCTGGTTAGCGAGAGCAGCAGCAGGACTTAGCCTAGCCTACACATGTATTTCTTTTGGTGTTACATTTCTTTTTAATGCAGAACTAGGAAATGACAAAATTGAAAAGAATAATATTCATTTTATTTCACGAAATCGTGTACGTTTTCATATGATTTCAGCATACATGATCAGCTTTGGCATTTACTCAGCTGTTTACGCGTCGTTAATACATGAAACCAAATTTTAACAGCATCAACTCCTGTTACCAATCGGCCCTCTCGGGTTTTCACGATTGGATATTTTCTCTCATGCCTCTAATTTTTGCACAGGATGCCTTTTTTTCGGTTTTCACCCTGTCGAGGCGCCCAATTTTAGCATAGCCGCCTTTTTTCGGTTTTCGACTTGCGGGGCATTTTATTCTCTTCTTTTTATTTTGGTCTTTAGCCGTGGAACCTTTTGAGTCTATCGACATTTATTGGTTCTTTGAATTCGTTCCCATCGCTGTCCGACAAGATCGCAGCTCCTTTGGACAGCAGCTTTTTAAGGATATACGGCCCTTCCCAGGTAGGTCTGAATTTCCCCCTGATGTCTGGTATCCCCGTCCTCATCTGTTTGAACACCAAGTCCCCTTCTTTCAGCGGATGCTTTTTCACTTTCTTCCCGAAGGTTCTCGCCAGTCTCTTCTGGTAAATCTGATTATGATAGTAAGCTTTCAGCCTACTTTCATCCAGTAAGTTCAAGTGCTGTAACTTCTGCTGCGCCCATTCGGCCTCCGGGATTTGGGCTTCCATGACCACCCTTAGCGATTTCAGCTCTATCTCTACCGGCAACACTGCTTTTGTTCCGTATACCAGGGAAAACGGTGTAGCGCCTGTAGATGCCCTTACCGTTGTTCTGTATCCCCACAGGGCGAAGGGTAACTTTTCAGCCCAGTCCTTGTAGGTTTGGACCATCTTGGATAAGATCTTCTTCACATTCTTATTGGCGGCCTCCACTGCTCCATTTGCTTGAGGTCGGTAGGGAGAGGATTTATGATGCTCAACACCGTATTTCTCGAGAAGTTTTCGGGTTTCTCCCATGAACTGCACCCCATTATCAGACACTATGTGATGAGGGAGGCCATATCTGCAGATCAAATTCCTTTCTATGAACTTGGCCATGTCCCTTGCGTCAATTTTCTTGAAGGATTCCGCCTCGACCCACTTGGTAAAATAGTCGATCGCGACTATGATGTATCTGTGCCCATTGGACGCCGTAGGGTGAATCTCTCCAATGATATCTATTCCCCAAGCAGCAAACGGCCAAGGTGATGTCAAGTTATGTAGTTCCGATACCGGCAGATGTCTCAAGTCTGCGTACTGTTGGCACAACTGACATTGTTTGACATACTTCGAGCAATCAGTGTCTATCGTAAGCCAATAGAAGCCTTGTCTCATGATCTTCTTAGCCAAGGTCAAACCATTCATGTGGGCTCCACAGACACCCGCATGGGTTTCTTCCATTACCTTGCGCGCTTCTCTTTCATTCAAGCACCTGAGCTGGATCCCATCTGACCGTCTTTTGTACAACACCCCTTCTAAGGATATGAACTGAGTAGACAATTTGCGTATCATCCTCTGGTTTTTTTCAGTGGCTTCCTTTGGAAATTTGTTGGTTTCCAAGTAATTCATGATATCAAAGTACCATGGCTTCCCATCTGATACCTCTACCTCCATTACAGGCTCAGTTTCAAAACTAGGCTTATCAGAGCTCGAAATTAACACCGGTTTCATAGCCACTCCTTTAGGGTTATCCCACATTGACACTAAGGTTGCCAACGCATCAGCCAGGCGGTTTTCATCTCTGGGCACAAAGTGGAAAGTGCAAGTCTCAAACTGCCCGCACATCCCTTTCAGATATTGAACATAGGGGACCAGTCGTTCTTCCTTTACAGCCCACTCACCCCGGATCTGGTTTATTACCAAGGACGAGTCACCAAATACCTCTACGCTCCTTGCCCCCAATACAGCTAGAGCTTCTAACCCGAAGGTGCACGCTTCGTATTCAGCTTCGTTGTTGGTTGCTTTGTATCTCAGCTTCTTAGCAAGAGGAAGTTTTTCATTATCTGGGGTTGTCAAGATGACCCCGACCCCGGCTCCTTTGTTATTCACTGGCCCGTCAAAGTGCAACTGCCATCCTTGAACAGAAATCATGTCTATGCTTTCATCAGGAAAGGTAAACTCGGGGGTATCCCCTTGGATAGGATGTTCAGCAAGAAACTCGGCTACGGCTCGCCCCTTAATAGTCTTGCGGGTGATGTATTGCACATCGAACTCTTGTAGCAAGAGCAGCCACCTCCCCATCTTTCCAAGCAAAGATGGTGCCTCCTATAAGTACCTTAACGGATTTTGCTTGGCCACTGCCTGAACCTTGTATGAATGGAAGTAATGCCTCTGCTTCTTCGATGCCCAAATCATTGCGAGGCAGATCTTCTCCACTTCAGCATATTTTATTTCATAAGCCAGGAACTTCTTGCTGAGATAATAAATTGCAAACTCCACCCCAAATTCATCCTCTTGAGCCATCATGGCGCCCACTGAACCGTCTTCCACGGCCAGATACAGAATAAGCGGTTTGACCGGTTGTGGAGGCCTCAGTACTGGCGGATTCAACAGATATTCCCTGATATTATCAAAGGCTCTTTGACAGTCTTTGTTCCAGACCACAGGCTGATTCTTTCTAAGCAGCTTGAAAACAGGCTCGCATATCGAAGTGAGCTTGGCAATAAACCGGCTAACATACTGTAGTTTGCCCAGGAAACTCCTTACATCCTTCTCTTTCTGTGGCACTGGCATCTCTCTGATAGCTTTCACCTTGTCTGGGTCAATTTCTATTCCCCTCTGGCTGACGACATGTCCCAACAGCTTTCCTGAAGTCACTCCGAAAATGCACTTCTTGGGGTTAAGTCGCAGATTATACTTATCGATCCTGGTGAAGAACTTCTCTAGAGCTTCAAAGTGTCCCTCTCGGGTGGCTGATTTGACCATCATGTCATCGACATACACCTCCACTTCTTTATGAATCAGGTCACTTAAGATCTTGGTCGCCATTCTCTGATACGTGGCCCCTGCATTCTTCAGGCCGAAAGGCATGACCCGATAGGCATAGGTGCCCCATTCTGTGATAAAAGCGGTTTTAACCCGATCAGCTATCTTGTTCAGGATCTGGTTGTAGCCCACATAACCGTCCCCAAAACTATACATCGCGCAATTGGCGGCACTGTCTATCAATACATCAATATGGGGTAGTGGAAAATTATCTTTAGGGTAAGCTTTGTTAAGGTCTCGATAATCCACACACACCCTGACCTTTCCGTTCTTCTTTGCTACAGGGACCACATTTGCCAACTAAGTAGGGTACTGGACTTCTACGAGGAACTTGGCTTCAATCTGCTGTCGGATTTCCTCCTTGACCTTGTCAGCCCATTCTGGTCTTAGCCTTCTCAACTTCTGCTTCATAGGCTTGCGATCTGGGTAAGTCGGGATGGCATGCTCCGCTACATCTCGGTCAATCCCCGGCATGTCCTCATAGGTCCAGGCAAAGACTTTTTCATGTTTTCTTATTATTCTCTCAAAATCTTTTCTCTCCTCAGGAGTTATGTTTGATGCTATTAGAATTTCTCTCGGATTTTTCGAGGTTCCAAGATTAAAAGGCGTTGTGCCAGTGGAGTCAATGTCAAAAATTGATGGAATATGATCATGTTCATGCATGTCGAAATCCTCAGAAACATCGCACAAATAAGTGAAATTGTTTATCTTATTAATAATATTATAGCTATCATTTACATCATAAAAGAGTTCTGGAATAAAAAGACAATCTAGGCTAGAGTCTTCTTCCGCCACTCCCGAGGTTGATGCTGTTGCAGCTTGCTCGCTAACTTTATGATTTAGCAGGGGCCGTTCGGGCACCTCGGGGGAAATCCTCAAATCTTCAACCTTCGACCCCAACTCTGCTATCTTCTCCTTCCCTTTCAGCCTGGCAGCTACCATCTTTTCAGTAACGACCTCCTCAAGCTCGCACTTATCCCAAGTGGTATCCTGAGTCATGACTTCCTTATCCCAAAAGTCTTCAGCAGTCTTGACGAACCCGACATGCCAGTCATACACATCATTGAAAATCTCAAAACCAGGGACAATCTTCCCATCTACCCATTGTGGCTCATCTTCACCAGTATACGCACAAACTGAGGATGCTGGCACAAAGCTCTCCAAGATGTGGGGGATTTTACCCGCTACTCTCTTCTTGTTAAAGCCACCTCTGTACCCCAGACCTTTTCGATTCTTCTGCCCTCGAGTGGTGATCGCGGTCTGCAATCCCTGGGAGTTTCTGCCCAATCCAGCCCCAGGAAGATAATGCATCTTCTTCATCATATTAACCACAGCTGGGCTACTCACTGACCCGCGCTCTTTCCCTATCATGGACACATGGAAGCCGCTGAATGGCTGATTGGCAATTTCTAGCGCCGAGACCTGGTTTTCCCTGGCTGCCTTGATAGTCACCGCCTCCCCTTCGTATGGGAACTTTATCATCTGATGCAGCGTGGATGGCACCCCTCCCAATTTATGGAACCAGGGTCTCCCCAGCAAGGCTGAGAAATTAGCAGGGATGGGCAAAACTACAAATTCAACTTCCACTTCGATAGGTCCTGTCTTGACCAAAGTCTTGAAGGTTCCTGAGGCTTGCCTCCTCGAGTTATCGTAAGCTGTGATAGTCAGGTCTGATCCGCTGAGCATATCCTCGCTTAAACCAAAAGCTTGCAAAGCTATCAGGGGGCACACATTGATCGAAGACCCATCGTCTACCATAACACAAGCAGTGTGCTTGCCGCTAATCTGCGCCTTAATGTACAAGGGTCGGTTGTGGTTGCGTCCTTCAACAGGTAGGTCGGCGTCAGAAAAGACCAATCTCTCCTCGGATCCTCCCTTAATTAAACCCAAAAGCTCTGACGGGGAAATAGTGGTGGTGACTGTGGCCTCAACCAGAGCTTCTACTACCTTCTGCCTATGAGAGGGGGATTGCCTCAACAGATCCCAAATGGATATCTGAGCTGCGGTCTTCTTCAACTGTCTAACAATCTGCTCCTCTTCTGGCTCTTTCTCTGCTGATGACTGTACCGCCTCAGGTAGCTTCGTAATCTCGGGGATCACCCTTCCGCTCCTCGTCACAGCGCTTATCTCTCCTTTGTCTCCATCGGAGCCCCACAAATCAAGGTTCAACCCTTCTTCATCCTCGGCTTCTCCACCGCTTTCACTGCTAGACCAGCAATTAAGGGTCACAACAACTGCTTTCTCCTTCCTATCCTCGGAATTACCGGCAGCGGACTTCTCACTCCCATACAGATCTTGTAGCACGTACCACTCTGGCAGGCTAGATTGGATCATAAACACAGGTGGTGGTACGGCATTATAACCGGGCTTCTTCTCAGTTTCTCTCTTCTCAGGGTCAGAGATCTGCTTGCTATCTATCAAGTCTTGGATAGAGTACCAGAGCGCTTTGCACTTATCAGTGACATGGCCCGAGTGCTGGTGGAACGCACAGAATTCGTTATAATTATGTCTCGATTTCCCTTGCGTCGACGCCGGCCTAGGAGCCAGAGGGCGCAGCTTCCCCTCCTTCATCAATCTCCTCAGGACCCAGGATAATGGTCTCCCCAAGTTCGAAAACTTCCTCTGGGTAGTTACCTCAGTAGCAGACACTTCACCCATTCTTCTAGTGCTGTTACTGGGACCCGCCAGCCTGCTGGTTCCTTGACCGGGGTTAGCCCTTTTGGCGAAATTGTCACTATTAGCTTTTCGGGTTAAAAACTCTCCCTCTGCCTCGATGGCTATATCCTTGAGAGACTCCCAGTCCTTCAACCCCTTCATCCTCAATCCCTCCTTTAGGTACGGGCTCGCATTCTTAATGAAAAGATGAATCTGATCCTGGGTGTCAGGCATTCGGCGCATCTCCATCACTCTGTTCCGCCATCGGGTAAGGTACTCATGGAAAAATTCCCCGGTCTTCTGCTGAAGTAGCTCAAGATCTTTCAGAGTCACCTCCATTCTGGTATTACAGTCATACTACTTCAGAAACTCCTCAGTGAGCAGATCCCAATCTTCTTTAGTACGGCGGTCCAGGCCATGATACCAGTCAACGGCATGAGAGGTCAGACTCAGGCAAAATTATTCTACTTTCTGCTTCTTGGACAACGCGGTCCCCTTCATGACCAGGGAATATTGCTTCACATGTACAGTGGGGTCAGAGGTACCATCGAACTTCGGCACATCCGGCATCTTGAAGTTATAAGGGATCGGGTCTTCTCCATCTAATTCCCTATCCTCCGGACTCATCCCATGAGCTCTGCCTATCATACGAGCCATAGCCTCAAACCTCTCCTCCATCTTCCTTAGAATAAAGTCATCAGCTTGAGGCGCCTTCCCCTTCTCAGATGCCATGCTCACCCTATCATCCTCGACATCTCTATCGTCATCAATTCTCAACACTGGCCTTCTTCTCAACTCTCCCGAGGCCACTGATCTTAACTCTACCGGCGGCGGCCTAACGGGCTCCTCTCGTCTTTCCACCCTTTCTTCTTCAGGCTCATTCTGCCTCACTGCAGGAGGAGGAGGAGGATTCTGCGGAGCATTCGGCTGAGCGTTCTGTTGTGCCAAGGCGGTCAACATATTCATCATCCTGCCCTCGAATTCCTCAAAACGGCAGCCCACTTCGTCCGCTATCATGGCCCTAGTGGCATCTTCCCCCCTAGGCGAGTTTGCCATCTGAGACACTGTACCACTGACTTCTGATAAGATCTCAGGTAGACCCTCTCTATCTGACAGCTCAGGAGTAAGAACTCGGATCAGTCGCCCGGTTGGTGATCTAGTCCACCTGGGCAGATCTATGATGGCTGCAGGGACAAAAATTAGAATGATGCATGGAATGCAGGTATAATGCATGATCGTGATATGCAATATTTACAGAGCACAAGCAAGCAAGTAGGTCCTTCCACCCTTATTTCTCCCACACACGTGGTCGTGCAGTCTCTTTCCTAGGTGGGGTTAGCCCAAGGGTCAACGAGGGACCCGATGGACGCGTATGGTGCGCGGCGGAAAACCGACAGCATGACACTCCTATGCTAATGTACAAGCGGATGGATAATGATCGTCGCGTATTCGGACGTTCCATAAATTCCGACATGGCCCTACCTGGGCATGATAGTCTTTGGCTAGGTTACCAAGCGAGACATTTGGACTCACCCAATATATGAGGATCCATACAGCAAGCATGAGATTAAGGTTCATTTCACCTGGGGAAAGTGGCTACAGTCATTACATGAGCTTTAGACAGGGGAGATGTTTCTTTGAGGCTACCCAAGCATGATCCCTGCCGACGGGTCTAGCTCATCTCGAGCGTAGCGACCGATTGGGTTACCATTTTGATATACTATTGAGGTACGTGGCTTGGGCTGGTGATTATCCTTAACACTTCCTCAAATTGAGTGAAAATGAGGAGGTGCTTCAGGAACGCACCGAGGCTAATAAGAGGGACCAAATTAGCGTATTCTAAGGCTCTAATGATATGCGAATGCAATTTTGAGAGAAAGCGAATTTATGAATTAAATTTTAATCATAAATGTTAAAAGAGGTATTTTCAAATCGAAATCTCGAACCATAAACGTCCCCAGTGGAGTCGCCACTGTGACGCGCACCGGATCCCGATGCGCCGCCCTTTCGGACCGCCCGCACGTGGGCGATCGGGGCATTTGCGGGTCCTTTGGCAGCTTGCGATGAATCGCAAGTGCGTCTATGTTGAGCAACACGGAGGTTTCATGGAGTCGCCACCCAATAGAACATTGGGAAAGTTTCTCTCGCCTCGGAGAGCCTAAGACTGCGCTTTTTATCCATATTGAGCCATGAGGCCTAGGATTAGCGCTAAAGCCTCGTGACTCAAGAAGTATCTTGAAGGATGACCTCTAACCTCTTGAGCCCAAAGACCAGAGCTGGGTCCGGGATTTCTCATCTATTTCTACCTCAATTATTTTATGATCAAATTTTAATATCATTAATTCGCTCTCTCTCCACACTATGCAGTTGATTAAAAGGTGCATTTATTCACATTCGAAAAGCAGTAAATGAGCAAAATAAATATTGAAAGCGATAAATTACAATAATATAAGGAGCGGAATACAACTCCCTTTTATAAATGTGCGGATCATACATAAATCGGGGGATTGCTTATTCTGAGGACTTTGGTCCTCGCATGCATCGTTATTAAAATTGAATGTATTCATTGTGATGATTTTATTGGATGAAAATAGGGCGTTGGACCCTTGCTTTTGTGTAAACTTCATTTTATTAAGTACATAAAAAAACATTGAATCATTTTTGTATATTAACGAAGTATGAAAAGAGTATATCCATATACATGAAGTAATCAATGAATAAACAGATAAATAAAGTACTGGAGAGAGTTAGGAAGACCAAACCGGATGAAGTTCCCCAAAAATGGTAGCCAGCCGCTCAATGTCACACCCCGTAAGTGGCCTAATTGGATTTAGCGATTTTAATTGGACAATTAAGGGCATTTGGGTAATTTATATGAGAAAAGAGGATTTGATTGCAAGGAAATAAAAGATTTAAACTACAGATTTTAGTTTGGTGAGTGAAAGGTAATTTGACAAGGATTAAATGGTAAAAGAAGAGTGAGTGGAACTGTGAATTCGTGCATGTGTGCCAAGTGGAGAGTGTGTGTGTGCACGTGGGTGAGGGAAGAGAGAGGTCTGGTTGTGTTAGTACTGGAAACCTACAGACTGAAGTTTTTCTCTCTCTTTTGCTTTCTCTCACGTTAGCCATACCATTCCTCTCCATTTGCTGTTCTTTTCTCTTTTGCATGCGTGTTCTTTTATTGGGAGCTAGGGTTTTAAGCTTTGAAGTTCAGAAGGTGAGTTTGGTTCTCCATCTTCTCTGTTTAAGGATTTGCATTACTATTTTCCTTGGATTGAATTTGGATCTTATTTATTGGTTCATGTAATCTGTTGAGGAGAGGAAGATAGATAAAGGGAAAGAGAAGGTTGTGGATTGAGAAGCAGTGGGCATTTTTGGGGACTTCATTTCAGGTTTGGGAGTGTGTCTGTTTTTCCCATTTTGGGTCCTGTTTCCAGTTTTGGTATTAATGTGTTTATGTGTGTGTTTGTATATGGAAATGCTAGAGATACGTAATGTTGTTAATATAATTTCAGTAGAAAAAGAATGATAGGAACATGCCATGAGTTGAATATGCATGAGATTGAATATGGATTTCCTGGAAAATTAATGTTCTGGCATTGCTTCTGTGTTAGTTGTAAAAATATGATACTGGTATTCTAATTGCTGTGAATGTGCTCTGGAGACTTGAAGGTATGTATTCGAAATATTATTGTATGAAAATTTGTTTTAGACAAAGTGGGGTTTTAATCTTTGGTTGTACTCTGTTTTTGCGATTTATGGTTTTCAACATTTTCTGGAAATTCTGAGTTTGTGAAGAGAAGCAAGCAGAAATGTGAGAAGGAGGTCACGAGACGTGATGGAGCATCACGCCGTGACCCCCTTCTCTGTTGAAGGTCACGAGACGTGATGCTTCATCACGCCGTGACCTGTTTCACTTTCCTGCGTGTCACGGGACGAGACCTCGTGATCTCCTCTCCCTCTCCTCACAGGCGTCACGAGACGTGACTGATGGTCACGCCGTGACTGCCTTGCTTTTTGCCTGGCACTCGCGTGAAGCCTGTGTCACGAGACGTGACGAATGGTCACGGCGTGACCAGCCTTCCCTGCTGTCCTGTTTTATTAAAACAAAGTTTTAACTTCTGTTTTAAGGGTTTTTGCACTACATGACAAATGTTTGAGTTAAAATTTGTATTGTATTTTGGATAATTGCGTAATAATGAGTTTTGTATACATGATTAATGATTAATCTACATGATTTACATGTTTATAATTTATTTAACATGGACTTTTTCAATATGAACTATTTGTTCTCATTACCTCCTGCAATTGATATTTATACATTTAAATGTTCTGAATTGGATCAATATACGTGTATATATATGAATTATAAGTTAGTATTTAATGAAATTCTCATGATTTGATACGTAAATTATTGAGTTATATTAATGATTAAATAAATAATGTACATAATTTACTAGTTTATATTTCACATGAACATAAATTGTCTTGAATGTGTATTATTTGTACTTCGGCCTCCAATAATTAATACTGGATGTATTTAAATGTTTCTGAATTTGATCTAGACACATGTATACGTGAAATATGTATTTGCATTTAGTTGTTTTTAATATTTATAGTTACTTGTTTTAAATGTGATCTGTATACCTATATACATGGACTATAAATTAGTATTATTTTCAATATTCATATTGATATTAGTGCTTGAATTGTTGAGTTGAGTTTTAAGCCTGAATAGTCATAGTAGTGGATAAGTAAGCGCTTACTCAGGTCAGAGTGTGTGTGCAGCTGCTATATGATAAAACGATATATGCGGGTCCATTTGGATCCTTGTTTCGACCATGTTTGGTCTATATGAAAATAAAGCGAGACTCCGGTCTCTATATGGAAAATACATATTTGAGACTCATGTCTCTATATGCTTGGGATACTGTGTTCAATCAGTATCCAAATGACCGTATCCACTTCTAGAGAGTATTTCGGATTAATCAGGCTATATGTTTATATGTGATATATATATATATATATATATATGTTGAGATGTTTATTGACAAGATTAAAGGTATATGTTGTATATGAAATATAGTATAACTTTGTGTTTATACACCTTGAGTGTATATGTATTTGGAATGGTGAGAAATATGTAGATTTTAATTATGTTTTAATAGTTAATTTCTTGTAATGTATGTTTATGGTTGGAATGAGATTATAGTCTTGTTGTAAATATTGTATATGCATATTGTTAGTTTGTTTTGTTCCTCCCCACTAAGCGTTATCGCTTAGCACGAGCTCTTTTCCCGTGCAGGTGACGAGTTTGGATTTGGAGTCTGATATCTGCGGGTCGGCCACTAGGAGTCTTTTTGAATGAAGTTATTTGAAGTCTTCCGCTGTAATTTTTGTATATGGCTTGTGTATAGCAAAGTAAATCTTTTGTAAAGGAACAAATATTATTTTTGTATATGTATTTGATTACAAGCCTCATTTTGTAAAACAGTATGGATATATGTTATATGTAAAAAGGAATTACTATTACATGATTAAAAGTTTCTTTAAATCTCTTTTGGTTTTTGTTTATACATGTGTATATGGATTTGATTATATGTGTTTGCCCGCGTGGCACTCCGGTATCCTTCCAACGGGGATGGCGGGGTGTTACACTCAAGTTCAAAACCACCCAAGAGGATCAATGTACACTCATAAAATGTCAAAAGAGGTTAATATACATACAATTAACATATAAGAGGTCAAAAATTAGAAAGGATAATAAAAAGGGTTTGAAAAGATGGGGACAGGACCCACCGACGGCCTTCTTTGGTTGACCGACGGGCGTCGGTTAGGGTATGCGATATGCCCGTTTGTCACTCAAAGGAGGGCATCTGTGGGTGGGTGACCGACGGGCGTCGGTGATAAAGATGACCCGTCGGTCACCTCTGTCTCCAAAAAACAGAATGGGGAGCAACTTTTTAAAAGTTAAGAAAAGTAATTTTATCCCAAAATGAAATAAAAGGGGGCAAAACAAGATAAAGTAATGACAGATACTCAAAAATTCCACAAAACAAAATAAATATGGGATGAAATGGAGAAGGGATCCGGAATATTTACCCTCAGATAATCGATTCAGGTAAGATTGTTGTGTTGGTTAAAGCCCCGCGAGTTCCACGAGAAGCGAAAATGAAAGATTAAAGAGAGAAAATGAGATATTTCTTCTTCAATCACTCAGAAAATCGATTTTGGAGTCAAAATCCAAAGAAGACTAATTAGCTTTTAGTTTCTTTGATTGATTTGATCCTTGATTCAATTGATTTGCTTGGAAGAAGTGTTTTGTTGGAAGAGAGAGAAAATTCGCTTGAAATTGGGCAGAGTTTCCTCCTTTGAAAATTTTTCCAACCCTTTTCAAATGAAAATTCGGACCTTAAATAGCCAGACACGACCGACGGGCGTCGGTATGGGGGCGGGCGTCGGAAGAATCCTACTGACACAAGGACACTTCCGACGGCCCTGCCACATCCACCGACGGGCGTCGGAACGGTTGCGTGCTCCGGGAAACCAGGCGGTTTCTGACAGAGGCGGTGATTTTCCGACGGGCGTCGGAAAATACCACAAGCCATCGGTGACTCGAGGCGACGGGCTGCCTCCACAGACGGGTTGGCCGTCTGTGGAGGACAAAAATGCTTTTTTGACTTGAAAAACCTCCGTTTTCTCCCCCTCTGCCCAGGAATTGTAGAAAACCTCATTTCTCATCGAACGCGGGACTGAAACCTCCAAATTCAGCCTCTCGTACAGGCTCGAACATTGATTTCATCACAGGGTAACCTCTGATCCGGACCGCTCCGGGACACGGTGCTTACAGTAAGTTTGGGAAAATGTTTGATTATTTGACTAATTAATATGATAAATATGAATCTAAAATTATAATAAAATGAATGAAATGTTTAATTGAACTAAACTTAGGAAATTAATAGGTGCACAAAATATTAGAGTAACATGATGTATGTATATTGTGAATGTGACATGTATGTATATATTAAATAATGTATTTTGAACTTTGAATACATAATAAATAGATATCAATACATAACTTTGTCGGTTCAAATAAATGAGTGGATTAAACCAATATATGAATTTTCAACTAGGAAGGCACAGTTTGAATAAAGGTATATAATATGTAATTGAACTTGGCACCTAGCTAATCATGAGTTTAGGGTAGGACACCTAGTTCCTCCTAGAGCACATAAAGTGATACATTCTCAGTCAGTTTTGCACTCCTAATGCAAGTTTGCAAACAATTTAATTATGTTCTTGTGTTCCATAAGGACCACTATCTCTTTGTTAACAGCAATACTTCATGTATAGTTTGTAAGAGTAATAAAATAGGGATAAAATCTGTTCTATATAAGAACGATGATTTATATATATGACTCGCTTCCTTTGTTGCAACTCAAAGGTATTTAGAATTAACAAATTATGGCTCTACATCGTATAAGGACCGAGGTATAGTATTCCAATTCTTTGCAAGATTAAGTATCATATGATCATAATGGAAGTAAATTGGCCCAATATTAGCTTCTAGAAATGCTTTATAAGTTGCGATACTATTATGATACTTTCTTAGGAAGTGATATGCCCTGTGAATTGTTTTGTGTTGGGGCTTGAATTAGATTATGGATGAGTTGACTATTTGAAGTGTAAAAACAATATTCTTTTACAAGAGGATAGTCAATTATTAGGGGAGATGCTGCCGAAAATTTCATAAAATGAATTAAATGTAGAGTGTTTCAACTTATGGAAAGAAATTTTATAATTCAAATTATGTTGTGTTTGGAACTGATTATATGTCAATAGTTTGATAACACCTTTCACGTGTCGAAGTGAACCTACCATTTAACGGTAAGGTTTACTACGTGAGTAAGGGATGTTACACCAGTATTGGATGGGCTTAGTTTTTTGCCAAGCAGGAGCTAGTGTACCTTGAGATTGCTAGAGATTTTCTAACTATAGTGAAGTGTATCATTGACATGGGTAATGTCAATGGTCCTAGATTGGTGACATTCACATTGAATAAGAAGAGTTACAAGATGACATTCAACCAATTTAGTGGAGTTTTGTGATTTCCTCTCAGTAGGGCCAAGAATCTTTCGAACACAGATCACCGCAAAAATTGGGCAATCATTTCTGACGAAGTAAATCTTACTCAATATGTCACTAGTCAATCCAAAGTTCACCATCTTCAGAACCATATAGCTAGGATTTTACATAGATTCTTCGTATTTTTATTTTATGGGCATACTGAGGCTGCAAATTATATGAACCAAGTTGAGGCATTATTTTTGTACTGCATAATGGATGGAATAAAACTCAATGGAGCTTATTTTCTATGGAAGAAATTTGAGGATCTATAGGGTAACCCAACCGAAGTCAAGAAGATCTCAATTAGAGAGATTATCACCATCCTAGCTAAGACTATTGGGCATTCACCTTTAGGCGCTGACCTTGGACCCCCGCTATTCATCAATTTTAAGATGCTGAAGAATATGTGAATGGTGATTGAGGCTTCAGAATATGAATACGGGATGACCCTTACATCAAGAAATGATTACTTGCATTTAGTTGAGAAGGGAAGGACGACACTGCCTGCTCCACCAGGCACCCAAGATGAGGTCAATGCTAACACTGTTGTTCTAGTATCTTCACAGCGATTCTAAGAGCTCCTCACTTACGTGAAGGCATTATATATGGGTTAAGCTTAGGTGTGGTCCCAAATGGACCAAGTCATGGCATCCATTGAGCAAGCTCAAATTGATTAGATGTAGATTTTTGGTTGATTGGATTTGTAAAAGCAAAAGATAGAGAGAATTGAGTCCGCTTTTGATTTAGCAAGGTAGGAGGCTAGCCATTACCATCAGAGTTTACTTGAGAGTTTTCTATCGATGCCACCACCACCGCAGAGATTTTTGGGAGTTTCTCTGCCAGAATTTTTAGTTATCTTCTATCTTTAGTTGATAAACTATTATGATTGTTAGTGATAAGACATGAGATGTCTTTATCTGAAAAAGAGGGAGAGCCGATCGGATGACTGTGATCTACAAGAAAGAATGCCCAGTTGGACCAGGCATAAGCACTCTGAAACTTAAGTTAGTAGCTTTCTAGAGAGAGAATTCTTAGAGAGAGAGAGTCTCAGAGATTCAATACCTGGTGCCACTGCGCATTGGGCTATTTATAGGAGACAGAAGGGATGCACTTGAGTGCCTGGGGCATTGTTTCTTGCAGATCATAGTCATCCGATCTGCTCTCCTTCTTTTTCAGATAAAAACATCTCACGTCTTATCAGTTAGGGATAACAATATTTAAGTGTGGGGTGGAATTATGCAAATTCATATTTTTGGGAATGATTTTAAGAACTTATCTGTGGAAGAAAATTTTGGATTTTAAAATTAGCCACACTTTGTTGTTTAGTTGTAGTTGTTTGAATTTAAGCACTTTTGTTTGTTTAGTTTCGATTATTTTAATTTTAAGCATTTTTGTTTTTATTTTAGTAATTTTAGTTATCTTTCCTATAATTTATCTCTTACATTACTTTTTTTTTTATTCCTTGTTCTTTAATTTGGATCTATCAATTAGTTAATGCTTAGTTGAGTTTGTTCTTGATTGTTTTCCGATGTGAATATTTTTGAACTTTAGTTTTGAACTCTTTTTTTAGAGCTAGTAGATAACAAGAGAGTAAGTTATTGTTTTAGGATTTTCTACCCAATTTTGTTTTCAAACTAGAATAATACTTTTAAGTTACCTAATTCTTTGCACTTAGGCCTGTTTTAAAAAGTCGAATGAAAAAATAGTGCATGGAAGTTTTTGAATAGAAATCATAAGAGCACTAAAACCTTCCTTATTACCCTTCAAAGTGACCCAACAATCGAGACATGATTTTAGAAATGATTTTGGTAACCCTCTTTGTTTAGTCACTTTAAAAGACTTTTTCCCACCTACGATTGTATTTTCCATTGCTAGCCCCTTTAAGCTATATTGAGCATGCTA
The DNA here is from genome assembly GCA_947683425.1 of Excoecaria cochinchinensis. Taxonomy (NCBI): domain Eukaryota; kingdom Viridiplantae; phylum Streptophyta; class Magnoliopsida; order Malpighiales; family Euphorbiaceae; genus Excoecaria; species Excoecaria cochinchinensis. The sequence goes on from CANTUQ010000058.1 coordinate 1,729,878, forward strand.
AATGCATATTTTTCAATTCTTTGTTTACACACATCTTAACTTACCATATAGTCTAAAAATGCTTTAGCTTCCCCTTCAAAAGTTCTGGCCGCTCTAAGAAGTGTGGAGTTATTGCTTGAGGAAATTTTAGGTTATATGTTGGTGGGATGGTAGGTATGGACAGTGGGTTATTTCTAAATTTTTGGTTAAGGGAAAGGGCAATTGAATTTTGAAATTGAAAGTTAAGCTTTAGTATATTTAACTGTAAGATAGCATTGTAAGGTATTTCATTTGTTCATCATTAAGAAATTATTTTAGCTAATTGAATAACGTAGATGTTATTGACTAAATTGTTTAATAAGCTAGTCATTTATACAAAAGTTTAAGTGTGGGATACTAGTTATGAAAAATATTAATGTTGTCTTAGTTTAATTTTGGGAATTCTAAAAGAAAATAAGTATGTTACTTTTAAGCTTAATTGTTCCATTCAATTGTTCTAAAAAAATTTAGAATTTTCTCGAGAATTAATTTAATGGGTCAGGTTAGTTCAAAGGTAGGGTTGTAGTTGTAAAGGTTAGATTGTGGCTCATCTTTTTTTTCTAGACCTGATTTTTTCTTATTAGCCAAATACCATAGCCTTATGTTACAACCAAATTGTAAGACCTTCTGATGTTTTATCTATCTTGAATCATTTAGCGGAGATGACCTTTATGATTTCGGTACTAGAGGAGAGGCGTATGGCATGTTTTGAGTATAATAACCCAAAACGGGCCTAGTCGGAATTGGCACGCTAAGTCGGGATTTCAAGGATAATTCGGTAATTTGTGCATGTGAAAATTTGAGTATTGAGGACCCAATTGAAAAGATAATTTAAGTTGATAAGGAAATAATTTTCTTTAGTGAGTGAAGTGTAAGTTTGCCAAGGATTTAAGTAGGATTTTCCATGGACCAAAGAGTAATAAGACTAGATATTTTGATTTGAGCCAATGGGAGTTTACCATGTGGCTTGGTCGGTGTGTGCAATCAATGGGGAAAGAAGAAAAAAAGAAAAAGAAAGAGAGAGAGAAGAGCAGATCACGTTCCTGCTCTCTCTTCTCCTCCTCTTTCTATTTTCTCTTCTTTTTTCTTTTCCCGTTTCTCGCTCTTCATCCCCTGGTTGTGTGTGTGAGCTAGAGTTGTTTAGGAAGAGTATTGGAGCAAGATTGAAGAGGTATGTGTTTGGGGTTAGGGTTTCCTGCATTTTTGGATTTCACTTTCTTCTAGTTTTGCTTGATTTTGAGCTGAGGTTTTGGATGAGTAATTTCTGGGTTTCATTTGTGCAAGTTCTGGGTGATAAGAAGAAGCAAAGTAAGGGTAAAGAGAAGATTAAAGATTGAAGTTTGAAGAGGATAGCTGGGTTGTGCTTCAAAAGAGGCTTGGGAGCTTTATTTTTGTTATGTTTGGTTTGGTTTGGTTTTGAAGTTTGGGAGTTTGCTTCCACCTTCTTTCTCTTTTCGGATCAAGTCAGTGTGTGTGTGTGTTGATGTCTTAAATTTTGAGTGACTTGGTATGTGTGTATGCATGAATTAATTTGGGTACTTGTGTTAGTAATGCATGAGTTTGGTAAAATGTTGTGTTTTGATGATTTTGTGTTTGATGAATTTCTTGAAATTGTATGATGTTTGGAGTTTAAATTGGTTTGTGTGACATGAGGTTTGAGTTAGATAAATTGAGAATTTATATTGTGAATTTAAGATTGTGAATTTTGCATAAGTGATAATTATTAGATTATGGATGTTCAATGGTTGGTTGATTGAATGATGTACCATGTTTATTGCATGTTGTATGTGAGTTTTAAGTTGGAAAAGTGATTTTTGAGTTGAGTTTTTAATGGCTTGTTTGTGCGATTTTGAAGTGTGTTTGTTTGGGGTAAAACTTGGGTCGATTTTCTGCAAAAATATGGAATTTGGGTGAGTCACACGGCGGTATGGAGGGCCTTACCACCGTGTGAATCGTGAGTGTTCTTCAGGGCCTTTTTTGGGCATTTTACACTGCGGTATGGACTGGTCATACCGCCGTGTGAAACATTACTGCCCAGCGTGTTAGGCATGTTACGCGGCAGTATAGACTAGGACATACCCCTGTGTAAAGTGCCTTACACGGCGGTATGGATTAGTTATACCGCTGTGTAAAGCGCTACTGTCCCCCAGATTTTGATGTTTTCGATTCTTTCCGTTTTCGTCCCGTTTTTACTATTTTATGTTTTTAAATATTATTTAGTGTCATTTAAGTTTCCTCACATTATTTAACGGTATATTTTGCTATGCTAAATTATTGAATGTTTGTTTGGATTCGGAGTGTGTTATGCATGTCTTTAACTCATGCTTTTTCACTATGAATCATATGAGATGCTTGTGTGTTTTATGTTGGTTGTGGTGCATGGAAGACATTTTGAGGCAAGTTGGAGTTTAAGTTTGATTTGGGTGAAAGTGGTTTTGATTTGAATTTTCTAGGCTTCCTGCATTTTTGTTGAGAATGGAAATCCCGATATTGTCGCGAGCGCGACATTCTCACGAGCATGATAGAACGGAATTTTCAGCTCCCGCGTCTGTAGGCTGAGGACTTGTGAGAGTCATGAGCAATGCTCACGAGTCGTGAACAACCATCCGTGAAGGTTGTTCACGTCCCTGACCATTCTGTCGCGAGCGCGACTTTGTCGCGATCGCGACAGTGACTCTAGTATGCCCTGTTTCTCTCACGTGTTCTGTTTTTCTAAAATGGGTTTTAAATGTCTTTTCTTGGCTTTTCACTGCTGTATGCTATATTATTTTGCTTATATGTGTAATATCATGATTTCTTCATGACAAATAACATGTTATCCATGATAAAGTATATGCTCTATTTTGGATATAAATATTGTTGAGATTTAAATTTTATAAATGGATTTTATGCATGATTGATATGATGAACTATACGTTTATGAACCAATGAATGATATATGAGCAATTTGGTGAATATCATGTAATGAGTTTGATGTATTATGCAAGCCTAAGATTTGTGATCCTTGCTATGAATAATGTGCTATGCTTAAATGTGATTGGTGTTATGCATGACTTGCGAGAGTCAGTCTAGTGGATAGTTAGGCATGCCTAATAGAGTCTCTTTAGCTGCAGCACCCTTGGACGTTTGGACCCCGATCAGGTCCCTCGTTTGGTTCCTCGCCAACCCCTTTTAATGTGTTCAGATCCTTGCGATCCTTTTCAATGTGTTTGGATCTTGTTTAAGATCCCCTCAAAAAAATGTTTTTAAATGTGATAAAATTAAATGGTTTTCGATTCTTACCCGTAAGGTACCTCTTTTGCCAATTCGTACCCGTAAGGTACTGTCTGTACACTCGTTATCCACTATTGTGAGTTAGCAGGTGCTTTGTTTGTTTTGTTTTGCTTTGGAATGATTACAAGATTATGATATTCGAATGCGCCTAATGATAAGTATGAGAAATCAGTTATTATGTACATGGAATGTGGTTATGAGCTTCTGAATGTATGTCTTTACTATGCAAGCATGATTATATGTCTGACATGATTATTAGCATATGCCATATCGTATGTGTTATGCAATAGTCAGTTAGTATCTGAATGTGATTATAAGTTTCGGAATGCTATGATAGTGATTCGAATATAATGTATATGCACATGTGACTCAAGTATGTTTATATTATGTATGATTATATCCGCATATGTCATATTGTATGTGTTTCCTTTGGTGACCATTGTGAATGGCCATCCACTCTTTTGTTGTGTTTCCCCCGCTAATCGTTTATCACTTAGTACGATGCTTTATCCGTACAAGTGCTTGGTTTTTATGAATATAAGAATGTGAATGTTATGGTTATAGAAATGTGAATTCATTCGGTTATGACTAGAGGTATGTGAATATGATTGTGATCATGAACTTTCGAATGTTATGAAGGTGGTGTCATGTTATATGTTTCTCGGGCTTTTGTTATGGTAGTGATTTTGGCATGTGTTTGCATTTTATTGTATACTAATATATGTATTAGTATCGTGATGTGGGAGTGCTATGCAATTGATCTTGTGCATCAGTTCCAGGTAATGTATGTGTATTTTTGTACCATAAATGCATGTTGGATAATTAGTGATTATGTTATGATGTGTCTATGATGATTTTGGTATGCTATGCATGATATCTCGCGGATTGCCTCGGTAAGTATTTCTGTATGTGGGTGCACTTATATTCGCATGACTTGTTGAATTTCTGTAATGTGATACGGTTTCTTTTAACCTTGTGTATCAGTTTGCGGTTAGTGTTTGGGGTATTATTATTATTATTATTATAGCTGCTCGTTTAGATGTCTTAGTGTTTGCGCACTTTGCATCCTCTGATTCTAACATTTTAGTGAACCTAGTTTATGCATGCAATTTATATGTATTGTGCATGATTATAGTCGTATAGTGTCCTTTTGTTTTTGTTCCTCCCCACTAAGCGTTATCGCTTAGCACGGGTTCTTTTCCTGTGTAGGTGGCAGGCTTTTGGTTTTCGCTTGAGTCACGCATCTGCAGGGTCAGCCATATAGGAGTTTGAAGTGTTTTGTTATATTTTGTTTTCAGCTCCTGTAATTTGAATTTTGTATCTGTTTGTATATGTATATTTATGTAAGATTGGAGAGTAGTATTTGGAAATGTAATTATTTTGCTTGCCAGTTGTGATCAGGCTATTCTTGTAACGAATGTTGTTATATCAATGCATGAAGATGATGTTTCTTTAAAGTTTTAATTTCCGCTGTATTTCTGTATGTTTTTATGTATGAATGTATGCTTCTGCTTAGTGTGTGTGTGCATGTATGTGAGTGAGCGTCGGTAGCGCTCTCCGGCGTCCTTCCAATGGGAGCGTAGGGGGTGCTACATTGAGTTTCAAGCGTGATACCACTAATGCATTCGTCTACTGATTTCTTGTTTGTTTGCTAAATTGTACTTGATGTTTTAGTTTTAAAATTTTCGAGTTAAAGATTTTGGCCGAGCACACACACAATTGGAAATCTGATTGTATGTTCTGGTCTTGAATCTCTTTGGTGTAGGAATTTCATTTGGCAATTTACTAAATTTTGTTTATTTACCTTTGAATATTTAAGTTCTAAGTTGAAATTTAAAAAATTCGAAAAGAGGTTTATTCATGTCACTCAAGAGTGAGCAAAAGTTAAGTGTAGGGCTGTTGATAAGTTCGGATTACTGTTTTGTTTTATTTTGTTTTTGTGTGTTTTTGAGTCTTTTATTTTATGTTTTTGCTCATTTAAGTTAGAAATTATTGAGTATGTCTTTAAATTGAAATTTTGTGGAGTTTATTATATTTTTTCATAAATTTATCATGTCACACAGTTGGCAAGATATTCCCAACATCTGTGACATCAAACAGATGCAAATTTACAGATATTCAAAGTTTTCCACAAGCAGCCGTGTCATTTGCTTAGAATTTGAGTTTCAGTCCAAAAGCATTTTACACGACAGTTAAGAATTGTCACACGGTTGGCAGGGAATTCCTAACAGCCGTATGACCTAAAAGAGTATATATTCAACGGATAGCTCATGGCTGTCAGGAATTCACTTCCATTATAAATTTTTGCATTTCAGTTTTGAGCTGGATCTGGAACAATTTTCATTCTTAGATAGTTTTTATTCGTTTTTCCTTTGTAATTAATTTTTCTTTAGATTTTTCTTCAAATATTTATTAAAATTTGTTAGGATTATAGTTTATTTAACTATAGAATTTATTTTTATTCATAGAATCCTAGGATTTTCTTTGGGTTTACATTTGAAGACGATTTGAGAGCTTGAAGATTTAGAAGTTTGTCATGTGTAACTCAATTAACTCCATTTATTTTCTTGTTTTCCCAAATGAATAATGACTAGTTTCATTTTTGCTAAGGGGTCTTTGAATCCCCATACTCTTTGTACAAACCCAAATTTTCAGATATTACAATATATTCAGTAGATCTATTTCTCCTAATTATATCTACATCTGAAGGATTATTCTAATTTTACTTTGATTTTATTCGGAATGATGATTGAAGTAGATTTAAATGATTGTTAGTGTATATGCTCCATTTCTATAGTATTGCATCTATATTTCTTAATGATTTCAGAATGAAGGTTTCGACTTTTAGTTATGAGTTTTATTTGGTTCAGATATTTTGGAAAATAGATGGGTTTCTATATGGATGATTTTGAAATGGAGGTTTGCCTTAAATCTAGGATTTATTAACCCGTGTTTATGCTAATCATTAGATTTGTCAAGAATTGGAGGTTTTCTTATTAGAAAAGTCTATCCAGAATGGAAACTTGGGCTTAGTTGGTTTTTTCACTACTTGATTATATTATTTTAGATGGAGTTTAATGCCTGAGGGTATGGGGAGGATGAGTAATCCTTTAGCAAACTTTTATCTCTTTTGAAAATTTGTTTATTTTTTCTCGATTTATTTTACATTTGTTTATTGCTATTGCATTTTCCATTTTCATTTAAGGTCATTTGTTGATTAGTTAATTCTTAATTTTAATATTACATGTCATCTAGTTTAATTAACAAAAATTCAAAAAAATTGAGAATTCTTTAGCATAATATTTATATTCAAAATCTTGAAATTGCAATCCCTTGGGTACGATATTCTATAAGTCTTAAAATTTTACCCTTTTATTACTTGTCGATTCAGTGCACTTGTTAAACGCCTGTCAGCATGTATAGGGCACGTTTGGGGATTATGAATATTTTTAAGAATAAGAAGAAATTGTACAAGTCCTACATTGATATTATAACCAGTAGATGGGATCATATGTTTTGCTAAGGTCTTCATGTAGCATCGAAATGCTTGAATCATGCATTTGAATATGATCAATCTACTTTCTGTAAGGAGTCTGAAATTATGCGTGGTATATTGAATTTGATCGATAAGGTTGAGGATGACTCAAGCAGTGCATCACTGTCAGAGGAGTCAAGAATCCTTCGAAAGTGTGAAATGTGCTTTTCACATCCTAAAGTGCTTGTTTGCAGTAAAATCACTTGACTGGGTAAGAATTAATCTCATACTACTGTTATTTCTTTTTGTACTATGTGTATATGTCCTACATGTAAGTTTTTATATCTAATGCAAACTATATTATTTTGCTTTTCGTATTAAATAAAAGACAAATGATGGAAATTATTTGGTTATGATGTTCTAAAGTTCCAAAAATTGGCCATTAAAATCCTTGGCCAAATCGATTCTTCTTTTAGGTGTGACGCAATTGGAATGTGTTTGAATGCATCCATTTTAAAAAAGACAATAGATTGAAGCATGAACAATTAAATAACCTGATTTATATTCACTACAATTTGCGATTGAAAAATAAGTATGTTATTTCTAGTTCATATATTCAATTATATTTAAATCTTATTCTTTGCATCAAAGAAATTTTGTTATTACTCATAATTATTAGGTAGTCAATGTGTAGCGCCCCTCCCCAACCGCATACATAGCCTCACTACGGCAGTCGAAGAGAGTCGCCACACACACATCAAATCACGCATACACACACAATTGAGTTATAATCAAAATCCTAAATTAACAAATTTCTTTTTAAAACAACTATATTCATTTCGTAACTTAATCGATAAATAAATAACATTAGAGGACAACTTATATTACATACTGTTAGTTTCCTTATACATATGATAACTTATAGTAACAAAACTCAGCTATTACATCACTTCTCTTTTACATGCCAAAACTTGAAATTACATAATACATATTACAAAAGAACCTACACGAACAGTGGACCCTAATGTGTTGATAAGAGAAGATGTGGGACCGTCCTTCAAACGTTCTTCACTTTTGATCCTACACAGATTAAAACCCGAGCTAAGTGATAACGCTTAGTGGGGAAACAACACACAATATCCATTCATAGCAAACATTAAATATTATCATGTACATACTTCATAGTAATGCACCCACATAGTATATGAATTATCATTCCAATGTATATATATATATATACAACATCATCATATTCTTACATGCTGATATCTCACGACATTCTCATAATGCATAAAATTCATATTACTTACTGTTGAAAATTCATCGTTAAATTATTACCTTGCCTAATATCACATATGTTCTCATAACGCATAACATTCACATTACTTAATTAACACTTCATCGTTCAATTCTTACCTTGCTTGCATACTCTTAAAAGTGGATAACGAGATATCACATTAGTACTCATAAGTACCATAAATCATGTTAGTATCCGTAGATACAACACTTACGCATTAGTACCCGTAGGTACCGATATATTCATATACATATATATATACACTTATGTGAATCCAAACGGGATTCTATAAGCATTGGGGATTCCAAACAGGAATAAAAAAATGCTTTGGCTGCAGCACTTGACCCTATAGGCATGTCTATCTATCCACACTCGACTTACACGCTAAATTATTAATCCAATTAATGTTCATATAATTGCATTGCATAACATCGACATAACCACATTAAGCAATATCATAACATTTGATATCCTGCACTCACATATGGTTTATCAAACAAGCCCATACTTCATTATTCAATTTATATAAGTTCACATAGGTCTACACATTATAGTTTTCAATAAATTTGCCAAACTTAGTTGAATTTTGTTCTTATACACTCTATACAGTAATAGATGGTGTTTCATGTTGAATTGCAAAAAATTCACGTACCTTACGGTGACAACTAAATGGTTGTGGCCGTGACCAAAGACAATTCAAGGCAAAAGGAAAACAGAAGCACCTCACGGTGACAACTAAATGGTTGTGACCGTGACATAAGGCAATACGAAATAGAATGGAAAATAGAAGCACCTCAAGGTGATAACCAAATGGTTGTGACCATGACATAAGGAGATTCAAGGTAGAAGGGGAAAACAAAAGCATCTAACTTACCTTTTTCAAGCCCCTTTGCTACCTCCACGTATATAACTTCTAAACCCAACCAAAACACCACTTTCAACCAACATGGCCTTCCAACCAAATGATCATCTAAAAGTTAACTTACTAATGGCACAAACCTCAATACATTTGGACTTAAAATCAAGAACTTATAGCCAAGGGAACACAACTACTCCAAAGGCCCTCCTACAGAATTTTAGTTACAAGTATGGGCAATTTTGAAGACCTTAGAGTCCTCAGAACAAAAGGACTATTTCTACAGAAATTATAGACATGGACATTATTATTCTAATACAATTAACCTCATTCATTTTAATAATGTCTAATACAATTAACCTCATTCATTTTAGAGTTGTAAAGCTCATCTTATAACATAAACAAGACAAGTAGGTCAAGATGAACCTCAAAGCCAGTTTTACACTACATAAACTAATCAAGCTTGAAACCAACTAAATTGGAATAACCAATTCTCCAAACTCAAATTAACTACCTTAATACATCCATGAACACTTCGGCATATTCAATCTCACAATAGGTATCCATTAGTTCAAAAGTAACACAGCAACTTATCAAGTCTCCAAAAATAGCTTATAGGTCTATAAACTTCATAGCAATCAATTTAACATAACAACACACATTTTCAATTCAATTCAACATACAACACAATTATGCATTTTAGATTATATCCACTACCAATTTAATACACAAACACATCGTTTCCCAAACCTCTAACTCCTTTGCTCCAAATAGCTCACTTGGTACTTGGCTCACCAAGCTTCTCCTTTCCCTTAGATTTTCTAGTTTCTTACACTACAACACAATCTAATTTCCAGAATTAGAACAAGGGATCAATTCTAACTCAATACAGAAAAGAGGAAGGAGAAAAAGAAGATTCTAATACAATCACTTACCTTGACTAGCCAAAAACACAACTCAACTTACTATCAACCAACAACCAGAATTCAATGGACTTAAAGTTGAAGAAGAAGAAGAAGAAGATGAATAGAAAATAGGACTTAGTTCCCTAGCAAGAGAGAGCCAAAAGAAAGAAAAGGGTAAATCTTTGTCCTAACCTAAGGCTTATATATTCATCTAGGCCTTTGGTTGGCAAAGTCTGCCTAAGCCACATGGACAGCTCCCTCCCTAATCAAGATTAGGTTAAACTAATCTTGCTCAACTTAATTAATAATGCACAAATACATCTTAGTCACTTAACTTATTTATTTCATGCAATTAAGTCCTATTTTCTAATTACACTTAGGCCCAAAATTAGAAACCCTAAATCAAGCTTGTCTAATTACCCTAATTAAGCAAAATGCTGCTAGGATAGATTCCGGGTCATTACAACTCTCCTCTCCTTAAAAAGAATTTCGTCCACAAAATTCAAACCTATACTGAACAGATGAGGATATTGAGTTTGCATCACTGATTCAGGCTCCCATATTGCTTCTTATATCCCATGATGTTGCCAAAGCACTTTCACTAACGGAACTTGTTTATTACGAAGTTATTTCACTTCTTGTGCTAATATTGCTTTAGGTTTCTCATCATAAGAGAAATCTGGTTGCACTTGCACATCTTGTACTGACAAAACATGTGACTCATCTGAACGATATCTTCAGAGCATAGACACATGGAATACTTCATGAAGCTTAGCCAAACATGGAGGTAAAGATAACCAATATGCCACTGTCCTAACTCTTTCCTGCACTTTATAAGGTCCAATAAATCTCGGACTCAGTTTCCCTTTCTTTCCAAATCGAAGCACTTCTCTCCATGGAGACACTTTAAAAAAGACTTTGTCACCCATATCAAACTCTATATCCTTTCCCTTCAAATCCGCATAGGACTTCTACCTGTCACTTGTAGTTTTTAACCGTTGTTGAATAATCTTTTCTTTCTCTTCAATTTCTCTTACCAAATTAGAACCAATTATCTTAAGCTCGTTCAACTTTGTCCAACATACAAGAGTTCGACATTTCCTACCATAAAGAGCTTCATAAGGTGACATGCCGATACTCACTTGATAATTGTTATTGTACGTAAATTTCATCAATAGCTGTACGTAAATTCCATCAATGGATTATACTTATCCCAGCTTTTGGAAAAGTCCAAAACACAAGCTCGAAGCAAATCTTCTAGCCCATGAATCACTCTTTCTGACTATCCATCAGTCTGTGGTTAAAAAGCTATACTGAAATGCAGTCATGTACCAAGTGCAGATTGTAAGCCTTTCCAAAACTTTAAAGTAAACCTCGGGTCTCGATCAGATACAATGGATAAAGGAATACCATGAAGTCTCACAATCTCATTCACATAGAATTTAGCTAAACAATCCATAGAGTAATCAAATCGAATCAGTATAAGATGAGTTGACTTGGAAAACCGATCAACGATCACCCATACAAAATCGTGCTATTTAGATGTCATTAGAAGACATGTTACAAAGTTCATGGTAATATTATCCCATTTTCACTGTGGATTCAAAACAGGATTCAACAAACCCAATGGAACTTAATGTTCCACTTTTACTTGCTGACAAGTCAAACACTTAGAAACATACTCAACCACATCTTTCTTCATACCAGGCCACCAATAAAACTATTTCAAATCCTGATACATTTTATTGCCACCTGGATGCATAGTAAAGACCGTGTTATGAGCTTCATGCAAAAGCTTCTTTTTCAACTCTTTATCACTTGCTACGCACAATCTTTCTTGATAATACAGAACACCTTCTTCATTTATTAAATAGTCAGTCTTGTCACCATTCTTAATTGACTGCAGAATCTGTTGCAACTTAGAATCGTCTTTCTATGCATCCAGAATCTCTTTCCTCAAACTAGGTCTTGCTTTCAACTAAGCTATTAAAGCCCCATTAGATGAAAATCTCCATTTGACATGTTGCAATGTCAAAGCTGAGATTAACTTTTTACTTAAAGCATCAGCTGTCACATTAGCTTTGCCAGGATGGTAATCCATAATACAATCATAGTCTTTAAACAACTCAAGCCATCTCCTCTGTCTCAAATTCAACTCTTTTTGGGTAAGCAAATATTTGAGACTCTTATGATCAGTAAAAATCTTACATCTTTTACCATACAAGTAATAGTGTTAAATCTTTAAAGCAAACACTACTGCAGCTAACTCAAGATCATGTGTCGGATAGTTCTATTCATGCGATTTCACCTGTCTCGAGGCATAGACTATCACTTTCCCATCTTGGACTAGTACACATCCCAATCCAGTTCTAGAAGCATCGCTATACATAGCGTACTCTTTACCTGAAATGGGTTGGGTCAGAATCAGTGCTTCAACTAACATCTTCTTCAACTGTTCAAAACTAGCTTAACACTTATCTAACCATATGAACTTAAACCCTTTACGAAGCAACTTAGTGAGCGGAGAAGCAATAACTAAAAAAATAACCCGCTAAATCCAAGAAACTTCTAATCTCAGGCACTGCTTCTATCTTAGCTGGATCAATTTTAATGCCCTTAAAAGAGACAATATGACCCAAGAAAGATACTTCTTTAAGCCAGATCTCTCATTTACTAAGCTTAGCATACAACTATTGTTCTCTCAAGGTCTGAAGCAAAATTCTCATAAGTTGTTCAGGTTCTTTCTCATTCTTTGAATACACAAGTATGTTGTCAATAAACACCACAATAAATTGATCCAAAAATGGAATGAACACTCGATTCATCAAATCCATGAATGCTGCAGGCACATTGGTCAACCCGAATGGCATTACTAGGAATTCATAATGACTATATCGAGCCCTGAATGCAGTCTTTGGAATATCCTCTTTCTTTGCTTGTAGCTGATAATATCCTGATCGCAAATTGATCTTTTAAAACACACCAGCTCCTTTCAATTGATCAAACAAATCCTCAATCCTAGGTAAAGGATATCTATTAATTCTTCATTGTTACCTTATTAAGCTGTCGACAATCAATTTACGTTCTCATTGTACCATCCTTCTTCTTAATAAACAAAATTGCAGCTCCCCAGGGTGATACACTCGGTCGTATAAAACCCTTATCTAGTAACTCTTGTAACTGAGTCTTTAATTCTTTTAACTCAGTAGGAGCCATATGCTAAGGTGTCTTAGAGACAAGTGCTGTACCTGACACAATCTCAATCGATAGATCCACTTCCCTTTCAGGTGGCATACCAGTGAACTCTTCTGGAAACATATCAGGAAATTTTTTCACTACAGGTATATCCCGTATTCTAACATGTTCCCTCTTTGAATCTAATGCAAAAACTAAGAAAGCTTCACATCATTTTCTCAAACACCGATAAGTTTGCATAACAGAAATTACATCCACTAAAGGATTAGAATGTACACCCCTTACAATCACCTTAGACTGTTTCGAACTTCTAAGCATAACTATTTTCTTTCTACAGTTAATAACAGCTAGATGCTTACTTAACCAAACCATCCCCAAAATCAGGTCAAACTCATAAAAAGGCAGTTCTATATAGGAAATTCCTGACCTTAAACCACTAAAGGACAATCTCTATACACCTTATTCACATTAATACTATTCCCTAATGGACTAGTCACAAACATATCATAGTCTAAATGATTAATTGAAGACATTTTATCATATAGCTTCTTAGAATATTCATATGAATGCGTGGATCTAGGGTCAATTAATGCAAACATTTCCATATCAAAGAGTAAAAATGTACTAGCTATAACTTATGGTGCATCTTACTCCTCACGAGCTTTCATAGCATATGCCCATGCCGGTGCTGTAGAAGGTCGATCAACTGATTCTGACACTGCACCACCTCCAGATTGGCTACCTCTACCATGTCATCTTCCTCTTTCACAGTTTGCTGGAGATAGATTAGATCCACCTCTACTTGCTTCCTGCTGATCTCTTCTCACCTCATAGGCTTTAGGACAGTTAGCCAAGAAGTGTTCAGTGCTCCCACATCGGAAACATGCACCGGTCAACTTCTAACATTCACCTTTATAATGTTTACAACAATGGGGACACTCAGGTACATCACTTCTGTTACCAGACATACCTCTACCAGTACCTGATGCAAAAGATAATCCTTGCCTTTTGCCTCTAGTAGCTGGGTTACTAACTGATTCACCTTGAGATGCCACTTGAGAATCTCTCGATCTCTTTCTCGAGTAAGCACCACCTCTATAAGAATTTCTCCTCTGTATTTTTCCCTCTGAATCGGTTCTGACCTTTCGACTCTTATGGCCACCTGAACTATCTGGTAATAGCTCATATTCTGAGAGGTAGTCATGGAGATCAAAAGTGACTTTATTGACTCATTTAAACCTTCTTCAAACTATTGGCATCTGAATTCTTCTGTAAGCATGCCTTCTGGTGTATATTTACTAAGTCTAAAAAACTCGTTCTCATATTCTGCTATTGACAAGGTTCTCTGCCTCAAATTTAGAAATTTCTTCCAATTTGCTTCTCGATACACCTTGGTAATATACTTGTTACGGAATTCTTGGACAAAGAAATTCCAGGTAATTGGAGTAGGAAGCAAAGGATGTCTTAGGACCAATTTCCACCAAACATAGGCAGATCCCTGCAGAAGAGATACCACACATTCTACTTTCTGCTCAGGGGGGCATCTGATTTCTTCAAATATCCTCTGCACTTTCTCTATCCATAATTCTACTTTAAAGGACTCATTCAGACTTGTACAATAGAATTCCTCAGCCCCATGTTTTCTCAGCAAATCCACTGGAGCCTTTGGTGTTGTCATTCGATCTAACACCCTTGCCATATCTTGAGACATCTTAAGTAGAGCCTCCATCGGTACCATTGGAACATTTCATTTAACACCCTTTGGTATGAGAAGACCAGACACAGATAATTATGGGTTTCTCTAATTAACACTTTCTGCGGTCTTCTCTCTAGCTTCCTAAGAAGGATCCATCAATCTGATACAGACACAATGACGTTCTCATTAGGTCAACACAACTATACACATATCTATTATACACTTTATCCAGAAAAGACTAAACCTAGGCTACGCCTTGATACCACAACCTGTAGCACTCTTCCCTGACAGCACGTATAGCCTCGCAATGGCAATCGAAGAGAGTCGCCACGCACACATCAAATTACACATACACGCACAACTGAGTTATAATTAAAATCCTGAATTAACAAATTTCTTTTTAAAATAACTAGATTCATTCCGTAACTTAATCGACAAATACATAACATCAGATGACAACTCATATTACATACTGTTAGTTTCCTTATACATATGATAACTTATAGTTACAAAACTCAGCTATTACATCACTTCTCTTTTACATGCCAAAACTTAAAATTACATAATACATATTACAAAAGAACCTACATGAAGAATGGGCGCTAATGTGTTGACAAGAGAAGATGCGGGACCGTCCTTCAAATGTTCTTCACTTTCGATCCTACACGGATTAACACGTGCTAAGCGATAATGCTTAGTGAGGAAACAACACACAATATCCATTCATAACAAACATTAAATATTATAATGCACATACTTCATAGTAATGCATCCATATAGTATATCAATTATCATTTCAATGCATATATATATATATATATATATATATATATATATATATATATACAACATCATCATATTCTTACATGCTAATATCTTACGACATTCTCGTAATGCATAAAATTCACATTGTTCAATTATTACTTTGCCTAATATCACATATGTTCTCATAACGCATAACATTCACATTACTTTATTAACACTGCATCGTTCAATTCTTACTTTGCCTGCATACTCTTAGAAGTGGATAACGAGATATCGCATTAGTACTCATAAGTACTAAAAATCACATTAGTATCCGTAGATACAATACTTATGCATTAGTACTTATAGGTACCGATATATTCATATACATATATATATACACTTATGTGAATCCAAATGAGATTCTATATGCATTGAGGATTCCAAACGGGAATAAAAAATGCTTCAGTTGCAACACTTGACCCTATAGACATGCCTATCTATCCACGACTCGACTTGCAAGATAAATTATTAATCTAATTAATGTTCATATAATTGCATTGCATAACATCCACATAACCACATTAAGCAATATCATAACATTTGATATCCTACACACACATATGGCTTGTCAAACAAGCGCACACTTCATTATTCAATTTATATAAGTTCACATAGGTCAACACATTATAGTTTTAAATAAATTTGCTAAACTTAGTTGAATTCTATTCTTATACACTCTATACAACAATAGATGGTGTTTCATATTGAATGGTAAAAAATTCAAGTACCTCACGATGACAACCAATTGGTTGTGGCCGTGACTAAAGACAATTCAAGGCAGAAGGGAAAACAGAAGCACCTCACAGTGATAACCAAATGATTTTGGTCGTGTTATAAGGCAATATGGAACAGAATGGAAAATAGAAGCACCTCAATGTGACAACCAAATGGTTGTCACCATGACATAAGGAAATTCAAGGCAGAAGGGGAAAACAAAAGCATTTAACTTACCTCTTTCAAGCCCCTTTCCTACCTCCATGTATATGACTTCTAAAACCAACCAAAACACCACTTTTAGCCAACATGGTCTTCTAACCAAATGATCATCTATGAGTTAAATTCCTAATGAAATAAACCTGAATATATTTGGACTCAAAATTAAGAAGTTATGTCCAAGGGAACACAATTGCTCCAAAGGTCCTCATACAGAATTTTAGGTACAAGTATGGGCAATTTTGTAGACCTTAGAGTCCTCAGAACAAAAGGATTATTTCTACAGAAATTATAGACATAGACATTATTATTCTAATCCAATTAAACTCATTCATTTTGGAGTTGTTAAACTCATCTTATAATATAAACAAGCCAAGTAAGTCAAGATGAACCTCAAAGCTAGTTTTACACTATCAAACTAATCAAGCTTGAAACCAACTAAATTGGCATAACCAATTCTCCAAAGTCAAAGTAAACTACCTTAATAGATGCATGAATAGTTCAGCACATTCAATCTCAGAATAGGTATCCATTAGTTCAAAAGTTACACAACAACTTATCAAGCCTCCAAAAATAGGGTTTCATGCTTATAGATTAATAAACTTCATAGCAATCAATTTAACATAACAACACACATCTTCAATTCAATTCAACATACAACACAATTAGGTATTTCAAATTATATCCACTACCAATTTAACACACAAACACATAGTTTCCCAAACCTCTAACTCCTTTGCTCCAAACAGCTCACTTGGCACTTGGCTCACCAAGCTTCTCCTTTTCCTTAGTATTTTTTATTTCTTCCACTACAACACAATCCAATTTCTAGAATTGGAACAAGGGATCAATTCCAAATCAATACATAAAAGAGAAAGGAGAAGAAGAAGATTCTAATGCAATCACTTACCTTGACTAGCCAAGAACATAACTCAACTTACTATCAACCAATAACCAGAATTCAATGGACTTAAGTTTGAAGATGAAAAAGAAGAAGAAGAATAAAAAATAGGACTTAGTTCCCTAGCAAGAGAGAGCCAAAAGAAAGAAAAGGCCAAATCTTTGTCCTAACCTAAGGCTTATATATTCATGTAAGCCTTTGGTTGGCAAAGTCTACCTAAGTCACGTGGACAGCTCCCTCCCTAATCAAGATTAGGTTAAACTAATCTTGCTCAACTTAATTAATCATGCACAAATACATCTTAGTGACTTAACTTATTTATTTCATGCAATTAAGTCATCTTTTCTAATTACACTTAGGTCCAAAATTAGAAAACCTAAATCAAACTTGTCCAATTACCCTAATTAAGCAAAATGCTATTAGAGTGTATTTTGAGTCATTACACAATGTCCATAAGACCTTTTAATCTGATTGATTATGACTCGATTGATAAAATTAAGTTTTGGATCATGGAAAAAGAAGAAAAACTTGATAATAATGAGATTGAGAATATGGTTCAAGAAGAATTTTCCAAGGAAAACGGAGAATCAAGTGTTATTGGTTTATTTTTTATGTAATTTTTTAAATTGAAATTAATTATATTTCATTATAATATGAGTTTAATTTAGAATGTTGAATGAATATGTGAAAGTTAATCGATTGTATTTTCGTTTTTCCTTTTTTATTTTAGATCATAAGGGGCATGAGTTTAATGCAAAAGAATCTCAAGGGAGTGCTAATGGTAATGGTAATGGAAATGGAGATGATGATGGAAAAGATGCTGTTGATGATGATGATGATAATGAGTAATAAAAATAATCATGTTCACCATGCTTCTAACTTTTTTCAAACATTTGTAATGTTGAATGAATTTATTTGAATGTTTAAAACTTTGTATTTGATGAATTTTTATGATATTTTGTGACTTGTTATTAGTATATTTACAACTTATATTTACTTATTTAGATTGATCCTTAATGAATGGGCAATTTTTTTTGATTTTTTATATTTTTTATATAGTGGTATTTATAAAATTATATCAAATAATAATATTTTTTTTAAAAAAAAAAGAAAAAATCTAGTTAATCCTGATCTGTAACACTCCATACCCGGACTGATAAAGAGTCGAATACTGAATGTCACACAACTTATTTTTTTTCTACTAACCTCATACAAGAAGTCAAATTTTACTTTAGTCCTATTTCGTATAAACTTAACTCCTATATTCACCGAAAAATGAACAGGGTTGTTTCCCTGTACAGGTCTTTATCCCCCTATTAAACAGCCTCAAATACACTCATGACGCACGCACTACCCGATCGGACTAGAAGGCCCATTTTTAGGGCCCGAGAGGGTTCGCGTCTTGGTTTTGGGCAACATGAGATATTTTAGAATCTCTACCGAATAGAACATTGGAAAAGTTCATTTAATCCCATAAAACCTTTGGACACCTTTGAGGTATTTTGGAGTCGCCACTCAATTTACAAAAAATTGGTAAAGTTCGTCTAATTTCGGAGGTCTAAACCAGAGAGTAGTTCGAAACTTCACTTTTATTAATGTCTTGGATAATTATAAATGAGTTTTTAATTATGAAATTTCCATCTCTCATCACATATGGTCATGCATTTAATGTAAAGCGCAAATTAACATTGCGGAAAACAGTAAAGAAAAGCAATAAAATAAATAAAATACAAAATAAATTACAAAATGAAATTGGGACAAAAATACAATCCCCCAAAATAGAAAAATAAACAACAAAATCAAATAAATAAATAAGCATACATAAGTCGAAACATTTATTTAGAATAGGAACATTGGGTCTTTCAAGCTCACTTAAAAAGTTGAAGAGTTATTTTTGGGTGTTATTGAAAAAAAATCAGAATGAATGATCCCATTTTAAGGAAAATTAACTCTTTTTTTTTTGAAATTGAGATTTTATTGGTTAAAATTAGGACATTGGTCCTATTTTATTAGAAAAATTCAATTTATTAATAAAAATATTTTTGTGATTTTCTTTTTAACGTGCATAAAATAAAATAATTTTAGTACAAAAAACATAGCAAAATAAATAAAAAAAACTAAAAACAACAAAATAACTAAAAAATGATAAATCACACCAATAAGATGCCTCATCGATCTCCCCATTTGCTTGTTGGAATGTCCAAATATATATATAAAAAATATATATATTGTAGACAAAATAAAATAAAAATGTCAGCAAAAAAGTCTAAAAATCAATTAAATCAAATAAAATAATAAAAATAAATATTTTCATATAAAATAAATAAACATAAATAAATATTGGCAAAATAATATTAAAATCATACAAAAGAACGCATACCACGCGAAAATGGATTGAAAATGATCAAACGCGGGATAAAATGGAGCAAAATGCACTAAAAGACGAAAAAAGAGGTT
Source organism: Excoecaria cochinchinensis (assembly GCA_947683425.1). NCBI lineage: Eukaryota > Viridiplantae > Streptophyta > Magnoliopsida > Malpighiales > Euphorbiaceae > Excoecaria > Excoecaria cochinchinensis. Next base: position 1,749,691 of record CANTUQ010000058.1, read on the forward strand.
GAAGGGTGGCCTAGCCACGAAGGGCAGGCAGGCCGCCCCTTATCTCCTTCCCGTTCCTCGTCGGCAAGGAGATGAGCAATGCACAGTGATTTTTATTTGTTTTCTTTTCTCAAATTTCCATAAAAAAACACACTATTTCATGTGATTTTACATATTATGATATGATTTTCATGCAAGAAAAATCAAAATAACATCTAAATATGCCAAATCAAAGCATGAAAATAATCAAGAAAACACACATTTAAAATCTTATAATTAAGCAATAATAGAGGAAAAATAAATAAAAAATTAATAAAAATTATAATTGAGCCCAGAAATTTACCATCAGAATTATCAATCTGAAAAGCAAGAATGTGAATTAATTTCCTTGTCAACAATATATGATAATCAAATTAAAAAATAAAAGAAAACTCAAGTTTTCTCTCTCTAAAAAACTCAAGAAATTTTGAATCAAAGAACAATTTTACCATTCTCAAGAAAAGAGAATTGATTTCTCTATCTCAAGTGTTATGTTTGGATCAAAAGCAAAATAGATTTCTCCTAAAAAATCCTGGGAAAAAATATATTCTCTCTCAAAAAATCAAATCTCAAGTTTTACCCCCCTCCCTCTCTAAAAACATCTATTTTTATATCCTTTCTCAAAAAACCATATTTTTAGAAAGAGATTCAAATCAATTAAATTCCCCTCATTAATTTTGAAATGGAGAAAACCATTAAAAATCCGTAAAAAATGGTTTAAGAAATAAAAAAAATGGAGAAAACCCTTAAAAATCCATAAAAAACGGCACCCCGGGGGCCACTGGAGGCAGGGCTGCCCCTAAGCCCACTCGCACGTACTGCGCTCCTGCACGGGCTGCGGCCACCTCCAGCAAGTGCCTGGCACGCGAGGGGTGCCTATCCTCGTGCGCTGGCTACCGTAAGCCTCCGAAAACTTTTTTTTTAAACAATTTTGACAAAAAACTATCATTTACAACCTTCCTTTTTTATTTTTTATTTTTAATTTATATTGTTTTATTATTATTATTATTTTTATTTCTAAAAAGCAAATTTGACAAGGAAACCATCACTTCTAATCTCTTTGCCTGTGAACATGTGCTAATTACATCATTAGGTAACCCTGGTCTGGGCTGCCTCGGGACCTGGTGTCTAAAGTTGCCCCCATTTTTGGGGAAACCAGTGCATGGGTGCCTAGGTGAGCCGAAACTCAAAGAAAGAAAGAGACACGTACCTGAGGCAGCTATCTTTCTGAACTGGATGATATTGCCGAGGTAGTTATCGCCCGCTTATCAACGAGTTAACCTTTGTTGAAGCGAGTTACCATGATCGTGTAAACCCTTGTTGAAGTGGTATTTACCGTCAGCATGTAAATCTTTGTTCAAGTGGTAGTACCGTGGTCATGCTAATATTCAGTGGAATGGTAATGCCACCATCGTGCTAACCCCTGTTGAAGTGGCAGTGCCGTGATCGTGCTAACCCTCTATAGAGTGGTAGTGCCATCATCGTGCTAACCCTTCTGAGATTGAAAATGGCAGTTCCGTGATCGTGCTAACCCTCCGTAGAGTGGTAGTGCCATCATCGTGCTAACCCTTCTGAGACTTGAAGTGGTAGTACCGTGATCGTGCTAACTCTCCGTGGAGTGGTAATTCCTTCCTCGTGCTAACTCTTATGAGATTTGAAGTGGTTGTGCCGTGATCATGCTAACCCTTCGTAGAGTGGTAGTGATATCATCGTGCTAACCCTTCTGAGATTTGAAGTGGTAGTGCCGTGATCAGTCTTTGGTTGATTGCCCCTTGAGAGGTCTTTGGTTGATTTTTTGGATTGGTGTTTGGACTGATGTTGCCACTCGCCTTTTGATGGTGTCCGCATCAAATCTCTCTTACTACAAAACTGGAAAGCCTAATATACAGGAAAAATAGTGAGCATACACGTGAAATGTATTTGTCATGCAAAAATGCAGGACAAGAATTTTTCTAAGTGAGTTTGGAGGAGATAACCGGACTGGTCACAATTTGCGGTAGGACCGATGCCCTTTGAAATTGCTTTTGGATTATGTGCCTTTGGGGTTGTGAAGTTCTCATCTGATACCTATAGTCATTTTTTAAGGTAGTGCATCCCTTGTTGATTTTCACAATAACTTTTCTTAGCTGAAAATACTTCCCTTTGCAGATTTTCACATAACCTTGTGCCTTATTTTTTGCTTGAGATGATCCCAACTCACCTCAGCAGCATTTTATTTTTAGGATAGACTGCCTGTTTTTAAGTTTTCACCCTGTCCTTCGGCCTAACTTTTTCTTAGAGAGCCAGTTACGATTTTCATCTCTAACGGCTTTTTTTTTATTATTTTTTTGACAAATTGTAATAAAGGCCGAAGCTATTATTGGAGACCCTCCAAAGGCGATCAACATGTACTTACATCCCAGACCATGGTTGGATGATCTTAATTCTCCTCATGAAGGTGCTGTAGATTGGCTTTACAGTTAATAACAGGATGAATCAGCTGAAGAACCCGAGTAGCGAGAAAAGCAGAGGGCAGGAACTAGACAACTTTGATCATGTAAAATGAATCGTTCTGATCATATCAGCATATCACTGCATAAATGCATATGTTTCAGTATGATTTTATCACACATGATCTTTATTTGGCATTAACTCGAAAAGTACAGGACCTCCTCTAATCCAAGGATAGATCATGTGAGCATCAAACTCCTATTATCAATCAACCCCCTAGGGTTTTCATGATTAAAGATTTTCTCTTAGCCCTTAATTTTTGCCCAGGATGCCTTTTTTCGGTTTTCCCTCTCACAGGGCACCCAATTTTAGTTAGGTCACATTTTTTTTTGGTTTTCAATCTGCGGGGCATTGATTCTCTTTTTTTTTCTCTTCTTTTATTTATCCCTTGCCGTGGGACCTCCTTCAATCTATCGACCTATACAAGGTTCCTTTGAATTCTATTTCATCATTATTAGTCGAAAAAATTGTTTCTTTTAACAGTGCCTCTCTCTCTCTTTTTTTAGCACTAAAGGCTTTATCTTGACCCTTGTGCAAACTGGTTGAGGCAGTGAGCTCTCTATTTGGAACTCGATTGTGAAAGCTAGTGCCTTCCTTTGTTAGCTTTGGTGGCTCAATTTCTAAAGTACCCTTTAATGGTTGAGACTGAGCTATAGGTTAGCCTCAAATGGTTTTAAGACAAAACTATTTTTTCTTTTTTTTTAAGCCCCAAAGTTTCATTCGCCTAGCTTTCGATGCAACCCCTTAACGATCGGAATTTGGTTTCATTTGGCTGCATCATATGCCTCCTAGACGTTGAGGAGGCAAAGGAATGGCTTTTTAAATTTTATCCGTCGTCATGTTGGCATATAAAAGCAGCACCGTCCTAGAAATGCCCATGTCAATTTTCATTATGTCATTCCAGGTCCAGGCAAAGGCCTTTCTTTTTTCTTTTTCTTTTGTTTCTTTTTTCCTTTATCATTATCTCTTAGAATTTTCTTCTCTTTAGGAGTTATATCAGATACTATCAAGATCTCTTTTGGGTTTTCCAAAGTCCCAATATTAAATGCAGTTGTATTAGCTAAATTAATGTCAAAATGAATGCGTCATGATCATATGAAATGAAATCATCAGAAACATCATACAAATAAGCCTAATTGTTCATCTTATTAAAATAACTAACATTGCAAACATTTATAAAAATAGAAGTTCTTGGAATGATAAAACAACAAAACATCTGAAAAAAATAAACATTATCTTCTTTTCCACTCTTACTAGTGGATCATCAATCTACCGCCACCACGGGAATCGCTTCTTCACTCATCTCCTGACGAGTAACAGCGACGTACTCATATCCAAATAAATCTTGCAAAACATACCACTCGGGTAGACCAGACCCGATCATATACACAAGCAAGGGGACTGCATTATAGCCCAATATCTTCTTCTTTTCTCTCTTTTCAGGATCCGTGATCTACTGGGAGTTGATAAGATGTTGGATCTTATTCCTCAAAGTTCGGTAATGATCTGTCAGATGCCCAGTGTGCTAATGATATGTGCAATACTGATCACCTATGTGCCCCAGCTATCCCTAATTTATAGCTGGCCTGGGTGGTAATGGTTTCAGCCTACCCTCCTTCATTAATCTCTCCAAAACCCAAGATAGAGACTGGCCTAAATTAGAAAAGTACCTCTGACATTGTCCAACTTCGGTAGCTAAAACCTCGTCCGTCTTACCATTTCTTTTATTACTGCTTCCAGCACCACCCGACTTGTACCCTGATTGGTTCCCATAATTTTTTCCAGCAAAGTTATTTTGGCTTGCTTTCTTTGCTAGATAAGCTCCCTCATCCTCTATAGTGATGTCTTTGAGTGACTCCCAGTCTTTGAGTCCTTTGAAGCTAAGCAAATCCCTCATGTAGGAGCAAAAGTTCTAAATGAATAATCTGATCTGATCGGCTGTATCAGGCTTTCGCTTCATCTCCATGACCTTATTCCTGCATCTGGTGAGGTATTCATGGAATGACTCGCCACTCCTTTGCTGTAAGAGCTCGAGGTCCTTTAAGGTGACCTCCATTCTTGTGCTGCAGTCATATTGCTTTAAGAACTTTTCAGTCAAAAGATCCCAATCATCCTTGGTCCTTCTGTCCAACCCCCGATACCAGTTTACTATCGAACCCCCCAAGCTAAGGCAGAAATATTCCACCTTCTGCTTCTTGGTCAACCCTGTGCCCTTCATCACCAGGGTATACTGCTTAATGTGTGTAGATGGGTTCAAAGTACCATCGAACTTCGGCAGCTCAGGCATCTTGAACCTTTAGGGCAATAGCTCTTCATCCCTCAAATCTCTATCCTTGGGATTGATCCCCCTTTCAGCTGATAACAAGTAGGCGATCATCTCAATCTGTTGTCTCATTCCTTTCATTGCCTCATCTTTCACCCTAGGTGATCTACCCCTCACGGCTTGAGGTGCTATTGGCTCTTCATCTCTATCCTCAATCACAAAATCCCCATCGGGATCAGGGATATTTTCCCTTCTTTGCTCAATGGGCACAATAGCTCTATGCTTATTAATAGGTTAGCGGGCAGCAGTACCTACGAGAGGAGCCTCCCCGCTAGCAGGCAGTTCAACTTGCCCCCGAGGAGGGACTACCGGTGGTTATGGAGCAATAGGTGGTTATGCAGAGGGAGGATGTGCAAACCTTTCGGCCATGGCGCCCATCATCTCCAACATCCTTTGCTCAAAGTCCTCTAGTCTCCTTGCTAGGTCTTGAGTGGTCAGAGCCCCAGTTTCTTCTGCCATTGATGATTCTAAGGATGATTCACTGGCTGTTAAGAGGGACTCAGAATCCCAATCAGACACCAATTTTGGCAACTCAAAGAGCAGGTTTGACCTTACCAGCCGACCGTCGGGACCCCTAGTCCACTTAAATGAATCTATGATGGCTGCAAGACTCAAACTGTTAGAATGATGCATGAATGACATATATGATACATGATCGTATGTTATGCCACATATAAGCAACTAGATCCTTCCAACCTTATCACTCAAACACAAGAGGTAATGCGTTCTGTTTCCTAGGTGGGATTGATCTATGGGGGTAGACATCGGGCCCTGAGATAGTCCAGATCAGAGTTACCTGATGAAGATATCGATACCCATTTTCTAACAAATGAAAAAAAGTTGTAGATTTTTTCCCTTAGAATTCATAAAGATTGAAGATTTTTGGTGACAGGAAGTTTTTAGGTGTTGAAAGGAGTTTTTTGAGTTGAAATATTTGTTTTTGGGTTGACTGACGGGATACCCATCTGTGGGTGGCCCATCGCTTGCTTCGAGCGACAGCCGTCCCTCACGTGAACGACACCCGTCGCTCACGCATGGGGCACCCGTCGCTCGCTCGTGATGGGCCTGCACCTCCCGGGAGTGGCACCCGTCGTTCGCACTCGTGCTCGTGTGATTGTCCACTGCTCAGAAGACAGAGGCTGCCACTGCGACCGATGCCCATTGGTCAAAAATTTGTAGTGGATTTTAAGGCAAATTTTGATGGATCTTTAAAATCTTTTCTAAAAATCAAATAAGTTGGAAAAATTTTCAGAAAAAAGGCAAGAAACGTTTTCGAAAGCGGAAAAATCCCAAAAAAATTACCAAAAGTTCTTCTTCCTTATTCCATCATTATTTCATTAAATCTTTTAAAAATAAGGAAGAACCCGATAAAGCGAAATCAATTCATTTTTACTCGATCCATCCTTTTAACATTCACGATTATTGCGAAAAATCAAGTAAGAAAAATCAATTTTCTTCTCTTGATTTGATTTTGAAAAATAACAATTTTGGCAGTAGAAAAATTCCTCAAAATTGCACGTCATAGGTTGATCCTTATAGAATTCAAGGGAAAAAGACCACACGACATTCGCCTTCCGAAGATAATATTCCGAGAGTAAACATTTTGGATGACCTTTAATTTATTTTATTATTTTATATTGATTTATTGCCATTTAATTGCATATAAAAGATATTAATTTGAGAAAATTTTGGGTTTTTACTGGTTCTTTTGTCTTTTTCTAGGTCTGGGATGACCGACTGCCCGAAAGTCCACCGACAGTCGTCGCTCAAGGTAGCGACGGGCCGTCGTAGAATTTCCTTCTGCCCGTCTGTCGGCCCAAGGACGGTCGTCGCTCATGCGGTTTGGGCCTTCCCTAGGCCTTCCTTCCTTTTCTTCTTTGATTATTTCATTTCTTTTTTCTTAAAATTTGGCTATCACTCATTTCAAGGTAATTTATTTCCCTTTTTCATTATTCAGATTATTTGTTCATTGCTATTTTTTTATTAATCCTTTTTCATCGCTATTTTATTTTATTATCTTACTAACATGTTATTTGTTTTTGTGAGTTTAACTGTTTTTATTGAATACGGGGTGCTGAGAAGGGGGATCCCACTAGGATGATCCGGAGACACCAATTGGGTTTATTTCCTTTACCCTACTCCTCTCTCATTTATTTTATTTAATCTTTATTTATTGTAAATATTATTTTTGAGCCCGCTGATGTAAAAATGGCAAAAGATTTATACAAATAAGCAGGATTTTTCTTAAATAAAATAGGACCAATATCCTGTATTTTTTTATCCATCTAAATGTGTTAATATTATTCTTTCTCCAAATATGCATGCGAAGACCAATGTCTTCATCCCAAAATGAATATTCCCGTTTTATGTATGTTTATGTACTTTCTGTTCATTTACGATGGGGGTTGTATTCTACCCCTAGTTTTATTGTAAGTTATTGTATTTTAATTTACTTTATTTTGAGCTTACTTCATTTAATGCTTTCATTATTTGATTGATCTAATGCTTTAATTATTGCATTGAACTGAATGAGAAAATGGAATGAAAGTTTAAATTCAAAACTCAATTATAATTTAATCAAGGTATGAATAAATGGGAAGTCCCGAACTCTTTCTGGTCTTAGGCTCAATGAGGTTTGATGAACCTTTCCAATGTTCTATTGGAAAGGAAATTCCAAAATATCTCTTGTTGCCCAAAATAGGCCCAATTTGTATTGTTTTAGGCTCCACGAGGTTAGATGAACCATCTCGATGTACTATTGGGATGGAAATTCCAAAATATCTCTGTCTTGCCCAAAATAGATGTATATGCATCATCTTAGGTTTCACGAGATTAGATGAATCTTTCCAATGTTCTATTGGAAGGAGGATTCCAAGATATCTCTGATTGCCCAAAATAGACACACATGCGCTGTTTTAGGCTCAGTGAAGCTAGATGACCCTTTTCAATATTTTATTGGGTGGCGAGTCCAAAACACCTCATTGTTTCCCAAAATAGATGCCCTTGCAATCTTTTGGAAGTCCTATGAACCTCTCTCAAATACCCTGAAAGCAGGTTTTTGGGGCCGACCGAGGTTTGGCACGCGTCACAGTGGCGACTCCGCTGGAGAGTTAAATGACACTTTGATTCGAAAGTACCTTGGTTAAAATATATAATTGAGTTTTAATTTAAAATTTTGTCCCTCTTCGAAATTGCATTACATATTACTACAACCTTAGATCTATACTAGTTTGTACCCTCTATCAGCCCCAGTGTGTTCCCAAAGCATGACCTTATGTTCACTCAATATAGGGAAGTGTCAAGGATAATCACCAGCCCAAACCTCGTACCATTTGGTATATTAAATGGAGACTCGATTGGTCATTATGCTAGTGATAAGCTAGACCCATCAGCAGGAACCATGCTTGGGTAGACCAAAAGTATCATCACCCTAGTCAAAGCTCATGTAATGAAAGTAGATACTTCCCTTAGGTGGCATGACCCTAATACTATGATTGCTGTATGGATCACTTTGTATTAGACAAACCCAGATAAGTTGGTTAGTAACTTAATCAAAGGCTTTTATGCCTCGATAGGCCCATGCTAGTTTATTCTGATTGCCTGAATACACAATGATTATAACCCATATGTATGCTATTAAACAAGAGATGTTATGCTGTCGATTTTCCACCGTGCACGATACGCATCCATTGGGTTCCCTGCTAACCCATGGATCAAGCCCACCTACGAAAGAGACTGCGGGACCTCGTACATGGGAGTAACAAGGTTGGGAGGATCTACTTGCTTGCATGTGGTTGTGGATGTTGCATAGCATGACCATGCATTTTATGGCATTCATGCATCATTCTGACCCTGTATGTTTTACAGCCGTCATAAATCTACTCAGGTGTTTTAAATGTCCCCGTGGGCGGTTGCGTAGGAATCCATTTTTTGAGTTACCAGAAAGGGTGGATTATTCGGAGTAACTTTTCGAGAGCAGTAAACCAACCTTATCTTAATTTTCTATAGACAGTGAAATGGCTGACCCATAGAGAGAAGCAGATGCCACTAGTGCCTTGATAACCGAGGAAGTTGGTAGAATATTTGAGGAGTTTACAAACATAATGATGGCCATGATAGCGGCTATAGCACCACTTGCTAAGCCAAACCCAAATGCCCCTCCTATGAGACAAAATGAATAGGAGGAGGCTAGAGAAGACCCACCTGAGGAGGTTCGCCCACCACCAGTGGATTTGAGGGCTACCACGTCTGCGGGGCAGAGAAAAGTAGTAGCCCATACAATAGAGGATAACTTGGAAAAGGATGAGTATGAGGAGCCTGTGTCAGTGAGAAGGCACCTCAGTTGGAGGAAGCCATCTGGAAGAAGATGGAAAAGAAATTCGAGGCAATGTCCCAAATGTTGATGAGGGGGAGAGGAATGAACCCCGAGGATAAAGAGTTAGAGGGAGAGGATCTGATCCCTCAAAATTTCAAGATGCCGGACGTCCCAAAATTTGACGGCACTTCAGTCCCCACCGCGCATGTTAAGTAGTACTCATTGGTAATGAAGGGTACTACTTTAACAAAGAGGCAGAAGATAGAGTACTTCTGCTTGAGCCTAACAGGTCCCATGGTGGACTGGTACCATGGGCTAGATCGAAGGACCAAAGAAGACCGGGACCTGTTGACTGAAGAGTTCCTCAGGCAGTATGACTGTAGTTTGAGGATGGAGGTGACGTTGAAGGATTGGGAACTCCTACAGCAAAAGTCTGGGGAGTCGTTTCATGAGTATCTGACTCGATGGAGAAATCGGGTGATGGCGATGAAGAGGAAGCCGAATACTCAGGATTAGATCAGGCTCTTTATCAAAAATGCTAGCCCGTATCTGAAAGATGGGTTGAAGATAAAGGGTTTAAAGGAATGGGAGTCACTGAAGGACATAGCCAGTTGAGGCTGAGGTTGAGTATCCAGCGAGGAGAGCAAGCAGTGAGGCTTATACCAAGAATCTTTTAAGAAAGTCGATGCCTGAGATATGACTAGGTTCATTGAGAAGAATCTGATATGCAGATATGGTCTCTCTCATCATATTGTGTCCGTTAATAGAGTGCAATTTATGGCTGAAACAAAGAAATTACTTCGGAAGTATTGCATAGAGCATCATAAATCCTCTCCTTATCGCCCGCAAGCCAATGTAGGCAGTGGAAGCCTCTAACAAGAATATTAAGAAGATTTTGGCCAAAATGGTTTAGAGCTACAAGGATTGGGTAGAGAAGCTACCTTTCGCACTTTGGGGCTATAGAACTGCTATCAAAACTTCTATAGGAGCCACGGCGTATCCTTTCGTATATGGGACAGAAGCTATACTGCCAGTCGAAGTGGAGCTCAAGTCTTTAAGGGTAGTTCTAGAAGCAAAAATTCCAGAAGCTAATTGGGCCCGACAGCGATTGCTCCAGCTGAATATGCTGGATGAGAACAAGTTGTGAGCTTATTATCACAATCAAATTTATCAGAAAATGCTCACTTAGCCATTTAAAAAGAAGGTCAGAAAGCACCCACTGAAAGAGAGAGATTTGGTTTTCAAGCAAATGAGACCAGGTGTGTCGGATACGCGGGGTAAGTTCAGACCAACATGGGAAGGCCTGTTTATTCTTAAGAAATTACTGTCCAAGGGAGCAGCGATTCTGGCAGATAGCGATGGAAATGAATTCAAAGAATCGATCAATATCGACAGACTCAAGAGGTTCCATGGTTAATGACATAAAAATCAAAAGAAGGGAATAAATGCCCCAGAGTCAAAAATCGTAAAAAGGTGGCCTTGCTAAAATTAGGCGCGTCGTCAGGGTGAAAACTAAAAAAAGGCAGCCTGGGCAAAAATTAAAGGCTCAAGAGAAAATGGCCAATCAAGAAATAGGGCTGATTGGTAACAGGAGTTTGATGCTATTAAGATCTACCCAGAGATTTGATGTAGTTTTGCATTGTAAATCTATGTTAAATGATGATCATGTATTGTGAAATCATATTGAGATGTTTGCAATTTTGCAAAAAAGGAATAAAACAGAAATCATTCAACTTATGTGTTCATTATTTTTTAGTTCTTTTATAAAAAGAAATACATCGTTCACTATAGAATGCATGTAATTCTAAACTATGCTCTACTGCTGCTCTCGCTGGCCAAATGCCTAAGTCAGTGGGTCCTATTATCGACTGTAGGGCTAAGCACCCATCTCTTGTAGGCACTAGTGGAAATAGTGGCGCAATCCCCGGCAGAGGGTATAATGGTCTTCACTGGCAGCCTTGCCCAAAGACTATGGTATCTAGAAGTGAAGGTTGAAGATAAGACACCGCCCTGAAAAGATAAAGGGAGCCTCACAACATCCTAAATCATCCCGAACTGTCGGGTACAGCGGATCGCGATGTAAAAGGTAGCCTCATGAAGTCCGCACAATGGGACACACCCCGAAGAGATATCGGTGGTAACAGCAGAAAAGGAGAGTCAGAGGCTCATAAAACTGATATCCTCGTCTGCCACCTCACTAAATCTAGCGACACCCTCGTCGAGAGAGGCAAAAGAGTACAACCGCTGTCAGGGGAGAAAATGCCTCAATGAATACTGGCTGATCACCCTGGGAGGGGACTCTGATAACAGCCTTAGCTTTTCTTTTAGCCATACTTTGAAGACAGAAAAAAAAATTCGTCAGAATGGGTAGGGTCCACTTCGGGCAAAAATAAGGCATAGGGTTATGTGAAAATCCGAAAGGATGCAATTCCCACTAAGAAAAGGCAGTGTGAAAATCCACAAGGGATGCACTACCTTTTAAAATAATGACGTACCTGAAGTAATAAGGGGCTCCCGGTGAAGGCAGCAGAAGGGTCGCACTACAAGAAAATCGTAAATTAGTGACGAAATTCCGTCTCTAAACACAAATAGCGACGAAATTTTACGACGGACACATAGCGTCGCTATTTTGGCCGTTGCTAATTTTAGCGACCAAAAATGTCCGTCGCTATTTTTAGAGACGAAAAATGACGGAATATTATTTTACATCGCTATTTTTAGAGACAGAATATATTCCGTCTTTAAAAATAGCGATGGAGACTAATATTTCATCGCTAAAAATAGGGATGAAAAATTTTTTTCCGTTGCTATTTTTAGAGACGAAAAATAATTTTCTGTCTCTAAATTATAAAATTTTTATTTTTTATTTATTTATATTAAGTTATTTTTTTTATTTTTAAATGATAAAATTACTAATAATATAAAAATTATAATTAACAAAAAATAATATAATTGAGAATATATTAATTATAGCAAATAATATTTGCAAAAATATAACAATAATGTATTATCATAAAAATAATTACAAAAATTAAATTGTTTAAAAATTTCTAACTAATTACAAATGCATTATCATACTCTTACTATCCAACAATTACATTCTTAACATATACCCAATCCAAAGCTTGCACATGATAAGGTAAAGGGCCCCGAATTCATATATAAACACAACTAAAAACATAACTCGCCCTCCATCCACCAATTTCTTCTTCAACATTCTCATCTTGCACCTAATGCAATCCAACAAATTAATAACCACAAAATTAATCAACCAAATATATTATTATTATATTAAAGCTGCCATCTAATATTAATATCTTAAGATATTCCAAAAGGATTTAGCCAGCTAATTACACTTGCAAAAAAAGTATAGATACTTACCATTAAATCATATAAAATATTAGTCTTCCAATCTTGAGAATTTATCGAATACAACATCATGATCAGAAATATTTATAAATATTGTTGTCATTTTTATCAATTAATAAACTTCAGGTTACTGCATTTGGTTTTATGTCAAAAGCTTGTCTATAAAATAAAGTATTTGTTCATACTTGTTTCGAGGATGTAATCGTTGATCCAAGGGATAAAAGGTAAAAAGAAAATATAGAGACTGAATCTAATAGCTACCTGTACCATTTAGTAATGTTCCATATACATCTTCCAGCATCTAACAGCCTCTTCATTTGTAAATACTAAATATAATAAAAAGAAGTGCAGTCAATTGCACTTCCTCTATCTCTATCACCCCTTTATGTCTCTTCCTGAATGTATCGAAGAGTTCATCTCTAATAGACAAAAGCTGATCAGAGACCAAGCAAAAAATGATTAAATCACTTCAAATTTTTGCATAATCCCTACTAAATAAAACAAAAAGATATATATTTAGCTAGGCAGGGAGATTATGTATTGGAACAGAAACAGACTCAGAAAATGAATAAAGAATGAGAATAACCCTGATGTAAAATCCAGCTTAACACACCCTAAATAATTTTAGTCAACCGAAGTGCCAAAGTTTCCATAAAACTAAAATAGATTCTGAAGAGAAAACAACTGAAAATCAAATCTGCCAAAGATAATGGTGTATGAAGAACAAAAAATAACTAATTTACAAGTAAGAATTGTAATTCAACTAGGGAGTATATTGCTACCTGAGTTAGAAGCAATCGGTATTTAATCTGTGTCAGTGCAAGCTGCCTTCCCTCTTATGACAATCTCTAAGAAGTTTTGTAACTTGTCCACTACAAATTCCTCATATATATTGTCTTCTAAGATACACTTGTTAATACAAGACCCCAAAAAAATCACAAAATTACTACATATTTGAATTCAACAGTTATTGCAATTCAATTTATAAAATAGAAGCGCAATCTATACTATATTTGTGAGGTTGAAGTTCAGTTGTTCCATTCTCCACCCCATTTCCGGCAAATCCTTCACAATTGTAAATTAATGGATTTGGATATCCATCTAATACTAAGTTGGAAATCTAAAAGTACATACGTTTTCTACTTAACTATAATAATAAAACGAACTCAACAAGATTCCAAGTTAAAATTATATGATTTTGATGATAAAAATTATGATTAATAGAAACATAACTATTAGCCATCAAAATCATATAATTTCAATTCAGTCGCAAGATTTGAAATTCCACTTCTGTCATCAAATTGAATCTTAAAATTCAATAATGGATGTATCGCTATTGAGAAATTAAAATTATTTATGCTCAAACAACAGCAAAATCAAGCTACTTAAATGAATTTCAAAGAGAATAAATTAAATATTACCTGTTTGTGATGAGTGGTAACCAATTAATGAGGATCTAGTGATCAGATCTGGCAGCGGCTGGAAGGGAGCAGATCTAGCGCGGGAATCAAAATTAAACCCAACCTCTGAAGAATCAAAATAAAATAATCATATATATAAAACCTAATTGAATTAACGTGTTTTCCTATTTAATAATTAACATAATACTTTCAAAAAAATAATTAACATACTTGTCTACAAATTTAATTGCTGAATATTTCGAGTAGATTTTATTTTATTTAACCTAATTTTGAAAAATAGTAAACTCAACAAGGAACTTATTTGACTCTTTTTAATTTCAGTAATTAAAAATTATTTGAAACTGTGATTATTATTGATAAATTTACCTAAATTAGGAATTAAACATGGAATACTGCACAAAGTAACTTGAAACAGACATTTTAAGTAGAATATGTCAAAGAAAAAGTTTAAATAAAAAAAACACACGAAATGATAAAAATAACAACATCAACTTCAAAGCACAAGCAAAACAGGTATCCCAGCCAGTAACAAAGAAACCAACAAGTTACCGTGGGTAAAGATCTTACCGGCGGCGGCGACAGCAGATTAGCCAGAGCAGAACCGGAAGAGGCAGCATCCACGCGGGCGAAAGGGGGAGAAGACACGCGCAGGGGAGCCAAATGCTGGAGACAAGCACTAGAGCAGAGGAGAATGCCAACTAAGCCTCGGCTGGCCCAGATCTGGACGGCGGTGGAGGACGCGGGGGCGGAGAGGGAAAAGATGCAGAGGAGAGAAGAAGAAGTAGGGAGGAGAGAGAAGAAAAGTGGGTTTTTATACCCTTTGATTTAGCCACGGGATAGGATGTCCGTTGTTAAATAGCGACGGTAAATCATTACCATTGCTATTTATTGACGGAATGCACAAACCGTCGCTAAATAGCAATGCAATATATTTACCGTCGCTATATTTAGTGATGGATTCACTAATCGTCGCTAAATAGCGACGGTAAATATATAGCGTCGCTATTTAGCGATGGTAAATATTAACCATCGCTAAATACCATCGCTAAAAAATGAGGGAAATCACTCCCGCCATTTTTAGCGACGGTATTTATATTCCATTGCTAAGTCAAATTATTTGCTACTAAATTAGCGACGGACTTTATTTTCGTCACTATTTAGCAACATAAATTGATTTTCGTCGCTATTTAGAGACGAAAATAAGTTCGTCGCTAAAATTTGATCACAAAAATTCCATTTTCTTGTAGTGTCGGCATAGACAGAATCCAAGCCCAGAATCGTCTAAGCCAGAATCAGGGGAAATGGGGTCAGTCTGCGGTGGATGCCATCTACTATCCCAAATAGCTAAAAATCGCCAATCAACTCGGCAGAAGTCACTGTCAGATACCTAGAAAGGCAAAATAGAAGGACAACGCTGGCCTAATAGGTGGACATAGTAAAGTAGCCCTCTAGTGCCTCTGTCAATAGCTTAAGAGGAAAAGTGGTCCCTTAAGGGGCCAGTCTAGTGGCTACTAAGGAGGAAATGCCTAAGGCCAATGCAATGTCCCTCTCATGGACAAAATGGAAAATTGGGATACAGGGTGGTGTGCCAAGTGGAAGCCTCGCTCTAATAATTGCGACAAACTCTTCAGGCAGGGGGCAAAAATCTTAATAGGTAAACCTGAAAACATGGAAACGAGGGTCCCAGAAGCGGGCTGCAGCTAATAAAAGGTTCTGGTTCACTCTAACTCTCCTGAAAAATCTCAAACCATAATAGGGGGTCAAAGTGGTATTTTCTCAGGTTCGGGGGTCATACATGCTGGGTATTTGCACAGGCCATGGGGCTCCCACATGAGAGATACGCGGCGATACCTCAAAGAGCTATTAAGAGGCACCACTAGGAGGTTATCGCTATGCAAGGGGTACTCTATGACGATAACACGGCGAAAAGCACTGTGCTTTTATCACAAGCATTGAGGTACGTGCATAGGGTGCTTTCTAGTTCATACCTAGGCCGGGTAGGCTACCTGGGATCAGTGAACTTAGCGAAGATATGGAGCTTGTGGGCTATGGTGACAGGCCAGTACATTAATATTAGCCATGAGATATTGGCTAATTTGGTGAGAGTAGCAAAGGGGACAACCCTTTATATAGGCACGGGAGGCATCATTACCCAACTGCTGATACATTTGGAGGTTCCTCGAGCGAGCTTTGGGCCTCTACTAGATGAGGATATTTTTGTGGATTTGGCTGCTGCTCAGATTATGGGGATGGTGGCCCAAGTACGAGACCGGCCGGATGAGTATAGATTGCTCACCATAACAGAGACTAGATGCATGTTCCATCTCCCTCCACTCCAGCCAGATGAGGGTGTCCTAGAGGAGCAACAAGAGGAGGAGGAGTAGCCACAGCAGCCTCAGGTAGAGGACAGGTAGCCTCTGTAGTAGCCATAGGCAGAGGAGGGGCTACCTTCACAGCAGTCTCAGCCAAAGGAGGGTCAGCCTCACACCCCTTTGGATATGGGCATAGAGTTTGACATGGATGAGTTGCTGAGCACCCCACTATCATAGAGAGCTCATAGTCTTATGCCACTACCACCGAGGGTCCAGTGCTCTGAGACTCGCAAGGATTGGAGGTTCCACCCCTACAGCAGACGGGGGCATCCACATCGACAGCACCTCCACCGCTAGAGCCTCATGCACAGCCGTCACAGCCCAGTTCGCTGCCACCTCCTCAGCTGGCGCATCAGGAGATTATCATTATAGTAACCACAGTCATCACCGCTATGGAGAGACGATAGGAGGAGAGGGATCAGGTTCTGGTCGATTGTCTGGATCGCTGGGAGAGGCAGATGGAGGAGTTAAGGCGTGATTTGAGTGCTTCAAAGGCGGCAGCGGCCCAGAGGACCGATGAGGTAGTCCAGATAGTCGATGAGTCAGCCTTTGCTCTCTGATTTCAGATAGAGGTACTAGAGGCATCTATACCAACGATATCTGGGTCCATTAGAGAGTTGAGGGAGTAGACCGAGACCAGGTTTACAAGTATCAGGGATGCATCTGCGTGCCAGACCTCGGACTTGGTGTAGGCTTTTACATAGCTGGGCAAAATAATTAGCGATACACTCGGGTTCTTCAGGACTAGTGCTCAGCCCTTCCTGGATAGGTGGGCTCGAATCTAGTTTCGACTGGCCTCCTGAGCAGCACAGCAAGCGGCACTAGCAGTACCACCACCTATCTTCATTCCTGCACAGCCAGCAGCCGAAGCTGGGCCATCAGCTCCTAGCAGTCGGTCCCTTACCTCTAGAGCCGGACCTTCCACCTCTGAGGCAGGACCTTCTTCGACCAGCGCTCAACCTATCCCTATGTTAGACGACGAGAAGGACCCAGAGGAGCCCACAAACTATTCACCTTTCTAGCTTATGTTCAGGGAGTTTTGTGTATTTGTTTCATTAATGTACAAAATCTACATTTTATTAGTGAAACATTTATTTTGTTAAAATGTAAATTTATTTCAACAATTTGCATATTTTTGTTAATGTTTCATGTTTGGCTTCAAAAAATGGCTAACGCATTAAAATAACAAAACAAAAGAAAACAAGCAAAATAAAGAGTAGAAAATATAACAATAAACGAAGATAAAAGACATAAAATCCATGCTTTAAAAAGATCCGATCAACGCAATAAGTTAACAAGATCTTTTGAAATGACAGGAAGAACATGTCAGCAACTCACGACACACAAGTCGAGTTCATCATCAGAAAAGAGCCTTCTGCCAATTGAGTTATAGTAGAATATGCTTACGGCTCGGCATCAAATCAAATACCATGCTGACCGGATGGTGGTCAGCAAATCAAATATCATACTGACCCAAGGGTGGTTAATGGTAAATCAGTTGA